>JAECWQ010000089.1:0-2400000 GCA_018150835.1 Drosophila repletoides
CCAGAAATTTTTTGAGGAATCGCTACCACCTATCTCGTTAGGGTGGACTACTAGCTTTCCAACGCCGTATCGGGGTCGCCAATCCTCCCACAGGATTGGCCACAGGAAGGAAAAAGAATGACGAAGAAAGTGTTTGAACTGCTCCTAATCCTCTCCAGAATTTTTTGAGGAACCACTACCACCTATCTCGCTAGGGTGGCCAACTAGCTTTCCAACGCCATATCGGGGGTCCAAATCCGCCCACGGGATTGGCCACAACCGGCGTCGGAAGGTCAAAAATGGTCAAAAAACACGACTAGCATCGTTTGGCATACCCTAATCCTCTGGAGAAATTTTTGGGAGGAATCGCTACCACCTATCTCGTTAGTAGGGAGTCCAAGGATGCCAACGCAGTGTCGGGATCCCAGATCCTCCCACTGGATTGGCTACAGTAAGGATCGGAAATGTAGAAATAGTTGAAAATTCAATGTCGGATCACTACCGTTTGACAAGCTCTAATCTTGTCCAGGAGGAGGAGGGAGGAATCGCTACCACCTATCTCGCTAGTATGGATTACCAGCTTTCCAACGCCGTATCGGGGTCGCCAATCCTCCAACAGGATCAGCCACAGCAAGGATCGCAAGCGGGAACTAATAATTTCTAGGTGCAAACGTTTGAGAGGCCCTAATCCTCCCCAGAAATTTTTTGAGGAATCGCTACCACCTATCTCGTTAGGGTGGACTACTAGCTTTCCAACGCCGTATCGGGGTCGCCAATCCTCCCACAGGATTGGCCACAGGAAGGAAAAAGAATGACGAAGAAAGTGTTTGAACTGCTCCTAATCCTCTCCAGAATTTTTGGAGGAACCACTACCACCTATCTCGCTAGGGTGGCCAACTAGCTTTCCAACGCCATATCGGGGGTCCAAATCCGCCCACGGGATTGGCCACAACCGGCGTCGGAAGGTCAAAAATGGTCAAAAAACACGACTAGCATCGTTTGGCATACCCTAATCCTCTGGAGAAATTTTTGGGAGGAATCGCTACCACCTATCTCGTTAGTAGGGAGTCCAAGGATGCCAACGCAGTGTCGGGATCCCAGATCCTCCCACTGGATTGGCTACAGTAAGGATCGGAAATGTAGAAATAGTTGAAAATTCAATGTCGGATCACTACCGTTTGACAAGCTCTAATCTTGTCCAGGAGGAGGAGGGAGGAATCGCTACCACCTATCTCGCTAGTATGGATTACCAGCTTTCCAACGCCGTATCGGGGTCGCCAATCCTCCAACAGGATCAGCCACAGCAAGGATCGCAAGCGGGAACTAATAATTTCTAGGTGCAAACGTTTGAGAGGCCCTAATCCTCCCCAGAAATTTTTTGGAGGAATCGCTACCACCTATCTCGTTAGGGTGGACTACTAGCTTTCCAACGCCGTATCGGGGTCGCCAATCCTCCCACAGGATTGGCCACAGGAAGGAAAAAGAATGACGAAGAAAGTGTTTGAACTGCTCCTAATCCTCTCCAGAATTTTTTGGAGGAACCACTACCACCTATCTCGCTAGGGTGGCCAACTAGCTTTCCAACGCCATATCGGGGGTCCAAATCCGCCCACGGGATTGGCCACAACCGGCGTCGGAAGGTCAAAAATGGTCAAAAACACGACTAGCATCGTTTGGCATACCCTAATCCTCTGGAGAAATTTTTGGGAGGAATCGCTACCACCTATCTCGTTAGTAGGGAGTCCAAGGATGCCAACGCAGTGTCGGGATCCCAGATCCTCCCACTGGATTGGCTACAGTAAGGATCGGAAATGTAGAAATAGTTGAAAATTCAATGTCGGATCACTACCGTTTGACAAGCTCTAATCTTGTCCAGGAGGAGGAGGGAGGAATCGCTACCACCTATCTCGCTAGTATGGATTACCAGCTTTCCAACGCCGTATCGGGGTCGCCAATCCTCCAACAGGATCAGCCACAGCAAGGATCGCAAGCGGGAACTAATAATTTCTAGGTGCAAACGTTTGAGAGGCCCTAATCCTCCCCAGAAATTTTTTGGAGGAATCGCTACCACCTATCTCGTTAGGGTGGACTACTAGCTTTCCAACGCCGTATCGGGGTCGCCAATCCTCCCACAGGATTGGCCACAGGAAGGAAAAGAATGACGAAGAAAGTGTTTGAACTGCTCCTAATCCTCTCCAGAATTTTTTGGAGGAACCACTACCACCTATCTCGCTAGGGTGGCCAACTAGCTTTCCAACGCCATATCGGGGGTCCAAATCCGCCCACGGGATTGGCCACAACCGGCGTCGGAAGGTCAAAAATGGTCAAAAACACGACTAGCATCGTTTGGCATACCCTAATCCTCTGGAGAAATTTTTGGGAGGAATCGCTACCACCTATCTCGTTAGTAGGGAGTCCAAGGATGCCAACGCAGTGTCGGGATCCCAGATCCTCCCACTGGATTGGCTACAGTAAGGATCGGAAATGTAGAAATAGTTGAAAATTCAATGTCGGATCACTACCGTTTGACAAGCTCTAATCTTGTCCAGGAGGAGGAGGGAGGAATCGCTACCACCTATCTCGCTAGTATGGATTACCAGCTTTCCAACGCCGTATCGGGGTCGCCAATCCTCCAACAGGATCAGCCACAGCAAGGATCGCAAGCGGGAACTAATAATTTCTAGGTGCAAACGTTTGAGAGGCCCTAATCCTCCCCAGAAATTTTTTGGAGGAATCGCTACCACCTATCTCGTTAGGGTGGACTACTAGCTTTCCAACGCCGTATCGGGGTCGCCAATCCTCCCACAGGATTGGCCACAGGAAGGAAAAGAATGACGAAGAAAGTGTTTGAACTGCTCCTAATCCTCTCCAGAATTTTTTGGAGGAACCACTACCACCTATCTCGCTAGGGTGGCCAACTAGCTTTCCAACGCCATATCGGGGGTCCAAATCCGCCCACGGGATTGGCCACAACCGGCGTCGGAAGGTCAAAAATGGTCAAAAACACGACTAGCATCGTTTGGCATACCCTAATCCTCTGGAGAAATTTTTGGGAGGAATCGCTACCACCTATCTCGTTAGTAGGGAGTCCAAGGATGCCAACGCAGTGTCGGGATCCCAGATCCTCCCACTGGATTGGCTACAGTAAGGATCGGAAATGTAGAAATAGTTGAAAATTCAATGTCGGATCACTACCGTTTGACAAGCTCTAATCTTGTCCAGGAGGAGGAGGGAGGAATCGCTACCACCTATCTCGCTAGTATGGATTACCAGCTTTCCAACGCCGTATCGGGGTCGCCAATCCTCCAACAGGATCAGCCACAGCAAGGATCGCAAGCGGGAACTAATAATTTCTAGGTGCAAACGTTTGAGAGGCCCTAATCCTCCCCAGAAATTTTTTGGAGGAATCGCTACCACCTATCTCGTTAGGGTGGACTACTAGCTTTCCAACGCCGTATCGGGGTCGCCAATCCTCCCACAGGATTGGCCACAGGAAGGAAAAGAATGACGAAGAAAGTGTTTGAACTGCTCCTAATCCTCTCCAGAATTTTTTGGAGGAACCACTACCACCTATCTCGCTAGGGTGGCCAACTAGCTTTCCAACGCCATATCGGGGGTCCAAATCCGCCCACGGGATTGGCCACAACCGGCGTCGGAAGGTCAAAAATGGTCAAAAAACAC
Organism: Drosophila repletoides; assembly: GCA_018150835.1. Taxonomy (NCBI): domain Eukaryota; kingdom Metazoa; phylum Arthropoda; class Insecta; order Diptera; family Drosophilidae; genus Drosophila; species Drosophila repletoides. The sequence goes on from JAECWQ010000089.1 coordinate 3,661, forward strand.
GACTAGCATCGTTTGGCATACCCTAATCCTCTGGAGAAATTTTTGGGAGGAATCGCTACCACCTATCTCGTTAGTAGGGAGTCCAAGGATGCCAACGCAGTGTCGGGATCCCAGATCCTCCCACTGGATTGGCTACAGTAAGGATCGGAAATGTAGAAATAGTTGAAAATTCAATGTCGGATCACTACCGTTTGACAAGCTCTAATCTTGTCCAGGAGGAGGAGGGAGGAATCGCTACCACCTATCTCGCTAGTATGGATTACCAGCTTTCCAACGCCGTATCGGGGTCGCCAATCCTCCAACAGGATCAGCCACAGCAAGGATCGCAAGCGGGAACTAATAATTTCTAGGTGCAAACGTTTGAGAGGCCCTAATCCTCCCCAGAAATTTTTTGGAGGAATCGCTACCACCTATCTCGTTAGGGTGGACTACTAGCTTTCCAACGCCGTATCGGGGTCGCCAATCCTCCCACAGGATTGGCCACAGGAAGGAAAAGAATGACGAAGAAAGTGTTTGAACTGCTCCTAATCCTCTCCAGAATTTTTTGGAGGAACCACTACCACCTATCTCGCTAGGGTGGCCAACTAGCTTTCCAACGCCATATCGGGGGTCCAAATCCGCCCACGGGATTGGCCACAACCGGCGTCGGAAGGTCAAAAATGGTCAAAAAACACGACTAGCATCGTTTGGCATACCCTAATCCTCTGGAGAAATTTTTGGGAGGAATCGCTACCACCTATCTCGTTAGTAGGGAGTCCAAGGATGCCAACGCAGTGTCGGGATCCCAGATCCTCCCACTGGATTGGCTACAGTAAGGATCGGAAATGTAGAAATAGTTGAAAATTCAATGTCGGATCACTACCGTTTGACAAGCTCTAATCTTGTCCAGGAGGAGGAGGGAGGAATCGCTACCACCTATCTCGCTAGTATGGATTACCAGCTTTCCAACGCCGTATCGGGGTCGCCAATCCTCCAACAGGATCAGCCACAGCAAGGATCGCAAGCGGGAACTAATAATTTCTAGGTGCAAACGTTTGAGAGGCCCTAATCCTCCCCAGAAATTTTTTGGAGGAATCGCTACCACCTATCTCGTTAGGGTGGACTACTAGCTTTCCAACGCCGTATCGGGGTCGCCAATCCTCCCACAGGATTGGCCACAGGAAGGAAAAGAATGACGAAGAAAGTGTTTGAACTGCTCCTAATCCTCTCCAGAATTTTTTGGAGGAACCACTACCACCTATCTCGCTAGGGTGGCCAACTAGCTTTCCAACGCCATATCGGGGGTCCAAATCCGCCCACGGGATTGGCCACAACCGGCGTCGGAAGGTCAAAAATGGTCAAAAAACACGACTAGCATCGTTTGGCATACCCTAATCCTCTGGAGAAATTTTTGGGAGGAATCGCTACCACCTATCTCGTTAGTAGGGAGTCCAAGGATGCCAACGCAGTGTCGGGATCCCAGATCCTCCCACTGGATTGGCTACAGTAAGGATCGGAAATGTAGAAATAGTTGAAAATTCAATGTCGGATCACTACCGTTTGACAAGCTCTAATCTTGTCCAGGAGGAGGAGGGAGGAATCGCTACCACCTATCTCGCTAGTATGGATTACCAGCTTTCCAACGCCGTATCGGGGTCGCCAATCCTCCAACAGGATCAGCCACAGCAAGGATCGCAAGCGGGAACTAATAATTTCTAGGTGCAAACGTTTGAGAGGCCCTAATCCTCCCCAGAAATTTTTTGGAGGAATCGCTACCACCTATCTCGTTAGGGTGGACTACTAGCTTTCCAACGCCGTATTGGGGTCGCCAATCCTCCCACAGGATTGGCCACAGGAAGGAAAAGAATGACGAAGAAAGTGTTTGAACTGCTCCTAATCCTCTCCAGAATTTTTTGGAGGAACCACTACCACCTATCTCGCTAGGGTGGCCAACTAGCTTTCCAACGCCATATCGGGGGTCCAAATCCGCCCACGGGATTGGCCACAACCGGCGTCGGAAGGTCAAAAATGGTCAAAAAACACGACTAGCATCGTTTGGCATACCCTAATCCTCTGGAGAAATTTTTGGGAGGAATCGCTACCACCTATCTCGTTAGTAGGGAGTCCAAGGATGCCAACGCAGTGTCGGGATCCCAGATCCTCCCACTGGATTGGCTACAGTAAGGATCGGAAATGTAGAAATAGTTGAAAATTCAATGTCGGATCACTACCGTTTGACAAGCTCTAATCTTGTCCAGGAGGAGGAGGGAGGAATCGCTACCACCTATCTCGCTAGTATGGATTACCAGCTTTCCAACGCCGTATCGGGGTCGCCAATCCTCCAACAGGATCAGCCACAGCAAGGATCGCAAGCGGGAACTAATAATTTCTAGGTGCAAACGTTTGAGAGGCCCTAATCCTCCCCAGAAATTTTTTGAGGAATCGCTACCACCTATCTCGTTAGGGTGGACTACTAGCTTTCCAACGCCGTATCGGGGTCGCCAATCCTCCCACAGGATTGGCCACAGGAAGGAAAAGAATGACGAAGAAAGTGTTTGAACTGCTCCTAATCCTCTCCAGAATTTTTTGGAGGAACCACTACCACCTATCTCGCTAGGGTGGCCAACTAGCTTTCCAACGCCATATCGGGGGTCCAAATCCGCCCACGGGATTGGCCACAACCGGCGTCGGAAGGTCAAAAATGGTCAAAAACACGACTAGCATCGTTTGGCATACCCTAATCCTCTGGAGAAATTTTTGGGAGGAATCGCTACCACCTATCTCGTTAGTAGGGAGTCCAAGGATGCCAACGCAGTGTCGGGATCCCAGATCCTCCCACTGGATTGGCTACAGTAAGGATCGGAAATGTAGAAATAGTTGAAAATTCAATGTCGGATCACTACCGTTTGACAAGCTCTAATCTTGTCCAGGAGGAGGAGGGAGGAATCGCTACCACCTATCTCGCTAGTATGGATTACCAGCTTTCCAACGCCGTATCGGGGTCGCCAATCCTCCAACAGGATCAGCCACAGCAAGGATCGCAAGCGGGAACTAATAATTTCTAGGTGCAAACGTTTGAGAGGCCCTAATCCTCCCCAGAAATTTTTTGGAGGAATCGCTACCACCTATCTCGTTAGGGTGGACTACTAGCTTTCCAACGCCGTATCGGGGTCGCCAATCCTCCCACAGGATTGGCCACAGGAAGGAAAAAGAATGACGAAGAAAGTGTTTGAACTGCTCCTAATCCTCTCCAGAATTTTTTGGAGGAACCACTACCACCTATCTCGCTAGGGTGGCCAACTAGCTTTCCAACGCCATATCGGGGGTCCAAATCCGCCCACGGGATTGGCCACAACCGGCGTCGGAAGGTCAAAAATGGTCAAAAAACACGACTAGCATCGTTTGGCATACCCTAATCCTCTGGAGAAATTTTTGGGAGGAATCGCTACCACCTATCTCGTTAGTAGGGAGTCCAAGGATGCCAACGCAGTGTCGGGATCCCAGATCCTCCCACTGGATTGGCTACAGTAAGGATCGGAAATGTAGAAATAGTTGAAAATTCAATGTCGGATCACTACCGTTTGACAAGCTCTAATCTTGTCCAGGAGGAGGAGGGAGGAATCGCTACCACCTATCTCGCTAGTATGGATTACCAGCTTTCCAACGCCGTATCGGGGTCGCCAATCCTCCAACAGGATCAGCCACAGCAAGGATCGCAAGCGGGAACTAATAATTTCTAGGTGCAAACGTTTGAGAGGCCCTAATCCTCCCCAGAAATTTTTTGGAGGAATCGCTACCACCTATCTCGTTAGGGTGGACTACTAGCTTTCCAACGCCGTATCGGGGTCGCCAATCCTCCCACAGGATTGGCCACAGGAAGGAAAAGAATGACGAAGAAAGTGTTTGAACTGCTCCTAATCCTCTCCAGAATTTTTTGGAGGAACCACTACCACCTATCTCGCTAGGGTGGCCAACTAGCTTTCCAACGCCATATCGGGGGTCCAAATCCGCCCACGGGATTGGCCACAACCGGCGTCGGAAGGTCAAAAATGGTCAAAAAACACGACTAGCATCGTTTGGCATACCCTAATCCTCTGGAGAAATTTTTGGGAGGAATCGCTACCACCTATCTCGTTAGTAGGGAGTCCAAGGATGCCAACGCAGTGTCGGGATCCCAGATCCTCCCACTGGATTGGCTACAGTAAGGATCGGAAATGTAGAAATAGTTGAAAATTCAATGTCGGATCACTACCGTTTGACAAGCTCTAATCTTGTCCAGGAGGAGGAGGGAGGAATCGCTACCACCTATCTCGCTAGTATGGATTACCAGCTTTCCAACGCCGTATCGGGGTCGCCAATCCTCCAACAGGATCAGCCACAGCAAGGATCGCAAGCGGGAACTAATAATTTCTAGGTGCAAACGTTTGAGAGGCCCTAATCCTCCCCAGAAATTTTTTGGAGGAATCGCTACCACCTATCTCGTTAGGTGGACTACTAGCTTTCCAACGCCGTATCGGGGTCGCCAATCCTCCCACAGGATTGGCCACAGGAAGGAAAAGAATGACGAAGAAAGTGTTTGAACTGCTCCTAATCCTCTCCAGAATTTTTTGGAGGAACCACTACCACCTATCTCGCTAGGGTGGCCAACTAGCTTTCCAACGCCATATCGGGGGTCCAAATCCGCCCACGGGATTGGCCACAACCGGCGTCGGAAGGTCAAAAATGGTCAAAAAACACGACTAGCATCGTTTGGCATACCCTAATCCTCTGGAGAAATTTTTGGGAGGAATCGCTACCACCTATCTCGTTAGTAGGGAGTCCAAGGATGCCAACGCAGTGTCGGGATCCCAGATCCTCCCACTGGATTGGCTACAGTAAGGATCGGAAATGTAGAAATAGTTGAAAATTCAATGTCGGATCACTACCGTTTGACAAGCTCTAATCTTGTCCAGGAGGAGGAGGGAGGAATCGCTACCACCTATCTCGCTAGTATGGATTACCAGCTTTCCAACGCCGTATCGGGGTCGCCAATCCTCCAACAGGATCAGCCACAGCAAGGATCGCAAGCGGGAACTAATAATTTCTAGGTGCAAACGTTTGAGAGGCCCTAATCCTCCCCAGAAATTTTTTGGAGGAATCGCTACCACCTATCTCGTTAGGGTGGACTACTAGCTTTCCAACGCCGTATCGGGGTCGCCAATCCTCCCACAGGATTGGCCACAGGAAGGAAAAAGAATGACGAAGAAAGTGTTTGAACTGCTCCTAATCCTCTCCAGAATTTTTTGGAGGAACCACTACCACCTATCTCGCTAGGGTGGCCAACTAGCTTTCCAACGCCATATCGGGGGTCCAAATCCGCCCACGGGATTGGCCACAACCGGCGTCGGAAGGTCAAAAATGGTCAAAAACACGACTAGCATCGTTTGGCATACCCTAATCCTCTGGAGAAATTTTTGGGAGGAATCGCTACCACCTATCTCGTTAGTAGGGAGTCCAAGGATGCCAACGCAGTGTCGGGATCCCAGATCCTCCCACTGGATTGGCTACAGTAAGGATCGGAAATGTAGAAATAGTTGAAAATTCAATGTCGGATCACTACCGTTTGACAAGCTCTAATCTTGTCCAGGAGGAGGAGGGAGGAATCGCTACCACCTATCTCGCTAGTATGGATTACCAGCTTTCCAACGCCGTATCGGGGTCGCCAATCCTCCAACAGGATCAGCCACAGCAAGGATCGCAAGCGGGAACTAATAATTTCTAGGTGCAAACGTTTGAGAGGCCCTAATCCTCCCCAGAAATTTTTTGGAGGAATCGCTACCACCTATCTCGTTAGGGTGGACTACTAGCTTTCCAACGCCGTATCGGGGTCGCCAATCCTCCCACAGGATTGGCCACAGGAAGGAAAAGAATGACGAAGAAAGTGTTTGAACTGCTCCTAATCCTCTCCAGAATTTTTTGGAGGAACCACTACCACCTATCTCGCTAGGGTGGCCAACTAGCTTTCCAACGCCATATCGGGGGTCCAAATCCGCCCACGGGATTGGCCACAACCGGCGTCGGAAGGTCAAAAATGGTCAAAAACACGACTAGCATCGTTTGGCATACCCTAATCCTCTGGAGAAATTTTTGGGAGGAATCGCTACCACCTATCTCGTTAGTAGGGAGTCCAAGGATGCCAACGCAGTGTCGGGATCCCAGATCCTCCCACTGGATTGGCTACAGTAAGGATCGGAAATGTAGAAATAGTTGAAAATTCAATGTCGGATCACTACCGTTTGACAAGCTCTAATCTTGTCCAGGAGGAGGAGGGAGGAATCGCTACCACCTATCTCGCTAGTATGGATTACCAGCTTTCCAACGCCGTATCGGGGTCGCCAATCCTCCAACAGGATCAGCCACAGCAAGGATCGCAAGCGGGAACTAATAATTTCTAGGTGCAAACGTTTGAGAGGCCCTAATCCTCCCCAGAAATTTTTTGGAGGAATCGCTACCACCTATCTCGTTAGGGTGGACTACTAGCTTTCCAACGCCGTATCGGGGTCGCCAATCCTCCCACAGGATTGGCCACAGGAAGGAAAAGAATGACGAAGAAAGTGTTTGAACTGCTCCTAATCCTCTCCAGAATTTTTTGGAGGAACCACTACCACCTATCTCGCTAGGGTGGCCAACTAGCTTTCCAACGCCATATCGGGGGTCCAAATCCGCCCACGGGATTGGCCACAACCGGCGTCGGAAGGTCAAAAATGGTCAAAAAACACGACTAGCATCGTTTGGCATACCCTAATCCTCTGGAGAAATTTTTGGGAGGAATCGCTACCACCTATCTCGTTAGTAGGGAGTCCAAGGATGCCAACGCAGTGTCGGGATCCCAGATCCTCCCACTGGATTGGCTACAGTAAGGATCGGAAATGTAGAAATAGTTGAAAATTCAATGTCGGATCACTACCGTTTGACAAGCTCTAATCTTGTCCAGGAGGAGGAGGGAGGAATCGCTACCACCTATCTCGCTAGTATGGATTACCAGCTTTCCAACGCCGTATCGGGGTCGCCAATCCTCCAACAGGATCAGCCACAGCAAGGATCGCAAGCGGGAACTAATAATTTCTAGGTGCAAACGTTTGAGAGGCCCTAATCCTCCCCAGAAATTTTTTGGAGGAATCGCTACCACCTATCTCGTTAGGGTGGACTACTAGCTTTCCAACGCCGTATCGGGGTCGCCAATCCTCCCACAGGATTGGCCACAGGAAGGAAAAGAATGACGAAGAAAGTGTTTGAACTGCTCCTAATCCTCTCCAGAATTTTTTGGAGGAACCACTACCACCTATCTCGCTAGGGTGGCCAACTAGCTTTCCAACGCCATATCGGGGGTCCAAATCCGCCCACGGGATTGGCCACAACCGGCGTCGGAAGGTCAAAAATGGTCAAAAAACACGACTAGCATCGTTTGGCATACCCTAATCCTCTGGAGAAATTTTTGGGAGGAATCGCTACCACCTATCTCGTTAGTAGGGAGTCCAAGGATGCCAACGCAGTGTCGGGATCCCAGATCCTCCCACTGGATTGGCTACAGTAAGGATCGGAAATGTAGAAATAGTTGAAAATTCAATGTCGGATCACTACCGTTTGACAAGCTCTAATCTTGTCCAGGAGGAGGAGGGAGGAATCGCTACCACCTATCTCGCTAGTATGGATTACCAGCTTTCCAACGCCGTATCGGGGTCGCCAATCCTCCAACAGGATCAGCCACAGCAAGGATCGCAAGCGGGAACTAATAATTTCTAGGTGCAAACGTTTGAGAGGCCCTAATCCTCCCCAGAAATTTTTTGGAGGAATCGCTACCACCTATCTCGTTAGGGTGGACTACTAGCTTTCCAACGCCGTATCGGGGTCGCCAATCCTCCCACAGGATTGGCCACAGGAAGGAAAAGAATGACGAAGAAAGTGTTTGAACTGCTCCTAATCCTCTCCAGAATTTTTTGGAGGAACCACTACCACCTATCTCGCTAGGGTGGCCAACTAGCTTTCCAACGCCATATCGGGGGTCCAAATCCGCCCACGGGATTGGCCACAACCGGCGTCGGAAGGTCAAAAATGGTCAAAAAACACGACTAGCATCGTTTGGCATACCCTAATCCTCTGGAGAAATTTTTGGGAGGAATCGCTACCACCTATCTCGTTAGTAGGGAGTCCAAGGATGCCAACGCAGTGTCGGGATCCCAGATCCTCCCACTGGATTGGCTACAGTAAGGATCGGAAATGTAGAAATAGTTGAAAATTCAATGTCGGATCACTACCGTTTGACAAGCTCTAATCTTGTCCAGGAGGAGGAGGGAGGAATCGCTACCACCTATCTCGCTAGTATGGATTACCAGCTTTCCAACGCCGTATCGGGGTCGCCAATCCTCCAACAGGATCAGCCACAGCAAGGATCGCAAGCGGGAACTAATAATTTCTAGGTGCAAACGTTTGAGAGGCCCTAATCCTCCCCAGAAATTTTTTGGAGGAATCGCTACCACCTATCTCGTTAGGGTGGACTACTAGCTTTCCAACGCCGTATCGGGGTCGCCAATCCTCCCACAGGATTGGCCACAGGAAGGAAAAGAATGACGAAGAAAGTGTTTGAACTGCTCCTAATCCTCTCCAGAATTTTTTGGAGGAACCACTACCACCTATCTCGCTAGGGTGGCCAACTAGCTTTCCAACGCCATATCGGGGGTCCAAATCCGCCCACGGGATTGGCCACAACCGGCGTCGGAAGGTCAAAAATGGTCAAAAAACACGACTAGCATCGTTTGGCATACCCTAATCCTCTGGAGAAATTTTTGGGAGGAATCGCTACCACCTATCTCGTTAGTAGGGAGTCCAAGGATGCCAACGCAGTGTCGGGATCCCAGATCCTCCCACTGGATTGGCTACAGTAAGGATCGGAAATGTAGAAATAGTTGAAAATTCAATGTCGGATCACTACCGTTTGACAAGCTCTAATCTTGTCCAGGAGGAGGAGGGAGGAATCGCTACCACCTATCTCGCTAGTATGGATTACCAGCTTTCCAACGCCGTATCGGGGTCGCCAATCCTCCAACAGGATCAGCCACAGCAAGGATCGCAAGCGGGAACTAATAATTTCTAGGTGCAAACGTTTGAGAGGCCCTAATCCTCCCCAGAAATTTTTTGGAGGAATCGCTACCACCTATCTCGTTAGGGTGGACTACTAGCTTTCCAACGCCGTATCGGGGTCGCCAATCCTCCCACAGGATTGGCCACAGGAAGGAAAAAGAATGACGAAGAAAGTGTTTGAACTGCTCCTAATCCTCTCCAGAATTTTTTGGAGGAACCACTACCACCTATCTCGCTAGGGTGGCCAACTAGCTTTCCAACGCCATATCGGGGGTCCAAATCCGCCCACGGGATTGGCCACAACCGGCGTCGGAAGGTCAAAAATGGTCAAAAAACACGACTAGCATCGTTTGGCATACCCTAATCCTCTGGAGAAATTTTTGGGAGGAATCGCTACCACCTATCTCGTTAGTAGGGAGTCCAAGGATGCCAACGCAGTGTCGGGATCCCAGATCCTCCCACTGGATTGGCTACAGTAAGGATCGGAAATGTAGAAATAGTTGAAAATTCAATGTCGGATCACTACCGTTTGACAAGCTCTAATCTTGTCCAGGAGGAGGAGGGAGGAATCGCTACCACCTATCTCGCTAGTATGGATTACCAGCTTTCCAACGCCGTATCGGGGTCGCCAATCCTCCAACAGGATCAGCCACAGCAAGGATCGCAAGCGGGAACTAATAATTTCTAGGTGCAAACGTTTGAGAGGCCCTAATCCTCCCCAGAAATTTTTTGGAGGAATCGCTACCACCTATCTCGTTAGGGTGGACTACTAGCTTTCCAACGCCGTATCGGGGTCGCCAATCCTCCCACAGGATTGGCCACAGGAAGGAAAAGAATGACGAAGAAAGTGTTTGAACTGCTCCTAATCCTCTCCAGAATTTTTTGGAGGAACCACTACCACCTATCTCGCTAGGGTGGCCAACTAGCTTTCCAACGCCATATCGGGGGTCCAAATCCGCCCACGGGATTGGCCACAACCGGCGTCGGAAGGTCAAAAATGGTCAAAAAACACGACTAGCATCGTTTGGCATACCCTAATCCTCTGGAGAAATTTTTGGGAGGAATCGCTACCACCTATCTCGTTAGTAGGGAGTCCAAGGATGCCAACGCAGTGTCGGGATCCCAGATCCTCCCACTGGATTGGCTACAGTAAGGATCGGAAATGTAGAAATAGTTGAAAATTCAATGTCGGATCACTACCGTTTGACAAGCTCTAATCTTGTCCAGGAGGAGGAGGGAGGAATCGCTACCACCTATCTCGCTAGTATGGATTACCAGCTTTCCAACGCCGTATCGGGGTCGCCAATCCTCCAACAGGATCAGCCACAGCAAGGATCGCAAGCGGGAACTAATAATTTCTAGGTGCAAACGTTTGAGAGGCCCTAATCCTCCCCAGAAATTTTTTGGAGGAATCGCTACCACCTATCTCGTTAGGGTGGACTACTAGCTTTCCAACGCCGTATCGGGGTCGCCAATCCTCCCACAGGATTGGCCACAGGAAGGAAAAGAATGACGAAGAAAGTGTTTGAACTGCTCCTAATCCTCTCCAGAATTTTTTGGAGGAACCACTACCACCTATCTCGCTAGGGTGGCCAACTAGCTTTCCAACGCCATATCGGGGGTCCAAATCCGCCCACGGGATTGGCCACAACCGGCGTCGGAAGGTCAAAAATGGTCAAAAAACACGACTAGCATCGTTTGGCATACCCTAATCCTCTGGAGAAATTTTTGGGAGGAATCGCTACCACCTATCTCGTTAGTAGGGAGTCCAAGGATGCCAACGCAGTGTCGGGATCCCAGATCCTCCCACTGGATTGGCTACAGTAAGGATCGGAAATGTAGAAATAGTTGAAAATTCAATGTCGGATCACTACCGTTTGACAAGCTCTAATCTTGTCCAGGAGGAGGAGGGAGGAATCGCTACCACCTATCTCGCTAGTATGGATTACCAGCTTTCCAACGCCGTATCGGGGTCGCCAATCCTCCAACAGGATCAGCCACAGCAAGGATCGCAAGCGGGAACTAATAATTTCTAGGTGCAAACGTTTGAGAGGCCCTAATCCTCCCCAGAAATTTTTTGGAGGAATCGCTACCACCTATCTCGTTAGGGTGGACTACTAGCTTTCCAACGCCGTATCGGGGTCGCCAATCCTCCCACAGGATTGGCCACAGGAAGGAAAAAGAATGACGAAGAAAGTGTTTGAACTGCTCCTAATCCTCTCCAGAATTTTTTGGAGGAACCACTACCACCTATCTCGCTAGGGTGGCCAACTAGCTTTCCAACGCCATATCGGGGGTCCAAATCCGCCCACGGGATTGGCCACAACCGGCGTCGGAAGGTCAAAAATGGTCAAAAAACACGACTAGCATCGTTTGGCATACCCTAATCCTCTGGAGAAATTTTTGGGAGGAATCGCTACCACCTATCTCGTTAGTAGGGAGTCCAAGGATGCCAACGCAGTGTCGGGATCCCAGATCCTCCCACTGGATTGGCTACAGTAAGGATCGGAAATGTAGAAATAGTTGAAAATTCAATGTCGGATCACTACCGTTTGACAAGCTCTAATCTTGTCCAGGAGGAGGAGGGAGGAATCGCTACCACCTATCTCGCTAGTATGGATTACCAGCTTTCCAACGCCGTATCGGGGTCGCCAATCCTCCAACAGGATCAGCCACAGCAAGGATCGCAAGCGGGAACTAATAATTTCTAGGTGCAAACGTTTGAGAGGCCCTAATCCTCCCCAGAAATTTTTTGGAGGAATCGCTACCACCTATCTCGTTAGGGTGGACTACTAGCTTTCCAACGCCGTATCGGGGTCGCCAATCCTCCCACAGGATTGGCCACAGGAAGGAAAAGAATGACGAAGAAAGTGTTTGAACTGCTCCTAATCCTCTCCAGAATTTTTTGGAGGAACCACTACCACCTATCTCGCTAGGGTGGCCAACTAGCTTTCCAACGCCATATCGGGGGTCCAAATCCGCCCACGGGATTGGCCACAACCGGCGTCGGAAGGTCAAAAATGGTCAAAAAACACGACTAGCATCGTTTGGCATACCCTAATCCTCTGGAGAAATTTTTGGGAGGAATCGCTACCACCTATCTCGTTAGTAGGGAGTCCAAGGATGCCAACGCAGTGTCGGGATCCCAGATCCTCCCACTGGATTGGCTACAGTAAGGATCGGAAATGTAGAAATAGTTGAAAATTCAATGTCGGATCACTACCGTTTGACAAGCTCTAATCTTGTCCAGGAGGAGGAGGGAGGAATCGCTACCACCTATCTCGCTAGTATGGATTACCAGCTTTCCAACGCCGTATCGGGGTCGCCAATCCTCCAACAGGATCAGCCACAGCAAGGATCGCAAGCGGGAACTAATAATTTCTAGGTGCAAACGTTTGAGAGGCCCTAATCCTCCCCAGAAATTTTTTGGAGGAATCGCTACCACCTATCTCGTTAGGGTGGACTACTAGCTTTCCAACGCCGTATCGGGGTCGCCAATCCTCCCACAGGATTGGCCACAGGAAGGAAAAGAATGACGAAGAAAGTGTTTGAACTGCTCCTAATCCTCTCCAGAATTTTTGGAGGAACCACTACCACCTATCTCGCTAGGGTGGCCAACTAGCTTTCCAACGCCATATCGGGGGTCCAAATCCGCCCACGGGATTGGCCACAACCGGCGTCGGAAGGTCAAAAATGGTCAAAAAACACGACTAGCATCGTTTGGCATACCCTAATCCTCTGGAGAAATTTTTGGGAGGAATCGCTACCACCTATCTCGTTAGTAGGGAGTCCAAGGATGCCAACGCAGTGTCGGGATCCCAGATCCTCCCACTGGATTGGCTACAGTAAGGATCGGAAATGTAGAAATAGTTGAAAATTCAATGTCGGATCACTACCGTTTGACAAGCTCTAATCTTGTCCAGGAGGAGGAGGGAGGAATCGCTACCACCTATCTCGCTAGTATGGATTACCAGCTTTCCAACGCCGTATCGGGGTCGCCAATCCTCCAACAGGATCAGCCACAGCAAGGATCGCAAGCGGGAACTAATAATTTCTAGGTGCAAACGTTTGAGAGGCCCTAATCCTCCCCAGAAATTTTTTGGAGGAATCGCTACCACCTATCTCGTTAGGGTGGACTACTAGCTTTCCAACGCCGTATCGGGGTCGCCAATCCTCCCACAGGATTGGCCACAGGAAGGAAAAGAATGACGAAGAAAGTGTTTGAACTGCTCCTAATCCTCTCCAGAATTTTTTGGAGGAACCACTACCACCTATCTCGCTAGGGTGGCCAACTAGCTTTCCAACGCCATATCGGGGGTCCAAATCCGCCCACGGGATTGGCCACAACCGGCGTCGGAAGGTCAAAAATGGTCAAAAAACACGACTAGCATCGTTTGGCATACCCTAATCCTCTGGAGAAATTTTTGGGAGGAATCGCTACCACCTATCTCGTTAGTAGGGAGTCCAAGGATGCCAACGCAGTGTCGGGATCCCAGATCCTCCCACTGGATTGGCTACAGTAAGGATCGGAAATGTAGAAATAGTTGAAAATTCAATGTCGGATCACTACCGTTTGACAAGCTCTAATCTTGTCCAGGAGGAGGAGGGAGGAATCGCTACCACCTATCTCGCTAGTATGGATTACCAGCTTTCCAACGCCGTATCGGGGTCGCCAATCCTCCAACAGGATCAGCCACAGCAAGGATCGCAAGCGGGAACTAATAATTTCTAGGTGCAAACGTTTGAGAGGCCCTAATCCTCCCCAGAAATTTTTTGGAGGAATCGCTACCACCTATCTCGTTAGGGTGGACTACTAGCTTTCCAACGCCGTATCGGGGTCGCCAATCCTCCCACAGGATTGGCCACAGGAAGGAAAAAGAATGACGAAGAAAGTGTTTGAACTGCTCCTAATCCTCTCCAGAATTTTTTGGAGGAACCACTACCACCTATCTCGCTAGGGTGGCCAACTAGCTTTCCAACGCCATATCGGGGGTCCAAATCCGCCCACGGGATTGGCCACAACCGGCGTCGGAAGGTCAAAAATGGTCAAAAAACACGACTAGCATCGTTTGGCATACCCTAATCCTCTGGAGAAATTTTTGGGAGGAATCGCTACCACCTATCTCGTTAGTAGGGAGTCCAAGGATGCCAACGCAGTGTCGGGATCCCAGATCCTCCCACTGGATTGGCTACAGTAAGGATCGGAAATGTAGAAATAGTTGAAAATTCAATGTCGGATCACTACCGTTTGACAAGCTCTAATCTTGTCCAGGAGGAGGAGGGAGGAATCGCTACCACCTATCTCGCTAGTATGGATTACCAGCTTTCCAACGCCGTATCGGGGTCGCCAATCCTCCAACAGGATCAGCCACAGCAAGGATCGCAAGCGGGAACTAATAATTTCTAGGTGCAAACGTTTGAGAGGCCCTAATCCTCCCCAGAAATTTTTTGGAGGAATCGCTACCACCTATCTCGTTAGGGTGGACTACTAGCTTTCCAACGCCGTATCGGGGTCGCCAATCCTCCCACAGGATTGGCCACAGGAAGGAAAAGAATGACGAAGAAAGTGTTTGAACTGCTCCTAATCCTCTCCAGAATTTTTTGGAGGAACCACTACCACCTATCTCGCTAGGGTGGCCAACTAGCTTTCCAACGCCATATCGGGGGTCCAAATCCGCCCACGGGATTGGCCACAACCGGCGTCGGAAGGTCAAAAATGGTCAAAAAACACGACTAGCATCGTTTGGCATACCCTAATCCTCTGGAGAAATTTTTGGGAGGAATCGCTACCACCTATCTCGTTAGTAGGGAGTCCAAGGATGCCAACGCAGTGTCGGGATCCCAGATCCTCCCACTGGATTGGCTACAGTAAGGATCGGAAATGTAGAAATAGTTGAAAATTCAATGTCGGATCACTACCGTTTGACAAGCTCTAATCTTGTCCAGGAGGAGGAGGGAGGAATCGCTACCACCTATCTCGCTAGTATGGATTACCAGCTTTCCAACGCCGTATCGGGGTCGCCAATCCTCCAACAGGATCAGCCACAGCAAGGATCGCAAGCGGGAACTAATAATTTCTAGGTGCAAACGTTTGAGAGGCCCTAATCCTCCCCAGAAATTTTTTGGAGGAATCGCTACCACCTATCTCGTTAGGGTGGACTACTAGCTTTCCAACGCCGTATCGGGGTCGCCAATCCTCCCACAGGATTGGCCACAGGAAGGAAAAGAATGACGAAGAAAGTGTTTGAACTGCTCCTAATCCTCTCCAGAATTTTTTGGAGGAACCACTACCACCTATCTCGCTAGGGTGGCCAACTAGCTTTCCAACGCCATATCGGGGGTCCAAATCCGCCCACGGGATTGGCCACAACCGGCGTCGGAAGGTCAAAAATGGTCAAAAAACACGACTAGCATCGTTTGGCATACCCTAATCCTCTGGAGAAATTTTTGGGAGGAATCGCTACCACCTATCTCGTTAGTAGGGAGTCCAAGGATGCCAACGCAGTGTCGGGATCCCAGATCCTCCCACTGGATTGGCTACAGTAAGGATCGGAAATGTAGAAATAGTTGAAAATTCAATGTCGGATCACTACCGTTTGACAAGCTCTAATCTTGTCCAGGAGGAGGAGGGAGGAATCGCTACCACCTATCTCGCTAGTATGGATTACCAGCTTTCCAACGCCGTATCGGGGTCGCCAATCCTCCAACAGGATCAGCCACAGCAAGGATCGCAAGCGGGAACTAATAATTTCTAGGTGCAAACGTTTGAGAGGCCCTAATCCTCCCCAGAAATTTTTTGGAGGAATCGCTACCACCTATCTCGTTAGGGTGGACTACTAGCTTTCCAACGCCGTATCGGGGTCGCCAATCCTCCCACAGGATTGGCCACAGGAAGGAAAAGAATGACGAAGAAAGTGTTTGAACTGCTCCTAATCCTCTCCAGAATTTTTGGAGGAACCACTACCACCTATCTCGCTAGGGTGGCCAACTAGCTTTCCAACGCCATATCGGGGGTCCAAATCCGCCCACGGGATTGGCCACAACCGGCGTCGGAAGGTCAAAAATGGTCAAAAAACACGACTAGCATCGTTTGGCATACCCTAATCCTCTGGAGAAATTTTTGGGAGGAATCGCTACCACCTATCTCGTTAGTAGGGAGTCCAAGGATGCCAACGCAGTGTCGGGATCCCAGATCCTCCCACTGGATTGGCTACAGTAAGGATCGGAAATGTAGAAATAGTTGAAAATTCAATGTCGGATCACTACCGTTTGACAAGCTCTAATCTTGTCCAGGAGGAGGAGGGAGGAATCGCTACCACCTATCTCGCTAGTATGGATTACCAGCTTTCCAACGCCGTATCGGGGTCGCCAATCCTCCAACAGGATCAGCCACAGCAAGGATCGCAAGCGGGAACTAATAATTTCTAGGTGCAAACGTTTGAGAGGCCCTAATCCTCCCCAGAAATTTTTTGGAGGAATCGCTACCACCTATCTCGTTAGGGTGGACTACTAGCTTTCCAACGCCGTATCGGGGTCGCCAATCCTCCCACAGGATTGGCCACAGGAAGGAAAAGAATGACGAAGAAAGTGTTTGAACTGCTCCTAATCCTCTCCAGAATTTTTTGGAGGAACCACTACCACCTATCTCGCTAGGGTGGCCAACTAGCTTTCCAACGCCATATCGGGGGTCCAAATCCGCCCACGGGATTGGCCACAACCGGCGTCGGAAGGTCAAAAATGGTCAAAAAACACGACTAGCATCGTTTGGCATACCCTAATCCTCTGGAGAAATTTTTGGGAGGAATCGCTACCACCTATCTCGTTAGTAGGGAGTCCAAGGATGCCAACGCAGTGTCGGGATCCCAGATCCTCCCACTGGATTGGCTACAGTAAGGATCGGAAATGTAGAAATAGTTGAAAATTCAATGTCGGATCACTACCGTTTGACAAGCTCTAATCTTGTCCAGGAGGAGGAGGGAGGAATCGCTACCACCTATCTCGCTAGTATGGATTACCAGCTTTCCAACGCCGTATCGGGGTCGCCAATCCTCCAACAGGATCAGCCACAGCAAGGATCGCAAGCGGGAACTAATAATTTCTAGGTGCAAACGTTTGAGAGGCCCTAATCCTCCCCAGAAATTTTTTGGAGGAATCGCTACCACCTATCTCGTTAGGGTGGACTACTAGCTTTCCAACGCCGTATCGGGGTCGCCAATCCTCCCACAGGATTGGCCACAGGAAGGAAAAGAATGACGAAGAAAGTGTTTGAACTGCTCCTAATCCTCTCCAGAATTTTTTGGAGGAACCACTACCACCTATCTCGCTAGGGGTGGCCAACTAGCTTTCCAACGCCATATCGGGGGTCCAAATCCGCCCACGGGATTGGCCACAACCGGCGTCGGAAGGTCAAAAATGGTCAAAAAACACGACTAGCATCGTTTGGCATACCCTAATCCTCTGGAGAAATTTTTGGGAGGAATCGCTACCACCTATCTCGTTAGTAGGGAGTCCAAGGATGCCAACGCAGTGTCGGGATCCCAGATCCTCCCACTGGATTGGCTACAGTAAGGATCGGAAATGTAGAAATAGTTGAAAATTCAATGTCGGATCACTACCGTTTGACAAGCTCTAATCTTGTCCAGGAGGAGGAGGGAGGAATCGCTACCACCTATCTCGCTAGTATGGATTACCAGCTTTCCAACGCCGTATCGGGGTCGCCAATCCTCCAACAGGATCAGCCACAGCAAGGATCGCAAGCGGGAACTAATAATTTCTAGGTGCAAACGTTTGAGAGGCCCTAATCCTCCCCAGAAATTTTTGGAGGAATCGCTACCACCTATCTCGTTAGGGTGGACTACTAGCTTTCCAACGCCGTATCGGGGTCGCCAATCCTCCCACAGGATTGGCCACAGGAAGGAAAAGAATGACGAAGAAAGTGTTTGAACTGCTCCTAATCCTCTCCAGAATTTTTTGGAGGAACCACTACCACCTATCTCGCTAGGGTGGCCAACTAGCTTTCCAACGCCATATCGGGGGTCCAAATCCGCCCACGGGATTGGCCACAACCGGCGTCGGAAGGTCAAAAATGGTCAAAAAACACGACTAGCATCGTTTGGCATACCCTAATCCTCTGGAGAAATTTTTGGGAGGAATCGCTACCACCTATCTCGTTAGTAGGGAGTCCAAGGATGCCAACGCAGTGTCGGGATCCCAGATCCTCCCACTGGATTGGCTACAGTAAGGATCGGAAATGTAGAAATAGTTGAAAATTCAATGTCGGATCACTACCGTTTGACAAGCTCTAATCTTGTCCAGGAGGAGGAGGGAGGAATCGCTACCACCTATCTCGCTAGTATGGATTACCAGCTTTCCAACGCCGTATCGGGGTCGCCAATCCTCCAACAGGATCAGCCACAGCAAGGATCGCAAGCGGGAACTAATAATTTCTAGGTGCAAACGTTTGAGAGGCCCTAATCCTCCCCAGAAATTTTTGGAGGAATCGCTACCACCTATCTCGTTAGGGTGGACTACTAGCTTTCCAACGCCGTATCGGGGTCGCCAATCCTCCCACAGGATTGGCCACAGGAAGGAAAAGAATGACGAAGAAAGTGTTTGAACTGCTCCTAATCCTCTCCAGAATTTTTGGAGGAACCACTACCACCTATCTCGCTAGGGTGGCCAACTAGCTTTCCAACGCCATATCGGGGGTCCAAATCCGCCCACGGGATTGGCCACAACCGGCGTCGGAAGGTCAAAAATGGTCAAAAAACACGACTAGCATCGTTTGGCATACCCTAATCCTCTGGAGAAATTTTTGGGAGGAATCGCTACCACCTATCTCGTTAGTAGGGAGTCCAAGGATGCCAACGCAGTGTCGGGATCCCAGATCCTCCCACTGGATTGGCTACAGTAAGGATCGGAAATGTAGAAATAGTTGAAAATTCAATGTCGGATCACTACCGTTTGACAAGCTCTAATCTTGTCCAGGAGGAGGAGGGAGGAATCGCTACCACCTATCTCGCTAGTATGGATTACCAGCTTTCCAACGCCGTATCGGGGTCGCCAATCCTCCAACAGGATCAGCCACAGCAAGGATCGCAAGCGGGAACTAATAATTTCTAGGTGCAAACGTTTGAGAGGCCCTAATCCTCCCCAGAAATTTTTTGGAGGAATCGCTACCACCTATCTCGTTAGGGTGGACTACTAGCTTTCCAACGCCGTATCGGGGTCGCCAATCCTCCCACAGGATTGGCCACAGGAAGGAAAAGAATGACGAAGAAAGTGTTTGAACTGCTCCTAATCCTCTCCAGAATTTTTTGGAGGAACCACTACCACCTATCTCGCTAGGGTGGCCAACTAGCTTTCCAACGCCATATCGGGGTCCAAATCCGCCCACGGGATTGGCCACAACCGGCGTCGGAAGGTCAAAAATGGTCAAAAAACACGACTAGCATCGTTTGGCATACCCTAATCCTCTGGAGAAATTTTTGGGAGGAATCGCTACCACCTATCTCGTTAGTAGGGAGTCCAAGGATGCCAACGCAGTGTCGGGATCCCAGATCCTCCCACTGGATTGGCTACAGTAAGGATCGGAAATGTAGAAATAGTTGAAAATTCAATGTCGGATCACTACCGTTTGACAAGCTCTAATCTTGTCCAGGAGGAGGAGGGAGGAATCGCTACCACCTATCTCGCTAGTATGGATTACCAGCTTTCCAACGCCGTATCGGGGTCGCCAATCCTCCAACAGGATCAGCCACAGCAAGGATCGCAAGCGGGAACTAATAATTTCTAGGTGCAAACGTTTGAGAGGCCCTAATCCTCCCCAGAAATTTTTTGGAGGAATCGCTACCACCTATCTCGTTAGGGTGGACTACTAGCTTTCCAACGCCGTATCGGGGTCGCCAATCCTCCCACAGGATTGGCCACAGGAAGGAAAAGAATGACGAAGAAAGTGTTTGAACTGCTCCTAATCCTCTCCAGAATTTTTGGAGGAACCGCTACCACCTATCTCGCTAGGGTGGCCAACTAGCTTTCCAACGCCATATCGGGGGTCCAAATCCGCCCACGGGATTGGCCACAACCGGCGTCGGAAGGTCAAAAATGGTCAAAAAACACGACTAGCATCGTTTGGCATACCCTAATCCTCTGGAGAAATTTTTTGGGAGGAATCGCTACCACCTATCTCGTTAGTAGGGAGTCCAAGGATGCCAACGCAGTGTCGGGATCCCAGATCCTCCCACTGGATTGGCTACAGTAAGGATCGGAAATGTAGAAATAGTTGAAAATTCAATGTCGGATCACTACCGTTTGACAAGCTCTAATCTTGTCCAGGAGGAGGAGGGAGGAATCGCTACCACCTATCTCGCTAGTATGGATTACCAGCTTTCCAACGCCGTATCGGGGTCGCCAATCCTCCAACAGGATCAGCCACAGCAAGGATCGCAAGCGGGAACTAATAATTTCTAGGTGCAAACGTTTGAGAGGCCCTAATCCTCCCCAGAAATTTTTTGGAGGAATCGCTACCACCTATCTCGTTAGGGTGGACTACTAGCTTTCCAACGCCGTATCGGGGTCGCCAATCCTCCCACAGGATTGGCCACAGGAAGGAAAAGAATGACGAAGAAAGTGTTTGAACTGCTCCTAATCCTCTCCAGAATTTTTTGGAGGAACCACTACCACCTATCTCGCTAGGGTGGCCAACTAGCTTTCCAACGCCATATCGGGGGTCCAAATCCGCCCACGGGATTGGCCACAACCGGCGTCGGAAGGTCAAAAATGGTCAAAAAACACGACTAGCATCGTTTGGCATACCCTAATCCTCTGGAGAAATTTTTTGGGAGGAATCGCTACCACCTATCTCGTTAGTAGGGAGTCCAAGGATGCCAACGCAGTGTCGGGATCCCAGATCCTCCCACTGGATTGGCTACAGTAAGGATCGGAAATGTAGAAATAGTTGAAAATTCAATGTCGGATCACTACCGTTTGACAAGCTCTAATCTTGTCCAGGAGGAGGAGGGAGGAATCGCTACCACCTATCTCGCTAGTATGGATTACCAGCTTTCCAACGCCGTATCGGGGTCGCCAATCCTCCAACAGGATCAGCCACAGCAAGGATCGCAAGCGGGAACTAATAATTTCTAGGTGCAAACGTTTGAGAGGCCCTAATCCTCCCCAGAAATTTTTTGGAGGAATCGCTACCACCTATCTCGTTAGGGTGGACTACTAGCTTTCCAACGCCGTATCGGGGTCGCCAATCCTCCCACAGGATTGGCCACAGGAAGGAAAAGAATGACGAAGAAAGTGTTTGAACTGCTCCTAATCCTCTCCAGAATTTTTTGGAGGAACCACTACCACCTATCTCGCTAGGGTGGCCAACTAGCTTTCCAACGCCATATCGGGGGTCCAAATCCGCCCACGGGATTGGCCACAACCGGCGTCGGAAGGTCAAAAATGGTCAAAAAACACGACTAGCATCGTTTGGCATACCCTAATCCTCTGGAGAAATTTTTGGGAGGAATCGCTACCACCTATCTCGTTAGTAGGGAGTCCAAGGATGCCAACGCAGTGTCGGGATCCCAGATCCTCCCACTGGATTGGCTACAGTAAGGATCGGAAATGTAGAAATAGTTGAAAATTCAATGTCGGATCACTACCGTTTGACAAGCTCTAATCTTGTCCAGGAGGAGGAGGGAGGAATCGCTACCACCTATCTCGCTAGTATGGATTACCAGCTTTCCAACGCCGTATCGGGGTCGCCAATCCTCCAACAGGATCAGCCACAGCAAGGATCGCAAGCGGGAACTAATAATTTCTAGGTGCAAACGTTTGAGAGGCCCTAATCCTCCCCAGAAATTTTTTGGAGGAATCGCTACCACCTATCTCGTTAGGGTGGACTACTAGCTTTCCAACGCCGTATCGGGGTCGCCAATCCTCCCACAGGATTGGCCACAGGAAGGAAAAGAATGACGAAGAAAGTGTTTGAACTGCTCCTAATCCTCTCCAGAATTTTTTGGAGGAACCACTACCACCTATCTCGCTAGGGTGGCCAACTAGCTTTCCAACGCCATATCGGGGTCCAAATCCGCCCACGGGATTGGCCACAACCGGCGTCGGAAGGTCAAAAATGGTCAAAAAACACGACTAGCATCGTTTGGCATACCCTAATCCTCTGGAGAAATTTTTGGGAGGAATCGCTACCACCTATCTCGTTAGTAGGGAGTCCAAGGATGCCAACGCAGTGTCGGGATCCCAGATCCTCCCACTGGATTGGCTACAGTAAGGATCGGAAATGTAGAAATAGTTGAAAATTCAATGTCGGATCACTACCGTTTGACAAGCTCTAATCTTGTCCAGGAGGAGGAGGGAGGAATCGCTACCACCTATCTCGCTAGTATGGATTACCAGCTTTCCAACGCCGTATCGGGGTCGCCAATCCTCCAACAGGATCAGCCACAGCAAGGATCGCAAGCGGGAACTAATAATTTCTAGGTGCAAACGTTTGAGAGGCCCTAATCCTCCCCAGAAATTTTTTGGAGGAATCGCTACCACCTATCTCGTTAGGGTGGACTACTAGCTTTCCAACGCCGTATCGGGGTCGCCAATCCTCCCACAGGATTGGCCACAGGAAGGAAAAGAATGACGAAGAAAGTGTTTGAACTGCTCCTAATCCTCTCCAGAATTTTTTGGAGGAACCACTACCACCTATCTCGCTAGGGTGGCCAACTAGCTTTCCAACGCCATATCGGGGGTCCAAATCCGCCCACGGGATTGGCCACAACCGGCGTCGGAAGGTCAAAAATGGTCAAAAAACACGACTAGCATCGTTTGGCATACCCTAATCCTCTGGAGAAATTTTTGGGAGGAATCGCTACCACCTATCTCGTTAGTAGGGAGTCCAAGGATGCCAACGCAGTGTCGGGATCCCAGATCCTCCCACTGGATTGGCTACAGTAAGGATCGGAAATGTAGAAATAGTTGAAAATTCAATGTCGGATCACTACCGTTTGACAAGCTCTAATCTTGTCCAGGAGGAGGAGGGAGGAATCGCTACCACCTATCTCGCTAGTATGGATTACCAGCTTTCCAACGCCGTATCGGGGTCGCCAATCCTCCAACAGGATCAGCCACAGCAAGGATCGCAAGCGGGAACTAATAATTTCTAGGTGCAAACGTTTGAGAGGCCCTAATCCTCCCCAGAAATTTTTGGAGGAATCGCTACCACCTATCTCGTTAGGGTGGACTACTAGCTTTCCAACGCCGTATCGGGGTCGCCAATCCTCCCACAGGATTGGCCACAGGAAGGAAAAGAATGACGAAGAAAGTGTTTGAACTGCTCCTAATCCTCTCCAGAATTTTTTGGAGGAACCACTACCACCTATCTCGCTAGGGTGGCCAACTAGCTTTCCAACGCCATATCGGGGTCCAAATCCGCCCACGGGATTGGCCACAACCGGCGTCGGAAGGTCAAAAATGGTCAAAAAACACGACTAGCATCGTTTGGCATACCCTAATCCTCTGGAGAAATTTTTGGGAGGAATCGCTACCACCTATCTCGTTAGTAGGGAGTCCAAGGATGCCAACGCAGTGTCGGGATCCCAGATCCTCCCACTGGATTGGCTACAGTAAGGATCGGAAATGTAGAAATAGTTGAAAATTCAATGTCGGATCACTACCGTTTGACAAGCTCTAATCTTGTCCAGGAGGAGGAGGGAGGAATCGCTACCACCTATCTCGCTAGTATGGATTACCAGCTTTCCAACGCCGTATCGGGGTCGCCAATCCTCCAACAGGATCAGCCACAGCAAGGATCGCAAGCGGGAACTAATAATTTCTAGGTGCAAACGTTTGAGAGGCCCTAATCCTCCCCAGAAATTTTTTGGAGGAATCGCTACCACCTATCTCGTTAGGGTGGACTACTAGCTTTCCAACGCCGTATCGGGGTCGCCAATCCTCCCACAGGATTGGCCACAGGAAGGAAAAGAATGACGAAGAAAGTGTTTGAACTGCTCCTAATCCTCTCCAGAATTTTTTGGAGGAACCACTACCACCTATCTCGCTAGGGTGGCCAACTAGCTTTCCAACGCCATATCGGGGGTCCAAATCCGCCCACGGGATTGGCCACAACCGGCGTCGGAAGGTCAAAAATGGTCAAAAAACACGACTAGCATCGTTTGGCATACCCTAATCCTCTGGAGAAATTTTTGGGAGGAATCGCTACCACCTATCTCGTTAGTAGGGAGTCCAAGGATGCCAACGCAGTGTCGGGATCCCAGATCCTCCCACTGGATTGGCTACAGTAAGGATCGGAAATGTAGAAATAGTTGAAAATTCAATGTCGGATCACTACCGTTTGACAAGCTCTAATCTTGTCCAGGAGGAGGAGGGAGGAATCGCTACCACCTATCTCGCTAGTATGGATTACCAGCTTTCCAACGCCGTATCGGGGTCGCCAATCCTCCAACAGGATCAGCCACAGCAAGGATCGCAAGCGGGAACTAATAATTTCTAGGTGCAAACGTTTGAGAGGCCCTAATCCTCCCCAGAAATTTTTTGGAGGAATCGCTACCACCTATCTCGTTAGGGTGGACTACTAGCTTTCCAACGCCGTATCGGGGTCGCCAATCCTCCCACAGGATTGGCCACAGGAAGGAAAAGAATGACGAAGAAAGTGTTTGAACTGCTCCTAATCCTCTCCAGAATTTTTGGAGGAACCACTACCACCTATCTCGCTAGGGTGGCCAACTAGCTTTCCAACGCCATATCGGGGGTCCAAATCCGCCCACGGGATTGGCCACAACCGGCGTCGGAAGGTCAAAAATGGTCAAAAAACACGACTAGCATCGTTTGGCATACCCTAATCCTCTGGAGAAATTTTTTGGGAGGAATCGCTACCACCTATCTCGTTAGTAGGGAGTCCAAGGATGCCAACGCAGTGTCGGGATCCCAGATCCTCCCACTGGATTGGCTACAGTAAGGATCGGAAATGTAGAAATAGTTGAAAATTCAATGTCGGATCACTACCGTTTGACAAGCTCTAATCTTGTCCAGGAGGAGGAGGGAGGAATCGCTACCACCTATCTCGCTAGTATGGATTACCAGCTTTCCAACGCCGTATCGGGGTCGCCAATCCTCCAACAGGATCAGCCACAGCAAGGATCGCAAGCGGGAACTAATAATTTCTAGGTGCAAACGTTTGAGAGGCCCTAATCCTCCCCAGAAATTTTTGGAGGAATCGCTACCACCTATCTCGTTAGGGTGGACTACTAGCTTTCCAACGCCGTATCGGGGTCGCCAATCCTCCCACAGGATTGGCCACAGGAAGGAAAAGAATGACGAAGAAAGTGTTTGAACTGCTCCTAATCCTCTCCAGAATTTTTGGAGGAACCACTACCACCTATCTCGCTAGGGTGGCCAACTAGCTTTCCAACGCCATATCGGGGGTCCAAATCCGCCCACGGGATTGGCCACAACCGGCGTCGGAAGGTCAAAAATGGTCAAAAAACACGACTAGCATCGTTTGGCATACCCTAATCCTCTGGAGAAATTTTTGGGAGGAATCGCTACCACCTATCTCGTTAGTAGGGAGTCCAAGGATGCCAACGCAGTGTCGGGATCCCAGATCCTCCCACTGGATTGGCTACAGTAAGGATCGGAAATGTAGAAATAGTTGAAAATTCAATGTCGGATCACTACCGTTTGACAAGCTCTAATCTTGTCCAGGAGGAGGAGGGAGGAATCGCTACCACCTATCTCGCTAGTATGGATTACCAGCTTTCCAACGCCGTATCGGGGTCGCCAATCCTCCAACAGGATCAGCCACAGCAAGGATCGCAAGCGGGAACTAATAATTTCTAGGTGCAAACGTTTGAGAGGCCCTAATCCTCCCCAGAAATTTTTTGGAGGAATCGCTACCACCTATCTCGTTAGGGTGGACTACTAGCTTTCCAACGCCGTATCGGGGTCGCCAATCCTCCCACAGGATTGGCCACAGGAAGGAAAAGAATGACGAAGAAAGTGTTTGAACTGCTCCTAATCCTCTCCAGAATTTTTTGGAGGAACCACTACCACCTATCTCGCTAGGGTGGCCAACTAGCTTTCCAACGCCATATCGGGGGTCCAAATCCGCCCACGGGATTGGCCACAACCGGCGTCGGAAGGTCAAAATGGTCAAAAAACACGACTAGCATCGTTTGGCATACCCTAATCCTCTGGAGAAATTTTTGGGAGGAATCGCTACCACCTATCTCGTTAGTAGGGAGTCCAAGGATGCCAACGCAGTGTCGGGATCCCAGATCCTCCCACTGGATTGGCTACAGTAAGGATCGGAAATGTAGAAATAGTTGAAAATTCAATGTCGGATCACTACCGTTTGACAAGCTCTAATCTTGTCCAGGAGGAGGAGGGAGGAATCGCTACCACCTATCTCGCTAGTATGGATTACCAGCTTTCCAACGCCGTATCGGGGTCGCCAATCCTCCAACAGGATCAGCCACAGCAAGGATCGCAAGCGGGAACTAATAATTTCTAGGTGCAAACGTTTGAGAGGCCCTAATCCTCCCCAGAAATTTTTTTGGAGGAATCGCTACCACCTATCTCGTTAGGGTGGACTACTAGCTTTCCAACGCCGTATCGGGGTCGCCAATCCTCCCACAGGATTGGCCACAGGAAGGAAAAGAATGACGAAGAAAGTGTTTGAACTGCTCCTAATCCTCTCCAGAATTTTTTGGAGGAACCACTACCACCTATCTCGCTAGGGTGGCCAACTAGCTTTCCAACGCCATATCGGGGGTCCAAATCCGCCCACGGGATTGGCCACAACCGGCGTCGGAAGGTCAAAAATGGTCAAAAAACACGACTAGCATCGTTTGGCATACCCTAATCCTCTGGAGAAATTTTTGGGAGGAATCGCTACCACCTATCTCGTTAGTAGGGAGTCCAAGGATGCCAACGCAGTGTCGGGATCCCAGATCCTCCCACTGGATTGGCTACAGTAAGGATCGGAAATGTAGAAATAGTTGAAAATTCAATGTCGGATCACTACCGTTTGACAAGCTCTAATCTTGTCCAGGAGGAGGAGGGAGGAATCGCTACCACCTATCTCGCTAGTATGGATTACCAGCTTTCCAACGCCGTATCGGGGTCGCCAATCCTCCAACAGGATCAGCCACAGCAAGGATCGCAAGCGGGAACTAATAATTTCTAGGTGCAAACGTTTGAGAGGCCCTAATCCTCCCCAGAAATTTTTTGGAGGAATCGCTACCACCTATCTCGTTAGGGTGGACTACTAGCTTTCCAACGCCGTATCGGGGTCGCCAATCCTCCCACAGGATTGGCCACAGGAAGGAAAAAGAATGACGAAGAAAGTGTTTGAACTGCTCCTAATCCTCTCCAGAATTTTTTGGAGGAACCACTACCACCTATCTCGCTAGGGTGGCCAACTAGCTTTCCAACGCCATATCGGGGGTCCAAATCCGCCCACGGGATTGGCCACAACCGGCGTCGGAAGGTCAAAAATGGTCAAAAAACACGACTAGCATCGTTTGGCATACCCTAATCCTCTGGAGAAATTTTTGGGAGGAATCGCTACCACCTATCTCGTTAGTAGGGAGTCCAAGGATGCCAACGCAGTGTCGGGATCCCAGATCCTCCCACTGGATTGGCTACAGTAAGGATCGGAAATGTAGAAATAGTTGAAAATTCAATGTCGGATCACTACCGTTTGACAAGCTCTAATCTTGTCCAGGAGGAGGAGGGAGGAATCGCTACCACCTATCTCGCTAGTATGGATTACCAGCTTTCCAACGCCGTATCGGGGTCGCCAATCCTCCAACAGGATCAGCCACAGCAAGGATCGCAAGCGGGAACTAATAATTTCTAGGTGCAAACGTTTGAGAGGCCCTAATCCTCCCCAGAAATTTTTGGAGGAATCGCTACCACCTATCTCGTTAGGGTGGACTACTAGCTTTCCAACGCCGTATCAGGGGTCGCCAATCCTCCCACAGGATTGGCCACAGGAAGGAAAAGAATGACGAAGAAAGTGTTTGAACTGCTCCTAATCCTCTCCAGAATTTTTGGAGGAACCACTACCACCTATCTCGCTAGGGTGGCCAACTAGCTTTCCAACGCCATATCGGGGGTCCAAATCCGCCCACGGGATTGGCCACAACCGGCGTCGGAAGGTCAAAAATGGTCAAAAAACACGACTAGCATCGTTTGGCATACCCTAATCCTCTGGAGAAATTTTTGGGAGGAATCGCTACCACCTATCTCGTTAGTAGGGAGTCCAAGGATGCCAACGCAGTGTCGGGATCCCAGATCCTCCCACTGGATTGGCTACAGTAAGGATCGGAAATGTAGAAATAGTTGAAAATTCAATGTCGGATCACTACCGTTTGACAAGCTCTAATCTTGTCCAGGAGGAGGAGGGAGGAATCGCTACCACCTATCTCGCTAGTATGGATTACCAGCTTTCCAACGCCGTATCGGGGTCGCCAATCCTCCAACAGGATCAGCCACAGCAAGGATCGCAAGCGGGAACTAATAATTTCTAGGTGCAAACGTTTGAGAGGCCCTAATCCTCCCCAGAAATTTTTTGGAGGAATCGCTACCACCTATCTCGTTAGGGTGGACTACTAGCTTTCCAACGCCGTATCGGGGTCGCCAATCCTCCCACAGGATTGGCCACAGGAAGGAAAAGAATGACGAAGAAAGTGTTTGAACTGCTCCTAATCCTCTCCAGAATTTTTTGGAGGAACCACTACCACCTATCTCGCTAGGGTGGCCAACTAGCTTTCCAACGCCATATCGGGGTCCAAATCCGCCCACGGGATTGGCCACAACCGGCGTCGGAAGGTCAAAAATGGTCAAAAAACACGACTAGCATCGTTTGGCATACCCTAATCCTCTGGAGAAATTTTTGGGAGGAATCGCTACCACCTATCTCGTTAGTAGGGAGTCCAAGGATGCCAACGCAGTGTCGGGATCCCAGATCCTCCCACTGGATTGGCTACAGTAAGGATCGGAAATGTAGAAATAGTTGAAAATTCAATGTCGGATCACTACCGTTTGACAAGCTCTAATCTTGTCCAGGAGGAGGAGGGAGGAATCGCTACCACCTATCTCGCTAGTATGGATTACCAGCTTTCCAACGCCGTATCGGGGTCGCCAATCCTCCAACAGGATCAGCCACAGCAAGGATCGCAAGCGGGAACTAATAATTTCTAGGTGCAAACGTTTGAGAGGCCCTAATCCTCCCCAGAAATTTTTGGAGGAATCGCTACCACCTATCTCGTTAGGGTGGACTACTAGCTTTCCAACGCCGTATCGGGGTCGCCAATCCTCCCACAGGATTGGCCACAGGAAGGAAAAGAATGACGAAGAAAGTGTTTGAACTGCTCCTAATCCTCTCCAGAATTTTTTGGAGGAACCACTACCACCTATCTCGCTAGGGTGGCCAACTAGCTTTCCAACGCCATATCGGGGGTCCAAATCCGCCCACGGGATTGGCCACAACCGGCGTCGGAAGGTCAAAAATGGTCAAAAAACACGACTAGCATCGTTTGGCATACCCTAATCCTCTGGAGAAATTTTTGGGAGGAATCGCTACCACCTATCTCGTTAGTAGGGAGTCCAAGGATGCCAACGCAGTGTCGGGATCCCAGATCCTCCCACTGGATTGGCTACAGTAAGGATCGGAAATGTAGAAATAGTTGAAAATTCAATGTCGGATCACTACCGTTTGACAAGCTCTAATCTTGTCCAGGAGGAGGAGGGAGGAATCGCTACCACCTATCTCGCTAGTATGGATTACCAGCTTTCCAACGCCGTATCGGGGTCGCCAATCCTCCAACAGGATCAGCCACAGCAAGGATCGCAAGCGGGAACTAATAATTTCTAGGTGCAAACGTTTGAGAGGCCCTAATCCTCCCCAGAAATTTTTTGGAGGAATCGCTACCACCTATCTCGTTAGGGTGGACTACTAGCTTTCCAACGCCGTATCGGGGTCGCCAATCCTCCCACAGGATTGGCCACAGGAAGGAAAAGAATGACGAAGAAAGTGTTTGAACTGCTCCTAATCCTCTCCAGAATTTTTGGAGGAACCACTACCACCTATCTCGCTAGGGTGGCCAACTAGCTTTCCAACGCCATATCGGGGGTCCAAATCCGCCCACGGGATTGGCCACAACCGGCGTCGGAAGGTCAAAAATGGTCAAAAAACACGACTAGCATCGTTTGGCATACCCTAATCCTCTGGAGAAATTTTTGGGAGGAATCGCTACCACCTATCTCGTTAGTAGGGAGTCCAAGGATGCCAACGCAGTGTCGGGATCCCAGATCCTCCCACTGGATTGGCTACAGTAAGGATCGGAAATGTAGAAATAGTTGAAAATTCAATGTCGGATCACTACCGTTTGACAAGCTCTAATCTTGTCCAGGAGGAGGAGGGAGGAATCGCTACCACCTATCTCGCTAGTATGGATTACCAGCTTTCCAACGCCGTATCGGGGTCGCCAATCCTCCAACAGGATCAGCCACAGCAAGGATCGCAAGCGGGAACTAATAATTTCTAGGTGCAAACGTTTGAGAGGCCCTAATCCTCCCCAGAAATTTTTTGGAGGAATCGCTACCACCTATCTCGTTAGGGTGGACTACTAGCTTTCCAACGCCGTATCGGGGTCGCCAATCCTCCCACAGGATTGGCCACAGGAAGGAAAAGAATGACGAAGAAAGTGTTTGAACTGCTCCTAATCCTCTCCAGAATTTTTGGAGGAACCACTACCACCTATCTCGCTAGGGTGGCCAACTAGCTTTCCAACGCCATATCGGGGGTCCAAATCCGCCCACGGGATTGGCCACAACCGGCGTCGGAAGGTCAAAAATGGTCAAAAAACACGACTAGCATCGTTTGGCATACCCTAATCCTCTGGAGAAATTTTTTGGGAGGAATCGCTACCACCTATCTCGTTAGTAGGGAGTCCAAGGATGCCAACGCAGTGTCGGGATCCCAGATCCTCCCACTGGATTGGCTACAGTAAGGATCGGAAATGTAGAAATAGTTGAAAATTCAATGTCGGATCACTACCGTTTGACAAGCTCTAATCTTGTCCAGGAGGAGGAGGGAGGAATCGCTACCACCTATCTCGCTAGTATGGATTACCAGCTTTCCAACGCCGTATCGGGGTCGCCAATCCTCCAACAGGATCAGCCACAGCAAGGATCGCAAGCGGGAACTAATAATTTCTAGGTGCAAACGTTTGAGAGGCCCTAATCCTCCCCAGAAATTTTTTGGAGGAATCGCTACCACCTATCTCGTTAGGGTGGACTACTAGCTTTCCAACGCCGTATCGGGGTCGCCAATCCTCCCACAGGATTGGCCACAGGAAGGAAAAGAATGACGAAGAAAGTGTTTGAACTGCTCCTAATCCTCTCCAGAATTTTTTGGAGGAACCACTACCACCTATCTCGCTAGGGTGGCCAACTAGCTTTCCAACGCCATATCGGGGGTCCAAATCCGCCCACGGGATTGGCCACAACCGGCGTCGGAAGGTCAAAAATGGTCAAAAAACACGACTAGCATCGTTTGGCATACCCTAATCCTCTGGAGAAATTTTTGGGAGGAATCGCTACCACCTATCTCGTTAGTAGGGAGTCCAAGGATGCCAACGCAGTGTCGGGATCCCAGATCCTCCCACTGGATTGGCTACAGTAAGGATCGGAAATGTAGAAATAGTTGAAAATTCAATGTCGGATCACTACCGTTTGACAAGCTCTAATCTTGTCCAGGAGGAGGAGGGAGGAATCGCTACCACCTATCTCGCTAGTATGGATTACCAGCTTTCCAACGCCGTATCGGGGTCGCCAATCCTCCAACAGGATCAGCCACAGCAAGGATCGCAAGCGGGAACTAATAATTTCTAGGTGCAAACGTTTGAGAGGCCCTAATCCTCCCCAGAAATTTTTTGGAGGAATCGCTACCACCTATCTCGTTAGGGTGGACTACTAGCTTTCCAACGCCGTATCGGGGTCGCCAATCCTCCCACAGGATTGGCCACAGGAAGGAAAAGAATGACGAAGAAAGTGTTTGAACTGCTCCTAATCCTCTCCAGAATTTTTTGGAGGAACCACTACCACCTATCTCGCTAGGGTGGCCAACTAGCTTTCCAACGCCATATCGGGGGTCCAAATCCGCCCACGGGATTGGCCACAACCGGCGTCGGAAGGTCAAAAATGGTCAAAAAACACGACTAGCATCGTTTGGCATACCCTAATCCTCTGGAGAAATTTTTGGGAGGAATCGCTACCACCTATCTCGTTAGTAGGGAGTCCAAGGATGCCAACGCAGTGTCGGGATCCCAGATCCTCCCACTGGATTGGCTACAGTAAGGATCGGAAATGTAGAAATAGTTGAAAATTCAATGTCGGATCACTACCGTTTGACAAGCTCTAATCTTGTCCAGGAGGAGGAGGGAGGAATCGCTACCACCTATCTCGCTAGTATGGATTACCAGCTTTCCAACGCCGTATCGGGGTCGCCAATCCTCCAACAGGATCAGCCACAGCAAGGATCGCAAGCGGGAACTAATAATTTCTAGGTGCAAACGTTTGAGAGGCCCTAATCCTCCCCAGAAATTTTTGGAGGAATCGCTACCACCTATCTCGTTAGGGTGGACTACTAGCTTTCCAACGCCGTATCGGGGTCGCCAATCCTCCCACAGGATTGGCCACAGGAAGGAAAAGAATGACGAAGAAAGTGTTTGAACTGCTCCTAATCCTCTCCAGAATTTTTGGAGGAACCACTACCACCTATCTCGCTAGGGTGGCCAACTAGCTTTCCAACGCCATATCGGGGGTCCAAATCCGCCCACGGGATTGGCCACAACCGGCGTCGGAAGGTCAAAAATGGTCAAAAAACACGACTAGCATCGTTTGGCATACCCTAATCCTCTGGAGAAATTTTTGGGAGGAATCGCTACCACCTATCTCGTTAGTAGGGAGTCCAAGGATGCCAACGCAGTGTCGGGATCCCAGATCCTCCCACTGGATTGGCTACAGTAAGGATCGGAAATGTAGAAATAGTTGAAAATTCAATGTCGGATCACTACCGTTTGACAAGCTCTAATCTTGTCCAGGAGGAGGAGGGAGGAATCGCTACCACCTATCTCGCTAGTATGGATTACCAGCTTTCCAACGCCGTATCGGGGTCGCCAATCCTCCAACAGGATCAGCCACAGCAAGGATCGCAAGCGGGAACTAATAATTTCTAGGTGCAAACGTTTGAGAGGCCCTAATCCTCCCCAGAAATTTTTTGGAGGAATCGCTACCACCTATCTCGTTAGGGTGGACTACTAGCTTTCCAACGCCGTATCGGGGTCGCCAATCCTCCCACAGGATTGGCCACAGGAAGGAAAAGAATGACGAAGAAAGTGTTTGAACTGCTCCTAATCCTCTCCAGAATTTTTTGGAGGAACCACTACCACCTATCTCGCTAGGGTGGCCAACTAGCTTTCCAACGCCATATCGGGGTCCAAATCCGCCCACGGGATTGGCTACAACCGGCGTCGGAAGGTCAAAAATGGTCAAAAAACACGACTAGCATCGTTTGGCATACCCTAATCCTCTGGAGAAATTTTTGGGAGGAATCGCTACCACCTATCTCGTTAGTAGGGAGTCCAAGGATGCCAACGCAGTGTCGGGATCCCAGATCCTCCCACTGGATTGGCTACAGTAAGGATCGGAAATGTAGAAATAGTTGAAAATTCAATGTCGGATCACTACCGTTTGACAAGCTCTAATCTTGTCCAGGAGGAGGAGGGAGGAATCGCTACCACCTATCTCGCTAGTATGGATTACCAGCTTTCCAACGCCGTATCGGGGTCGCCAATCCTCCAACAGGATCAGCCACAGCAAGGATCGCAAGCGGGAACTAATAATTTCTAGGTGCAAACGTTTGAGAGGCCCTAATCCTCCCCAGAAATTTTTTGGAGGAATCGCTACCACCTATCTCGTTAGGGTGGACTACTAGCTTTCCAACGCCGTATCGGGGTCGCCAATCCTCCCACAGGATTGGCCACAGGAAGGAAAAGAATGACGAAGAAAGTGTTTGAACTGCTCCTAATCCTCTCCAGAATTTTTTGGAGGAACCACTACCACCTATCTCGCTAGGGTGGCCAACTAGCTTTCCAACGCCATATCGGGGGTCCAAATCCGCCCACGGGATTGGCCACAACCGGCGTCGGAAGGTCAAAAATGGTCAAAAAACACGACTAGCATCGTTTGGCATACCCTAATCCTCTGGAGAAATTTTTGGGAGGAATCGCTACCACCTATCTCGTTAGTAGGGAGTCCAAGGATGCCAACGCAGTGTCGGGATCCCAGATCCTCCCACTGGATTGGCTACAGTAAGGATCGGAAATGTAGAAATAGTTGAAAATTCAATGTCGGATCACTACCGTTTGACAAGCTCTAATCTTGTCCAGGAGGAGGAGGGAGGAATCGCTACCACCTATCTCGCTAGTATGGATTACCAGCTTTCCAACGCCGTATCGGGGTCGCCAATCCTCCAACAGGATCAGCCACAGCAAGGATCGCAAGCGGGAACTAATAATTTCTAGGTGCAAACGTTTGAGAGGCCCTAATCCTCCCCAGAAATTTTTTGGAGGAATCGCTACCACCTATCTCGTTAGGGTGGACTACTAGCTTTCCAACGCCGTATCGGGGTCGCCAATCCTCCCACAGGATTGGCCACAGGAAGGAAAAGAATGACGAAGAAAGTGTTTGAACTGCTCCTAATCCTCTCCAGAATTTTTTGGAGGAACCACTACCACCTATCTCGCTAGGGTGGCCAACTAGCTTTCCAACGCCATATCGGGGGTCCAAATCCGCCCACGGGATTGGCCACAACCGGCGTCGGAAGGTCAAAAATGGTCAAAAAACACGACTAGCATCGTTTGGCATACCCTAATCCTCTGGAGAAATTTTTTGGGAGGAATCGCTACCACCTATCTCGTTAGTAGGGAGTCCAAGGATGCCAACGCAGTGTCGGGATCCCAGATCCTCCCACTGGATTGGCTACAGTAAGGATCGGAAATGTAGAAATAGTTGAAAATTCAATGTCGGATCACTACCGTTTGACAAGCTCTAATCTTGTCCAGGAGGAGGAGGGAGGAATCGCTACCACCTATCTCGCTAGTATGGATTACCAGCTTTCCAACGCCGTATCGGGGTCGCCAATCCTCCAACAGGATCAGCCACAGCAAGGATCGCAAGCGGGAACTAATAATTTCTAGGTGCAAACGTTTGAGAGGCCCTAATCCTCCCCAGAAATTTTTTGGAGGAATCGCTACCACCTATCTCGTTAGGGTGGACTACTAGCTTTCCAACGCCGTATCGGGGTCGCCAATCCTCCCACAGGATTGGCCACAGGAAGGAAAAGAATGACGAAGAAAGTGTTTGAACTGCTCCTAATCCTCTCCAGAATTTTTTGGAGGAACCACTACCACCTATCTCGCTAGGGTGGCCAACTAGCTTTCCAACGCCATATCGGGGGTCCAAATCCGCCCACGGGATTGGCCACAACCGGCGTCGGAAGGTCAAAAATGGTCAAAAAACACGACTAGCATCGTTTGGCATACCCTAATCCTCTGGAGAAATTTTTGGGAGGAATCGCTACCACCTATCTCGTTAGTAGGGAGTCCAAGGATGCCAACGCAGTGTCGGGATCCCAGATCCTCCCACTGGATTGGCTACAGTAAGGATCGGAAATGTAGAAATAGTTGAAAATTCAATGTCGGATCACTACCGTTTGACAAGCTCTAATCTTGTCCAGGAGGAGGAGGGAGGAATCGCTACCACCTATCTCGCTAGTATGGATTACCAGCTTTCCAACGCCGTATCGGGGTCGCCAATCCTCCAACAGGATCAGCCACAGCAAGGATCGCAAGCGGGAACTAATAATTTCTAGGTGCAAACGTTTGAGAGGCCCTAATCCTCCCCAGAAATTTTTTGGAGGAATCGCTACCACCTATCTCGTTAGGGTGGACTACTAGCTTTCCAACGCCGTATCGGGGTCGCCAATCCTCCCACAGGATTGGCCACAGGAAGGAAAAGAATGACGAAGAAAGTGTTTGAACTGCTCCTAATCCTCTCCAGAATTTTTTGGAGGAACCACTACCACCTATCTCGCTAGGGTGGCCAACTAGCTTTCAACGCCATATCGGGGGTCCAAATCCGCCCACGGGATTGGCCACAACCGGCGTCGGAAGGTCAAAAATGGTCAAAAAACACGACTAGCATCGTTTGGCATACCCTAATCCTCTGGAGAAATTTTTGGGAGGAATCGCTACCACCTATCTCGTTAGTAGGGAGTCCAAGGATGCCAACGCAGTGTCGGGATCCCAGATCCTCCCACTGGATTGGCTACAGTAAGGATCGGAAATGTAGAAATAGTTGAAAATTCAATGTCGGATCACTACCGTTTGACAAGCTCTAATCTTGTCCAGGAGGAGGAGGGAGGAATCGCTACCACCTATCTCGCTAGTATGGATTACCAGCTTTCCAACGCCGTATCGGGGTCGCCAATCCTCCAACAGGATCAGCCACAGCAAGGATCGCAAGCGGGAACTAATAATTTCTAGGTGCAAACGTTTGAGAGGCCCTAATCCTCCCCAGAAATTTTTTGGAGGAATCGCTACCACCTATCTCGTTAGGGTGGACTACTAGCTTTCCAACGCCGTATCGGGGTCGCCAATCCTCCCACAGGATTGGCCACAGGAAGGAAAAGAATGACGAAGAAAGTGTTTGAACTGCTCCTAATCCTCTCCAGAATTTTTTGGAGGAACCACTACCACCTATCTCGCTAGGGTGGCCAACTAGCTTTCCAACGCCATATCGGGGGTCCAAATCCGCCCACGGGATTGGCCACAACCGGCGTCGGAAGGTCAAAAATGGTCAAAAAACACGACTAGCATCGTTTGGCATACCCTAATCCTCTGGAGAAATTTTTGGGAGGAATCGCTACCACCTATCTCGTTAGTAGGGAGTCCAAGGATGCCAACGCAGTGTCGGGATCCCAGATCCTCCCACTGGATTGGCTACAGTAAGGATCGGAAATGTAGAAATAGTTGAAAATTCAATGTCGGATCACTACCGTTTGACAAGCTCTAATCTTGTCCAGGAGGAGGAGGGAGGAATCGCTACCACCTATCTCGCTAGTATGGATTACCAGCTTTCCAACGCCGTATCGGGGTCGCCAATCCTCCAACAGGATCAGCCACAGCAAGGATCGCAAGCGGGAACTAATAATTTCTAGGTGCAAACGTTTGAGAGGCCCTAATCCTCCCCAGAAATTTTTTGGAGGAATCGCTACCACCTATCTCGTTAGGGTGGACTACTAGCTTTCCAACGCCGTATCGGGGTCGCCAATCCTCCCACAGGATTGGCCACAGGAAGGAAAAGAATGACGAAGAAAGTGTTTGAACTGCTCCTAATCCTCTCCAGAATTTTTTGGAGGAACCACTACCACCTATCTCGCTAGGGTGGCCAACTAGCTTTCCAACGCCATATCGGGGTCCAAATCCGCCCACGGGATTGGCCACAACCGGCGTCGGAAGGTCAAAAATGGTCAAAAAACACGACTAGCATCGTTTGGCATACCCTAATCCTCTGGAGAAATTTTTGGGAGGAATCGCTACCACCTATCTCGTTAGTAGGGAGTCCAAGGATGCCAACGCAGTGTCGGGATCCCAGATCCTCCCACTGGATTGGCTACAGTAAGGATCGGAAATGTAGAAATAGTTGAAAATTCAATGTCGGATCACTACCGTTTGACAAGCTCTAATCTTGTCCAGGAGGAGGAGGGAGGAATCGCTACCACCTATCTCGCTAGTATGGATTACCAGCTTTCCAACGCCGTATCGGGGTCGCCAATCCTCCAACAGGATCAGCCACAGCAAGGATCGCAAGCGGGAACTAATAATTTCTAGGTGCAAACGTTTGAGAGGCCCTAATCCTCCCCAGAAATTTTTTGGAGGAATCGCTACCACCTATCTCGTTAGGGTGGACTACTAGCTTTCCAACGCCGTATCGGGGTCGCCAATCCTCCCACAGGATTGGCCACAGGAAGGAAAAGAATGACGAAGAAAGTGTTTGAACTGCTCCTAATCCTCTCCAGAATTTTTTGGAGGAACCACTACCACCTATCTCGCTAGGGTGGCCAACTAGCTTTCCAACGCCATATCGGGGTCCAAATCCGCCCACGGGATTGGCCACAACCGGCGTCGGAAGGTCAAAAATGGTCAAAAAACACGACTAGCATCGTTTGGCATACCCTAATCCTCTGGAGAAATTTTTGGGAGGAATCGCTACCACCTATCTCGTTAGTAGGGAGTCCAAGGATGCCAACGCAGTGTCGGGATCCCAGATCCTCCCACTGGATTGGCTACAGTAAGGATCGGAAATGTAGAAATAGTTGAAAATTCAATGTCGGATCACTACCGTTTGACAAGCTCTAATCTTGTCCAGGAGGAGGAGGGAGGAATCGCTACCACCTATCTCGCTAGTATGGATTACCAGCTTTCCAACGCCGTATCGGGGTCGCCAATCCTCCAACAGGATCAGCCACAGCAAGGATCGCAAGCGGGAACTAATAATTTCTAGGTGCAAACGTTTGAGAGGCCCTAATCCTCCCCAGAAATTTTTGGAGGAATCGCTACCACCTATCTCGTTAGGGTGGACTACTAGCTTTCCAACGCCGTATCGGGGTCGCCAATCCTCCCACAGGATTGGCCACAGGAAGGAAAAGAATGACGAAGAAAGTGTTTGAACTGCTCCTAATCCTCTCCAGAATTTTTTGGAGGAACCACTACCACCTATCTCGCTAGGGTGGCCAACTAGCTTTCCAACGCCATATCGGGGGTCCAAATCCGCCCACGGGATTGGCCACAACCGGCGTCGGAAGGTCAAAAATGGTCAAAAAACACGACTAGCATCGTTTGGCATACCCTAATCCTCTGGAGAAATTTTTGGGAGGAATCGCTACCACCTATCTCGTTAGTAGGGAGTCCAAGGATGCCAACGCAGTGTCGGGATCCCAGATCCTCCCACTGGATTGGCTACAGTAAGGATCGGAAATGTAGAAATAGTTGAAAATTCAATGTCGGATCACTACCGTTTGACAAGCTCTAATCTTGTCCAGGAGGAGGAGGGAGGAATCGCTACCACCTATCTCGCTAGTATGGATTACCAGCTTTCCAACGCCGTATCGGGGTCGCCAATCCTCCAACAGGATCAGCCACAGCAAGGATCGCAAGCGGGAACTAATAATTTCTAGGTGCAAACGTTTGAGAGGCCCTAATCCTCCCCAGAAATTTTTTGGAGGAATCGCTACCACCTATCTCGTTAGGGTGGACTACTAGCTTTCCAACGCCGTATCGGGGTCGCCAATCCTCCCACAGGATTGGCCACAGGAAGGAAAAGAATGACGAAGAAAGTGTTTGAACTGCTCCTAATCCTCTCCAGAATTTTTTGGAGGAACCACTACCACCTATCTCGCTAGGGTGGCCAACTAGCTTTCCAACGCCATATCGGGGGTCCAAATCCGCCCACGGGATTGGCCACAACCGGCGTCGGAAGGTCAAAAATGGTCAAAAAACACGACTAGCATCGTTTGGCATACCCTAATCCTCTGGAGAAATTTTTGGGAGGAATCGCTACCACCTATCTCGTTAGTAGGGAGTCCAAGGATGCCAACGCAGTGTCGGGATCCCAGATCCTCCCACTGGATTGGCTACAGTAAGGATCGGAAATGTAGAAATAGTTGAAAATTCAATGTCGGATCACTACCGTTTGACAAGCTCTAATCTTGTCCAGGAGGAGGAGGGAGGAATCGCTACCACCTATCTCGCTAGTATGGATTACCAGCTTTCCAACGCCGTATCGGGGTCGCCAATCCTCCAACAGGATCAGCCACAGCAAGGATCGCAAGCGGGAACTAATAATTTCTAGGTGCAAACGTTTGAGAGGCCCTAATCCTCCCCAGAAATTTTTTGGAGGAATCGCTACCACCTATCTCGTTAGGGTGGACTACTAGCTTTCCAACGCCGTATCGGGGTCGCCAATCCTCCCACAGGATTGGCCACAGGAAGGAAAAGAATGACGAAGAAAGTGTTTGAACTGCTCCTAATCCTCTCCAGAATTTTTTGGAGGAACCACTACCACCTATCTCGCTAGGGTGGCCAACTAGCTTTCAACGCCATATCGGGGTCCAAATCCGCCCACGGGATTGGCCACAACCGGCGTCGGAAGGT
This sequence comes from Drosophila repletoides, assembly GCA_018150835.1. Classification (NCBI taxonomy): domain Eukaryota; kingdom Metazoa; phylum Arthropoda; class Insecta; order Diptera; family Drosophilidae; genus Drosophila; species Drosophila repletoides. The sequence continues at coordinate 44,061 of JAECWQ010000089.1, forward strand.
CAAAAATGGTCAAAAAACACGACTAGCATCGTTTGGCATACCCTAATCCTCTGGAGAAATTTTTGGGAGGAATCGCTACCACCTATCTCGTTAGTAGGGAGTCCAAGGATGCCAACGCAGTGTCGGGATCCCAGATCCTCCCACTGGATTGGCTACAGTAAGGATCGGAAATGTAGAAATAGTTGAAAATTCAATGTCGGATCACTACCGTTTGACAAGCTCTAATCTTGTCCAGGAGGAGGAGGGAGGAATCGCTACCACCTATCTCGCTAGTATGGATTACCAGCTTTCCAACGCCGTATCGGGGTCGCCAATCCTCCAACAGGATCAGCCACAGCAAGGATCGCAAGCGGGAACTAATAATTTCTAGGTGCAAACGTTTGAGAGGCCCTAATCCTCCCCAGAAATTTTTTGGAGGAATCGCTACCACCTATCTCGTTAGGGTGGACTACTAGCTTTCCAACGCCGTATCGGGGTCGCCAATCCTCCCACAGGATTGGCCACAGGAAGGAAAAGAATGACGAAGAAAGTGTTTGAACTGCTCCTAATCCTCTCCAGAATTTTTTGGAGGAACCACTACCACCTATCTCGCTAGGGTGGCCAACTAGCTTTCCAACGCCATATCGGGGGTCCAAATCCGCCCACGGGATTGGCCACAACCGGCGTCGGAAGGTCAAAAATGGTCAAAAAACACGACTAGCATCGTTTGGCATACCCTAATCCTCTGGAGAAATTTTTGGGAGGAATCGCTACCACCTATCTCGTTAGTAGGGAGTCCAAGGATGCCAACGCAGTGTCGGGATCCCAGATCCTCCCACTGGATTGGCTACAGTAAGGATCGGAAATGTAGAAATAGTTGAAAATTCAATGTCGGATCACTACCGTTTGACAAGCTCTAATCTTGTCCAGGAGGAGGAGGGAGGAATCGCTACCACCTATCTCGCTAGTATGGATTACCAGCTTTCCAACGCCGTATCGGGGTCGCCAATCCTCCAACAGGATCAGCCACAGCAAGGATCGCAAGCGGGAACTAATAATTTCTAGGTGCAAACGTTTGAGAGGCCCTAATCCTCCCCAGAAATTTTTTGGAGGAATCGCTACCACCTATCTCGTTAGGGTGGACTACTAGCTTTCCAACGCCGTATCGGGGTCGCCAATCCTCCCACAGGATTGGCCACAGGAAGGAAAAGAATGACGAAGAAAGTGTTTGAACTGCTCCTAATCCTCTCCAGAATTTTTTGGAGGAACCACTACCACCTATCTCGCTAGGGTGGCCAACTAGCTTTCCAACGCCGTATCGGGGTCCAAATCCGCCCACGGGATTGGCCACAACCGGCGTCGGAAGGTCAAAAATGGTCAAAAAACACGACTAGCATCGTTTGGCATACCCTAATCCTCTGGAGAAATTTTTGGGAGGAATCGCTACCACCTATCTCGTTAGTAGGGAGTCCAAGGATGCCAACGCAGTGTCGGGATCCCAGATCCTCCCACTGGATTGGCTACAGTAAGGATCGGAAATGTAGAAATAGTTGAAAATTCAATGTCGGATCACTACCGTTTGACAAGCTCTAATCTTGTCCAGGAGGAGGAGGGAGGAATCGCTACCACCTATCTCGCTAGTATGGATTACCAGCTTTCCAACGCCGTATCGGGGTCGCCAATCCTCCAACAGGATCAGCCACAGCAAGGATCGCAAGCGGGAACTAATAATTTCTAGGTGCAAACGTTTGAGAGGCCCTAATCCTCCCCAGAAATTTTTTGGAGGAATCGCTACCACCTATCTCGTTAGGGTGGACTACTAGCTTTCCAACGCCGTATCGGGGTCGCCAATCCTCCCACAGGATTGGCCACAGGAAGGAAAAGAATGACGAAGAAAGTGTTTGAACTGCTCCTAATCCTCTCCAGAATTTTTTGGAGGAACCACTACCACCTATCTCGCTAGGGTGGCCAACTAGCTTTCCAACGCCATATCGGGGGTCCAAATCCGCCCACGGGATTGGCCACAACCGGCGTCGGAAGGTCAAAAATGGTCAAAAAACACGACTAGCATCGTTTGGCATACCCTAATCCTCTGGAGAAATTTTTGGGAGGAATCGCTACCACCTATCTCGTTAGTAGGGAGTCCAAGGATGCCAACGCAGTGTCGGGATCCCAGATCCTCCCACTGGATTGGCTACAGTAAGGATCGGAAATGTAGAAATAGTTGAAAATTCAATGTCGGATCACTACCGTTTGACAAGCTCTAATCTTGTCCAGGAGGAGGAGGGAGGAATCGCTACCACCTATCTCGCTAGTATGGATTACCAGCTTTCCAACGCCGTATCGGGGTCGCCAATCCTCCAACAGGATCAGCCACAGCAAGGATCGCAAGCGGGAACTAATAATTTCTAGGTGCAAACGTTTGAGAGGCCCTAATCCTCCCCAGAAATTTTTTGGAGGAATCGCTACCACCTATCTCGTTAGGGTGGACTACTAGCTTTCCAACGCCGTATCGGGGTCGCCAATCCTCCCACAGGATTGGCCACAGGAAGGAAAAGAATGACGAAGAAAGTGTTTGAACTGCTCCTAATCCTCTCCAGAATTTTTTGGAGGAACCACTACCACCTATCTCGCTAGGGTGGCCAACTAGCTTTCCAACGCCATATCGGGGGTCCAAATCCGCCCACGGGATTGGCCACAACCGGCGTCGGAAGGTCAAAAATGGTCAAAAAACACGACTAGCATCGTTTGGCATACCCTAATCCTCTGGAGAAATTTTTGGGAGGAATCGCTACCACCTATCTCGTTAGTAGGGAGTCCAAGGATGCCAACGCAGTGTCGGGATCCCAGATCCTCCCACTGGATTGGCTACAGTAAGGATCGGAAATGTAGAAATAGTTGAAAATTCAATGTCGGATCACTACCGTTTGACAAGCTCTAATCTTGTCCAGGAGGAGGAGGGAGGAATCGCTACCACCTATCTCGCTAGTATGGATTACCAGCTTTCCAACGCCGTATCGGGGTCGCCAATCCTCCAACAGGATCAGCCACAGCAAGGATCGCAAGCGGGAACTAATAATTTCTAGGTGCAAACGTTTGAGAGGCCCTAATCCTCCCCAGAAATTTTTTGGAGGAATCGCTACCACCTATCTCGTTAGGGTGGACTACTAGCTTTCCAACGCCGTATCGGGGTCGCCAATCCTCCCACAGGATTGGCCACAGGAAGGAAAAGAATGACGAAGAAAGTGTTTGAACTGCTCCTAATCCTCTCCAGAATTTTTTGGAGGAACCACTACCACCTATCTCGCTAGGGGTGGCCAACTAGCTTTCCAACGCCATATCGGGGGTCCAAATCCGCCCACGGGATTGGCCACAACCGGCGTCGGAAGGTCAAAAATGGTCAAAAAACACGACTAGCATCGTTTGGCATACCCTAATCCTCTGGAGAAATTTTTGGGAGGAATCGCTACCACCTATCTCGTTAGTAGGGAGTCCAAGGATGCCAACGCAGTGTCGGGATCCCAGATCCTCCCACTGGATTGGCTACAGTAAGGATCGGAAATGTAGAAATAGTTGAAAATTCAATGTCGGATCACTACCGTTTGACAAGCTCTAATCTTGTCCAGGAGGAGGAGGGAGGAATCGCTACCACCTATCTCGCTAGTATGGATTACCAGCTTTCCAACGCCGTATCGGGGTCGCCAATCCTCCAACAGGATCAGCCACAGCAAGGATCGCAAGCGGGAACTAATAATTTCTAGGTGCAAACGTTTGAGAGGCCCTAATCCTCCCCAGAAATTTTTTGGAGGAATCGCTACCACCTATCTCGTTAGGGTGGACTACTAGCTTTCCAACGCCGTATCAGGGTCGCCAATCCTCCCACAGGATTGGCCACAGGAAGGAAAAGAATGACGAAGAAAGTGTTTGAACTGCTCCTAATCCTCTCCAGAATTTTTTGGAGGAACCACTACCACCTATCTCGCTAGGGTGGCCAACTAGCTTTCCAACGCCATATCGGGGGTCCAAATCCGCCCACGGGATTGGCCACAACCGGCGTCGGAAGGTCAAAAATGGTCAAAAAACACGACTAGCATCGTTTGGCATACCCTAATCCTCTGGAGAAATTTTTGGGAGGAATCGCTACCACCTATCTCGTTAGTAGGGAGTCCAAGGATGCCAACGCAGTGTCGGGATCCCAGATCCTCCCACTGGATTGGCTACAGTAAGGATCGGAAATGTAGAAATAGTTGAAAATTCAATGTCGGATCACTACCGTTTGACAAGCTCTAATCTTGTCCAGGAGGAGGAGGGAGGAATCGCTACCACCTATCTCGCTAGTATGGATTACCAGCTTTCCAACGCCGTATCGGGGTCGCCAATCCTCCAACAGGATCAGCCACAGCAAGGATCGCAAGCGGGAACTAATAATTTCTAGGTGCAAACGTTTGAGAGGCCCTAATCCTCCCCAGAAATTTTTTGGAGGAATCGCTACCACCTATCTCGTTAGGGTGGACTACTAGCTTTCCAACGCCGTATCGGGGTCGCCAATCCTCCCACAGGATTGGCCACAGGAAGGAAAAGAATGACGAAGAAAGTGTTTGAACTGCTCCTAATCCTCTCCAGAATTTTTTGGAGGAACCACTACCACCTATCTCGCTAGGGTGGCCAACTAGCTTTCCAACGCCATATCGGGGGTCCAAATCCGCCCACGGGATTGGCCACAACCGGCGTCGGAAGGTCAAAAATGGTCAAAAAACACGACTAGCATCGTTTGGCATACCCTAATCCTCTGGAGAAATTTTTGGGAGGAATCGCTACCACCTATCTCGTTAGTAGGGAGTCCAAGGATGCCAACGCAGTGTCGGGATCCCAGATCCTCCCACTGGATTGGCTACAGTAAGGATCGGAAATGTAGAAATAGTTGAAAATTCAATGTCGGATCACTACCGTTTGACAAGCTCTAATCTTGTCCAGGAGGAGGAGGGAGGAATCGCTACCACCTATCTCGCTAGTATGGATTACCAGCTTTCCAACGCCGTATCGGGGTCGCCAATCCTCCAACAGGATCAGCCACAGCAAGGATCGCAAGCGGGAACTAATAATTTCTAGGTGCAAACGTTTGAGAGGCCCTAATCCTCCCCAGAAATTTTTTGAGGAATCGCTACCACCTATCTCGTTAGGGTGGACTACTAGCTTTCCAACGCCGTATCGGGGTCGCCAATCCTCCCACAGGATTGGCCACAGGAAGGAAAAGAATGACGAAGAAAGTGTTTGAACTGCTCCTAATCCTCTCCAGAATTTTTTGGAGGAACCACTACCACCTATCTCGCTAGGGTGGCCAACTAGCTTTCCAACGCCATATCGGGGGTCCAAATCCGCCCACGGGATTGGCCACAACCGGCGTCGGAAGGTCAAAAATGGTCAAAAAACACGACTAGCATCGTTTGGCATACCCTAATCCTCTGGAGAAATTTTTGGGAGGAATCGCTACCACCTATCTCGTTAGTAGGGAGTCCAAGGATGCCAACGCAGTGTCGGGATCCCAGATCCTCCCACTGGATTGGCTACAGTAAGGATCGGAAATGTAGAAATAGTTGAAAATTCAATGTCGGATCACTACCGTTTGACAAGCTCTAATCTTGTCCAGGAGGAGGAGGGAGGAATCGCTACCACCTATCTCGCTAGTATGGATTACCAGCTTTCCAACGCCGTATCGGGGTCGCCAATCCTCCAACAGGATCAGCCACAGCAAGGATCGCAAGCGGGAACTAATAATTTCTAGGTGCAAACGTTTGAGAGGCCCTAATCCTCCCCAGAAATTTTTTGGAGGAATCGCTACCACCTATCTCGTTAGGGTGGACTACTAGCTTTCCAACGCCGTATCGGGGTCGCCAATCCTCCCACAGGATTGGCCACAGGAAGGAAAAGAATGACGAAGAAAGTGTTTGAACTGCTCCTAATCCTCTCCAGAATTTTTTGGAGGAACCACTACCACCTATCTCGCTAGGGTGGCCAACTAGCTTTCCAACGCCATATCGGGGGTCCAAATCCGCCCACGGGATTGGCCACAACCGGCGTCGGAAGGTCAAAAATGGTCAAAAAACACGACTAGCATCGTTTGGCATACCCTAATCCTCTGGAGAAATTTTTTGGGAGGAATCGCTACCACCTATCTCGTTAGTAGGGAGTCCAAGGATGCCAACGCAGTGTCGGGATCCCAGATCCTCCCACTGGATTGGCTACAGTAAGGATCGGAAATGTAGAAATAGTTGAAAATTCAATGTCGGATCACTACCGTTTGACAAGCTCTAATCTTGTCCAGGAGGAGGAGGGAGGAATCGCTACCACCTATCTCGCTAGTATGGATTACCAGCTTTCCAACGCCGTATCGGGGTCGCCAATCCTCCAACAGGATCAGCCACAGCAAGGATCGCAAGCGGGAACTAATAATTTCTAGGTGCAAACGTTTGAGAGGCCCTAATCCTCCCCAGAAATTTTTTGGAGGAATCGCTACCACCTATCTCGTTAGGGTGGACTACTAGCTTTCCAACGCCGTATCGGGGTCGCCAATCCTCCCACAGGATTGGCCACAGGAAGGAAAAGAATGACGAAGAAAGTGTTTGAACTGCTCCTAATCCTCTCCAGAATTTTTTGGAGGAACCACTACCACCTATCTCGCTAGGGTGGCCAACTAGCTTTCCAACGCCATATCGGGGGTCCAAATCCGCCCACGGGATTGGCCACAACCGGCGTCGGAAGGTCAAAAATGGTCAAAAAACACGACTAGCATCGTTTGGCATACCCTAATCCTCTGGAGAAATTTTTGGGAGGAATCGCTACCACCTATCTCGTTAGTAGGGAGTCCAAGGATGCCAACGCAGTGTCGGGATCCCAGATCCTCCCACTGGATTGGCTACAGTAAGGATCGGAAATGTAGAAATAGTTGAAAATTCAATGTCGGATCACTACCGTTTGACAAGCTCTAATCTTGTCCAGGAGGAGGAGGGAGGAATCGCTACCACCTATCTCGCTAGTATGGATTACCAGCTTTCCAACGCCGTATCGGGGTCGCCAATCCTCCAACAGGATCAGCCACAGCAAGGATCGCAAGCGGGAACTAATAATTTCTAGGTGCAAACGTTTGAGAGGCCCTAATCCTCCCCAGAAATTTTTTGGAGGAATCGCTACCACCTATCTCGTTAGGGTGGACTACTAGCTTTCCAACGCCGTATCGGGGTCGCCAATCCTCCCACAGGATTGGCCACAGGAAGGAAAAGAATGACGAAGAAAGTGTTTGAACTGCTCCTAATCCTCTCCAGAATTTTTTGGAGGAACCACTACCACCTATCTCGCTAGGGTGGCCAACTAGCTTTCCAACGCCATATCGGGGGTCCAAATCCGCCCACGGGATTGGCCACAACCGGCGTCGGAAGGTCAAAAATGGTCAAAAAACACGACTAGCATCGTTTGGCATACCCTAATCCTCTGGAGAAATTTTTGGGAGGAATCGCTACCACCTATCTCGTTAGTAGGGAGTCCAAGGATGCCAACGCAGTGTCGGGATCCCAGATCCTCCCACTGGATTGGCTACAGTAAGGATCGGAAATGTAGAAATAGTTGAAAATTCAATGTCGGATCACTACCGTTTGACAAGCTCTAATCTTGTCCAGGAGGAGGAGGGAGGAATCGCTACCACCTATCTCGCTAGTATGGATTACCAGCTTTCCAACGCCGTATCGGGGTCGCCAATCCTCCAACAGGATCAGCCACAGCAAGGATCGCAAGCGGGAACTAATAATTTCTAGGTGCAAACGTTTGAGAGGCCCTAATCCTCCCCAGAAATTTTTTGGAGGAATCGCTACCACCTATCTCGTTAGGGTGGACTACTAGCTTTCCAACGCCGTATCGGGGTCGCCAATCCTCCCACAGGATTGGCCACAGGAAGGAAAAGAATGACGAAGAAAGTGTTTGAACTGCTCCTAATCCTCTCCAGAATTTTTTGGAGGAACCACTACCACCTATCTCGCTAGGGTGGCCAACTAGCTTTCCAACGCCATATCGGGGGTCCAAATCCGCCCACGGGATTGGCCACAACCGGCGTCGGAAGGTCAAAAATGGTCAAAAAACACGACTAGCATCGTTTGGCATACCCTAATCCTCTGGAGAAATTTTTGGGAGGAATCGCTACCACCTATCTCGTTAGTAGGGAGTCCAAGGATGCCAACGCAGTGTCGGGATCCCAGATCCTCCCACTGGATTGGCTACAGTAAGGATCGGAAATGTAGAAATAGTTGAAAATTCAATGTCGGATCACTACCGTTTGACAAGCTCTAATCTTGTCCAGGAGGAGGAGGGAGGAATCGCTACCACCTATCTCGCTAGTATGGATTACCAGCTTTCCAACGCCGTATCGGGGTCGCCAATCCTCCAACAGGATCAGCCACAGCAAGGATCGCAAGCGGGAACTAATAATTTCTAGGTGCAAACGTTTGAGAGGCCCTAATCCTCCCCAGAAATTTTTTGGAGGAATCGCTACCACCTATCTCGTTAGGGTGGACTACTAGCTTTCCAACGCCGTATCGGGGTCGCCAATCCTCCCACAGGATTGGCCACAGGAAGGAAAAGAATGACGAAGAAAGTGTTTGAACTGCTCCTAATCCTCTCCAGAATTTTTGGAGGAACCACTACCACCTATCTCGCTAGGGTGGCCAACTAGCTTTCCAACGCCATATCGGGGGTCCAAATCCGCCCACGGGATTGGCCACAACCGGCGTCGGAAGGTCAAAAATGGTCAAAAAACACGACTAGCATCGTTTGGCATACCCTAATCCTCTGGAGAAATTTTTGGGAGGAATCGCTACCACCTATCTCGTTAGTAGGGAGTCCAAGGATGCCAACGCAGTGTCGGGATCCCAGATCCTCCCACTGGATTGGCTACAGTAAGGATCGGAAATGTAGAAATAGTTGAAAATTCAATGTCGGATCACTACCGTTTGACAAGCTCTAATCTTGTCCAGGAGGAGGAGGGAGGAATCGCTACCACCTATCTCGCTAGTATGGATTACCAGCTTTCCAACGCCGTATCGGGGTCGCCAATCCTCCAACAGGATCAGCCACAGCAAGGATCGCAAGCGGGAACTAATAATTTCTAGGTGCAAACGTTTGAGAGGCCCTAATCCTCCCCAGAAATTTTTTGGAGGAATCGCTACCACCTATCTCGTTAGGGTGGACTACTAGCTTTCCAACGCCGTATCGGGGTCGCCAATCCTCCCACAGGATTGGCCACAGGAAGGAAAAGAATGACGAAGAAAGTGTTTGAACTGCTCCTAATCCTCTCCAGAATTTTTTGGAGGAACCACTACCACCTATCTCGCTAGGGTGGCCAACTAGCTTTCCAACGCCATATCGGGGGTCCAAATCCGCCCACGGGATTGGCCACAACCGGCGTCGGAAGGTCAAAAATGGTCAAAAAACACGACTAGCATCGTTTGGCATACCCTAATCCTCTGGAGAAATTTTTTGGGAGGAATCGCTACCACCTATCTCGTTAGTAGGGAGTCCAAGGATGCCAACGCAGTGTCGGGATCCCAGATCCTCCCACTGGATTGGCTACAGTAAGGATCGGAAATGTAGAAATAGTTGAAAATTCAATGTCGGATCACTACCGTTTGACAAGCTCTAATCTTGTCCAGGAGGAGGAGGGAGGAATCGCTACCACCTATCTCGCTAGTATGGATTACCAGCTTTCCAACGCCGTATCGGGGTCGCCAATCCTCCAACAGGATCAGCCACAGCAAGGATCGCAAGCGGGAACTAATAATTTCTAGGTGCAAACGTTTGAGAGGCCCTAATCCTCCCCAGAAATTTTTTGGAGGAATCGCTACCACCTATCTCGTTAGGGTGGACTACTAGCTTTCCAACGCCGTATCGGGGTCGCCAATCCTCCCACAGGATTGGCCACAGGAAGGAAAAGAATGACGAAGAAAGTGTTTGAACTGCTCCTAATCCTCTCCAGAATTTTTTGGAGGAACCACTACCACCTATCTCGCTAGGGTGGCCAACTAGCTTTCCAACGCCATATCGGGGGTCCAAATCCGCCCACGGGATTGGCCACAACCGGCGTCGGAAGGTCAAAAATGGTCAAAAAACACGACTAGCATCGTTTGGCATACCCTAATCCTCTGGAGAAATTTTTGGGAGGAATCGCTACCACCTATCTCGTTAGTAGGGAGTCCAAGGATGCCAACGCAGTGTCGGGATCCCAGATCCTCCCACTGGATTGGCTACAGTAAGGATCGGAAATGTAGAAATAGTTGAAAATTCAATGTCGGATCACTACCGTTTGACAAGCTCTAATCTTGTCCAGGAGGAGGAGGGAGGAATCGCTACCACCTATCTCGCTAGTATGGATTACCAGCTTTCCAACGCCGTATCGGGGTCGCCAATCCTCCAACAGGATCAGCCACAGCAAGGATCGCAAGCGGGAACTAATAATTTCTAGGTGCAAACGTTTGAGAGGCCCTAATCCTCCCCAGAAATTTTTTGGAGGAATCGCTACCACCTATCTCGTTAGGGTGGACTACTAGCTTTCCAACGCCGTATCGGGGTCGCCAATCCTCCCACAGGATTGGCCACAGGAAGGAAAAGAATGACGAAGAAAGTGTTTGAACTGCTCCTAATCCTCTCCAGAATTTTTTGGAGGAACCACTACCACCTATCTCGCTAGGGTGGCCAACTAGCTTTCCAACGCCATATCGGGGGTCCAAATCCGCCCACGGGATTGGCCACAACCGGCGTCGGAAGGTCAAAAATGGTCAAAAAACACGACTAGCATCGTTTGGCATACCCTAATCCTCTGGAGAAATTTTTGGGAGGAATCGCTACCACCTATCTCGTTAGTAGGGAGTCCAAGGATGCCAACGCAGTGTCGGGATCCCAGATCCTCCCACTGGATTGGCTACAGTAAGGATCGGAAATGTAGAAATAGTTGAAAATTCAATGTCGGATCACTACCGTTTGACAAGCTCTAATCTTGTCCAGGAGGAGGAGGGAGGAATCGCTACCACCTATCTCGCTAGTATGGATTACCAGCTTTCCAACGCCGTATCGGGGTCGCCAATCCTCCAACAGGATCAGCCACAGCAAGGATCGCAAGCGGGAACTAATAATTTCTAGGTGCAAACGTTTGAGAGGCCCTAATCCTCCCCAGAAATTTTTTGGAGGAATCGCTACCACCTATCTCGTTAGGGTGGACTACTAGCTTTCCAACGCCGTATCGGGGTCGCCAATCCTCCCACAGGATTGGCCACAGGAAGGAAAAGAATGACGAAGAAAGTGTTTGAACTGCTCCTAATCCTCTCCAGAATTTTTTGGAGGAACCACTACCACCTATCTCGCTAGGGTGGCCAACTAGCTTTCCAACGCCATATCGGGGGTCCAAATCCGCCCACGGGATTGGCCACAACCGGCGTCGGAAGGTCAAAAATGGTCAAAAAACACGACTAGCATCGTTTGGCATACCCTAATCCTCTGGAGAAATTTTTGGGAGGAATCGCTACCACCTATCTCGTTAGTAGGGAGTCCAAGGATGCCAACGCAGTGTCGGGATCCCAGATCCTCCCACTGGATTGGCTACAGTAAGGATCGGAAATGTAGAAATAGTTGAAAATTCAATGTCGGATCACTACCGTTTGACAAGCTCTAATCTTGTCCAGGAGGAGGAGGGAGGAATCGCTACCACCTATCTCGCTAGTATGGATTACCAGCTTTCCAACGCCGTATCGGGGTCGCCAATCCTCCAACAGGATCAGCCACAGCAAGGATCGCAAGCGGGAACTAATAATTTCTAGGTGCAAACGTTTGAGAGGCCCTAATCCTCCCCAGAAATTTTTTGGAGGAATCGCTACCACCTATCTCGTTAGGGTGGACTACTAGCTTTCCAACGCCGTATCGGGGTCGCCAATCCTCCCACAGGATTGGCCACAGGAAGGAAAAGAATGACGAAGAAAGTGTTTGAACTGCTCCTAATCCTCTCCAGAATTTTTTGGAGGAACCACTACCACCTATCTCGCTAGGGTGGCCAACTAGCTTTCCAACGCCATATCGGGGGTCCAAATCCGCCCACGGGATTGGCCACAACCGGCGTCGGAAGGTCAAAAATGGTCAAAAAACACGACTAGCATCGTTTGGCATACCCTAATCCTCTGGAGAAATTTTTGGGAGGAATCGCTACCACCTATCTCGTTAGTAGGGAGTCCAAGGATGCCAACGCAGTGTCGGGATCCCAGATCCTCCCACTGGATTGGCTACAGTAAGGATCGGAAATGTAGAAATAGTTGAAAATTCAATGTCGGATCACTACCGTTTGACAAGCTCTAATCTTGTCCAGGAGGAGGAGGGAGGAATCGCTACCACCTATCTCGCTAGTATGGATTACCAGCTTTCCAACGCCGTATCGGGGTCGCCAATCCTCCAACAGGATCAGCCACAGCAAGGATCGCAAGCGGGAACTAATAATTTCTAGGTGCAAACGTTTGAGAGGCCCTAATCCTCCCCAGAAATTTTTTGGAGGAATCGCTACCACCTATCTCGTTAGGGTGGACTACTAGCTTTCCAACGCCGTATCGGGGTCGCCAATCCTCCCACAGGATTGGCCACAGGAAGGAAAAGAATGACGAAGAAAGTGTTTGAACTGCTCCTAATCCTCTCCAGAATTTTTTGGAGGAACCACTACCACCTATCTCGCTAGGGTGGCCAACTAGCTTTCCAACGCCATATCGGGGGTCCAAATCCGCCCACGGGATTGGCCACAACCGGCGTCGGAAGGTCAAAAATGGTCAAAAAACACGACTAGCATCGTTTGGCATACCCTAATCCTCTGGAGAAATTTTTGGGAGGAATCGCTACCACCTATCTCGTTAGTAGGGAGTCCAAGGATGCCAACGCAGTGTCGGGATCCCAGATCCTCCCACTGGATTGGCTACAGTAAGGATCGGAAATGTAGAAATAGTTGAAAATTCAATGTCGGATCACTACCGTTTGACAAGCTCTAATCTTGTCCAGGAGGAGGAGGGAGGAATCGCTACCACCTATCTCGCTAGTATGGATTACCAGCTTTCCAACGCCGTATCGGGGTCGCCAATCCTCCAACAGGATCAGCCACAGCAAGGATCGCAAGCGGGAACTAATAATTTCTAGGTGCAAACGTTTGAGAGGCCCTAATCCTCCCCAGAAATTTTTTGGAGGAATCGCTACCACCTATCTCGTTAGGGTGGACTACTAGCTTTCCAACGCCGTATCGGGGTCGCCAATCCTCCCACAGGATTGGCCACAGGAAGGAAAAGAATGACGAAGAAAGTGTTTGAACTGCTCCTAATCCTCTCCAGAATTTTTTGGAGGAACCACTACCACCTATCTCGCTAGGGTGGCCAACTAGCTTTCCAACGCCATATCGGGGGTCCAAATCCGCCCACGGGATTGGCCACAACCGGCGTCGGAAGGTCAAAAATGGTCAAAAAACACGACTAGCATCGTTTGGCATACCCTAATCCTCTGGAGAAATTTTTGGGAGGAATCGCTACCACCTATCTCGTTAGTAGGGAGTCCAAGGATGCCAACGCAGTGTCGGGATCCCAGATCCTCCCACTGGATTGGCTACAGTAAGGATCGGAAATGTAGAAATAGTTGAAAATTCAATGTCGGATCACTACCGTTTGACAAGCTCTAATCTTGTCCAGGAGGAGGAGGGAGGAATCGCTACCACCTATCTCGCTAGTATGGATTACCAGCTTTCCAACGCCGTATCGGGGTCGCCAATCCTCCAACAGGATCAGCCACAGCAAGGATCGCAAGCGGGAACTAATAATTTCTAGGTGCAAACGTTTGAGAGGCCCTAATCCTCCCCAGAAATTTTTTGGAGGAATCGCTACCACCTATCTCGTTAGGGTGGACTACTAGCTTTCCAACGCCGTATCGGGGTCGCCAATCCTCCCACAGGATTGGCCACAGGAAGGAAAAGAATGACGAAGAAAGTGTTTGAACTGCTCCTAATCCTCTCCAGAATTTTTTGGAGGAACCACTACCACCTATCTCGCTAGGGTGGCCAACTAGCTTTCCAACGCCATATCGGGGGTCCAAATCCGCCCACGGGATTGGCCACAACCGGCGTCGGAAGGTCAAAAATGGTCAAAAAACACGACTAGCATCGTTTGGCATACCCTAATCCTCTGGAGAAATTTTTTGGGAGGAATCGCTACCACCTATCTCGTTAGTAGGGAGTCCAAGGATGCCAACGCAGTGTCGGGATCCCAGATCCTCCCACTGGATTGGCTACAGTAAGGATCGGAAATGTAGAAATAGTTGAAAATTCAATGTCGGATCACTACCGTTTGACAAGCTCTAATCTTGTCCAGGAGGAGGAGGGAGGAATCGCTACCACCTATCTCGCTAGTATGGATTACCAGCTTTCCAACGCCGTATCGGGGTCGCCAATCCTCCAACAGGATCAGCCACAGCAAGGATCGCAAGCGGGAACTAATAATTTCTAGGTGCAAACGTTTGAGAGGCCCTAATCCTCCCCAGAAATTTTTTGGAGGAATCGCTACCACCTATCTCGTTAGGGTGGACTACTAGCTTTCCAACGCCGTATCGGGGTCGCCAATCCTCCCACAGGATTGGCCACAGGAAGGAAAAGAATGACGAAGAAAGTGTTTGAACTGCTCCTAATCCTCTCCAGAATTTTTTGGAGGAACCACTACCACCTATCTCGCTAGGGTGGCCAACTAGCTTTCCAACGCCATATCGGGGGTCCAAATCCGCCCACGGGATTGGCCACAACCGGCGTCGGAAGGTCAAAAATGGTCAAAAAACACGACTAGCATCGTTTGGCATACCCTAATCCTCTGGAGAAATTTTTGGGAGGAATCGCTACCACCTATCTCGTTAGTAGGGAGTCCAAGGATGCCAACGCAGTGTCGGGATCCCAGATCCTCCCACTGGATTGGCTACAGTAAGGATCGGAAATGTAGAAATAGTTGAAAATTCAATGTCGGATCACTACCGTTTGACAAGCTCTAATCTTGTCCAGGAGGAGGAGGGAGGAATCGCTACCACCTATCTCGCTAGTATGGATTACCAGCTTTCCAACGCCGTATCGGGGTCGCCAATCCTCCAACAGGATCAGCCACAGCAAGGATCGCAAGCGGGAACTAATAATTTCTAGGTGCAAACGTTTGAGAGGCCCTAATCCTCCCCAGAAATTTTTTGGAGGAATCGCTACCACCTATCTCGTTAGGGTGGACTACTAGCTTTCCAACGCCGTATCGGGGTCGCCAATCCTCCCACAGGATTGGCCACAGGAAGGAAAAGAATGACGAAGAAAGTGTTTGAACTGCTCCTAATCCTCTCCAGAATTTTTTGGAGGAACCACTACCACCTATCTCGCTAGGGTGGCCAACTAGCTTTCCAACGCCATATCGGGGGTCCAAATCCGCCCACGGGATTGGCCACAACCGGCGTCGGAAGGTCAAAAATGGTCAAAAAACACGACTAGCATCGTTTGGCATACCCTAATCCTCTGGAGAAATTTTTGGGAGGAATCGCTACCACCTATCTCGTTAGTAGGGAGTCCAAGGATGCCAACGCAGTGTCGGGATCCCAGATCCTCCCACTGGATTGGCTACAGTAAGGATCGGAAATGTAGAAATAGTTGAAAATTCAATGTCGGATCACTACCGTTTGACAAGCTCTAATCTTGTCCAGGAGGAGGAGGGAGGAATCGCTACCACCTATCTCGCTAGTATGGATTACCAGCTTTCCAACGCCGTATCGGGGTCGCCAATCCTCCAACAGGATCAGCCACAGCAAGGATCGCAAGCGGGAACTAATAATTTCTAGGTGCAAACGTTTGAGAGGCCCTAATCCTCCCCAGAAATTTTTTGAGGAATCGCTACCACCTATCTCGTTAGGGTGGACTACTAGCTTTCCAACGCCGTATCGGGGTCGCCAATCCTCCCACAGGATTGGCCACAGGAAGGAAAAGAATGACGAAGAAAGTGTTTGAACTGCTCCTAATCCTCTCCAGAATTTTTGGAGGAACCACTACCACCTATCTCGCTAGGGTGGCCAACTAGCTTTCCAACGCCATATCGGGGGTCCAAATCCGCCCACGGGATTGGCCACAACCGGCGTCGGAAGGTCAAAAATGGTCAAAAAACACGACTAGCATCGTTTGGCATACCCTAATCCTCTGGAGAAATTTTTGGGAGGAATCGCTACCACCTATCTCGTTAGTAGGGAGTCCAAGGATGCCAACGCAGTGTCGGGATCCCAGATCCTCCCACTGGATTGGCTACAGTAAGGATCGGAAATGTAGAAATAGTTGAAAATTCAATGTCGGATCACTACCGTTTGACAAGCTCTAATCTTGTCCAGGAGGAGGAGGGAGGAATCGCTACCACCTATCTCGCTAGTATGGATTACCAGCTTTCCAACGCCGTATCGGGGTCGCCAATCCTCCAACAGGATCAGCCACAGCAAGGATCGCAAGCGGGAACTAATAATTTCTAGGTGCAAACGTTTGAGAGGCCCTAATCCTCCCCAGAAATTTTTTGGAGGAATCGCTACCACCTATCTCGTTAGGGTGGACTACTAGCTTTCCAACGCCGTATCGGGGTCGCCAATCCTCCCACAGGATTGGCCACAGCAAGGATTGGAAAGGTGAAAATGGCAAAAAGTGGCTTCTAAAAATCTCGAGGTGTCCTGTTTCAAACGCGTCTGGAGGCCGGGAAAGTGGCCCGATTTCGAAAATAACGGTACTTTTGGGAAGAAAAAGGTTCAAAGTTACAAAGTAACTGTAAATCCTTGCCAAAAGTCCTTCCAAACTGACCTAAATCTGCCAAAAAAGTGCAATATACGTGCTAGTAGGGTATATATTGTTTGCCCCCCCGCCCACCCCCAACATCAATAGTTGCCATGTTTAGTCGGGGGTCGAACCGACTACCTCTTGTAATCAGTTCGATGCCCCTAGCAGTAATACCACTTACTACGTTTTCTGCACAACGTCGAAATCGCTATAAGTGCGCGTCGCCAATATTGCCACCTTTCCACAATTCCAATTAGCCCAACTGTCAATTGCTGCCTGTGTTGCCCCATTGTTCAATTAAGGTTATTTCCAATTAACCGATCCCTCAATTTCTGTATATAAGTCTTTAGTCAAAAGTTCTGAAAACGGCCGATAGAGTAGTGGTGAAGCGTTTGGCTTGCAAACGTTTGAGTGTGGGTTCAACCTCGACTTCGCCCATTTTTCTTGTAATCTCGAATTTAATAAAAAATTATTTTTTCCTGTCTTGCGTTCTTAAGTATGGAAAAAAATCTAACCTTGAGAACAAACACCCATCCAAACGAGAGAACGATCGCAAATAACGCCATTTTCTTGCGGCTGAGTTTGCGCTCTCTCCCATATTAAAGAGAGAGATAAAATGGCGAATGTATAGTGTCAAACGATAAGAGGAAGAAAGAGGATGTCCGCGGCGCTTGTTCTCTCTTTATGTACATGTACACACACATATAAAAATGTTTATATGGCGGCGGCGGATATTGTTCACGAACAAATGGCGCAGCAGCCTTTTCATTGTTGGCTGCCGCTCTCCATCCTCCATCTGATCTCTCTAAAATTCGAGAGAGCGCAACTGAGCGTGAGTGCCTGCTGCCCCCTGCCCCTTTTACTTTTCGCATTATTCGAATTTGTGAAGGGGTAAGAAGAACATTGAAAAAGGGGCGAAAAATATTTGTAGAAATATTTAGACAACGAAGGAATGATTGCCGAAAAGGGGTAAGGAAGAAGAGAGCATTGAAAAAGGGGGGAAAAATCTGTAGAACTATTTAGAAAACGAACGAACGATTGCAAAAAAAGGGGTAAAAGGAGAGCATTGAAAAAAGGGGGAAAAAACTGTAAAAATTTTTCAAAGATATATGTGATTTTCTGTTTTTAGATGATAGATATATTCAAAAACTCACCCAATATTTATAAATTCCCTTGCAGAAAGGCCTCATGTGTGTTATTCGCACGTCTTCATTCCCAAGCCAACGTTAATTTCCACATGGCATTGTTAGGCACTGTTAAACACTGTTGAATACACTGCACTGGCAATTTTTCGTATATTTATTTATTTATACATATATTGCATACCCGCACCATGCTCACTTTGCCATACACTTAAAAAAAATGTAAAAAAATTATTCGCATTTTATTTTCGGACTTTATTTGACAAATTAATTGCATTTTAAATTTGCTGCCGCGGAATCAAACGCGAAAAGCAACTTGTAAAAAAAAACGGTAAACGGAAAAAACTGCGCATTTATATGTTCTACCGCAAAGACACGCCACCGTTCAACTCCAAGCTGCACACGAAACTAACAGCCGAATTGTTCTTGAAGCAATACTGCAAAGGAGAGAAGGAATATTTATATGAATAATATGTATATGTGTTGAGATGTAAATGTATATGCTACGAAAACGAAAGCACGATTACAAAAGGCGGCAGGCAGTTACTCTTAGCTGCGCTGTCTAGATTTTTAAAGAGATGAGATGGAGAGTGGGAGCCGATGGGAAGGCTGCTGCACCGAGAGCCGTCGCTAAAACAAGCTTGCATAAATATGCATACATCTAATGAAGCAAGCAGCGCAGCCGCAGCTTCTCATCGGCTGCCGCCCTCCACCTGATCTCTCTCTAAAAATCGAGAGAGCGCATTTGAGCGTAAGTGCCTGCTGCCCTGCCCCTTTTACTTTTCGCAATATTCAAATTTGTGAAGGGGTAAGGAAGAGAGCATTGAAAGTGTCTGCAGCCCCTTTGACATTTTGGGTAATGAAGAGCATTGAAAAAGGGGGGAAAAAAGCTCTAGAAATATTGCAGAAGGGGTAAGGAAGAGCATTGAAAAAGGCGGGATAAAAACAGTACAAATTTTTCAAAGACAAATGTGATTTTCTCTTCTAGATGATATATTGAAAAACTCACCCAATATTTATAAATTCCCTTTCAGAAAGGCCTCATGTGTGTTATTCGCATTTCAGCATTCCCAAGCCAACGTTAAACTCCAAATGGCATTGTTAGGCACTGTTGAATACATTGCTCTGGCAATTTTGACGTATATTTATTTATTTATACATATATTGCATATTATTGTCCGACTTTATTTGACAAATTAATTTGATTTTAAATTTGCTGCAGCGGAATCAAACGCGAAAAGCAACTTGTAAAAAGCAACGGTAAACGGAAAAAATTGCGCATTTATATGTTCTACCGCAAAGACACACCACCGTTCAACTCCAAGCCGAACTGGAAACTAAGAGCCGAATTGAACTCGAAGCTACACTGCAAAGGAGAGAAGGAATATTTATATGAATAATATGTATATGTGTTGAGATGTAAATGTATATGCTACGAAAACGAAACTACGATTACAAAAGGCTGCAGGCAGTTACTCTTAGCTGCGCTGTCTAGATTTTTAAAGAGATGAGATGGAGAGTGGGAGCCGATGGGAAGGCTGCTGCACCGAGAGCCGTCGCTAAAACAAGCTTGCATAAATATGCATACATCTAATGAAGCAAGCAGCGCAGCCGCAGCTTCTCATCGGCTGCCGCCCTCCACCTGATCTCTCTCTAAAAATCGAGAGAGCGCATTTGAGCGTAAGTGCCTGCTGCCCTGCCCCTTTTACTTTTCGCAATATTCAAATTTGTGAAGGGGTAAGGAAGAGAGCATTGAAAGTGTCTGCAGCCCCTTTGACATTTTGGGTAATGAAGAGCATTGAAAAAGGGGGGGAAAAAAGCTCTAGAATGTATATGTTAAGAAAACGAAAGCACGATTACAAAAGGCGGCAGGCAGTTACTCTTAGCTGCGCTGTCTAGATTTTTAAAGAGATGAGATAGAGAGTGGGAGCCGATGGGAAGGCTGCTGCACCGAGAGCCGTCGCTAAAACAAGCTTGCATAAATATGCATACATCTAATGAAGCAAGCAGCGCAGCCGCAGCTTCTCATCGGCTGCCGCCCTCCACCTGATCTCTCTCTAAAAATCGAGAGAGCGCATTTGAGCGTAAGTGCCTGCTGCACTGCCCCTTTTACTTTTCGCAATATTCAAATTTGTGAAGGGGTAAGGAAGAGAGCATTGAAAGTGTCTGCAGCCCCTTTGACATTTTGGGTAATGAAGAGCATTGAAAAAGGGGGGGAAAAAAGCTCTAGAAATATTGCAGAAGGGGTAAGGAAGAGCATTGAAAAAGGCGGGATAAAAACAGTACAAATTTTTCAAAGACAAATGTGATTTTCTCTTCTAGATGATATATTGAAAAACTCACCCAATATTTATAAATTCCCTTTCAGAAAGGCCTCATGTGTGTTATTTGCATTTCAGCATTCCCAAGCCAACGTTAAACTCCAAATGGCATTGTTAGGCACTGTTGAATACATTGCTCTGGCCTTTTTGACGTATATTTATTTATTTATACATATATTGCATATTATTGTCCGACTTTATTTGACAAATTAATTTGATTTTAAATTTGCTGCAGCGGAATCAAACGCGAAAAGCAACTTGTAAAAAGCAACGGTAAACGGAAAAAATTGCGCATTTATATATTCTACCGCAAAGACACACCACCGTTCAACTCCAAGCCGAACTGGAAACTAAGAGCCGAATTGAACTCGAAGCTACACTGCAAAGGAGAGAAGGAATATTTATATGAATAATATGTATATGTGTTGAGATGTAAATGTATATGCTACGAAAACGAAAGCACGATTACAAAAGGCGGCAGGCAGTTACTCTTAGCTGCGCTGTCTAGATTTTTAAAGAGATGAGATGGAGAGTGGGAGCCGATGGGAAGGCTGCTGCACCGAGAGCCGTCGCTAAAACAAGCTTGCATAAATATGCATACATCTAATGAAGCAAGCAGCGCAGCCGCAGCTTCTCATCGGCTGCCGCCCTCCACCTGATCTCTCTCTAAAAATCGAGAGAGCGCATTTGAGCGTAAGTGCCTGCTGCCCTGCCCCTTTTACTTTTCGCAATATTCAAATTTGTGAAGGGGTAAGGAAGAGAGCATTGAAAGTGTCTGCAGCCCCTTTGACATTTTGGGTAATGAAGAGCATTGAAAAAGGGGGGGAAAAAAGCTCTAGAAATATTGCAGAAGGGGTAAGGAAGAGCATTGAAAAAGGCGGGATAAAAACAGTACAAATTTTTCAAAGACAAATGTGATTTTCTCTTTTAGATGATATATTGAAAAACTCACCCAATATTTATAAATTCCCTTTCAGAAAGGCCTCATGTGTGTTATTTGCATTTCAGCATTCCCAAGCCAACGTTAAACTCCAAATGGCATTGTTAGGCACTGTTGAATACATTGCTCTGGCCTTTTTGACGTATATTTATTTATTTATACATATATTGCATATTATTGTCCGACTTTATTTGACAAATTAATTTGATTTTAAATTTGCTGCAGCGGAATCAAACGCGAAAAGCAACTTGTAAAAAGCAACGGTAAACGGAAAAAATTGCGCATTTATATGTTCTACCGCAAAGACACACCACCGTTCAACTCCAAGCCGAACTGGAAACTAAGAGCCGAATTGAACTCGAAGCTACACTGCAAAGGAGAGAAGGAATATTTATATGAATAATATGTATATGTGTTGAGATGTAAATGTATATGCTACGAAAACGAAAGCACGATTACAAAAGGCGGCAGGCAGTTACTCTTAGCTGCGCTGTCTAGATTTTTAAAGAGATGAGATGGAGAGTGGGAGCCGATGGGAAGGCTGCTGCACCGAGAGCCGTCGCTAAAACAAGCTTGCATAAATATGCATACATCTAATGAAGCAAGCAGCGCAGCCGCAGCTTCTCATCGGCTGCCGCCCTCCACCTGATCTCTCTCTAAAAATCGAGAGAGCGCATTTGAGCGTAAGTGCCTGCTGCACTGCCCCTTTTACTTTTCGCAATATTCAAATTTGTGAAGGGGTAAGGAAGAGAGCATTGAAAGTGTCTGCAGCCCCTTTGACATTTTGGGTAATGAAGAGCATTGAAAAAGGGGGGAAAAAAGCTCTAGAAATATTGCAGAAGGGGTAAGGAAGAGCATTGAAAAAGGCGGGATAAAAACAGTACAAATTTTTCAAAGACAAATGTGATTTTCTCTTCTAGATGATATATTGAAAAACTCACCCAATATTTATAAATTCCCTTTCAGAAAGGCCTCATGTGTGTTATTCGCATTTCAGCATTCCCAAGCCAACGTTAAACTCCAAATGGCATTGTTAGGCACTGTTGAATACATTGCTCTGGCAATTTTGACGTATATTTATTTATTTATACATATATTGCATATTATTGTCCGACTTTATTTGACAAATTAATTTGATTTTAAATTTGCTGCAGCGGAATCAAACGCGAAAAGCAACTTGTAAAAAGCAACGGTAAACGGAAAAAATTGCGCATTTATATGTTCTACCGCAAAGACACACCACCGTTCAACTCCAAGCCGAACTGGAAACTAAGAGCCGAATTGAACTCGAAGCTACACTGCAAAGGAGAGAAGGAATATTTATATGAATAATATGTATATGTGTTGAGATGTAAATGTATATGCTACGAAAACGAAACTACGATTACAAAAGGCTGCAGGCAGTTACTCTTAGCTGCGCTGTCTAGATTTTTAAAGAGATGAGATGGAGAGTGGGAGCCGATGGGAAGGCTGCTGCACCGAGAGCCGTCGCTAAAACAAGCTTGCATAAATATGCATACATCTAATGAAGCAAGCAGCGCAGCCGCAGCTTCTCATCGGCTGCCGCCCTCCACCTGATCTCTCTCTAAAAATCGAGAGAGCGCATTTGAGCGTAAGTGCCTGCTGCACTGCCCCTTTTACTTTTCGCAATATTCAAATTTGTGAAGGGGTAAGGAAGAGAGCATTGAAAGTGTCTGCAGCCCCTTTGACATTTTGGGTAATGAAGAGCATTGAAAAAGGGGGGAAAAAAGCTCTAGAATGTATATGTTAAGAAAACGAAAGCACGATTACAAAAGGCGGCAGGCAGTTACTCTTAGCTGCGCTGTCTAGATTTTTAAAGAGATGAGATAGAGAGTGGGAGCCGATGGGAAGGCTGCTGCACCGAGAGCCGTCGCTAAAACAAGCTTGCATAAATATGCATACATCTAATGAAGCAAGCAGCGCAGCCGCAGCTTCTCATCGGCTGCCGCCCTCCACCTGACTCTCTCTAAAAATCGAGAGAGCGCATTTGAGCGTAAGTGCCTGCTGCACTGCCCCTTTTACTTTTCGCAATATTCAAATTTGTGAAGGGGTAAGGAAGAGAGCATTGAAAGTGTCTGCAGCCCCTTTGACATTTTGGGTAATGAAGAGCATTGAAAAAGGGGGGGAAAAAAGCTCTAGAAATATTGCAGAAGGGGTAAGGAAGAGCATTGAAAAAGGCGGGATAAAAACAGTACAAATTTTTCAAAGACAAATGTGATTTTCTCTTCTAGATGATATATTGAAAAACTCACCCAATATTTATAAATTCCCTTTCAGAAAGGCCTCATGTGTGTTATTTGCATTTCAGCATTCCCAAGCCAACGTTAAACTCCAAATGGCATTGTTAGGCACTGTTGAATACATTGCTCTGGCCTTTTTGACGTATATTTATTTATTTATACATATATTGCATATTATTGTCCGACTTTATTTGACAAATTAATTTGATTTTAAATTTGCTGCAGCGGAATCAAACGCGAAAAGCAACTTGTAAAAAGCAACGGTAAACGGAAAAAATTGCGCATTTATATATTCTACCGCAAAGACACACCACCGTTCAACTCCAAGCCGAACTGGAAACTAAGAGCCGAATTGAACTCGAAGCTACACTGCAAAGGAGAGAAGGAATATTTATATGAATAATATGTATATGTGTTGAGATGTAAATGTATATGCTACGAAAACGAAAGCACGATTACAAAAGGCGGCAGGCAGTTACTCTTAGCTGCGCTGTCTAGATTTTTAAAGAGATGAGATGGAGAGTGGGAGCCGATGGGAAGGCTGCTGCACCGAGAGCCGTCGCTAAAACAAGCTTGCATAAATATGCATACATCTAATGAAGCAAGCAGCGCAGCCGCAGCTTCTCATCGGCTGCCGCCGTCCACCTGATCTCTCTCTAAAAATCGAGAGAGCGCATTTGAGCGTAAGTGCCTGCTGCCCTGCCCCTTTTACTTTTCGCAATATTCAAATTTGTGAAGGGGTAAGGAAGAGAGCATTGAAAGTGTCTGCAGCCCCTTTGACATTTTGGGTAATGAAGAGCATTGAAAAAGGGGGGGAAAAAAGCTCTAGAATGTATATGTTACGAAAACGAAAGCACGATTACAAAAGGCGGCAGGCAGTTACTCTTAGCTGCGCTGTCTAGATTTTTAAAGAGATGAGATGGAGAGTGGGAGCCGATGGGAAGGCTGCTGCACCGAGAGCCGTCGCTAAAACAAGCTTGCATAAATATGCATACATCTAATGAAGCAAGCAGCGCAGCCGCAGCTTCTCATCGGCTGCCGCCCTCCACCTGATCTCTCTCTAAAAATCGAGAGAGCGCATTTGAGCGTAAGTGCCTGCTGCCCTGCCCCTTTTACTTTTCGCAATATTCAAATTTGTGAAGGGGTAAGGAAGAGAGCATTGAAAGTGTCTGCAGCCCCTTTGACATTTTGGGTAATGAAGAGCATTGAAAAAGGGGGGGAAAAAAGCTCTAGAATGTATATGTTACGAAAACGAAAGCACGATTACAAAAGGCGGCAGGCAGTTACTCTTAGCTGCGCTGTCTAGATTTTTAAAGAGATGAGATGGAGAGTGGGAGCCGATGGGAAGGCTGCTGCACCGAGAGCCGTCGCAAAAACAAGCTTGCATAAATATGCATACATCTAATGAAGCAAGCAGCGCAGCCGCAGCTTCTCATCGGCTGCCGCCGTCCACCTGACTCTCTCTAAAAATCGAGAGAGCGCATTTGAGCGTAAGTGCCTGCTGCCCTGCCCCTTTTACTTTTCGCAATATTCAAATTTGTGAAGGGGTAAGGAAGAGAGCATTGAAAGTGTCTGCAGCCCCTTTGACATTTTGGGTAATGAAGAGCATTGAAAAAGGGGGGGAAAAAAGCTCTAGAATGTATATGTTACGAAAACGAAAGCACGATTACAAAAGGCGGCAGGCAGTTACTCTTAGCTGCGCTGTCTAGATTTTTAAAGAGATGAGATGGAGAGTGGGAGCCGATGGGAAGGCTGCTGCACCGAGAGCCGTCGCAAAAACAAGCTTGCATAAATATGCATACATCTAATGAAGCAAGCAGCGCAGCCGCAGCTTCTCATCGGCTGCCGCCCTCCACCTGATCTCTCTCTAATAATCGAGAGAGCGCATTTGAGCGTAAGTGCCTGCTGCACTGCCCCTTTTACTTTTCGCAATATTCAAATTTGTGAAGGGGTAAGGAAGAGAGCATTGAAAGTGTCTGCAGCCCCTTTGACATTTTGGGTAATGAAGAGCATTGAAAAAGGGGGGGAAAAAAGCTCTAGAAATATTGCAGAAGGGGTAAGGAAGAGCATTGAAAAAGGCGGGATAAAAACAGTACAAATTTTTCAAAGACAAATGTGATTTTCTTTTTTAGATGATATATTGAAAAACTCACCCAATATTTATAAATTCCCTTTCAGAAAGGCCTCATGTGTGTTATTCGCATTTCAGCATTCCCAAGCCAACGTTAAACTCCAAATGGCATTGTTAGGCACTGTTGAATACATTGCTCTGGCAATTTTGACGTATATTTATTTATTTATACATATATTGCATATTATTGTCCGACTTTATTTAACAAATTAATTTGATTTTAAATTTGCTGCAGCGGAATCAAACGCGAAAAGCAACTTGTAAAAAGCAACGGTAAACGGAAAAAATTGCGCATTTATATGTTCTACCGCAAAGACACACCACCGTTCAACTCCAAGCCGAACTGGAAACTAAGAGCCGAATTGAACTCGAAGCTACACTGCAAAGGAGAGAAGGAATATTTATATGAATAATATGTATATGTGTTGAGATGTAAATGTATATGCTACGAAAACGAAAGCACGATTACAAAAGGCGGCAGGCAGTTACTCTTAGCTGCGCTGTCTAGATTTTTAAAGAGATGAGATGGAGAGTGGGAGCCGATGGGAAGGCTGCTGCACCGAGAGCCGTCGCTAAAACAAGCTTGCATAAATATGCATACATCTAATAAAGCAAGCAGCGCAGCCGCAGCTTCTCATCGGCTGCCGCCCTCCACCTGATCTCTCTCTAAAAATCGAGAGAGCGCATTTGAGCGTAAGTGCCTGCTGCCCTGCCCCTTTTACTTTTCGTAATATTCAAATTTGTGAAGGGGTAAGGAAGAGAGCATTGAAAGTGTCTGCAGCCCCTTTGACATTTTGGGTAATGAAGAGCATTGAAAAAGGGGGGGAAAAAAGCTCTAGAATGTATATGTTACGAAAACGAAAGCACGATTACAAAAGGCGGCAGGCAGTTACTCTTAGCTGCGCTGTCTAGATTTTTAAAGAGATGAGATGGAGAGCGGGAGCCGATGGGAAGGCTGCTGCACCGAGAGCCGTCGCTAAAACAAGCTTGCATAAATATGCATACATCTAATGAAGCAAGCAGCGCAGCCGCAGCTTCTCATCGGCTGCCGCCCTCCACCTGA
Organism: Drosophila repletoides; assembly: GCA_018150835.1. Classification (NCBI taxonomy): domain Eukaryota; kingdom Metazoa; phylum Arthropoda; class Insecta; order Diptera; family Drosophilidae; genus Drosophila; species Drosophila repletoides. The sequence goes on from JAECWQ010000089.1 coordinate 70,759, forward strand.
TCTCTCTCTAAAAATCGAGAGAGCGCATTTGAGCGTAAGTGCCTGCTGCCCTGCCCCTTTTACTTTTCGCAATATTCAAATTTGTGAAGGGGTAAGGAAGAGAGCATTGAAAGTGTCTGCAGCCCCTTTGACATTTTGGGTAATGAAGAGCATTGAAAAAGGGGGGGAAAAAAGCTCTAGAATGTATATGTTACGAAAACGAAAGCACGATTACAAAAGGCGGCAGGCAGTTACTCTTAGCTGCGCTGTCTAGATTTTTAAAGAGATGAGATGGAGAGTGGGAGCCGATGGGAAGGCTGCTGCACCGAGAGCCGTCGCTAAAACAAGCTTGCATAAATATGCATACATCTAATGAAGCAAGCAGCGCAGCCGCAGCTTCTCATCGGCTGCCGCCCTCCACCTGATCTCTCTCTAAAAATCGAGAGAGCGCATTTGAGCGTAAGTGCCTGCTGCCTGCCCCTTTTACTTTTCGCAATATTCGAATTTGTGAAAGGGTAACGAAGAGCATTGAAAAAGGGGGGGGGGTAAAAATTTGTAGAAATATTTAGATATCGAAGGAACAATTGCAGAAGGGGTAAGGAAGAGAGCATTGTAAGTACCTGCAGCCCCTTTGACATTTCGCAATATTCGAATTTAATAACAGCTTTCTGAAGGGGTAATGAAGAGCATTGAAAGAGGGGGGAAAAAAGCTCTAGAAATATTGCAGAAGGGGTAAGGAAGAGCATTGAAAAAGGCGGGATAAAAACAGTACAAATTTTTCAAAGACAAATGTGATTTTCCTTTTTAGATGATATATTGAAAAACTCACCCAATATTTATAAATTCCCTTTCAGAAAGGCCTCATGTGTGTTATTCGCATTTCAGCATTCCCAAGCCAACGTTAAACTCCAAATGGCATTGTTAGGCACTGTTGAATACATTGCTCTGGCCTTTTTGACGTATATTTATTTATTTATACATATATTGCATATTATTGTCCGACTTTATTTGACAAATTAATTTGATTTTAAATTTGCTGCAGCGGAATCAAACGCGAAAAGCAACTTGTAAAAAGCAACGGTAAACGGAAAAAATTGCGCATTTATATGTTCTACCGCAAAGACACACCACCGTTCAACTCCAAGCCGAACTGGAAACTAAGAGCCGAATTGAACTCGAAGCTACACTGCAAAGGAGAGAAGGAATATTTATATGAATAATATGTATATGTGTTGAGATGTAAATGTATATGCTACGAAAACGAAAGCACGATTACAAAAGGCGGCAGGCAGTTACTCTTAGCTGCGCTGTCTAGATTTTTAAAGAGATGAGATGGAGAGTGGGAGCCGATGGGAAGGCTGCTGCACCGAGAGCCGTCGCTAAAATAAGCTTGCATAAATATGCATACATCTAATGAAGCAAGCAGCGCAGCCGCAGCTTCTCATCGGCTGCCGCCCTCCACCTGATCTCTCTCTAAAAATCGAGAGAGCGCATTTGAGCGTAAGTGCCTGCTGCCCTGCCCCTTTTACTTTTCGCAATATTCAAATTTGTGAAGGGGTAAGGAAGAGAGCATTGAAAGTGTCTGCAGCCCCTTTGACATTTCGCAATATTCGAATTTAATAACAGCTTTCTGAAGGGGTAATTAAGAGCATTGAAAAAGTGGGGAAAAAACTGAAGAAATATTTATAACACAAATGTGATATTCTTTTTAAATGATATATTGAAAATCTTACCACACTTTTATAAATTTGCCTTTTGGGTGAGCCTTCTGCGTGTTATTCGCATTGTATTGTGCGAATTTATTTAACAAATTGATTTGATTTTCATTTTTCTGCCGCAGAACCAAAGGCGGAAAGCAACTTTTTAAAAACAACGGTAAACGCCAAAAATTGCGCCATCATTTTTTTCATTTATATTTTTGTCCACCTGTAATTAATACACCCGTATTATACATATCTCTCACTTTGTAACAAACTTTAAAGAAAGTATAACAAGTTTGGTAATTAAAACATTTATTTATTGAATTTAATTCGAAATTATATTTGCTACCGCAAAGACACACCACTGTTGATCTCCAAGCCGCACTGAAAACTAACAGCTCCACTGTTAAGCTCCAAGCAGAACTCTAACCTAACAGCGCCGCTGTTAAACTGTAAGCCGCACTGAAAACTAACAGCGCCACTGTTAAACTCCAAGCGACACTGCAGTTGCGCTCTCTCGATTTTTAGAGAGATCAGAGAGTAGCAGGGTAAATGTGTGCGTGAAAAACATTCACATATTTACGTTATATGTGTGCGTTGTCTTATTGCAGAATATTTGCCCATTGCCAACTCGTTTCCTGAAATTTGTTGCATAAGCTGTAGCGTCTATGCATGTGTACATGTGTGCGTGGATGTATGCATATTTATACAAGCTTGCTTTTTTTTTTATTAAACTGGAGAAAGAGACTGGCGCACTCTCCCAAGTACCGACCTTCCTGTTGGAGCCTTCATCACGTCTGCTATTTGGAAACGATACGGGTGCACAGGTTAATTGCACGGCCCATGGCAATCCGCCGCCCATCCAATCTTGTCTTTCTTATGGAATTAAGATTCAGCTCTCGATTTGCATCCAAGTTAAACTGAAAACATACCAAAATGACGGCAATGCACTTAATAAATCTGCGGCCAAGATTTCAAGTGCATTAGGAAAAAAAAGCTCAAAACACTTGGTAAAATTTGGAAGAATATTTTATTAATCGGTTTATTTAATTTAGTTTAGAATGGTTTGCAGATCTGTAATAAACCACAACAATCTTATCTCATTTGTTTATGTGTTGTATAATTCTTTTTATAATTAAAGGGAAACTGCAGGAGTAATTTATAGTAAAAATAGGACAGTTGATGATTGTTTCGATACATAATTTGTGAAGAAAATTAATTAAGTTACCAAAGTAATTAGGCCAAAAGGAGAAATATGTGACATTTATATACATTGAAAGTTATTCTTTTCAGCTTGTAGACAGACCTGGAACATTTGCAATATTTGGCTATGGTTTTGGTTATACGGCTTAAAGTGAATAAAGAATATTAGATTCTCTATATTATCTGTATATAATTTGCAATTGTTTTGTTGTTGCTGTCGCCTGTCGGCTGTCAGCTGTCAGCTGTCAGCTCGTGTGGCTTTTTGCTCTTGCAGTAATTCACTTTAATTTAACCTAACTACAGCAGCCATATTTTCTCCACGAATCGTGCCGAATGGGGCAAGATTAGAGATTATTTTATCAGTTTCAAATTGCAAGAATGTTATACTTATATATAAGTATGTATGTATGTGTGTATGTGTGTATGTATACATAATGCATATACGTTTGTTTACCTACGTTGTAATACTAGGACTTCAAGTTTGTTCTTGCTTACACATGAATGTTGGTTAAATCAAATCAATTGAATTTCAATAAACAAGCCTCTTCTCATCATAATCGCAATTAGAGCTTTGATGCCCAAAAAATCAACGGCTTTTATTATAGTTTTAAACACTTATCTAAGGTATGTCATGTATGCAATGTTTGTATATAAAAAAGAGTAAAAAAGACGCAGACATTAAATAAGAGCGCCAAAATAATTTGCTTTTTCCTGATATTTGCATAAATTATTATTATTTTCACTTTTAACATTACATGTATGCAATATGCAATATGCCCAATAATAAATGCATTTTAATGCAATTTATATTATACTTATACTTATTATAAGTTTCTTGAATACTTGAAGAGAAAACTTGGAAGAGAAAAAGTGTTACACATATTGTAAGTACATAGAAATATTTTTTGATATTTATGATATTATATAATTAATATGTTACAGATAAGGAAGAAGGAGAGTTAAAAGCAAAGCCGAAATATGCTTTCTTTTGACTACTTGTATAGAGAATGAGATAAGTAAAAGCTTCAATTTTCATTGGTTTATTTAATAGATATTAGCTTTGAAATCTTTTAGCGTTTCTTTGATTTAAAGTTACATAAAAGTTAAGGTTTAACTTTGAGACTTTGCACAGCATTTTATGTATAATACATTTACATTTATATATGTTCATTTTGTATTCTTTATTGTTTTTTGAACTCTTACAAAATAGATTAAAAATTCTTTCGTTATACAAAAAATTGTAATATCGTAATTGAGTGTAAAACTGTTTAAAAATACAAAGGCAAAGCAGAGTTTTCGAAGTTTTTGGCTTGCAAAACATTAAAAAATATTTAAATTAAATAAATAGTTTACAAGCTACATAATTGAGTGGTTCGAGATTTCTGGTTGTTCAATCTGTTTAGAATGGAAGTTGGATTACATTTTTTTTTTTTTCTTTTTTTTTGAGTTTTTTGGTTGCTATAGCTTCTACCGTAGAGCGTATAATGAATCAGTCTTTGCGTGTCACAAGTGTCAAACGAGGAGACGATTAGGGAGTAAGTATAAACTACACCGATAAGCATACTCTAGATTCTGATTCTGATTCTGATTCTGAATTGGAGATGCTGCTGACGTATTGAGTGTACGTATTACAAACAGTACAAAAACTAGCTATGTTTTAGTGTTGAATCGTTGTGGAAATTTAAATAACATTCCTTGTACGAGCTGAAAATATGCTAGTTGTTAATTTAAATGATACAAACAAGTTAACATGCTTGAACCTAATTAAGTGTGTAGTAATTAGATTAGCTACGCTGCGGATTATGCTTTAAGCTAGGCTAAATTGAATGACAGAATTACATAGCGTAAGATGTAAATAGTTATGAGTATATTTTAAATATATGTAATAATTTATATGTTATGGTTATACTTTATTCGAAACTGGTGCGATTATTCATATATATTTTTCTGTTGGTATGTTTGCTTAACGTGGTATGTTCGCAAAAATTCGTGAAAAAACTGACGAATGCGTTTTGTTGTATTTTGCATATTTTTCCAATAAACAATACAAAGTATAATTAGATTATAAGAATTAAATTCAAAATCGGGAGGCGTTTATTGAGCCATTATGCCCTCGCAAAGAACATTATCATTTTGTTAGAAAACGTATAGCGCCTTGATGACTAGGATTAAGGATTAAGAACTCTGTTGATATATAACCAAGTCTGTCTGTGTGTCAGTTTGTTGCTATGCAAACGCGTCTGTCAGTTCTGGCGTCAAGTAAATTGATGCTATTTTTTGCTACTACTCTCTCTCTCTCTGGCTTGCAGAACCTATATGGAGACACTTTATGATATCAAGATAAAATTATGGTCAGAGCGATCGGTCAAAAATTCAGTGTATCCATTCAAACCTTTCAATTAAGTTCATTAGTTACAAATTTCGCAAAGTTTTATACAGCTTGACTAGGCTTCAGCGGATTACTGTATACTTCAACGGTCATTTGAAAAGTAAAATTTATATTGACTGGCAAGAGTTGTTTGTTTCCCTTTTAAATAACTTATACTGATAGAAAAATGTTAATGATCTTCTGAACAATATGTCGAATGACTGATTTTATGATTTAAGTTAATCTGAATACAAAAATACAGCAATATACATAACAATTGTATATTTGTGTATATATAAATATGTATAAATAATTCGAATTTCAATCAATTGCATACAAGTTGCGTATGTTTCTATGCACGGCGCTTGTGCACAAATAGTATTTCCGAACATAAAATTATAATGCTAGATTAGTTTAGTTTTTTATTTCTTTTTGTTTAGTTAGTTTAGTTTTTGGTTCTACTTGTTGTGCTGTGCCACTACATGGGAGGACTTGTAAAAGTGTTGCACAAACTCGGAGAGGCTGTAGACAGCACCAGGACCTTTGCCAGGACTCATGCATATAAAGTCGCCCAAACAGTGCATGTTGGCTGCAAAGAAAACTGTTGTGAGTGTCAATTTAAATGATAAAATGGCAGTTACTCACTATTTGATAGTATGGGTGGATACGAAGGTGGTGGTTTAATCCAGCTGCCATCTGGTCGGCGCATGTGTCTACGATCCGATGAGAACTCAATTAGATATGTGTCTGCGGGAATAACTCTAAAGAATCTGCGAAAAGAACAAAATTGTAGTTTTGTATAGTCTCTTACGTATATATTTATAATAAAATATAATACTCACCTATGATGCTCTGGACGCAATGCCAAATCGGAACGAAAAGTCTCTGTAACATATTTATGAAAATATGTGGGAAACGGTAGTGTAGTATCCAAATCGAATACTAAACATCGGTTCAGTGAGGGATTGTGCATAAAGAATACATGATAGTCCTGTCAAAAAGTAAAGTAGTACATGAAATTACCAGAGCTGAAAAAGCACGTGCCAATTATTTATATAAATTTGCAGCGGGTTATAATACCAACTTGCCCCTAAATTTTGCAACGCATTGTTCGAGGCATCTCCGTCTCTCTGTTTCTATACAAAACAGTCTCTCAGTTTTTCGCTCGATGAGTGGGATTCGGATCGGACATTTAAATAACACAGATGCCATTGAAAGGAACAGCTAGCTTCAAAAGTTATTGAGTTCAAAACTTTTTTGTTTCTCAAGATATTTTGATAAAACTTACGAGTTTTCAAGCGTCACACAAAAAAATTTGTTCATTTCTTAAGATATCCTTATGAAAATTTTAACGAAGATGTGAATGTGCGTTTTCCACATGCTTTAAAAAAGTTGTTTTACGGAAAATTATTTTGTTGCTGAACATTTCATGAACATTTCAATTTAGAAGTAAGAGTGCTTTTTAAATGATAGATAAATGGTTATTTCACCCTGCAATGGTATGTAATCTTCGGCACGCCGAAGGCTAAACCTTTCCATTTTTTAGATAATTTACCCATATCACAACTTGATCATCACCTCGTCCAGCTTTTTGACGCCAGAGCGGCACAGTTCGCCCTTCGTTGGAAACAAATACTGCGTAGCACTTAGCCAATTCTTCAGGGCGCGTACGTTTTACCTGTTCGCACAGTTTCCAAACGTTCTCCTCACTGCAAGAGAAATATATTTATATAATTAGATATTCAAATTTCTTGTTCATTCACTTTAAAAAAAACCCTTAGCATAGATTTAAACTAATCTCTGATTTAAGCTTAGCTTTCAGAGGGCATTATAACTTTGTCACGAAATGTGTAATGCATTAAAGGATGTATCTTTGACCCATAATATACAATACATTCTTATCGTACACAAGCATTATTAGGAGAGAATGGGATACTACATTATATAACTGCTATAGGAACAATCGAACAATCATGAGTGATCAAAAATGATCTTTGATAGAAAGGCTGAAATCCAATTTTAAATAGTTTTGAACTCGTTATTTATTTGATACTGTTATTTATTTTGACTTTATAGTTTTTTGGCTTGTTATTGTTGCCAACTATTATATGCATACATATACAGTCATGTATGAATTCCATGCTATTTTATTTAAATAAATTATACGAAATTTCAGTTCCTTTGATTCTGGCGCTTGTGGTTGAGGTTGGTCTATGAAAGAAGTGGGTTGGGCGTGCATGCCAATGTGGCATAAAAATGAAAATGACGGCAAGCTTTTACAACAACAACAAAATTAACAACAACTAAAACATATCAACAGTTATAATAGTAAGTCGAGTGGCAAGCGCCCAAAAAGTCGAGTTACTAATGGACAGGGCAGCAGGGCATTGAGAATGCTTTGATTGGAGAATTCTAATGGGCTTAAATGCCAGAAGGTGACTCCGGCGAATCAGCAAGTTACTCATTCATCAACCTCACTTAGGAGTGTAAACAATGTGCTACCACACGTGCACAGAGCCAGAGTCCCAAAAAGAGTAAAAGAGTAAAAGAGAAGAAGAGTGGTGAGTGGTGAGTGTAGCAAGTCAACTATATAATAAATCTGAGTTAAAATGTGAGTGCAGGGGAATTTGGCGAATTAATCAATGAACACGTTCTGCCGGTTAAGGGAGAAGCCCCGACAATTTATTTACTATGTATGGTACATATATAAAGGTTTTATTTTGTTTAAAAATAATATATATTTATTTATATATGTAACAGGCAGAAGGAGACATATGTACATGTGTATGTATGCATATTTGGCAAATAAAATCAAATCAATGTTGACAAACACTAATTGCATTAATCATTCTCATTCTAAATACAGATCGTTTAATAAGAATTAATATTAATTTGCTATGTTATGATGAGATAAGAAAGTTTTAGCTGAATATTGCACAGTTCGAATTCCACGTCTTGGCCATCGTAATTAAAGCGGTGGATGATGTCCGTGTCGACCGTGTTCCATTTCGTAATTAGCGTGTTACACGCATACATATGTACAGGCATTTGTGTGCGTGTGTATGTGAATACATATGTGTGTGCATACTAGGCAACGTGTTTAAGTGAATTGTTTAATTAGTTGTTGTTGTTGAGCGTTTCTTTCATAGCTAAAACGCGCGATTTGCATATGTCAATAAAAATGAAAGGAAGGCAGACTCTCAGCCTGAGGAACCCATATTCACACAGTCACATACAAACTCACACACACACACACACACACACACAGTCTCGCTGTTCTTGGTGGCAGACATGACCGTTTGACCTAATTCTGGAGCTGTGCAGCGGCGAATTAACAGGACGAACCTTTAAACTACAAGCAGAGGGGCAGCTGAGTAATGAAGGAATTTAAATGCGAAGCAAGGAATATCAACGAGCATATAGCACGAAATGAGTACGAGTTAAATGAAAAGTACTCGCACTCAACGCAAACACTCACACATCTACACACATACACACATACACACATACACACATACACACATACACACATACACACATACACAACAGGCGAATGGTCATACATAATATGAGTCAATACTGCTGGTGGGTTGATGGTTGATGGTTGATGGGTGGCAAATGGTGCGGCCAAAATGATAAAGCACAAAATAAAAACACAACAATTTTAAAGCTAGTTCGTAAAATATTATTTTAATTCTCAGAATTCATAATAATACAAAAACTCTTCCGAGGGGGTAAGGGAAAAAGCAAGATTTTCTAAATTATTTAGTTTGCATTTGGAATAGCTTGGGCTAACTTGTCTTTACGGGTTCTGCTTCACATCAAGATTTATATGTTGGCTTCTGTTTTGTCGATGTTGTTTCTATCTACTCACCAGTAGCAGGACACATATGAGCAATCCGCTATCTTCGGGAATAGGAAATCTGTTGTCATTTTGAATCGTTTATTGGGAGTATGGTCCTTCCTTTTATAAATGTTTTCTGGACCTTTTTGGGTCGCAGTATGGTTTTAAACGTGTTGGTGTTGCTGCTGTTGTTGCTGCTGCTGCTGCTGCTGTTCTTCCTTCTTCTATTGGGCTGAGGGCGACTTTAACTAAAATTGTTTATCGAAATTTTTACAGATTGGGATACTTCGTCATAGGCACTTGCATAGCCACACACACACACACACACACAGTACCTACATACGTACAAACACAAGGGGATAATCACTGCATAATGCACCTGAACATGGAGACGAGACGAATGCCTCTAGCTGGAGCCAGCTAGACGGTATGTTTTTTGTTTTTGTTTTTGTTTTTACTGTTGCTGGTGGTTTTTTCTGCAGAGCTCTCCTATTCGAAGGCCTCAACGGCTTTCCATTTTGATGAGGACAGGAAAATGACGGCGAAAATTTTCAATTGCTGATGTTTTTTTATAGTATTTGGATATGGCTTTGCATTGCTTTCGGACTAGGTGTTCTTGTTCTCGTTTTATCCAGTGGCAGCCTGACACAAACAGAGAAGTGTGCACTCACACACGCAAGCAAATATATAGATATATATATATATATATATATTTTTGTATAGGAATGTAGACACAGCAGCGCACGCTCACGAGACACGATGAGCCAAATTATAGGAGTATTTTTTCTCAGCAAATTATGTTGATGCTGTTGCTGCTGTCATCAGGGCAACATTTGGAAAGAATACACATAAATAAACAAACGAATTCTATTTCACAGGATATGGAGGACAATTGAGAGTAGATATTTTTTGGATTAATTAAAGGCTGCGTCTTTTTTCACTTTTTCCGTGCATGTATTCTGGTTCTCTTATTTATTGTTTACTTTCACAGACAGTTGCCCAGAGCAATTGATGTATTGGTTTGGATTTTTATGTGTGTGGTTTTTACACGCGCACTGTTTTTGCTTTTATGTTGTGTTCGCGTTCTCGGTTCTCCACAGACTTGGGCGAAAATAATTCTCTTAGTTTACTCAAGGAACTTTGCAGACAACTTGACATTCTAGCAAATATATGAAATGACGATATATCGATACTGTGTAGGGTTTGTTTCGATATTATCGCTTGCAGCTCTTTGTAATAAGCGGCATTGCTGACTATTGCTCGCTGCTATATACATGCTATAGACGCATGCGTTGATAACGGCTTTTTGAAATTAATTTGACCAATTAAATAAGTAATAGCCTATCTAATCTATAAAATGGCATTGGATAATTTATAATGACTTGTTGTTTCGGCAATCTTAATAAGTTAATTTTTAACGCTGTAATTTTGTTTGACGATATAAAAGTTTTAAGTATAAGCTTTGTGGTCGCCTTTTGTTTATTTAAGTTTGATTTCCTCTGGCTGTCTGGCTGTCTGGCTGTCTGGCTCTCTGTGTCTGTGAGGGACAAAGAAGACGAAGCGTGCAATGCATAAGCTGATTACTGATAAAAGTCAGAAAACAAATATTAAAAAACTCTAAGAAGATAACGAGAGTTACTCTAATATGAGCACATGTAGTGAGCTTGTGTTTTGTGTGTCTATTTAATATTTATGAGATTACAGTTTGAGTTGCCTGTGAAGGTCACGCCTTTGACTCACTTGATGAGCAGTTGCTCATGTAAATAGTATATAGTATATAGTAAAAATATAGATATATATGTGTTTACAATTTTAGATCTCCAAGTATCCGTTGCCAGCGCAAGATTAGCATTCAGTTTTGATATTGATTGAACCTACGATTTTGATATATTTAAGTTCTATCGGCGATTAAAACGATCATGACATATAAAACATTTATTGGCTGATGACGTTCCTACCGCGTTATCGCCTGCCTCAGCGCAAGTGTGTGGTTGAGAGAGACAAAGAGAGAGATTGGACGAACGCTTTATTTAAATTCGATGGGTCTTATACCCTGTGTTTAAAAATGGGTGAACAGAGAGGTTTACATAAGTATCATAATAATCGGTCACATGTAGCAGTATCGCGATTAAATAAAAGATGTGGACATGAACATTAAATGTCAGAGAAAAACATACGAGTTCTATATACAAAGCTTTATTTCTGAAATTTGCGGCTTAGTTACAGGGTATGTATGGTCCCGAACTCTCGATAATAGCACCCATACATGTTGAAGCTGGCGACGGGTTTAACGCGGCATACGATTTTTAGTTGTTTGGAACGCCTCGTTGATGTCGGATTGCTAAGTTAGATCTCACGTTGCCGACGACAGCGTTTGCGCCTGCGCCAGCTACCAGAAAAGAAAAATAGGTAAGCGTGCTTAAGAGTTTATAGTGTTTTGTTTGAGAGGTTTGTGCTGTGTAAACGTGGCGTCGTTTTATTTTAGCCGGTTCTTCAACTATTCTACACAAGTTTATTAGGTGAAACCTGTTTCTGTACATATTTGTCTCTTGTCAAATATTCGGGCACGCGGTTATCTTTTGAATTAAAAGCAAAGATATTCCCTAAAGCGGGACAACAATTCATCATTATCATGTTCTGATCAGTCCTGATCAGTCTGATTGTCCTTCAATTGAGATCGCAAGCGAATATCATACTCTGTTCTTCTTTTTATTAATCAATCGTTAATTGAGTTGATTGGTTTTTAAATTTGAATATTAATTCACAATCAATTCTACCAAGCCTGAGCAAGCCTGTGTCATCAATTGTTGTACTGTTTATGAATATTTTGAAGTATTAAATTATCTTCAATATTCATTAAGTGCCCCATCTGATTGGCTAAAATTTTTATTAACTTGGGGTTATTAACTTGGGTCTCAAATTGTGTTACAAATTTACACATATATATATATATACCATACATATGTTATTTTTGCTGTTATCAAATAAATATATTAATGTTTGCTTAGATGTGTGTGAGTTTACTCAATAAGCGATTAACTGCTCGCTAGAGAACAGCTAGAACAGAACAACAACAGTTCTTTGAAGATAGTTAAACAGCAGAGTAACTTTCCTGTCTATCGCCAAAGAGTGGAGTAGTAGCATTGAAGTTATTCCATTTCCTATCAGTTGATTCGTTGGATTCCCAAGTCTTAGACTTGAGTCATAATTTTATACCCTTAATATAATTATCATGTCGATAAAGTAGTATGTAGTATGCATAGCACTAAGTAGTGTAATAATAATTATTTATGAATGTATTTGAGTACAAGTACTTTTATTATAATATAGATACTCATATTACGTTAACTGCAAATAAAACAAAGTCTTTGAAGATCACAATTCGTAAACAGATTTGACTAAGTTATGTGACGACTTTCTATTTTGATAGCGGACAAAATGGGTGATGCATCCGAGCTAGAGGATCAGCAACAGCAGCTGAATAATGATTATACCAAGAAGAAAGATATCAAACGTCCTCAGATTGTTTCTGGATTAGATCGACCGTTGAAAAGTATACCACTGGGTGAGCAATCATGTGCAGTCCGTCGACAGGCTTTGATGGTTATATTCGCCAATATGGGGGTATTATCAACGGGTTTGGCCCTAGCAATTCCAACAGTTGCCTTGCGCCAGCTGACAAGCGAAACAGAGCCGGTGTATTTGAGTACTACGCAGGCAACCTGGTTTGCATCTATAAACACTTTGTCCTGCCCGCTAGGAGGGCTATTATCAGCTCTATTACTGGATAGGATTGGGCGTAAGCGAACGCTCTATGTGTTGAATGTTTTGGGAATCACGGCATGGACACTGCTAGCGACACCTAGTACAACGAGTGCCCAATCCTTTTACTGGCAATTGCTTGTTTCCCGTTTTATTATTGGTAAGTATGGATATTATATATATATATATATTTTTTTCTTTTTTGCTGAATGGAAGTTATTTGTTGGTTGACTGAGATTAAATATGAGTACAAGATTTAATGATATTACTAAAAATACATCTTCAACGGCCCGATTAAATATTGTAGCAGTTTCTCTTATCTAATAAAACTATTAATATATAAAGAGATTAACAGAGAAGCACTTAATAATGCTCATGCTAGAACACTCGAATACCCTAAGCACAGTCTTCTCTCTACACCCTAATGTAATATATAATGTATTAATTGTTTTCAATGGATACCAGCTCTTCTGTATTGGCATGTGTTCTTGAATTTGATTTGCCGTAAAACTTTTCTTCATCATTTCTTGCCAGAATAAGTAATACATATATTTATGGGGTCGGATAAATCTGCTTAAATGCATGACACATTTCTTGAAAAGCTTGAAAAAGAGACAAGTTTGTAAAAACTGCAATACCCTATGCAAAGGTATAAATAATAATTAAAATTAAGTCACTGATATTATTTTTTTTTAGGTCTTGCCATGGGGTTGGCCAGTGCACCTTCGGGTGTTTATGCAGCTGAGATTAGTCTACCCAAGTTACGTGGTACTCTTATATTGGGTACCTCGATTTCAGTGGCATTGGGCATTACAGTTCTTTATAGCATTGGCTACTTTATTCGGGATGATTTTCGTCTGATTGCCCTTATTTGCTGTGGCTACCAGATTACTGCTCTTCTTTGTGTGATACCTCTACCGGAGTCGCATAGCTGGTTATTGTCCAAGAAACGTGTGCAGGAAGCTAAGAAGTCACTCAACTTTTTTCGTGGTCTCGACAAGTCACGTAAGTTAAATTATTAAAAAAAAATATTAATTGTAATTAACAGTACGTATCTTTGATTTATCCTAAATAAAGCACACATAACACATCCCGAAGTATTGGAGGAGTTTAATGCTCTGCAAAAATCTCTGCACCTACGCGATGGCGAAAAAAAACCTTCATTCATAAGCTGCCTGCACTTACCTGAGGTTTACAAGCCTCTCCTTATATTAATGGGCCTGTTTGCCTTTCAACAGCTTTCGGGTATTTTTGTGGTCATTGTGTATGCCGTGCAAATCTCAACAGAGGCAGGCGTCTCCATTGATCCGTTCATGTGTGCCGTGTTCATTGGAGCAGCAAGAGTCCTGACAACCTGCCCAATGGGTTATGTATTGGAAAAGTGGGGTCGACGACGTGCTGGAATAATCTCAACGTTGGGCATGTGCATCTCCATGCTATTGCTTGCTGGCTATGGTTGGTTCGAGATTCTTCAAGGAGTGCCCTATCTCCCTGTCTTAGCTATTGTAAGCTTTATTATTCTTAGTACACTGGGATTGTACACGCTGCCTTTCTTCATGATCTCGGAGCTGTTTCCCCAAAAGGTGCGTGGTCCGGCCTCAGGTTTAACCGTTGCTGTGGGCATGTTTTTTGCTTTTCTGAGTATTAAAATATATCCGGATATGAAAGCAGCCATTGGAATGAGCCACTCGTTTGCATTCTTTAGTATCATGTCGTTCCTAGCTATGTTGTTCATATATTGGGCGCTACCGGAAACCAGACGACGCACTTTACTTGAAATAGAGGAGCAATTTCGCACAGGAAAGCAACGCAAGCCTCTCCATTCTGTTGAAATGCAAGAGATATTTGTAGAGACCGATTAAAATTGGATGAATAAGTAGAACACGGATGTTAAGGAAAACATGAGTGCTCAGTGCTGTGATACATAAACGAGTAAATCTTTTATATAACATAAAATTAACTTAGGTAGCTTTGTTCTAAACAACATTAACGTTTTAGTTTTAGTTTTTCACTTTTACTTTTACCAATGATATACCTCCGATATCCTTACATTAGCTATGCTATAAGTTGAATCATATTCTTTTATAGACTTCAAATATATTCTACAGAATTGCCAGTATCGATTTGAACAACTATGAAAGTCTCGCTAGGATTGATCAAAAAGCATAGTTACCTAATCGAAGCATACTAAAACTGCAAACAATAAAATCTGCATTATTTCTGTTATTTCTTACATTTTCATAGAGTGTATCTGAAGCTGTTAACGTTTATCACAATAAAGCTTAGCCTGTGCAGTCAAATCACACAAATGCGTTTTTGAATTATTATTGGTCTACTGCTCTGCAAAGACTCTTACGAACAATTAACTTGAATGAAAATTTGCGTAATGGTAATGGTAAAGGTAAAGGTAATGTTGATGACCATGGCGGTAATATGAGGCTGCTGCAGCATGTCCAGACCTTTATCCGAGCCTCTCATTATGTTCAGATTGCGCCATGGGCCCATGTTGGTTGGGCACTGTTTAAAAATTTTCTGCTACATTTTGCTCTGGTCATTAAATGTAACAAGGTTGGTAAGAATACCACATTCAGCGTGTGCCCCAAAAATCGGATGGGATTCTGGCAGCGTACACAAAACGCGCTTGGGGCGTTGAGACCAACGTTTATGTAATTATATTAAGTTTTCAATTTTATGGCTTAATAATGCGGTGGTCTGCGGGTACAGGAAAAGCAAAGGCTCCATAATATTTGGGCGACAACCGTTTAAGCTGTTGAACTTGGTCCAAAACAAATTGATCGCGATTAAGTCAACAACACGGCGCTAAACATGGACCAAAGTATATCAGGTTGAATGAACTTACTACACCCGAGAGATAAATGAAACTTTGATGAGCTGCAAATGTGCGAACATTATAGTTTCCGCTGATGCTTTTGGATGTTTCATTGGGTTTTACTGCTGCAGTCCTCCATAACCATAATCTCTCAGTTTGGCAGAACTGACACCTGTCGCAAAATTGTGCACTTTGGCGCATCAATTACAACAGATTATTAAAATGTCACCGTTTGTGGCAGGAGCAGGATTCAAATTAATGACACGTAACGTTGCAGTCAACAACAATTGAATTCGACTCCTTAACCACACGAATTTAGGGATGTCCTAACAGCATATGTGCATTCGAATAATGCCAATCTGTGCCTAACCTCGCTATACTGACACCTTTTGGGTCTAGCCAAGCGGTAACCACATGGTGAGAGATAAGCAAAAAATGTGAAGTGGGTCTAGGGTTGGTGATTCCGATCCTTTGTTGCCCTGCTGTTCTGCTGTCATCATCAAAGCAGCATGTCGCTCATTTTGGGTTTTGTTTTGATGCGATTTTGATTATGTTTATAAGGCAATAAATTTTGGAATCACAATTGCATTTTGTGTGCTCTTTTCTGTGTTCACAAGAAGCTGAACGTAATTTAAACGAAAATTTATTATAGGTACACACAGAAGTAGACACCCTGTCGTAGTCCTTGCAATCATCCAATAATGACATTTTAAAAACTTCTCAGGTGGAACGCTGTTGGCTAATTTTGTTAAGTGCTTTAAATGTACAAAGTTGAGTACTTTAAGTCAAATAAGGACCCAGGACTAACCCTAACCCTTTTGAACAAATACCAAAAGGCTGTCGATCCCAAAATGTACTCGCCAAATTTACCAGATCGTCCGGACTGATTGCACACCTCGCCTGGGAACGAGACAGATCTTTTACCCCAAAAAGGCGAAGTGTAAATACGTAGGTATTGGATAACTGCAAATTACCTTGGCGCTGCAGCTGCGCACGTCAAACGCGTGTGTCAAAGTTGTGAGCAAGTGATCCATCGATCCTCTGGTCTCAAAAAAACCAGAAGTGATTTTCGGCGGTACCGAAATTTCGATGCCAGTAAACCTGTGTTTAGCTCGATGCGATTATCGATTATCTCTGCTTCTCGATGAAAAAGTTGTTTCCTGCATTTTTAAAAGTGTCTGCAAAGGTGTGCAGACTGGCACATTAGTGTATTGAATACAGCAGTAAAAGGATGCAATGGATCCGTTGGTATACAACATGAAACAAGAGCCATATATATATGTATGTGTGTATCTATGTATGTATGTATGGGTGTATATTTACATGTGTGGAGTTGACAAGCTTCTTTTCCAACTATTTTTTTCTGCAGCTGCTGAAAGCCACTATTATAAGTTTAAATAAAGAAGCAATTTCCCATTATTTCTGATTATATGTACACTTACATATGTATGAATGTATGTAATTATTCTATGCATGTCTATGTATTATATGTAATATATTTGTATAACTATGCACTCGAGAAATGAACGTTTTGGCGCCATGAAGAGGCGTGCCAAGGCGTGGTGTCTGGCCTTCCGTTAGTCTCGATCTGAAAGTTAAGCAACGCTGAGCTTTTAAGTTTTGGGTAGAACAGTTCTAAATTTTACATATAAGTATTTGAGCCAAGCTCATTAATTATAATTTTCTACAAGGGAATTTCGTTTTTGCCAGGAAATAAAAAGTCTAACTCACAAGTAAAGATTGTGTCGGAGTCGGAATGCATCAACTTTATGTGTACGTTTTCTGGGTATTTGCCTGGAGCTGAAAATCGGGGATTGTGTGAGACCGCAGCTTAAGTCCTAGTTTAACTTTAATTTTTCAATTAGTCGAGCTACTGTATTGATTTTTGTTCCTTTCTGCCGCCAAATGGGCTAACGGACTAAAGCCACAGCGGAGTGCGAATGAACCATTTGGCTTTGCAATTTGGAGAGGCGGGGCTGGAACTCGTAAAATATTGCATTTAACTAAATTTACGGACAGCAAACGCTTTTTGAATTTTATGATGCAGTTCCAATGGGCCAAAGTTTTACGATTATTTTAACACTTTAGTGGGGGACGGGGTATATCTTCTGCAACTACAACTGCAATCTTGCGGCATCTACCGTCCCTGTCCATAGACAAGCGTTAAATCGATTTTGTTTCTATGGTCAACAGGACAGAAGAGTTACAGAGGGAGTGTGCATTTTTAAAATGCAATTACAGTCAGCGGAAGACCGAATGTGAACAGAGGCAGCTGATACTGCAAATAGGCAGATGAAGGAAGAATTGGCTTTCGGTAACTTTTGGTTACTTTCAGAATATTTATTCAATATCTCTCCGAAGGACAATCATTGAATTGTGTGGGCTTTGACATTGGATTGGACCTAAATTGGATGAATACTCTAATTAAACATGAAATGAGCGGGTGAAGAGAATGATGAAAAGCTGTTAGGTATCCAGTGTAAGGACTCTGAGATGGTTGTGAATTGCACCGTTGTAGGCTGAACTCTCTTCCGGCAAAGACCAATAATAATATTTGAGTTATTCTAAATAATCTTTGTACAATTTCTAGTCAATTCACAATTTCCCATTGTCCATGAGCATCTATTAGAGAATGCTAACATTATGTTAGGCCCCAAAAAAATGTATTTAATAATGCAATGATTTCTAAGATCGTGAAGGCGATTGAGATCTAAGCAGAGAAGCATATTTGCTATCAACACAAGCTAAAACTTATATTTATCTACTTCTTGCAAACAGTAAAACGATGCCAAAGTACCTTGTGATGCTTCAGTTTAGAAAAGTGTTATCCAAGACTATTATTACGATGTCATCGGTTTGGGTCATGTTTTCCATCGTTTTAATTGAATTTGACAATACATAATATGGGTATTTTTTATAGCATCGCCTATGAATGT
This sequence comes from Drosophila repletoides, assembly GCA_018150835.1. Classification (NCBI taxonomy): domain Eukaryota; kingdom Metazoa; phylum Arthropoda; class Insecta; order Diptera; family Drosophilidae; genus Drosophila; species Drosophila repletoides. Next base: position 89,381 of record JAECWQ010000089.1, read on the forward strand.
AGCTTATTCCTTGTATAAAACCTTCATTGCTCCTTTTCAATTTAGACATAATTATGTCAGACATTTAATTTATCGCGAGGTCGCCTCCCTTTGCACACGCAAAGTTTGCCTAAACAAGGAGTCTCGCACCCTTGGTAGTGGCGGCCATTTTATGTGCTCAGTGGAGCGTCCGGATGGCTTCGTCCTTTAATGTGAGAAAATGTTACAATTTCGCCGTCTGCTGTCAAAGTTTTTTGTAATTGTTCATTTTCTTATCTAGATATTGTGACCAACGCGTCCCACTAGGGCAGGTGTCGCCTTCAAGACTCTGTAGGAATTACGTTTTTATTAATTGGCTATTCGAAGTAGACCGAAGTGGTGATATTTCTAGGAGTTGTTTCCAGATACAACGCATTTTTGATTGCTTTGCAGGTTTTATGATAGTTTAAAATCGCATGTAGGCGGACAATGACATTAAAATCGAGTTTTTGGTAAATGCGAAACTGTAACAGAGGAGAATTTATCACAGGTTGCAGGTTCTGCCACTTTATCTTATCGTTTGTCGGCAACTACTTACAAGATTGCCTAATTGTCTGTCTGTACTGCCTGCCCGAGTTGCTGACGGTTTGAGCGCGTGTCTCAGTCCCTAGCGCAAGGTGCAGCTGAGCGCCTGCTGCAACTTGTCCGCCTGTCTTAGCTGCATCCATCAACAGAACGTTTCGTAATACTCCTTGTACGAGGGAGAAGGAACGTCACTGGTTATGATTTCAAGGCACATGCGTAACCTGCGCCAATTTGGCCCGCACAAAAATCGTCGTCGTCGTCGTGGCCTTTGTTTCGGAAAAAATATTTTGGCTGTTGCATCTGCTGATTGCAACGTCCAACACAGAGCCCGAACCCAAAACTGAACCCTCAATTAGACCGCCCCTGCAATTAGAAAATATAAGTATATGTGTGTATAAGTAGTATGGGTCTTCTTATTTGACCGTCGCATGAAAAAATGCCAAGCTGTTTGGCCAACTAATTTGGTCTACGGCTTCAAGGCACCCACACAATAAACGCCAAGTTTTTGCGGCCAACAACTTGCAGACGGACCAATTTGCAAATTCTTTGGTAGTAGCTAAGTCCAGTAGCGTGTAGCCTGTAGCACTGAAGAAACAGAAGCGAGAACGGCAGACGCTGTCTCTTATTAATGACCATGAAATCTGCCTTCGAGTCATTTTGGTAGACTATCTGTCCCCAGGCACGAGCTTTAAGCTTGCCTAATTTCATATATTGGTAATAAACAGGGAAACGGCCAGCCTTTATGAACATATAAAATTTAATGAACTGAGTATGGCCGGACAGTTTGGGTTAAATAAATTTGTGAAAAAATATTCAAGTAGTAAAGTAAGGAGTCATCGATCCAGCAAAAAAAAAAAATAACTTCAATATAATCCACATACATATTCTGAATCAACATCTATGGTAAAGTCGTTCCTAAATACCTAAATACAGGGCATCTACATGTTGAGCATACTTAACTCATGATATTATTTCAAATTTTTTTGTTAATCATATCTAATGGGCTTAAAGCACGTAAGAAGCAGTAAGAAATTAGCATTCAGTTGCGCAGATATTATAAAATCTTGGCTCTGAGAAAAAACTGGAGTTGCTGACGATGGACTTACGGGTCTGTGTCGAACAACACGAATATTCATATGGAATCCTTTACGTAGAGGACTATGCCAATGGCATTTTATTTCAATTACAATATAAGCGATTGTAATTTCGGAGATAGAAATCGCGACAACCAGTGCGTAGAGAAATTAAGTCAATTGGAAGAAGTTAAGCTGATTACCCGCCCCCTTTTTGCCAGGCGTTATGCGCTCAACTATTCTTCCCACTTCCTGCTGCTCATTTTTTGTGGATTGAAGGGATTACAAAATGAACTTCCCACACAGATTTGTGTGTCGACCTTAATTGGGGCGTGTTTTGGAATGGGTTGGGGTAATTGCTGCCACTTGAAAAGCCCATAGTCACATAATAGTGCAACAAGCAAGGCAAAGTGACTGCTGGGTGGGCAATGGGCGAGTTGACTTGTGGACTCGTGTGTTGGGCGTCGCTTCCGTACGCACGGCTAACTCACTTGATCTTATTACCCCGCGCTTGGCTGAATGAGAAAAGACAGGGCAGATGCTGGCCCGTGGTTCTGTTGCTTGTGCTGAAAATCAGGATGAGTAGCAGTAGCAACAGCAAGGATGGGAAGTGACTACGGTGAGGACGAGAGCTATTGTGTGGGCCTTGTGCCATTTTGACAGTTTTATCTCTCTTTTGCAGCAGTTTCGGTGACGGGTTTTTGCGTCGGGACAGTGCCACTCTATGAATTTCACAATATCTGAGTTTCTTAGGAGTAGGTATTTGTGGCTTCAGGAAGATTTGCACTAGGCACGCAGCTAAGGTTAATCGTTTGGCCAATTCAACTGACGGCTGACGGCTGACGGCTATACACGAAATATACTACCTACACCGCAACGATTTGTCGATTCATCGATTTTCTAGCTGTGATGTAAAAACATTGCGCTAAAGTCTATTTACCAAGACTAAAACGCCATTTTATCATTAATAAATGGCACACAAACAAACAACAGCGACTTAATACAGCCAATATGACAGTTTTATCTTTCATTGCCAGCCGTCGCCCATTCAGAATTCATTTTCAATTGAAATGCCACTCGACAATTGTCATATTCAATTAACGCTTACGCCACCAAAGCGTTACTTAATTCCGCCACCCAAAACCGGAATTTACCCCTCCCAGATAAGACAGGAAAGCGAGAGGCAGTCTCGTGGTGGCCGGGACCGGCGCCCGCCCGTTGCTTTTTCGCCCAGGCTAACGGCTACGCCAAGCACAAGTACATGCACAGGCACAACCTCTTCCACATCCATACATTCACGGTAGGTCTATGCCACTGTAACATTGTGGTGGGTATAGAGAGACGTTCGCGTGTTGCGTTGACGCTGCCGATTGGCCGGAACGCGACTGCAACGGCAACGGCAACGGCAACGGCTACGGATACGGCTGCCGCAACGCTTCAACATCGGCGAACAGTGGTTAAAACCTCATTCGATTTATCATTTAAATGAGTAGAACTGAGTCTGTTTCAAAAAAATAAACATTCTTTCAAGCGAACAAAACACATACATATATACATTATGTATACATTTAAACATTTAAATTTAAAGTAAAAGGCTGATAGTAAGAAGAAAATAAATAAACTGGCCAACTGGCACTCTTCAAGCGTGAGCGAAGTACAGAACATTTAAGAATTTTTTCCATATGCAATTTTATGATATATGGAAATAAATTTAATACAATAAATTAATCACCATGGAGCTTTTCATTCGTGCAAAGGATACGTGCAGTTCCACGGTGCGCTTGAGTGAGACCTTTCCGGTGTCGAAGGCAATACAGCCCACTACTTTGGCCAATCAGAGAACGCGATGAAGCCAGCGCAACACATGCGCACTGTGAAGCTATCGTTGATTGGCTGATGGGTCGCCTAAGCGGGGCTGTCGCTGCTGTTTTTGTTGTTCTTGTGGCTGGTTGCTGATGCCGTTAAACCGGTTACACCAGAAAAACGTTTCGTCCGCCCCGTGGCCGTTGAGAGGCCGTGAAGATTTGTCAGTATGTGTATTTTTTTCGGGTAGCGGCAGTAGCCCAGAGTTGGCTGGACGGAACACGGTAGGGCACCGGACACGGGAACAGAGCAGAGCACTTTGTCGATGCGTCGTGCGTTAGCAGCGCGATTCGCATGCATTAGTCGAAATTTTGACGGTAGAGTGAAAAGGTGAGCCGCGACGCGATCCGAAAGTTATTACCACTGTGAGACTTCGTTACGTAGGACTTACAAGGACTGGCGTTAAGCCGATTTACAATATTGCCGGAGGCAACATATGTGAATAGTCCTTCTAATTTAAAATAGTGCAAGTGAATAACAAGAAATTTAATACCGTCAAATTATTAAGGGATTAGGCATATAATTAAGGAAATACATTCGTATATTAAGGTGAGAGTGAGATGCGAATACAAGCCTAAAATGGCCTAAAATATAAAACAGTTGAAATACAATTAAGATTTGATAAAAATGTTCCTCTGTCTATTATAGTTTATACATTCGACAGTCGATCATTCAAATAGTGGCCCTTCAAAGTTGCAATTCGATTACTTCAACTGTTATCAAGATGTGATAGCATCTCAAATACTTTAAATATTTTAGTCTTATCTGTGTCAACTTGTCAATCAATGATTTTTTCTCAAGCATCTTATTCCTAATGAACGACAATGTAACGGCACAAATTAAATTTTATTCAAACATTTTATCTTCATTATAAAGAAGAAGCAGGCACCCAGCGGATATTGTTTTAGTTCCATGAGCTCAATAAAATTAGCATTGCAAAGCTCGCGAAAAGTCACATCGAAATTGTGTTTCCGCCGGCCTCTGATAACTCATAAATGAGGCTTCTACATTTTCCCACGAATCGAACGACAAAAATCAAAAATTGTATGCTAATTAATTCTTTGTCATGCCGTCAGCCATTATAGCCCCATTGATTTTGAAAGCTTTCTAACAAACAAGCCGCTCGACAACTTATTTAACTTATTTAACTTATTTAAGCGTGGCAAGAGCAGACCTAAAACGATATTGATCATTATATTGATTCTGACTGGGTTTCATGTCTGCGACTTTGCCGCTGCCGTTTGTAACAGTGTTGTTGCTTTGATTTTGGTTGGCTTTCTGGCCTTTTTGTGTCTTTATTGTGGAGTTTGATGCACTAAAAAAGCATTAGCCTATAATCATATTCAAATGCTTAAGTATTGGTTTTATTATAATTTTTAATTTAATCAACGACTTCTACTACTTGCCAGCACTGCGGATTCCCTTTTCAGAAACAGAAGCTCGGCGAACCTGTCGGTTCCACTTTCAGCAATCGTTTGCATTTTAATTATTGGATGTTTAACTAATTTCTATTGATTTTGATGCATGTAAATGTGTTTACACAGAGGTACGAACGAACCGCGTTGACTAATAGGAAAAAGGAACACGAATGTGATCAACTAGGACAACCTAGATTAAAACAGCTTTCTCATCCTGTATCCCTTTACATCCGTACGTCACTTTTAGTTTAAACACGTTCACCAAATAGGAAAAATCATCTTTTTCTCAAAAAGAGTTTAGCTTGCAAATAAATGCTTATCGCTCTTTAATGTGGGCATAAGTCAGCGGCACTTAATGACCTTAACGGCTGCCACGAGTTTCCCAAAACTAAAACAAAAAAAGTAAGAAACAAAAACAGCAAAAACAACTTAATTTCGTGCCTATGAAAGCAGCGCTGCAGTCCACACGCGCATTTGGGATTTTACGAGCTGAAAAGTAACCAAAAAGTCAAATCCTAAGGACTTTAGGCAATTAAATCTAATGAGAATTCCATAACAACATGGCCATGACAAAGTGCAAAGAGTAAAGAGAGTTAAGGGGTAGTTACACTTTTTGATTTATACGGTTCTTCAGCGCGCGTTTTCATGCCTTTGACAGGCTGCCGACAGGTTAACCAAAAAAAAAAAAAAAAAAAAAAAAAAGAACCCTGTTAAACTAACGGCCCATTCATTCTAATGACTGGAAGCGGAAACGGCAGCTGGGGTAACCGCTGTCGTCGAGCTTTAAATTAGCATATTTTGGGTATGTTTTTAACCAAATGAGCAATTGGCCAAAATTTATTTTAATTGTCCTCTACTTTGAGCATTTGCATATTTCCAAATTTTACCTCAGCTAGCCAAACATGCAATGTAGTTTAGGTAGTTCCAGAACTCTGATAATAGGCTAGTTCACGCTGGGCCAAGAATGTGCCTGATAAGCAGCTAATTTTAGATGCAAGAAAAACAAAAATACAGCCACTAGGCATTTGGGCACAGCACATAAACCACTGCACATTAAAACCCTGAACACCAAATATCTTACAACTAGTACTACAACCATACACGCATTGTCTTTAGTGGCTGCCTTGCTAGTTTTATGAAATAATTAAGTTTTATGTATTTTCCTTACTAGTTTTTTTACCGATCTGATTCCCGGTTGAAGAGCGTGCGCAGAGATTTCGTGGAAGCAGTAAAACAACCATCTAGTCAGCTACCAACTCTGACGGGCACCTGAAGAGCATCTGCACCAGCATCTGAGCAACAACATCCATCAACTGCAGGGGACACCGACGTCTCAGCGCACGGTTTTATGGCGCTCTTGAAATTTGATTAAAATTCGTCGATTAAGCAAAACCTTAAACCGCAACCAATATCACATAGTTTACGGAGGCGACTCACTTTGCTTTAAATAGTTGTAGAAAAGTTAAGCTGGAATTAAATTCCAACCATGCCACATACAGGTGAGTTTCGATCACCTTTTTGTCAGCTAATGAGTTGAAAGTGCTTCAATGAATGGGTTCGATCTGATCGTAACTAGAAAAAATTAACTAAAACCAAAATTAAGCTCAAAATACTCATTTGGCCATGATAATCACAATAGCTAAAAAAAATAAAAAATATCGAAGCCCTTCAGGCGCAACTCTTTTGCTGCCCATAAAAGAGACAGCAACCATAAAATTCGCACTTCATTAAATTCGAAAATACCGCCCGTAGCAGATGGTTACGGCGGAAGGAGAAGAGTGAAAGGGTGAATATGAATATAGCGAGTACGCATAACTTTCACTGTTCTCTTTGTTCCGATCTTCACAGCATAATTTAATGTTCTTCTTTTTTTTTTGCGAATGAAGAATGCTTTGTTTTGCAAAGCTTAATATATTATAGTCTGTACGTATGAGTTAAAAATATATTTAAAAGTTGAGCATTTCGAAAACTCACGTTTTAGCCATGGCCGGTGTTCTGTCTGTCAATATGATTGCGTTCGAACTCGGAAACCCCCAGAATTGACAGATTTATAAGTTAATAGAATAGAGATTGAATTGTTGCATTCTCATATTACTTTCAGGTCAGGCGGGTGTCAATCAGTTGGGCGGAGTCTTTGTCAATGGACGCCCATTGCCTGACTGTGTGCGTCGTCGCATCGTTGAGTTGGCGTTGTGCGGGGTTAGGCCCTGTGACATATCCAGACAACTGCTAGTCTCACATGGTGAGTATTGTAGTCCCTAAATACTGCAAAAGAAATCTGCTAAAGGCTTTTCTCCTCTACTTGGTAGGTTGCGTTTCCAAAATATTGACGCGATTTTATGAGACCGGCTCTATTCGGCCGGGGTCCATTGGTGGCAGTAAGACAAAGGTAAGAATGATGGGGTGGGATTGAGACTGGGCCTCGTGGGATATGAGCATATGTGTACGCCGTGAAATCAATAAACGATTATATGTATAAAAATCAAACGCGCTGCAGTAAATCCATAAAGTATCAACGATAAAGAAGCTAGTTTACATGTTTTTTGGGATGACAGTTTTTATGGACTGTTTTAGGAGACATTGGCGTGGGCAGAGCGCAACAAATCAATCTCATTTACTGCCATTGATAAGGCAGCACGCTTTTGTTTTTGTCACTACAAAAACTCCAGTAGAGTCAGTATTTTTCACCTGCTTAGTTTCGCACGCCCAATCAGCTACCGTCAGCTACCGTCAGCTACCGTGCAGTCGTGGGCTTCATGGGGCCATTCAAAGCAGATAGTGACGACAATGGGCCAGCGTCACTGAAGAGTGCGATAATAATTATGGGGCCCAGGGATAACCGCGAATCACGATGAAAGGGCTAGGAGTTGTGCCTAACAACACAAATTACGGGCAGAATAAATGTTCAGGTGCGTCGTACAGTATTTCGACGCCTTTTCTACCCCACTACTAAAATACCTAATTATCGTCCACGAAGTGCACTTCTGAGCAGTGGGTACTCTTACTCTACCCTATCCAGGCGCTTTATATGGTGATTCAATAACTGCCTGCACTTGCTCAAACAAAACGTGCATTTAACACCTACACCGGGTCAATAAAGAAGTGTCGCTCTGGGGACGTATCGCCCGGAGGACGAAGGCACCGTGTGGCAGTGGGCATAGGTAGAACCAGACAAAGCAGGGGTTAGTTTTCCGGCCGTACAAAGCGCGTTCGTGTATATGGCTCGATAAGATCTGTGATGTAAATGCGGGCTCCCTTTAGGGCGACTATGAACATACAACATACAACAATTTATGAATTTTTAATGAATTGCCGCGTCACACGTGAACGTTAAGGAGTGGACAGTAGCGGGGCAGCTCTTCAAATTGTTGTGTAAATTAACATATTCCATAAAAATGGGTTGATATAAATCTGCGAAATACAGCAAATGTGGGCGTGGTTTAGTTAGCATTTTAGGTTTCTATGTACCTCAGAGCTTGCAAATATTTTTTGCAGTTGCATGCATTTCACAGTAGAATTTCACGGCAATTAATATTTGGGACATGACAATTGCTTTTATTGTTTATTGTTTTATGTTGCATACTAGGATTATTATTGCTCATATCCTGAAATCACTATTTATTATCACATTCGGCTATGGATAATTTATAAGACGTTACCAGTAAGATAGAAAATATTCTCATGTTCGTGTATATTATTTTGACCCTTAGCAAACACATCAACGTGTCAGTTTTTTAGTGGCTAATTTTGCTTATGTCTCGTTAACAGCAAGTTGCCACGCCCACGGTAGTAAAGAAGATAATACGCCTAAAGGAAGAGAACAGCGGAATGTTTGCCTGGGAAATACGCGAACAGTTGCAGCAACAACGCGTTTGTGATCCTAGCTCTGTGCCGTCGATTAGCTCTATAAATCGTATTCTACGTAATAGCGGCCTGTGGACAGACGAGATGACCTCCAGTCAACAGAACGCGGCGGCCGCAGCGGCAGCATCGGCTGCGGCACACCATATGTCTGCCAGTAGTAATACGACAGATTATGCCACGCCTCCACTGCTTTACGCAAGCGCCAGTAGTGCGGTTTCTGCTGCTTCACGAGCTACGCCCGCAACTGGCGCTCCGCCCACATCTACAATAACTGGCATGTCCTCAAGGTATATTAAGCAGTCACCGTCGCCGTCGGCGGCATCGCAATCTGATGGTCTGCCCATCAAACCAGCGCCCAAAATCTTACCCAGTCATGGAAATAGTCACAGTCAAAGCCTGGGTGGCTTGGATCTCAGTTACTCAGCACTGCACAAGCACTGGTTATGGAATCCTTCCTTGCTTTATTACACCCAGGCGCACATGCAGGCAGCTCAGGCAGCTCAAGCAGCAGCTACAGAAGGTCAGTTCTTGCCTTACTTTCCTCATGGGGCAGCCAGCATGGCGTCCGCTGCTGCCGCCGCATCAGGCAGCTGTGTAGTCGGTGGAGGAGGATTTACCAAATCGGAAAGTTCAATTGATTTATCTAAGCCCTGCACAATGGGTGATCCTTTGAGTGATTGCGATTCGGGAAAATCTTCTCCGGCAGCGTTATCCTTGATATCAACGAGTGTCAGCGTTACAGAAACACTCTGCAACAGCAACAACAGTCGCAAACGGAATCCTTACTCTATTGAAGAGCTGCTGAAGAAACCAGAAAAGCGTCTGCGATTTAGTACCGAATCGCAGGCGAGTTTGAAGGGATCTACAGCTAAGCGTGATAATTTGGAATCCATAAGTTCAAGCTCCAGTTCTAGCTCCTCTGAGAGCAACACCAGCAGCATTGAGTGCTCTGAAGATGCAGAAACATTAACAAAACCCCAGTTGGAAGCTGTTGATATTGAAGAAGATTGCAGCGTAGAAGTAGTCAACTAATACAAGCAGATTATATTAGCTCTTGTTGTGTTAGAGTCCTAGTAGATTACTAATTGAGCCCTTAATCGTGATAAATAATTAATCGAAATATAATTTAAGTAAACTAAGTAGATGTATGTAGTTATTCAAGAAATATTTTCTTATACTTTATACTTCTGCCCAGTGAATGTACGAGTATGAAGTGTTATACTTATTTGTATGAATTATGTTCAAGATTTTACACAAATTCAAGTATTTCATTTCTAAATTTTGGAAAATAATATTAATTACATGTTTCATAATAAAGATTTGTGCACTTTTTTGGCATGCAAATCTTGTGCAAGATATCTTACGTGTAAATGTATTAACCTAGAATAATAGTATCAATTTTATTTAAATCTGTAAATAAATTTGACAACTCTTATATAAATTACTATTATTACAGTATTTAAAATAAAGTGTATATGAATATTTGTGTTGGTTTTCAATAGTCTACCTGGTGGTCCCTGAGCCACTCGTTCGCAATATCTTTCGAGGCGCTCTTTAATTAACTTGCGCACCAATGAAGTGTCAACAAGTTGCCAACAGCAACAACAACATCAAGTGGATACAACAATGCGCTGCAAAGTGCAAAATTACAGGATGTCTGACATGACCATAACTATCGATCGCCCGCGGTGGCAGCTGCCCGCTTCTCGCCCCATCTCCCAATCGACAATGGCTAACATACTGTGGTCCATCACCCAAATTTTTGCAAAAAATATAAATTTTTAAACATTTTGAAAATAAAACTTTTCATAAAATTTTGATTTCATAAACCACAATGCAACATCGTCGATATAGGTAAAATAAATGTAATCTATTTCGTATCTTGTAATTCCTTACTTAGTGCCTTATACTATACAATTTTTGACAATGGAAACCTTTTCTGCCCCACTATGCGACGCATGCCAGCAGGTTGAGGCGACAATGGCAATGGAATTGGCAGACTTGGTGTGGTGTGATTTGGTGTGCTGGTGTGGCTGTTTTGTGAGCAGAATTCATAAGCAGACTGCATAAGACAACTCGGGAGCCAACATCGGGAGACACAAGACTATGTAAGCTTGGGGTGTGAATTGTTTACACCTTCGGAGGAGAATACAGACAACTTTTCCAGGCTGGAAGTAGGCAATTTTTTTATGTATCTACCCTGAATACATTGGCTATAAATCACAGAATCCCTGGATACTCCAATTGTTTCAGCTCAACAGTAATAATAAAACAATTGGTCTGCTTTAATTGTACTGTAGTCATTTTAAAATGTAAATCATGTTTATAATAAAATTTAAGAAATTTATTAATAAAACTGAGAATTAAAATGAATACTTGTTTGTCTTTTAAGACTACTTTTATTTAAAAAATACTTTTTAATTCTAAAATCTCTGAGAATCAGAAAAACAGATACGTTTTTTTCTAATAAAATTATATACATGGTGACAATAATTTGAGGCTCTTTTCCTGAAAACCGGAGCTAAGTAAAAAAGAGACGATTACTTGCGAGATAGGAAGCTGGAAATTAGTAAAAAAGCTGCCATAATTGTATCACGTGCAGGGTTTGGAATAGGAGGAGCATTGCACTTCATAAACAATGCTAAAAGGCGTTGAGGATGCGCACAAGAAAACTGGTGATCAGGAATGTCGCTCAGTGTGAACGCTTTTCTTCCAATGCACCCCAGCCTGCAGACGCAGGCGCATTAAAAGCAACTCTAAACTCTGGGCCGGATCGTGGTCACTTCGGAATGCCCAGGCATGACTATGACTGACAGGCTGGATGCTTTGCAAAAAGTTTCTTCTCTGGTCGGGCACTCGGGCATACGGGCACTGATTGCAATGCTGGACTGTTGGATCATAAGCTGGGGGCGACACTTTTGGGCCACATCGGGACAACAGAATATTTTTATACGCTCGCGTTCGAAATATCAATGAGGTAAGCATACAGCAACGGTGCAGCATCAACCAGCAGTAACAACAGGATCTCGATCGTCTCGATCTTCCAATCGATCTCTCGATTCCCGATCCAAGGCGTTTTTTGCAACGCCTAGCAGTGTTTGGCGCGACAAAAAACGCGTATATGTTGCTGAGCATTTGGATTTCGCGCTCGTTCTGAAGTTTTTGTACCGCTCAGCGGCAGATACAGATATACTACAGCTACTGCGAGCTATTTTAAAAGAACAGAATCGGCACAAGGAGCTTGCACAAGTACCGACCAGACTTTTGAAATGTTTCGTCGCGCTGTTTGCGTTTGATTTGTGTTTTAGTTTTTGCAGCCCCTTTGCAAATTTGGCATAAATCAAAATCCTCTTGAAGAACCGGACAAGATGCGCAGGGACCCTCGACATTTCTCGCAGTGCACGTGAAACCAATCGATGCGACAGATATTATGGCAGAAAATTTATATGATGGTGGTAATGGTGTTATGTTTTACGCGATTAGCAGAGCCAAAAGTTCGACAATGCTCAGCAATGCTTTGGTTCAATCAAGATTCGGACATTGACAGTGGCATTTGCAATAATAAATGGCATTCAATTAAGAGTTAATACTGGATTTAGACATGTGCTTTAGTTTATTTACTGTATATTTTGTGTAACAATCACGGATCTTAGTCTAAAACCAGAATTGGTTGAACTCATCGGAGCAATAAGAGGACTTGGAAGATTTACAATATGATTTCTCTCGAGAATTTGTTTTCAACTTTATAAATTTACTTTTTTATTTTTATATTTATGAAGTTTATTTGCTGTTTACACAAAAATATGTACGATATCCGCTTTGCAGTATTAATTATGTGTTAAGAGTTGCTGCATTTTTGTCTGACCTCATTCAGATGTCATATTTTGTACCAAATTTCTTAACTTATTTTACAAAAAAGGAAAAAAAAAGTTAAAAGGTCTTCTGGCTTCCGCTTTCTAAGCCCTGCCACTTTGGCCCTATCAACTCTCTTGACATTTCTTGGATTTTCTCTTCTTACCTTTAACATTATAAACATCTCTTTGTAGCAATTCAGTGTGTGTGTGTATGTGTGCGTGAGTGTGTGCCTGTCTACTCATTTTTATACCCAGTGCACGAAAAAAGAAAGGTATAACAAAGTTTAGAATATTATTTCACTACGGCTCATAATAATGAAATATATGTTCAACTATGTATGATTTCTTATGTTTGTACATATATACGATTGTTTTTGGGTATAAAATGTTGTCTGCAGGGTATGGCTAAGTCTGTCGCCCTCATCGCCACTCAATCATTCGTCTTTGCTTTAATGCAGCGCTGCCCTTGTTAAATAAAGCAAATTTTTTATGGTTTATTTCTTAAAGGTTCATTTAATGCACCCAAGCGAACCTGAACTCGAGATCTTGAGACCTTCACGATGAGCCTGACTTGTCAACACATTTGGAGATTGATTTCTCTGTTTCTTGTGGCTAACTCCGACCGCTGTGCGCACAATTAAACCGTAAAAAGCGGCAAGTCCAACAAGAACAACAATGGGAAAGGGTTAATTAGCAGCCACCGGCAACTGGCAACCGGCAACCGGCGACAGAAGCAGTTATTTTCTTATTTAAAACGCTCAACAACAGGTTAAGCCTAAATGTGAACCAATAAAAAATTAAAATGTTTTCCTGCTTTCCTCATGCGGTGGCACTGCTGGGCATCATCATTAAAATTGTGAATCTCCAGATCGATGAATAGGTGTACGAGTATTGAACGAAACAGTAGCTCTCCCGAAATGTAGAAAATGTGGCCAAAAGCTGTGACATTTACATAATTGGCTTTTATTGTCCATCGCTCCAAAAAACTCAAAGTTAAAGAATAAAAACAAAATAAACAGACGGAAATCAAGTCAAGTTCAATGTGTGAATTAGCTGTTATTCTTGGATCTAAATTAATCTGCAAAAACGGAGGAAAATCAAAATGAAAATGGAGTCTCTCTGGATTTGCGTCCAAGTGAATGACCTGGCCTTTCGTCCATCCTCATATAGAATATTCAAAGACAGTAGGCGACTGTGCGGTAATAAAAATAGAGTTAACAAGTTTACAGCAGCCAACACCACATGGCACACGTTACGAGTGTTTCGCTCTCGGAATACCTCCGACATCGATATCGTTGCGCAGGCATCCGAACAAAATATATAAGTCGCCCATCGAGTTGATGAGTTGGCGATGGCATTCCTAAAGCCATGATGAGCGTAGCACTTGGCTGCATAAGTTGCAAATGATGCCAAACTAAGCCGAAGTTTAGATTTTGGCAAACTATTGGTTACCTTCGAGCAGAGCAGAGCTGTATGATAAAGTAATCTGATCCTTATAGTTTTTGGCAAACGTTAAGAAATTACAGTTTAACAAATATCTTGTAAGTTGAATCAAGATACGTAGAAAATCAAAAAAGGTTTCCTTACAACAAGCTTTGAACCGATTGTTCATATGGAAGCTATATGATAGATGCCTGCAGCAATAATAAGCCTCCATACCAAATTTCATTTACCTAGCTCAAAAGAGAGACTAGTGTGCATATAAACAGAAGATCAATAATATATATACTTTATGGAGTCGGTGATGACTTCTTCAATGCATTACACATTTCATGACAAAATTATAATATCCTGTACAAGGGTATAAAAATGTGCTGTATCGTGATGCCAGAGAAAAATATTTGAAGTTTAATTTGTATTGCTCCCCTGAATTGGGGGTGATGTATTTAAATAATGAACTGCTTGTATGTTATGTTCATTCTAACATATATATCATATAAGTAATAATTTTGGTAATACGAGACAGAAGAGCGATGAGAGAGAGAGAGAGAAAGAGAGAGAAAAAGTCATATTAAGGCATGACTGAACAATCAGTCAAATCAAACGTATAATGCACACTTCCGCATCCGACAAAGCGCAAGTGATTCACCTGCTTCTGAGTCCACTTGACGCGCGCCCATTAGCTCATCGGAACTGCAGCCTGCATTATCCTCGGGCCCTGCCAAGTGCTCAAATGCCGATCATTAGCTTGTTCGCTCTTTCAGCAATTACGCCACTCGAATTGTCTTTGACATGACTGCCCAGGATCTGCAACGTAGCTTCCTGCACCTTTCAAATCGCACTGTTAATTTTCCTTCCTTTCTTTTTTTTCTTTGGAGTCCTGCGCCGATGCTGGTGCATACTCAGGCCTCCTTCGCCTGGTAATGGTAATGGAATTATAATTATAGACTCCGCTCCCTCGCTGTTCTGACCTGGCTAATGTTGTCAGCGAGTCTCGTGGCCAGTTTGTGGTTGCAGGTTGTGATGTCGCCACATTAAATTGTCAAATTGTTTGCGCCTCGCTTATCGTAATGTTTGCCGAAGGGGGGCACGTGCTCATCATGTTATACTCAGCATAAGTAAAATGACTAAGAGGTTATGATAAGCCTCTTCAAATGTCCACTTGTACGAGATTAATGAAAGTAAATATTTAAATGTGTAAATACCAAAAATCATAACTATAAATTGGAATCTTTATTTGAGTGTATGTATGTGAACACGAGGCAATCTAAGGAAAATGGGATAGGTCATACACATGTATATAGGGTATTTCTTAGTTGAGCATATTGAACTACAGGCTTGTATGTTGCTTTGCTTTTAAGCGACCCGTATTTTTACATGTGTTTAGCTCAATAAAAATGAACATACAATAATGAAAGGATAACTGTGATTCTTGTTGAACAAAGGACTCAGGGAAATAAAATTCCTATATATAAGTAAGTAAAAATATTCTACTCTATTCTAGTCTGCTCGACTGGGAAATACTCTTTACCCAGGTCTATATACTCTCGCACACATTGTTACATAGTATGTTAATACATAATTATATCCAAAAATCTTCATATTTTTACCTTGTAGATATTATATACCTTATAGGTATTATAAGGTATTCTTTAAGGCGAAACCCACCGTTTCTGTATGTTTTTATTCATTTCCTATTCCAGGAGAAGAGAGGCATGTTTGCAATTTATGAAAGTTACTTTTTATTATTTCTAATTTATTTTCTGAGTTTATATTAATTTTAAGACTCCACCGCTGGGTGGACCTGTACAACTTTTGCTATGTGAATAGTCAGTGAAGCAACCATAGCTTAAGCCACCAACAGAAGCTGACTGATATAGCCACTGAAGCAATCATAGCTTGAGTCGCCCACAGAAGCTGACTGATGTGATACGCCTTAGTATATAAATCAACCACGTCATTTGACATATGTAGCACTTAGCCACAATATGTTGACAGATTTAGGCGTCGCAACATTTTACGTAGTTTTCGTATTGAATATTTTGCTTGTCAGTTTTCTTGAAGGAAACTTCTTGGAACTGACGCAGACATGAAAAATAAAATGTCTAAGTTAAGAATAATTTATTAGGGTATTCGATACTTCGGCGTACAAGGTATAAAAAGGAATTCTGCTAAATGTGTCTTTCCATTTATTTTAATATACGTAAAAAATATTAAAGTTAAGAAGAAGCGCAGTACATCAAAACACGAATAAATACGTGGAGCATAGAAGGTCAAAGGGCCATTTGTACTTAATTAAATTTCATTTGTTGTTTCACTGCCTACGGCGGCAAGTGAGAATGAAAAGGAACTGTAGTATCTGGGGGAGAGTTTCTGCTGCTTGGTGCCGCCTAATTCAATTATTGTACCACTGTAAATATGATTTACACTTTTTATACTCGCCAACACCACTCCACGACTCTCTAGCTGTTTGCAGCTCTGCAGCAATTCAGCAGCAATTCATACGCACATTTGTTCTCCTAAAGGTCATAAAGAAGCGACTTACACCAGAAGCAGCGGCAGATCAGCTCGAGCCTGAGCCATACATAGAATGTGTCTGTCATGGGGGTACTTGGACGAACGGACGAACCTCTGTATTTCATTTGCAAACCCTAAACTTAGCAGAAAACTTCAATTCGAGCGACTAACAGTGGACTAGGAGCAGCATTGCTCAGTCATTTAAGTTAATATTGGGCAGCTAATTAAAGAGACAAATTCTTTTTATAAATGTTGAATTTTCTAATTTTTTGTCCACTATAATAAATTTACACAACCCCTAGAAGAGTATTTAAGCTCTTGCAGAGCAGCAATGCACATTACTAACTTAACAAAAGTATTGAATTGAAGCAAATGTCAGGTTGCGGTGGCACCTCAATAAGCATGCAAAACAAGCTAAAATATGTTGTAAGTGTAAAATTGGCAAGAGTCTCTTTGGGCTTGAAAGAATATTTTTTGTTGTTTTTTGTTGGAAAGCTGCTGCTAGCTGAGAATATGAGTTTGGCAAAAGTCTGCAAGCATGGTAAAAAAAAAATCGTGGCAAAATATGAGTAAACTGAAGTTTTGTGTGTTGCCGCTGCCTGCTGCCTGCTGCATGCTGCCTGCTGGCTGCTGCCTGTCGCTGTAATTTATGTCAAACAAACTGTGAAAAACTATGAAAATATTGTGGAAAAAACAAAGAGGAACTCTTCAGACACACATAGAGAGAAAAAGATGCGGCCATGCGGAATGTTTATTTGCTGTGAAATTTGAAGCATGCAACGTTTATGAAATAGAATTTTTTGTCGACATTTGCAGGAATTCATTTTCACAACGGCCACCACTTGATGTTATAACTCGTAATAACTCTATTTGATACCCAGTTGGGATAAATTTTATAAACATAAATGTAAATTGCTTTAAACATAAAATATGAACAGCGAACATCAAAGTAAAAATGGCCATGGCCATTAAACATTTACCAGTTCTTGCATTTCAAACAGAAAATATTTTGGTCATGAGGCAGTAGAGTGAAGAACTGAGAATGAGAAGTAGGTCCTGAGCGAGCCATTGCTGCCAATTAATTTGACTTTTATTAAAGAAATAATGCAATTAGTCAACGAAGTCAAAAACTTGAGCAAAACTGAAATGGAGTTCAATGGTTAGAGTGAACCCTTCATTGGCTCTTGATTGATGAAACCAGGCAGCAATCAAGCAGCACTTGAAGAGGAGCAACAGCACCAACTTCATAAAGTTTGTGGCTTTTTGTTAATGAATAATAAGCAAAGGGGCAAAGGGCCACATGTGTTTGCATTCAAGCCCCAGTACACCCTTCTCAGCCCTCATTTGTGTTGAAAAGTGAAATTGTGTCGTTAATTAATTAAATTGTCTTCCCTTTGGCCCTTGACACTCAAGCGGTTCAAATTGTGGCATAGCCACCGCCGATTGAGAAATCTTTCGCTCAATTCAAATTTGAACTTTACTTGTTCTCGCCTTTGGTTACTTCTAAGCTCAAGTTACCGCCATAAATTTAAGCCACAGCTAAGGGAAAATTCTTAACTTTCGCAATAATAATTTGTCACAGTTAAATTTAGAGTGATTTTTCTATAAAACCAATTTTGAATACTGAACTGATAGTTCAGATAGTTTATTTAATAGCCAGTTTTACCGATGTCAAACATGATCATATGTATTTTGTGTATTCCGTACATGATGATAAGAGTATAGGGTATAAAAATTCGACAACGAATAAAACATTGCTTTCCGCATGAGTCATGTCATTCATAAAAACCAAATGAGTAATTCAATTTAGATCCAATGTGTCATTTTCACTCAATTAAATAGAGGTCATGCCAGAACAACATAATTTTTCAAACGGTTTCTTTTAATGATATAATAATAATATAATACTCTATTACTAATATGACAAAATGAACCATTAAAGTTATAGCAAATAAATTTAAAACTAATTCGTTTATTTCTTTAGATTTATGTGGTTTTAGATGTTTCTTCTATTTAAACACATACAAATTCTCAGCTTAACCAATCAATCAACCAAATCAAGTATACCATATGCCGAGCATTATAGGGTATGTGCATGACAATAAATTCTACTAAAAAGAGTTGATGCTAAACAAAGTCAGACAAATGCCATCACCCATATTCTTGAACATTCATTTGACGTCATGAAGGTCAATACACAAATGTATTTATGCGGATATATATATATATATACATATATGTATATATACTCGATATTATACATAAAGTTATACTCGAACTCACACACATTTTACACAATCGTCTGGTCAATTGAAGAGGTCAAATTTGTATGTTGTGTCAGGACTTTGTCATGTCTCATGTCTCATGTCTCATGTCTCCGGGGTGTTAAAGATAATGCTTCAAATACCACAGGCGGCAAACGTCAGCTCAAATGTGCGACTGTGTCTATCCGAGTCTATACTCTAGCAATAATAATTTCAACAAATTAAAAATTAATGAGTGCTGGGCATACGGTCATGGGATCATAGCTGTAATTGCTGACTTATGCGGGACTGTGACTGCGATAGTGACTGACTTATTAAAATTTAATTAACATCAGAGTCGAATGAGCAATGGTTGACGAAGAAGTACGTGAGTCAATTATGCGGGAACTTTGTTGTTTTTTCTAAACATTTATTTTAATTGGACATGGTCAATTTTATTTGATCAAAGGGTTACTGGGCTCGTTTTGTTATTTTTATGTATCTGTTTTTGAATGAAATGTCAGTCAATAGGGCTCGTAATATGCAAAATTACTCGTCCATGTTCCTTGTAGCAGTCAATCGTCTTCAAACAAATTGTCATTAATATGTTTATTGATTTCTCAAGGAAACTATTTGGCTCATATCACAACCAATACAAATGTTTACAACCTTTTGTTAGGAATGTGGCTCAGATTGAAAGCAATTTTACTGCTTGGCTGTCTTACATTTAGCAGACAGCTTGATATGGCCAAAATAAACTGCCCAAAGACATAGCAAAGTGGAATAAGCATTTACGCAAGTAAAACGACACCAATATCAAAAAGTGATACTGCGAGTATAAAGCTATTAATGTGGCTGCGAAATACAAAGTTGTTTTGAGGCTAATAGAAGAGAATTGTTAGCACTAGTGTAACTGTTTCTGTTTCCGGCTGTACGAAGAGGTGTTTATTGTTGGTTTCATTGCAATCAGGCGTCATGAAGAAACACACAGAAATTGATTCCTATTTTCAGCCCAACTTCTCAGTACAGTCGTAGCTTCCCAAAATGGCTGCATAAACTTGCGGTTGTTTTTGGCCTTTGGTTTCTGATGACAGCTTTCCGGGCGAGGTGTGGGCATTAGCAAAGGCGAAAGCCCGGGTCCAGGTATACAAGTGATTGCTCTTAGCTTAGTTAATGCTCTCTCTCTCTCTCTCTCTCTCTCTCTCTCTCTCTCTCTGTATATATATAAATATATAGCCATATCTATATATGAGTGTTTGTGCTTGTATGTGTGGGTGAGTGCACAAGTGACAGATTTTGACAATGTGCCTTGTTGCACTACGGCTTTGCATTTGATGGCTGGCAACCGCAGGACCAGGTGAGAGTTGTCCCTTAGTTGGTCAAGCAGTTAACATGACATGAAAAACAGCGTTAACCACACATGTCCTCACGGCTCTTAACAGGGCCAGAAAGGACAGGCTAAGGCTTACCGTGAGGGAGGTGAATACTTGATTTGCTAGCCAACACACCAAAACATTGAATGTTTAAAGCAGGCTTAAGTTAATAAAATTATAGCATTAATTTATGTAATTTGTATTCAAAATATCTTTCTAGAGTCAATTTTAAAGCTTACTTTTTGCCCAACTCTACAGGTTAGCAAGCAACAAGATCAAGATGTTACTGAGCAAAAAAAAAATAAAAATTGCCTACATGTGAGCGCTGCTGTTTGCTGCAAATTAAGTTAATTAAAAACTAGCAAGATTTGTGAAGTAATTACCATAAACAAGGCCTCTGGCTGTTTTTTGGTTTCAAAGTAACCGGTATGGAATACAGACACTTCAAGTCTTGTCGCTTGATGCACTCAGCTTGGGCTTGAAAGACAAAACCACGTGAGGCAGGTGCAGCACGAGGATGCCGTTGCCACTTGCTGAAGGCAACTTGAAGCATACTCGAGTCTAAATTTAAAAATCTTTTAGCACATAAACAAAGCCGCAGCCTAGAGACACTCCTCTGTGCGCTGTTGTTGGTTGTTGGTGTGAGTTTGTGTGTGTGTGAGTGGTGGCGAGAAATGCCAGAACAAGATAGCAAAAATGAGCAGCACACATGTGTGTAACAGGTAGAGTTGGGAGCCATAGAAGTTACATCTATGTCAGCTGCAGAAGAAAATGAACAGTAGGCTGCATAGCTCCCTACCTGGTGGCTGCAGCTGGACTCATTCCTTGTTCAGGCACCGTTTTGTTATTGCAGACAGTTGTGGCCAACGTTGTTGACACTTGAACATAACTGGGTTTGGTTTTGTACGCCACTTGAGTTAGCTGTCTATGCACATAGATAGGGGAAGGATATGATACCCAAACAGGATTGCTGGGGAGAAACTTCTAGAGATCATTGTTGGGACAAAAATGCTAAAGCTTTCAAGCCGTGCTAGCCAACCTAAGTACTTTATTTGTCAAAATTTAAAACTTAAGTCAAGAGTGCTTTCCTAACTACCAAATCAAAGCTGTTCCTATATTCTAATAATTTGTAGTTGTGTTTCAGTACGTTCAGTTTCCATCAGCCATGAAGCAATTGAGTTCTAAAAATATATTATTGAAACGACAACGCTTAGCTTGAAAGTTTTCGAAGCATTTGAGTTGAATGAGAAACGTGAACGTTTTCTTTCCTTGTTGCATGCATAGAGAATGATATCACAGCAAAACTGAAAATATTGCTAAATCTAGCCACTCCACACATTCACATACACGCATACACGCATACACGCATACACACCCCCACACCTACAAAAAATGTATGTAACAGTTTACACACATAGTATAAACATATTCTCATATACATATAAACGTTTACATGGAGCTGTTCCCAGACATTTACGCTTGCGGCTGCTAGAGTTATGCTAACTAGTAGTCAAAGCAAAGCGCGGCAAAGCTCAAACGGTTGGACATTGTTGTTGGACTCCTACTTTTCCAGTTGCTCCGAGCCGGGGTTGTTTCTGAGTCTGCTGTTGTTGTTGTTGATGTTGTGTTGCTGTTGCTGTTGCTGGTGCTGTTGCTGTTGTTGGCATTGGTCTGGCAGATTGCAACAATAATTTAAGCGATTTTTCACTTTTTGCGAATGGGTTAATGGCATGCCAAGCTGTACCGAGGAAGAAGTTGCTGGGGGTATTTGAGATCGCCTTTGCCGCGGCAAAAATGCTTTTTGCACAAAGAGCCTTTAACGGGGGCGGCAGCGTAACGCACATAGCTTATGAATTCCACAATCCTCGCTGACTTCACAGATATAGCTATTACGAGAACTCGCGCTACTCCTTCACCCTTAGAATCCTGCAGCAAGGCAGAAGCATGTATCACGGCCCAAAGTAAAAATGTAGAGCATGTGATTGGTGCCAGGTAGCGGCTTGGTCCATAGAGAATGGCATTAGCTAACAGTCACAACAGCAGAAACATCCTTGGTTATACATATTATAAATATGCCTTTAAACGTAAATAGAAGATATGAAACTGGTCTACAGGAAAATATATGGCGTTTGCCTAAGATTTTTTTTTTGGCATCCAATCTTTAGCAACCCTTTGGTGGCCTCCCTGGCTCTCACGCTTATGCGTTTCATATTTCTAGCTCACACAACACAACTCTGATGCGCTTTGTCTCCTTGGTATTATTTTGTTTTTTGTTGAAAATTTTTTCTTCATCAAGTTGACAAAGAAAAAGTTTTTCATTATTACATTTCGTTGTCATTTCGGCGTAGAAAATAGCTCTAGAAAGTTTTGCTCTGTTTTCGAGTGCTGTGTGTAACTTGAGTGCAGCGCGTAAATGAGCTACGCTTACAGCTTCCCCGCTCCTTAACAGATAGATTTTCATGCCTCCTTGTGCGTAGTTGACGTAATTTTCTCGGATGTCCTTCTGCCAGTCGACTCGCATCTTTGCACATTAATCCATTGGCTGCTGCTTCATTCTTCCAGTTTCTTCTTGTCGCCTGTTGGCTGCACGCAAATGAGGGTACGGTCAAATCACTCACTGTCACCCAGTATGTCCCAGGGAAAGAGACAAGCATGTCCCTTAATTTTCATACACTTTTAAAGGGTTTTATAATTTTCTTGCGAAATATGTAATATATTGGAGGAAGTATGTTTGCCTATATATTTACGTACATACCATAAGGGTCGGAAAAAATATTATATTAAATGATCGGGCGAAAATGGAAGCAAAAATACTTTTCAAGACATCAATTATATAATTTTTATTGCTACTTAGAATTTTATTTTCTTTGATTGAATTCTGACCATTTAAATAGCTGCCCGTAGCAGCAAGGGTATTTAAGTCTTGGGAGGGCCGAAGATAGCAGGTCTTTCTGGTTATTTCTTTTTTATTCTCAGTAATTTTCATAGCTTGACGTTTGTCCGACTGCTTTGTCCTTTGTCGTTTGTCCTTTGTCGGTTGTCCAGCTCAGTTCGGTCTTAGCTTTGGTCTCATCTTCAACTTTCACTTCACTATGGATTCACTCCTCGTCTTGACTGCTGCCTGTCAGCGCGACATAAGATAAGCGCTGAAAACTTTCCTCCAAAAAAGGGTTGCAGTGACGTTTAGCATTCGCATATTTGCACACCCCTGCCCGGTTAAGGGGTATCTCACTCTTATAATATTCGTATTTTATAAACCCAGATTCTATAAGACTAAGACATGACAAATTCGAAAATGGAAATTCTTCAATCAGATTCTTGTCCAAAAACTTAAGTTAATTTTGGTTATATGCATCTGGCTTTGTCCTTGATATACAAAGAATTCAAATTAAATACGATGCCAACTTCTCTTGACTTGCCTGTCAATTGCTGTCAATACGTTTGTAGACTGCGTTAAATTCTATTGAAAAGAAATAGTATTTGTGTGAGGGACCTTGACTTGTGGCTTACAATTTTTTTCATTGAGAATGTATTTCAAATAGTTATTTAATTTATTATTAGTCCTGAGACTAAGACGATTTGAATGAAATTATTTAAGATTAAGTTCGCATTTATTTGCCACCACTGCAAATTATTATCAAAAGCTTTCAGCGGACTTGCAATTGGTAAAATTTTCATTCATCAAGTACAACTTTATACACACACTCGTCGCTCTTGTTTTATCCCCTCAATTGGCCCAACCATTCATATGTATGTACGAGTATTTTATGTTTTGTTTACATTGCCGGCGTTCACGTCAACAAAGAGACAGGTGACGTCATACATACTCAGTATGAGTACGAGTGCGAGTACAAGAATGTGTACTATGAAAAAGTCAAGCATTTAAGAGAGCGAAAGGTCGCTGATAAAAAGACTCTGACTGTTATACTCTCTCTCTCTCTCTCTCTCTCTCTGTCTCTGTAGAGTACTATAGAGTATTGAAGAGCATTGAAATCTCGAAGCACTTCAACTCCTAATTCGAATAGTCATGAGAGACGCACGAGGGTTGCTGCCAGATTGCAATTAAGGAAGGAACTCACAATTTGGCTGCTCATTTCGAACATTTTGTGGTGAATTGAAGTTTCCGCAAAATGTGTGAGCGAAAGAGAGCGAAAAGCGAATGTGAATGTGCAACACGAGATAAAAATACTAACGAGTGGCCGAAAACGTCATCGGCAAACTGTAAGGAGATTCGTCGCTGGCTTCGTCTCGTCCTTTTGTCGTCATCACGAAACGGAAAAAGTTCACGCTGAACAGGAACAGAAACGAGTCACCGTTCGAATACATCGGGTCGGGTCATTGCGCTATGCGTTGCACTTAGTCGGCCAAGCAACACACAACACACAACACACAGCACACACGCAAAGCCAACACACACGCAGGCATTCAACGAGTGGTGACTGTATGCGTGAGGGCCATTGCATACCAACAGGCGCCATAATCACATGAGTACAAAACAGTGCGAGCGTGTGTAAGAGTATTAGTGCTAGTGCTTCTATACGAGTGTGCATGCATGTACGTGCATGCATGTGTGCGTAGCCGGTCTATTCTATTCTATTCTATTGTTACGTGGTTTTAGGAGCGTGACAATTGCGCCTAAAATCAGGCAACGGGTTTTTTATTGTAAAATTTCAACGTTCGGTAAGCTTATTTAAATTGTATTTCTGTTCTTCCTTGTGTACCTTACTCTACTTAGACTATTTTTGCCGGCTTTACTGCACTCTCTTTTCTCTAAATCTCTTTCTCTCTCTCTCTCTCTCTTTGTCTCGCTCGTCCTGCCTCTCTCTCTATCTCTGTGCCTCTCTCTCTCTCTCTGCCATAGTTCGCCTGCGCCGCACACCAAAATTATATTAAAAGAGCGGTAAAAATAAAAAAAAATAAGCAGCAAAGTTCAAGTGCCGGTTGTACTATGAGGGGCCCATTTCACCTGCTCGCAATTTCTCGATAGCTGGCACGTTGTCTTTTCACTACTTTCATATCATTAAAATTCCATTTGTGGCTACGCTACTTCTGCATCTTTTTGGTTATCATAATCGCTCTTTTTTGAATATTGTGTGGGAAAGTCTTCAGACTCGACTTCCTTTTATTCATGTGTATTTATATTTAAGCGTTTGTTGCACGTGTCAACTCTTGAAATGTCAAAATGTTCTTCCCAAAACTGAGCAGTGAAAGTTAAAAATAATAACTGACTGACTGTTCCATGGCTGGCTGCCGAGGTAATACTCCAGATAGCTTTAGCTGTTGCAAAAGTTTCTTTGTGGGGTTACTAAAACTATCAAATAATTCTTGTTACAGTAATATCTAATAAGATCTCAGATTGACAACCATCTCATTTCCCCATTACTCCTATAGTAGTTGTGTGTAGAGTATTAATAAAATCTAGTTCAAAATGCCTGTTTCGAGCTATGTTGGGCATACCCTTTATGTACGCTATTAGTCACAGGTATAAACACAGCGAGGTTATCAGAAACAACATCAATATCAAAAACAACAACGACGCTAGAGCACTTTAAGAGTTGGTGTTGCAAATGCAATAAATTAATGGTCACTTGCAAAGTGCAAAAGG
Organism: Drosophila repletoides; assembly: GCA_018150835.1. Taxonomy (NCBI): domain Eukaryota; kingdom Metazoa; phylum Arthropoda; class Insecta; order Diptera; family Drosophilidae; genus Drosophila; species Drosophila repletoides. The sequence goes on from JAECWQ010000089.1 coordinate 115,174, forward strand.
TTTTAAATTATGCGACAAAATGAGAGTACAGAGAGTGCAGTGTTGATGGAGAATGGGGCTCGATGCAGTGCAGACAGTGCGTGAATTGGGAAAATATCAGCTGCAATACCAAAACCTAATTGAATAAGAGCTCCATGCGAGAAATTATTTTAACTTGTTGCAACTGATTAAGGTACAACAATGCGACATTAATGCATTTTTACGTATATATTTTGTATGTATATATCTATATGAACATTATATATGAATTCTGCCGGAAAAAGTTTTAGTTGCCAATGGAGTCTACCAAATTTTCAATCACCATTGCAATAAAGGTCGGTGACAGCAGCAGGGCAGACGTGGAGTCGCCTTGTTGTTGATTATTGAAGAGTAATTAAAATTGTTTAATTAATTTAAAATTAATAATGTTATAGAGCTAGAGGCATTCCAGGGGACATTGACAACGGGAGTACTGTAAGGCAGCGTGGTGGTAGTTGATCTACACGCCTCAAAATTTTAATAATTATTTTTATATTAAAAAGTTAGTAAAGGTGGCAAAATATGACAAAAATGAAAATTAACATTGAGATTTTGAAATACCATAATGATAAAGAGCATGGGTGTATATATAGTGGGTTATACATATCAAGCAAATAAAAATGTTAGAAGCTTTATGTTATACGATGCTAAAAGGCACTTCTATCAAATATTTTATCACATTTCTTATCCAAGTCAAGAAAAATAAATTTTTATAGTTGAAAATATATTTTTACTATTTTAATTACAAAGTTACTTGAGAGAATAGGTCTAGTCTTGATCAGGGCTTATAGCTGGGCTAATCTAGTGATGTTCATTTAGAGAGTATCTGGTAGTCTAGAACTCTTGACTAGAGACCTCTTTTTTTGTTTTACCTACTCTTTGAAATGGTTATTTGCCTCGTCTGACATATTTTTAATAGGTTTTTACAAGAAAATATATAATGCATGTACGTATACATAATATACAATTAATATCAACAGGAAAAACTATTGACAGCAAAACGAAATTGTTTGCTTTTAATTAAAACACACTCACATTATTAATAAAAAAATGTGCTGCTCCTATATTCTATTTGAGACTACTGTATTCGGAAAATGGTACACTTGATAATTTAAGAAAACATTTATTTAAATTATCAAATATACCATTTGAAGAAAGCGAAATATTAACTAACGAGAAATACAAGAAATACAAAAACAATGACCTCTGCCATGATTTCGATGGCCCATTAACGTGGCAAGGAAATCGGCAAAGTATGCTGTATCTGAGGTTCTATGCTTAAAGCCCTAAAGCTATGCCGTAAAAGTTTTGTGAGGGGAAAGCGAATGACACAAGCAGCAACATGTAATGAATATTAACACATTTTCATACCCTATACACGTAAAATTGGAGAAGAGAGGCATGTAATATTACACTTGATCCTGCTCAAAGTTATCAGCCGCCTCAACATTAAGGTAATTTTGATCAATTTTCAGAAAGTTAGACCTTAAGCCTACAGGACAATAAATAAGGATTAAATGCGCGATTCCCTTGCGAATATATATCTGGAAATACCTGGTACTTTATAAAAGAGTGAGGGATATCTTTCATTCGAGCTAGAACACTCATGATATCAGATGCAAGTATTACATATTTACCCACACACATTTACATATCTTTATATGTATGCATCCAGTGTTCGTTCGTACATAATATATGTGCATATAGCCGCTCTCTCGCTCTTACATTGACTTTTTGCGGTGATAGAGATAATGATTAGTGTGATGTGCATAATAATAATGCTATTCTGATATTCCACGATTAGTTTCCAATTCATATGCGTCTTGTCGCCGACTCTTGTCTGTCTGTGTTTTATTTTTTCCTTTTCTTTCTTGCCACATTTCCACCATTCACCAACCACTTGAATGTCTTCTTTCATCTATTTCGTTTTAGGCTTTGCTTTGTTTGTTGGCCAAAATATTACCACGTAAATTATTAATAAATTGAATGGCATAGCCGTAAAGTTCTCTCCCGAAACCCCGTCCTGCGTTGAGTCTACGACAACAGAAGTTTCCGTCGACTGTCTGTGTGTTACTTAACATGCATAAACTGTTTTCATGAATACATCAAATATTTCGCTTCGCCCATGCAACCAGAATTATAACAACAAAATGTCTTAAAAAAAAGATACCCTGCATTTATAAGTTTAATTTCATCATATGAGTATAAACCTAAAAAAGGATAAGGATTTTCAAGACTGATTTTAGTTAAATTGATCATTAAAGAGACATAATACATATGTGCATCGTTAAAGAAATTAATTAGTTCAATGAAATGTAACCTATTCATTAAAATACAAATTTACCCAGAAAACTCGCATACCTTATACAATATTCATAGATGCTAAAAAAAGCTTAAGGAAATTAGGTTGCTTTTGCCTTTGGCTTTAAGCTTAAAAGTAAAGTCGAAGTAGCCGTTGGCTGCTTGACGATTCCAGTAACGATTATATTGTGTGCAAGTAAATTATTTTTTCCCGATTCGCTTTGTAATTGGTTGCACTTTAGGATTTCCTTAATGCCTGAATCGTTTTAAGCACATACAGAGATACTGCAGGAAGAGCTGAATTTAAGCGTGGGCATATCTGTGAGATAGTAGTCACATAATAATACTGCCTGGGTTATAAGATTAATATACAATAAACAGATTGATTAATAACCATTTCTTTACGGGCTGGAAAAGTTGGCTAAATTACCCCGCAGGGCGAACCTGCTAGCGAATACATGTATCAAAACAAATAATTCAAAAACTGCCCTCTCCTACTGTGTTTTGGACACTTGGCTGCTCGACTCCGATAATGGCCAACTCAGTGCCCCAATGTATGCTCCTTACAAGACTCAAGGCTTGGAGCTGAGGGTGGAAGAGGGGCTCTCTGGCGTGGCATAATTTGTGCCATTTACGGATTTGTGCGACTTCCGCCATGGCGGGTAATTGGGGTGCACGACGAGTGAGGGACGCCCAGCAACAAGATGTCAAATTGTCAATGCACCTTAACTTGCCTTAATCTCTATGCAAGTGTAGACATTGTTGTTAGTTTATTTGCAATTATGGCAATTGCCAACTGGCCGAACATTACGCTTGTCATAATTTAAGGATGGGGGCCAAGATGTGTGTGAATCTATGGCTGCCATAGGAGAAGTGTTTATCAATTATTGAGCATGTTCGATATACTTGTATTGGATGCTTGGAGAGTTCATAAATCTATTATGTACTTTGTTTGTACTTAATCTGGTGTTTATTGTTATCTGTAGGGAAAAGATTGAACAATTTCATCCTATCAAATAAATATATTGTTAAATTTTCTACTCATGTTAGAATAATATTAAATAATTTTGTACAAGGTAATAATATTTGAGTATAATTTTAATATTGACTGTTAAATGTGAAGTACAAAATTACTATTCTGATTTCCACTACGTCATTTACTTCACACTTTTGTTTTTATTTCCGGCGAATGCGTTCGTTATTGAATTCGCCGTCGTGGTGAGTCCGAGAGCCGCTAGGCACGATGCTGTGGTGAGTTCATTGCCTCTCCAAAGAGAAGAGGAGAACTTTTTTACTCTCTGAGCGTAACATAGCCACTGCTCAACGACAGCATGCTAAATGTTAAATTACTGTAAGACTGAAAAGAGAGACAACAGTTTGTCTCTCTTTGCTTAACATAGCGCTGTTAAACGTCGTTTAACTTGCACTTGTGACTCTCAGAGAATAACAGCAGCAACAGTCTTGTTTTTACCGGTTACGTTAACGGTCTAGCGTGCGTCGAAGTCGGAGTCGCAGTCGCAGTCGCAGTCGCAGTCGTAGTCAGCACAAACGACAGCAGCCGCAGTCACAAAATCCACAACAGCGTCGAAATGCACTCGTGCAGTGGCAAGCTTTAACCAACCAAAAGATCGGGAATTAGCCAGTGCGTCTTTATGTTTATACGAGCAACAATATATAAATTATTGCCATTGCTCCCTGTATAGGTTTTTTCTGTGTGTGTGCGTGTGACTGGTGTAAACAAAGCTTTGATAAGAACACAGTGGACGACAATATGCTATGATAAAACAGGCAACAACAACAACAACAACAACAACAACAAGAAGAACAACTATTCTCACAGCGGCAACAAGTCGAACAACAACTTTAACAAGCAGAAGAGTAACACCTGTAAAAATCAAAGAAGAGTGAATTCGAGAAAATATATGAAAACTTCTAGATACAAATTTAACGACTAGGTCACTACTAAATTGCATAAATATTAATTGTAAAATTGCAAAGAAAATAAAAAGTAAATTCTTATCGCCGTCTACTGCATTAAATTCAACAGTCTACGCGTACCCATAAATACATACATACATACATACATACATATATATACATATGTACATATTTGTTGTTGTTTGTCGGCATCGCAGTGTCAAGTCTTCGTCTTATTGATATGCGCGTTTGTGCCTGCGTGTGTCTCCCCATTGTGTTTCTGTGCGAGTGTGCGTGTGTGTCTGTGCATGTTTAAACAAGTTTTGCACAAAAGTGCGTTAAAGTAAAAAGTGTTTATGAGCTGCATGCAGTGTTGCAGTGTTCAAACACCAAAAGCGCGACTACAACAACTAAAACAACAACAACAGCAACAACTTAAACAGGTAGGAAAATAAATGATTGCAAAAAATGAATTGTAAATCTAAAGCTGAATAATTGATAACAGAATTTTGCATCCCTTTGTAAAGACACTCCCCCTCCCCCCTCCCAACACCAAGTAAGGTGACTCAACGCATAAACCGCAAAGTTCTCGCTAATAATAAAAAAAAAAAAATATTTCGCACCCCAGACCCCAACGCGTTTAATCATCACATTTCGTTATTCCGTTATTTAAAAAAACAACAACTTTGCAATTTGCAATTTACAATTTGCATGCTCTACTCAGTAGTTCTCTAATATTAAATCACGTAGTAGAAGCAGCCGCAGTATATAAACTGCGAGTGATTCATTCTTCTTCCAGCACAAATGTTTGTGAATACTCGGAACTCGTAACTCGTAACTTGTACTATGTACGATTATCGAGTCTGTCCAATATATGCATGTATGTATGTATATATATATATACAAATAAATAACTATATTAAATATGCACAATACTCGTACTTAAGTGGAATAACAAAGAAAACAAATGGTACGTTTGTTTTAGAATTAAATCGAATGTTGCTTCAGAGTTTGGCTCAACTTACAGACGGTTTCTTTTTGCATTCAATCAAAAGTAAATAACGTATAAAATGTCAGGTTCCTCGTACTCGTACTATGATACCGAATACTGACACCAATATATCCACTTGCGATTCGCACTTGTTTATACAATTACTCAGCCAGTTTATCAGCTGTTCATTTTAGGAAACTATACACCCACACCCTTCTCAATGCGTTTTAAAATCTCTCCCTAACAACCACAATAAATATATGTATATATGCCGCCTGCCGCCTGCCGCATGCCGCAGACCCAATTTAAGAAGAAGCCACATGTGCGACTCTTGTGGACCCTTGAGTACCCTCCAAAAATAAATAGTTGGGAGGCGGCTCCGACGACTGTCGTCTAAATTAACGCGAGGTCTTTATTAATATTTATTTGCCGGTACCGAAAATAAAATTCGAGAACATAAATAACGTTTTGTTTATAAACACACAGTTTGCCAACTAAAAATAAATGAAGCGTAGATAAGATATAAAAAATCTATGTACATATATTTGTACATATATAAGCTTATTGTTTTATTTATATTCATTTATATTTTAAAGTCAGATGTACTAAGGAACCACAACATGAAACTTTAATCTTATATTTGTGACGATTTTTTAGTGTGCGTGGAGTAATGTCCTCTGTATTCTCTCAAAGGAAAAATCCCATATGAAAAGTAATACAAACAAGCAATAAGCAGCAATCGGGCAGTCGGTAGTCGGTAGTCGGTAGTCGGCCACAACCAATCGGCCTATAAAAATAGACAGCAGGAGAATTTCTCTCCATTCGTTTTATTTTAAAGCAATTCACGTGTGAAATGAACAAAGTGTTGATATGTACGAGTATTCTGTATGCTGTGTGGGGGAGGGGTAGCCGTAGGGCCCACATGGGCAAAGCAGGAAATATTACGTAGCGGGGAAACAATGTGAAAGAGCTGCGTAGGATAGAGCATCAGCTCTCATTCAAAATGGGATGCAAAGCGAATCAAAAGAAGGCAAAGGCAAAGGCAACGGCAAAGGGAAAGGCAGACGGGGAATTAAACTGGCATCCAAGTTCTGTACAAATCAAGTTCAGGGAATGAATTTCTTGTGTTCTCATTTTTGTTGCTGTTATTCTTGCTGTGGGCCCCTTTTTCCCTAACAAAAACAAAAAGAAAGCCTATCTCCGGAGTGCCGAAGATTTAAATACCCTCGAATATTATAAGATTTTAATTCACTTAACTAAGACTAAGGAGTATAAACTGAAACTGAAACTGAAACTGGAACGTTAGTTATACAGTGAAGAGCAGCCACAAGCCGATCTTTCAAAAAAGTGAGACAGTCAAAGCTCACGACGCAGCGGAAGGGCAGCAGGGAAGAGAAATAAATTAAAACGCACGTAGGCTGCAAGCAGACGTGAGCATGTTTTCTTCTCCGTCGTGACGCCTCTTCGCGCTAAGTTGATGATTGAAGGGTATTCGAGTACGGCATGATACCGAGTTTGTGAGTGATCGTGTGTGAGTCTGTGAGTGTGTGAGTGTATGCAAACGGCCTGCTGTAAGCGCATTGAAAAAGTCACTCTTAAAGTCTCACTCAGCGTTAAAGGCATGTGGGTTAGATTTTAATGCTCAAGCGTAGGCAGAGTTGGAAAATTTGATAATTTGTTATGTTTGAGCATATTTCTATTTCATTTCGTATGACTCTAAATTCTTAAATATTATAATTAGCAGCTGTGCTCGAAATGTCTGTTTGATTTTGCTGAAAATATGCAAAATTGGGTCACTTTTGCTGAAAAAAGCAACTCTTTATTTATCTTCCCCTCGTTTTGGCAAACCCTTTGCACACCAAACATAAAAGCAAACAAATGCTCGGGGGCTAGGTGGCAACATGGTGGATAACATGGCGGCAACCTTGACCAATGGCCAAATAAACTGTACCCGGACGCTTTTCACTCTTTTATCCGTGGAAGCTTCATTTATTTGTATTTATCTTTTACATATTATAATACGCCGCAAATTGAAAGAGAAATGCCTTTTTTCATTTCTGGTTAGGGTGCTTAAAAAACGTAACTTAAAACAAAAATTGATTGCTTCGTTCAAAAGGGCACCAACCGAAGCTAAAGACTGGCCCAGACTAGGCCTGGCTTATTCGGCATTGTGTGTCATGTGCTGCAGTTCAAACAACAACAACAACAACAACCGCCAGAAAAGCAAAACAACAACACAAAACTGTACCAAATTCGACGCACAAGCGTCGCTCCAACCACGCGGGTTGGTTCATTTTCAGTTAACACAAGAAAAAAAAAACAGAAATACGTTGTAAAAGAGCTAACGAAAACAGGTAGTTAAAATCGACAACAAGAGAGCCCCTTTTGTTATTGTATTGTATGTTGCTTAGCAGGGGAGGGACAACCAGAATGCGTAGAAATTACAGAAAAACACAACACATCCCGGGCCCGAGCTCGAACCCGAACCTGAACCCGAACCCGAACTCGAAACCAAATTTGAAATGACTCGACTTATTCCAAGCTAATATACTAGTTGATAGCTATCAGGGTTTGAGCCCAGTGCACGCTGCCCGGTGCCCGGTACCCGGTACCCGTTCTATTCAGTTCTGAATCGTTGACGACGACACTAAAAATTTGAGCCGTAACAAAACAGTCCCAAAAACTGACGTCTGTTACTGCTTATATGTTTGTGTCTGTGTGTGAGTGTGTTGAAGTCAGTCAGTGGGGTTATTGACCTACAACATTGTTTTGATAGTGCAAACTCTTGAGTATGGCTAAAAAGCTGAATCTGATTTGGAAAGTCTCAAATGAGAAAATTATTTAAGAAAGAGGTGCTCGTAAATTTACAGGGTATTTATATAGCTTATTCAACGCTAATCAAAAATATATTAACCATTCTGGTTGGCTTAATTAATTTTTCGTAAGAGGGGAAAACAGTTGATGAATACGCGAATTTTTTCCACTCAAATAGAACAAATAATGAAAATAAACTGGGTTAGACTCATTTTCTTTTTGACACCCTTCCTTTCCCCGTGTTTCTCTTCTTGAAATCATAAATAAAATAATTATTGATAATTGTCGCATTTTTTCTTTGCAGATTAAAGCAACAGCAACAACAACAACAACAACAACAACAACAACAACATAAAGTAACGTGAGCTATTCACAAATTATGTGCAACTTAAAAATATATTAAATATGTAAAAGAAAACAACAAAAAACAAGTAAAAAAGTTTTAAAAAATATAAAAAAAATTGAAATGTGCTAAGAAATAAATATAAAACAAAAGGCTATAAGATCTGTAGCAAGTGGAAACGTATTTGATACCTGGACTCTTATCTTTATCTTTATCTTTATCTTTATCTGTGTATAGGCGCGAGTGTTACAATGTTGTCCAGCGTAGTTGAATTACTCGTAGATGCTCAAGTTAAATGGCAAGCAGCAATATATTTAATTAAATCAAATATCTAAATCAAAATAATTTAATAATACATTTAAAATTAATATTAATATTAATAGTAATATTAATACTGCGTCTAATCAAAAGTCAAATATTGTTTCGTCATCATCAATACGTGACGACAGCAAATATCAAAAATCAAACTCGCCAAAAAATCAAATAAAATTTTCAACTTCCAAAAAGCAACAGAACGGTCCCATCACGGAGTCATTAGAGTTATTTCCCACTGAGGACGACGATCTCGAGATGGATATACTACCAAGCGGGAATATATTCAACGAACTGGAGCGCATATGCACAACTGGTTACTTTTCATCGCAGCCATCGATTGAGGATCAATGGCAACAGGTGGGTGAATTTATATAGATTAGGACAAGGTCCAAAGAAAATCCTTATGTATCTATATATATTTTCTTTTTAAATTTATATTATATATTATTTATTTTTGCGTTATATTTATTTGTATTTTGTATAACTGACTGACAATGTTAGTAGTTTATTTATGTGCCATAATGAATTGCCTCAGGTGGCGCTTTCTTATCTTTGGCTTAAGATGACTTTGGCATTTAAGCATTGGCTTTGACTTTTGGGCTTAAAAGAGTATTTTGGTTACGCAATCGCTTAGAAAAAGTATACATTTTGTACCGGGCAATAATCTTAAGAAAAGCGAAAGTTTTTTTTTCGCCTTTATCTTTATTAAACTTAGGAGAATACCATAACAAAAGCTCCCTCGAATTGCAGTATCAAAATTTCATGAAAAAAATTATAAATAAAAGCCGATTGCTACGCTCGTGCACCAAAATAAATACCATATAAATATATAGTAAATATATATACATATATATATATTTTCTATATTAATATTTTTCCAACAATTTGCAAAAAATAGATGCGGCCATAAATTAGCGGTCGCCTCTGCTGTCGGTTATCATCTGAATATACATTTATATATATATATGTATATATATGTATATATATATGCGAACACATGGATCTATATATGTGCGTATGTATATACCTACTTAGGCCTCAACAATTTTTTTTTTGCAAAAATCATTTTGGCAAACATTAAACGATATGTATGTCGGTCTGTGTCTGTGTCTGTATGTTTGTGTGCATGTATATAAATATATTATCAAGCATGTGTATGTATGTGTGAATTAAATTTTACTCTCTTATTTTATACGCTTCGTGTGATAAAAACGGAGCAGAATTGAGCTGACTTATCAGCAACACCAGCTGATTTGTCGGTTTATTTTCTTTTTGTTTTTGTTTTAGTTTTGTTTGCATCTGAATAAATTCTGAGGCGGCCACCTTATCATCTTGTGACGCATAAAGCGATTGTTTGGCAAGCTTTAGGCCTTGGGACGTGTCAAACTCAAGCCAAGTCGTAATTCACCGACGCTCAAAGCGATAAGCCAGGTTTTCTCGGACTCTCGGCCCTCAGTCACCATTCACAATAGTTTCTTGCAGTTGGTAGAAGAAAACTAATTTTTGGGAATTTTCACACCGTAATATTAATATAGTTGGCCACGTTGTTTACATTCTATATGGCACATAGGCAACATTGTTCATTGTTCATTGTTCATTGCTGTGCGCTTGTTTATTCATTTTATTGGATCATTGCGGCTTTTATTTATTTTAATTATTCGCATATGCCTGATTGAAATCTCAAGTATTTTTAAACAATCCGTATCTGTGCGTAGAAATATGCTAAGAACACATTCCAGCAATTGCCAAAAATCTTTGCTTCGCTTCCAACTTAATTGTATATCTGGATGTACATACATGTATATATATATATATATATATATATATATATATACGAGTATGTACCACATGAGCGTACATGCTTTGGTATGTATTTTTGCTAAGTGCTAAAGGTTTCAATCAGGACTTTTTATCTATCTAAAATAAACAGAAACAAATTGTTCGTTGCTATTCCTAAACATACTCTATGCAATGGTCTTTTATCTGAGATTCCAGTGCTTACCCCTTTTTATTAAAAATATTTCATCGCTGTCGCCCATTAGTTATTTGTATATATATAATCTTATTTTTCGTAAATATTTACATACATATGTACATACTTGTTTCCATTATAAGAACATTGGGTATCTGAAAATAGCCCAGCAATTCATTTTAATTATTATTACCTCATGCCATTGAACGAGAACCAAATCGAATTGAACTAAACTGAACAGAACGCGTCAGAACTTGGTAATCTTATCGTCCAAACATTTGGAATGTTGTTTGTGGTTTTTGTTTTGTATTTTTGTTTTTGTTTTTGTTCTTGTTGTCTGCCTGGAAGCAACGTAATTATGCAGTTTAAGACAGTCTGCAATTTTATCTGGCTCGGAACTGTACGGCAATTTAGGTTTCTCCCAAGTTGTGGTTCCCATTCAGACTCCGTCAGACGCAATGCACTTGTTTAATTTGCACATATTAAAAAGTTTCAGTTCATTGGGAGAGCATATAAATCTTGGAGAACTTTTGTATTGCTTAGCCAACTTGGTCGACGATTGATTTTTACTTTATTTCTCAACTGACTTAAACACTTATGTTTACTTCTATTTTTCTGTTGCCTTCGTTGTGTGTGTGTCGAGGTAAATAAGTTTAAATTGCAGAATTATAAAAGGAAGACCCACTGCCTCACCAGGTAAGTGCAGTTTGCATCTATCTGGCTAACAGCTAAAATGGAATTGGGTAAGGCATGCCAAAAATAAAATCATTTGATATAACTACAAGCTCCAAGGGCCTCCGCTTTGTAATTAATATATGCGACGGATGTTTTGCTTATTTCCCGTTGACTTCCGGCTGCTTCCGTTTTGTTTGTGTGCTGCTGCTGCTGCTGCTGCTGCTGCTCCTTTTTTGTTTTATTGAAATTGTTGTTATTTTTGTTGTTGCTGCCCTCGTCTTTTTGTTTTGTTTTTGTTTTGTTTGTGGCATTGTATGATATGCTGCGTAATTTAGACACAGTCATTTGTCCCGGCCACTTGTCTCCAAATTGCTGCCAGTTGTTTCCACTGTGCTAAAGATAAACAAGCGAAGCTACTCGTATGCAATGCATATTTAAACCAACATCTGTGACTCTTTTTCTGTTCCCTGTAAAATTATAGTTCGCATACTGCTCTCTCTTCAAATACACATGTAAATACGCATAATAATAATAATAATCTCTGCTTTAACTATATCAAATTTATAAATTTAAATCTGTATTCATATGCAAACTTATGCTTATACATAGAAACGTATATTTTACAATTGTGGGAATTCTGTATTTAAGAATTTGTGCAATTTGTACAATTTTTATATTTCTTTTATTCCAAGTATAAACACACGACACGTCAGTCGTATTTGATTTGCTTTAAATCTCCATTCCTCCATTCAATTCCATTCCATTCCATTCATTTATTTTATTTTAATTTAGCTGCAATCCACGATTTGGTTTTCCTCAATTGTATTTGCTCCAACTAAATTGGTTTTAGTGGTCGGATAATACCGTTTTTGTCAATTTAAATAGATTATCACATAAAATAATATTCTATAATTCCCTTCTCTGATAACAAGCTAAGAGTGCGCCATTCGCCGATGCCCAACAATAAGATACCCTGCATACGGAGCGAAAGTTCAGGCGTTTCCTTCAGATTTGCTTCGATTTGCTGAACGTTCATTAAATGCAAAAATTAAATTATCTATTGGATTATGTTTCATTTTACGTAGACAAGTGGCGAAATCAAAAATGTTGGGTCTGAGTGAACCTCCGATTTATCTCAAGCTACCCTCCCACACAATATGCAATCAGCAGTTAACATTTAACACGCCAAAAACGTAACAAGCCCAAAACAGCACGTACCTATACAAAAAAAGAAAAGAGAACAGAAGATTTTCCAAAGGAATCGGAGAGAAGAAAAAGCAAAGAAAAAATTGGCAAATTCATGAAGACAGATGCACAGTTACTCGTACTGACGTCCTATACCCTAACGCACACACATGCCCGAATACAGATAATAAGCCAAAAGCAACAACTACAACACCCACTTCATTGACTAACACGTCGCCAACGAATTCCTTCTGGCAGTCAAACAGTCCTTGGGTTCAGAGCGAAAAAGACGCAAAATTTTTTGAAAAATAGCAGAGGCAGCACAAACCAACAACAACAACAACAACGACAGCAACAACAACAACAAAGAAAGCAATCTCAAATACGTGCAATTGCTGAAAATATGCTCAACGTGGCCCAAAACGTGCGGGCCATGCGTCTGTGTGCCTTAAATACTTGCCATCCAGCTAAACCCACCATCTAGCATCCAGGATCCAGGACCCAGCAGTATTCGAGACCCCATTGAGACGCTATCCTCGAACTGCCACTGCGATTACCACATGGAAACCAGTCACACCTATGAGCCTGAGCCTGAGCTTCAGCCTCAGCCTCAGCCTCAGCCTCAGCCTCAGCCTCAGCCACAGCCAGTTTCAAACTCTCATCTACGAGTAGTACGCAAAAGACTAAAAGAATGAGTATCTGCCTTCTGCCTTCTGCCTTCTGCCTCCCTGCACTACTTTGGCTAGAGTCTGGCGTTGCCCTTGCCGCTGCCGTTGCCGTTGCTACTCCTATTACCCTCAATCATTTATCATCTTGGCTGCAATTAATCATCAAATGTGCGCGCTCACATACGTATGTGTGTGTGTGTGTGTATGTGCATGTGCATGTGTGTATGTCAATGTCTATTTGCAACGATGTGTGTGTACGTGGCATGTCCTTTATACTCGTATTTGTTGTGGGCTGCCCCAGCAGTTATTGTGGAACGTGGCTACGCGTCCTTTTACGTGGTGTGAGATTCTCTCGATTTATGTCCATAATATGAAATGCTAAAATATGTGAACGACTATCAGTGTGTTAGTGTGTGTGCTCTACTAAAAAGCTGTTAGTATGAGTAGGAGTCTAGTTGCCAGTTGTCCTGCATATGTAGATTACAATTAACACACTCCCAGACACCCATGGAGACTTTTTATGCTTAAAATCAGTTTTATAATTGCCAAGTCCATAGGAAATAGTTTACCTGAAATCGAAAGTCGATTATAGCGGAGAACAATTTTATCAGACTCCCACCTATCATACTACACTCATACAATAACTTTAATCACTCTACAATGAAAGGCTTAAGAATTTTACATGGGTGTTGGGGCTCTACATTCATCAATTCGCTCGCTTAGCAACCCCTAAGATCTAACCAAAGAGCCAACCCTGAACCGTCAATTGAACCCAAGTGTAGCTACAATTAAACAGAGGAACTGCATTCTTGTAAGTACTTCCGAGTTGCGCCCGGTCGTCGTCTAAATTGCGCTTAATTGAGTTGAAGTTGTCGTTTCTATTTAAAAGCGGCGGCTACCGGCAGAAATTGCCACCTGCTTTGTTTCATACAGACGTCTACATATATATACATATATACATATATATATATACATATATATATATACATATATATATATACATATATATCTAGATTAGTTTAAGATTTGGTGATTTTGAGGCGGCAAATGAGCGACGCTTTCTTACTCAACTGGCGACAGCTGCGAATAGAAATACAGATAACTAGTGGATACACTTGAATATTTCTTCAAGCGATTTGTTGATACAAAATTTGTTCAGCTTTTCTGTTTTAAGTTTGAATTATATGCGCTCCTAATTGGTTGTTGTAATTATGTATGCTTCGGTTGCTAGCTGATAAATTTGTATTTATTAGAGCCATACATCAAGTTGGCAGCACCACCTCAGCCCTAGGTCATTTTGTGGAGCATGAAGCTACATTGGCAACTCCCTTCCACAAAATAAGAGGTAGGTAGGAGGTGTATCTAGATCTGGGAGTAGGAGCTCTATCAACAGTCCGCAGTCCGCAGTCAGCAGTCGGCAGTCGGCAGTCGGCAGTTGGCAGTCAGCAGTCAACTTTGTTGCTTGTCCTGCTCTTTTGCCGTACAAAGATCCGGTACGTTGATAAAGTCTCCTAGTAATGAGTGGATATGTTTCGTATTAATTACAGTTGTGTTTTTTCCCTGCTGCCCGTTACATGTTAAGGAGTTGGTTGTAATTCCTGCTATGTGTGTGGGTGCGAGACTGTGTTTTGCTAATATGAGCACGTTGGGGCTTAAGTGTGTAGATGTGAATGCGAAGGTGTTGGCTATGTGGGTTACTGTTAATTTCCTCAGCATATTTTCCTGGTTAACGGGATAGCTTTGGGTTGCTTTAAAACTATTAATTCGGTAAAAAGAAAGTTCGATATTTATATAATAAAAGAAGCCTGACAGCGTATTCCTATCCGACCACTGTTAACTACTATTGCAACAACTAATCATTTTTATTAACAATTGTATTATATTGGTAGCAGTATTGGTAACAGTTGCACAATTTAGGGAGCCACGTGCCGAATTCACAGGCAATATCTTTGCGGCTCATTTGAGCGAAAGATACACTTAGACAGAGAAACAACAAAAATATACAAATAGGCAATTTCATTATGGCACAGCCAATTGCACACTTATTGTTTTATTTTTATGTAAATTGTAAATAAATACAAATTGTTTTCCATTTCTCTGAGCAAACAACACTTGTGCAAGCGTCTTGTGCAAATGTTTGTGCAAAAAACACAAAATACAAAAAAAAAGACAGCGTATCAACCCTCTAAAAAACATAAAATTTTCTGCGTTCAATTTCACCCCTGTCAACAATTGTACAAAAACGTTGAATTTTGTATTTTAAATTTTGCACACTTGCCATTTTGTTTAATTTGCATCGAAAATAGAAACCCAAAAAGTCACGCATATATATATACATTTGTCTGCACAAGTATATACATATATATATCTATATACTGATATAGCACACAGTCATAGATGTGTATACATACATTTCTTGTATATTATTTATCAGTGCTAAACGAGTAACGAGCCTCGTTGCCTGGTTTTGTACGCGTGTAGGGGCTTGGGTGGGGGATGGTGAAGTTGAGGGGGTGGTGTGGTAAGGGAAACTGCGGGGGTTGTTTTTCATGTTCAGACGGCGCGACTGTAGTGCCTCTGCGCTCTTGCCACTTCTTAGTCGCAAGGGTGCCGAGCTACAAAAGCAGAAAAAGGAAAAATTCTGCCGAAAAATGTATGTCAGCTTTATAATTGGAAGGGAGGCAGTCAGCTTAATTTTTTTTGTTGTGGCTTGTACCAGGCAGCAGCTCAATATTAAAGCAGTTGACAGTTGCCATCGGGTTTCAGGTCCGACATCTTTAATTAACAGCTCCATTCTCCGTGCAAGCCCAAGCTGGTCGCTCAACGTGTGAATGATTGCATGCCCTACAAGTCAGATGCATCTATCGCATAAATTATACTTTGCTAAGAAACAGGCTTAATGAGTCATGTAGTTCCCGTGCGTGTTTTTCGTGCGTGATATTTAACAAAAGTCTAGACTAAAGCTGCATTGACAAATAATTCATCTTAACTTCCTACACCACGAAATAATGGACAGTGAAGTCTTAAAGAATCCTTAGGATTTTGATAATAAACTGAGTAGCACTCTATCACATACGAACCCATTTGCTGTTGTCTGCATGATGTCTGATAAGTGATAAGGCGGGACGGCGCCAAAAGAGCAAAACAAGACTGTTTATATTTTGCGTAACTGAAACAAAAGGTCGAAGGGTGAAGTGTGCGGACAAACCGTTTTCGCCCAAGTTAGAAAAGACTAATTCCTACAAGCGACGATAAGGAAATTTGCTTTGATACTTTCCCAGATACAGGCATTTTTTATGAAAGCCATTTCTGATACTGAATATGTATGAGCGATACATACTGACGCACCCGCGCATGAAGTAGACCCACACAGAGCGAACAGGGTCTAACCGGCTGCCCACATATGGCGGCCATTGTGCTGACATTTGCTAAGGGCCAGCAAATGCTGGCGATGTTATATTACGACAAAATTTCTCAATATTTTCACTAGTTGTTTACATTTGTTGCAAGTTAAGTTGACGCCCCATAAACGATATGGGCGTGCCGCATTAAGTGCTATCGGAGGAAAAAGAGTGAGATTGAGTTCAGGATCATTGTTGTTATACTTCCTGTGTTGGCTGATATGCGAGAACAACACTTTGATAAGGCAGAATCGTTGATGATGACTCTTCTCCTTAAGCTGAATCAGGGCCGTTGTGATTCAGTGACACATGTGTCATGGGCTGGGTATATTTATTTCAATAAAAATAATTTTTTTTTTTACATTTTTCCCTTCCTTATGTACGGAATATGAATTCAAACTTGGTTTGTTTTACTTTTTAGCTGTGTTCTTCACACCCAATTTATTATAAACATTTCGAACTGGAAACTAAGAAACTGAACAACTGCAACAAAGTGTTTGTGTATGTTTGTATGTTGTTGCCTTCGCCATATGTTAATCAGCCATCCAAATAGCATTAGAGACTCATATAACAGAATTCAAACTCCGAACAGAGGAATGTTTGCTGTGTTGCTTGGCCTGGGAATTCATTTTGAAAGCAGAAACAGTGGCACCCCTTGATGTCGGCTCCCCACATATTTTGGGCTTGTCTCCCCCGTCATTATGACTTTTGAATTATTTCTCACTGTCAGCTGGGCATACCCTAAAATCAATTTATACACAGCATTGTATCTGAGTCTGTGTCTCTCTGTGTCTCTCTTTGTCTGTCCGCTGTTCTGTTTTCTGGCCCTGAACCCTATATGTATGCGAGATTTTGTGCCTAAGTGCATCAATTGACTTGACGCATTCAGAAATACGTCCGTCCAAATTACATTAAAAAAATTGAAAATGCTCTCAGCGCGGTAGCTGTCCTTCTGAAGCTAAGTTTTCGATATTCTTATTTGATGGTTGTTGTAAAGCACCAAGGACAAAATCCCTTTCTGTTTCATCTGATTTAAAGCCAAAATGCATTTATAAAGTCCATAATTTTATGCATGCTCTTCCATAGATAGAATTTTTAAATATAGCACACAATTTGAATTGGATTAAATCAAGTACAAAACTAGGGTTATAAGGCCTTTCATGATAGTGATTGATGATAGTAAGGAACCGCCCATGAAGGACAAAGAAGATACGATTTGGCTTTGCAATGGAATGCTGTTGATAAAAGCCAAAAGCGCTCCACAGTACAAAACAGTGAGATATAAACATGGTTCCATGCTGGCTTTATCAATGCTAAAATATGACTTTGAATAAAATATTAAATATTAATAGCTATCCAATTTTGACGTGGAAGATAAATATGTTATTGGACGAAGGCTCTGTTTATAAATACAAATAAATATAACCTCCTATCGAATGAAAAGATTTAATAACATATAGTTAATAAATAAAGTAATATAATGAATCAAATACTGATGGAAATTTTTAGCATCTGTTAAGCTACTTCACTGCAAAAAACAGAAATTCTCTTTGAAAAAAGCATTTTCCGATGATTTCATTCTTCAACCGTTTGTCTTTCTGAATGACTCAAAGGATTTCCGCGTAAGAGTGTAGTATTTGTTATTTTTGTGTGTATATCAGCACTTTTATTTAAGGAAAATTAAATTTACAATTTTTCTTGCTCACTTCAACGGGTCTGCCCATCGATTGTCGATGTCGACTGTCGACTGTCGACGGAGTCGGCACTCAGTATCGATGCGAGTCAATGGCCAATCAACAACATTGGGCAAGGCGCCTGGCATGAAACCACGTTCCCTTTCTCTGCTGCACTCTGCTTTCTCTACATCACCTTAAACACCAATTGATGTTTATATGATAATGATTAATGACGTTACTTTGATATAGATTGCTTTTTGGTTTTGTATAGTCGTGTGTGTGGATATGTGTGTGTGTGTGTGTGTGAGTGTGTGTGCGAGAGTCTGCAGTAAGCCTATTTATTTATCCAGATATACAAAAGAAGTTGAAATGACTTCCTTCCCTTACCATTTGCTGTAGCCAACTGACATATAGTTTTTTCCCCCCTTTTCTCTTTTCGTAATCATTTCAAGAGTTTAAGCGTGTTTAGCGCAAATTTTTTTCGCTCTAAGCAAACTCATTACAAGATATTCGTCAGTTTTGGGCAAATTGTAGTTGTAGTTGTAGTTGTGTACTTGCCACATGTCAAATTCTCTTTTTATGTTCTTTTCTTGCGTTGGCCGTGAGGCCATTATTTGGGTTTAAAGGCGAAATTTGTAACTCTAACTGTAACTAATGATGACAACTTATTTTGGGTCTGGTTAACTGACTTTCCTAAAACGTTAGCCAATACTTTTATTGGTTTTTGTAATTAATGACCAACCAAGCAACAAGGAGTCCAGTTAAAGGTCAGACATAAGCTAAGGAAATGGTCCTTTTGGACCCTGACAGTAGGTTCCTTGAGCGCTGTGAGATGATGTGATTCCCTCTACACAGCAATACATTTAAGACACAATATATATGAACAAGACGCGTTTCCCATTAATCAAACTCTCTCAGTTCCCGCAAAAACAAAAAGCTATACATTTGACTTTTATGCGTAACTTAGGGTGATATACACCGGGATACTAAAAAGAAAGTGATAGGTAGGATATGACAATTTGAATAAGAAGCAATTAAGTTCCTCAGCGTTTATAAGCATTCGTTTGTATGAAGATGATATGAAGAGTATTAAATTCAGGAAAGCATAAAAATTATCTAAGTAATTATGTGCAAATTGAACTCAATTTATTTCTTTCATTCTTATTCTCGTTATTAACTTTTGACTTTCAATTATTGCTGAACGTTTGTGTCTTTCCTGGCGGCCTTTTCAATTTCAAATATAATTTATCATTATTGAAAACGCAAGTAACGTTTGCTGCAAAGTTCAATGCAAGTTGATATTATTCCGATATTAATAATTGAAGGTGGTCTTATTAAGACTTATACAGATGATTCATCTAGGCAACAGAAAGTCTTGTTTATTTTAAAATTACACTTAAAAAGCAAAAGAAAGAAACTTTGAGAAATTTTAGTGGCATTTATTTACTAAAAGACTTGTTGAGTGGCTTAGCTAACAGCTGTTCTCAGCTTCTTTCTTGATGTCCTTATGCATATTCCAATTTTACTTTTATTTACATTTTTACATTCTGACATGTGTCGCATCAAAGATGAACAAAACCAACCAATTGTCAATAGTCCTAGCGAATTCAAAAACACAATGTTGGTAACACAACGAAGTTGGTAAAAAAGGAAACTTTTGACATTTCGCAACTTTTCGTAACCTTAAAGGCTTCCATAGGTATTCATGCCACTCATCGTGGGCCCATTAAATTTCCCCTAAATTCTTGAGAAAAAGTCGAAACATTTTAAATGAAGCCACGATGACATTTCAACTTAAAATCAGGTACTCCCCAACCTCCCTTATTATGCTACATGCCGTTGACAGCTTTTAATATAAACTGCCTGTGGCTTGATATTCATTTAAAATTCTACGGGTGATGTGCAGGACTTCCACTTGGGCTCGGGCTCGGTTGTGCGTGCGCCCCACTAACCAACCCTTTTTTTTTTGGGTCCTTATTTCTTCTGGCTTAAATGCATGACCTTCTTTTTATAAAAGTAAGTTGTCAAATTATTTTCACTCTTTGCGCAGAAGCTGAAAATTATTTTTTTGCTATTTGGCCATTGAAAAAAACCGAAAGGAAAAATTAAAAAACTATGACGGCAGTCAAGAAAAGTCAAGGCACAAACATAAAAGGTGACCAATAAAAGGCCTTTGTAATCGAATACGCAAAATTTGATGCATGCTCAGGCTGGAGACGGAAACAAAAGGAACCAAATCCAGAACGGAAACTTGAGTAGATGATATGAGATCCGTCGCGTTTTCTTTCATTTTTCTTCGAAAACAGGTGCAGAGTCAAGTGGGTAACGTGACAAATAGCATATTTGCCTTGTATTTATTTCCACTTGGAATTACATTAACTTATTAAAAATATACAATTGAATGGCATAATTAAAACCAATTAGCTGAAGATTTTCTTTCCTTTCCAGGTAAATTAGCCACGTTCATTCCTTTGTTGGATAAGTTTACATCGCGAATTCCACAATAATGATGGTTATTTTCAAAACAATTGCAACTCCAAAGAGGCACAATATTATAATCTTGTTAGGTTTCTGTAAATTTTCTTTCCACATTTTGAGCAACCGGCTTGAGAATATTTTCCTGAGTTTAGAAAACACAGTTGCTAAGAGAGCTGTCAAAGATTCGTTATATAAGTGAGATATTCATATCTCAACTAAACGGATATATTGTATAGTTTTTCATGATCCAGGTTCTTGATTTTTCGTCAGTTCCCTTATTAATAATAAACGGTTGTCATAGACGTCTGGAAACTTTTCTGGGCCAACTGACAGTAGGTATGTTTTGTAAGCCGTGTTTAAACAGTAGTTAATGTTGGTTTTTCTCACTCGCCAGCACGTTTGGCTGTTTGGCCTTTTTCATGTTTATGTTAAGTGTTTCTGCTTGTGTGTCTCTTATTGCTTGACTTGGTTCATCTTGAAGTCTGTCTGGCCCGACCCAAGAAAACGTGTGGTTTCAATTTGTGTTTGGCTAATGAAAACATATGGCTCTAAAAACTGCCTTTCTGGTACATGTTTGCTTTGAAAGCGTTGCATTTTCACTCGCTCAACAAACCGCAAAACGCAAACGCACAGGCAAAGCAGCCCAAACATTTATATCTCTATATTTTTATTTCATTTTCAGTTGCAGTTGCAGCTGCCCCTACTTAGGCCATTAAAAGTTTCCAGCAGACACTATGCCCTACCAATTTTGCCACAAAAGCAATTGTAACTACTCATAGTCAGCCCAGGTCTATGGTCTAGTATTTGTAGCTGTTGATTCCCTACTGATGATGCTGTTGCCTTCAAAGTGAATTCCACATTCCTTGAATGTGCTAGCAATATCTCATTTACATAATCGATGCTTAGTAAAACAGCTTGCAACTCAAATGAGTCGAGTAAAACAGCTCAACCACCTAAGGATTGTCCAGCTCTGTCTCTTGCTACTAAACTTTATGGACAACTTTGATAACTAAGATCGTAGGGTATAATATAGTGCACCTTTTAAGAATGTGTGTATCTGTGTGTTTCTCGCTCTTTCAGCCTACTATTTTTTATGTTTACTGGCTTAATACGAAATTTAGGGCGTTTAGATAAGTTCACAGTGCATTTTTGATGCGCTGTCCCCGTAGATATTTTAACACAATTTTCAGTGCCTGCTTCGCCATCTCCTGCTGCACTGAAGATAATGATTTTGTTTATGGATCAGCGCTAAGTGCGTGGTTGCATTTGCATAAATCGCAAAGCAGGAGGAACGCATTAAACAAAAAAGGACGATGGCCGGCCATTGATAGGACAACAAAATACAAAAAAGAGAGGGTATGAGAGTATTGTAGATAGTATAAAATTTATAAAATTTGTATTATAAGGCAATTCTGAATACAATTATTTTCAACAAAAGCCAATTCATATGCACAAGCGAATTTATATTTTCTCGCCGCCAGTAAATATATATTATTTATATGGCTGCAACGAGTCTGGAAACGCTGAGATAATTTGCATTTTAATAAATACAAATTAATTTTATTAATATACCGCAGACTATCGAAAAAGGTCAAACACAAAATAAGCGAACAAATATATAAGGAAAGAAAAAAGGACAAAGAATATGAGTGGACGGCTATACGCCGGCATTACTCAATCCAACAACGACCAGAGCCATGCGAAATAAAGCAAATCCCAAGAGGAAAAATAAATAACAACGCTTTTTGATCGGGGACTCTGACAAAAAAGTGGAGTCGTTGCTCAACTGAAGTCGCGGATCAATAAAAAAATTGGTATTACACTTTTTTTAAATTTCCCCTGTTAGCGCCCACTGAACGCCCACATCATGCACAGTTACCGGCGCTTGCCTCTGGTTGATGCAACATCGCCATCATTCCAGGCCTGCAGAAATTGTGCCTATGGAAATCCTGTTCTGCTGCCGCTATTACCAGACAACATTGCAAATAGAAGCGTGTGTTTTGGTGTTGGTGTTGCTGTTGCTGTTGCTGTTGTTACTGCAGCCACAACATTTTGTAATTAACCCGTTTGTCATGCAAATAAATCAAAAGCAGTAACTCTTTTACTCTCATTGCTGGGTGAACAGTTCAATGTAAACTGAAATTCAGCTGCAAGCTGCAATTAAGTTGCACTTTAGATGCACTTAAATTTCTAAAATAAGTCTCGACTAAGAGATAGCCGCAAGTCTAAATTTATTAATTTTAGAAAAAAAGACATTATGAGTTGACCTACCCATGGTTTATTGAATAACTTTTATGTTTATTATTATTATTTTATGTATTTACTTAATTGTAATAATGAGCTTCCCGGGCAAAACCGGGCATACATTCAAATGCAAATTAATTGCAACAAGATGAGTTAAATATTTTTCGCATTGATCAGTTGGCTTAGCAATAATTCACGAACGTGCCAGGCATTTGGAATTTCAGTATTTGGCAAATCAGCGTCATCCCGGCAAATCGGCAACATGGTCAAGTGGATGCTTTCGACCCGTGTACAATTCACAAAGTCCAGACCTTAGTCGTGCGATCGTGCGCTATTGGAATGCCTCAATTTAAGTTTTTCTTTACGTCTGTTGTTTTTGTTTGTTTGTTTTTTTTTTTTTTGAAACCGGCTACGTGCGCCAAAAATAGTCCGAAGGGAGCGAACTGTTGCAACGTTTGCAAATTTGGTTAATGATGATTCTTGCAATACCCTGTCAAATACTATTCAAATTTAGGTTAAAAACTCTTTGTCCAATAGGTCCCTGAGTTGCATATTTATGTCGTAACCGGACGGTTTCTATCAAACTATGCGAATGCTAATGGCCCAATTGGGATAGCTACTTAAAGAGCATTTTAAATATTACTAAAATGCCTAGAGTCAAATACCCTTTTTGGACATGGCAGATAAGAGCCGTCTTCCTGATTGCATTGGTTTCTTTTTTGTGTTTTGCATTAATTTTATTTCGAAGACGCGCCAATTTTTTAGCCAAATGGCAATGAACTTGAACGTCATCGCTCGGGTGGAATTTGTGTGCGACACGCGTCTCTTTCTTCTTCAGTTGTTTTCTGCTGTCTGTTTATCTTTCTTGTTTTATATTTAATTGGTCACGCGATTCCTGAATGATGCTAACAGTGGCAACAATTAGCTTTAAAGTTAATAATGTGGAGCAGCGGGAGGTAATGAAGCGAATTAAGTGAAATCACCGGTTTTATTATTACATTAGAGCAGGAGTTAACATAAAAAAAAATCAGTCAAATATAAAGAATTGACAGGTGTTTAACAGGCAAATAATTCTATTAACTAAAAGTAAAAGCTCCTGCACAAACGTATATATATTTATTGAAGTAAGCCTAATTTAATTCCAGCTACAGCTCTATGGCGTGCATACTGCTCCGTTTGTCGACACAGAAAAGTAAGCTGCACGGCAACAGCGAGTCCTCCTTAATAGAGTGACGAAGACATTTTTCGCAAGTTGACGGGAATAACAAAAACCAAGACTAGCAAAAGATTTGTGAAAGGGTTGCGGGTAAAAAAGGGAAGGATAAAAAATGAAGGAAGGGGGAAGCTGCATGGCAGCATGAAGTGTAGCGTAATAAAATGCACACAATTTACGCAATTTACGTTACGTTAAAAAACATAACAGAGAGTGTGTGTACTAAATGGCACACATACACACTCCTATGAGTACCTAGTAATGTTGGCAACAACTAACAGCTCGTGTTGCTGTTTGTCCGTCCCTTCGTCTCTAGCCGTTATAGCTTGTTGTTGTTCAAACGGTTTTCGACGCGATTTCTGTTTTAACATCCGCCATTTTGCTGTCGCTGTTGCTGTCGTTGTCGTTGTCGTTGTCGTTGTTGCTGTTGCGTAGACCATTTTCGGGATTGTAACTGTCGTTGTCCTGGCGGTGTTCGTTTGAGAATGCTTTGAAGATTGCTGAGAGTTTCCGGCTTTTCGCTGTCATTGCTACGGCTGTTGTTGCTGCCGAATTTTAGCTCTATTTTAAAATTTTATCTTTTAAACTTTTTTCTTTTAAAGGACAGGCGTTCGAACGATGAGATTCTATGGTTATATTGAAAATGGCTGAAAGTGTGGGTTCATTAAAGTTAAACCATTTTTTGTAATAGGTAGAAGAATGCATCTGAAAAACCAATTTAGTCTTTCCATTTTTAGTTGAATTTTATTAAAAGCTGCATACAAAATTAAACATTAATGGACCCAGGAGGCAGCCTTGGCCTGACAAATTAAGTTCTTTCTACTGCCTGTCAAGTCGGTACTTAAAAAACACACATACATTCATCCAAAGCGTCCCCTTTGCATAATTTTTGTTGTTTTTTTTTTTATGAAAGTTTGTCGTTATGCAGAAGTTAATGCTATTTACTTCAAATTTGTTCACGTACTTAAAAACATTTGTATGAAAAGCGTTGACAAAGAAGAAAGCCCCTGAACCCCAATTAAATTGCCAGGTTGCTAGAGTTTTCATTAACAGCTTTATACATTGGCCAAGTTTGCATGGTTGGTTGCGTTGTTGACAATTGTGGAAACAAGGCCATTTTATGTGCCTACTTATGAGAAAAATTGCTGCAAATGATGATTGACATCGAATGCGCTGATGCAATAATAAAAGAGAGGCTCAAAATTGCGTATACGCACCCGTAACGCATACAGACGATTAAAAGCATTCAGCTAAAATGTTTTCACATCTATACGAGTATTAGTATGAGGATGAGAGTACGAATACCCGTACTTGTCTCAGTAGGAGTATCTTTGGCTGCAACATCATAAAATGGAGCTGTGACGTGACTCTGCAGCACATGAATATTTTGCGAGTGGGTGCGCGCGTGTTGAGAGTTTGGAATGAGCAAATTGCTTGGCTTTCTCCCCCATCAAGTGAAGATTCCCGTACGAGTGGCGGCCCTAAGAACATTGGCCATTACCTAATGCGCTGCGACAGGCTGCGACATCAATTTTCGGTTGCATTTGAAATGAGCTAAGCTGAGCGAGGCTGAGTAAGACTCAAATAAATATTTAATGCTGTACGCATATCCCGTCATTGGAATTTAATATTTAATGCGATCATCTTTGGACTCTCTCAAACCTCAAACCAACCTTCAAATGCGTCGCAGTCTCTAGTTCGTCGTTAGGGAACACTTTCGCTTTTAATTAATTGATATTAGTTAAGTTTGTTGACCAACTATAAAAATATTGCGATGACGGTAAGCCCGAAATAAACAATAGAAGAGAACTGAACGAAAAGTAAAGGCACAAACAAAATAATATCCACACGCAAAGCGAGCGAAGCTAACAACGCGTTGACATAACAAAGTTTGCACTCAGCTCGTCTGATAAGATATATGTATGTATGTTATGTGTATATGTATACAAACAAATATGTTTTATGCAAGAAAACTTGGGCCAGCGATAAGTACTTGATTTAATTAAGGTGGACTAAAGTTGGTCAATGTCGCTGCCAAGAGAAAGAACAATAAACCAACTATACTCGTACAGCGAGTCAAGTAGAGATGAACATAAATATTAAGTAGATATACACCCGATTTTGTATTGATACTAGTAGAACAATAATCCAGATAGCGACTTTTCTTATTGTGAATAGAAATACTTCAAAACTTATGCTGTGCATACCAGCAAGAAAAGAGAGAACATAAGCTCAATTTGACTTTTTTATATTCTCTGCCAGTTGCCATAAGTAGACACTTGGCCAGAAGGGATCCCTGAATACTCTTGTACTTAAAGTACATTCGTTATTGTACTTGGAATAACTAACCTTCTGGTATATTTCCCATTTCTTCGTAAATAAATATTAAGTTGAAATTTATTCGATATTGATATTGATACGAATAAGTCTATAATTCAGAAAGTGACTTCTCTTATTGGGTATAGTAATACTTCAAAACTTATGCTGTGCATACCAGCAAAAGAAGAAAGCACACAAGTTGAATTTGACTTTTTGACTATCAAGAAAGAAAATTATTATAAGTAGAGTCCTCCCTAGAAGGATTGCCTGAGTAGATTTATGCTTCTGGAATGACTAACCTTCTATGCCACATTACTTCAGTTTTCTTCCATGTAACTGCAAGTCGTTAAATAGCAATTTCACTGAAATCAGTAAGCTCCTAACTTGGCTATATATAAAGGCCACTGCAAGATCGACATAGAACGGCATGAACCAACCTGCACCATGTAGCACACAAAGTTGTTTATGCAGCAGTCGATGTTCTCGCAGTTCTCGCATTCCAGCAAAAGCACCAGTCTCGCTTTGTTGTCAGCCTCGTCAAATTGGTAGTGGGCTCCAGTATTCCTGATAGGTGTTGCTACGCCTCAAATACGTCAAGGCGTATTAGGCATTGTGCGTTACTTAAACGTTCTCGCATCTTTCCCAGTTCCTAGTGGCTCTTAGTTTTCATTTGTTGCATGCGTAGCTGTCAGTTTGTCCGTTTATCAGTCGCTCAGTTGATTTCTATTACACTTCACATTTTCGCTGGTTGGCTTTCTGTTTTGTTGTGCAGTGTGTGTTTTGCTTTGCCATTTCACGCTGACATGATTTTGACACATAAATGACAAAGTGTTTAATATCTGGCACGGAGGAGTGAAGAATAGTGTGTGTAGCTTGTGCCAGGAGCAGCGGAAAATTATGTCATCCCAAACGTGACGAGCTCTGAACACTGTACCAGCTTTATATCAATTTATTTTTGTTTTCTTTCTTCCTTCTGTTGTTGTTTATAATTCCATTTATATTGCTATTAGATTTCTACTAGCAGAAGCTGATTACATATTAATTTCTCGTTGAAAACCTGAGATATGCTTTCCCTAGTAATAATTGCTTATGATTTCAAGACCTTTTTACATTACATGCAATTTACTTTAAAACATCAAATCAAGAGCTCTTCCCACACAACCAATTTACCCAACTGGAATGCAGCGAAGCGAACCATCCTACTTTTTGTCCTTAATTTGTGTTGTCATTCTCATTGATGTTGTTGTTGTTGTTGTTGGACTTGTTTCTGTGTGCTTATGTGCCGTCATTATCGCCCCTGTGCGTTGCAGATTAACTGAAAACTGAACTGAAACTGAATTGGTGGCAGTTACATACGTGTACAGCTTGTCCTACTTGCCTCAGTTCTGCTTCAGTTCAGTTCATATTCAGTTCCTTTGGCAAGTCTCGCGTTGGCGTCACCCATTCTCGGTCTGTCCCTGTCTGTCTGCCCACAACCCACATCTCGCCATACTTAACTGTAGACGAGGTGTGTTCCTTTCGTTGTCGTAGTTATTTAACAAATTAAATTATGATGCAGTTACATATTTAGAATAATGTGCAGAAAATGACTGTTAATTGCATATAAATTCCGTCAAGTCAAAGTCACTCAAAATTACGATTATTTACACCTAGTAATATCTATATAATTTCTGCCTCAGCCCCTCTAAGCGAACTTCCAGAACGTCGCAAGTCCCTTTCTTGGAGTGTGCATTTCCATTTTCTATTCTGCGAGAATTGCCTTTACGACCATTACTTGCCCATGTGGGCGTTAATGAATCTGACGTCAATCATTTTTTTGGCGTTGCTTGTCACTCAATAAACGAGTACTCCTATCATTCCATTCCATTCCATTCCATTGCGTTGTGTTGCGTTGCGTTGCGTTCTGTTGACTGAGGTACTCACTATGTTTGCTTGTGGAGCAGCTGGTCAGCGGAAATCGTGTCGCAGCAAGTGACAATAAATGTTTGCTCAGCGAATGAGAATGTAGTCCAAATGATGGAAAACAAAACAAAAACGCAATTTTCCAGTGTTCTCGACTAGAAAATACTCTGTACTCAGGTGTTTTATACGTACATATCAATTTGAAGCCTGAGCAAACGCTTAACTAATGTCAGGGACAGACAGGTTAGATTAATTCGACTATACTGTACGATCAGGGGAATTTCTTTTGTTTCTTTCATACGGTTTGTGGCAAAATTAATATACTCTTTTAGCTTATTTTAATGAGTGCAGAGTTAAATTAACGGAAACTGCGTTGCCAAAAGATGCATTGCTATTGGAAATGAAATGTGAAAATAACCGAATGAGCTACACGCAGCGAACGTAATAATGTGAATAGTAATAAGTTTAATTCAAGAAAAGCTTGAGAGGAGCGTAGTGGTACAAGGCAGTGAGCAGAGTATATTGTGCGGGAAGTAGTCGTAGGCGTACGACTGGACCCAATGAAACAATAACAACCGACGGATGTCTCACATGCTGTATAAATAGCTGAGAATTAGAGACTGAAGGCAGATAAAGACAAAGAACATATTTTAAAACTCTCTTACACTCAAGTGATCATGTTTTATATATATAATGCGATACCAGACTAACTTTAAAATATTTAGTCATATACGTAGAATATTTTAAGTTCGTTCTTAGAAATTGTTGATAGGCATTATTCATATTAATTTGAGCCAACGTCAGCCTTTGGCAATTAAAATTTCACTTTGGTATCCATATTTTCTTTTGAATGTTTTTTAATATGCATTGTACTCACTCATGAGAAGATGAAAACGTTCCTAAGATCATCAGTATATGCCTGGAAAGAAGATCAAAAATAGCTAATGTAACTAAATTATTGATAAACAAAGTTATAATACCCTCTGCAAGGGTATAAAAATGTTGCACAATTTAAAGTAATTCTGGCCTTCTCTCGACATCTACTACTCGTAAGATATAGGGATCATCGCCCACGAGTAGAGCTCAGGACCCAAGCGAAAAGATACAGAAACAGAAGGAAGGCAACTTAAAGTTTTCTGTATATTCTGAGTCGTTTCTGGCCTCGGTGCGTGTCGGGGTGTGTAGGTGGCCTAAATATTGAGCAGCGGGCTATAACTCCTTGATGTCAATGTGTCTGTTGTTGTTTTGTTGTTGCTGTCGCTCATTTGTTATGCGACAATGATAAATGTCATGCAAAAGTTTCGGCAGCTGTCAAAAGGCATGTTTTTGAGGCTTTTTATTTTCCTGGCTCTGATCCCAATCCCAATTCCCTTTGCTTAAATTCAATCCCTAGTATCCCAAGAATTCCTGGTGCCGACGGCGACTTTTGCTCTTGTGCTCTTGGGCTCTTTTGCGGCTGCTACTTTTAATCGCATGTCGACTGGAAAGTTTGCGTTGACAGAGAAACCAAGAGGCAATCCAAATACGAGGGTTGATTAACGACATTCACATGCACATGTGTCTTTCTGAGTGGCTTAAGGTCTAAGCCTTTTTGCCAGTCATCATCATAATATAAATAATTCCTGTTGAGAAAGCGTCTTATGCGGCTTGAACTGAAATTAGCTCCTGCCACCATCGCCAGATGTTGTATGCCTGTGCTCTAATTTCACACATATTAGTTCCGTTTAGCTCTATTTCTTTAAAGGAGAATGTTCAATGGGAAGACATATTTTAAATTTCTCGGTCCGCGCACATGTTGAGAAAAATTTGAGCAATTTAGATTTCTTCTTCTCCTTATCCTAATACTATTTTCTTGACAATTTTTGTTAATGTTCACTGATTTTCTTGATGATTTTTCTTATTTTTAAGGAGTTTTTTTGACTCATGTACGTGTTCTCTTAGCTCTGGGTTGGCTTGGTGGCGTGATGTCCTCAATTTGTACACAAACATTTTGTTCAATTTATTTATTGAAGGCTTCCAGGGTGCGTACTCGCTTTTATATGAATAAAAATTTATTCAGCCATAAAGGCGTGAAAATTTTTCTTTTCACAAGAGGACTACCAATACCACTGTCTTCTCCTTTTTCCTCTTGCTGTAGATGGTCTTTATGCCTGTGCCGCATAATACTTATTCAAGCAACGATGTGATTTATTTGTGCTCTTTATGTTCCAACATCAATGTTGTCGTTCTGTTGCTGTCCCTCAGCCCACGCTCCAACTTGAATTGATTATTTGTATGTACACTCAAGAAGGCTTTTGGAATACAAAAATTCAATTTTTATTTCAGTATACAATTTTTTTTAAAGCACAGTCAAGTGCCCTTTCCAACTATGGAAAAAATATCTTTTCTACGCATCTAATGAGAGCCAAATACTTAGTCTTACGAATTTGTGGGCCAAATGAACTCTACATGGACATAGCTCCATGCAACTCTATAGGATATGTACAAAAGAGTATGTGTGACTCAGCATTAATATTATAAGAATCGACAGACGAAATACTCCACACAAACCCATTCGATCGTCGAGACGGGTTGCTTGCCTCTTACAATTTTTAAATTGTTATTTAAAAACTATGCAAAGAATAAAATGATCCAATAAATATTTATTGCGTACAGGGAATGACCCCTCTGAGTTATAAAATTATAAATGTCTAATTTTCATAAGATAAAATCTTCAAAAGATAGAAATACTAATATGCCTTGCTTTGTTTCGTATGATTACGTGGTATTAAAAAGGCAGAATCTAGAGGACAGGAACATATTTTAAAGATTTTTATTGTTATGCCGATGAACATTTTTCTGGTCAGCAGCAAAAAGAAAACAACTTTACTACAGGCTCCAAAGAAGTGCTCAGTTCTTACATGCTTTAGCTGCTTTTTGTAATTATTATCCCTTTTGCTTTTGCTCCTCTTAAGCTAAGTTATGTTCTTAATTAATTCGGAGCTAGGTTAATTCTGCATATGTGCCTCTTACAGCCCTTCGTTTAAATGCTCCAGGGAAGGCAGGAGTGGAGAGGACTGGGAAGAAAACGGGTCTAGGCACAGTTTGTCGCCTGAGCATCACTTCAATTAAGGCACTTCAAGGCATACGCTGAGTTGCACGTGTTGAAATGCAGCAATCTCAGCCCACGATTTGCCCTTCTGACTGCCTCCTGGCTGCCTCCTGATCACCTCCTGCCTGCCTGCTGCTTCTCTACTCGTACAAGTGTCAGGCGCTGATTATGATGAAGCATCTTGTGTCATAAATAAACACGACAGTTTTCTTGCGTGGGTTTCTCTGTGTGTGTGTTGTCCTGTTGCCTGTTGCCTGCCTGTTTCATGTTGATTAACCCCTTTTGTAATCCATGCCGAGGAGACCTGATAACTTGCTCCCAAGTAAGAGTATCTCCTACCTTAACTGTTGACTGTTGCTATGCTTTTTTGCCTTTGCTCTATGGTTTGGTGTGGTTTGCTTTGGTTTGGTGTGGAGTGGTGTGGTGTGGTGTGGTGTGGGTTATTCTTCTTGCCACATGCACCACACACATGTGCTTATCTCGCTTCCTGTCAGCTTTTGTGCTCTTCTGCTCTTGTGTGTACTGTGTGGTTTTTCATGTGGCTTGACTTGAGGCAGTTTTGCAATTTCTTCAACGCTTGTGGTTTTTAATTATTTCAAGTTTTTTGCAAACCTGCCTTCAGTTTTCCTTTCTTTTAGCTTGTCAACTGTACTTGTGAGGCCTGCTATTCTAGTTGATATTAATTAAGTTATAAGCTTAACTCTCTATGGACAGAGCCAACTTAATTTTTTATTGACGCTCGTCTACTTAATTTGTTTCCATTAAATAATGGGCCAAAACGCATATGAGTGTTTGGCTTGCTGTAGTTGCTGTACGAAAAAATTCATACCGTAGGTCAGTTGGTCATCAACCAGCTAACTAACTAACTACAAGTAGTTGACCAGCTGGCCGGCTGTCCATTCATTATCTCATTTCCGCTTGGATGAGCAAAAACTTTATACTAAATATAAACACAGTCACTCACACGCACGCTCCGCTCCGCTCTGCTAAAAATTTAATAATGCAAATTGCAAGCGACAGTGAGAAATTCAATTAGCTTTGAGCTGTCGACAATGCTTGCTAAGGGTCTGAGTCTGAAAGAGAACCAAAAATGTTCAGTGTACTATGTACTTGTGTACTATGGATGGGTATGGATGGGTATGGATGTGTGTCGCGTCATGGCATAATTTAATTTGTACGCTGCTCACTCATTCATTTCAGCAAGCATTCATTCAGCCAATCATTTAGCTCTCATTGTACGTAGAATAAAAAAATTTAAATGTATGTATACATATTGTATATATTGTACAATATATGTGTATAAAAAATATATATATATATTCATTCATTTATTGAGCTTCTCCTCGTAGACTTCGAATTTCACTATGAAGCCCCGTAGCTATTTCAATGGCCTGCCCTATACAAAAATATTTTCAACAGTATCCTTCTCGTTTGAATTTCGCGAAGTCTTAGTATGAAAGCTTCAACTGTTTATTGTACAACAATATTTGATAATGATATGCTAGTTTGCAGAGCTCGTGGAAAATAGAAAGCAAGGTGAGGATAATATGATACAAAAATAAAAACCGAAAGGATCTTTCTGATGCCCAGCAGTTCAAAGTTCAAGCCCAAAGGCAACAAAAGATACTCAGTAATTATACTCAAGTAAAATTAAAGAAATTGCAAGCAATTATTATTTGTTATTAGTGGTAATCCAACAAGGGGAGATGAGAGAAGAAAAAAGAAAACAGAGAGACAGAGAGGGACAGAGGGAGAGACCAGAAGCAGGCCGCTTTCAATTTGGCTTGTCGCAACTTAATACCACGATAGCCAAATACCCCTCTAGAGAGCGCATCGTGAAAATAATAAGAAACGATTAATTTACACGAATTACTAAATTTAAGGGGGAAGAATTCATTGGCATCAATTATTATGAGAGAGTGAAGTGCAGAATAGTTTCAGGAATAATTTCTCTTACTCCTATCACCATTAAAGGGCGAACTAAGGGGTCGACATATTGGACTGTGGCAACAGTAAATTGACACTTGAGTGACGATGACGGCGTCAAATCGATTTGAGCATAACAACATATACAGAACGATACGATAAGACCTAAGACTAGAACAAAATACTTGTATGACGATGGAGATGCAGACCGCAAATACTTCTCCAGTGCCCCTTGTTGTAGTTATATATATAGAACTGAAGGAACTTCAGCCGTTGCTCCGTCTGAAGCTACTTGAATACAATTTATCGTTTGTCTTTGATGATGTTGAAGTCGCTGTGCCCGGCACAACTGTACTACTACGAGTTCCATTGTGTTACTAGGGTAGTAATAAAAGTTACATTCCTCAGTCGAGAAGAGCTCACTAACTTCTAAAGCTATAAATACAAAGATTACTGAGGTATTATTTATCAATTGTGCCAAAGATAATACTAATAACTCGTATCGAGTAAATTTACTAAATCTGTTGCAAATTTGCAAATTGCATTGCTCAAAACGTAATCAATCAAACTTCTATTGTCAGAATCTTGTGACTATTAGTTCCTTTGATATAGACTTTAAGCTGTGTGATCTGCTGGAATTTCGCTTCTAACTGGTCTTGCCAGTGTTAGTGTTTGCTTGCGATGCTGCTGCATCAGAAATGCCAAGCCAATACACAGCTCAGAAGTGAAGCAGCTGGCAACTCGCAAAGATAATGCTGCTCATCAATATGTACGCCCGCCCTTCCTGGATCCATAATCAACACTAGTTGGATGTTTGCTATTCGCTACTCAGAAACTGCTTTTCTTACCTGTGGCCCTATTCATTGCGGATCGATTTTCAATACGTTTCATTTCAAATTAAGTTATTTCCAAGTCGAATGCAATTTACTGTCCCTTTGCACTTTGGCATTCTCCCAGCAATTCATGGTTCAGAGCCGCAGATTGAGATGGAAGTTGAGTGTGCATGAGCTTAAAGCGTGACACGAACTCAACTTGATTGTGTTGAAAACACGAAAAATTGTTGTAAGAAAACCTGCAACTAATAAGTTATAAAATATTAGTTTTCAAAAGCTTCTGATGTTTTATAAATATCAAGAAATATTGAGCTTTCGTGTATCTTGTAATTCCAAGCCATTTATTCCTTATTTTATACAAAACCAATGGTGCTCTTGTCGTGTTTTTAATGCACCGTCTCTTGTATAAAGGTTGCTACGTCATCGGTCTGACAGCGGCAGCAGCAACGTTGTCTTCTTAATCATCGATGATGCTTGGAGGTCGACAGGCACTAAGAGAACCCCTGTACTTTTACCGTTTGTGCCACGTCGTATTTCATTTGCATTTGACTGGAAGCTGACGCCCTGCCCTGGAGTCGTACTAACCTGCCCCATGCCATTGCATCCCCCCTATCCAGTCCCTTTCGTGTGGTAAAGTTTTATTAGTTGTACTTGGACGATGGGCAACTCATCCTCATGTAAACCCACTTTAAATAATGATTTCCCTAACCCGCACTGTATTCTCCTTTTCTCTGATCTCTTTAAAGGTAATTAGAGATGCCAGCCAGACAGTTGCAACTTTGGCACGACCAAAGTCCTTTCAGTAGAGGGTGCTGCTCCTAATTAACAAATAGTCTGGCATTAATTAGTAAGCAATAAAAAAGGATATCTGGCTGCGAAATGCTGCTAATTTGTCAGTTATTGCAGAATTTCATATTGACTGATTCAGTCCCTAAATGGCGCTTCAAATAATATCAGCTAAGAGCAACCCATGTACAATCGTATCAGTCCATATTGTACTCAGTAGACTGATATAAATAAATTCATTACGTTCTCTAAATAAACCTGTAAGTTGTAAGCAATTTAATTTTTAATTTATATCCAGTTAATACGCCAGCTAATAAACATAATCATTCGTCTACACTCTGCAAGACTCCATCATAAATTCGTATTATGTATACAGGACATTCTCTGTGTTTCCGTCCTTCTCTATTTCTATTTATATTTGTAGTCTGGCCTATTCTTGGTTGACTGCCTGTGAAATTGCGGAAATGTTCGAAATTTAATATCGCCACGTTCAAAGATTGATTCCCATGTTAAGCACCCCCACAGGAAGACACAGACAAACAGAATGCCGAGCGCACATATTGTCGCTGTTCTTTGGTGCAGAACAGGCAGTACGGCGCCCACTTCTCATACAATGTTCAGTTCCATCGTCGGTGTTGGTTCTGGTTGTGCTGCCCCATCGTGTGGACCCCCTTTGCTTGGAGCTTGCAATTGTTTTTGCAGCATTTACTTTTGCATCTGCTAAAGTGCACTCTTTTGTGATGCGCCTCAAAGTTATGGACTGCGGTTTCTGATTAAAAACATTGTAACAGAGCCTTTTGTTCATTGAGCGTAGCCAAGACACAATGGGGCGTGTTGGGAACAAGCGAACAAGCGAACGAGCAGAGCAGTTCATAAATACGAGTATGTTGTCATTGTAACACTTTTCCGACTCAATCAAGAATAAACCGATGTTCCACAGAGAAAATTAATTGACAAGTTTTATTAGAAAATAGTTAGAGAAAAGGCAAACAGCAAATGAAAAACGACAGCCACAAACCAAGCAGCTGTGTAGGGCCAACAAGAGCCGCTGGCCAGCAAATAACAAAGTCGTAAAGAAATTAGAAAACAAAGCCACCGGCGAATGGAAAATGGCAACAAATATAGCAGTAGAATCAGTAAAAGCAACAGAAACAGAAGCAGTGAACCAATTGAATTGAATACACAACCAGACAGACAATTGGACTAAGAATTCATTCGGAGTTCTAAGAGAGGCAGCACTTAAACTTGGAATGCCAGCGGCAATTGCTGCTGCTGCTGCTGCTGCTGCTGCTGCTGCTGCTGCTGCTGCTGCTGCTACTGCTGCTGCTGCTGATGCTGCTGCTGCTGCTGCTACTGCTGCTGCTGCTGCTACTCTTACTCTTGCTGCAACTGACCAGTTCCAGTCTGTCGATTTCATATTGAGAACTGTGAAGACAATGCGAGGGCTTGGGATTCTCTCATATTGTATATCTTCGCGTAACTCCTTCTGCACTTTGCTTTTGAATTTTTCTTCTCTTCTTTAGAATCTAGTGTCTGTTTATTATGAGAGCTTTAAGGGCACTTTCATTTATTAATTAGTATTACTTTTAAGTTCTAATAATCCCTAGCAGAAAGTTAGTAGAATACCTGTGGTGGGTTTGTATCCGCCAATAAATGTCCCCTAATATTATCACGTATCTATTGTATCATATTGATAGAATTTAAAATGCAAATTAAATAATTAACATTCTTAATACACAAAGACGAAAACAGAAAGCAAAACAAAGGGGGGCTGGATTGACTCCTCTGTTGATGCTGATCAAGAATACATAACATTTACAGACATATGTATATATTCTCATTTCAACTGCCTCATAGAATATATGTTCAGTCGCACTGCTTTATTATAATATTTTATAGAAATTTTCAATGGGCACAGGGTATAAAAAGCAAAAGCAGAGCCAAGTGGGAGATGTTGTTTAAGTTTAGCTTGTATATATCTATGTATGTTCAGATATGTATGTATGTATGTATGTATATGTTATTGTTATATTTTGCTGTAGCTCGTGGCCCGTTTATCTGACGTTTGCTGGTGTGCTAGCTAATAAATCTCAATGCGAAGAGTGAGAGCGCAGTGCATACATTGCGCTTGCTATTTTATCTAACTTTCATTAGAACAACAACAAGGGCAACCGCAAAAACAGTAGCAGCACCAGCAAAACCAACAACACCAACAACACCGACAACACCGACAACAACAACAACAACGACAACAGCCGTTAGCAACTGACTGCATTCATTTGTGCGTTCATTGAACTATGCCGGCAAATTGTTGCAGCAATAATAATAGCAACAACAACAACAACAACAACATGCATTACGCGCATGTACGAATTCCGTATACACTGTAATTCTTTAACTAAAAATAATAATTACTAAAGTATAATAAAAAAAAAGAGTATAAGATATAAAATAAGTAAATTTTATTTAGAAACGCAATCAGCTGAAAATATTTATTTAATATCGTCGGTTAGAATTTTTCACATGGAACAACCAAGGACGAGGAGTGTCGACTGGTGCAATTGTTTGTGCTGTCGTTCTTTCTCCTATTGGTGTTGTTGTTGTTGTTGCTGCTGTTGTAAAAGCTATTAAATGCTTTGCTTCGCGCGCTCATTTAGTGCTCTGCCTCGGCAAGCGAGTCTCTGTCTGTCTGGCAGTTTTCCCGTCTGTCAGTCTGTCTGTATGGCTGTATAGCAGTATGGCTGTATGGCTGTGGCTGTCAGTCTGCTCACAGATTACGCATCTGTCGTGTTGGTGCTATGGCTGCTATTTGCTTGGTGTAAAAACATTTCACAGTTTTCATTCATAAATGTTGACAAAAGCAACTGCTGGGTGCGCTACTCTGCTCTCCTCTACTCTGCCCTCCTCTGCAGTTGATGATGCCGCTGCCTGCGCATAATGACGTTTTGCAATTAGACAAAACCGGCACAAAGGGGCTAAGAGTGATACAATTTCATATTCGTATATCTATGTATCTATGCATATAAATCGGAATTGAACATATAAATTGTATCTAGTACTGAAGCTTCTAGCTTAGATAACCTGTTTCTTGTCGCTTTCAGTTTTTTTGTTTGTTTTTGTTTTTTTTTTGTGCTGCTATTGTCGCTTATGCAATTGCGAGCAATTCGAGCTGCGAACTCGTTTCCATGCAAACTACATAAATGATTGCTTTATGGCGCTGCAGTTTTAGGCTAAAAATAAATACCATAATTGCATGTTTTTGCTACCGCTCAGTCGTCGCAGTGTCGGCTTGATGCCCTCTTTTGTACCCTGCATAAATTAAAAATAAGCGAAACAAAATCTATCAATGTATAATATTTATTTAGTTATAATTAAAATTATTTATCCCAATATACAACCGAGCTTATAGAGCATACAGACCGATTTAGAGGAGATCAGGCAGCATAGGGCATTTTCAAGTCAAGCAATCTAGACTTAAACATTCCAGTTAAATTTTATTGTATTTTAAGTCTTGGAAGCGGAAGAAACAAATTCAGTTTTCAGTTTCGTTAAACAGCATTGTTAGAGCATTTTCCCCTGTTTTGGCGAGCGGATGCGTAACGTGTTTAAGAATTTCTAACGAAATTATGAAATTTGTGTAGAAACTAATTGAAAGTCGTCTGACTTTCTAGACAGTTCACAGCACAAACAATAGCGGGTTTTCGCACGCCCAAATCATTTTTCCAGCAGCCCACTTGAACCGGAGGCACACTACTCGTATCATATATCAAACCACGGTGGTCCCTACTCCCCTGGTTCCATGTGCACTGGTTGGTCTTTTGCTTTTTGCCTTTTCCTGGTCTGCATTCAGCTGTGAAACTTTGTTAGACTAACAGCTGCGCATAAAGGCAGAGAGAGAGAGAGAGAGAGAGAGAGAAGGAGAGGGAGAGGCAGAGAGGTCGGCGCAATCTTTTTGGCCACTTGCGATGCGGTCGCCACATGAATTATTTATGTGCAGCTCTTCTGCTGCAGCTGCACAAACACACAAACATTTGCATAATAACTTGCATCATCTGATGGCTTCTCTCACGTTGATACTCGAAGCTAAGCGCAGACATTTGCCATTTGCTCGAGCCCAAAGCGGCAAAGACGAATATTTTCCTGATTCAAACTACTAAAAACTAAATGAAACAAAGGAAAACTTTGTCAGCTTAGCTTTAAGAAGTCAAACTGCTAAAAACCCCTGGTAACTTCACTAGTCATTAAAAGTGCAAGTAAATAATTTAGGAGACACACAAATAAAACTATACTTACCAATACCAGATCTTCTGACCCAGCGACTGTCTATCAGTTCACCTGCAAGAACAATGCTCGTATTATAGACAAGATTTTAAATTATACAACGCTTAAGGCTAAATGCTGAGATAGTTTCACGTCGCACTGCTTAAAAATGTACTATGTCATTATGTTAAAATGTAAAAAGAAAATTAGGTTTGTGGCCATTGTGTTTTTTTGTTGAGCTCAGTTGAAGTTGCAGTT
Source organism: Drosophila repletoides (assembly GCA_018150835.1). NCBI lineage: Eukaryota > Metazoa > Arthropoda > Insecta > Diptera > Drosophilidae > Drosophila > Drosophila repletoides. Next base: position 154,760 of record JAECWQ010000089.1, read on the forward strand.
GCAGTTGCAGTTGCAGCTTTAGTTCGCAGTCGAGACACGCGTCTCACATGTTTTATGCTTATTGCGCAGGTAAATGGAAGGAGAAGTCCAAGTCTGACTCACCGTGCTGCATGGGTCCATTGTTTATGCAACTGCAACAGCTCTGCCTGTGCCACTTTAGTAATAGCTAGAGCAAAAGGAAAAATAACAGAAGCGGCAAATATTTGCTAACGTGACCGTGAACTGGCATAATGCGGCACGTGACGATTATGCCACGACACGTGCCGCCCACTTAATTTTGTGTGCTGGCAGATTTGTTAAAAGATCTGCACGCATTTTCGCAAAGTTTGTCATAATTTTGTGGCAGCTGGCGCTCCCCTTTTTGCCCTTGGCCCTCCAGCTTGTAATTAAATTAACAATTAATATTTAAGTAACTCTTTGGCACGCACTTGGAAAATTTTAATAGCTTTATTTCAGTACTAGGGCCTCAAGATTTTCCTACCATTTTAGAGCGGTTTCTCCTTGGGCAATTCATTTGTAAAATTTATGATGAAAGTCTTTCAATTTTCATAAATTTCCATTCCAGTCTCGGCCAGGTCTGGCTCCAAATGGTTGATCAGGAGAGATTTACCCACTAAGCCTGCAAAATTTATGCGCTGTCCTAAGCCCTTGGGAAATTGAGCCCCTTTGTTCTGTATGATTCCTATGATTATGTTTTATTCCTATCTGACCCGAAATTAACTTTTAAACTGGATAACTAGTCATCTATCGTAAATATTTTGTTGAACAAATAGTTCTAATAATACGCTAGCAGCGTACAAAACCGTCAGAATCTCATATTATTTAAATTAAACAAAAACCACATTTTTTTATTGTTGTATTTGCCATTTTTCATTCTGAGCTGCTGCTGCTGCTGTTATTACTAAGTCGTTTGGTATGCAAAACTAATTTGTTTTTTTTTTTTTTTGTTGTGTTTTATAGTACTTTTTATACCCTGTACAATTATTGGGTTATACATTTATTGTTTGCGTGGTACTGTGTGTGGGCGTGCCAGCTATTTTTTGCTCAGCCGTGTGCAAAGTATTCGACTCGGCTCAGCTTAGATCATATTCTCATTCTCTCTTGGCAGCAGAAGTTCTCAGCCGGCGAAGTGTTGTTGAGAATGTCACAGCTACGTGCCCAGCTATGTGTCATGTTCTTAATGGAGCTTGAGATGAATCGGATCGGATAAGGGTAGGGTAGGAGCTGAGTGGAGTGGAGTGGAGTGAAGTGGAGTGGAGTGAAGTGCAGTTGAGCTGAGCTGAGCTGAGTAGTCGATTCAGACTGCTATTTAGTTTCTCAATATAATTTATTATAGAATTAACCTTCAACATTCTAATGCCAATGCCTTAGCTGCATTAGCTCTGTGCTCATTGCAAATCAGCTAGTATGCCAAAAACGTGCATTTAAGAGACCTTGGTTGGCTCTTTATTAAAGCTTAAAAGAAAAATCTCATGCTGTTGCTTAGGTCGTTGACCCAATTGTTATGTTATGTGCTGTGTCTCTACCACAATATTTTATAGTTAGTATCAACTGTTATTACACAAGTTTTGGATATAGATTTTGACCAAACGCTGTTAAGATATAGTAGACTATGATATAATTTTATAAAAAATGAATTTGTCTAGAGCTTTTAGACTCAAAGTAGATGTGGCATGAAAATAAATGGAAGCCGCAGCACTTTTGAGAGGCGCCACTTAAAAAATTTGCAGATTCTCAGATATACATATGTACTTTATAAATTTTCAAATGTCTCTGGTTATTTTCATTTTGTTAATCCTTTTGAATTCAAAACGTTTTTTGAAATATATGTATACGAAATTGATTCTAAAACAACTCTATGTCAGAATATTCGATCATTTAATTCGGTATTATGTAAAAGATATTAAGATAATATTTTGGAAATAATTAATTGGAGTGGAACAATGATTTCCACATATTTGAAGTGCTTGATTCTTTGCTATGCCATGTTAATTGTGGATTGAGAAGCAACCTAAATTTCAAGGGTCTTTAAAAAAGTGCTTTCTGGCAGTTGGTATTACTGTCTATCATTTAAGTTTGCTGCCCCTGACCTGTCCAATGTAAACGGAAAGGAAGGGACCCTAGGAAAAAATACAACGAATAACAAACATTTTTTAAGCTCCGCATATGGGAAACTAATTATGCTGCCATGCATGTCACGGAATCAAATCTGAGAATTAAATAATTACATTGTTAACTGAATCAAGTGCTTTTGCCATAATTATCCAATTAGAAACTGCTCTTATCTGGGTCATCTTGGCAGGTGTTTGTATAAGAGATTCATGAAAAATTGTTTGAGGTCTGAAAACTCTGCTTTTGTCACTGCTCCACAAAAAGCGGAATAAGTCAATCTGTCATACAGTTACTCGGTTTTTCAGCCGTATTTCTGCTCCAATGAGCCCAGCCCCCAAGCCTGGTAATTCAAAACTTGTCTTCAATATGATTTTGTTAACATTTTTTAAACATGAAAGGAAAAAGCCGCCACAACCGTCTTGCCAACTGAATTTTTTATGCAATAAAATGAATAGCATGAAATTTTCTTTTTATTATTAAATGAGACATTGGAATTTTCGATGTGACCCAGAGAAGTACTCCTGGATCTTCCCTCATAAATAATGAGTCGTTTTCAGACTAATGACGCCACACAAATGATACATCTTTTGAATGAGCTACAGCTGAGAGTAATATTAGAATTACTAGTTCGATAGGTTCAAGCAATAGAAACTGAGATAGAAAACAGTAAGGTTTCATTCAAATTACTTAATTTAAAATATAAGCATACAGACAGCGGCCCTGAAACATTCCGATGCCCTTTTCTTTACTGGCAAATTTTGAGCGCGTGCCAACGAAATGGGATGGATTTTAAGCTCATTAACATTCCGATAGCAAATACAGATTGTATAAAAATATTTTAATTTCGCATTTCGAAAATGATAGATCCACTTCTCGGAGTAGGAGTGCTCTCTTGACCACATGTGAATCGCGAATGTGAATCGTTATCGGTTTAACTTGCCTAGCCTTCTCCAGAACACACAACCTTTATGATGCTGGGAGGCTAACCCAACGAAGTTAGAAAAGCAACGAAAAGAAACGACAAAGGATACGAGAATTGTTTGTGGCGCGTTAAGAAGTCAGGCGCTGAACTGACACGAACATAAACCGAAGCCCAACCCCATATTCAAGCCTGAACCCAAACCCAAATCTAAGCCCCACCTTGGCCGCAGACGTAATTCGATATGAGCAAGCTTGACATGGGCTTGGACCCTGGCATCGGCTTGGGTCTAGGGTTCCTTTAGCCAAACAAAATCGAAAAACTCACAGCAGGCAGGGAAGGTGTGATGACATGTCGCTTTGGGGCTAGAAATCAGCTCGGATTGCGTGTGGGCAGCGTACTTCAAAGGCGTTCCATCTAATGAAAAACAAAGGACTATAAAAAACGATAGCTTTCTCCGAGAATATTGTCGGTGGGTATTGGGGGTGGCTGATGCTGAAAATGCTACTGGGCTCGCCAGGAAAAAGTTCACTGCTGCGAGATGAGACACGAATTACCAAATAGCCATGTCTCGACATCATCTAGGTGGAACTTTGTGTGCATTTGAAAATTTTTAAATGGATGCAGCAGAAATACAAATACAATTTGTTTTCGAGTTAATAAATACTTTATTGATCACAATTAAAGTTTTGTGACAGGCAAATACGTCAATTATTTTTGCTACTTAATGCTTAATGAGGCGAGTCACTCATAAAATCAGAGTATGCAATGCATTTAATGGCCATATAAAAATTTCATACAATTTGTGCAAAAAAAGCTTTGGGGAATAGATATTAGCGGAGTTGGACAAATTGCAGTTTCATGTCAGAAGCGGCAATCACGAGCCATGCCTCAAGTTTTATGAGCATTTAAGGCGCCAAATAAAACGGCTCAAAAAGAAGAAAAGCTGTAAATGTGTCGCCGTTGGCCACTAAAATAATGCTACAAAGCCAAGATTGCTCTTCAGCCCTCACTTTTTATATGCCGAAATTTATTAGAGCATATCTCTCTCTCTCCCCATATCCATATACTCACATATGTACATAAGCAACACACATTCGCCTCACGCATTCCAATGTAAATTTTAGAAAATTGAATTGGCGCATTGCGCCATGTGTGTGGGAGGTGGGAGTTGAAAAGGACGATCAACATTCTCTCCTCTTTTCGAAATATTTTCCAGAGGCAGCTGCCGAGCATGTTGCACCCTAAAGTTACGCATTAAAGTGCAAAAGGGCATTTGACAGGCAGCGCAACGTAACGTAAGGCAAACTAAGTAAACTGGGACCTAAGACCTGGTACAAATACAATCATACTAAAAGGTGTTACCCTGCGAGCAGCAGGAGCTTTTATTACATATATATATATATATATATATATATCGTATTCAGAGTCAGTATACTCAGAGTGTCCGGGGCCCACAAATCCCGTTGAATCCCGTTGCCGTCCTTGTTCCCCCCTATTTGCTCCGTTTCAACTTGAAAGCAATTGAAATTTGTCTTGTTTTTGCAACACTTTTATTTGTTGTATTATCCAGATTCCCTTTAATGTTTTATTTTTAGTTTAATAAATAAAAGATCAATGTAATTAGTTAAAGAAGGGGCCAAGTGTATTTATTAGCTTACTCAAATTCCATTTAATTTTAGGAAATATCCCGAAATAGCTCGCCAGGTGTGTTCTTGCCTCTTTCAATATTCATTGCATTTTATTTGTTCTTTTGTTGCGGTTCTTTCAGTGACGTGTTTACGCATAAAATTGGTTCACTTCTCTCTCTCCCCGTCTGGCTGACTGACAAGGACGATATGGCAGTAACGAATACTAAAATGAATATTTACGCGGTTTTCACGTTCCGATTTCCTTTTCCCGGTGTCAACAAATGCCATATCTCAAAATGTTTGCCAAGTGCCAAGTGCCAAGTGGCAAGCTGAGAAGGAACTGAGGAACTTATAGATACAAAATTTGCACAAACATTTTTATGTGAGCTTTTATATCTGCTGCTGGAGCTACTTTAACCAAATATTTAAAGCCACCTCAGCAACAACAAAAGCAACAACAACAACAACCAACATATACACATAAAAATAAAAATACTATAAAACAAGCCAACCCCAAGTCGCTATGCTGCTCTTCCTGCTACTTTTGGCGCTGTAGCTGTTCCTGGTCAATTGGTCGGTGCACTGTTGGCCACTGTTGTTTGCCCTGCTAATGGCCATGTTGCTTTGGTGTCTGCTGCCTTTACTGTTGCTGTTGCCGTTGCTGTTCCTGTTGCTGTTGCTGATGGTAGGATGTAAACTGGGTTTTAATTTTCTAATTACAAACGGTAAACAAATGAAAATTTATTGTGGCCGACGTTGCTCAAATGTGCGTGCTACTGCCTACAAACTGCCTCCACCGAAGGTGTGGCGTCCAATCCCATTCCTCCCCCAACAACAGCAACAACAACAACGGCAACAACATTTATGCAAACAGACAACAGGCTTTGCCTAAGTAAGTGTGTGTGGGTTTATGCCCCACCTTTGTGCGCATTTAGTGAAATACCCGTTATGTCGCTTTTGGGGGTTGCCTCTGGCAGCGGTAGCCACATGCAACAGTCGCCGTAGCCGTCGTCAATTTCGGTTAACGTAGCAAGACGCAAGGCACGCACAAAGCATACTCCACATACACCTCACACCTACCATTTCCCACCCAAACACACATATCCACTACCCCCAAAGTCACAACAAAATTTATTAAAAACGACGCTTCGCTTGTGGCAGCTGTTGTTGCTGCTGCTGCTGCTGCTGTGCCACGACTTTTTGCCAAGGTGAAATAAATGTATTGCATAGGCGCCGCCGCACACAAAATATTATAATAATAAAATGTAAGACTGTGCAAACAAATCGTAAAATCTCACATATCCCTTAAATGGTTTTTCGGTGCGCCGTCCTTTGGGTTCCCATCCCCTTCACTTCAATTCACTTCAATCGACAGGAACAGTGGAATTGTACCCCTTTTGGAAGAACTATGTCGCTACATATTTATATTAAGTCCGTTTCATTTTTTAAAGCGCTCGAGAATATTGAATATTCGTAACTAAGTTTGTACGAGAATTGTAGTACAGGGTATCTTCAAATCGATCATTCTTGTACGAACACGTGCTTCTTTTTTATACGAGTCCTATGGGATTAGTGCACGCGTATACGTGTAGTGCTTTCCACGCTTTCTGACTCATGATTCGATCCAATGTACTGGCTTATATAGTCGCATTTTCCGCCTTAACATTTTTTTGCATGCTCAGCTTGCTTTTTATTTTACGGTTAAGTAAAAATATTCGAAATTACCTTGATGTGGCTAAACTGGTCGTATAGAGGTAGTTGGCATAGTTATATAAAATCTGTTTGCAGAATTAGGAGGTAGCCCACAAATCCCATTGGTCTCGCAGACCTTTCTACTATCGTGATTCTGAGTCCTCAAAAATTTAAATATTGTAAATCTTCCTTTATATAATATATGATTTTTGAACACAACTTTAACTCCCTGTAGGTATGTGCATTTGGGTTATCAACTGTCGTTTTTTAGAGGGCGCGTGTGCTCATCATTTTTTGTTGTGTCCTCAACGCTTTGGCAACACTTGAAGCATCTTCAAAGTGCAACTCATTAGAGTCAAAAGTCGGGGTAGATGTTGTTAGACATGATTAAGTGGAATGAAATGAGTAAATGGCGCTGCTAAACATCAAGAGAGATAGGAGCTAAAGTTAAAAAAAAGTGTCAACAGCTCTCTAAAGTGCCATTGTGTTTGTCTGTGCTTATCTCCTTGCAGCCGTCAAATATGTCCTTACCGCCCCTTCCTTATCCTCACTCCCTATTCCTGTGTGCATGTGTGCATGTGTGTGTTTGCGTGTTTGTCTTTTCTGGTGTGTGGTTGTGTGTTTAAGTGTTGCAAAAGTACTCAATTAACAGCATCAAATGTGCTTTCCTTTGTTGCTAAGCACTTGAGAGTGTCGCCTTCAGGCGTAGATCAAGGATGAAATTAAGGAGCAAGTTGGCAGGGGTAGATTTACTCGCTGACATATTGAATGTCCAGTTATGCTATAAAAACGAATATAAAATCAAAATAAACGATTTCTTTATGTTTCTTAAAGCTGTTGAATGTTGTTAAATGGAATTTTAGTTTCAGTTAATGAAAGGTTTTTTAAGTTATTTCTGTCTGTCTGTCTCCCGGCTAACCACATACCACATGGGTTAATTGCTTTTCACTTGAAAGTTCAATAATGTAGATATTGGCAATAGCTGCCGGCGCAGAGCAGATCACCCTTTTATTCGTTACGTATGGCTATTGATTGTTGTTGGCTGCTTTTTCCCCCAGCTGTCGCCTGTGGCTTTCAGCTTTTAGCTTTTGCTGCAATGTTGCAAATTTACTACCAAGTGTTACTTTTTCATAGCATAGCGAGAAACCGCCTCTATGAAAAATTTAATATGAGTTTTCATTTGTCATAGCAAAAGTCCGTAGAGTCAGGAGTCAGGCGTCGGGCGTAAGGCGTGAGGCATTAGATATTGTGCGTCAGACGGGGTATTTGCGAGCTGCTTAGTTTCTGACACGAGAAATTCAATTTGTTGCAAATATTATTGCGCCAATGGCAAAAATTGCAAATTAATTTTTTCAGCAAACTTGAAACATGAAGACCAGAAATGGCAATAGCCAAAGCAACTACAATCAGTAACATATAAATAACACAACTGAAAAAATCCAATAAAAGAGGCGAGCAGCTAAAAAAAGCGCAACTTTATGATAACAAAGCCCAAGGAAACAGAAAAACAAATTGGAAATAAGAAAATCAAAGACTAAGCTGCAGGAATGTGCCTGATGGACATTGCGATGACCTGTAAATTAATTTCACTTGATATTAAATATTTGCTGCAGATTTATTAGACTAAAACGTAGAAGTCTTTCTGAATTTCATTATGTAGCTCATACAAATGTTTCAATTTAAAATGCCCTTTATCTCCTTTATTACGAGGTATCAAGAAAGAGAGTACATCTGCGCGAAGAGCGAAAGAGACCTTAAAGAAACGAGTGCAAAATTGAAAACTCTATTATTCTGTTTTACTTTCGACATAGAGTTCTTGCTCTTACAGTACTTTTTACTTTAGTTTCTGTTGTTTTCTGTGATCTGGTCCACAGTTTTTTCGCTTCTCAAGTAATCAGAAGTGCTACGGTTGAAGGAGTGGCAGGATAAGAGTAAGAGAGTAATACGATACATAGTCGTATTTATTAAAGTCCAAATTATGAAGCGCTGCAAATAAACTTCAAATAGACAGACAGAACTTGATGATATCCTAGGGAGTCCTGCAGCCATGTTTTCGGTTTTATTTGCTTAAGCTTTGTTCGTCTTCAAGGCCTGGGCACATTGATTATTTTCGTTTGATTGTCCTAGCCAAATATACGCATTTACCACAGAAGTGTCCTTTTTGTGGGCAAGCGGCGAGTATTTTAATAATCAACTTGTGTGTCAGCTGCTGTCAATCAAAACAGAAATACTGTGCTACATTTTTATTGCTGAATTTTATGTTATAAAAAAATACGTTGTATATTTCGTTCTTTCGATGATGTGTGTGTTCTCAAATGAAACGATAACAAGTTTCCTTTTTTTTGTGATTTAATAGGCCGCAGGACATTCATTCAATTTTACCTTTTTTATATCTGTTTGACAAATGCCATTTTCTATTATACTCCGATCCAGAATGTTGGTTTACACAACTTTTTACTCCTCTACAAGTAGAAAGCAAACAGCTGATAGCTGGCCTGCGGCAAAATCAAACGCAAAATTCAAATGCAAACAGCAACAACAACAGCAAAGATGCTTTTGTTGCACTAACAAATGACTTTATCCATATGGAGAAGGTTTAGGCTCGCTTTCGCTGATTCCAATGTATTCATGGGATGGTCTCAGCTAGCAAATAAACACACCACACACTGCAAAGTGAACACTGCATGGCCAACCTCAGCCTCTGTGAGTAAAGACAACACAACCACAAGGCAGGCAGACAGGGCTGGACTGACAGGACTTTACAGTACAAACAGTAGAAAGAGCACAAACAGGACAACCAGGGCAAAAGCATCAGACAACAGCAAAAAAGAGTTTACTGCCATGAGTTCTCCAGGAGGGTGTGACCGTTCTTGCTGTCATTGCTGTCGACAGTCAACAATCGACGTCATAAAATGCATCAGCAAAAGGCGGCTACAGCCGAACATCAGCAACAAAACATGCAGAAAGGCTGGCAGAACAGCAACGCGTAATTCAGGCAACCTCAGGAGAGAGACAGCATAGTTAATGTCATCGAGGAGCAGAAGAAATTCATAAATTTCATAGTCTTGTGAAATGAAGAAATGAAATTTAATATAAAGCACTAAGTAGCAGGTGGAGCACATAGAAAAAATACTTAGCTAAAATTTTAATTGACTTTGTAACTTTATCCAGATAGAAATTATCTGAAACCTTTCAAAATAACTCGCCACAGAGCTTTCTTAAGTCAATATCTTGATCCCCATTGGCCTACAATTCCCTAATAGTCAGTTTTAAAGTCTTGATTTCCACGCCAGAGCTCAGAAAAGTTGTTGTAAATTTGCATTCAGATCTTTCTTGGCAGAGTATTAGTTAAAATGCTTTGGATAACCTCATTTCTGACTCATAAACAAAGGCAGAGCAGCATTTCTAAAGACTTGCGCGAACAATTGAATTTTAATTTGTATAACGTTGGTCTACCCCAGACAACAGAAGCAGCAGTAACAATAACAATAAAACACGCTGCATTTAAAGTACACATTTCCAGTTTGAGCGATGCCGCAACGCCCTGGGGTATGCAACGAAAAAAGTTATATCGTTGTATATATAATACGGCTAAGAAGAACTAATAGAGTGGTGCATAGCTTTAAAAAGCGTTTAGAGCCAGTTCTCTGCCTCTTGGTTACGAAAACAATTTTCAAATTGCTGGCCAAAAAATGGCGCCGCCCTTAGTATACCTTATGCCATCAATTCAACAGCAATTACAAAAGCCACAGCAACAGCAACAGCAACAGCAACAACAACAATAACAATACCAACAACAGGAGCACACACGATGCACAAAAACAATGGCCACAACTTTAACGGGTGGTCGCCTTGATCATTATCAAGTTCTGTTCCTGGACGACACTTCGAATGGGGAAGTGACTCTTACATGACTTCTGCGGCTGCGTTTTGTGGCCAGGCTTTGAGAGTGTTAAGGTCGAATGCACAAGCACAATACTAGAAAGCACACAGTTGGAGCAGGGACGCAGACAGAGACAGAGACAGAGACAGAGACAGAGACAGGCACAGGAGCAAGAAAGCTGTACTCTGTCCCAAACATATTCGTATGCACAACAATCGCCCAGGACGACACCTGGCCGTCGTCGTCGTTGGAGTCAGGTGCCGAGTATGTAACAACAAAAAATCAAAACAAACGCGAAGAGGGAAGAGTTAGAGTTTAATGCTTTTCCATAAACTAGTTGGTGGCACGGCCACTCTCAATCCCGATACGAACCTTCCGCTTTCCTTGCTTCCTTTTAATGTAGGCGCCGCGTCGGCCGTTGGCCCTTTCTAGCTGGCTTTTACTCGTATTATTACTACTACTATTATTATTTTGTGGGCTGTTTTGCTGCGCTGCGCAATGCTATTGCTGGCACTGCCCAGGCACAAGTACAGGAAGCATGAGTCGTCATATAGGCGCGCCAGGCAGACGCCTAAAACTATGCCTCAGCGTTTAGTGGCAATATCAGAAAAAACACGCAACCCCAACGCGGCCAGCAACAACGGAAAGCAGGCGGTCTGAGGACTCAGGGCTAAGGGTTGTGAGACCGGCCAGGGGCAGGGACTGTTGAGTTTACTCGTAGCATTGCATGTTGTCGCAGGCTTTTCCAGCGCCGGCACCCAAAGTAAACAAAAGGAAAGCGATTTTTTCTCTCTTTTGGCCACAAAACTTTCGTTAACACGAGAAATTGCATGCAGTCGAAACTTACAGCTGACAGAGGTTATGTGTGTACATGAGAGAGTGTGTTTGCCAACTGTGGCAGCTTTTGCAACAACAGCAACAATCGCTGAAGGTTATTGTGGCAAATTGTGTTTTTGCATGAAAACTTTAAGCAGCTTAAAGATTAGTCGGAAAAGCACAACAAACAATTTTCTTTACCACTTCTTGAGTGACTGCTGCTGGAGCTGTTCTCTGAGTAAGTGAGTGTTCCTCTGTGTGCGTGCATGTGTATGTGTATGTATGTGTATGTGTATGTGTATGTGTATGTGTATTCGTATATGCTTGCAACATGCAACTAAAGCTAAAATTTTGTGCATGGAAAAAATTCTTGTTACTCAGAAAGCTTTATAGAGTTGCCCAGCCCACACCCAAATAGTTCTTATTTTCTCAACAATTCCCTTATTTAATGACCAGATTGCTTACATTGCTACAAATAGCAATTTAAATAAGTGCGGCATGCCATGAAATTCCATTTATCACTTTCACATACTTTCTTTGTAAAGAAAATATATTTAATATAAATCTGTATTTAGTTCGCAACAAAGAAAATAGTTCAATTGGAAAGAGATAATCATTTATCTAGTCGGATTCTGATGGGGTCAATATTCTAAAAGATTCTTTTTAAAAAAACCGTTTAGCACCTATTAACTATTAGCAACACTCAAACTTATCAACGCCTGGTAAAATGGCTTTGAATGGTCAGAAAGTAGTCCGAGGTATGAGGAAATGTGACTGTAAGTTAAAGGAAAACCGAGACTACTTCTCGGTTTATTTATAATAAATTTATAGATTGAATACACAAGTGCCTGCCGTAAATATTTTCTCTTTTAGCTTGGTTTTTCTGCTATTGCTGCTATTTTCTGGCCACATTTTCTGCCATGTAGCTGCTAACTTCTGACTGTCGCCGGCTGCTGTACTCATTTGTTAATTTTTTCATTGTCTTGTTTTCTCATTTTTGCTAACTCTGTGGTATGCCACATATTTTGTCAATGCCGCAGTAGCAAATTGTTATTGTTGCTGTTGCAGTTGCAGTTGCACTTGGAGTTGGAATTGAGACACCTGACAGCGACGGCGTCGCTTGGTTATTTGTGTTAATTGCCAGTGGGTTGGCGAAGGAATGACTCATGTGTGTACGTGTGTGTACTTGTGTGTGTATGTGTGTGTGTGTGCGGGTATGAGAATTTGTGTATGTACCTTGATCACGGCGCCAGAAATTCATTAAAGCCATGCTTATAATTTATTCTAATAGCTTTTCGCAGAGTTGCCAGTTACCAGTTGCCAGTTGCCAGTTGCTAGTCGCCATTCGGCAATGGACAACAGTGGCCGTTCGCCGGTTGCCAAAGATTACGCAAGTACAGCCGTTAACTTGGCCAAAAAACCGGACTCCACTTTGCAGTTTGTTTTGGCATCGATACTGCACATACACACACACACACACACACACACACACACAATCGCATGCAGAGAACGTTTTGTTTGCACTGCAGATCACAAAAGTTGTTATGACCATGTCCAGAAATCGTTTTGATTGACGCCAGGCAGCGAGCTAGAATAGAATACACTAACTTTGGGACTCAAAGCCAATTCATAAAATAAGCCAAATCATTATGACTTCTTGTTAAAGATTGTTTCATAGAAGTGAATGAATGTTTTAAAAGAACTCTACTTGAGATTTGAGATAGTAAGCAGCGTATAAATAAAAATTTAGAAAGGGTATCTAAGATCCGCATAAGTCATAATATTATTTTATTTTGCTTTAACTTTTATTAATTGCTTGCTCTTCACGCTGCTGCTCGTTCATCAGATTTTTTGGGTCATGTCATATGCAGGTTTTATTCAACTTAAAGTCGTTTACCAAGTTATCTTATTTTTATTCCAGTTTAACATTAAACGCTGTTATTATTATCTTTTTTTTTTTTTACGAAAATTTCTCACGATTATGTGAAAAATTTTTACGAGATGACAAAAAAATAAATACTAAAAATAAACACATACGCATCAAAAATTGAAAAGAGTATTGCAAATTGGCAAATAGCTGAAGCCGTTAAACACTGCCCGACTAAAACCGGTTTTGATTTCGGTTCAAGTTTCTCAGAGATCATCGACGCTCAGCGCTTTTGCTTTTGTTTTGTTTTTGTTTTGCTTTGGTTTTGCTTTTGTTTGGCTTTGCTGATCTATCACACATAAAAGTATTTTCGTTAAAGCGCATTTTTATAAAGAGCGTCATGCATAAATCACTGGTAAAGCTAATTTAATTTTTCATACACAAATACAGATACTTTTACAATGGACTTAGAAAGATCTATAGAAACTGGCCCCCATTCATTCAATTCGCTAGGCTCGAGGCTCGAGCAAGTTTCCAGTTGGCAGTTGGCAGTTGCAATAGTCGTAGTCGGAGTTGCCGGCTTTTGGCGCACTCCAACGAAACAAGTTTTTTGTTTATAAACAGTTTTTTTCGCTGTTGCTTTTATCATTGTATTTTTGTTTTTGCATTTGGCCTGTTTGTTGTCTCTCGACTTATAAACAAGCTGCGTCAGCCACGTCGCGTCGCACAACAAATGACATAATTTGATATTCAAATTCCAAGACAAACAAATTTTAATTTGAAAAGAAAACGAAATTGAATTTCAATTTCAACTACCTGCCTCCAGTCGCCAGAATGACTGTCAGCCTGACAACTCGACTAACTTGAAGACTTGAAGACTTGAAGACTGTCTTCTCTGTCTCAAAAATATGCTAATTTTGATATAACTGCAAAAGGTTTTTGGGCGCTGATATCATAAATGATGCGAGAAGCGCGCCCCTCTACCGCTGTGCTTTTGTGCTTTGTGTTTTCTGTTTTTGTGTTTTGTATAAATAATTTTGTATGTTTATGTATAATTTTCTTAAGCATTTCGAGCTGGTATTTGTATTAGCATGAATAGCTTCAACTGTTAGCCAGAGTGTATATACACATGTACAGACATGCATAAGTATATATATATACTCGAATATATATATATATATATATTTATAAATGATGTCATGACGATACTTCTATGGCCATCGCATTCCATTCTACAGATTAAAGTTATACTCATATCGCTGGGCACAGTGATCAATTGCTCAGATTGGTGTACCCACGAGATTGGGGAGCATCGTTGGGTCGACTCTGATAAAAGTAAACGCTTATTAAATGATTCACGTCAGATAGAAAGATAATGAGCCAACACACCAACAGGCCAACAGACCAACAGACCAACAGACTAACAACAGCTGACAGACGTTGTGCTGCTTGTTTAGATGTGGGGGCAATACGTGAGTCAAAAAACAACAACGCTCAAGAGCTTATTAATTAAATTTGCATACCGAACACGTGCACATATTTCGCATACTCGAACATGCATGCATACATACATGTGGATATGTATGTGAGTACTCTAGTAGTTGATCGTACATACATACATACATATACGTATACAGAACTTTTGCGTGAGAATGTGACTGCAGTAAATAGTTGACTCGATGAGTAGGCCCCATCAATTGTATTCTGTATTCTATATTCTGAGTTCACACAGCAATTGTGAATTGGAAAGCCAAGTCCATGAAACAGCTGATGCAAATGGTGATCATGATGTTCATGATGATCTTGATGATTCATTGGCCTACTCGAGACGTCGCCAGAAGACGTGAGTAAGACAATTCTCTAGAAAATTATTTATATTTACATGGCTAACTTATATGGAGGAGTACTATATAGGCCTTAGTTTATTATAGGCCGTATTGCTTTTGAATGAAATTCAAGCAAATTGAACAACCGATTCATTCAGGGAGCCATCTGCTAAGATAATTTCTTTTTCTTCCTTGTGAGGCCATAAAGCATAAGTACTTATGCATGTGAGAAGTATTTAAAGAATTCATATCGCAACAGCTAGTACAAAATCTTAGCCCCAATCGCAATCATAAACAAACAATGCCCTCGCAGAATAATAGCTGCAGTCATTTAACACAACACTTAGTTAAATTCAATTTATAAATACGGAGTGTGTATTTCATATTTTTCTTTTTTTAAATATAGCCAAGTTTAACCGTATGCTAGTAATAGACTCTAGAACTCTTGCATAGACCATTTATTTGTTGTTTTTGTTTATTTATTTCTCTACCACTAGAATGAAATTGTGGCTCAAGGCCCCCGCACATTTTACACAATGCAATTTTGGTGTCATCCTCAATGCCAGCTAATATTTTGTGCACCAACAAAGTTGCAGCACATTTATCTCAGTTTATTGTTGATTTAGCTGTCTATAATTGTTTACTGCTGCTGTCCAATCTGTATCATACTTCAGTAACCCGAAAGTCTCTCCACTAAACTAAATTCATTTGTTGCTTATGTTTTGCAGGCATGTTTACGCATGATGTAAACGCAAATTTTCCTTAATAATTTGGAACGACAATGTGAGAAAACATTTTAATGCAATTTTATCTGTACTTGAACATAAAATAAAATCACGCATCGGTTCACAAAATTCAGATATTCATTGGTCCGAAAATGTTTCAGTTTTTCCTTATTGCAACTTGCAAAGTGTATTATAATTTTGTCACGAAATCTGAAATGCACTGAAGGAGGCATTTGCAACCCCATAAAGTAAAGTATTATATACACATATACATATATATATATATATACGTATATATATATATATAGCTAGCCTTTCCTGAGTATACTTTTTTTTGAATCTCACATGCAAACTGTATTGAATATTAGTTTGTCTAATTTAAATATGAAAATTTGAATGGAATAACATTGAGTCACGCATACAATATATAAACTTATAAATATTTCGTTAAATGCAAATCTATAAATATGGCTAATTAAGGCAGAAATTTTGTTTTTTAGATGCAAAACAAACATAAACACAAGCATACATTCATACAGACAAACATTGGGCGAAGAAGCAAGTGAAGCAACGCTATGTTTGAATAACCTTGAAGCCGGCTAATAACGATCTATAGATAAAAAGCTTCGATACTAAGACATATAAAAGTCCATGCGTGCCTATCTATTTATACGTATACCAGTATACCACTATACCAGTATAACAGTATACCACACAATGCCGCATATTGACAGAGACATGAACTTATTTAGATTAGCTAACTTTTGAACCCAAATAGTTGATTCATGAAACAAAGAAAGAAAGAGAGAGCGAGAGCGAGGGAGAGAGAGCGAGATGGATGGAGGTTCCAAAATTGGCATAGGAAACAAATTATTTGCGCACTGGTGGAGAAAAATATACAGACGGATAGATAGATAGGCAAACGCAAAGTGTATAAACATACAGAAAATGTGCAAATTTATTTAGCCTTGATAAATCCAAAATTATAGTTGCTTGCCTGACGCGAGACCGGCACACTCGAGAAATGTTTAATACTAGAAGAACTATATATGATTTGGAAAAGAAATGAAGATGTATATATACAAATACATGCTTTAATTGCTTCTGCGTACAGATCTTTTCTTTTTACTTAAGAAACTTAAGTTGAATATTCAGAATTCATAACTATAACTGGTTTTTTTTAATTTATATTTGATGGAGAGATGGATATTCCTATCTTAAGGTCTGCTGTCATTGCATTGGCTCGGATATATTAGCTGTGCTTATCATGAGATCATCGGATGCAACAACACGATTTAAACTGATTAATCTGCATCTATCAGTAAAGATAGGGAAAGAGACAGGTCAAGAATTACTTAACTTCACTGTCTTATTGTAGCACAGTGTGTTATCTATTTTAGAATGATGTCATTGCAAATTGAATTTGCCCAGAATTTATTCAACTGTGTCTCGTTGCTCGGTGGATTCGTTTTTGCTACACTCTGCACTTTGCGTTTTTACTACCTAATTTTTTATGGTCTATGCATAGTTGTGTCTTGGATTGGCGATTGGTAAGAGTATGGGTATGCTTACTGGCAGGGTATGGATCTAAGAGCTTTTGCCTTTCGCTGAGGACTGAGGACTGTCAACTGGCTGTGCGACATTGTGACTCCGCCAAGCTCATAAAAAGGTAATAAAATTTTTGTTTACCTTGGTAATAGGAAGTGAAAAGCACACATTTGAATATATTGTATGGAACATATTCGAGTTTTACTTCGTTCTTGTTGTCCCAGCGCTGTGGGGCAAGGCAGGCTTGGCAAGTTTATTTGCTAAACGACGCAAAAGGACGAGGCCAAAAAGCGGCTTTATAGCATAACAAAAAGCAAAAAAAAAAAACAGCAGGATAATCGCAAACGCAGTCGGAACTTCAACTGGCGATGTTGGGAGTCGCAGGAAATTGATTTCTTTTCGTGGTTTGCCTTCCTCTTTAGCTTGTTGTCACACAGAATTTATCGATGATTGGTTTGCTCCTTGTGCATATTTATCTCAATGCAGGTTTTATGCTTCACAAGAAAGCAAGCTGGGGTGTTTCATAATTGCAACTCCATGCATATAAATACTGGTAGAGTACTATTTATTCCATAATATATTGCGTAATAAACTTTGAAATTGAAAATTCTGTGCTTACTTGCAAATCATTGAAGGAAATTGCACTTGACTTGAAAGAGAAAAAGACTCATGCAGCTAAGAGGACTCTCATTTTTAAAACGGAGTAAAAATTCGAAAAGCTCTTTTTAAGGAACAAACTCAAGAGGCCTAAAAATATCAACTTCTTGAAATGACTCCTGCTCATCCTCCATTACCATTCGCATTCCCATTCTTACTCAATTGGCATGATAAAATGCCATTTAAAGCGACTTGGCAGCTTAATCGCCGCTTTGGTTTCTTTGGTTTTAACTTTTCCTTTCACGCAAGGCTCATAAATTGCTTTTGCACCTCCTTTTAAGAGTCGAAAGTTTTTCGTGTCCTTTTTTGTTTGACTTTTATTCATTTAGCCGACCCGCAAAACTTGGAAGCATTATTGCTTGCTTAGGCCTTCATTATAACTTTATCAAGCTAGGACATTTTGTCTTGTGAGCCATGGGTGAACGAGTGACTATGGGTGACTGCGATAACAATATGAACCAGTGCAGAATGATTACTATGATTTATTGCTCTATTAAATAATTTCCAGATTCCAAAGTTATGACAACCCAGCCGCCCACTCACTACGCTTTCTTGCATGTATTTACTGAGTCATTAAAATTTTGTTACACACTCGTACATCCAAAGGACGTGCGTGTTTGTGTGCAGATATATTATATATAGTCGTACTCGTATACTGCATCGCCTGCTTAAATATGCATATATTATTGAATTTTAGTAACAGCTGCCTTGGCTCATCCTTGTCCGTTATCCTGGCCGGGCATAGGTGCCGTTAAAAATTTCCAGCACACTTCAGGGCGCGCTCATCCGTAACTAACACACCAGTGTGGCGCACGTGAAGTTTCACGTTTAACTTTTGGCTGATTTTTAGTGCGGAAAGAACTTCTTGAACGTGGGCGCTGGTGCTGATATTCGCCTAGTGCTAATATGTGTCTAATACAGCGTATTAATTTATTTAAATTCCACCCACTCAGACACCCACCCACACACACACACATACAGTGACTAAAAGACACCTATACAGATGTGGAAGCATCCGTAGTAGATCTATACATCTACCTGTACCCTTTCCTCTTGCTGTACCCTGGTACCTATTAACTGTAACCTGGCACACAGCACCAGGTAAAGCCATTACAACGTTCAATGACACGGCAAAGTGCGCGCTGTGGCAACGTTTTCCAACCCGTCTGACAACCTCTCCACATGTGGCATGTGGCTGGGCCTCGCTCTGGCTGTGTGTTGGTTCTGGCTCTTCCGTTCACTGCTCACTGCTCACTGCTTTGCTATCTATGCCCCGATGATTACAGCAGCCATCAGCGTTGGGTTTCTGCCGTTTGATGCTCCACAGCAGACACTACAGGGAGTATCCAGGCAGGAGCAAGTAGTCAGCAATAGCAGCAGCAGCAACAGCGGCATCAGCAGCATCGGCATCGGCATCCCTTCATACCGTTCTAATAGCTTCTAATGCATGTAATGTCAACTCACGTCAGTATCCGGTATGCTGCCTCGGCGTCCTGGGCTTTCCCCTCTAAAACTTTTATTCACATGTACAATGCTCAGCGCACTTTAAACGTCTGCAAATTGTTGGATTTTAACCCAAAACATTGAATATCTTTTGTATTGTCTACGCAAAAAGGAGACTTCTGTTTACAAGCTTCCAAAATAAAATTAAACTAAATCATATATAATGAATGATACGGTTCTATTATTTGCAGCACTGACTTCATATCATTTCAACCTCAAATGTCTCTGCCTGAAGCCATCGCTTGAATTCTATTCTCTATTTATGGAATACTCGTGTCCTTGTGGCTATTGCAATTATTGTAAATATTGATTCAGTCGCCTTTCCTTTGAATACATAACAATTTGCACTTATAATTTGTTGTCGTTGTTGCTTTTCTTCAGGACGGGACGCAGAGAGAGTTGAAACTCTTACATATTGATGAGCGCGACGATTAAGTAGAGCATGCCTAATGCATGCAGATGGGAGCTGTGGGCGTCTCACAAACTTGACACACCCACACACCTTTCCACATGTACACATACACATATACATATGTATACGCTCTATACAGAACCCATAACCGAAACTCATCAATTTTTATGCGGTTTTCAGGCATTTTTTCTTTTTGGTTTTGTGTTATGAAAGTGAAAAATGCTTTAAACTTTGCTACCTGTATTCCTGCCTGTCGCTAATGTTATGCAGAGCGAAAGTAAACTGTGTGAATCTCTGTGTGGGTTACGTTACAAATTGTTGTAGCTGAGGTCCTTCTTTTAGGCAAAGCTTAATGCATTTAAATGAGAAAATTACTCGAAAGTTTAACAGGAACTACTAAAGAGTTGCTGTTTAATTCTATAATCAAAAATTCAAGTTTAGTTTAAAGTTCTTATGCATCAAAATAAATAAAACCCAATTTGAATAGCATTAAATGGAAAATAGGAATGGTAAGAATAATCAATATTGTTATTGGTCGGAAAAAGCTTAAGCCGATGATGCAATTGTAAGCGATTCCATAGTGCTGGCAACAGGGTATCTTCTAATAAGCCCCGCAACAAAATAACTTTTATTTAATTGCTGTGGATTTGATTCCGATTAACCTGCATTTTGTGTTTTTGAGACCTGTTTTCTTGTTTGAGCCATTTTTCTTGTATTCTCATTGTGAGGGTGTCTTGTTGTACTGCTGACGTTAGCAAACTATATCCTACGCATACGGACTGGAGCCGGAGTGCCTCAAATCTAATTCACAGTTTCCATTCCATTTGAGGGGTACGAATGAATGCTTGGTGATTTTATTGCTTTTGGAGCCAAGAAGTATGCAACGTTTCTCGTTGTTCAGTGTTGCACTCTGTGTTGCTCGTGACCCACTTAACGCTTTTCTATTTGCTTACTGCTAACTTTTGTGCGTTGTTTATATTGTGCTTTTATTATGTGTTTTCTTTTCGTTTTCGTTCTTCATTCGCCCTAATCAATTTTTTTTTTGCTTGTGTTTATTTAATTTTATAGCCTAAAGTCAGTCGCGACGAAAGCAATTAAGTAACTTTAAGTTTTTCACATTTATATTGAAAGTAAAAATTATAAGTGTTAAAAAATAAGACAAACTGTTAAATTAACATCATTAAAAATCGGATTGTATTCGTGTCCAAGAAATTTTCCTCAAAGAAATCAAGAATTTCAAAAAAACAATTTCTTCTCAAACGTAACGCAATAATTTGTGTAAATAATCAAAGTGGGCTGGGCAGGAGCACTCTCCCTTTATTGACATTTTCCTAGGCTCAAGGCATTTCTTCGTGGCCTTTTGTGGTAAGGGCACTTAAATTATTTATGGCATGCTTTAGTGAGCAGCCTTTAAAGTCCCTTATTTATATGCAGTCAGCGGCAAAAGCAATTCCAGCAGCCATAGCCGCACAGCTCCCCTTGCCAACATTTGAAATTCTTGCCGAAACAAGACCCCATTGAACCCATGGAAACTCACAGGCATCCTCCCAGAGCGAAGTTGCGCACAAATGAACAGGTGCTATAATTACAAAGACCTTAAGCTCGAAAATTGCAACAATTGCTAATTTGATGGGTGCCCTTAAGGTCCCAAGTCACTCCACTCAGCTACACTCCAGCAAGCTACTGCCAGTTGAAATAATAGAAAAATTTAAGCATTTCTCGGCAGCCTGGTTACTGGTTACTGGTTACTCCAACCAACCCACCCAAGCAACCCAGACACCTACATTGACTTCCTGCCGAGCAGACCAATAATTAAGGCGAGTCCCCTCTCGTAGTCGCCATTGGCGTTGGGTAGCGTTTCTGTTGTGACCATTATTAAACATTGGCTAATACCATTCAAATCTGGACATAATTTGAAGCACTTTAAACTGGCGCTTTGTGCGTACTTAAGAAGCATCACCTTATACCTTATGTAGCATTTAGTTGCTGCCCAAAAACAACACAACAGCAGTTTACTTCAAATTAAGAAGTTCGAGTGTACGTCGCACTTAATTAACTATTCCAAAATGCTCCAAAAATTACCCATCGTGAATGATAAGAACAACAAGAAGAAGAACAGGGGCAGCAACTTTGCATATCGTTAGCGGAACTGGCCACCCTTCAAGCATTTCACTACGAAAGTCCACCCAAGCCCCAAACCCTAAGCAACCCACCCCAATCCTCCCGCACCGTTGCTTTAGCAGCAGAGCGTATTATGAACGCCTTTGATAAAAAACAGGCCGTAGTTCAATGCTCTAAGGGCGCTGGTGGCTGTTTAGACCCGTCGTTTTATTTTTTTTTATTTTTTTGGCGCATCTTGTTTGTTCGTCCTTGACTTGTTGTGAGGACCATTCTTCATTTGACTTTCAAATAATAAAGCACATTTTTAGGCTCTGAAGCCGCATGAAAAAGGCAGCTGTAAAATTTGTGGGTTATTTGTTGAAAATACATTTTCCACATTTTATTTTTGGCTTTCTTGTTATTTTTCTTCTTTTTTTTTTTGTTTTGTCGGAACTGAATGTTTTTCGACCTGGCTTTCATTTTTTTTTTTTTTTTATGAAAATGTGGGTTTTGAGTTTTTGGCATTTGAAACGCCACAAGTTGAGGTTTTGTTCTTTGTTGCTCTGAAAAAGTGCAAAAATGCCAATTTTATGCATGCGAAAATATTTAAAATAAGTACAGATATATTTAATTTAAATGTAAATTTTTCGTGAGGCCACAGTCGGCATGTCACATGTCATAGGTTAGGAAAGGAAAAAGGCCTGACTACCTCCAGCGCACATTTGCACATTTATCTTATTTTCGTATCTCCACAGCTAGTAAAGAATTATGAACCAAAATTTATTTATGATATGACAGAGAGAGAGAGAGTGTGTCAGGTGATTAAAGAACCTGCTCCTGGCCAGCACTCTCATCGTCTCAGCGCCATGGAGCTACACGTACATGTTTAGCTATATATGTATATCTGCTGTCTCCTGTCTGTGTACGTCGTTTGTCATCAAATTAGCAGCAGTGCAAGCCTCCCTTGGTTTTTTTTGTGTCGTGTCCTTGTCAATGGTTGTCTCTGCACAAATTACTTGATACATTTTTTATACGAATACTGTCCCAGTGCCGGGAAAATGCGAATTTCGACTAGGGATACGCGAGGTGCCACATACGACATATCTTCTTCAAGTCAGACCATTCCCCAGCCCACGGGAGATTGCTGTACTCGTATTTGTTGTTCTGTTTGTGGCTGTTTACTTTACCTAATGATGATGGAGACCCAGAAAATGAAAATTGATTCGGGCCGTGAGATTTTTCACGCCTTATTGTCAAGTGTGTTGATACAATTAAGATGCGGGCGGAGAAGTGGAGTGTTAAGTTGTATATACGAGAACATTTCTCGCTGGAGGCACTTGCACTTGCACTTCCATTTCCATTTCCATGTATATATTAATAAGTGTATATATGTACTCATATGTAAATACATACAAACATACTTAAATGGCCCAGAAACCCATTTCAAGAGCGATGGCATGTCTCGGCAGTAGAGCAGCTGCAACAGCAACAGCAACAGAAACAGAAACAGCATCATAATTACAAACAGTGTCATTTATACAACATTATGATCATCATTATTATTATTATTATCTGCACTCGAACATTTACTATTGCGAATTCCATGCGAATCTGGAGAAGCACGCGAGCCAAGGGAAATTAAAATTTCCGTTTCTGTTGCTGTTGCTGTTGCTGCGTGTGAAACTGAAATCGGAATGATAATTGCAGAAATATTTTCAGGCCGCCCATTGTGTAGGCAACTTCAATGGCTTTCTCTCCCTCTATCCCACCACCACCATCACAGTCTTTTCCTCTTATTGTCTGTGCCTCTCTCTCTCTCTCTCTCTCTGACTCTGATATGACCACCTATGAGTTCTTGGTGCCTTTGCTTACATGTACAGAAATGTCGCCGGTCTTTTCAAGGCTGCACGCAAAGAGCAAGAATTGCAGCTGGGCAGGACAGGGTTGGTAGCCGGACAATTGAGTTGCCCTCATTGTAAGAGTAATTGCACTGTGCTGGGCCATTGTCATCATGAAGAGCATCAGCATCTTCTGTCCACTTGTCTCGTGCGTTGTTAATAAGTTGCTGCATCTTAAGTGGATCATCGTTGGATCTGTTGCTTTCTGCTTGTTAAGAAGGATATCCGCTCATTCGCTTTAGCCTATTTATAATATATTCCGATCTGAAGCTGCTACCTCAACTCGTACTCTTTCCATTGGCATGCGGACATCATAATTACGAATCGCATTATTATTATTTATTTTCTGTGCATGCATGAATTTTAATTTAGTGGTCGGTCCGTTGTCCGTTGAGAGGTTCTTTCTTCTATGCCCTGTATCTACGGTGCCTATCCGAATATCCGAATATGCTTTAAGGTTAAAGAAACGTCATTTAGAACACTATTTCATATTAAATTTCATTTTATACCAGAGAGCATCCCGACATCCTTCCAATCGACCCAATCCATCATCATATTTAGTATTTGTTTGCGCGGCACCGCAAATATTTCAACTCTCTGAGTGCCAAAGTAAAAGGCTCCCAATGCAAATACATTTTGGAACTATATATTTGTTGTGTTGGAAGCTGCTCTTGGTACTTGTAAGAGAAGTAGGGTGAAGCAACGCACTTTTTATATTGAGCACACATCGGTTCACTTGAATGGAAACGCGACTTGGTATTGCATTGAATGCATTTTGCTCGCATGCCATAAACGCTTTGACGCCATCAATCAACACGGCATCGCTGAGTACTCGTACCGTAGCATCAGGATGCATATTTGATCTGCATCTCTTTATATATCTATATATATATGTATATATATATGTATATATATATATGTATATATATATATGTATATAAATATATGTATCAGATGCAACTCCTATCTGGCTGATGCCTGCAGCAGACTCTTTCCGTCTTTTGAGGCTTGCCACGCTTCACCTGGCATCTTAAGTGCTTTTCGATTTGAGTTCTGACTCGTTGGCTCAATGAGCCTTAAATCCATGAAATTCATTTAAGTGCGCTCTTAAAAATTGTTTCACTCCGTAATTATAATTTTATTTAAGCTGGTGCTTTTTAAAACATCGCCTGTTTGATGCTCGTTTTGCATAATTAATAATTAAAATTGCAATTGTACGACTATATTGATATTGCACGGGTAAGCCGAGAGGAAGCTGGGAACTGGGACCTGGGGGTGTGTAATCCTATTTGTAAACACAAAGCATTATTAATATGCGCAATTTTGTATAATGGCCAAGGAGACCGGAAATGTAAATAAATAATACCGATGCAGTTTATAAGCATTCATTTATGTTATCACACTGTACAGCACAAAATTTAAATTTACAGCCTGACGTGGTATTTCTCTTCCAATAAGCATACAGCCAACAGTCTAAAAATTTCAAGTTTTAAAATGATAGCACAAGTTCGATCTCTACTTTAAGCTTTTCTACTACTATATTATGTTTTCTACTACTATATTAGGTTATTAAATATCCCGGTCATTTATAATGCTTTAAGCTCTGACGGTCAGTGTTTTGCATTCTTAGGGAAATGGATGGAAGTGGATGCATGGAAATCCATTGTATTGGCCAACGACAGAATATTTAAGAAGTTTGTTATAAATTATTTGTTCGGCTTAAAATAAAGCACGTCCTTCTCCACTTAGCTTTAAATTTTTCTATAATAATCCACTAAAGTGGAGGGCTCGGCATTTTAAAATTCTAAACGTCTACGCAACGATGGCCGGGGGACTGTCAGAGAATTATTTAGAAGTGAAATGAAATGAGACAAAGCCAGATGCATATGTATACTAAGAAGTATGTATATTTATTAATGTATGTATGTTTATAGAGAACACATATCTTGATAAAGAGACAGAGTCAAGGCATTGTGTTGGTGCGATTGCTGACTTGGCCCCTGTTTAATTTAAATGTTCTCTGCCTAAAGGTCTTTGGGACAGTGCGCACCAGGGAAGTTGGCCAGCCGATATGGTAGCTTAAGTACGTGCCCGGACTGAGGCTTGCACCTCTAAAGCTCTATACCTCTATATGGCACGGCTACTGGGTGTACGGCTGTATGGCTGTGCGGCGCTGCCACTTGGTAGACAGTCAGTTTGTCTGACTGTCAGGCAACAACTTGCCGCGAGCTAGAAATCATGTCTAGAATGCTTAAGTGCGTCGTGAAGCCACAGCCACAGCTACAGTCAAGTGGCAAGTGGAATGTGCGTGTGTGGCAGCTTTAGATAGCCATCTCTTTCTTTCTACCATTACATATAATCGTATATATTTTTGCGTAGGCGTCTTATTAGCAGCCGAAGCAGTCTATAAAGTTTAATGAACTTCAAGTATTTATTTTCATTGGAACTTATCAATACAGCCTGTTATAGAGAGTTTTTACGACGGTTCTTGTCAAATATTTGTCATTTTCGACATTTATATATGAAAATTATGTGGATATACAAATGCTATTTGCATATTTATAGGGTGGTGTATAACTCCATTGTACGTGGCTTTTAATTATGGCCAGGCTTTCAATTATGACTGCATTTTATGGCAACAACAGCAGCATGCGCTCCGTTGAATGATGGAATTTTGTAATTGTTTGCGGCTTTGTTTTGTTTAATTGTTCAAAGAGTAAAAAAACAAGAGAAAGAATCAAAAAACCATATAAATAGACCAAAGGATATTATAGATGAAAGAAATTGCAATTCGAAAATAGACGAAAGCACGCTGAGGTAAAAACAAAGTCTACAGGATAAGAAGCACTGGAGAAAGGGTCGAACAGTAATCCAAAACATTCTAAAAGAACTTTTGTACGAAGCATTAAAAAAGATAAAGGGAAAAAACAATGCGAAATTATCAAAGCTCATGCTCATAAAGTTACATAGCCGACGTTTTTGTTTTTAAAAATTCTTCTCTTTGTACCTTTGTAACTATATAAATGTATTTATAAATATGTATAATATTATTGTACTCGTTATTCCTATCAAACACATTTACTAAAGACCGTTTTCTTCTATTTTCTACTTTCAGGTATAATAAATTCTTTAAAAATCTTTGAGCTTTAAGATTCGAGTATGTAAGAGAGGAAGAACATTGTGTAATTCTGGGAACTCAGGGCAACCGTAAGTTTATTAAAGTCCTGGTGCTCGCAACCGTGGACAGGACCTTTGCAATAATTTTATTGCTCTGTAACTTTAAGACATTTGTAAAATGCTGCTTCATTCAATTAAGAACTATGGTTTCTGCAGTGTCTTGCTGTAGTTTCATTAAGAATCAGAGCGAAGGTTCAAGTAGCGACTGTTGCATTCTTTGTGCAAATACAAGTTGTATGAATGAAATTAAAGAAAGTTGCGGCTGCTGCCAGGATTACCAACTTTTAGTTGTATATACGTTTTTCTCACTTGTAGCGTAAACATTATGCACGGCCCATCCTTGAACCCATTGCCGTTAATATAAAATTTGATGCCAGACACACACACACACACACACGTTGGCAAACACTCTCCCTCTTAGCCATATTCAAAGGAAACAAACTGAATGAAAAGTTGTAGTAATGCCTTTACAATGATTCCGGCTGCCTGCAGCAGCAGCAGCAGCAGCAGCAACAGCAACAGAAACAGAAACAGAGGCAACAGCCACAACAAATACAGTTGCAACAGCAAGAACAACAATATTAGTAACTACTACGGGCACAACAACAATAATCAACAGTCGACGAGTTGCCAACTGGCAGCGGTTTCAACTTTTCAAATAAACTTCATGCAGCTCTGATCCGCGCCGGCCTGTAGCTGTCTTTTTTTTCTCTTTTTCTGTCGCACGCCTGCAACACCCCTCGTTTTCCCTCGTTGCATGCCTGCACCCCTCCATTCCATTCCTTGCTTTGTGCTCGATTGTGCGTTCATTGCACCCAACAGCTTTACTGCAGTTACAGCTTCAGCTGCGATCTGCACATTGTTTGCCGCAGGATATTAAAAATGAAGCAGGCGCCTCATTACGCATACGACAAGTTGCCCGTATGCCATTCGTTGCTTACTCAGATGATGTGCTACAATAAGATATAACCATCAATATCTAAACGGCTTATACCCACAAAGTGTAAGCGGTTGGTCCTGGTTAAGCTTCTGGTTTTAAAGCCTAGAGGCATTATTGTTTGGAGCCATGCCCACATGTTGTATTTATATTCACAAATTCGTAACTTAAATGTAAACTGTTTAAAAATGTTTTAGCAAATTATACTGCTTTAAACATAATGTTTTGAAAGAACTTTTAGTCCATCATTTAAAGGCAATCAACGAGTGCAAAATGTACTAAAATAAAAACCACATTTTGATATAAAGGCATCTGCAGCCGCACCCTAGCCACATCAGTATACCAGACAAAGCAGTGGAAAACTGCATGCACCAACTGCCAGCCCAGTCTGACTTTCTGTCCTATCTGTCTGACTCACAGTTTCTCAGCTCGCAGCTCGCAGCTCTCAGTCTGTTTGTCTGTCTGGGTCTGCCTGTTGTCTCTGTAATAGTCGGTAGGTATGTATGTATAGATGTACGTTCATATGTATGTATGTATGTATACAGTAGAGGTATATGCCTTGAAGAGTTTTCCACTGTTTTCTGTGGCTCACACACACACACACACACACACATATATATATACATTCACACTCACACACACGGAGTCAGCCGCAAGTCAGCCCTCATTGTATGGTCCTCCCCCCATTGCTATTCTCCATTTCCCCATGCACAGCATACAAATGTAACAGCAGCAGAGGCGGGCTGCTGCATGTTTGTGCTTATGGCAAATCCCTGCGCTCTAAAAAATTTATAAGTATGCCGCACATACACTCACATATACAGCGTACAGACACACTTACACACACACACACACACACACACACACACACACACACAGTGAGTCTGCATAGCATGTTTCCTTTTTGCATTTGCGAAAACTTTTGTAAAATGACAAAAATATGCCCATTAAAATGAGCAAATGTTGGAATTTATGTACATTAGAAAAGGCGGCACACACACAGAGAGAAAGCATATCTCTCATAAGGGCTGCTCTTTTATTTGCCTACAAGGGTTGGGGCTGGGGTGAAGCTGAAGCTTTTACGCTGCGCTTTTTTGCAGTGCTACGCCGTCGTCCATTCAACTAAAACTCATTCATCATACTCGTACTCTACATGGGCTGGCAACCAGCGAAAGAGAAAGATATCCTTGCTCGGAGAAAGACTGAAAAACAGAGAAACACCATGGCAAGAGCACGAGTAAAGAAATAAAACATTTTTGCATTAGGCCTGCGCATTTGTCAGTCACAGAGCAAACAATTAGCGTGGCCCTAATCAGATTGGCGCGCCACTTTAATGCCTGATAATTCCGGAGCTCAGTCGAGTTCGACTTTCAGTTCGAGTTCGAGTTCGATGAGCTGCTATGCCACAAAAGTTGACCCCCGACTTCCTTTTCAAAGTTGCGCAAACTTAAAGCGTTCTTGGCCAAACTTTGCTACGATTATGAGAAAATACTTTTTAAGCTTTAATACTACAAATAATTGTCGATACGCCTAATACTGCAATTGAAAAAGTTGAGTGAAACAGATTCCTTTAATATTAATGATTACAAGGCGTGATCAAAGTAAAATCAATTATTTTGCAATATTCATAAATAAATAATGTCGCACTTTAATCCGATTGCAAATTATAGAATATTAAAATAAATATTCATATTTTTTTTAAGCATTATAATTAATCTGCGATGAATACAAAGCATTGGTTTAATTGAATATTTAATCACAATAAATCTCCCTATCACTGATTAAAGTATCTCCCTCTCGTAAATATATTCGCATGTATATATTCGCATGCATTCCATACATATACATGGCATAAACTTTAAGTTATGATGGCAGCAAAATGAAAACCTTGTGGGGGAATTCCTAATACTATCTATGACAGAATGAAACTCGACCATTTTCTTTGTTTGGCTGGAATATTATCCAATAATAACAACAACAAAAAAAATTGTTGTTGAAAATGGTGTTTTGAAGCAAAGTTTATGAGTGGGTTGTCTACTTAGTGGAACATTGGCAACAACAACAGGATGAGTTTCTTTCTACGTGGACATCTTTTTATGTGTTTATAACAAGCTGTGAAAATATTTCCACACTTCTACCCATTTGTTTGGCCACTCGACACTCTCGACTTTGACTTGGCTTGCTTTTCCTCTCCTCTGGCTAGCGAACTGCTTTCTGTTTTCAGTTTTCTTTGCCCAGTTTTCTGAATTTTTTTTTTTTTTTTTTTGTTTCTTACTCTTAGCTGCTCGTCTGCTTTATAACTTTGTCGCCAGGCAATTGTTGTGGCTGTTGTTAGTTATTGTTCGTACAGCAATCCCTTATAATCGATTTTCATTGCAGCTTTAGCCAGGCTTGGGCGTTTTTCTTCACACTTCAGGAAAAGACATTGTTACACTTGGCTTCCCCAGTTTGGTTTCGGAGTTTTTTTTTTTTTTGTGCTTTGTGCCTTTGTATGTCGACTTGCAAAAACAATAAAAACCAAAGCGTCATATAAATCATTTGCTGATTTTCTTCCTGCTCTCTCATAAATATAAGGCTTCTATACATATCCCAAAAACGATTTAAACTTCCTTGGTGCGGAAAGGAAGAGAAAATAGGAAAAATGTTCCCCATAAATACTGTTTTTCTGCTTCTCTCTCTCTATTTTTCCCTGTCATAAGAATATGATGTGCAACTTTTAATTAGCTAATTAATAGTCAGTTTACTTTCAATTTCACTGCCAAAAGTGTATGGCCGAATTCAGTTTTGTTCGTTTGAGCACAACTGCAATGAAATTCTGGTATTTCCTGTCGGCGTATTCCTAGCTGCAGCTCACATTGTTTTTGATAATTAAAAGTTACGGCCCTGGCACGCACTAAAGCTGCTTTAATTTATTATTGGGTTCGCATTATTATAATTGCTGCTTACAGAAATTAAACGGAATAATCAGGCAAAAGTTGACATTAATAATACAGACCTTGGCTTATCCCTGACTGTCAGGTCAATAAATCAAAATCAAGCTGCTTAGTCAAGTGAAACAAAAGACAGCAGCAACAAAAACAACAACAACAACAATAACAGCAAGACTCACAATCATGTTTTTTAATGAAAACGATTCAAGTTGGTTGGTTTTGTACAATTTATTACTTTGGCCGACGCCAGTTGGTAACAGACAAATTCAGACATAAATAAATCCACGCGCCACAGATATCAGCTCTCAATGATTGTTTCTGATATAGGTCGCAACTGTGAGAGAGCCTGTCTGCCAAAAAGCTGTCAAAAGTCCGTTTTGATAAGCCAGCTCAGATTTTCTTATTTTGTTGCCAAGAATTGTCTGCAGCTTTAAAGCAGGCATCGCATGTCCTAACAATTAGCTCGGCCCAATGCCTGGCGTCTCATGATGGCATCTTCTACTTCATCCCAGATCTACATAGAAGTTTAATTTCATTTTTGTAGCATATTTATGTGCGTCGCGCCGATGAATAAGACATAAACAAATGCTAGAAACGAAATTTAATATGGCGCCATGTTTGTTGACTGTCTGTGTCTGTATGCTGTGTGCTGTGTACTGGGTGCTGTGTGCTGTGTGCTGTGTGCTGTGTGCTGTGTGTGTGCTTTTGTGTGTGTAAGCGTCTAATAGGCTTTGTGGCTCGCAAATAAAACAAAAACGGCGATTCCTTCGCCTCACATATGTATATGTATATCTCTACACATATATATGTGACTGTGTTTGTCTGGGGCTGTTTTTGCATTGCCCTGTAAAGTATGATATAATTTTGCTGTGCCTTGCGACTAACGCCTTGCGGCTTTTAAGCGGCTTTTGGCAAATTGTTTTTGGCCAACGCTTAAATTTTTTTATACATGTGGTGGCTTTTCACGCCTTGCGAAATATGCCGAAAATATAAAATTTTCCAACTGCTCCTACTTCGCGATATTCTTAGGTATATGTGCCTACATAATTTAAATATGAATTCCCCTTAACGAAAACCCATAGCAGCCAGCTTCAATGGTTAATTCATAAACAATAATCGAACATATTTATATATATTTATGTATATATTCTATATATATTCTACATATATTGAACAGGGGTTCTACGAAATGTGGGTACTACATAATTGAATTAAATTACCAGCCAGAAAATTACGCCGCTGGTTATTGGTTTTTGCTCAATCCATTGTCGAACAAGGGAGGGCGGATGTGAATATATGGATACGAATGTATGCCTTCATTTTTATTCTTTGGCCTATCCGCGGGGCTAATCCCAGCCAAGACTCACCACCTCTTCAAAATCAAACTTAAAATAAGTACTTTGGGCAAACTTTTTGGCACACAAATTTACATAGTATAGATAATAAAATGGCGCTTGCATCATCATCATCTTCATCATCCGCGTCAACATTTCGAAAGCACTTAAACCGTTTTGTTCGTTATATGCAAGCAAGTATAGCAAGTATAAAAGAAGGGAGTTCCTCTCCTCCTTAGTTCACAGTTCTCCGTCCTTGGTCCCCGTCAGAGTCTCTTGTCCGTAAGGCCCAAGTAGCGGGGATGCTGCATTAAATTTTTGCTTGCTGTTTCTGCTGCTGGCGGCGATTTTTGTTGAAATTTTTGGGCCCACCCACAAATCAGAATGAACCAAAATTTACGTAGCTACTTAAAAAACTATGCAATGTTGCTTGCCAGGGCCAGGGGGCAAAAACATGGCTTGAGACTGTGTAAACGTAGCGAGAACCCGCACTGTAATCCAATTCATGAAGTTGCCTCAGTGCAAAAGTTCCAAGAGAGTTGAGAAAGAAAACGCAGCCAGCTGTCTGCGCAAATTTGGCGTAAATTTAATTTTCAAATAAACTGCAATGCGCCAGGAGGGCTTTCCCACTTCCCTTTCATCATCTCCCCCTCCTATTCGCTCCTTTCCTATTTTTCCCAGCAGAGTCTCTTCAAAAAATATGCAGGGTGAAGGTTTGGAAAAATATTCAATGCATTGCATTTACATCTTGTTATCGCTTGATTAATTGTCATTGTCAGTGTCAGGCTGTGAACTGGGACAGGGTACAGAGGACAGAGGACAGGAGACTAAGGACTAAGGGCTGAGGACTATGGATACGGGAAAGGGAACGGGAACGGATGTTGGTTACGTGTTAGTGTCTCTGAGCTGCATAAGAATGACATGGCTAAGAACTTCAAAGGCAAAAAGTTTTGCTGATTGGCAGCCGCTGCTGCTGCTGCTGCTGCTGCCTCTGCTGCTGAAGCTGATGCTGTTCGCTGATTAATTTCCGCTTGGCTTGTTGCTAATTGAATGCGGCTGCCTCTGCCACTGCCACCGCCACTACCATTTACCTCAGTCTCTGCCCCTTTTGGTGACAATATTTAACGCGCAATTATCGCAACCAGAACAACCAAAACAACCAAAACAACAACAATGCATTAAGCAATTCATAGGCCACGCACGCGTGCACAGCGAAAAACAACAACGAACACAACAACGAAAACAACAACAAAGATACCAAACATAAAACAAATTGGCGCACATTTTACGTAGCCAAACAATAAGGTGAACATTGCAAATTTGTAACTCATTTTGGTGGCAAATTAAGTATCTGGGGCTGCCATAGCAATGCTCAAGGCAGACCTTTAATGTTGGGCGTATAAATTTTCCAATTTATTTTAGGCAAGAAAGCAGACAGGCTAAAAGGTGGTGTTAGGCGTTAGGTAGGCCATTAGAGTGAAAGGACTCCCCTCCCTAGCAAAAAAGAAAAAGTGGCTGAGCGGCCATATAAACGCAGTAAATTAGCATTAGACACGGTGGTAATTTTATTACAACCCGACACAGCGCACCCCTCAAAATATTTTTGTTAATGCTTCTGCGTGTTTTAGTGCCACTGTGGTTGAATTGTATTGCCACCAACTAAAATTGGATGCCGAAATTTTAATAAATGGCATTTTATATAAATCATTGTCATCTTTTAAGAAATAAGATAAGTACTGTATATTAATACATATTTTCCATGGCTTATGGGGAAAATGGTGCATTGAGGGAAGCATTTCCGAACCTATAATAATAATAAGATTACCTATTAGTTCATTGAAGAAAACTTATGAAAATTATTCACGAGTTTTCTTTAGAATATTTACGTTTATACTGATGCCTTTAAAAGCTTTCTATAACTCTCGCAGAGCCAACTCGGCAGCACTTAATCTAAATCCCAGACTCGAAGCTCGCTTAATGTGTTTGAGCGCTAAGTAAATTCAATTCGCAATTGCAAATCGATTTTTGGAGTTAAGCAATTGCAATCGCAATTGAATTCAAATGCTTGCTGAGTGACCCTTAAGGCAAACAAACAAGAAGCTCGCCAGCAGTCGATGTCATTGACTTTTGTACTAATGTAGCATACTTTTATGGGTGACTGTAAGTGCAACGGTTATGTGTATTACAGACTAGCAAACCAGAAAAACGCAATTTTAGCTACTGGCATAGAATTTTATTATAGTTTTTATATACATTTTTGGCAAGTGGACAGTTAACTTTATCAATTTCAGTTTGCTGCCATGTTTTACAAAAATGAGCGATAGGTATTGCCGCAATTTTATTACAGACTAAAGGCAAGAAAAAGAATAAATCATTTAAGGTTTCATACCACACAAGAGTTTAATCTGTGTGGAATCAAAGAATATTATGTCGGAAAGTATACAAGCATAAACCAATTAAGGGCAAAAATAGCAACGGGGCTTCTTTTGACCTATATCAATGTGTTTTTTGTATTTTTGGGATCTCTGATCCCAAAATAGCCCTCAAAAGAATCGCTCAAGCATTTAATCAAAGCCCTACCAGACTCAGATAGGCCAGAGACTACAGCACACACACAGAAATTTATACGCTAAACTGATTACGAGGAAAAGCCTATAATTATGTAATCATTGACGCCTGACAAAGGTTTTCTGATGCCTGATCAAGGATGATTTAGAGGCATTGTCAAATTTTAAATATATAGAGGCTTTGATAATGGTATTATAATAAGCAGCATACGAACAGAAATTTAAAGAGTCCATATTTTCTTTCTATCCCTCTTAAAGTTTAGTTAGACGAGGACTCTTACTTGTGTCGTTTGGATGATTGTGGGCCTCTTGGGTTGATATCTACGGCGATGCCATTAAAGTCGCTGTCAGTCAATTGTTGCATGCTTTTCATGTTGCACAGTCAGCTTATTAGTGCAACTCACTTAAGGCAAACAAAGCCAAGCTAAACTGTTAATCTCCGGCAACACTTAAGACAAACACGAGCAGCCACAAGGAAGACAGCCAGTCCGACAGCCGGTTAACACCAAAGAAGCTTGCAACAATTGCATGTGGAGCTTTACTCCATCACCTTGCCTCGCCAATTGGCAGTTTTTGCATTGTTCGCACTCAGGCCACATGAATGCACATGCATCCAGGCAGGCAGGCAGACAGACATACAGACATACAGACACTCATACAGATATCAGTAACAGCAAATGCAACAACAAGAAGAGCAAGTGATACAGTAGCAACAACAAGTTGCAATTGCAGTCCACTTTGTTTGGATTTAGTCTGGGATTGGCCTGGCTGCATTTGCAAACACCTTGCGCTAATCTTGATGGACTGCCAATTGCCAAATGCAATTGCCGTCGATTGCTGCCCGACAATGCCAGCATTAACAGCATCAATTTTCCTGTCTTTCCCAGTCGCACCTTTTACAAGCTTCTCAGTTGAAGTTGGCTCAGATTTGAGATACGCAATAACAACAAGTGCGACAAGTGAATCGAATTGCCCCTTGGTAACTTGGAACTGTGGGCGTCTCGGCTATCGACAAATACTTCACACTCGTTATCATTGCCGCTTACACTTGAAGGAATTGCGAAGGATTTGTTATTGTAAAACCAAAATAAAGGGATGCCAAATATAATTTTTAAATTGTTTTTCGGTCTTTAATGGCCAATGGTTTATAGTCAGAAGAGAAGAAGCAAATCAAATACAATTTGTGATAAGAACGTATAAATATACTCGAAAAGCGGAGAGGAATTCCATGAGTGGTAGAAAAGACAGATGCAATAAATGGATTTGCATAAAATCTCAACGGTCTTTTACTTTGTAAAACGAGGCTAAATAAACTGGCAACAAAACAACATAACTATTATAAAAGAGCATGTTTTATGCATGAATTGCAAGCAATAACAACAAAAATAACAATAAAACTAGCAGAAGCAGCATCATTCACGTAGTACTAGGTATATACAAATACAAATACAAATATATATAAGCTCTCATTGTGGAAATACATGTGCAACTACTAAATAAAAATATCAACGAATAAAAGCGTTGCACAAAATAAGAGCTTCGTTTGTCAGTTTGTCAGTTGGCAACGCCCTGGCTTATGCAACGATGTTTGCACCCAGAAAAAAAAACACAACAACAAGTTCTGCATTTTATACTTTATGGTAAATCAGATTAGGGCTGCTCTACACGCACACACACACACGCACACACACACATGCACACACACACGCACACAGAGAGAGAGCGAGCTCAGTTACAATTTCAATTGCAAAATTGCAGATTGTTTTATACACAGATGCAGGTTGCAGTTATTCTTGTTGTTGATTTAGCAGTTAGATTTATTGCATATTTGATGCCATGCTACAAATTGCCTGCATGCCGCAAGCAAAGCCAACAATTGCAGCTGTACGCAGGCAATTTCATTTTCCCTTTTAGTAGAATTTATTTTCCCTTTTCAAGCGCGAAATGTGCAGAATGATAAAATTTTGTTGAGGTTTCAATTTCTGGCAGTTGCATATTCATATTTTCTCTGAGTTTTTAACCTGATATGCACTTAGTAAACAGTTCAAGAGCCATATTCGATTTGTTAAACAGAAAACCTAAATTGAATTATCCAATATATACTTTCAACAGTTCACATGCTTTCACTTAACATTTTATAACTCCTTACTCAACCCCAAATAGATAAATACACCAAAAAATAGGAAACAACAACAAATACTCTATTCGAGAGTCATTGACTGATGGAAAGGTTTTAAGTTAAAAAGTGTTGAGTTAAGAAAACATTTTAAAGTTTATTTCGTAGATCGAAGTACATATATTATTTACTTCTTGCGTAACTTCGTAAACAACTTTTGGGAGCATTTTCATTCATTGGCAATTTGTCTTTCCGGGCGACATATTTGCACTTCGAAGCCTTTTAATAACTTAAATTTGCGACAAATCGTTTACAATAATTCGCACATGGCACTTCAACAAGAATAAATTACGGGAACACATTGAGCCGGGAATGCGTTAGTATTCTCCACAAATACTCGTACAGCCAACTGTAGCCATATGGAAAAATGTTCGTGGCAAAACAAAGGAGAAGAAACAGTATGACAAAAAAATGGCCAACCAAGTTGCGCAGCTGTTGGAGCAAAGTGCGATAGACGAGCATCCCCACCATTAGGCCACCCCTTTCAACCCCGAAAATGCCAGAGTACCTGTAAAGGTTCGGGCTTGGGTATGGTATGGAGTTATGTGAACGAGTATATGTTGCCGGCAGGAGCAACATGAATGGAACTTTGATGGATGTCAGCGCGTTGTTGAAAAGGAATTATTAAATTGATCGATAGTCATAAATAAAAAGCGTGCTATAAAAACAATAAAAATAACAGGTGCTGATGCTGACAGTAAGCGACAGAAGGAACTCAAAGTTATCTGCTTAACTTTAAAACACTTGCCTTCTCTACTTATTACTCAGACTTTAAGACATTTAATATAACTTTTAGTGAGAGATCGAGTCTGAATTGTGTTATGCAGTGTTGTGTTTTGTTGTGTTGTGTTCTACTCTGTTATGTTGCGTGCACGTCTACAACATAAACTTGCAACACTCAGCTCAAAGTACGTGATCCACATTCATATGCTTATGTGGAACAGTGAAAATGATGTGGCAGCCACTCATTGCGTAATGCGTGACTAGCCCTACAAGCATCCCCTTCCTCCTCCCTCCTCCCTCCGCCCTCCGCCCTCCGCCCTCCGCCCTCCGCCCTCCGCCCTCCTTCCTCCAACAACCTACCTAACATCCTTTGCCAGCTAGTGTGTAATTGCACATTATGTTTGGTTGTCGTAATTCTGGTTTGACTGGCTTTAATTGCAGTTAACAAATATTACGTATACGTAACAGCAATGGCAACGGCTATGGCAACGATCGGGCAAGAGAAAGCAATTTGGCAAATGCGGGCGGACAGACAGTTGCTTTTATTTGTGTTGATGAAATTGGAATATGTCCAAAATGAAAATTAAATTCAACAATTTGCGGTTGTTTTTAGTCTAAAAATTTGTACCAGCAGCAGCAGCAGCAGCCGCTGCAGGACGAGAGCAACAACAACTGAAGGCAGCTACGTTATAAATAGGATTCGAATATATATTTTACTGCTGCGAGTTAAGTCTCGCATTGTTTTGAATGTGTGCTCGGAAGTGTACAATTTACCATTACCATTTCACTGATTGTTTTTTGAAAACTCAGTGAAAGTTTTGTCGACCGCTACATTATTTTATTTTAATATATTTTTTTGCTGCATAAAATACGCAAAAAACAAAAAATGTCCAACACCTCGCGGAGTGTGTTTTTTGGCCATTTGGCCATTGTTCTCTGGACTGCGGAATTTCAAATGATTTGGCAACACTTGCAAAAAATTCATATAGCACTTATTACGAATATTCATTTGTTTCAATTCTGTCGCAATCAGCAAAATGAAAAAGTGACTAATTGTGGGTTAAATATGCATAGGTGTTGTTGGTGCTCTTGCTGTGTTTTGAGGCTGCAACTACAAATCTGACTGTCGTGGCAACAGCAACACTCCCCCTCACGCACATTCACAGGAAGGTGGACAATTTTATGGTAATTACCTTTTTACCATGCTGTTGGCATTGGAGCGAATTTCATTGTTAGCATTAAGCGCACCTACTGTTTATGTTGACGTTGTTGTTGTTGTTGCTGTTGTTGTTGCGTTGCTGTTGCTGTTGCTGCTATTTTTGTTTTTGTTTTTGTTGGTTGTTGCTGTTGTGGCAAAATAAACCGCAGCGGGAATTGCCTTTGTCATTGTTGTTGTAACTTTTGTTGGTTTGCGACGACTTCACATGCAGGCGAGTGCCAAAAATTTGTACAATTTTCAACCGATGCGGCCATAGCGTTTCC
Organism: Drosophila repletoides; assembly: GCA_018150835.1. Classification (NCBI taxonomy): domain Eukaryota; kingdom Metazoa; phylum Arthropoda; class Insecta; order Diptera; family Drosophilidae; genus Drosophila; species Drosophila repletoides. Next base: position 193,675 of record JAECWQ010000089.1, read on the forward strand.
CATGTGCAGCGAATGTGAATGCCATATAAATTAAGTGCGGCGACAACTACAGAAACAACAACAACGACAACAACAGCAACAACAGCGGCAATAACAACCGCATGACAGCGGTGCAACGCAAAAAGGTAATTTTGTGAGTGGGAAATTTTAGCACCAACAACAGCAAACCGAACAACAACAACAACAACAAAAACAACAACAAATGCTGGCGGCGGTTTTGTGGCGCTGGTGGTGAAGGCAACAGCAAACCAAAAGTAAAACTGCGAAAAACATTTGCATTTGACAATTGCTCGACGATGACGGAGACGGAGGCGGAGGCGGGGAGGCGGGGAGGCGGGGCACAAAGTTGCGAGACACTTGAGCAGGGGGCGAGTGGGCGTTTAGAATTGTGGGAGAACTATCAACGTATGATAGAGAAGCTGCTTTAGAGATAATCAACGAGAAGCACCTGATAAAGTAATAATTAATTAATCAGAGAAGCACAGAGACACAGAGAACCGAAAGCGATTTTCAATATTTATAACTCAAATATAAATTAATGATAGCCTGAAGCAAATTAATTTTACTACAAAAATATATAAATAATTGATTGCTTTAATAGTCTATTCCACTCTAGAATGACAAATGGGTTGGGTACGTAGGCCAATTACCATTAAAATCACAGATTCAGGTTCAAAATTTAAGGGTCGAGCTATGGCTAAAATAACTTTCTTTGCTTTCTATGCATAATTATGTATAATTTTTATTTTTTGTTTTGGCTGGCTCACTTTGAATCCTTACTGCATAAATCACAGCCGTAACTAAAAGAAAAAACAGGTCTAAGGGAGCTGTAAAACCCATTAACAATTACGCGGCATGTTTTTAACGTTAAGGCCGTTGTTGTCGACCATTTTTCCAACGCAGTTCATTTCACGCAGGAGACACAAAATAATAAAAACGCATGGAAAGGAAACCCAAATGATAACCTAATTAAGCTGCTCACCTTTAGGGAAATTCTACTACATAGCAATGTTTCCTTTTCATTTTTCTTCTATTCGTTTATTTTTCTTCTTTTTTTTTTCTTTTTTTGGACGGGACTATTCGTTGTTGGTGGTGGCCGTTTCCTTCTGGAAATGAAGTAACAGCAATAACAATATACTGTGGCAGCTATTACAAGCAAATTACAAGAAGAAAATGTCAAACATTTGCGCTCAACTTACCCGCAGTCTACCAATGTCCTTCTAGCTGTTGTCAATGGCCCGCCGTGATTACACAAAGCATTCAAAAGAGAAACCCAAAAACAGAAACAAACCAAAAAAAAAAGAAAATGAAAATGAAAATGAGGACAGGATAGAGCAGTAGACATAGAAAATGGCGGCTAAAATAGGTATTAATGTTTCATAGGGCCTTGCCTGGAAAGTTCAGCAAATGGCGCGACAGCCACAGCTCATCCTAAAAAGATATGGGTTCAATGCATGCTCGTTTTTAATTTCCCCACAGTTTATCGCATCTTCCTCTTCAATTTGGGCCCAAGAGCTGGTGCCATTCAATGCTATTCCGTTAACTTCCGTTTCATTGGAATGAAACCCGAGACTCTGTATCTACAATTTTCTCTCACTCTGCGCCATGTAATTGCTAATATCCGCTTTTAATTAAGCAACTTCCTTTTCAACATTGTGGTGAGGACTGCAAGGACTGTGGACTGTTGCCTGAATTGACTTTTTGCTTTGGGCTTTGGGCTTTGGGTTTTGGCATTTCTTTCGCTTTTTTTCATAAGGTTCCTTTATACCCTGCACTCATTAAAAATGCATAAAGTGGGTATATTAAGGTTTAAAACATAAGTAAAAGAAAGGAGGACACAAATAGATGTCTCTGTCTGTCTGTATAAAATTGGGAAAAAGTTGTATTTTTCTTGGCCAGGGTACAGCCAGTACAGGGTATATTCTAGTAGCGTATATTTGCTTCTTTCGATAGCTTTCCTTTTGTTTAGTAGGTACAGCTACTTTTAATATTTTTTGTTACCCTTGGGTATATTTTATATAGTAGTAGCCAGTATTAAAACCGAATTTTCATATGCTGGATTACATTTTCCACCCGTGGATTTATCAAAGTCAGTCAACCATTATTTTTTTAAAAATATTTTTGATGTTTGCAGTTCCAGAAAATTAAAACTTTACAGATTTTCTCAAACTTTTCGCCTTTGACTAAAACAACTTTTATGTTATATTTACCCCAAACCCTTAATTCTTCTTAATACTTTTCCGGCCATATTTGCGGTTTCAGAGGATGAATTATTTATAATTTATTTACACCTGAAAAAAGTGCTATTCACCGCGTTATGTGTATGCAGAAAGATAAATCTAAAACTCAAATATTATCTGATTTAAAGTGTGTTTTTTATTTTATCAATGGAACATGCAAAAAACCAGAACAGCAACAAGAATTATTGAAAATATTTGGGAATCGGCCACTTTGTGAGTGTCTGAGGCCGATTCGACGTGTATCAATAAAGTTTCATGGAGCATATCAAGGACCTTGTCCTGAGGCCATGCCATGTCCTCTGCGCCGTAACGTATGCAATGATGCAATAACTATCTGTAAAACGAGCCGGTGACGATGACCAAGAGCAACAGCAACAACCACTACAACAGCAACAGCAACAGCTGAAGCCTGATTGGGGTCAAATCAACATGGCAGAAGCAGCAACCGCTTCCCTTTTTTGCCCCAATGCAATTCTTGCTGTTTGTTGTTTGGTTGGCTTTGTTTTTTCAGATGCATTGGGGCAAATGGACAGCGCAGTGTGTAGTATCCAGAGTCTGTATAGAGTGGGGTACAGAGAACCTGTGTTTCGTTGTTCAATAATATACCCAACAGCCAGCCAGCCAGCCCTTCAACAAAAAACTAAAATGGTAAAATGTGTTTGCCTATTCCGACCTTGAAATTTCCTGTAATTTAATTTAATTTGTGGTCTTACAATTATTATACTTAATAGACATCTCTATGGTTATTTATATAATTCTGACATGGCTAAAAATTTTCTGCCCGCATCTATAACCTGTATTATAATAAGTAAACCTATTGTAGCAACAACTGCAAGATTCTAACTAGTCGAAAATACCCCACAATTAGACTTTGTTTATTGGATGCCTGGCTGGCTGGCTGGCTGGCTGGCCAAACATTGCCACATCCTCATTCCAATGCACGAGTATCTGCTGCCTGTCTGTCGGAGTCGCACGGAGAAAAAACCTAACGAACTATTCCTGTATTTGTGGTTAAAAATTGCAGAAGAGTCGTCGTCACCGCCGCCGCTGCCGTTCAGCGTACAAAAGGTGAAAATTTTGCAAAAATAGCTGTAAAAAGTGGCCATGAGCCGTTAGACGATATGTCCGGTAGAACCAATAAAAAAATAAAAACAGCTAGGACATCATGTCGTGCACATTGTACGGCAGCTACGGGGTATATGTGTGGTTATTCCTGTTAGTGGAGGGAGCGGCGCTCATCTGTAGCTGTGAATAAATATTAAATTGCTGGATGTCAGCGAGCTGTGGCAAAACATCAACACTATTAGACCGTATCCTTATATCATTTTTTCATCAGGAAACTGTTGCCACCAATAACACTTTGCAGGGGTCACAGTTGAAACAATTTAAGCGCCAGAAAGTAGGCTCAATCTCGTATGTCCAATTGCATTTTAAAGGTCGTGCAACAGCAACAACGAAAACAAAAACAAAAACAAAAACAATGGGCGAGCGTCATTTCCCAGTTTCCTCTGCAAAGCAGCTTAGTCAAGTTGTTTTTATTGCTGTTGCAGCCACTGCTGCCAAAATGAATGTGAAATGCATGCAAAGCCTGGCCAGTTGTGAATGGACGGAGGCTGAGACACTTGACTACCAGTCCGGATTGAAAATTTTAGTGTTTTCCATACACCTCGTCTACGAGAACACACTCAACCGTCCATATAGAGTTCGAGCATGCAAAAATAGTGTTGCAGTTAGGTTTTGGCAGCTTAAGAGTTGAAAGGTGATTTCGATTGAAATTTTATTGCTGTAAAGTAAACTGATTACACCTTGTTTATACCCTAGGCAAAAGCGCATTTCTTAGCTGTATTACTAATATTGAAGTACTTGAGAAAATGATTGGACCAAAATGATGATGGGTAAATGATTACTTGACAGTTTGATTGACAGTTTGATACTTGATTTCAGACAGTTTATAATTTGAGTATTATATAATCCATCTATCAACCAGCAAGTGAATTTCTTTTTGGGTACTGTAAACATTAAAGTGGCGTTAAGACCCACTAATACAGGTGCATTGACCGTCAAACAGCTTGTACACGATTTACTTGTACTCTGAGTATCAGCAGTTGCATATGCGTTCCGAGTGTTCAGACTGTTCGAGTTTATTGTGACAACCGGCTCAAATGCTGCTTTTCTACGGCTTCGCCTTCGTCTTGGTTGTGTTGGGAATTAAGCTTTAGTTTAAACTCTAGCCGGAGCCGCAAATAAATCTGAAAACTGCAAGCTGATACTTTCGTATTCAGGATAGTATTGCCAGTAACAACAACACCCATTGCAACAAATCAACAACAACAACAAAAATATGAGTACTCTACAGCTCAGTCTGCCTGGGAGCGACAGGCAGGTAAATCTCATTCTCTGTTCCAGCAATCACTTGTGGCACGGCCAACACAACATTCATTGCCGTGGCAGCAACCATCTGTTGCTACTCTTACTGCCGAAGCCCTTGTTGCTGTTATTGCAGCCTGTCGGCACTTTTTCAGCAATTACTCAGCTTTACGATTCATTAAATCTTTATGTCGCCAGCATAATGGATTAAAATGCAGCAGCAGACAAGGAGCTTGTCGCTACCGTTGTTAGTGCCACAACATACTGATGCTGTTATTGTTGTTATTGTTACTGTTGTAGTTGCTCCTGTTGCTGTTTCCAATGATGCTGCTGATGCTGATGCTGTTGCTGTTGCTGTTGCTGTTGCTGTTGCTGTTGCTGGTGTAATGGAGTACAGCTAATGGTTCCCCCCGGCTCTTTAAGACAAAGTCAGTGAGAGGCGCAATAGAATTGCAAATGATAATGCAAATGGTGCTGCCCGAAAACCGAGCTGTGCGGACTGGCAATAGCCGTGCAAATATTTGCGGATTTAGTTAGCCAGCAGTTGCAGCAGTGGCAGCAACCAATGAAATCTTCTTTTTTTTGCATGACAAATACAGACTTTATCGCATGCGTTTTTTTGCTTTCGTGCAACGTCTCGGAGATGGCGATCAACTCAAATAGAGATTAAGGCTAACCGATGGTTAAATATGTTTAATTTAAAGAAAAATATGTTATAGAAAGTTTTAAATATTTTAGCTACTGGCTTTAAATGAAACGTAAGTAAAAATTGGAACAGAATCACAGATTTCATGACACACTGCATAAAATACGATAATACTCGGAGTTTATTTAACGAACAAGCACCAGGATAAGCTGCTTCTGCTGCTGCACCACTCGAAAATTATGCAAATTCGGTGGGTGGACAATTCGAGAGCAGAACTTTTGTCTTGAGCACCCGAAACAATGGCCAGTGTGTCATCAACGTGTTCATGTTCATGTCCGATTCTCCAGATAGGAGGAGACAGAAGTGCGAGAGGGAGGGGGGAGATAAAAGAGAACTAAGAGAACTAAAGGGAATGTTCCTGTTCCAGATGATGTTGTGTAATCTTCTATGCCCAGAGGGATCTTTATGCTAGTAATTTTTGTTACTTTATTTTCGTTCACTCGGTCTGTGTTATGGCAATGTTATTATGCTTGTTGGCATTACTTTATTGCCACCCAGCAAATTTATTTTGGTAACATTCAGAACGGTACGCAAACAATTCGTTGTATGATTTCATTTCATTTGTGAACCGTAATGGCAACAGCAACACAACTTGTTTAGCTGCAATTAACTTATTGAACTTTCCCTGGATGTATTTTGGTTAGCAATTTGCTCTGTTCTCTCCAAGACTAGCAATGGGGCCATATTTGGGCCATTATGTGTGTAAACCGACTTTTCAGCTTGTGTTGCTCTATATAAAAATTTGCTATTTATCGCTACTGACAATCGATAAAGGAAGAGACATAATAACAACCTTTGATTCGCACACAAAATACAAACATAAAATAACGCATTTGCCTTCAGACATAATGCGTCGTTAAACATGTTTTGGGTCAATATCATAAGCCATGATAGTTGTAAGCCACAAAATGTTCGAGAAACACTTCTCCTCCAATGAGAAAGGGGACACGGAAGGTTCAAGCTGGTCACAAAAGCCATTCAATGTTCGTAAGGGTGGGAGGCATTGTAAATGTTCCACCTTGTGTCTGTGCCTTGTTCGAGTTTTTCGAGCTGTGAGCTGTTTGGGTACGACCGTAAAGAGTGAAAACCACAACAATTGCATTTTCTCGTCTCGACTGTTTTTTCCCAAGCCCCCTCTGGCTGTACGAGGTTTAGTATGAATATGTGTGTGAGTGTGTGTGAGTGTGTGTGTGTGTTTGTGTATGTGTGTGTGTGTGTGTGCTTATTTTGTCATTTACGTTGTATCCCTTTTAATGCGAGCCCAAAAAATTAGTTTTTATTGTCACACAGAAACTAAAGTTAGCTGAACTGAAGCCAGTGTTCAGTTATTAGGCTTTTCTCTTTACTTTATATACGAGAATATTTTTTGTTATTTGTGCAACATTCTCTCCAATATTAGTTCTATACAATTCACATGTATGTATACATTTTTGGCCATATGTGCGTTTTTGTGGGGGGGGCAGAGGGTCGTGGCTTATGATTTTGATCAGCTGAATGGGCCACAGAATTCTCTTTTATTTGGCAATTTAATTGGTGTTTAAGTGGATTTACTTGACACTAGTTTAGATAGTATTTCAAATAAAATTGGATTTTTGAACCTACATCGAAAAAGAATGACTACAAAGTGATTGTACAGTCGATTATAATCCAGGAAAGTATCAAAATGGAAAACCAATGGTGTGCTTACTTGGTTAGGACACTTAGAGAACAAACTGTTATCTGAAGTACGAATCACAGCTCCAGTATACTTGTATACTGTATACACCCATATGTATATATGGGCAAAGTATTTGGTAGGAAGCGAGTTAAATGTGTGCCAGATACAGGAGCCAATCATGGCCGCTAATAAAGTTTAATATTTGTTGAGGCGCACACACAAAAATGCAAATGACATTGACTTGAAAACCCCATTTTCCGTATCCCTCACCCACAAAATTGGAGCTAGTCGCGCCTTGCAGAAATGTTAAATTTATTTATTATCATTGTCAGCACCATCATTTGCGCCAAGTGTCATTTAGTGAGTATGGAAAAATCAACAGAAAGGAAGCGCCAGGAGCGAGTAGCGAGTAGCGAGTAGCAACGATAATACGAAGAAAGAAGCTGGCTACGAAAACAAGGCGGCGACATGCCACAAAATGACAAAACGAAGCGTAAAGAAACAGGCAGCAACAAGAGCGTCGCAATTTGCGTATGGCACCCAAATGACATCAAGTTCAAAGCTAATGGCTAGGGCGTCAGGCGCTGTGACGGATCTCACGATTCGTGGGCCATATTCGCAGGACGGGAATCGAACAACTCTGAAGAGAGAACACACAATGCATGCGACAAGTGGCAAGTGGCAAGTGGCAAGTGGCAGAACTGTTTGTGTATCCGAACGAAAGCAAAAGCAAAAGCAAGAGCAAATGAGGAGACCAGTCCAAAGCGACGGAGCCTGGTGGTTTTGGGGTTGTTGTAACGTTGGGGGAACCAGAAATAATGTACGCATTAATTCCTCATTTAAATTCAACGGCGCGTACGACGCATTAGTTGCTTCAACCAAACCCTCCCAAGCAGCCCAACAACCCTTGTTGCTGCTCTCTCCGTTTGTTGTATGTAGCATACTTTTAGGCACTGCTGTTGCGACACTCGTTTCGCTTTGAAGTGCCTCTCGATTGCTTAAAAGCAAATTCCATTCCAAGGCGAAAGTGATCAACGTCCTACCTTCCTCTCTATCATCTATCTCTTTTCTCAGTTCCTTGCAGCTGTTTCCTTGTTTCAAACTACTTATAAGAAAGGTTGTTGCCATTGTTGCTGTTCTTGCTGCTTGAGCAGTCGGCAACTTTTTAAATTAACATAATGCCTGAAATTATGCAACGCCTTTTGGACCAGTCACTTCAGCTGCTCGCTGTTGTTGTTGTCGCTGTTCTTGTTGTCGCTGTTGTTGTTGTTGCTTCTGGTGTTGTGGCACTTTAAGTGCACTTTGCGCCCCAAAACAAACAACAAATGCAGCAGCAGCAACAACAACAATAAATAACAACAGTCGCCTCAGCAGGGGGCGTACTTGGGTCAAGACGAGAGCCAAGGAGTAAATCAACGCATTACACTTTGTAATGTGGTTTCTAGTGGATAGTATATGGGTCTGTACATGTATATAAATTGTATATATATTGGTGCACAAAGTACTGATAATGCCAATAATTCAATTATCCCGCCACGTTTGCTCTGGCAGCTTCCAGTCGCCTGTAGTTTCTCTCTGGCTTATTGTTATTGCCAAACCAACTGACTTGCTGATATTGTTGCTGTTGTTACTGTGCACTTGTATTAAGCAGTCACTTAGCTGACAGCCAGATAACAAGCTGCAGTAGGACGTAAATGAAAACAATTGTTGCAAAATGTGAAGGGCGGTTCGAAACTTATTGGTATCAGATTTTCATATATTTGGCAATTACAGAGAGGCTAATAGGTTCTATTCATATTTATAATATAATATTTCCATATGTGATTATATAATCTTTACTGACTTAACTTTCTTATATACCATTTTATGTTGGCTTCAAATATTTATTGTCCTTAGTAATTCGATGGCCATCAAAACATTAACCAGTAACCAGTAACCAGTACTATAGTCGTAATTTAGTATTTAGTATGGAGGAAATGCTATTAAAATTGATATTAAATTGTCTGCCTACTTGTTTGCTGTCTTTCTCTCCTTCTCGCTCTGTTTGTCTGCTTGTCCGCTTGTCCGCTTGTCTGATGTGTTGTGCTTAAAAGTTTCTTAAATGGTTAGGTTAGGTCTAAAGTGCCTGGTCACTGCCAAATGCTGACGACATTAATTGTCAGCATAATTTCATTACGTTTCGTTCATTAAAACTTTGAAAATGCCAGCCCCATGCTCCCAAAGAGGCGCAAAAAATGCGGGGCATGTAGTGATGGGGCTTATGAGGCAAAACTCCCTGGAATTATGGCTCATTAAATGACATAATGCAGAAAAACAAAACCCAAGCACATACAACCTTAAATAAGATGTGAGTGTGTATTCCTTGTGTGTGTATATGTATAGCATACTATTCGGCAGGATAGCAGATGCTCCTTGGAGTGGAGTAGCAAGTGAAAACCTCAGGCGATGCCGTCGCTGGGTGAAATCTGCTAATATCTTTCTAATATACAAACACGCTCTGAGAATACATACACATACACATACAGATACAGATACATATACTTATATAGGATATCCCAGAGCAGAGGAAGAGAGGACTCTAAGGACGCAAGACATGTGCCGCATAATAGCCTTAACAAGATTTTTTGGCGTAGTTGTCGTCTTCGACGTGTTTCTTAACTGCCGCTGCGTCTTTTTCAATTACACACATAATTAAATATCTTCCGCCTTTCTCTATCTCTAACTCTCTGTGCGTGGGCGTGGCGTCCCGCGGGGCGTGTGACAGCCTAACCAAACCCACTGTTACCCACTGTGCTCCTGCCTGTGTGGTGAGTGAGTGTGTGCCAGCAAATACTCAAAATCTCTCCCAATTGTACGATAGACTCAGCTATATCACATTTTGCAGATTTTAATAAACACGCTGATAATTAAATTTAATCGCATGCTTTTATTTAACATTAGCATAGAAAGCATTCGAGCCCACATATGTTATGCCTGCCCCTTCATCCCGTCCTTCTTCTATTCCCATTTTCAAATGGCAAACTGTATTTGCTGTGGGCTAAATTCAATTTCATTTGCCTTCATCCCGCCGCTTAAAGCTTAAATAAAGCTTGTGTGGGTGGCACTTCGGGAGTTTCAATTTGTGCAAACATTTTGTCTACTTAGTTTACTTAAATTTATTTGCTTTAGCTCATTGTGCTTTTTGATTTCAAATGCTTTAGAGTTGGCAAACAATTTGTGGTTGCGTAATTGTTACACATCTTCATTTTCCGCATATACTATATAAATATATAATATTAATTATTTAAAAAAAGATTAGACTCCTTGCGTCCTCAGAGAGGAACTGAAATTTTAGTGGTATTGGGAAACATTACTGAGCTGAATATAGTTAGTTTATATTTATAAGAATCACAAGTAAGTCCTGAGCAGTAAGAGAAATTCATCCATTTATTCTTTCGAAATGAGAAAATACAATTTTTCCCGTTTAAACAGCCACAACGAATGTAAAGAGAAACAAGGAATAACAACTATAGAAACAGTAAGAAAACCATAAACAAGGCGCTCCTGCTCAATGCAGCGGGAAAGTAATGGGACACGGGACAACTGTCATCGTCTTAAGCTAAAAACAAAAGTTGAAACGGAAATGAAAACCACAATTTAAGAGCAAAACACAAAAAAAAAAAACGACACAGTGAAAAAATATGGTGACAGGAAAACATACGGTGAAATGGACGCGAAGGAAATTAAGATTTTTTTATGTGGCTAACTTGCTCCATAGATTCAGCCATTTGGCTCAGACACACCCCTCTTTCTGTACTTGCCACATAAATTTCTACCAAAAAGTGTGCAAAAGTGTTTAGCACTCACATCCTACTTTCATATATATATAAACAGTATATGTATTACTTATATATATACATAGATATACGGATAAATGTACATAATTACATATATACAGATACAGCAACATCAAGAGCACATCAACGGTGCAAATAAATTTCTATTAAATACAAATGAGCTGCACAAAAAACTTTTTATGCCCAGGAAAAAAGTTTTTTGGGCCACACATCAGTGAGCTTAAAGATTGACACCAGCTCTCGAGGCTAAGCAGATATATGTACTGATTTCCTACCCCTCCAACACTTTAGCAATTTGAAAGCTTTTTGGCCAACAATAATTATGTTGATTACGCGCAAATGGCAACTAAAACTTTTGTTTTATTTTTGTTTAATGTTGCATTAAATTAAATAGCTTAAATAAGTACTTATTACCACTCACTTTCCGGTTAATTATAAAATGGTCGTATTATGCTATAATAATTCAATTTCTTGTATTACCATATCGCTGGCAGCTGCAATTAAATGCACCAACACATTAACAGCGTAATTAATTTACTACACTGAAAGCAAATCAATAGAATTGAAAACAAAATAATAATATTAATGGTGCCACTACGAAGCTCGCAACAATTTCATGTTTTACATTAAAGAATCACCATTTTGCCTGATGTGAGCGATAAATCAGTCAAACACCCACCTCTAGTATAATATTACGAGAGTCAAAATCAAATTATTATCTTCCCAAAGGCAGATTTATGCTTTAAAGAACAAGAGACATGACTGCAAAGCCGTTAGAAATTGATAATTCGCAAGGCTAAGGCATGTACATACATATACATATATACATACATATAAACACACATGCATAAGCACACAAATAAGCACATATACATATACACGCATATATGCATACGTATGTACTTATAAACATACTCTACATATTTACATATATACATATACAATTATTCATTTCAATATTCGTTTTCGCAATATTCAAAAATTCAGATTTATTTTAATCAGAAGGCGTAAGGAGTAGCATCAAAAGGGGAACTGTGGAATAATTTTAAACACAAATCTGTTCTTTTTTTTTAACTTACCACAAATTTTTAAATTTGCTTTACAGAAGGGCCTCATCATTCCAAGCAACTGTTAAACTCAAAATGGCACTGTTACGCGCTGTTAAATACTGTTGAATAATTTTGCGTATATTTATTTATTTATACATATATTGCATACCCGCACCATGCATATATTACTTTACTTTACAATACACATAAAAATATTAGCGAATTTATTTGATAAATGAATTTGATTTTAAATTTACTGCAACGGAATCAAACGCAGAAGGCACTTGTAAGAAATAACGGTAAACGGGAAAAATGGCGCCAATTTTTTTTTCTTTTATATTTTTCTAATTAATATATATTGCACACCCGCATTATGCATATTTAAGCTCACTTTACAATACACTTAAAAAAATGAGAGAATTTAATTGACAAATGAATTTGATTTTAAATTTGCTGCCGAGGAATCAAACGCAGAAAGGCAGTTGTAAGCAATAGCGGGAAACAGCAAAAATGGCGCCAATTTAGCCGTTTCATTTATATTTTCGTGAACCTGTAATTAATATATGTTGCACACCCGCATTAAGCATATTTAAACTCACTTTGTAATAAACTTAAAAAAAAGTATAAAAAATTTGATTATTTACACATTTACTTGTTGAATTTAATTCGAAATTATATTTGCTACCGCAACGACACGCCACTGTTGATCTCCAAGCCGCACTAAAAACTAACAGTGCCACTGTTGCACTCCAAGCCGCACTGTAACCTAACAGCGCCACTGTGCAACTCCAAGCGACACTGCAACTTAACTCCTAATTTGATTTTAATTTTTCCCCCGCAGAATCAAACGCAGAAAGCCACTTGTAAGAAATAACGGTAAACGGTGGTCTCATATTTTTTTCATTTACATTTTTATGCACCTGTAATTCATAATTAATTTGAATTTAAATTTGCTGCAATTAACAGTGGCACTGTTATTTTGCAGCGCGGCATGGATTTTAACAGTGGCGCTGTTGGGTAACAGTGCAACAGTGGCGCTGTTACTTTACAGTGAATGAAGAATTTTCAACACCAACTGTTAAACTGAAAAACACACGTTAAACAATAACGGTGAACGATGTCGTTAGAATTTATTTAATTTACATTTTGGTATATATTAAATGTGTAAATTATATAATTCCTTATTTCGTATAGTAGTTCATTTGTGCCTAACGGTTGCATTGTTTGATTTTCCAGTGGTATTTTGATTTCTGAATTAAATATTGACAATACTTTTAGTGTAGTGCAGCACTTCACTTCAGACTAGTTTGGAGGTAAGCAATCTATTGACAAATGCTCGAACTGTTCACCCAGCAAACATCAATCAGTTGCCCAAGGCGGTTCGCTTCACTCACCTGTAGTTGGTCCCGATTTGTTGTCCTTTTCTCTGTTTTCTCTTTGGCTCGCCGCCATGAGCAATTTGAAAGTCGCGTCCTAATCTTTGGTCTGCTCTACGTGGGCCACGTGATTTGTTTGCAGCGCCGGTGACGTCGGGGCGCATAACTCAAAATGCCATTTCTGATAGCACTCAGGACCTCGCACTAGTACCAGCTTCAGTCGCAGCTCAGCTGGTATTTGCATTTGGTTTAAGAATGTATGTATGTGTGTGTATATGTGTGTGTGTGTGTGTGTGTGTATGTTTTGCCGGGAGTGTTTAAACAATATATCAAATTGGAGCAACGGGCATGCATGCTACATTTTATTTAGATCCTTCTGCGAAGATTACGCTGCATTGTCTGACTGAAGTGCTGCTGGCCAGGAAATGGAAGCTAAGTGCAGCAGCCGCACATTAATCATGGACTACTTCTGCTTTTCTTTCCCAAACCCCACCCTGGGAACGTGTTGAGACGCCATCGCCGCAGCGCTGATTCATAAACCATTTATAGTTTTTGTTGTTGTTGTTGTTGTTGCTTTGCTGCTTCGCTCGTAAATCGCACACGCAACTTGTTTGGCGACTTGGAAGGGTTAAGAAATTTATGTGTTGCAATTATTTTCTTGAAATAACACTTAAAGTGATTTACTGATCGTGTGAGGGAGTAACAGGGGAGTACCAGCAAAATAGCAAACCTAAGCAAATGTGGAATGCCCAGTTCCCAGTTCCCAGTTCCCAGCTAACTCCTTTCACCCAGCCTATGAATTTAACTATGACTCTGAGTCTGACTCCGCCTCTGCGTCTGCTATTTATTCCAGATCATTGATTTTATGCCCTGGTATTGCTTTTAATAAGATTTGTTAAAAAGAAAGGGTTCCCCATTTTCACAAATAACAAACCAAATTGTTGGTCATTTTCAATTCTGATACCTTTAAGTGGTCGTTTAGCCTTTTCCTTTTTGGAACATCTAGAAAAGGCAAAGACTCGGCCATTTATTTAAACTGATTCAACGAGGCTTGCAGATCAGATCATATGGTTACTCTTAAGAAACTGCCACAACTGCAACAGGAGCAGTTGCTGGTGGGTATAGCTGCTATGAGCTCAACCAGCAACACAAGAATTTTTAGGGCATTTTATGCACACTTAATTTTCCTTGGGCATTACAGGAGTGACTAAAAGTATAGAATGGCTATAAATCTGCTTTAAAAATTATTACCTGTAATTGGCCAAGAGCATAAAGCATAAAGCATAATTTACAATTTATGTTTATATTCGCATTGCCACCAAAAGAATGTAAAAGCAACACCAAAACCAGGAGCCAGGAGCCAGGAGCCAGGAACCAGGAACGGCAAGCAGCAACAATTGCCACTAAATTATCCGCTTAATGTGCTTGAAAATTCTTTAGTTGTATGGGAAATGTTCCACTGTAATTTTAATGGCAAATTGAATTGAGTGGCACACACCATTAACAGTTTCTGGGGATGAGAAAACATATTTTTATTTTCGTTTTTAAATATCGTTAACAATTCTTCCTTTAACTTTTGGGTAAACTTAATGCTAATGTTTTTTATTTGGTGTATCTTTGTAGACATGTTACGAACTGGAACGATATCTGCGCGATGAACCTAAGCTGCAGAGTTACAAAAAAATGCATACAGATTTGGATACTGCCTGGGGCATATTCTCAACGCCTGCACGCTTGCTGGAGGAGCTGAAGATCAAAGAGAGTCTGGACACGATCTCGACGACCTCATCTGTGTCGTCCAACTGCTCAGGCATATCGTGGGATAGTAATAGTTCTCAGGCACTCAGCTGTGCGGTACTGGTCAAACAGGAGCGCATTGACGAGGACGACGAGGAGGCGTCACATGGATTGGCCTGTGATGAGAAACTGGGCGTGTTGTTTGCAGCGCCGCCCTCAGCGATATCGCCAAATCCGAGCATTAGCAGTGCTGGCAATATGACACCCACCAGTAATAGCAACTGCAGCAGCAACAACAGCAGCATTGTCAGCAGTAGCAAGAGCAACTGCAATACTATCACTTTGAGTTCAAGCAGCAGCACATCGCCGGCTATTAAAGTGCGTGTGGTTCAGGCCAAAACGCAGCAACATTATCATTCAGGTCAGGGTCATGTTCATGACTTTGTATTGCCCCCGTTAACACCGCCCTCCTCACCCGAGTCCAGCCTACGAAGCCACAACTACGCTCAGCCGCCGCAGCAGCAACATCAGCACCAACAGCAGCAACAGCAGCAACAGCGGCCACAGCAAATCGATGCAAGCGAACTGGCAGCGCTCATAAAGCAACAGCAACGACAGCAGCAGAATCAACAGTCTCCAGCAGCAACAAACTCCACACCCGCGACCGCCATTCTGCATTTTACCAGCCAAATGCCTGGCGCCAAGAATCCCACACTGACGCAAGCCACAACGTTGCAGCTGCAACAGCAACAGCAACAGTTGGCAGTGCAACACTTAAGCATATCGCCGCAGGCCCTCAGCAAAGTCAGCAGCAGTAGCAGCTCGGCAAGCAGTAACAGCAATTGCAGCAGCAGCAGCATCAGCAACTCTTCAGCCTGCAATAGTAGCAACAGCAGCGTTGATCAATCATCGGGCAACCACAGCAACATTCCGCGCAGCACCATCGTTCGCCTCACCTCAGCAAATGGAACACCTGGAGCCGCTGGTATCAGTCTAGCACGTGTCATACAAATGCAAAATAATAATGCTAATGTTGCTGCCGTGCTCAGCGCTGCAGCTAATAATAATAACAACAACAATAGCAGTTCCAATTCTGGCAACACAACAGCAATGCAACAACAATCGTCAACACAACAGCAACAGCAGACACCACAAATTGTTGCCGTGGTAACATCGCGGCCTGAAAAATTAACCACTGGTGCGTATTGACAGCCACACAACTCATCTAATTTAAATTAACTCGTTTCATTTTACAGCTTCAACCAAAAGTCATCACCCGCGTCAACATCACAGCGATCACAGTCCGGACGCCAAACGCCGGATACACAAATGCCAATTTCTGGGCTGCAAAAAAGTCTACACGAAGAGTTCGCATTTAAAGGCCCACCAAAGAACCCACACAGGTGAGTTGTCAAGTAGACGTTATAGAATAGCAAAAAAAACCCAAAAAAATTTGAAAAATTGAATGCACACTCATTAATAACCTCATTAAGCTCACATTGAGGTTTTATACTGAAATGTTAAACAAAACGTTGACCAAAAATAGTACTCGGGGGTTTAAGGATCTCCCGTAATAAATCAGACCCCTATGACAATAACATCACAACAACAGAGCATCGATTTGGCATTCTGAACACGAGGGCACAGGGAAACCGGGCAGAATACAAGGACACAAGAACACAAGTGACACGTTGCATTGTTTGTATGACATTGTCCCGCGACCGCTGTCCAAAAAACATGGGAAGTCAAGTGCAGTGGGCGGGCAACCAAAAACATCCTCGCATGACAGTGGACGAGGCTTGAAATTTCAATAAAAATTGCATAATTCAAAAATGAAATATTGGTAACACGCACGCACACACACACCCACACCCACACACATACACACCCACAGTCTGCCGCATAGATAAAATTCAGCGGCGAAATGTAATTTTATTGCTGGCATATTCAGCGTCAAAGATTTAAGGATCAGAGTAAGGGGAACAGTCAAATTTAAATTCTGTGTATCTATCGCATTGCAGATAAGGTTAACTCTTTGAACTGAAATCTTTGAGTACCCTAATTAATATAAAATTATGTTCTCCGAAGGCATATTGCCAGAAATATATACTAACTTAAAACAAATGATTCGTCTAATTCCTAATAACTTACAAGTTTATTAAACCAAAGTATACATAACTGAAAATTGGTTAAACAAGTCAACAGAAAGGCAAATGCCCGCAGGACATTGCATAATTCATTAATCTCTGTAAAAGCGCAAGGGTGAAGTTTCTTATTAATAATCAATTTCTGTAGCTATTTTTATTTTCTTGTTGTCTTTTTATTAAACTGTTTGTTCAAGAACAACTCTAGGATTCATAAAAATTCTCAACAGTCAACAAGTTTTTCGAAAGCGAAGGGGTTTGGCTCATAATTTTCAGTTTATCTTTGAGAGCAAAAACTTTCGCCTTGTTAAATCGTCAAAAAGAAAAGCCTTCCAGGGAAACAGGCCATCAGGCAAGTGGGCGTGGCTCGGTTGATTGGCCGTACACCCATGCTGCCTGCTCCTGTTGTTTACATGCAAATTGTTGTTATTATTTCTGATTTTGTTGTAGTTGTAGCAGTAGCTGTAGTTGTAGTTGTAGTTGTAGTTGTACTTGTAGTTATTGTTATTCCTGCTGTTGTGTACATTTGCCATATTGGCTCAGTTCCTTTACTTTCTTCTTGGGTCTCCGCGTTGAGGCGGAAAGTGTTAACTTGTTAAGCCAAAGTTTTTAGCAAAAGTTTTTCGATAGGTTTCAAGTGAAAGCGAGCTCGTAGATGAAATGACAAGGCTCCTCCCAAAGGAAGCCATGCACAGCGAAATACTGATAAAAATTGTGTAATTAATTACACATGTTCCAAGGCACCCAGACAGAGCAGACTAAATAAATCAAAAGCCAAGGTGTTTTTCAGACGATAAGAGATTGAAGCATTTGATTGCCCCACAGCGAGTCCCAAAATATACATATATTTTTTTCCCTCTCGCTGTTTTCAAAGGCGCACACCGAGAAGAGAAAAAAAGTAATTATTCTAATGATACCATAGGGATGGTTGTAGGTAAACGAAATTAAAGAAAATTTTAATAAATTAGGTTTTTTTGCCCGAAATTAAGTAAAAATTTCATTAGAGCAACTGCTTTAATTTTGTCGCATTAGTCGCATTAGTGGGGCAACCAGAGGCAGAGGCTGAGGCAGAGGCAGAGGCTGAGGCTGGCGAATAATTGATGGCCAGCTATTATTTAGATGCCCAAAAGCATTACTTAAGCTGCGGGCCAGGCCAGAAGTCAGTTGGGTAGACATTAATTTGATTTGGGCTTTTCAAGCTCGTCTTTTTCTCTTGTGGCCGCTGTTTTCAATTTGCATGCATTTAATTAGACTAACTATTCAAGTTATCCAACCCAAAAACGTGCAAATATTTCAAAATTGAGTATCAATCAATTAAAGCCCGTTGCCAATAAATGCGTGCAGTGTGCAAAAGATTTCAATTAGTTAAACGCTGCAGCTATAAAACCGACAGACTTGCGGAAAGCTGAGGTTTGAAGGTATAGGTATCTAGTGGGACCTAGCAGCGACCGTTAAGGAAAGATTACAAGTGCAATCAAGTGGAAAGACGCAAACAGACCATAAAAATTGTGTTGAGTGCAAAAGCCGAGAAGGCGCAAGCCCAGCACAGAGCATAAAAGAAAAGCTAAAGAATAGCGTGCCATGAAAGGAATGCCAAGGCCTCTTTCCACTCTTCGACTCCTCTGCTCTTCCACTTTTCCACTAGCCTTCTTGCCACCATTCTTAGCTGCATGTCTCGGCGGGGTATTCTTTTCTATTGGCCGCTGACATTAAAACCCAACGCCAGCAAAATTTATAAAATATTAACTGGCTCCAGGCGCAGCGCAGCGTAGGACTCTGCGTTAAGCGGCGGCTGCATCTGCTGTCGGCTGCAATTGCAATTCGTACTGCCACCCCCTTCAATAATTTACAAGTGCGCTCCTGAAACTGAAAGGGGGGTTAAGGGAGTACGTATTGGTACGAGCATAGAGACAAATGGCTGAGGTTAAGTTTTAACTACGTTCGCTCCAATAAATTAACAATGAGACGATAGGCGATAGGCGATAGCGAAGGCCACAGAACCGGCTCGTTTTGCGATCCATTAAACAGAGTAAATTAATTTAATCCATTGTACTCTTATAAATACTATTTCAAGGAACAGCGCCTTTTTTCTCGATCTTAGTTTATATACTGACCATTTTAGATCATATCAGATTACAGTATTGAATGCTTGGCTTTATTAAAACAAGAAGGAATACAAAAATAATTTATTATATCTATTCAGTTTCGAAATAAGGTATCTACTCTATCAGCTGCTATAAGAACCATTTATATTAGACCAATACTGTGCTAGAAACTAATTAAAAACTATTAAAAGCCAGCAGCTTCTCAACTACAACGAAATGGCAACTGTCTTACAACTCTTTTATAAGTATCTGAATAGTTGAGCTAAGTTTTCGTTATATTTCGTTTCGGTTTCTATCGAAAGATAGTTAGTTAGATGGATAGATAGATAGTTTCACTCGCTTCTGAAATAACAGAAGTGTATCTCTCTGGGTCTGTGTGTGGCTCAAATGCGATTTCAAACGAGACTGCTGGGACGTACCTATATCTGTATCTGCATCTGTATCTGTAAATGTATCTGTATCTGCACTTTGTGCATTTGACGCTGATTTACACAAGCCGAGGCCAAAAAGCAGCCAAATAAATGCCAAGAGTCAAAGCCAAAGAATTTTAACGGCCAGCTAAACGGGTATACACAGAAAAAAAGACTTTCTTGTGTCATATATTATTTATTTTTGAAATACAAATCTCAATAAATCAATTAAGCATTTAACAACAATTACAAAAACTATTAATTACTAAAATTATTCGTGATATTCTTTATACAAAATTAAAAGTATTTTTTTCTGTGTACACCACATGAGTGTTGGTGTTTTTCGGGTAGCCATTTTATTTATAGCTGCTGCTTCGATTACTCGCTCACAGTTCTGACAGGATGCCAAAGTGCAAGTGGCAGGACCCTCACATGCACACACACACACACACAATCACCCACACAAACATTCACACACAAGCACACACACACTGAGCGAAAAATGTCCCTATGTTCCAAGGTCGCTGGACAGCACTTCTGATTTGAGCAATGGGCCAAGAGTAAACAAATGGAAATTAAGAGAGCACTGGTCGTTGGACGCAGTGTTGGTGGGTTGGTCGGCTGGTCGGTTGGTCGGCTGTTCGGTTGGTGAGATGGTCGGTTGGTCGTTTGTTTCATCAGCCAACCAAGTTGGCCGCAAGTGCATAATGTGAAATTGAGCACGGAAATATCACACATTTCCGCATGCATTAAGTTTTAAGCTATACATATATATATGTATATGTATATATATATATATATATGTTTGTATGTGTGTGTGCACAGATATCTGTATGTGCTTTAAGCTGCTGTGGTGTGCGTTACAAAGTTTTCCACTCAGCTTTATGCATTTTTCTTGGCTGACGTCTACTTTGCCGGTTATCTGGCTCCATTTTTCCTGTGCTTTTCTCCACAGTAGCAGCAGCAGCAACAACAACGATGGCAACGACGGCAACGGCGGCAATTTCCTGCCTCAGCTGCTGTTTGTCTTTTAAACTCAAATAATTTTGCCATTTTTTCTGGGACAGCTCTGTACTGTTCTGTTCTGTGTTCCACTCTTTGCGCATTTTTAGGTTTTATACTTTTGTGTGAAATTACAACTTCTGCATTTCCTTTTCCTTTTTCGACTAGACTGCCAGCCTGAATGCCTGCCTGCCTGCCAGCCGGACTGCCACTGTTATACGAGTATTTCTGGTGTTGGTTCTGGTACTGCTACAGCTACTGGATCTGGCTCTGGCTCTGGCGCTGGCTCTGACTCGAGCTCGGGCTCTGGCTCTGTAACTGGCTCTCTGGTTGGTTTTCGGCGCTTTGGCTGCCGCTTTGCCGCATCCTTTGAGGCTTTTGGCACGCATGAAAAATGTTGGCAAAGGGATTCGCGTTTTGGCACACTCTTTCACTGGCGTCACTGTCGACGTTGAGATCGCTGCCTCACAACATTTTCATTTTTTTCTTTCAATTTTATTTTATTTTTGTTTTTCATTTTTAATTGTCTTACATTTATACTGTCAGTGCGCTTGCATTTCCTTCTTATTTGAATTATTATTCGCCTTTTACATATTCTGGAAAGTTTTTACCTCCTAAATTCATATAAATCTCATCACCGTTGACTTTAGCTCGGATCTTAAACTTTTGTATATTTTTATATTCTTATAATATAGACCACTGTGCATGAACACACCGAACCTACCCAGCTGAGGGGAGAAAAACTTTTTTCATTTTGCAACCGTTAAATAAAAAAATGTACCACCATATACACCCCTTCCGCTTCGGTTCCGGTTCGTCCAATCCCGATCCATTCAGTTCCTTGCGTTGCATATTTATGCGCTCTGTTGTTTGTGTTCGCTGCAACAGCACAAATTACAACTTATAACTGCACACAACCATTTCGAACAATTTTTTTGCGAGTAACTTATTTAATAAGTAAACGCCAGCGGTTTTTATGCGTTTTCATTAAATCTTCTTCACAAACTGCTTTCATTTCAGGTGAGAAGCCCTACAAGTGCTCCTGGGAGGGCTGCGAGTGGCGCTTTGCCAGAAGCGATGAGCTGACCCGACACTATCGCAAACACACCGGAGCCAAGCCGTTCAAGTGCCGCAATTGTGATCGCTGCTTCTCCCGCTCCGATCATCTAGCCCTCCACATGAAGCGTCACATGTGAGGGGAAATCTAATTCGTCTAAAAGTGAGCTGAACTGCAACAGTGTGCCATCATCACAAGGAAGAAAGGAGAGTGCGATGAATTCAACTGGATTTAAGGATTATTTAAAACAACAAAAACAAAATTTACACATCACACCACAGCACAATCAAAAGGGATAAAGTTAAATGAATGAAAATGTTCTGAATTCGATAAAAAAAATCAAGAAAAAAAAAAGAAATACGTGTATGTGTTGCCGTTCTATTCCAATTAATTCACTTATCGTTATCGTTTCGCTTGAAAAATTTGATTATATGTTTGATTTCCTTTTAATGTCTAAGCATACCGCAATTTTATTTCCAAATGCATTTAAAAAGTTGACAACAAATATTGTACAATTTTACCAAAGCTAAGCAATTTTTTTTAGTGTAGCAGCAAGAAAAAAACTAAGCAAATCAGGCAATCGTCGAGAAACAACTTAAATAGCACAAAAGCAAGAAAAAATATATGAAACTAAAGAAAATATATCATGAAAAATGAATGTTTTTGTTTGGTTAATAGCGATAACAACAAATATTGTAAACACTGCCAAAACAAAAATGAAAAAAAAAGAAAGATAAAATATATATAAAATATAATATTAAAAAAAGATATAAAAAAAAATTCAAAATGTTAAATACGTATACAAAGATTTAAACTTAATTAAGAATGTGCGTAGTACTGGCTTAGGTACAACAAAAAAAAAAAAAAAAAAAAAAAACAACAACAAAAAATACAACAAACACAAGTGCAAAATATGTTTTAAACAATAAATCAAATGCCTTTATTTTCTTACATTAATTAATTAAATTAATATATTTTAAAATTTGTAATTTAATTGTTGTATAGGTTGATTATACTATTATGTGAATGGTCGAGCAATTCGAAAATGCCTGATAAATACAATTTTTTCGGCGCTACAAATTGATATTGTTAAATGAAATTTTGTTGCTTATTTAATTTGTATTTGTTTTGTGATGAGAAGTATTACAAGAATTTCCTTTTATTTGATACATTTTTATATGCTGATTTCTTTTGTTTCAGACTATTCGATTCGATATTTTATTTTCGACCTATGTTTACAAATTCTTCTTTATGTGCCTCATTAATTTAATTTAATATAAAATTGGAATATTAATATTTAAAACACACAAATTACGAAATTTAGACATGTTCCAAATGTTTACTCAAAACTAATTTGAAAGTATTTAATAAGTTCCATCTTCAAATCAAAAGATTTACTCTTTGTTTTTTTTTTTGTTTTTACTTTCCATTATGTCTGCTGATATTTTTGTTAGTTTTTATATGCTGCTTATTTTATAATGTACCATTTCATTTTGTCAATAATTTGATTATTTTTAATTATTTGTAATAAATAAAAATTATGTGAAAATTACCCAAAAGGTATTACTTTTATTACTTTTATTAATTTTATTTTGAAAACTTTATTTTACTCCTTCCTTTAACTTAACGAAATAAAAACTAACACGACATCAAAGTATACAACATGATCGACTATATATGTACTATATACGATTACATTCGAGCATTATGGTTTGTGTGATGAGAAATTCTGTGATCCAGAGAACAAGAAATAGCAAAGGCAGCAAACGCAACATTGTGTAGCCCAAGGCACAGCCACAATCCATAAGGTATCATTGCATTGGGTAGAGTGCGCATAGCTAGCAGGAGGAAAGGGGAATCTAGTATATTGACACACAATCATACATCATTAATACTCTCATAGTATAAATACACGTACTCATATATATGTACATACAAGTTGTTTCTTGATTTCTAGTTTAATTCTCAATGATTGTGAACAGAGAGATTGATCCGATAGTTATCGATAATGTGAGTGTCTGTCTGTGTGTGTGTGTTTGTTCGTTTGTGTGTGTGTGTGTCTGTGTGTGTGTATGTGTCATCTTAATACTAACTAATATTAATCAAGCAAAAAGTTCTATTTAAGATGTGGTTAAATCGTACGAATCGTATGAATCTCGTACTGACCTCAGAGTCTCCAGTATCTCTTTTGGCTTCCATGCGAACAAATCAAGCAAATCGAGCAAATGCACTGAACATGATTATTATTCATTATTGATAACACAATAAAAAATATAATTAAACCCCAAAAGGACAAAAATGTGTACGATGTGTCAAAAATGCTTCAATCAGATTAGTGTAACTTTTGAAAAAGAATAAGAGAAACCAAAACCAAAACCAAAACCAACCCCAAATGGAATATTTTGTATAGAAAATCTTTAAAACTAAAACCATTTAGATTATATAGCATGGGGGCCTAACTATGAATATATGTGTGTATAGTATATATACATGCATACATACCTCTGTATGTATTTTACAATCTAAAATTCATAAATTGTAACCAAAAAATAAAAAACAGAAGAAAAAAATGTATTTTAAAAGAAGAGCAAAACTAAATTATTGAATTTAGTTGTGTAAAAAGTAAAACAAAATAAAAGACTGGTCAACGAGGTGTTCCGCGTTTATGCAACAATTGCAACAAAAGTAAAAAATATTAAGAAAAAAGAAAAAGGAAGAAGTCCCAAAACGATTCCATATATATATATATTATTATTGTATAATTAATAACGCATTCAAAAATATTCCTTAGCGTTTTGCTAAACCCATTAAAATCCCTAGGAAACCGATTTTTGAACTAACTTTAGTTGGAATTGATCCATATACATGTACATATATATATATATATATATATGTGTGTGTATACATATACATATTTATCGTTTAGGTTGAGTCTGCGCGCTTGTAAAACTTATTTTTGGCAGTAAAAGCAGTCCACTTACCCACTTGGCTTTGGCCATTATATTGTCTACTACTACTACTATTCATACGTAAGAAAAGAAAACCGTAAAGTTAATGAAGTACGAATTTTAAGAAACGCTGAATGTGAGTCTAGAGAGTACTACAAATTAGAGGGAAACGAAGAATCATTGAATATATTTTATTGTCTAAACTAAACAAAGTAAACAAAGTAAACAATGTAAACAACAAAGAATGCGCCCACAGGGTGCTAGCTTGAATACGAGTATATACAGACAAACAATGAAACAAGCCAAGTAAGGAAATTAAAATCAGAGTGAAAACTCTGTGAATTTTCCATAGGTTTACAGTTCACAGTTCACAGTTCACAGTTCACCATGTCAATGTGGATAAACAATTTTTTCCTTCAATTCTTCCAATTGATTGCATTATACTTGACGCATTTTTGGACATTGGCAACATCATAAGAACTTAGTTTAAGTATTCACCTAAATGGTGGGCGGTAGGGCGCATAGCAAAAATATATATGAAACATTATATATATATATATATATAATTGAAGTGTAAACGTTTTATATAGAATAATAAGCGCATCAACGTAAACATTTTGTGTATAGTTTAGTAAAATGAATTAGTTTAATAAATCAACTCGGATGAGAAGCCACTTAAATTAAAAAAAAAGAAAAACACAGAAGAAAACCAAACAAAGAACGTAAAAAATTTAATAATAATTAATAATTTATAAACACATGTAAGTGTGAGTGTATGTGTGAGTGGAAAACATTGGTGGCAACTATACATATAAGAGTTGTGCATGTATTAGGCATTAAGAGTAAAAAACAGGATACGAGGACGATGGAGGAGCATGCAAAGCATCTACATTAAGATAAAGCATTATGTATAAAATGTTAAAATTTATAGATACTATGAAGATGTGGAGAGATTCCGGAAAGGTATATGGCAGTTTCGACTTGTTGGCGCACAACTTACAACTTTGGTAAATTATTTGGGCTATAAGAAACATGAGTTGAGATGAGTGATTGGAGATTGTGAAGAATGGGGATTGAAGACAGAGAATGGGGAAGGGAGAATAGAGAATGGAGAATGGAGAGTGGAGAGTGGAGAGTGGAGAATGAGCGGGGATGTGAGTGAGTTTCGTGGGTCAGCAGCAAATGGTGATTTACATAGATTTTTATAAAGATCTTAATTTAGCCTTTTTTGTAAAATGTAAGTAAGCCTACGCATACACATAAATTAAATTGAATTAAATTATATAAAATAATATTAAATTGTACACTTAAGACGCGTAATTGATATCAAAATTCACAAGTTTCGGCACAGGTAAACCCAAAAAATACATTTACAATAAGTATGTATGTAAATCAAAACTAAAACAAAACTGAAAAATCGAAAAACGAAAAACAAAAAACAAAAAACAAAAAAACAAAAAAAATTGCAGCAGCAATAATGCTAAACAAAAAAATTCAAACAATGGCTACTTAACGCTTGTGCATAAAATATTATAAAAGAAATCTTAAGAAAATGAAAAAAAAACCCTTAGCTAATAGCAAATAGCAAAAATCTAATTGTCAGTGTTTATTATTATTATTGGTGTACATTTCATGTGTGCGTATTTTTACGCTTATTCTTAAAGCTAATATCCTTTATCCTTTATCCTTTGTGGCGCTGCTATGTGAGCTGAGCTAAAGGGCTAACGAGCTACTGCAGCAATGGCCAGTAGCAAAGAAATGTGCTTTTATTTATTTGCCTAATCTAAACACTTTAAGTTTGAGGGAAATATTTGAATAATTTATCAGTTGAGCTGCATTTTTATAGAATTTAATTCAATTAGCATATTTTTGCCGTCATATTGTAATTGTATGAAAATTGAAACGATTAATTATTGATTATTATTATTATGGCTTGTTTGTTGCGGCTTTTTGTCAATCTCCATATGAAAATTTTTATGAAAATGTGTAAGAATCATTTAGGAAAAAGTAAGCAAGGAGCATATTGAAGAACATTCATACATGAACAGCATGAACAGAATGAACATGGCAAATAATTAGGTAAAATGCCCTAGAAAAAAATGAGATTCTTAGTATTAGTCTAATATATTATTATACAACAACAGCAAACAACAACAACAACAACAAACGCAAAACAACAACAAACGCAAAACAACAACAAGAACAACCAAAAGATGAATGAAATACAACCGACAGCAAAATTAGAAATGTTATTTTATTCTTGTATAAGTATAAACTGAAGGCATTTTCAACGTATAACAACTATTATTGTACGTAATTTGATATTTTGATGAGAATTTCTGTGAAAAAATATAGAAAAATATAAAAAAAATGAATTCAATGTAATTTTATTTGCTGCGAAACGGGAATGGAAAACTTTAACACTGTACATATCAGTTGGACATCCAACAGAAGAGATCATTTAACCCCTTCCCTCGGCACAAGCTTAATTTAACCTTTCATAATAAGGCCACATATTATGATAGAAAAATAGCTGAATTGGCATCACTGTTATGCGCACGATTGCAACACAAGCAAAACAATAAAATGTTGATGCATTTAAATTATGTTGACTTTAGCAGAGCAACCATAGGCAATGTTTTTATTACCAAATGAAATAATTCCACAGTAGGTGGCAACAGCAGTTTGCACAGAGTAAAGTAAGTTGAACATAAAAAGCTTTCATCACAGGACTCATAGAAAAAATGAAACCAGTTTCAAAAAATTAATAAACCCTTAGGAATTAGTGAAATTTGGATCTCCACCAACCAATCATTATAATTCAGATGCCACCTCAATCTGACTTTCCGATTTCGATAAAGATATGCGAGCTCTTTGGATCCGGTTGGTCCTTTTGGCCAACTGAGATATATATGGGACACATGTAGCCGCATATATTTAACTCTTGTGATTGCAGGCAGCGTTGAACAAACAGTTCACATCATTAGCCCCGAAGGAATGGTGAACAATAACAACAACATAACGACAAACATAACGATAACGACAATATTGCAATGCATATGAAATGACTTTAAAGTTCCGACGCCCAGCAAAAGCTTGTGCATTAATTTTTAATTATACTTTATGACACGCATGTAAAATATTATTACCTCTGCATTCGTAATTATATAATGCCAGCTGTTGTATGTCCTGGGTGTCCTGTCGGTGTCCTGCGTCCTACGCCCTTCCCCCTTTAACCTCCCCCTCCAACTTCATGGCCAGTGAGAGAATGCATTTGCGGTCATTTTGTCAATGCATTACAATTCCAATTATCAGGCAGCCATTCCACTGTATAAATATGACTGCCCAGATTCAATGGTGACCAAGGTATATTCTAAGATGATAATAATAAGGCTATGCAATTACATTTCAAATTTTAGAATTCATATATTTTTGAGTGTGCTCCTTGGAGTGCGATGAGAAAATATACCTGGTGAAGGAATCATTCCATACAATTATTCCGTATATCCGTACTGGCATACACATATTATATATAAGATGAGATTGATTGATAGAAATCATTAGTTGCACAGCTCAAATTAATTTCGAGAGAAAAGAAAAACATGAACATGGAAAATTGTGTTTTGCATTTCCTTTTACTCTACAGATGAAGATAGTACGAGTAGAAAACTTGTGTGTCTGTTGCCCACATACGACTCCGAATGCAGCCTTTCACTGAAGCTGGTCAAAGACAAAGTGCAGCCAAGTTTTTATCCATTGCTTTTAATTTTAACCCTGAGTCCCCTTGCAGTGCCAGAGGGGACGTAAGTCTTTTAGTTTCGCTCAGTCTCCTACCATTTCAATACATTTTTTTGTTGTATGCGAAAGAACGTGAAAAGTTTTCATATTCTTAATTTTTCTCAGTTCTGCTGCCTTGCTGCATCTTGGCTTTATGCTTGCTAGCAGCAAAACTTCTAATTACGTACATGGCCAGCAGACACAGTGAAACCCGCACTATACTCTTTCTCTTTTTCTTACTCTTGCTGTTGCTCCTGCTCCTGCTCCTGCTCCTGCTCCTACGAATACGAGTATGTGTTTCTGTCTCTCTGTTTTTCTGTCTGGCCCTGTCCTGGCAAATGCACTGGCAGAAGCTCGCTCGGCTTAGCTAAGTAACTGAAAAGTTAATGTTTCTACATAAGTATTTAAACTAGTACATTATGTTCTCTGTTCTGTTCGACAAATAGACAAGTTGCCCAGATTACATGCGAGTGTTGTGTAATATTGTAAAAATTGTTCCATATCCCGCATATGTGCTTCTTAGTTTTTAGTATATAAATTCTCTGAGTGTATCCCAGGCTGACAACTTGGGCTAAAGCAAGATCTTCAGGTTGCCCGCTGCATCTTTATCAAAATTGTTTCGAAAGTTCAAACCACTTTGCGAGCGGTGCGCGGGTAATTTGACTTTTAAAAAGTTTCCATTTTTCTTTAACACACACTTGTACGAGTACGAGTACACTTACACAACACTACACCACACACACCACACACACCAGACACACACACACATACATGTATGTACTTGCATACATGCTAGCCATGATGTGTTGTGGCTGATGTGTATCCCGTTAGTCTGCTAGCTACATTTGTAGCTTGTCAAAGTGGCTCAACGCCCGACATGTTCAGTTATTTTACCTGCCTCCCCAGATCCTTTATCCCTGGCTAAACGTCCCCCCAAAATCACGAAAGATAAACAGAGCGGGCTGCAAAGGTAGACAGAGGTGGGGCATAAGTTCATCATGAGCTTCTGGCTTTGTTTAAATTACAATTAGACCCTTCTATAATGCTGGCAAATATGTTTTAAAAACAGAATTTCACATTAATTTTTAAATCCTTTAAGAATCTAAGAAATCAATTGAAAGAAACGAAAAAAAACCTCCAAAACTGGTACAAAAAATACGCAAATAGGGTGGACCTGTAGTATGGGGCGTTGCCACACATAAAAATTATGATTACAAGCACAGAGACTGTCATTTGCTAGAATATTTGCATATATAAGATTATGAAGCGCTTTAGTTAGATTCAGAGTCAAACTCCGAGCCAAATGGATAATAATAAAGAGCTGCAAAGACACGTTGTGTAGGGGTGTCTGGAAAAGGAGAAGGGGTCGTGGTGTTGCTTGTGGCAACTGGCAACTGGCAACTGGCAGAACAAGGAGTAGCATACACTAAGATACATACCCATAGACACACACACACACATACACACACACACACACACACACACACACAATGTCATAAGATAACACACAGCTAGCACTGTCAATGACAATGACATCAACTGCAGACAAGCCCATAGAAAATGGTTTATACTCGTACTCGCACTCGGTACTCGGCACTCGGTACTGGGTACTGGGTACTCGGTACTGAAATGGCTACATAGAGAGGCTCGACTCAGATAGCAACAAACTACGAATACAAACTACAAGTGAGCATAGCCAGGCTATTGTTAGATTGTTAGCGTAGAACATACAGATATACTCGTACAAGACCAGAGAACATGTGACCATACTTATCAGAAACAAACTGTGTTGAATGCATTTCAGCTTTAATATCTATACTCGTGGACCAAACAGTTTTGATGCATTGATAGTGGTGACATTAATTAAAAATACTGCATTTTCATGCTAAACTGGTTGCATAGTAGTTGACGGTTGCAACTAGTTACCACTAAACAGCTTAGAGGTAATAAGTCCAAGCGCAAAAATCGCTAAATCTGATAGGAGGCACCGCTGGGGAATGATCTAAATTGGCAATGTCATGTAAATGTGGCACGTTTGAGGTCCACTTGTGGTATTCTTGGTATTAAAGCTACCCCAAGCCTCGTTGCATCCATTCCCCAGCTTCGTTCTGCAGTTGGCAGCCAGGCCAATTGCGGGGTATCAGTTACCTGCCGACTGCTATCTGCTGTCTGGTTTCGATTTGGAAATTGCCTCAGCCACTGACTCAGCCAGTCAGCTAGTGGGGTTTTTGCTTTTCGAGAAAATGAAAGCAAAACGGTACCAGATCGAATGAAATTGCAACAATTCGAGCCGAGGAGTACCTCAGGTGCGCACAGCGTGCAGCAGGCAGCAGGCAGCAGCAGCAGGCTGCAGCCGCGTCTCTGAGTAACATTTTGGCAACTGTCGGCAAGTGCACTTGAAGTGTATCGAATTTGTATGGATTTCGCTACAGCCAATAATTTGACACTTGCATTTGCAACGAGCTCGTTGCCAAAAAGAGGCAACAACTAGGAACTGGGAATGGAGAACGGATAGTGTGGAATGTGAAGAGATGTGGCAAGTAGCAGGTTGACTCGCGGAACTTGAACCAAAGCTAAAGCTTGACACAAGTTGCCAAGACTTGGGAGGCAACACTAACACGCAGGGTTCCCATAATCGAAAAGTGTTGCGTGAATGTGTGTTTGTTGAGTGTGGGATGTGGGACGTGGGATGTGTGTTGGATGTTGGTTGTGGGATGTGTGCATAAATGCATGTTGAGTAAGCAACAATAACAGGAAAGGCAAGCAAACAAATGCAAACGCAATTGTCATCACCATAAAAATAACATAAAACTCTTTTTACGACTTCGGGGCTGCTTTAGTGGATGACTCCGTGTAAGAAAACAGCCTTCAGATTGGGATTGGATACTTAAGCTTGAGTAATCAGACATAACAAAAAGTTGCCTTAGGCTCCTTTTGTATTCTGTTCGGTGTTCTTAGGAGTGGGTAATTTAAGTTTCAAGCGTTGGTCTTCCCACATGAGAAAACTTAGTCCTCAGAAAAACCCTTCCGGTGGGGCTTAAAGAAGTGAAGTTAAATAAATAAATGTATACTTTATAGATAAGTTTTTTCAACACTTATTTTTTATGGAAAACTGTCTAGTAATTAATTCCCTTCGTATAAATTTGTTTGGTATATTTTCTTCTGCTTCAATACATTAAATTATTCTTGTCGATGTTTGTATATAAAGCCTAAAGGTATATTTGTATGTTTGGACAATAAAAAAGTCATATTTGGAGTCGTTGTTTGGCGAAGCGTAATTGATAATGCACTCAATTCGCCCAGCCAATTTGCTAAAGTGCCTACTAAAGTTGAACAGACTCCAAAAAATGGCCAAACCGCGCACCCCCGCCGGTTGGTTGGCCTGTTATTGCCATTATCAGTGCACAGATTTAAAATCAACAACAGGCGACAACAACCGACAACCGACAGGCGACAAACGACAACGAGAAACGACAACGACAAGCAATAGCAACAGCAACAGCAACAGCAACAACACCAAAAACAGGCGACAAACGCCAGCCAATAACAACAGCGACAAACAGGCATACAACAGCAGCAACAACAAAAACAACAACAAAAGCAACAACAACAATGTCTGGACCCTGGTGAGTCGCACTCTCATTTGTACTAAAAGCGGCATAAATATGTATGAATAAACGGACTACACGCCAAAAATGAGCAAGTAAATCGAAAGTAGTCGACTAGTAGATACTCTGCATGCAGGTTTAAAACAATGTAAAATTAAACAATTTAAATTAGGAAAATCTGATTACAGAAGTAACGAAGGCAATTGAAATCTGTCTGATAAGGCAAAGAAGATGTCTACTGAATCGGAAATGATTATTTTTGTTCAGCTTTAATGTAAGTGGTCGTGTCTCTACTTTCCCATTTCTCCAGTTCCTACAAAAAAGCACTCGAATGAAGAAGAGATTCGAGAGAGAGAGAGAGAGAGTAAGGGAGAGGAACACGGAAAGAGAGTGGAAGCCATTTTGTGGATATTGGAGTATGCAAATGAATTGCATGCAGCCAAACGTGAGCCCAACTTAACGGTAATTTAACCGTTAATGCGCAGCTCCATACTCCAAGCTCCAAGCTTCAAGTCGTAGTACCAACATTACTGTTGTTTTCCAATTGTTTGCCACTGTTAAATGTTGTTGACATCACTCTCTGTCGCATTCGCATTCGCAGTCGCCGTCGCAGAGGAAGAGGCAGAAACAGAGACAGTCTCACTCACCGTCTCTGTTGTCGCATGTTGCATTGTCAAAACGGCCGCCGGTATCGTCATCTGGCAATACACTTGTTAATTTCATGTCACGCCTATTTCCTGATGCCCCTTTTCACTCATTCACAGGGTTTCAGCCATTGTAATGAGCCCATCAAAACTGCGTAACACTCACTCACCATCTGTAAAAAGAAAACCATCTTCCATCATCAGGCACGACAGAATTGTGCATACATCATTATACTTACGAGTATATATATATATATATATATATATATATGTATGTATGAATGTGTGTGTGTATATTATACACACACAAGTGTATGTGTTTATCTCTAATTAACCTTCATTTGAAACTCAGTTGCGACTAAATGATAGCGTGATGAGCTGTAATTAACGCACACCCAACAGAACAACTAGAATAGCGCACTGAGCTGCACCCCTAGAAACAATATGGAAAATAAATTGGTTGAATAGAATTCTACGAAGAAACAAATACCCTTACAGAAGAATAGCTAGTAGAACAGTGGGACAACATAAAGTCAGCATAAACAGCAAATCTTCAGGGAAGAAAAGAGATGAACGAAAAATCAGAAATCAATAACATAATTAAAGTAAACAATTAAATGCACAAGTGAAAAGTTTAATTCGTGTGTTCAATTCAATTTCTATGCAGAATGCACTTAAATACATATACATCTACATATATATATATATATATATATATTAAGTAAGGTATATTTTAATACTTATTTTAATTCAGCTAAATTAAATGGAACAGCTCATTTCATAACCCCAGCTGGCAGCTCTATTACACATTTTATGGAGCTCAACACTCCATGGACAGTTCTGTGCAATAATTTGTCCCCCAAAGTGGGAAAAAACACGCGTGTCCGCACCCCAATTAGACAACAAAACACGTTTCAGGATATCATTTATATATATCTGCGACTATATAGTAAAAACATGAGTATTATATGTGCACAGGTATTTTGCTCAACGCGCTCTCCTTAGTTCTCAAGAGGCGTCTGTCGGATGGCATAAATTGTCTTTTAACTTTTATTGAAAAGCGTCTGCATTTGATTGATGTGCTCCAAGGTGTGTGTTTACCTGGCTCACTCAACACTTAACATTTAACCAGTGGTTCATAGGCTCATCGCCGATATCATTTAGACTTATGTCTGCTATTGGCATTCGGCATTTTGATACAGGTCAAGTCTCACTCACACTGCGCGTCCTCATGATCCACGGATTATAAAATCGTACAGAGGGTGCAAACACAACAGGGCTGTGGAGGATGAGATGGTTGCTGCTGCTGTTGCTGCTGCCGTTGCTGCAGTTGCTCCGGTGGTTGCGTCCGCTGCTGTTCCGGCTGCTGCATGTAGGGCGGAGGCAGTGCGGTGGATGGCCCGTAAGGCTGTTGCTGTTTGGCCTCCGCTGGCAATGTCATTTTGGTATAAAATTGTATTTATCTATGCCGAACGGCGATCCAATCCACTATTGTTAATTCGCTTACCGCCACACAGCTATTTATATGTATTTCGGCCGACACGACTAATTGTCGCAGACCCCCCACCAGCACCCCCACAATCGCCACACTTATCACAGTTACCACAATCACAATTTGATTTCGGCAAATGAATCACTCCAAGCTCTTCCCACTCCCCCAAAACCAAAATGTGCGTGACTGCAGGCCTTTTAAGTCTGCGATTAATAGGCCGATAAGTTATCACAACAGAGTTAAACATGGGGGAATTTTTCACTGATAAGCTTTGTGATTTGATAAGTAGAAGTACAAAAGTTTTTAAACGTAAACAATATTTTCAAACATCAATTTAAATAATTACTAAATAGTATATATTCTATTAGTTATCGCTGAGAGTTAAACTTGATATGAGAAATAAGCCCAAAGATGATAGAAACACTCATTATTCTTGTGGACCACAAACGAATTTCAAATTTAGATATTAACTAAGCCAGTCTCCACTTTTCTGCAGTGCGGCATAATCTTTGTGCGCCGCCTATGTATATAAGGCTTAGGCTTGTAGGCACCTTCTCTATTTAAAACATTTACCAACCGCATCTTAACCAAGTCGGATCAACATGGCATCTATGCATTATTTAAGCCGTTGCGCATTCTTTTGCCATTTGCCCATACTCTGAATTCTGCATAAAACTTGCGCTGCGGAAGTTTGTCTGGAAGACGTGCAGAGAACAGAATAGAAAAGAACAGAACAGTCCAGCTAGTCCTCGGACCATTTCGACTGGGACTCTGGCACCGGCTCCAGCTTTAGCTCCAGCTCTCACTCCTCCTTGCCGTGTTTTATGTGTTTCCGCTCGCATTTCTTTGGACATTTAAGTACACACCTCATTCGCCTCTTTTTCATGTCGGTTCTTTGTTCTTTTTCAACTCCAAGCTTTAAGCTTGTTTATGTCTCTTCTTTCGTGTTTGGTTCCTTCTACTATTTTTTTGTTTATAGCATGTTTTGAACCTTGTTTGAACTGGTTTAAAATTTCTTGGCACAGGCTCGACAAGGCTCAGCGAGGACCAGTCCCTGGCACACCCAGTTGAAAAGTCGAGGAACTAAAGCAGAGGCTGAGATAGAAGATAGGCCACTGGGCAACTCTGAGCTCATAACTTTGTTACACACAATTAACAATTTGATGCTCTGCCAAATTGTTTTCTTTTGTGAGAATGAGTTGGCCAAACAAAACCCCAAAGGCCAGTAACATGGTACCTGTGGTTGCCAAACGACACATGGACTTTAAAAGATATCCTTTAATTGAAAAGCCTAAAAAGGCTGTAATTTGCCTGCCGCATTTATTGTTTTGCTTAAATTTCAATTGACCACTGGGAGGCCGCTAGAGTTATAATACCCCTGAAAAGAAATAATTTAGTTTTTTAGAAATTTTAAACTATTTTGTAATATTAGTATTATTTCCATTATAGCTTCATTTATTCATATTATAGCTTGATTGCTGACTGACTATTTTCTCATGATAAAATATTTCCCACCTAATGAATACAAGACTATGATGAGAAACCGTTCCATTTTCCAACAAAGGTGGCCAATCTCGTTCCTTCATTCCTTAGGATCAGCAGCTGTTACTATAAATATTCTAAAGCATGCAGTAAAATTAGCCAAATGGCCGCTAAGTGCTCGCTTAGAATTTAAGCGGCATAAAAATGTTGCAAGTTTTCTATGCGGCAGATGCCAACGTAGTCGTAGGAATTCCGTTTGACCTTCACCTGGAATGCCAATGGCCAGAAGCAGTGGGCTGCAGTCAGAACGAAGAAACCTCTGACTATGTGCAGATGGTTTCCTGTGTGTGCTGTGTTCTGTCTGCAGAAGGGATTTGAAAAATTTATTTGAAAATATTTGTGCTCGTCAACGATGCAACGACAGCTCCTCCTTTAGCATGAGAAATGGCTGCGTTCACTAACAGGATGTGCTGCCAAAAACATTTTTAATAATTTAGCACACATATTTTCACATTTTTGGAAACATTCACTTTGAAGACCATGCAGGAGCAGGTATTTTCACCGGCTTGCTTCCAAGCGGCAAGAGAGAAGATGTCTGTCAGCTGTCGATGTACCACACGAGGCAACTGGGAGTCCGTGCCCCTGTCTGCCTCTGTACGGGTGTGTCTGTTTGTTTCGAAGTGTGTCGATGACGGCAGTGTTGAGTAATGCGAAACCAATTTTCGTCACAGCTTCAGCATTATTTAAAATCACAAATATGAGATAGCTTTGATGTGAAAAGTCGTTGCAGCAACCTTGTGAAATATGAGCATCTAACTGAACTTGGCTCCGGGCACATTATTTACCCGTACGCAAAGTCACAAGCCATATAAATTAGTGGCATGCAGCCGCAGCCTGTACAAGAATTTGTACCCAGAATGTCTGTTAGCGGCTTAGCAAAAACTGTTTAACTATCCCTTTGATGTTACACATAAATGTGCCTTGGGTCATACCATGTCCCAATCCACATTTCTAGCTTCGGCTCGTCAGAACGTCAACTCATTATACTTAGTGCTTCGGCAGTGGCGGTAGCAGAATAGCTCCAGCATTTTAATTGAATTTCAATTCAAAACGCAGACTCACAGCGTCATACTCATGAGAGCCATATGCACTAACGTTCTATGTATTCCTGTATATGGATCTCAAATTTGATGGCGACCGGGACTTGCGTGCTCTACGGTACTACCATGTACTACCACTTCCTTAAAGAACATTATCCCCGCCAATATTTTCCAATTGACTTTGTTGTTAAGCTGCGGCTTAATTTAACATAAGCTTGTGAAGGGTATATTATCCATATTGGCTAGTTTGTAACCAGCATTTTTCTTCCTGGCAATACATTGGAATTTTTGCCTTAATTTAAATTCAAGTAAAATATCATCAGCTTCGCTCCGCGCCTCTTCGCTTCATTGGTACATCTTACTAGGAAGTTGAACATACATAAGTAAAGACAGGATAAAAAGTTAAATTCTTTCTGACAGAAAGAGTATTAAAGTTTCTTTATTAAGTAAGTCAAGTTTTTGATATATTTTGCCTTGTGTTTGTATGTTAGCTTGCTTGTTTGTCTGTTTGCCTGTTTGCCTGTTTGCTTGTTGCTTTGTCTGCATGTTTAGCCAGTGCAAACACAAACACGCTTTTACATCATGCGTCGTTTCAAAATTGAATTTTAATACACAAAAGCTGTCGTTCCCTGATTCCTTGCCTGACGTCTGTCTGATGTCTGTCTTTCCGGTCCTAACTTTGTATGTGGTTGAATCCCTCGTTTGGTGTGTCACGGCTCTGACTTCTTAGCCAAACACGAGCCTAGACAAAGGAGCCCTCCTAGTCCTAGTTAGTACGAGTATGTCCCTCATTTTTTCTATTCGCGCTTATTGTGGCACAAGGATGCTGGGAGGTACGCATAGAAACTAGAAGTTTGGGGCAATTGCATTATCATCTATTTCGCTTTGGCTCTTTATGCACATGCCAAATTATCTGCAACGTAATTCCATTTACCTGTCTCTGCACTCAACGTCAACAAGTTTATGCCATGTTCATTGGTTTCCTAAATAAATTTGCCAACTTCAGTAGCATCATCATCAGGAACCGAAAAAGCAGCAGCAGCAGCAGCAGCAGCAGCAGCAGCAGCAGCAGCAGCAGCGCAGCGCAGCGCAGCGGCAGTAGCAGCAGCAATTGATTTCTCTTTTTTTATCTCATTTGTTATTTTATATGACTGTTATTTATTTACAAAAATGCATTTTCTTCTTTGCTACTTTTTTTTAGAGCTCGTTGATTTTTTTTTTTAACCCGTTGATATTGCTCCCGGAGTAAAAAGCACACTCACAGCGAAAGCTAGTAAAAATTTTTGAAATTAAATTTTCAAGTAACTTTCACTGGAGCGCAGTGCAAACTAAATAATTCATGGAAGCAACGCAAAGAGGGACTGCGGCGCGGCAGGGCGTGCGGGTTGTCCTAAGTGGGCGTGCCAGACAAATACTCAATATAAACATACGAAGCACAGGTGTGTGTGTGTGTGTGTGTGTGTGTTTGAGTGTGCGAGCACATTTAAATAAACAGCAGTCAGCGTCAGTTCGCATTCTCATTTCCCTCTTGCACCCGTTCAGTTAACTTTTTGCCAGCTCCACGAGGAGCAGAAAAATGAAGGAAGAGAAGGGAAGAGTTTCGGGATGTGGGGCTGTACGACGAGTACTACTACTACTGGCCATATGATAACAGCATTCAAGAACCCTTTTGGCGGGGGCTTTTGTGTGTCCTAGGCTGCCATCGTCATGCCAAAATAGGCAAGTTCACTCAGGCAAAGCAATTGCACAAATGGCCAATTCTACTCGTAAGTAGAATTTTGTTCGTTTCGTTGAGCGGGTTTCAGTTTAGGGTTTTGGCAGTTGCCAGTGCCAGTGCCATGGCCAGAGCCAGAGCCAGCACCAGAGTTAGTTCCAGGGCCAGAACCAGGACCAGAACCAGAACCAGTACCAAAAGGATAACTAGGGGAGAACTAACTAAAACACAGCTACTACTGCAACTACGGACATGTGAATTCGAGGCAGCACTGTGGGAGTGTGTGTGTAAGTCTTTTTCTTTCTCCATGTGTGTGTGAGTCCCTGTAGGTGTGTAAGAGTGTGTGTGCTGGTGTGTAACGAAGCATAGATAAAATAAACAAAACACACAAATAAATATATATATGTATGTGTGTGTGTGTGTGTGTGTGTGTGTGTGTGTATGTACGAAGTACGTTACTGGCTGCCTGGCTAAAGTTTAAAGTGCTAAGAAAAAATGAAAATAAAAACTTTTTTCTTGCAATGCGAACTGATTGCATTTAAGTTAATACGAGTACCAACAGAGCAAACTGACTTTACCTGACAGTTACATTTGTATCTACTAAAATATAACATTTAAAATTTAAATCTCACTTTTACAGAAGAAAGATACAAATCCAAGCAGTTTTTCTACTCGAGGAACATTTGACACATTTTAATTTTTTCAATTAAATTTCTTACAACTGTTGCTCTTAAAGGTACCCAAGCATGTTATATCTTAACATTAGTCAAACTTCCTGAATGGCATACTGAAACTGACTATCTGTTGACGGTTTTTGCATTTAAATCCGGACTTTGGCATTACCCGGAGACCAGCGCCTTAACAACGCCGAGAACTACTCCGATATCTTACGATCCAAGGCCAAGACAATAATGTAGAGCAAGAAGAACAAAATACAAGTATGTTGCGAATAAACTAAATCACAATCAATTTTAAGCCAATTGAGCAACTTTAATAGGCCTGATCCCGACTCAGAAATTGAAGTTAAGCTCATTTACCGGATTGTTGTCATACTGATGGCTGATGGTGTTTTTATGCAGTCCCATCGATGCAGTAAATTCAATTTAAGGTTGTTGCCGCCAATCATAATTAAATCGACGGTCAGAGTAGAGTCTACTGATGTTGGCTCTTTCGATTAACTTTAACCTGGCTAGTAAGGCGCGTCCATATGGTGTATGCCTTGGACAGTCGGCAGCGGGCAGTGGAAGAGTGTCGGGTGAACGAATCGCAGAGTATTTGCTTTTGACACTTAAACACATGCGACCCGACCTGCTTTATGCTTAATTGAGTATTATCCTTGTTGCACAATGTTACCAGTAAAAAAGTGGAAAGGAGTCACTGGGAGAAGGTCTGAGACGGAAGTCTGCGAGTGGGATGCAGGCCAAGTCATGTCTGCAAACAGAGGCAGCCTCTGTTTGCTTAATAGCATGGTCAGTAAATTTAATTAACTTCCCTTAAGGATACATGCAACATATAATAAAAGCACTGCACAGCCAACATCCAACACAGCCAACAGGATAACACAAAAAAAGCAACCAAGTTCAGATGACTGTCCCTATCCCTGGCTCTTTCCCAATCCCAATCCCAGTTCCCTGACTCTGTCCCTCCTCCTTTTCTGACTGTCGCCGCCGTCTTTGGCTTCAAGTTGCACTGGGATTACACACATGTACGACGTCGCACGGACAAAACTTGAATGGCTCTGGCAGTGGCTGGCTGGCTGGATGGCTGGCTGGCTGGTCTGACTGGCTGTAAGGCTCGTCTTGTCGTTGTCCTTTGAGATGTTGTGCAAACAAGCAGCTTAATGTCAGTCGACACAAGACAAACACAAGCGCAGCACAGCACAGCACACAGCATATAGAACACAGTACAGAGTACAGAAATTAACTTCTTTTTGATGAGCATATGTTGCGCAGACAACGAAACGATGCCCAAAGAAGAAGAACTCTCCTCTTTCCTCAGAGAAATGCAACAAAAAGTCGCGATATCATTTTCTTAAAGCTATAGTCCTATTCTATTGCCTGGCCACAGCTGATGCATCCTTTGCAGCGGCATATGAAGGAGGGATGTGATTTTAGGAGTCAAGCCTCGCTAATCAGGAATTAGAAAAATTGAGTTTGCATTGGATTTTCATCAGTTAACAGAAGAAATTATAAATACAATAAATTCTTAAGCAAATCCATTTCTATAAATCCCTTCGAAAAAATTCCCTCGTCTGCCACTGATTCATTGCAAACATTGAAGCGCACTTCGATCTCCGGCAACCCGCTTTGAATTTTTTGGCATGCGCTTTTAACCCGTGTTTCATAATTCATAGGATGCCTACTTTGCATGCCCCACGACACGTACTCGTAGCTATGGTTCAGTTGCAGCTCCTGACCCGTGGCATTGTCTTGTCTGGCCACGTTTGTGCCATAACAAATGATGCACTCGACAGGAGCAGATCCTGGGGATCGTGTGTGCACTTGCCAGGCGGTGAGATATTTACCAGCAACCAAAACGGACGCTCTTGAGGTAAAGTGAATGTGATTCTGATTGTGATTGTGATGCGGATTGTGATTCGACTTGTGGTCGGAAAGAGACAAAAAAAAAACATTCAACGGAGTTGATTGCCAGCTTTAAAGTTTATCCGTATTGGACTTGCATTTGGTAAAGTGAATAACGTTTGCTTAACTACTTAAAAGGAAGCTCCGGATTTTTTATTTTCTCTTTTAATAAAAATATCATTGCTCAAAGGGAAATTTAAATGATGTAAATATGTATAACAGCTGAAAGTAGAGAGAAATAATTAATTAATATTAATTATTCAATTTTTGTGAATTGCATAAAAGGGGCCATAAATATATAATGCAAACCATTATCAATTACTTTTGAAACCACTTTTTGCTTGCAATAATTTTGAAGTGAAGTAACAAATTAAAGGCTTCAGTTATTTTGACCCTTTTGGCAGCGTATTTGTACTACCCATATATAATGCCGCATAACGGCTTAAACACCGTTTAATTATGGCCGCAAGAGAACGTAACATATGGCAAATCATATAAGCAACTGGGTTTCATCTCTGCTGCACGCCATCAAAGTCAAGCAGGCGTAACTCTCGGAAAAAGTCATTTTGTCAGTCAGGCGGATGAGTGGGTCAGAGAGGAGAGATGGGGATAAAAAAGTGGTATTAATACGCCAGTTAACATTGCGGCTAGCGGGCATCTCACGTTGTCGCAGTGCCTACAGCTCATGGGTATTTGTAGGCGTGAGGCGTGGTCTTGGTCATCATCGTGTTGCTGCGTTGCCTGGCAGTTGGCAGTTGGCAGCTGCATTTAAGACTCGACGAGTGTTTCGAACAGACTGTCAGACACAGCTAATGTGCGCCAGCGTAAAGTTTAAGTTGACTGCCAGTAAAAGCCATTTAAAATTACGTGCTTGGATTTCTGGCCGCCGCCATGGCAGCTTCCTAGGCGCTGTTATTGAGCGCTGGCGTACGTGGCCAACTAAAAGAAAACCCACAAACCATCCCGAAAGAGGTTGCAGTCGGTGCCCAGGTTTGTCATTTTGCCACTTTTGGCTACAATTTCTCAGCTGCAAGCATCATTTGTGAGTGTATATGAGTATATCTGTGTGTGCGTGTGTCTCTGTGTGCCTCTGTGTGTGTGTGTGTGTGTGTGTGTGTGTGTGTATGTGTGTGTGCCAATACCACATAGGGTGCACAGGCAACCCGGCAACGTTGCACATAATTTTCACATAAATGAAAGCCTAATATAAAAATTCTATCAAATCGTGACCAGCAAGCGCAAAGCTTTTTACCAAAAAATCTAACGAAAAATGAAATAAACCAGGTTAAGAAAGTGATTTTCAGAAACTTATGGAACTAGTTAAATGTAATTTCAAGTTTAAAGAAAAATATATAAGCGAAGCTTATAATCACATATTAATTTCTGTTGAATTCTGTTTTTAAATTGATTAAATGCAGCATTAGGTTTGACTGTTGAGGAAGATCCACTATATTATATCTAAGAATAGAGAGGAAACTAA
The DNA here is from genome assembly GCA_018150835.1 of Drosophila repletoides. NCBI lineage: Eukaryota > Metazoa > Arthropoda > Insecta > Diptera > Drosophilidae > Drosophila > Drosophila repletoides. The sequence continues at coordinate 236,188 of JAECWQ010000089.1, forward strand.
AAAGAGTTGTGTTAGAATCGCTTTGAAGGGTATTACTCAGAATTTATAGAGCTGAGAGATTTGTATCGGATGAAAATGCTTTTGTGACAAGTACACTCATTAAATCTAAAATATAACAATTTCAATCGATATAATATATCAAAAAAAAAAAAAGAAGAAATTTCGATTTTTTCCGCCTAAGCCCTTAGTAAACTCTTAAGGATTAATGTACAAAAAACTTTGCTGCTAGCATGCAATAAATAAATCAGCTGCAAAAATGTTGCGCCAGCATCGACATTTTAAGTGTTGCCCATTGACTTTTGATTACTTTTGGCTTTTGGATCCACTGGGACTAGGACTGGGATTGGTATTCGTGATGGTGATGGGAAGGGGAGGGGGTGGGGGAAATGGAAAGGAAATAGGAATGAGAATTGGGAGCAGTTTTGCCATTCGCTGCAGCAGTACAAAAAAATTTAATGAGCTGGTAGTAAACAATTTCCACGCTTTGCTTCTTTTTTGTTTATGTTCCCAGTTCTTTTGGTCCTTTTTGGATAACTTTTTCGCAGCCCCCAAAACTATTTTCACCAAAATTTGTCAAATTAAATTGCATGTACAGAGAAAGCCGTTTCGTTGCTGTTGTTGCTGTTGTTGCTGTTGTTTCGGGCTAGACGTCCCAAAGTCAGGCCGCAACTTTCCTTCTTGAGATTAAATTAAAAAGTTGACGGGCGCGCGTCCAACAAATGCCGCAAATTAATGTACATTGTTGTTGTTGTTGTTGTTGTCGGCGTCGGTTTTTAATTAAAATTGTTTACTAAATATGCTTGAATTTGTGTGCGGTCCATGGGGTGTCGAGTTCTTGTTCCTTCTCCATTTCCATTTTGCTGAGCCGAGGTTTTACTAGTAGTTCGAATCAGGTCAATGCACAATTCAATTTAAGACAAATGCTTTGCAGTCAGCGCTATAAAATCTGCTTTGTTATCAGAGTGACAAATGTTAGTTATGACATTATCTCTTCCCCTATGTCTCTCTGTTCTCTGGCCAGGCTTTTGATGCATTTAATAAGGGTCCGAGTCCGAGAGTGGTAAAGGCAAAATGCATTACTTACAATGATTATGTTGTTACTGTTGTTGCTCTTGCTGCTGTTGTTGCTGTTGTTGCTGTTGCTACTTTAGCCGTTTTAGCTGCTTTCACTGCTGTTGCCGCGCTACATAATTCAGCAGGACATGAACTGACAATAAAATTTAGTGCTGAGCGCGCATAATAAAGCCAGCCGACGCTGTGGCAGTGTCAGGAGAAAGAAGGCAACAGAGGAGAGAGGAGGAAGGTTCAGCAGCTACAGGCTCTGACTCCAAGTTGATACCATGCCAGCTGGCCATAAGCAAAGGGCTAAAAACTAAAAACAAAGTCATGCGGCCGGCAGTAATGAAAAGCTGAGCGTGCGGAGTCCTGGGAAGTGCCAAGAAGTGAGAAGTAAGGAGGAGCTGCCAGGCTGTAAAACTGTAAGTTGGCATTAAGTTGCAAGCATAATGAAATTATTTCTCTGGCTCGGCGACGCATCGCTGCCACTTTTGTTGTTGCCACTGTTGTTGCCGCTTTTGCTGCTATTGCTGCTGCTGCTGCTGCTGCTGCTGCTGCTGCTGCTGCTGCTGATGATGATGTTGCTGGTACTGTTGCTGTTACTCTGGCTAAGAAGCGCGTCGGCACATAAATACTTCATGCTTAATTGTCCTTTTGGGTGCAATTTCAAACGCTGCTACGCACACAGCAGCAGCAGCAACAACAGCAGCAAGACCAACTAAAGCAGCAGAAGGGACAGTAACAATGGCCATAGCAACGCACGAGTTGAAGATGATGATGACAACTTCATCTTGAGCCTTTAAAGCTGCGCTACTTCTTGTTAAATACCCTTCGCGTCCCCTTCTCTGTTCAGCTTGCCTTATTCCCTCAACTTATGCTACTCTAGTCCTAATAAACGTAATTTTAGAGCCTGTAAAGGTTTAAAAAATGTATCATCTATCTAAGTAAAACATTATAAGTTCATATTATGAAGAAAAACCTATACAGCCAATCTTAACAAAGTAATATGCCAAATTCTCAATGAGATCCGTGTTTTTTAAGCTCTCTATTAATACACTTTGTTTTACAACTTCCAACAATAAAAAATTGGAAGCCAGAAACTTTACCGAGAATAAGAAGAAAGGCTTCTCGAAGATTACATACACTTGCAAGCTGAAGCAGCAAACCACAACTGAAAAATTCATCAATTTTTAAATGGGCTGTTGCCACCAGCAGCACGAGGGACTCTTTTCAAAAGCCATCGACTTTTTTTAAATGTCGCGATTCACATCTGAGTGGGAGTTTCATGAATTGCTACAAATTTTCTTTGGAAAATTAAATGCTATGTGATTGAAAGATTCACGCAATCATTGAAACTGCAACCTTTAGTACTTATTTGCAGCTGCTGCATCAGCAACTCACCTTAGAGTTGTGGCCCTCCTGGGAGAGAAAGCTGTTTAATTATCCCACTGCGAAGGTGTGAAGTACGTGAAGGCTGACCAAGAGATTGGAAAAAGAGTTGCTGACTCATTTAAAATTAAACTCATGCTTCTTGTAATTAAAAACTGGCAGCCAGCAGCATAATTCCTACAATTCCCCGAATGCAAATACGATCGGACACGAAGTTTCAGCTAATGTGTTAAATGTAAGGCGACTACTCCTTGCTAAGTACCGTATAATTGGTAACAATCAGCATTATCAACTGGCGGCCAGCTCTTTCTGTCGTGTCAACTCTGTTTTATCTGGAGTGGGAACTCTATTTCCTCTTCTCTCTTCCCTCTTCCACTTTAAATATAGAAATAAAATAAGTGGATGCATGCCCTGACGGTCATTAGCGGCGACATTTTGCACGCCAGGCATCCAACTTTTACCTCTAACTCCAACTCCAGCTCTGACGGCGCTTATTTCCTGGCATAGCGAAAGTTTCATGCGACTCATAACTTTGCCCAGCATTTTATACTCTTCCAGAGAGTAATTTAATAATATTGTCAAATGTGCGGCCACCCCTCATTGTCACTATATGTTCGTTATAAAACCATACTGGAAGACCTGGTACCCTAAGCTAGGCTCACAGATCCAAGCCATGCTGATGAGTCTTTTTAAATACTCTACTGTTATAAAATTCAACTGACTAGTACAGTTTCTATTGCATAGAGTCTTAAGGATATTTAATCTTCGTCTTTTTCTCTGGCTCGTTTTTCTTTTTTTATTTGGAGTGCTCTTTGTCATCGTCATTTTTATTGCTTGCTTAATTATGAAGTCTTTTTACATTGACCCGCTGCTTGGGCCGCGCTCCATGAAACTGAAAACGATGCAAAATAAATAGCAATAACTTCGCGCCAAGCCGCTTAAAAGTTAACAAACTAACAAGTTGCAACAAACTTTAACTTTGTCATAACCTCTTTCTGTGAGATCCTTTACCATTTTTTCCTACAGTTGCCAGCAGGGGCTGCACTTGCTGTGAGAGTATTTTCGCTTTAAAATGGTTAATTAGCAGTAGCAAAATGTTACTCGCATTTTCTTAAACGTAAATAATCAAACGACCAATTTAAGATATTAAAACTCATTTAATTAGACTTAGTTGAAGGCTTAGATGGACGAATGAAAAACGAGCTTTTAGAATAATAATATTAACCTGCAAGCAGTTGCTGCTAGTTTTTAAGTTGTTTCCACCCAGCAAAGCTCTATTTACATGTATTTCCCACAAGCAGCCTCTTTTGGCACATTAACGTTAATCATACGCCGCGTTAGCCGCAAGTACCGCGGTGGTTGTGTGAGCAGACGAAAAGTGTGAATAAGACTCGTCAGTTCCGAATTTAAGAACAAACCACAATAGCCAATTAGCTGGTTGACAACAACAAAAACAATGCTTGACAGCCAACTTGGGCCCAGAACTGGCTGAACCAGCAACGGCAAAGCCTGATTTTTTACCTGGCAGAGGATGATGATGCCATCTGTTGTCGGTATGGGAAGCGTTTAGGTTACAGTTAGCTAACATCAAGTCAAACGACACTTCCGTCCAGCCCAGAATCAACTCTATCGCTGAAGCTTCTGCTGTTAGGTGCACATTTTGTCGCCACCCACATATATACACTGATCCACATTTCCGGATTTGCAGACTTGTACATCCGTCAGCGCTATGTGTGTATATAACTGTGTGGGTGTGACACACACACAACATACTAATTTCCATCCTACTTGGACTCCTGCAGCCATCCAACCAGAGGACTTGCAAAGTTTTTCTGCTTCAAAATTGTTGCATACGAAGTGTTAACGCTTCGTTTAGTCGGACAATAAAAGTAAATGCCAAAGTATTTTAAATGTTTAAGCCAAACATTTGACTTTGTCCATACGCAATGTGGCCGCGTCGCCTTTGTCCAATTACAGAATAAAAATAAGAGTTTTTTTTTGTTAGTTCACACGAGTCAGCAAAAATATCAAGTGGCCACATGATGCGACCATAGCCACCACGTTGGTCAACTGGCCACATTAATGAATAAATCAACATGAACATCGTTACCAATGCACAGATACTAGATACCCGTACCACAGATACTGAATACAACAAAAATAGAACAAAATCCAAAGTGGATGCTTTCAGCCACGTCCTGACGGCACTAATGAAGTCCCAGTCTGTGCGCACGTGCGTCCTCATCATCATCATCATCATTACCATTATGAACATCATTTCCATTGACAGAGCGCTAGGAATACTCGTAAGTTCGCCTCGGACAAATCAATTATGTGGCATATAAGAACTAGAACCAGTGCCAGACAAGCACTCTCTCATCTGAGGCAGCCTCTTCACAGCTATCTGACTATCTCTTAATTATGCGCCAATGTTGGCATTGCAGTTTCCATGACAATCAAAAGTTATTTAATGCTCAACGAGCAAATCACACATGCATATCAAAACTTTGACTGTTAAAAAAATTAGGGAAAAAAACAAAAAATAAGGAAAACACATAAACAATTTACAATTTACAGTATACAGTATACAGTATACAACATACAGTTGAAAAGTTAAAAGCATGCCAACACCTGTTCACACACAGTCATCTCCTTCTTACAGACCCACAGTTTGCAAAATGTTGTGGCATTTTACCTGATTTGCTTCACACTCGACACAAAATTTTGACAGTTAACGAATTTTGGTCCAAAAGTTTCGCATATGCTTTTACATTTTACATTTCCAGAGAATTATGGTGAGTACTACGTAGGGTATACTCATACAGACTCACTCACACATTCAGAGTCAGATTCGGAGTCAGCTGCAGGCGTCGTTCCGGGAATGATATAGGGTTGTTAATGCCATGGACCGAAGTTGAAACAGAATTGACAACAAAATTAAGTGAGGCAGTCGTGCGTGCCCAGCAAAAGGTTAGAAACTGCGTGTTCGCCACCTTTGAAAGTGGAAAAGTCTTTTGGCAACAACTTTTACAATTGCTGCTGTTGTTGGTGCTGAAAATTTTAACTAACAATTCGGCAGGTGAGTAAAATAATTAAAACGATTTTAAGTAAGAGTTAGTCGCACCTTAAAACTTTAAAATTGTTAAAATTTGATTTTAAATTGTTTAGTAACAGTCGAAAACTATTCAATAAAACGATAGACAATAATTAACTAAGTATTTTAAATATTCTCCAGTTAATAGATCTTCTAAGCATAAGCCATGAATGACCGATTTATGATCAGTAAAGGATATAGCCCTCTCTGCGGCTTAGACAATTTCGGCAGCTGTCGAGTCCTCTTATCAGTTGTCTTGCTGGAATAGTTTTTACTATTGTTCATTGTTTAAAGGACATCGACAATTTGAAACTAAAACACTATCCTTAATTACATGCTTGAAATTTTCTCCCAAACGGTCTACTCGTAAGCCCAAGGATAGGAACCACGGAAAATCTTTGAACTAGGAAGGACATGCAAAACATTTGAACATGACCTGGGCGGAGGCTTCAGATCCAAAGCACACAAAGAGGAAATTAAGTGCTGACCATTTCTGGACATGGTGCGATGCGAAGCTGGATATCAACTCCCTTTTCCTTTCTGTTTTTTTATTTTTTTTCTTTTGTCATGCATTCATTTCACTTTGCACTATTTTCGGATTAAGTCTGCGCCTGTCATGTTGATTTGTATTTGCTCTTTACGATTTTATGTGTGAGTGTGGTGCGTATTTCTGTGTGTGTATATGTATGTGTGTGTATGTGTGTGTATGTGTATGTGGTGTGTGTAATGTGTGTCTGCGGTTGCAATGCTGTTGGCATTTTGCGTTGGTGACGGCATAAAGTTGAATAATGGCATTAACTGTAGGGTGTGAATGATGGTTGTGTTGTGTGTGTTGTGTAGGGTGTAGGGTGTATGGAGTATGGTATATGGTCGTAGAATATTGTTAATCCCATTGATTTGTGTTAATGATTGTCATTGACCAAACTGTTTCGGCTCTCAACATGACCCACGTTAACTGTGCTGAATTCTCCAAATTTCCTGAAATTTTATTAACAGCAACCGCAGCTGTTGACGCCATGTCCTCAGTCAAACAAATTTGTTTTCAGGCTTTGTTTAAATTTGCTGCAAACGAGCGATTGCAGAACCGAGGACAACCAGTCCAACACAAGTCCAACTTGAGCTCTTAAGTGGACTTTGAGGTAAATTGTCGCATCAATTCTGGTGTGCTCGAGTGTGCGTGTGCTCCAATGTGTTTGCTTCACTCCTTGGTGTATTGATATTTCACAAGACATCAACACACTACATACAAATAGTCGTCAAGCACAGGCATACACACACACACATCGAGTTTCCAATCCTACTCCTCTAACTTCGTCACTATTTGCAGCGGAAATGAAAAATCAAATCGAAGAAAGGCACAGGAAATGTAGCTCTTCGCATTTTCACTTGACTTATGTATGTATGTGGGTAGGTGTATTCTCTGTGTCTTTGTGTGTGCCTGTCCGTGTCTCTGTGCAACTCAGCTGTTTAAATTTAGCCAATGTCTAGCACTGGCAAAGTGCTCTCCACTCTCGACTATTTATCTCTCTTCTGGGCCATGTGTGTACTTACCTACTCAGCCCTGTCATAGACATGAAATCGTATTTTTATTGTTTTCTGCAATATTGTTTTGCTACCCTTGCCGAGGATTGGGACTGTCCGAGCTTATGAGCATTTTTAAAATGCGTAAAATAAAGCTGTATAGCATTAAAGAAATTCTGGGATGTGAATTAATTAATGAATATGCAGATATATATGATAAATAAATGCGATATATTTTAATTTAAAAGAATAAAGCTTTTCTTATTCTTTTCAACTTTACATTTATTTTATCTATTTACATTTATTCAAAGGAGAAAATATTGTCTTAATATGGCTTTCTTTTCTCCTACGACCTTTATGATGGTAGGCAATGACGAAAGAGAAGAGTATGCGAGATTCAGTGAATTTTATTCTTCATTTTATTGTTGTTTTATTGTTGGCATTTGTCTGCGCTTGAGACGTTTTTATCGTCCTGGCTATAAGCCTAAATAAATACAAACAATTTTGGTTCGAAAGAAAAAAATTAAAACAGCGGCAATGGCAAAATGTTGTAAAAATAAAAAAGAACTCAATTGATTTCATTTGGAATTGTCTGCTCCAATATCTATGTATGAGTGTGCGACTATATGTATATGCGAAGTTCTGTTCAATCAGATGATTTTGCGAAAGTGTAACTGTTGCAATAATTTATTGAAATCATTTACCGCAAATCAGACAAATCCCGTTCTGTGCAAGAGGAAACTAATTAAATGATGAATGCACCTGACAGCAGCTTAGGGAGTTGTTTTCGTTGATTAGTTGCCTGCCATTCTATCTATTCTGTAAATATATATGTATATATATTTATATATACTTGCATATATACATATACATATGTAGTTGGATGTTATGTGCGCAGACTGGCTGGGAAAACATCTAAGGCAGCTGGAACGATTCCCACAGGTCTGATTGAACAATGAATGATTTAATTAATAAATAAATAAGTGAGTGCGTGTAGCAGCAATCGAGTAATTGCAGATGCAGAATGCATTGCACAAGTGTGACAAACAATTAATTATTGAGCCTCGATTGTCTTCAAGCTTCTGCTTGACTCGTACGAGTTCAATTTCAATTTGCATCTGCGGCCATCGCTGCGTATACGTGACACTTGCTGACGATTATGCTGCGACATTTGCTATATACTGTTTGCTGTTTGCTGTTTGCCATTTGCCATTTGCCATTTGGCATTTGATCTTTGTCGTTTTGCAATTTGATTTTGAGCTTCAAATAGACCACAAATTAAATGGACAAAGTCAGGCTGGAGGTCACTCAGCGTTTTGTGTAAATAAAATGTTGATACAGGCCGAAATCAGTCAGACAGATTCAGCCCATTGCCAAACTGTACACTAAAACCCCAAGATAAACTTGCTAAAGAATTGATAGGAAAAAATTTGAATTAATTGTCGTCCCCAGTACACTGGCAATTTGTGAGTACGATGGATGTATACTGTGAAATTAAATTACCATATCGTTTGGCAACAATCATAAAATATATGGGCGCTGGGGCTACTTTTAAAATTCTATGCAATTTGCCGCTATTGTATAGCATTCTGAAAATTTCAGCTAAATTTCATATTTATTGCGGTGCGAACTCAAACCAAAGTCAAACTCGAACCCGAACCCGAAGCCCACAAAACCATTTAAGATTTTGAAGTGGAGGCAACCGCAAACTAGTTGCCTCCAAGTCTTCTCCGCGCGCTCCAAATATGATGATACGACAGATACCCCAGCTGCGTGGTGGTTCAACATGTGGATCGGGTTAGGGCAAGGGCAAGGGCTCTACTTCTAGTAGGGTGGGATTGAGTATGCGAGACAACCGCAGCACACAGAAACTTTCACAATCGAAAATGATAGCTTCAGGGGCCCAAGAAATTTGCCATTGAGTTGCAGCTGCTCCAGCATTTACTATTCACCATTTACCATTCGCCATTCGCCATTCACCATTCGCCATTCATTTCCAATGTCAATTCAAAATTGTTTCATTTTGTACGCCATCTAAGCTGCATAATACGAGTACGAGTGTGAGAACGAGTATTCCCAAAAATTTTCCGGATATCTGGTCGCTGACGCGAGCATCCGTAGAGCATACCTTGAGGCACTCCATTAAAACGCAATTAGTGCCGATTTGAATATTGATGCCGAATAGAAAATGATCCTTTTGATGCGAGTTGAGTTGAGATACTGCTACTTAGGGTTTAAAAGTTTCAGTTCAGTCCTCAGTCTTTTGTCCTCTGCCCTGTGGTATTTTCACAATCCAATATTAATTCGAACTTCGAATTTAAGGGAAAAGTTTTCACCTCTTGCTTAATGCTCCTTTCAACGCAAGACAAACGAATTGAAAGACAGCTCGTAATTCAGCAGTTCCTTGTTTTTTTTCAAATCAATAAAATTGAACCATAACCGAATCACACTTAAACGGCTCAATCAAACGTGAAATTTGTTCATTTGCGCCAGCCAAGTGCATGAGCAAATGCATGATTGAGTGCGTCAAGTGTGTATGTGTGTGTGTGTGTGTGTGGGGGTGTGTGTGTGGGTGTGACAAACGTAGGGACGTTTAAAGGAGTGCCAAATGAAATTGAAATATAAATACAAATGCATTGGGCGCATAAACAGCGCAATCAGGCGCAAAATATGCGCGTAGCGACGCGTTACTGCAGCCAGACAAAAGCTGATGGTACAGAAGGAACAGAGAAAGAGGCATAATAGGTGCTGTCAGCTGAGCTGAAATGTGTAGGTATTAAAGATGGCCCGTTCAGGCCGTGCTTTTTTCGTGACTTCTAAGTCACGATCTAAAAAATAACCTATGTTCTGGGTGATAGATGGTATTTATAAGTGTTAAAGTGTGTGGCATAAATATAAATTAAATGTAAATTATTGGAATCGTGTATGAATTGAGTAATAGTTCTCTTTTTAGCTCCGCTGAACTTGCCCACCTCCAGCAGGAAGGCAACTGAATTGGACGCAGTCAAAACAAACAATACGCGAACAACGCGAGCTAAAACAAAATGGCGCGCTCCCTTCTACTAAGCATACTAAGACGATAACATATCCATAGGCCAGAGACTCATGGATGGTACGAGTATGAATGTTTATTGGCTTATTGTCTTGACATGCTAATAGCAATGCAGCTTCAGCGGCTTTTGCAGCTGTAAGCATATTTCGCTGCATAACAAAATAATGGCTCTAACAACAAACAGTCCACAATAATATTTAATTTTAAAGCTGTTTAATTAATAAAACTAATAGAAGAGCAATAATTACAGCTTCCCAGCTGAACCATTATCCCATCGATAATGATGGAGATTAGCTTCCCTGCTGGCATATTGTTCTCACAAGAAGATGATGAATTGATGTGAGTTCAAACTGGTTTAATTGCGCTTCAGTTGTAATGGTCAGCGACAGGTCCATGACTCATAGTTTATTAGCACAGCGATCGAACAGTGCTCATTCGAAGCTCGAGGCAATCACATCAGAACAAACACGAGCATGTCTAGCAAACTGGGTAAGCAGCTCTACTCTATTCACTGAATAACTATACAAAATAATTTTCGTAAATTCTGTTCCTTAGGTATTTACTACATCTTGGCCTCCTTTTGTCTGATGAGTATGGCTTCTGGAGGCACCATAGTGCCGCCACAGAGCCTCAGTCAGGTTTTCTTTGCTCGAAATTTTTTTCGTGCATTCAACGAGGCGGAGGAGGTCAAGGTTAACAACGTCATCGTCTCTCCAGCAGGAGCACGTAGTGCCATGACTCTAGTCTTTATGGGTGCCGGCAGTAAAAGCGCCGACGAGCTGCGCACCGGACTGATACTGGGTCCGGCCAAGAAGCTCGAAATAGCACAACAACATGCTGAGTTCTTGAGCAAGAATTGTGTGTGCAGTGATAAAGGCGCCTCAATACGCCTAGCCACAGGACTTTATGTTAAGGACGATCACGAATTGCTTCCCGATTTTAATGTGAGGGCCGTGGAGTTCTTCAATACCCAGGCGGATTCTTTGAATTTCACCGATGGAGAAACTGCCATGCGGCATATAAATAAATTTCTTGAGAGGCAAACCTTTCATACGGTTCGTGATTTGCTTAGTCCGGCCTCATTTAATCCAGAATCTAGCGTTATACTGGTAAATTCGTTGTATTTTCGTGCCAAGTGGGCTTCACGCTTTTCCGTAGAACGCACTTCATTGGACGATTTCTGGATTAACAATGAACAAAGAATGCAATTGCCAATGATGCGAAAGGTGAGCATTCTTCAAATTTCTAGGAAATCAATCGATCAAATTTGTTGTCTAAGTAGATGGGTCAGTTTCGCTATGGTGAGTCGCGTAGGCTAAAATCGCGAATTCTCCAGCTACCTTTTGAGGACTCGGATATAAACATGCTGCTAATTCTGCCTCAAAGCATTAATGGAATTGCTGATCTGGAAAAAAAGCTAGAAGAATTTGATTTAAATCAGGTAGCAATGAAGGCGATAATGCATGACGTTGATGTATCATTGCCCAAATTCAAGATCGAATGTGACGTGGATCTCAAAGTACCACTGCAGAAAGTGAGTAGAACTATGCATGACTGTAGAAAATTTCAATCTCCAAAAACCTTTGGATCTTCAGATGGGAATTACCCGCATCTTTGAACCGGGGCTCGCCGACTTGAGTGGGCTGTTTGCTAAGAAATCGCCTGGGCAGATAAGTGAGGCAAGACAAAAACTCTATTTGGATGTCAACGAAGCGGGCTGTGAATCAGATCCTAACACACGTGAGCTAAATCTAAATAAGTAATGTAACGAGCATTATGTTTCCATATTTAATTGTCTGCAGCTGTGCAAGCAACTGCTGCCAGGGTCAACCCGGAGCGCAAGATCTTCAAGGCGAATCATCCATTTGTGTTTGCCCTAAGGAACAACAGAACTGTTTATTTCGTGGGTCATTTTGTCAAGCCCTGATTAGTATAGACAAATAAATCCATGAAGTGACCATTTATCCATTTATCCATTTATCCAATTGCAAACTTTTATTACGAAACGCCCGCCGCTTCTAGTGCCAAGAGAGGGGTAGGCGTCAGCGGGGCAGTCTGGCCAATTGCAACAAACGACAATATCCCATGAACATCAAATTATTGCCGCACAAATGTACACAATGCACAGCCGCGCAGAGATACACAGAACAGGCAACAACACAAAAGCGGCAGAATTACAAACACACAAATACACAAATTTATGTCATAGAGCGTAGTCGGGTATGCACACTACTAAAATACTCTGTAAATGATAGAATAACTTCATACTCTTGCTCACAGACAGACGGCTAGGCTCTGCTGCTGTTGGTAAAAAGTATGTATAGTTAATGGGACAAATATGGTTTCTTCATCCTGTTAGAAACTAAAAATAACATATTCTTGCAGCTCAAAAATACAAAATTTAAATACTCTTTTAATGGGGCTAAGTAAGGGGTATAACAACACAAATACAAACAAGCAACAACTCCCGGCTAGCGGCAACAATAAAACAAATAGCAAAACGGCAGCAGCAGAATTCAATGAAGTTGTGGGCGCTGAAGGGGCAGAAGAATGTTCTGTTCGACAGATCACTGGGAATTTCGCTGATATGAAAAAAGCAAACTTGCATTGCCTGTTATTGTGAATGGAGTGGGAATAGTGAACAATAAAATAGACTGGGGATGGGGATGGGCGGAGTAGCCAAACTAAATGAAAAGTTAAAAGCAGCAAAACGAGCGTTCCTACCATTGCCCCATTGGTCAATGCCCATTGCCATTTCTTCTGGCAAATGCTATACAAGTTGTTAGCCAATTTTAAATACAACTGCTGCTTCTGACAGTAATCAAGATTGCATGGCGGCGGTGGCTACAACAATGCCAAATACCATTCGGCGGGGGCCAACAATTGAAAAATAAGTAATTTCACAACTGTAGTGAACTGTGTACGCAGCAGCAGCAGCAGCAGCTGAGACAAGTACAAAACGCGAACTGAACTCGAACTGATAGAGTCGGAGTCTGAGTTGGGACTGGAGCAGGAGCAGCAGCAGGAGCTGGAGTCCGAGACGGAGTTGGAGTAGAAGTTCGCGCTCGCGTCCGGTTGCAAACTTTGCCGTCCAATTCATCGATGATTGTCGTGGACCGTTGCTATTGCCATTGCCATTGCCATTCAGAGCGTCTGGTATTGATGGCCACTGCTGGGTTTTGTGGCGAATGTTTATCTTTTGGTTTGGTTTGTGTTTGAATCTGCACAGCGCATCTTTCTGGATTTTACTTATGCCTCCAGGCCGCTGGCAACGTCATCAAAACGGATGTGCAGCTGCACAAACTTTGTTCCCGAGCGGCAAGGCAACAACGTGAAGGGACTCAAATTTGACCTCCGGTCCGGATCCGGACAGTTGTGTAATTTGGAAATGCTAATGTAATGTCCCCGTAATGAAATTACTGAAATCGCAGCTACAAAATAGGAGAACAAATAAAATCGAATAGCTGATACCAATCCAGCGTTTAAGCCAAGCTGAGCTGAAGCTATTGGGCTATGCAAAATATTTATAATAAATTTGTAACTTTTTTTGAATCAATAATTTTATTCATGTGATAACATACTTATTGAAACTGTTGAATTGTTTTATTGAAAGCTGTCTATTCAATTCAATTTATTATTTTTTGTTTTTTCCACAATGTAATCGCTTGAATTAAGTGTTTGAATGTTTTACACACTGCAATTGTTTTGGTTTGGTTTTTGTGTTGAAGCATGGAGAGCATAGAGCTCCCCAAAAATGATTATTTTTGCCGCTACATAGCGAGTAATTTGCAATGGCAACATAATAAATCAAGAACTGCTGGCCCAAAATGTAATTTAAAACCAATCAAACGCATCCACATGCAACAGCGAACGCCAAATGCCGGCGGTCACAAAATGCATTAAGCATCTTCATTTGATCGCATGCCAAATATCGAACGTGTTGCGGCTTGGGGTTTTTCGGAGGATATTATGCATATATATGTGCATACATATGCACATACATATTTACATAAATACATAGATATTGAGCATGCACACATGAACACAAACAATCGTTTCATAAATTGCATAAACAAACGATGAACCACTATAAAAAGGAAGCATGAGAATTGCATAATAACCACCCACCCACAAAACACTTGACCATCGAATCCGATTTACTGTGTGTGTGTGTGGGGGTGTGTATGCGTATATAGATATATTTTGGAGTATCAGTATATGTACATACACATACACATACATAAATACATACATATGTATGTGTACGTATGTAGCTTTCGAGTGGAATGCAAATTATGCGTCCTATCATGTGGCTGCCCTGCTAGAACTGAGCTGAGTTTCCTTCTGAAAGTCTCCATTTCATAAGTAGACAGAGGCATTATTAGCAAGACTTTATGTGAATATTATTGCTAATAGGCATAAATGTGGATACAACTCGTATTTACTTATATTGAACTTATTTGAACATGCAGATGGTAAGTAATAACAAGGGCTAATGAGGAGGGCATGAAAAACCCAATAACAATTTGCAATAAGCATAACTGAATGCCTGAATAGATGAGATGTGAATAATATGTTTGCCACTTTCGTTGGTGGTTGAATTCAAAATTGTTTTAATAAAGATACACAAGCTGTGAGAGAATTGTAAAGCAACCAACGATATAAATTTATGACTAAAACCGCAAGTTATCCACAACACTTTTAAATATGAATTTGATTCAAATTTAAATTTCCTTTGGCAATTTCCTTTGGTAAATTTCAGTATCTGTATCTAGGCATTCGCATATTAAAATTTGTTTTCCTTTAAGTGTTTACTCGTCCGATTGACATTACTACAAAGTAAACGTGCTTGGCATTTTAACGAAGCTGGCCTTCTATGAAAGTAAATTATTCATATATGTTTTGTTTTTATGTGGGTTTCCCATATTAAACTCGTAATATCAGCCCCAAGACTACATTCTGGAGCCAGCAAAATTACATTTCAATTTTAAAACGACTATAATTGCCACTTTTCCGTTCTCACCGGCAGAAGTGTGGTAAGGGGTTGAGTTCAGCTTGCTGGCCATGGTAGTACAAAAAAGACTGCCAGAAGCACCGCTTATCGCTCAGTTGCAGTATAAACGCCGTTTAATCCATCACACGAGACGAATACAACAACAAATCTAGACACCTCTCCATTCCTCTCTCTCTACCCAGTTTATGCCACGTGTGGCAGACCGTGGAAAGTGCTGCCATTGCTTGATAGTAAGCCGTCATGCAGCCTCTATGCCCGGACGTACTCGTACTCGTGCCCGTATTCGCTCTCATATGGTATGTGGCTACGTATACGCCGTGTTGCAATACCGTCCAGTATAGAAGATATGCGTGCAAGCAAAAGTTGCCTCTTAATTTCAAATGCAAGCCAGAAAATTGCAAGTCACATGCCACATGCACCGGTGGCAGGGGCAACTTGTGCTCCTTGCAAAATTCTGTAAAAAAAAAAAATGGCAAAAAACGAAAGCAGTAAGGACGCAACGAGTCGGACAGGTGATTTAAAAGCCATTTGTCAGCAGCAGACGGAACAACGATGACGACTTTTCCTGCCGTGGCTATGGATATAGCTACAGCGGAAGGGGCATGAGGCGGGAGTTAGGGTGATTGGTTTGGGTCAGTAAAATTATTCAAATTATCTTGAGCAAGATTTTACTGTCAGGTGCCGGCAGGCAATAGCAACAATAATACCAAGCCGAAGACCCAGCGACCAGACTGCTGCAGCAGTTACCCCCGGGCAGCAATCAAACGGTTTTAGTGCTATTCTTTTATCGCGAGTCCAAACATGAAGTTGCCAGGCTCTCGCCGATTCCCCTGCACCTCCCTAGAAACAGCAACTGGCAGCTGACAGCCGACTAGCTACTTGGTCCTGGGCCTGAGTCCTCTTCCGTCTGCATTTATACCCAGTTGTTGTTCTTGCTGTTGTTGACGACAATTGTAAATCCCATCTATTATAAGTGCTTCTTACCACTTGGCGTCGAGCATTGACATTTGGCTAATGGCAAAAATGTCACCAAAATGCAGACAAACAAGCAGCTGCCATGACAGCAGCCCAAGACTTGGCCACGATATTACGAGTAGAGCAGCTCAGCCCAGCTCAGAGCTAACAGCTCACAGTTCAGAGATGGAGCAGTCTCTCTGCTTCTCTACTTTGTAGCATTTATTACTTTATTTACAAACATTTTGCCAGTAGCTTACAACTGATACCTAATAATATTGTCGAATCCTGTGTTGATAACTCTGATCCCTTATTGCACACATGAATTCGTACAGCTCGCAAAATAAATACCAAGTAACTAAAAGTAGCTCAGAGTTCTGTGGAAATAAAAAAAAAGTAATTTAATCCCATGGCGACTGCCATGCCCCACATAGCCATCCACTCTTGACCTATTTACCAAAAACTTATTGAAAAAGAATTCGCAAAAGAGAAACAATTTTTTTTTAAATGCCACACATAATTCATTAAACAGCGGGAAGTCTTTGGAGTGTGAGTATCAAATCAAAAGCAATCATAAATCAAATACATTTTGATTCTCTGATTTGAGCTTCACCCGCAAAACTACACACGCATTTTGCTCTCTGTGTGTGCCTGTGTGTGTGCCTGTGTGTGTGTGCCTATGTGTGTGTCTGTGTGTAAGTAAGCGTCTACTTTAACGCACCTATTTAATCAACCCAAACCCCCAACGGCAATTGATTAATAACAACGCACAGCATGAGATGTCGAACTAAATTGCCTACTTAAATATGTGTTTAATGGTAATGGACAGGCTCTCCCAGGCACGCCAAGAAACAGGCAGATTTCAATCTGTAGATACACGTATTAGCAAAAACATTAAAGCCCTAGCTGTTCCAAGAGAAAAAATATATGTTTTCCCTTGTTGAAACAATTTAAATTGCGTTAGTCCTTTGTCTGTGCACACAAAAGCAATTAACTCTCATATTTGATAAAATCATAAATATATAGGTATATCTCTATATGTGGCCCTTAATTGAAAAGGACAAGGACTCAGGACATGGCTACAGCAAATGCAAAAATCTTCTAAAAATATACATTGTACTTATGTATTCGTATATACTCATACATCCACATGTTTTAAAACAAAGTGCCATGTCCGTGTCGATGTCGATGTCGATGTCAATGTGGATGTCGATGCCGATGTCAGTGCCCGGGTCGCATTTGTTATGACAAGTGATGTCGTTTTTGTTTTCATTTTGGTAAATTCTCAAATTGTTTTTTCATTAAAGTCGAGAACTTCAAAGACAGATGCAATTCAGGCAGCATTTAATTGCATACGAAACAATAACTCATTAGCATAACATTTCCTACTCCATCTCCAACTCTTTCGGGTTGGAGTCAAGTCGAGTCGAGTCGAGTCGAGTCGAGTTGAGTCGAGTAACATATGCGCCAACATTTCACTCTGTCAATCAGGGCAAATTCAGCGACAAACAACAAAACATTTGACAGTTGCAAATGTCAGCATCGTATGATGAATGCGAAATCCTTCCTTCCTCTTTCTGGCTAATGCAACAAACCGTTCCTAAAAGCCCCCTTTCCGTCGAATAACCACAAAAAGTCAGTTCGGCTTAAGGATCTAAATAACTTAATTAAAGCTCGCCGACTATGGCCAGTACACCTTCAAGGTGCTTTTTAAAATGTATGATCTCAGTTGATTAGCCAATTTTTCAAGCTGCGCTGTTCTTTTATTTTTATTTTCATGTTTCATGTATATAAGTATTTTATTTCCGTTTCCTTTTCTCTTTTTGAGTGTTCGCGTCACAAAAACAATGACCAAGAATAATTGTATGAAATAAAAAACGGATTTGCATTTTAGATTCCTAGCGTCCACCTTTTGCATGCTGTTGATTTTTGTTTGTTATTAGGGGAGAGGCAGCAACAGCAACTGCAGCAGCAACAGAAACAGAAACAACAATAATATTTTGTTGAGCGCTGACAAATGAGCTGAGGGACCAGTAAGTAACCTCGAGCTTGGGACCTCAACCTGTACGCACAGATAAGAAGCCCTCACCTTAAATGCAGCAGAGCTCCGAGTGGACACTGAATAAATGTCAGCAACGGCTGGCAGCTTGTCACAGAGCAAAACTAATACTCAAGACAATTTTTTATGACAGCATAACACCCCCACTACTTATATTCCCAACTAGAAGAAGGTCTATAGCAGTGCTGCCTTTTTCTGACTGATGGTTTAAAGTTTTGGCCATTTTGTTAGCTCCAGCCACGCCTCCTCTGCCCCGGCTCAGTCCGTGGACATGTCTGACTGTGTTTTTTGGTGTTTAGTTACATTTTTGTCTTTACTTCAGGAGGGGGAACGCGGAGAGTCTGATGAAGTGCCGGCATTGCTTTAAAGTGGGCAATATATTTTTATGATTTCCTGCCTCGCCTAATGAGATTTGCTACGCAATTTTTGTTGGAACTTTTGTGCTCTGCTTTTTATTTGCGCTCATTTTGAGGTAATGCGATAAGTTTTATGTGTTGTGATTTGCTTTTGATTGATGCTTCACATACTGTTTTTATTTATTTTTATTTTTTCTGTTTTCTTCTTTTTGTCGTTCTGACAACGTGACAAGCCGCAAGTCAATGGCAATTAACTAAATAACCATAGAAGTCACGTGTGAAAAGAATTCAAGAAGCAGTCAAGTTAAATTATGAAACCAGCTGAAAGAAACCATTTAAAAGGAGGATTATCCTTTAGAATTGTTCATTGTTGGAGAAAAGTTTATCACTTTATGTTTGATATTAAAGTTTATTAAAGATCCTTTCCCAGCTTTTCATGGAATAAGTGCTACTCATCCAAAAAATTCCAACTTTCACACTTACACCGTTTTAAGGTGGTGTCAATGGGACGCTGGGAAATTTGTAGCATGAAACCGCAGCTTAAATAGATGCGAAATTCTGTATGTTTGTAACATGCAAATTTCCCATTTCCAAATAGAAAAAAGAATGGAAAAAAGGCGGCAACTATTTGCGCAAAACAGCAGCGCAAAGCGAACAGCTTGTCTAATTGTAATCCAAGTTGTAAGTCGTTTAAAACAGACAACCAGGACGAGGATGAGGATGAGGATGAGGATGAGGGCGAGTACTCGAATTAATTACCCTCGGAAGTTGCTTGCTAACAACGCGCTGCGAAACGGAACGGCACACGGAAATGCCAGAACGGACTGGACCAGACCGGACCAAGCTCCGAGCTGCAGGCTCCGTTACACAGTCAGAGTCACAGTCATAGTCAGATTCTGATTCTGAATCGCATTCGTACTTGGACGATCGCTCTCTGTGCTACGCTGTGTGGACTTTGCGTTTTGGGAATGTCATCATCAACGCGTTGAAGTTCGAGTTTGTGTGCACAATGTTGTAACAATGTTGGAATGGTTGTCTTCATCGTCGTCCTCCGCCTCCTCCACTTCTTCATCCTTCCCCTGGTGGTGGTGCAGGTCCTGGCCAGGACTTGTGGCCGCAGTGCAATGAAATTGCGACCGCAATGTCTCTCTATCTGTCTTTTGTGTGTGTCTCACTCCATCTCTCTCTGCCTCTATATATGTGTGTGTCTGTGTTGGTGACGTGCAAATGAATGCAGCGGAAATGAAATGAATTCGTTAGAGGCCGCAAAAAAACGCAGCGTGCAACGTGCAGCGTGAAGCGTTCAACGTTCAACGAGCTGCGAACATTGCAAACGGTTCGCAATTAATGAGTGCATGCCGCTACGCAATAAAAAGCTCCATAAAGCTGTGAAAATTCTGAGAAAAAAAACCTGTTTAAACTGTAAGTACAATTGGGCGTGGCTGCTGGACTCTATATGATTTAACTGCAGCTGACAGCTGTACATCATAAATATCAAGTCAGTGAATATTTAAATATTACGTATACGCAACATATACACATTCAATTAAACGCTTACAATTGTTTTCAATTTTAAACAAGCCTTGAAACTTTAAGAAAATTAACAGAAAGGATGTTAGAAAACTTATTTTAACTTAATTACCGAGACCATTATTGCCTGTTTGCAGACTTGATTTGAAATGAATATTATATTATATTCTGCTGACCAGAATGCCACGAATATGGTTAACTGTATAATAGTTATGGAGAATAAGAGAGGAAGTTTGTCCACTGCCCACCTCTAGCGCTTATTGTCTTGTTGTGCGACCTAAGTACACACGCCTTTGAGAAGCTTAGCATAATGAGCACAAATTAAAATCTTGTTAAAAGTGCAGGCAAAATTAAAAAAGGAAAAAGGAGGAGAATATTCAGAAAGTCAGATAAAGTAGTACGCACGTCATTTGAGTAGGAACTGCTCATGAGCGAAGTCAGTTAATCTTGCAAGCTACTTAAAAGTCAATGCAATAACAACAAAAAGCACAAAGTGCAAGGAGAAGCTGGAGAAGAGCCGAAGAAACTTAATTAGAAAATTATGCGCGCAACTTCAAAAGCTGCAGCCAGTTTGGCATTAGAGATGCGTCTTCCTTCTGTGTGTGTGTGTGTGTGTGTGTGTATATATGTATGTGTGTGTGCGAGTGTGCAGACTTTAGTGCTTATAATTTGCATATTAAATGCTATGAAGTGATTTTCTAATGAATCAAAAGCCATCAAATTCGGTAGCAGCTCTGACTTCATCTTAAACTCAACATTTTGAGCAACTCTCCTGCAGTTTTAATGATGGCTTCATATTAATGGCTGTCAAATTTGCTGCCTTGACTGCTTTTAGACACACACTTACAACCTCTGCACATTCACCCACACACACACACACGCAGACCCACACACATATACTCATCGTAAGATGCAAAGTTCTGTCTAGATGCTCATGCCCAGCACTCTTTTTTACCTGGCTCTCCACTTTTTATGGCATTAATTTTTAGCTGCAAGGCGAGGACAACATCACGTTTTTTGGCTCGTTTCTTCCCTATACTCTTGCTCGTCCTCGTACTGTACTTATATATTTATAGTATGTGCTGTCAAGTTTTGTCGAGTGTTTCGTAGTTGTCATTGCTCATAGTCATAAGCCAGGGCATCAAAGCAAACTTCCCTATTAGTAGGGGCTACGAATGCAGTTTAACTGCTAGCTGCGAATTGCGAACCGCGTCGCCTCCTACTCCTCCAACCATTCGCTCTGTTGATTTGCAGGTAAACTTTTGGCAGCTGTACATGGAAACGATAATTTCACACATATTTGCAAAATACTCGCATAGTAATCATAATTTTATCACGCGCGTTTGCGCTCCTTGACGTTGATTAAGTTGGTGCTTAAAGTTTGCCAGGGAAACCTGAAAACCGGGAAACCAACGCATAATGAAGACATTCGCGCGTAGTTGTGGTAAAAACTTTGCTGACAGACTCTGACTCACATGCCTGGAGTCCTGTGAAGTTGCGAAAGGCGAAGGGAGTCGAACTGAAAACTTTCCTGAGGGCAGGAGCATCAAAAGCCAATAAAGCTCACATTAAAATTTATTTAATGGTCAATGCACTCAGATATATGTACGTACTTTATAAATGGAACTAAGAAGATATCCATTTAAGCTTAAGAAAACCAATTTGAAGATATCAAACATATGTGATACCACACATAACTATCTGCAACCAGATCTAAAAACAAATAAAATAAATAAGTGAATAGACATTAGAAAGGAAGGTTATATTCGGCGCGCCGAACATTATGTACACTTGCAAACTAGATTGTTTCTATGCCAGCTATATGATATACTATAATCCAACTTGTAAATTTCATCAAGATATTTTGAGAAACAAAAAAAGTTTTCCATACAACAACTTTTCCACCGATTGCTCCTTTGGGAGCCATATACTATATCGTATGGCTAGAAGTCCGATCTGAATAATTGTTTGAGTACACTTGGCAAACATACTTATTTGATAAGAAGAAAGAATTTTATTGCTGAAATTCAAATGTATTTTATCTCTTTTATATCTCAAAGATACATTTTATATCACATAGATACCTTTCATATCCCACAGAAATCTTTTGCATCTCAAAGATACTTTTGCATCTCAAAGATACTTTTGAATCTCAATGATACTTTTGTAGCTGAAAGATACATTCATATCCTGCAGCAGGACGACGGTTTTACAACCGAAAATATCCCAAAATACCTGGCGAAGAAACAGTCCAACAGAATCAGGACGTGAAAAAATGTTAATTAACAGTGGTGCTGTTAACTAACATTGGCACTTAACATTTGCACTGTTAAGTTACATTGGTCAGCTTGCAGCAAAACTTTGCGACCAAACAAAAAGCTTGCCTAAAAGTGTACAATACTAAAATATCCCCCAAAGTATGCAACACGACTTACCCGCCCAAAAGTATGGAACACAAAATCGCGGCTACAAGTATGCCACAAAATATATTTAAAAAAGAAATGCGCCTAAAAGTATGCAACACAAATCATCTGCCCAAAAGAATGCAACACAATTATATTCCCCTAAATTATTTTAAAAAAAAAAAAAAGTGCGCCTAAAAGTATGCAACACAAATCATCCATCCAAAAGAATGCAACACAAATATATTCCGCTAAATTATTTAAAAAAAAAAAGTGCGCCTAAAAGTATGCAACATAAATTATCCGCCCAAAAGAATGCAACACAAAAATATTTCCCAGAATTATGCAACGCAAAAGAAAAGTTCGCCTAAAACTATGGAACACAGATTCATTTGTGTCCTGCAGCAGGACAGCCAGAAATTTCCAAAATTACCAGGCGAAGTACCAGGCGATCAGAAATCAGCAGGAGGTGAAAAAATGTTAGTTAACAGTGGCACTGTTAACTAACAGTGGCATTGAACATTTGCCCTGTTAAGTAACATGAATCACCTTGCAGCAAAACTTTGGTCGCCTGGTGATTCCCGCCGCTGGGGCAGCCGAAAATTCAAATTTGGCGCCCAGAGTACCAGGCGAACAGAAATGAGCAGCAGGCTGACGATTCTTCCGACGCCCTTAAAAGTAGGCAATGTAAAATAAATTATCAAAAAATATCCACTTGCTGCTGAATTATGTTCGCTTGGTACTTTCAGCAAATTTTGGCCGTTTGCTCGCAGTTTGGTTTGAATTTGGATGGCAGCCCTCGAAAGTATGCAATAAAAATGTAATATGGCTGCTTTTCTGTACATTGTACATACGATTTTTAAAAGGACATAACTTCCGTAAGTCCTTACGGATTTCAAAGCGAATACCTGCGTTCTACTCGTAAGGACGAAATCTATCGATTGGCATTCAAGGATATAGGGGTCATCTAAGGATCATGGACTTGAAAAATTTCAGTAGATATCCGCAAGAAAAGTGACCAAAAACACAAATTCCAGGATAACTCGAGAACTACAAGGACGATCCGAATGTCCTTCGGTCAGTTGATAGCCCTTATGGATACCTACCGTTTGAGACAGGACTCGCCAGGATCCGCAAGGATATGGCAAAGTTATAGCCAGTTTTCTGTATACAGAAAAGTCCTTTTTTCTCAATTTTCAAAAGGATATTCGTCCTTTTTTTTTAATATTCTGATCCGGCAAAACAAGGACTAACTGGTGGCCAAAGGACATCTTGATAGTCCTTCAAATGGCCGAGTTACAGGCGATTTTCTATTTTTATTTTTTATGGAATGGAAAAGGATAACTCAAGAACTACAAGGACGATCGGAATGTCCTTTCGTCAGTCGAATGCCCTTATTAATACTTACCCTTTGAAACAGGACTCGCCAGGATCCGCAAGGATATGGCAAAGCTATAGCCAGTTTTCTGTATACAGAAAAGTCCTTTTTTCTCAATTTTCAAAAGGATATTCGTCCTTTTTTTTTAATATTCTGATCCGGCAAAACAAGGACTAACTGGTGGCCAAAGGACATCTTGATAGTCCTTCAAATGGGCGAGTTACTGGCGATTTTCTATTTTTATTTTTTATGGAATGGAAAAGGATAACTCAAGAACTACAAGGACGTCCAGAATGTTCTTTTGTCAGTCGATTTCCCTTATGAATACCTACCGTTTGAGGTAGGCCACGATCCGCAAGGATATGGCCTTATGGAGTTACAGGATATGTTCCCTTTGAATGTTTTCATGTGTTTAAAAATATATTAAAATTGTGCAACTAAAAAAAATATAACATAAAAAGTAATTCGAAATTATTTAATACAAGAAATATAAATTAAATAGAATACCAGAAGTGTCCTTTATCAAAATATTGCTGATCTTACGACTGTGTCCCTGCCGCTGTTTAAGTTCCTTATTACAGAGTATTAAAGTATTCTTGTCCATCTAAGAGTTTGGTAATGGTGACGACGACGTTGTTGACTAAGTTTTAATTGAACTTTAGTGAGTTTCGCTGCCAGCTTCAACTACAAGCCGAACAAAAGCTCAGCTAAGGAGCACACTGAGACATCCACGGAGTACGAGAAAAGAAGGAGACACAAGGAACATTAAAAAATGGAAATGAAAACACAGGTAGCGCGGAGTGCAGCTATCCTACTTTAATGGAATAATTAAACATGTTTGCAGCCCTGGCTTGGGGATTCGGACATAAAGCGCTGCGCTGCGCCTCAAGTTTGTTTTCTTAGTCTTCAACCGCATTGTGTGTGGCACATAAAGGAAAGGCTTTGGCTTTTGCCTCGCGGCAACTTCACATTCGCCTTATATATGCAACGCGCATAATGACCACGCAATTGTCAAATATGTACTATATATATATATATATTTATATATATACTCATACCAGTATCAAGTATCAAGCAGCCTGACCATAATCGTATTGAATGACAAATAATTGAGGTTAGTTTAGCTGTTGAGCTAAGGGAAAGAAGAGGAGAAAACTACTCGCAAATGTCAAACACGTCTCAGGGCTCATGAGCAAGTGTTGATGGCACCGACTGAGAGTCTACGAATAAGAGCGGGTGTCTGGTAAACCCAAGGACCGACCGACTGAACAACCGACCAAGCGACCGACCACACGTGCTGATGCTGCTATTGCCAGCTTTCCAATACAAAAGCGCACAATTTTCTAAAGAAAAACTTTTGTAACGGAAAAAGCAAAAGTTTTGCCTTCGACACCGCAACGAGAATTGTGTTTAGCAGCTCACAAAGTGTAGGCAACAGAAATAAAGTAAAGGGGGAACTACAAGTAGAAGCCGGATCAAGGGAAGAAAGAGTGCATAGCACTTCCTGCTCTCTGCTAATCCATAGTCATAGTCACACTCGGCTAGTGATAGTTTTAGGCGTACGTGTGGAACGTTTCAATTTAGCTGCTTCTGGTGCATCGCACAAGTCGCGTGCACAGCAAAAATTGAATTCATTATCATTGGAATTGATTGTGAGAGCAGCTCAGAGCATAGTCTACATAAGCATCGCTCTAATAAGCACCAGAAATATCTACAAATTTAGCTCTTACTAAATTTTAAAGTAATGAGTTAGATAATTATCCTCATGTCCATTTTAATATAGACTAAGCTGATTCATTAATTTGTATGTATTCATTTTTAACCGATTCGTTTCTATGTTCGTTTGACTATGTCCATCTTGCAATAGCAGACCTGGAAATGGTGGAAATGGCACTTTGGGATCTGGTCAAAGTCGTTAAAGCTTCATTTCCGGCGCAGTCATGCATGAAACCGAACATTGACCGTAGAAATGCAGGCTAGACATTCATTCATTCATCCTGATAGTCAGTCCAGGGTCCAGAGTCCAGCACAAGTCCTGATGAGCGTCCATTGTCTGGTTGTTCTGCTGCGTTGACTCTTTGGCGCCGCTTAAAGCGCATAAATTATGCAATTTAAATTAATTAAAAGACTCGTCACCTACACGCCACGTGTAGCAGGCAGACACATTGGGCATTAGTAGCAAAACCAGTAAAAGCAGCAAAAGTACCAAAAGCACCTCAAACAGCGTACAGACAACAACAATTTTCTCTAAAAACTTTGCGGCCAACAGCATAAAAAGAGTTAAGAGTAGGTATGCACTTAGAGAAATGAAATGGCGAAAGGAAATTAAGTGTATGGAAATAAATTCTTACTGAGAAAACCGCAACATATCCTGAAAGAAATACGAATCAACTGCAAACAAACAATAAACCAATTTTCAGATAAAATTATTAAGACTAACATTATTTCACTTAGATATCAAATAATTCGGAAAAATGCAAATTTTTTCTTAGAATGTAGAGTGTAGGATGTGTAGAAGGTTTAGCAAAACTCTATGTGATTACAGCAAACACTTTCATTAAAATTATTATTGCAGAAAATGCTTTTTGCTCTTGCAATTGTTTCCACTCGTCGCACTGAACCTGAAGTTGTATCCACACCCACACACACACACAAACACACCCACACAAACACACACACACACACTCACATACACACTCGCATTGCATTTACATGGAACGTGTTGTTGCTGTTGCTGTTGCTGTTTGCCACTAGCCAAAGGCAACAAACTGAATCCAGTTGAGGCTGTTGATGCTCGTGGTTAAGCTTGGAGGGGGATGCTACCATACCACCACCTTGGTGGCATTGCCGGTGTTTGTCTGCGGTGCCGCGTGTGCTGATTGCTTGGCTGCCAATGCCAAAGGCGGTGGGTGGGTGGTGCTTGGTGGTGGTGAGGCTGGCTACATGAAAATGCAATGTGCTTGAAATGAAAACATTAAAAATTTAATTGCGATAATACAAGCGCATAAAATGTTAATGGAGTGTATGTAATCTGACACAGCAGAATTCCAACACGGCTACGTTGAAAAGGACTCTACGCGAACTACGACGGAACACAACACAGCGAAATAGCCATAGGGAAGCAGCTGTAATGAAGGATAAAAGAAATTAAAATGCTTTGTGTGTTGGTAGCGCCAACGAGCATAAGGAGCGTCAGCAAGAAGCTGCCAACTAAATCTCTGAATCCGGCTGATGTGCCACTTTCAACGCCAAAACCAAGATCGCAAGCAATGCATATTAAAGTCTCAAGCACCGAATTGATACTAAAAACCCAGCGCAGCAAAAGGAAAGTGGAAAGCCTGAGTAGAGCAGAGCTACAATAGCAAAATACAAACAGGTAACATAAGATGCTTGCTGCTTGCATAAAGAACTACTACAAAACTGGCAAAAAACAAGTTAAAAAACAACCTGAAGCTGGATGGTCCCTCCAGCTGAAGCTAGAGCTGAAGCTGAAGCATTGCAAATTCAACTCGACAGCGTCGTCGTAGTTGACGCCGCTTTTTGTATTGGCAAAACAAAAACAGGAAGTGCTCTGCGTTGCTCTTAAGTACTTCCTGCTGCTCCAGTGCTCATTGTTGGGCGACGCCATTGCTCCATTACCAAGTTATTGAAGCCGTAGAGCGTGCCCCTCTCCTCCCTGCTCTATCCCCTCGCAGTCAGCAAATAGTTCTCGCATTCTCCCTATAATTGCTGCAGGCTGTTTTTCCTTTTCTACCTGTCAGAACAGCAACAGCAACAGCAACAGCAACAGCAACAGCAGCAGTAACAGCAATCAAAAAGTTATAAAAACACATATACAGACACACACACACACACAGCGTAACGACAGATATATTATTTACCATATCGAATACTGCCAAGGCCCGCGGCATAGTCAACAAATTGCAGCTACTCCAGCTCTCAGTTACAGCTAACAGTTTCGGGATCTCTTCTTTGACCGCACCTATAATCATTGTATTTTATTTTAGTCAAACTAGCGATGAGTACGTGATACCATTGTTTCAGGGAGAAACTATCGGTGTGAGCTAAGACATAATCGTATACTGAGAATATGATTGAGGGCATAACTTTCTGGGGTGAATTATAATGATAGTTTGGCATCATCAATATGTCCCCTTTCAGCTTTTAATCCAACTATGTAAGCTGACAACTTTATTTGCCATATGCTCTTTTTGTTGCTGCTCTACTATTCCGTTGCTTTTCTGAGAAGGGCCACCTTTTTAAAATGCAAAACAAAACTTTTGGTTAACAATACTAATCCGGCAATTTATGCAGGGGATTTCGACAGCTGGACCACAGCTGCTTAAACAAACTTAGTGGCTTGGTGCGGCAGAGCCAGACTGAACAGTACAGAACAGAACTAAACAGGAGAGAATAGCCAACCAACTAGAACACAAAATGCGACAAATACAATGCGAACGGGCGGCTACTACAATAAATAAGTGCCTGAGTGGTTACGGTGCCACAAAAATAGCACAGAACCGTTGAAAGATGCCCAATTATGCCAACAACAAAGGCAAAAAAATGTAAAAAATAATAAGAGGGGAAAAAACAATAATAACAAAAACAAGAACAAGGACAGGAACAGTGCTTATAGAAGTTTGCATGCTGTTATCTCTCACAGATAAACAGCTTCAAATATATGCGCTGCTCTTCCTCTCATGCCTTTTGGCAATGCAGGGCGTATACGCAACTTTTGATTCCGCCTCAGCGTAAATTTCTCTTGTTAGCCCACAAAAACAATTCATTATAGAATTAGAAAGTAATTCGAACGGAAATTTTACTTGTGGACCGCTGCACAACATAAAGTTGCCAAGCTGGCGGGACAAAGGACGGCAGAGCACAAGGGTACTCTGATGGAACAGCGTTGTCTGTGCGGTGTGTGGGCTTTGGAGGGGGAAAGGGGCTGGGTGGTGAGGGTCGTCAGGCCACCTGCGCACCTCAACATAAAATTTAAGGCGATTAAAATGTCAAACACGACAAAGCGTGCGGTATTAAAAACGCCAACAACGTGGCAACAACCATACATACATACACACAACGTGGCAAGTGAGTTTTGCTAGGGCTGCAGCAACAATTTGAAATTGATCGCGACAATGGTAAATCATAGTTTTGAAATGAATCTAATTTTAATGGCAGATATATTTATATAATAAAAATATATTTAAAAATTCTCACACAAAAAATAGAATTAATTTTTTTCCTAATATAGCAAATATATATATTTATAGCGTCAAAAGACTGGCTCCATTAAATTTCAGCTTTTGTGTGCTTTTGCATAACATTTCTACCCACTGTTGTTGCTGTTGCGCCTGCTTCTGTTCCTGTTTCTGTTTTTGCTGTTTGCTCTCAGAGTTAAGTACTTAACGGCATGTCAGCACTGTTGGTCAGCGTCTGTTGTTGCTGTTGCATAGATACAGAGATACAGCAGAGAATGGGGGGCTTTAAATATTGAAAGGGAGCTGTGGCTGATTTTTCTGTCAATTAGTTTTCGGTTAGACGTGCGCGCTTAACGAAAAATAAATTCAAGCAGATTCTGTTAACATACTTTAAGAAGCCACTGTGCAGGCACTCCGCTCTGTCGAAAACTGACTGACTATCTGTCCGCTTGTCCGTTTGTCTGTCTGTCTGCCTGTCTGTCTGTATGGTTGTCTGTGTGTCTAGTTTGCTGGGTCGTCGCGAAATTGCAAAAGAAATTGCGCAAATTGTGTGACAGCGTGTAAAGTTGGCACTTTCACACATAACTCATAACTTTGGTGACAAAACTTTCGCTCATGCTGGCGGGTGGTGCGGTGGGTGGTGCGGCGGGTGGTGCAGTGGATCGGTGAAGAGAGAGAGTGGCAACTATAAGCTTTACATTGGCGACTATTTGGACGCTCATGTAGACTATTTATCTCGACGAGTGTTCGGGGTATACGGAGGCGAAATAGCTGGAGTTTTGACAGCACATATAAAAGACCATAAAACAAAAGTTTTTGCTTTAACTTTCAGCATGGAAGAAGTGTAACGCCTACAAAGCAACATAAAATATACACTCATACATACATTTGTACAGTCTACATTCTACATTCTATATTCTACATCCTCGTACAAACACTGGCCAGGACAGCAGCAGTCTAAACTATAAAATCTTTGCGGCATTAGAAACTCAGAGGAAAACAGAGATTCAACATTTTTTGGGTAAGTCATATTTTTTTTTACTGAGCGAAAAGTTGTGCGCGGTTTTTTGTGTGTGCCAAACAAACGTCAGGAACAACACCACAGAGTCACAGTACGAGCACAAAGGGGAGAGACGAGGAGAGCGGACTCGCTCATGAATTATGAAAATTTAAAATGCTGCAACTCCATCGCAATGAAACTTTGTAGCTGCTTCCCCCAGTTTGGGCATTTTTTTTTTTTTGTTTTTTGCTTTGTTATTTACGCTTGAAATTAACTGGCAAATGACGAGTTTCAATTGCAAAAGGCACACATTACCCGCCAACCCTCACTCGAGCTTAATTTTTATTTTTTCATCCTTTCAACTTTTCTCCCCCTTCTCTCGCATATGTATATATACATACATATATATATATCTGTATATATATCTGTATATATATGTACGAGCCCGCAGTTTACTTGCTTGACATTAATCATTGTCTGCTTAGGAACGCGCCGCAACTTTGTTGTATAACCAGGGATGGGGATTAAATCATGTTTGTTAAGTGATACACGTTTATTTTTTGATTAAATTGATAAAGGCAACCCTCATGTAATGGCTTATGCTAAAGATATAAAAATCAAGCCTTAACAGTTCAACTTTCCAATGTCCATGCAAAAATAGACACAATTTTTTGCAATTTTCAGTAACATTTTGATGAATTATTAAAATATAAATGCTTAGCTTATTCCTTTAAGATTTTGGTATACAATTGGAAGCCCAACCCTGCCAAAAAATAAAAAAAATAAAACTGTGACAGTAGAAGTTCCGCTTTTTTCAAAAAGTGATTGCCTCACACACATACACACACCCACACACCCACACACACACATGCATAGAGCTGCTGCACTGCGAGCGCATTTTGTTTGCGTTTGCCGCGTCTAATGAAGTAATAGAAAATGCAAAGCGCTGCATAAAAAATTATGTGCAATTTTTCAAAAAAAAAAAAAAACCCACAATTATGCTGGCTACAAGCAGCTACCAGCAGCATCAACACCAGTAGCCGTTCGGTCGCCGATGGTACGCTGCATGCAGCATGCGGCACGTTGCACGTTGCAATTCCAAGCTGACGTCATAGCATTGCTACCATCGTCAGCGTTGCAATTGCAGCTAATAATAATAACAGCTCATGAGCACTGACATTTGACAAATGGCAGCCCAGCCACTCCCACGCATCCTTATACGCCCACAGCCATTTAACAAGGAAACCCAGTTGCAAGGGGAAAACTAGTATTCCACTGACATTACTTTTTATTAAAGGCAGACAAATATAAATAGAGCAGATATACTTATACAGTGTAAAATTGGAGCTGGGGGCTTTAGCTGGCACTTTTAATTCATCAGCCAAATGGACAAAGGAGGCTTAGGCTGATCGGCCACATTGACAATAAACCGGCTGTAGCAATTGCTTCTTAGCCGGAACAAATGTCAAGTCAACGCTTAAAACCATTCTTAAGTACTTGACAAATCAAACTGACAGCAACAGCAACAGCAACAGCAATGGCAATGGCAACGGCAACGGCAACGGCAGCAGCTTCTTCTTGTCATTGTTAGCCTGTTCGAAAGTTCTGCGTTGATTTTCCCTCTTCCCCGTTGTATGTTTTGTCTATTTATTAAAAAACTTTTGTAATTATAGCAATGCGTCTGGAGCTATAGCTATAGCACCTGTAGTTGAAAAGCACTGGACACACTTTTCTGCTTGTCTGGAGCGCTGTCATCGTCATCACATCAAAGCAAATTAAAATCAAACAAGCCGGAATGGTTCCTGCTAATGCTAATGCATTAGACAAATTATGAAAACTGTTTAAAACACAACTGGTTCTCAGACAGCTCATAAAAGTGACACTTTTAACACAACACCTTGTACTTTTACGCTACGAGAATACATTATTTTTTTCTTCTATTTTTACAAGCAAACTATTGTAATTATTTTGAACAGCCAATAAGGGCTATGAAGTTTTGGCCACATGGCTATAGATACCCATAC
Organism: Drosophila repletoides; assembly: GCA_018150835.1. Taxonomy (NCBI): domain Eukaryota; kingdom Metazoa; phylum Arthropoda; class Insecta; order Diptera; family Drosophilidae; genus Drosophila; species Drosophila repletoides. The sequence goes on from JAECWQ010000089.1 coordinate 268,215, forward strand.
AACGATAGCTAATGGCCAAGCATAAATGACCTTTGCGCTGCTGCTGGAACATGGACACGGACACAAACACAAGCGCAGATACGGATACATAGATACATATACAGATACAGATACTGTTGCGTGTCCTCCTCCTTGTTGCTGTTGCCCTCTACTCTCAAGAATTTTGTGCTGCAAAACACAATATGGCTGCCATTTGTATCCTGTACAGTGCTTAAAAACCCCCTAGGCAACTCCCCTTTTCATTCTCCGTCCCTTGTTGGTCTCATGATGTTGTTGCCCCCAAACATGACACTCTCAGTGTTTGTTGTTTGCTGTAGTAGAGCATTTTGTGCAACATTTTTGGGCAAATTACTTAAACAAATGCCTTAGCAGGCTATAGGGGGAAGTGGTCAGTGTCCAGCTTATATCAGGTTATACTCGTATCGACTGTTAAAAACTGTCGGCAATTTTGAACCCGAAAGCTTTTCACTCTGTGCTATTCCACCAGGCTTGAAACTATTTATTTTAGTCACTTTAGAAAAATTATTATTGATACAGTTAAATTGAATAGTGTTTTATAGGAAACTGTTTTGCCAATAAAATGATATTCTTGTTGAAGCAAGCAAAATATAATTAATTATTATCACTTAATTTAAGTATTAAATCTTTTATGTTTGCTTCTTCTTAATTAGTTTAAATTGATGATTTCTTTGAATAGCAAAACCCACACATGCATGAGTATTGGTTGATAAACCAACATCTGCTCATCTTCCCAACCTGCAGAATCGGTTTCTTCACAGAGAAGAAAACAAAATTGCATATAAGTTGTGGCTGGCAAACCACACGCAAACAGAGCAACAGCAGCTAATTAATTTTAATAAATTGGCCGCAGACACAGTCACACACAACCACATACAACGCACGTCACACACACACACACACACACACACACACACACACACACACATACACACTCACACAGACAAAGGCACAGTCAAGCGACGTTGCCGTTGCCTAGGCTCAAGATTTTCAGAAACTCCTCCTTTTGTCTGCGGCCTAAACCGAAAATTAAATAAATCCTGTGCCGTCAAATTAACACACGCAAGGACTATGTAATTCGCCGTACAGTCTGCTACAGCTACATGCTACATGCTACATGCTACAAAAAGCGTTTCCGCAGCAATTGGCACGCCTACTTTCTGGGCTAGGCTCCTCGCTACACTCCTCTCTCCAGCTCCGCCTTCATCCGTTGTCGTTTGAGACTGATAAAACGCCGCATATGAATATTTATGTATACGAAATTGATGCTGCTACAATTACCGTTACCGCTAACTACACACCGAAACACCCACTAACACACACACACACACTAACACAGCAGCTGCAACAACAACAGCTAGAAAACAGCTACTGCCAATTTACGGCACTTTTGCTGTAGAGTTTTGCCAGCGAATAAATTATTGACAGCTTGTAAATTTCACTAAAGTCAGCTGCCTCTGGTGTGAGAGCCTGTGCGTGTGTGCCATAAAATCTGGCAAATGTATGTAGGTATATGTAATGTATTGGGCACGCGTAAGTTAGTGTGGTTCTAAGTAAGGCAGTGTCCGACTTTGGGATGCCCTTAAAAGGAATACCTAATTATATAACTCTATTTAGTTTCTAAATCTTGAAGAGTAAACCGAACTCTTTATGCTAATCGGTGAACATCAATCAAATAACATTTCCTTTTACTAAAGCCTTAACATTGCTGCTGCAGCCTGGATGACAGTCCTAACAGACTGCACTTGCATATTACGAAGAGCTAATAAGGATAAAAAGGATTGTAATGGGTTCAAGCTAGAGTGGATGAAACGGGAGTATGGAAATGGCATGACCTCACTGACAGCGTTAATTTCTTTGCACTTTTACAGAGCTTCTCTAATTTTTTTAATATTTCGCAGGCTTCCGTTTTTAGCACACTTAATTCCATTTGAAACTCTCATGGCGCGAAAGCAAGCAGCGACAGCGATGATGTCGCTATTAAGGACACATTAGCCAGAACACTCTAGAATTATGTATGTGACCACCACAGGGCGACAATGCAGGCATGCATGCTAATGGCACGGAAAGACCCACACACACACCACACACACCACACACACGCAATTGCTTTAGCTTGCAAAAGAATTCAATCTGCATATTTGCACATATATACATATATATATATATACATATACATATATATATTTGTATATCTTGCTCCTACTCTTTCTCTTGCCATGCCATTCTCATCTCCCTTTCCCTGCTGACTAGTGGCATCACGTTTGGTGCGTGCATTTTATGCGTGACACTGTATGTGTTGAGGTCTGATAATAAGTGGGTTAAGTTTTTTGGAGCCCCACCAACGTCGTCAATAAATAAAAAACTTTCAGTTGTCGTTTGAGCGCCTGTTACTCCTCCCAGACCCAGTTGAGACAACATGGCGGCCAAGCATCCGAACAGTGGACAAAATCGGAGGCGCTGAAAAGTATTCTACAGTATTTTAATTTCTTTCTACTCTTTCAGTGAATTAAAATAATATTGCTTTCGATTGGGCCTGTATATTTAAGCCAAACTAAGGACACTGCATGAACGTCAAGCCGAGAACAACGTGGTCTTGAACAACGAACAGCAAAAAAACAAAAATTCGAACAGCGATTTAACTTCGAAGAAATTTTATTATCCTCGAAAACGAGAGAGTGATAAGAGAGCCATGTATAAGAGAAAAAACATGCGCGCTCTGTAAACAGTTTCCATATACTCTTGAATGTATAACAGTCGTAGAACACTGTATTAACAACAGAACTAAAGGGCCATGTTAAGTTTACAGTAAACGTTAATGTTAAACACTTTCGATTTGGCTTAAATACACATATTTGCTCCTTGAATCTTATGGGATATATTTATTAATTATTGTTAATAAAATATTACGATAAGACTCACTCAGCAGTTGAAATTAATCGTATTCATGATAAACAAGTATTAATAAGCAAATATATTGAATATACTTTTTAAAGAGAGGCATTTGAGCTTGTCCTTTTTTGGATACAACACATTTCTTACAACAATTTACGCAAAGAGAAAATTCATTAAAATAATTATTGTCTACAAATATTTTACAGGCCTTTAATGACTTTCCGATTGTACTGTCAATATTGGAATATTTAAATTTAACCCTATCGCATAATGTGACATTTTATTTGTTTTTTAAATCCAAATGATTTGCAGTTTATTTGCTTATCTTGGGCAGTAAATTTGCATACTTAACGTTAATTAAAAGCAATGTACACAAACACCAATTTACTGTTCACAAACAAGACTGATTCGATTTTTTGCCATAAGAACTTTAATTGCGGAGTCGCAAGCAGCGTATAAAGTCTGCACCAACTTTGGTAAAAAGTTGAAGAAGCAACGCACAAACCGGAAATAATAATCAACAACAAATACTCACTTACCCACAGACACTTAAATTCTGGCTACGACTCTGGCTCTGGCTCTGGCTCTGGCTGTGGCCCTGGCCCTAGCTCTGACTCTGTCTATGAACTGGTACGACAATGTTTTCATTACGCGTCGTCTGAGGGTGTGTGTGTGTGTGTGTTTGTGTGTGTGTGTGACTATTAGTGCCAGTGTGTGTGTGTGTGTGTGGAGGGGTGTGAGTGTAAATGTTAACATCAACCAAACAAACGAATATGCGTGATGAATACTCGACATCACGTACGCTTGAGAAAAGTACGTGTCTTCATTGTAAGAAAAGTCAAGCCCGAAAACCAAGGCAGACAAAAGCATATACGAGTATCTACTGCTGGCCAACCCAGGCAAGGCCAACAAAAACAGTCAAGCTGAGTAACTGTACGAATAACTCCGGGTACTAGGGCGCTCGCGGTTATGCGACGGCTAACTATAAGATCCAGTGCCAAAAAGCCGACACCGGGACGAACAACAGCTCGAGAGCAGCATTCACAATACAGAATGTCATTTATCATATTCGTGGGCTCCCCTTTTATTTATATATGTATGTATTTTTTTTTTTTTTTTTTTTTCGGAGATCACGAGTGTTTTCTTGCAATTTATCATTAGAAGACAGCACACATACACGCACAAAACGGAGACGCACGCACATTTACAACTCGTTACAACAAACCCATCCCTCCATTTTTCAAACCCCAAAACACCAGACCTCGAAAAGGTGCTCCTGCAAGCGCAGTTAATTTGATAAACTGCGCTTGCCGCTATTAACTGCTGTTGTCGCTTGTTGTTGTTGTTGTTGTATCTCCCGTTGTTTTTATTTGTTGTGCACAACATGTCGCAGTTGGTATGAACACGTGTGCTCTTGCCGTCGCTATTGTAAGACAGTTTTATCACAACTTAAGCGGGAGAGTATTTGATTTGGTTGTTTTCAATTAGGCTAATAGTTTTCTGGCTTTTTGTATAGAAACATCTCCGTCATTGAACTGAATAGTTGTCTGACTCTAGGCGTCTGAGCATATGCGTCATATAACTCAATCAATTTCCCCGCTGAAATATTAAATTTAAAAATTTAATATTATGATTATCATAGACCGCTCCACCTGCGTTTTCTAAAATGAACAATTACATTTCATTAAAGTCATTAGCAAGACAGATATTTGTGCTGCTTATTAGTTTTATATGCAAGCCAATTGGAATTGTCAATTTGGCGAGCGCTGCGTATACGCAATATTAATAAGCTGCATGCCATTGCTATGGAATAAAAAGTAATAAGCATAATAATAAAAAATTAATAGAATCAGGCATTAAATTATATTTCAAATGCGTTTGGCGTAGATTAAATTCAATGTTTAAGAAGCTGTACAAATAAAAAATAAAAATGCTGGCTGTGTGGGCTGTGGGCAAAAGTTGAAGCGAAAAATAGCAAATAATAGTGACATGACGAAATACAATCATAATCATGCTGCAATGCAACCGCACAAAAAACTTTCGCCATCAACAATGAACAAAGGACGGCAGTGGCTGTGGCAGTGGCAGTGGCAGTGGCAGAGGCAGTGGCAATACCAGTAGAAGCAGAAGTGGTAGTGGCAGTAGAAGATGCTGTAGCTGAAGGAGCAGCCGGAGGAGCTGTAAGAGGAAAAGCAGCAGAGCAAATAACAGGCAACATAATAGGAGAGAATAGTTGTTGCTGCTGAAAGAAAAACTAAGATACAAGAGACAGAAAAAGATGGGGGGCTACGGAGAATAGATACGACAACCACAACAGAAATAATAATGGCATATAAATGAAGTAACAAACATTGTTTTCCTTTGACATAACTCATTAACCAGCAGAGGCCACAAGACGAATTGGAATTGGAGTTGGCGCTGGAGCTGGAGCGAGAGTTGATGAAACTGGAATGTTAAGACAAAGATGAGGACGCATTCCAAAAGCTGCACAAAGTGAGCTGACAGCATGAAAATTAATGCCTTGCAACTAGTAGCCAGCCGGGAGCCTGGATCCCGGAGCCCGCTGCAGCCTGCAGCTTGAGCTTTAGCTTTTAGCAGATTTTAATAGACCCCAAGCTAAAATTTCTTAATTAAAACAATAAGCAGGCGTGGAGACAGGCAAAAGCAGGGCAGGCCACAAATGTCTGCAATTATTTGCATGGCACACAACCGGCAACAGGCAACATCAACAGCTGCCAGTTAACTTCAGCTCTTCTGCTGGCGTGGCAAATCTATCCGCAGAAACGCGACCACAACCACAACGCGGCTGTTGTCCTGGGTGTCCTGTCAGCAATGTCGACACGACAGGAACGTCGACGCTGCTCCTGTAAATGAAGAAATTCCGCTGTCGTCTGTTGTCTTCAGGGCTGTCACCCTCGGCACGTCCCCTGCTGGGCTCTGCCTTATGACTAATGATTGAAATTTCTGGCTCCATATGGGTGCTACTTTGCCACTTGCCAGTTCATTTGGCTGCCATGAAATGGCGAAAATAGTAAACGCAGTCGAAGCTAATTAGAGAAGACTCTCTCTTATCCGAAAACTACGAAATAAAACGTTTTCTAGCCCACTTTTAGGCCTATAAACGCCAAATTCACAATTGCCAATCAGGAATTGGCAATTGGTCCTACGTGATTTAGCAAAAGTTGCACGCACACCGGCTTACACACACACACGTACAATATTGGGGGCTACAATGGAGGACGGGGAGGCGTGTCTGTATAATCGATTTTGAAGTGTGAATACGTTGCCACGCCTGCTCGCCCCTTTTTGCCCATTTCTGTGGGACGCCTAGAGTTATTTGCGGCCATTTTTTAATCTACACTTGAACACCAGCCTAGCACGCGGCAGTATTTGCGCAACGTGATGAGATTTTGCGGTTGCTAACCAATCCAGCGCCTTTTATTTACATTTTTCTTAGCTTTTGCTTATCGATCTCTGGATTTAGCTTCAGCATTGAGTTTAGCTTCGGCTTAAGCTTTTTGGCTTTTTGCACTGTCGCCCGCCTACTGCGCTTTCAATGTGGTTTAATTTTCTTTCCCTTTTTTTTTTTGTGTTTGCGCCCAAACGCAGACAACACGAAGGCGACAACTGAAACGGAAGCGGACATTTTGTGGGTGGGAGGAGACTGTCACAGAACAACAGCTGCTAGGCTCAAAAGTTTCTTTAGCTGGTGACAAACGAAAAATTATATTATAAATAAGAAATGCTTGTCTGGTAGAGAGTTTTCCATAAGGAGAGTAGACTTTCAGAATTTCAAATATGAGTTAACTATTTTCATAGATTAAGACTAAAAGAATAAATTTACTTTAATCTATAAAAACCGATTCTAAAACATATCAAAATTATCTTAAACTTTCATGGCCACCGAATGATTCTAAGAGCAACACACAAAATGATACACCATTCAGACTGCACACTTCGATATAGTTGTGCGTTCAATACTCCAGCTGAGCTGTACAGTTGAAAATTAGCTTGGTTAACACTGCGGCTGCTTTTCAATACTCTTGCTGGCTAGACCACGTTCTCAATTGGTTTTTGCATTTTCGCTTTTCCATTGAAATTGTGCCACTTAGCTAGTGGTGAAGCATTAGTGGGCAGCTGCTTCAACTTCACCTCAAACTACCCAACTGGAAGCTTAGCTACATATATGTGCCTGAATATATATATATATATGTATACACATATATATACATATATATGTATATAGCAGTACTACGTTCATTTGAGTAAATTGTGCTAATGGCCGATCGAAGCCAGTCCGGAAAACTGCAGCGTCCACTCATCTGCATTTCAAGTACATTTGCGCGGCAATTATTTTGCTCAATGCGAGACCTCGCACTTGACTTTAAATTGTCGCCGTCTGCTACCTGGCATATGCTACCTAGAACTCTATACCCTTCCACCCCATCCAGCTGAAACATCCTTTTTCGAGACTGGAGGCTGTTGCCCTTGCGTTTTTAATTTGTCGCCCTGTGCCAATTGTTAAGCAAAAGTGGCTAATTTGAAATTCTTTTGAGCGAAGTGCGCACATTTTTGAATGTCAACTTGACGACATCGTTGGTCCCGCTGCATCCACTGAGGGATGGGGAAGGGGATTAGTTACAGGAACCTGGGAACTGAGAACTGTCTGTCGCCGCTCCTGTTGCCTTTGTCTTTGTGTCACTCGGCATGAAATTGAATTCTGGTCCAGGGCAGCAGCAGCAGCAGTAACAGTCGACTGACAAAACCCAGCCAATTGGCCCAAACCCCCCGCCCAATCCTTGCTTGCCGCCTTCGTTTTGCATCATAACCCTTGCCTTCAATTATGGCTTACGGCCAAACACCGCCATTTTGACACTCATACAGCGTAATTCGAAATGAATGAAAATTCTTTATAACTACCGTCAGTTTTTCTGCTGTTTTCTCTCTTGTTTGTGCTGTTGTTTTGTGCGCTTGAATTTCAATTTACATAAGTCTCTGCATCTGAACCCAACACCCAGAGCACAAAGTACCAGAACTAGTCGCTTTTCTCGATTTTCTCTCTCTCCCTCTCTCTCTCTCTCTCTCTCTCTCTCTCTCTCTGTCTCTGGTCTCAGACTCACCCCTTTGTTAAACTTTTATCTTAACTTTGTGCCTCGTTTTGTTTTTTCCTTTTTTGTCTTTTTTTGTCCTCGGCTCTGAAACTTGAGTTGTTTTTGTGGTTAAATGTAAATTTTATTGAATTTAACTCTTTTGTGTCTGTCTGGCTGAGCGTTAAAGAGGAAATTGCATAATTATGCCCAATCTTGAGACCTGCTGCAGTCCCAACGCCCACGCCAACGCCCCCGCCAACGCCAACGCCAACGCCAACACCAGCTCTAATGCCAAAGCCGGCAACACTTGCAAAATGTGCAATGCAAAACGAGAATCGACTCCACAATCGGGCTTGGAATTAGTCTCAAACCGAAGCCGGTACTGAGTGGCTAGCACACTTTGTTTGACAAAGCGTTTTAATGGAATATGTAACGCTGAAATCCAGTTCTTATCTTTCAGATACTTTGGCCCTGGGCAAATGGAAATGGAAATGCTTTAGGCGCAATCGGAGAGAAACAGAGAGAGAGAGAGAGAGAGAGAGAGAGAGGGAGAGAGAGAGAAGGAGAAAACAGCGGCAGTTTTACATTTATGCAACATTTCAATCATTAATAAATCAATTAAAATAAATTGGAATTTTGTGCGCTGATGTCGAACGGGCAGCGGCTTTTTTCAGACTCTTTCTTTGAGTGCGAATCTCCGCTGTTCCACTCTGTGATGGGTTCGGTTCCATCCCATTTAATGCAATTACGCAAAGCCCTTCAGCTCTTGTTGTTGCTTCTGTTGGTTTTCGAGTTGTTGCTGATATAAATCAAAAAATGAATCATTTGATGCAGTCGATTGATCGACAAGCCTGTCCGAACAACTTATATTATTCATTGATTTACGGCGACATAAAATTACAAACAAAATGAATGTTAACTGCATCCAAGAGGGACCAGGCATTGATTTAAAAATGCATTTTCATAAAAAGCACACACAGAAATTATGTTTCCCAGACAAACAGACAAACAGGCAGACAGACAAATAGAAAGAACATTTTTTTCTGGTCCTGGACATAAAACTACTTTCAGTGCCTTACAAGGCAGACATGTCAAAAGTTTCGCGACGGCTGTCTATGTGCCAGGACTAAAGACTAAGGCACGACTAAAAGGCGCATAGGCAAGACGACAAGAGACAAGGGACAAGGGACAAGGAAAAGCGACAAATCCTTGCACTTACATCCACATCCACATCCACACCCACATACACTCACACACAGACAAATCCACATAGGGACACATCAATAAGCAGGCGGTTAGACATCGACGTTAAGAGCATTAGAACTTTGCCTTGAATAGATGCCAAACAGAAATTGGAGATTTCATTTCAGGATTCAGACTAAGGCTAACAAGCTGTACACACTCTTCCATGTAACCAACAAATGGCTTGTCATTAAGCAACAGAACGGTTAACAAATCTTTTATAAAAACAAGAATTAATATTCCCGTCGCAGAATAGTCAAAAATAGTTAAATGTTACAAATATTTTGAAAGCCTACGAAAAAAGTAACACTAATAAATTACCCAAGGCTATGATCGATAATCCTGCAAATCAATTTTGTTATTTAAAGGCCGCATCAGACGCAATCGCTGGGAGAATCGCTCAGCCCGGACAGACGACCGACAGAATTGCATTATTATAGTACAGATTAAGCAAATTTATTTGATCACATTATTATTGCTAGTACTAATTGCAAATATCAATTAAATGAGCCGCATAAACCGCTTAGCCAAATATTTGCTTTCATTGCCATTGCCAAAAATATTCAAAGTTAGCTGCTTGAAAAGTTTAGCCGCAGTTTTAATAATGCAAAGTAGTCGAAGGCAACCAAAATCAAATTGATGCCAATGTCGATACTTGGAGAGCGACTTCAAGAACTGCTGCTGCCTGTGGAAGTTTTGCAAAAAAGTTGCAACAAAATTAAAACAAAACAAGTACCAAAGCAAAATACAATTGCAACACAACGAAGCTACAGTACCCTAACACTAACAGTCGTTAAACTACCACAAGCAATATAGTTATTAAATTATGTTCGAAAAAATAAGATACATTTCAGAGTCGAGGCAGATGCAAAAGCTTTTTCTAATGCAATGAAAGTAAGGACTCATATATATGGACATATAAGTGCATATATTTTCTATCTACGATTATTTCGATATGAGTTTTTAAGGTACTTCCGTTGCTGCTGTTATGGGCTGCGACTATTTCCGCTGGTCGCATTAACTGCAGGCGCATAACTTTTCCAATTTGCTTTTGGCAATTATTGATATAAGCCAGCGGCAACAACACTTGAGTTCAGTTTTTCTCTGGTTCTGGCTCTGGCTCTGGCTCTGGCTCTGGGTCTGGCTCTGGGTCTGGGTCTGGTTCTTTTTAGTACTTTAGTATTTGGGTATGTGAGAGGCTCGTCCAAGCATATTTTCTTGCATTTTGCGCATATTTGTGCAACATTCTCAAAATTCTTGAACAAAGTTTTGTTATTATAGCCGTTCTGCTGAGACTCTAGACTGAAGAGTCGAGAGTTGGTTTGGTCCTGACTGCCACTTTGATTACTTTTGCAGTTCCCGTTGCCGTTGCCGTTGCCGTTGCCGTTGCAATTAGTTTGTTCATTAGACGAGGCACCAAATAGCCCATGACAGAGATAGACAGACAGAGTATGGGAAGTCGAATTGGTTGGAGTTGTAGATGGTTGCCTTGAGTTGATTGGAATTCACACACTTAATTAGTTGAATGCCCAGTTAATTTGTTTTTTGTTCCTGCTCCTGATTGTTGTTACAGTGCCTGCTGCAATGTATCTTAAAGATGCACAGGCTGCTCGCATGGTTTATCTTTATACGAGTGGCTGCCCGCTGGGTATGCAAATAAGCCAGCAAGTAAAAGTTGAGTTTAGTTGAGAGATTTGCAAACTGTTTGGCGTTGCAATCATTTTTGTGATGCTACTGGTACTGACCAGTCTGGTACTGAAACTCTAATCCTAGAGCCATAGCCATAGACTAGACTGGCCATTCAAAACAGCTTTCATAGATCTCTTACTATGATTTAGCCGCAACGATTTACATCAGCTTGTTCAGAGGATACATGTCTTGCCCACTGACTGACCCTGCTGCTGTCTCGGGCTTTGTATCTATTGCACTCCACACATATTTGTTGCATAATACCAACTTATGCGCCTGCACATTGTTGGCCAGTTGTCCAGCATTCTGTGCAAAGTCTACCCTTAACTCTGACCCTCTGAGTATTTGCATTATTTCCCGATACTCTAATGCCAAAGCGTTTTGGTAGAAAAATCTACAAATCGCATGCCACAAAACAAAAGCAAATGCCAGAGACAAACTCGTCAAGATGAATGACTGTAAGCAAATCCAGCGATTCCTACTGCATACCAGCATTATTCCACGTCAGTGGCCTGACTGCCTGCAAATTTCAAATTGCACATGTCCAGTCCAAAAAAAACAGAAGAAACAGAGAAGAGAAATAAAATAAAATAAAAACAGTCAACGACAATGCGGCTTAGGGCAGTTGGTTTCTGCATCCAACTTTTAAGAAAATTTCAATGAAGAAATAAATAAGTAAATACTTGAGATAACCCTAAGATTCTCTCTTTCATTTTATTCTGTGACAATTTTTCTGCGCAGCTTTCAATTTAATTTTTCACCTTTCCTAATATTGTCTACATACTGTAAGTTATTTATAAGCCTTTCAGCATGCAAAACACATCCACAGCCGCATTTAGTTGCTTTCACTTGCCAGTGCCTGAAACGAAGCCAAAGCCAAAGCCAAAGCCAACGCCAAAGCCAAAGCCAAATCAACAGCAAAGGAGCAAAGCGATGTGTGGCCAAAACAAATACCAGTACGAGTATGACATCCCAGACATCAACGAAAGTCGGCATGGCATCCCGAGCCAAGTAAATACATGTTAGGAGGCACAAATGAAACGTGCCTAAGCCAGTTAACAAAGTATAAAGCAACCACACTCATACATAAATACTTATTTAGCAGCAATTGGGAGGGACGCTAGAACATGAGAGGAAAAGGTGGCCACTTCTTATTGTTCGGAGTGACTTTTCAACGAATTTCAACATGTCACTTCATTGCTCATATTTATTTGACAATTTTTAATCTGTAATTGGAAGAATGGGATAGCTTAAATATGCAAAAATTTTGTATAATTCTTATTATTGAAACTAGAGGATATTCGCAACTTCTGCCTCCACCGAAGGAGCTTTCTTATGCCAAACAGCAGCAAAGTGTCTTGCAGACCTCTTAAATAATTCTATTAAAATTGGAATTTTCATTTTACGAAACGTTTGGCAAGCATTTACAGGACATGTGACATACATGAGTGAAAGCTGCCGAGCCCCGCAACAGGATGAAGTTGTGGCACGCATTGTTTGCGGGTCGCCATATGCGACAACGACAACGACAACGTCCCGGCAGCTCATGTGAGACCCGGACGTAGACGAAGATGTTGACAAAATAGAAGTTGGAGTCGGCGGCTCAGTCTGAGTCTTAGTCAGATACGGAGATAGAGATGGAGTTGGAGTTGGAGTCCAAGTTGACTGCCAGCCTGGGATTCTTTAGCTGACTCTGCACAGAGCAATTGTTTGATAATGACACTAACATGATGCTGTACTGACAACTAGGCAAACGAAACCTTCTTTGCCATTTTTTGAGAATAGCCCCACAAACTTATATACGAAAATTATTTGTATCGGGCCGCCGCTGGCAAATTTCCTTGTCCTGGCTACAGCTGACGTTGTCCTGGTTCCTAGACTGCGGTGAAGCCTGTGCCCCTGCTCTTTTGTAGGTCCCAGAGTTGATCTCATTTTCTTTCGGCGCTTGTTTAGCTGATTTCCACTGGCTGAAGCCCATTGCAAACGATTGTAAATTAAGTTTTAAGCAACATGTCTGCAAAAATCATGCCCGAGGACAACAGCCGAGCCCAAAACAGCCTGGCCCCAGCTTCCTTCCCTTTATTCTGGCTGCTGTCGCAGGCAGTTGCAGGATTTCTTTTCTTATTTCCACTTTTTTTGTATTCCTATTTGAAGAATGGAAATTGTGTTTTGTGTTTTGTGTGTTTGCTGCAGCGGTCGCGTCGTCGTGCAGTTCCTTGAGGAGCTGGTCTCTGTACTTGGTTTCTTTTTGTTTTATTATTGTTTTTTATTGTATTTTTGCTCGCCGTGCTATTTACACTGCCACAGTCAACAGTCAGCGTCGAAGTCGGCAGTTGCTTTTCCTGTGCCTATTTATATATGTATGTATTTGCTATACTTCACAGCCAGGAATAGAACAGCAGGACGTCTCAGTGCATTCGTATTTGTTTTGTGCTTGTATTTGTCTTTTAGTTTATTGTACTGGGGCTGTACCAACTACCAACTACCGACTACCAACTACCAACTATGCTAGCTAGTTTTGTTTTTGGGCTCCGTTGAGGCAAGGAATTCAATTTTAGAATCGCAAAGGACTCGGCACAATTGTTGTGGCTGCTTGCCTCTGTACTATCTGGCTGGATGACTGACTGACTGCATTTGATTACAGCTCGTTTCATTTTAAATGATTTGCGCAGTTTATCAGGTTACGTGCACCGAGGCAACGTCTAATTAATGCCAGCCACAATAGATACAACATGTATGAGGGCTTATTCAGTTGAGAGTGGACGAGGAGATACTCTCTGAAAAACGAACTGAATTTATTTAATGAGTAGTATATATATGTGTGTATTTTCGGCACATATTGCGTACAACTGCACAAGTTCGTTCTACTCTCTTGGATATTTAGCATAGAGTATAAGTAGATACATACAGAGAAAGATAGCTACAATTAAGGCTACAGATTTTGTTAGAAAATCACTAAAAAACAGCAGAGCAGGCTTAGCCAGGCGACTTAGCTGGGATGAACGACAGCCGGCAAACACTTGCCTGGCAATTAATTAAAACCCAACAAAGCCAGACAGTCAGATAATCTAAAGCACACGGCGTCATTCTCAAATTCGCCTAAATATCTAGCTATTAAATTCAACATTAAACATTATTAAATTCAACGTTCTCTTTAAGTTTTGGAAATTGTCTGTCAGCCGTAGTAGCAGTTATTATTAAGAAAATATTGCTTATCAGCTTAAAGCGCATTCGCCCATAGTCCATAGCACAATTAATAAACAAGTCAATCAGAGAGGGGTAAAAGAGATTTCAATTACATAGAGAAAATGCACCTTCCGATTCGGACAAAGCGGCTAAGCTTGACCCCACATTAAATTCCATGTCGTCTTTAAGTTTTGATACATTGAATCGTGCCCCGAAAGTCGTCTATTAGCTGATGTATGGCCACAGTGCAGCCCAAGATGCCAAAAATAATACCAATTATTATTAAGAAAATATCCCGTATTAGCTTCCAGCGAAGGCGCCCGTAGCCCACGTCATAATTAATAAACATGTCAATCAGAGCGGGGCATAAGAGATTTAGATTGCATAGAGAAAATGCACCTTCCAATTCGGTCAAAGCGGCTAAGTTGGGCACCATAGCAGCCACAACGCCTAGATCCAAAAATATTGATAAATATTATAAAACCACCATTTCCTTACTTACCGGTTAACACCAGAAAACAAAGGCGTACTATAATTTCCAGACAATAATTGGAGTTAGAGGATCCCTGCCCGTAGTTGCTAAAGACAACAGTAATGAAAACATATCCATTCAGTGGATAGCTAAGAAATATACCGCAGGCAATTGCTATCTGGATAACCTGTGAGATGCTGAGAAAAGCATGTGTGTAGTGTGATGGGCAAACCTTTTTTTTTGGTTTTGATGTGCACAGACTCTAATGTGTGACTATAGCGTCTATTATAATTATCTTACTCACATTTGATTCTGGGGAAAGTTGAGCGTAATACTGGCTTCCACTTGTTCGCCATAGCGCCAATAACCAATAAGGCCAAAAGATATATTGGAAAGAAGTATAAAGAGAATGGCCAGATTGAGAACACCGCAACAGCCAAGATAACTTTGAGGATGTGCCATGTTAGCTTCAACAACAAGCATCTGCGTATGTTAGTTAGTTAGTGTTAGTTCGTAATATATATAGGTATATATACATATATATATGGGGATATTTTCACGTACCGAGCCCACAGCTGTTAGAGAAAAAGCTGCGATACCAAAGAACAATATCCAATCCGATGGGGGCTTAAACATTTCTCGTTCTCTGGGATTTGGCAGTCCCTTGAATAAATAATACATGATGCAGGCAAAACTGGCATATAGCAAAATATTTGATATAAGGTTCAGCCGTACAAGAAACTTGAGATTACGAATCATAAAAAAAGGCAGTTGCACAACACAAACACCCAAAACATAGAAACGTTCGTTATAGTCCTTCCAATAATGATCTCCTACTTCCTTAAAGCTCTTGGCTACAAACACAAGATAAACGCAGCAGAGACCGAATTGTCCAAAAACCAGCACACATATAGTCAAAAATCCAGCTACTCTGGCAAACCCACGCACCCAACTGGGTCCCAATTGATAGGCAATCTGCACAGCTTCTGGCATGGATACCTGTGGCACTCTCGTACGTTTACAGCACTCAGTCATGCCCTCGATCTGTGCAGGAAAGCTAAATGCAAATAATTCCAATTGAGTCATGCACAAGGCAGCGCCTACAGATACCCACCAGTAAGTGGATGCAGTACGTCAGCAGAATCATTAGCAACACAGACAGCAGCACTCCAGCCACCATACCCGAATAGCGAATAGCCAGTGGCATCGCTAGAATTCCTGTGCCTATCACACATTTCAGCAGGGATACAAAGGCTTCAAAGTTGCTAGGCAAGTTAAACGGAAAGAGAAGAAATGTTTAGATATTGACAGAGACTGAGCCCTTACAATGCTTACTTCAATGGCATCTCGACAGTACGTTTCTCATAGGGATTATAGTAATAAAACGAAGACCTGGATTTGCTGCCAAGTAAAATGAAACAGTTTTAGTACTTGGCAAGTTCCCTTGCAGATTATGAAGTTTTCTATGCAATTCAGCCAAACTTTATAATTTAAATGTGTTTTTTTTGGTTATCTTATTTTTAATAAATTGCAATTAAATAAAAAAGAGGGAAATGAAATGCCTCCCTTTACGCAATACATTTTAATTAGAAAATCATAATCACATCTGCAAGGATGTGACTAAATCAATTTTGGTTTCATACTCACAGCAAGCTCCCCACTGTCTGCTGCGTCTCCAGCGGCGCATTTTCCATTTCAACTTTGATTTTAATTTATATTGTGAATACTGACTAGCAATTTTGATAACAAATTCAAATGAGTGTAATCGTAGTTTTATCTGTTCTGACTCTACAGCTGCGCACACACATTCAATTCACTTTAAACTAATCAAGGAGCTTAGTCCGTGGGCGTGGGCGGAGCGGAATGCTCACACAATCAAAATGGCTGCACATGCGCGGCGGCCATTACCATAATGCATGAAAATTATTGCATACTTTGGGGCGTTGCGCTGACTGCGGTGCCGCATAAACTGCATCAACTCAGCGAACCCCGAGACAGTTACAAAGCCAGGACCAACACCAGCAGTGACTGCGGCCTCCCAACAATTTGCAGAACGACAGAGTACAGTAGACATTGCCCACTGTAGAACTAAATATTATCGCATCAGTTGCTTGCAAATTTAAGTTGAGTATAAGTTGAGGCCCAGTATGAGGCGTTTAGACAGCCATCGTAGCCACATTGAGATCATAATAAATTGTATGTATTATTTATTTAACAGACAACTCAACTTTGACAAATTTCACTGTATCTTATATCTAGATAACGAACTCTATCTCTTTCTCTCATTCTCTCTTCGCATCCCAGCTTAAATTTCAATTCAAGCTGCAGGCTGCACGCTGCAGGCTGCATCTGTCGAGTCGAGTCGAGTCGAGTTGAGTCCGCGCTGCCGGAGGACGATTGTCATGCCAGAATGTGCACTTCCGCGTCCGTTTAGTTGTGTGAACTTAACAGTAAATTGAATTAAAATTTATTGTGAAAATTGCGAAATTCCAAAACGCAGCAGCAGAAGCAGCAGTTGATAGAGAGAGGGAGGACATAAAGGGTGAGGGTGTGAGAAGTGGGCTTCAAGGAGACATCAGCGCAAATCCAATACAAATAAAATTAAGTAAAAATGCACACACTCACATCGCAACCAGAGGCGTATGGATGAACCTTGGGTGCAAGGGTCGGGGAAGTATCGGGGAAAGGAGGACAGTTCTGGGGGAGGGGGGGTCGGGTCGCCGTGTGTTTGCACAAAAATATGCAAATGTGATATTGTCGCTGGCGACATTTACAACAATTACAATAACAACGAACCAAGACGTTGCTGGACTGGAGTGGGCGTGTGGGGCAATGGGGGGTGGAGTTAGTGAAGGTGGAGGGGGCGTGGCAACTAACTGCGTGCGACATGTGACACGATATTCAAATAAAGGCAGCCCAGAGAGGCACAGGCACAAGCACAGGCAGAGGCAGAGGCAGGAGCAGAGAAGAGAGTTAGGTGGGTAGGTAGGCGTGGCATTCATAGCATATATATATTTTGCATAAAAACAGAAATATGCAGCAGCGCAGCAGAGCAAAAAAAACGAACGAAAGCAGCACAGAAATCAAATAAAACAAATTTGGAATTTCACAGCAGACGAGCAGGAGAATCTTTTGCATACATACATATGTACATGTATGCACGCAGGAGCCTGAAAACTGTTTCTTAAACAGTCTGTCAGTGTGTGTGTGTGTGTGTGTGTGTGTGTGTCTGTGTGTGTGTGTTTGTTTTTATATTTTTTCTTCTCCTTTTGCTTTTTATGGAAACAAACAGACTGACATTCAATTTAAATTCCTATACAAATAATTGCGTGGCAAGTCTGAACAGATGAACAGATGAACAGATGGAGAGTATTTCGCATTCGAGCACTGCAACGGTTAGATTATTTTATGTTGATTTTTTAGAACGATTCTACGACTACGACATTTACCTTAATTTGCCCAGCTCAATGTCAATGAACACAGACGCCTTTCACATCTAACTAATAATTATGCATTCCTGGCCAGTTTCCAGGTGCCAACGAAGACAAGGAAAACGAGTTCATCCTGTCCCATAATTCCACGCTCATCCCCCACTAAAGCGAAAGCAGTAAAACTATGAAGAGCACGACAACGAAATACCCTCTGATATTATGTGAATATACAAGCCTCCATAGCTGGAGAGTGCAAATTTCTGACTTTTATCTGTGGCGTGGTAAAAACAAGTATTGGGGGTATAGAAAGAAATACAACGAATACAACAATCTAGACAATCTAATATAGAAAAGACCCTTGCGAGTATTTTAAAGCATAGGGTATAAGAGTAAACTTCACCTTAAGAAAAATATTCAAATATTCTTAATGCATCTCACGCACCTGAGCTGCTTGGCTCAGTTGTCCTTGGCAATTGGTTGGCGATTACCTGAATGTGGCTTCAAACATTATCACTGCGGTTATCTTTCTCTTCCTCCCTTTTCTCCTTCCTCTCGTTCTCCTCTCCTTATCTGTTCATCCTCGTCGTCATCATTATCATCAGCTATGTTATCAACAGCTTAGCTTAAACTTTGCGCGACTGAAATGAAAGATGCACCACGTTTCGTGTTCCACGCTCCACGTTTCGTTGCAGCTACTTCCTCATGCTTCTCGCATCAATGATTTTGATCAGATTTACTCTGACGCGGTCCAGCGTTGTTGGAGATGAGGATGACGATGATGACGTTGATGACGTCGCGGCCATGGGTCCGCGTTCACCAGCCCTTTTATCTCTCGCTGCCCACAATATTTTTGCATTTATAATGAAATTCATCGTCATTTTTCATACTTGCACAAAGTGGATTTTTATTAGATTTGCATTTCATACAAACCTTTTATGCATACACACACATATACATATATACTCAATGTATGTATGTATGGATGTATGGATGTGTTTATATTTTTTCTAAGTTGCAACCATATGGCAAAGTGGCTTGTACAAATAATAATAATAAAAATAAAGAAACTCTGGTAGGATATTATGATGCAGAAATCTGGATTAAATGCAGTCGCATACTGCAAGTTTCGCATGTTTTTGTTAGCATTCTTATATATATATATGCTGTATATATATGAAAATTCATGCATATTTTCCACACAATTTGTTAATAGGGGAAACGCATCGTGCAGCAAATTTTCTATTAGATAAACTGTCAGTCATTTGCGGTGACGTTGCTACGACGTGAGAAGGACGTGAGCTCAACTCAGCATCCCCAATACGAAAGTCATACGATGATAATTCAAATTATTGTGAACCCTAACCCCAAGGAATCACTAAGTCGCTGCGACTTAAATATACCCTGTTCATAATTCAAACAATATTTAACTTCATATTCTTCATAACTTCTCATGTAACGCACATAAGAAAAGAATCTTTCGAAGTTTTGTTGATTGTATGATTTGCATATATTTCCATAGGTTTATAAGTTTCGTATAAGTTTTTGTCTTAATATGTTTGGTTTAAACAACTCCTTCTTGCTATTTAGCAGATAAGGAGTATAAATATTAACGACATTTCTAGCTGGCAGTCAAAGAAGCGCGCCCAGGCACGCAGACAATGACAGAAAAACTGGCTACACAGCAACAACTAAGACAACTATTGGCATTTGGCATATTATTTGTACTATGTGTCGTCTGGGACATAATTGAATGTTACACGTAAAATATTGAAAAATTCAGTGTGTTCATTATGCGGTCACGATACGTGAGAGAAGCAGACTTAAACGAGACTCATCCCACCAAAAAAGCAACTCTCATGGGAAAAGAAAGTACATTTTCGATGCGTTTGAAAATTGTTGATTGCGCGCGCAAATACAGGCTGGCAATTCTAACAGTGCTGGTAACGTTGGTATATGAGTCTCTTACAACACTGAAATATTGGCATTTTAGTAAGAACTGGTCACCTTATTTTTATTATTGCCAAAACAATAGACGCCGCGTGGTTCTGCTCGGAAAAGTTTTTTTTTATAAATTAATAAAAATTAATACAAATAAATATAAAGCGTAATGGATGACGAGGCGGAAACCTACAAACTGTGGCGCATACGCAAGACCATAATGCAGCTGAGTCACGATCGTGGTTACCTGGTAACACAAGATGAATTGGATCAGACGCTGGAGCAGTTCAAGGAAATGTTCGGCGATAAACCCAGTGACAAGCGTCCCTCCCGTTCGGATTTGATTGTGTTAGTGGCCCACAATGATGATCCTACGGATCAGATGTTTGTGTTCTTCCCCGAGGAACCAAAGATTGGCATTAAAACTATAAAGACTTACTGCACGCGCATGCAGGAGGAGAATATACATCGAGCCATCGTCGTAGTGCAAGGTGGTATGACGCCGTCCGCCAAGCAATCCCTGGTGGACATGGCGCCAAAATACATCCTAGAACAGTTTCTGGAGTCCGAGCTGCTGATTAACATTACGGAGCATGAACTGGTTCCTGAGCATGTAGTAATGACGGCGGAAGAGAAACAGGAACTGCTCAGCCGCTACAAACTGAAGGAGAACATGTTAATGAGGATCCAGGCGGGTGATCCTGTGGCACGTTACTTTGGCCTCAAGCGCGGTCAAGTTGTGAAGATTATACGCTCCTCGGAGACGGCTGGCAGATATATATCATACCGCTTGGTTTGCTGAGCGATGAGAATGTCGGCTCTGTATGACATAATTAGTAACTTAATGGTATCAAATAAGCTCAATAAATACGGATAAAATTTATATTTATATTTTCATTTGAATGAACACTTTGTCAAAGAGTAGAAACGCCCTCTAGCGGCCAAAGTATAAGCAGCAACATAAATGTGGTAAAATCGTAATGTTACCACGCTGTTAATTTACATTATGAATAATGTTAAAGGTGATTTGCATATAGTGTTGAGAAATCTAGATTAATGAATGTACTAGTTCGCTTATTAACTTTAAACTTTTGGCATTCAATTGATTTATTAGTCATTCAGTTGATTTACAACAATTCATTTGCTTTATTTATATAAATGTAGTACTGTTTAGATAAATACATACATATATATTTATATATTGTTCACAAATCACTGAACGAATTCATGAGTTCATTTCAATAAACCAGTCAAATGAACTGATTCTGAACGAAACGGCTCAACTCTTATTTCTGTTGTCATTGGACTGCTTAACAGCGGCACATACAGAAAATAAATAAAATTACACAATAATTTTAAATCAGTTGTAGCCCTTCGCAGAGCCGAGAGGCGTCGATTCGTGAGATGGCCATGTTAACGCGCCTCACTAGCAGCGGGACAACAACAGTGGCGCCAGGCTCCCCGAAGGGTCTGCAAAGAATTCAAAACTACCTTACTACGTTCCTTTGGTCTGGAGGAGGTGGAGGAGCAGCCCAGCGACAACAAAGAAAGGCGTCCTCCCAGCTGGATGCCATTGATTGCTTCACCAATGAGCTAGTCAGCCGTAAGACTCAGAAATGGGAAGAGATGCGTGGCAATCTAATAAAACCCGCTGGAGAAGTCTCTGACACTAATGGATCTTCCTTTGGACAGAATGTGGGCCTGATGTCCAAGGGCATGATGAACGATTTAAAGACGTTGCGTTCGCCACAGCTCGGACTAGACATACGTTCACTTTC
The DNA here is from genome assembly GCA_018150835.1 of Drosophila repletoides. Classification (NCBI taxonomy): domain Eukaryota; kingdom Metazoa; phylum Arthropoda; class Insecta; order Diptera; family Drosophilidae; genus Drosophila; species Drosophila repletoides. The sequence continues at coordinate 289,954 of JAECWQ010000089.1, forward strand.
CCAACCTCAGCTGGATAACCTGCTGCTGGCAACGCTGGAGATAAAGAACAAAGTAGATTTTCTGTATTTGATAAGGCAATGCGTGCGCTGGCAGCAGCTGCCCTGCAACGAAGTTTTGATCTCCTGCCTCAAGTATTTGAGCACTTTGGGGCGCATGCAGCAGCTAGAATCTCTGGCGGAGACCTGCCGCCAGTTGAAGCATCCGTTTGCTAATATTTATTCAGATCTGGCGCCCTTTAAAGCTATTGCCCTCTGGCACAATGGCAACGCGGATGTGGCTTTAATGACACTCCATCGCGGCTATGGCGGTAGCCTCAATACTGAAGAGGGTAGGCGGCTAATACGCGCCGCCTTCCGCACCATTGCCGAGGAGACTCTCGCACAAAAGAGCGAAGCGGTACTCATCTCTTTAATGGAGGTTGCACGTGCTATACACAAAGAACACAAGGATATATTTGTTGTCGCCTGCGTCTGGAAACAATGTTTTGCCAGTGACTGGTTCAGTGATCAGAAGTCTGCGGGCGACCTGTTTGAGCACTACAAGGAACTGCAGCAATTGGTGGAGCGCAGGTAAATATAACAATGGTGCTACTATAAATACACACAATGCATGGTTCTCATACTATAAATTTATAATAAATATTTTTATTTCAGAGCTAGTCCACTCTGTTCTTCATTCCTAACCCGTCACAATGTGGACGCAGTGCATCGCCTAATTGAGGTATTTCTGCAGCACAATCAACGCAACGCATGCGCCAGTTGCCTAAGCTTGCTCTTCAACTATCAATGTACGTGATAATAAATATAGGTGCTCAAAATATACTAATTAATTCCGATTTGTTACAGACTTGCGAAAGGACTTGCGCGCCTGTGCTGAGATTGTTAAATCCTGCAGCGAACTGGAAATGCCGCTGAATGAATTGCAAAACGAACAGTTCCTTAGCCTGTTCCTCGATCAAAGCGAACCCTTCCAAACTGCAACACCTGGCAACAAAAATAGTTCCGGCAATGCGGCCACCAAGTATAAACCGAAGTCTTTCCAGTATAAATTCTAGAGACGCATCGTTTTCCAATTCTTCGTATTTATATGGCAGAAAAGTGGGTAACGACAAATATTCTTGATGTTACACCCATTGCAGCAATATGCACGTAGTATCTTATCCATTTCAATAAATGTTATTTACCTTAAGGCAAAACATGGAATATGCGAGGATTAGAGATCCAGTCGAAGCTTTGAATTCGATTCGCTAATTTGGAAACTTCGTACCAAAGGTTTGGACTTTAACCGTTTTATTTACTAACAATAGTGCTATTTTTGCTATTGATCAGAATTTATTACATAACTAAGTGAAGTACAATTATTATGTATCGAAGTATGAGGTTCTTACAACATTTTAGGTGTCTTTTATATTCCCGTCGGGTAGCTGTGACGACGTCAATCCCATGCAGTCGTAGCAGCGCGAAATTAGATGATTACCACAACGATGGGCCTGGCACTGCTGGCAGCGAGACCGCGCTTTAGTCTCGCGTTTATTGCGGGCGCACGGCTTGCAGCGACGATGCTTGTCGCCATATCGGCTGACCAGAGTGGCGCCCTCGGGAAGCATGGCGCGGGATAATCTAATGACTCCAACTCCATGGGATTGCTTTGCATCACTGAAGGCCTCACTCAACAGTCGTTGGCTGGACTGACCCAAGATCTCACAGATCTGAAGGCGCATCACTAGTGTTGTAGTTGTAGACCGACGATGTAGGCGCCGTTGTAAGCGTTGCTGAGTCAAAAAGAGACCCAATTGGCGCTGAAAGTCGCGCTGTTCCATGCCCGAGTCACCTTTCGGCGATAATCGTAGCAATATCCAAGCATTAAAAGCCGCAATATTGAGAATTAAGTGCAGGTGCTGCAGGAAATGATCAGATTTAGTTACCGCAACCGAAAAGCCCGTGCTGTATCTAGCAAAGAGTTCATGAGTCTGACCGCAGACTTTGAGAGTACGCAGTTGTGTTTCAAGAGCATTCACCTGTGGGCTTAAGCCACAGGTGAGACAAGCAGCGCCAGATTGTGTGTGAGTTAGTCTTTTGGCGCCGTTAAAGAGCGTACCCGCTCTCCAGTTTTTGGGATACTCCGGAGCAGTGGGAAGTAGCGTACAAATGCTACTTAAATTATTCTGCAAGAGAAGCTCGCAATTCCTTACGTTGGCATAACGTTCGCCCAGCGTAATATTGCGTCCTGTTGTCTTGTAATCACAGATGAGCTGCATCAACTCCTTACTGGGCATCATTGACTGCTTACTAAGCAAACCATTGGTCATATACAAGGTCTTGGTATCGCAGCAAAGCGCAAAATGTGCATTGTCTAAGACGGGCAGTTCATTTACAGCTAGCCAGCCACTGGGTCCGTAATATGAACGGCAGTTGATAAGTAATTTTTTCCATAGGCGCTGCGCTTCATTCCAAGTGCTGTCATGTTGAGAGTCCAGGCATTCCGCAAGGAACTGAAAGCGTGAGAAGGACATAGTAGCTCTAAAGATAGCATTGCCCAACTCCAGTGTCCAGAGCTCCTCTGTAAAAAGTGATGCATTTAAAAAAGTTCAAGGTGTAGCGTTAGATAAATAACTAAACTACCCAATGGTCCATTGTGCTGCGCATTACGAAAGACGCCACATAGGTAAGATAAACCCAGCCAGGAACGCAACTCTGTTAGATCTGTAGGTCGCTCTGTATAGGTATTGGTTCGACGTTCCCGTATCTGCTCATTCATAATAAGCAACAGTATTCGTAACATTTCATCGTCAAATAATAGCATCCAGGACTCCACAGCATTTGAAACGGATTTTGCGGGTCCCTTACCACATGCCTGCTGCCTTGGCAAGACTAGTTCTTCTTGTGCAGGACCGTCCAGGTCCCAGGTGTAACCATTACTGGAAGAAAAACTACTAGTGCTAGAAGGTCGACCCCGTTTGCCACGTGCCCTGCCAGGCTTCAGCACCATCTCAGCCAATTGTTCATCCTTAAGAAGAATGTCTTCATCTTTAAACAGCCAGGTGAACTTAGTGGAACCCGACGCAGTTTCCTGTAGTGGATCAGCGTGAGTTTCAGTCTTGAGATTTATGTCTGAATTATCCTCCAATCGCGGTTCGTCCTTCAGCTCTTTGTCCTCTTCGCTGCATTTAATATTAGGCAACAGCTGCTCTTCCAGGACACAATCCATTTCATTGTTGTCATTCATTGTTTACCTTTTTTACTGGCGTGAAGTTGGCTCCGCGCAAATTTGATGCTCACGCGAAGTTGGCTGCAAGCTCGTACTGAGATTCGTGCCAGTGTGTACAACAGATATCAATATCAAATGCATAATTAAAATTGCAGCAAACCAAAACATTTCCAAATAAAATGCATATTAAACATAAACGGTGCCAGACTTATGAAAGTTAATGAAGTGAAACGTTGCTCGCAGCGACGGCAAGTGCAAAAAACGGTTCTTCTTTTGCGGGTAAATATCAATAACACACATCAACGCGAAAAACTGCGCAGAAAGTGACCCATGTACAGCTACCTCAGAGAGGTTAGAAGTCTGCTAAATTCAGCATTTAACTGTGAATTTTACAATTTAAATCGTTGGGCAACTATAGTGTTTACCTTATGTGAATTCCGCGCGCGTATTAAGCGATTTGTCAAAAATTCTCCGCAATGTCAATTTGACATGTTATACTGTCACGTCTTTGCATAAGTCTTATACGGCGAAGTCTCGATAAGCGATAACACAAGAGACTTCGATAACGTCAATAGGTGAGAAATTCAAATTCAAGCGCCGAATAATTTAACTTGGTCTAAATTTGTATTAGCATAGAAACAAATCGCTGTCGTTGTAAAAATTTACAAATATGTGGCGAACGATTTAAAAAAAAGAATCAGATATTTGCATAATTTAATAGTTCCCATTTGTCGGTATTCGAAAAAAGCTAGAGCTGACGAAAACATAGCTATTTTGGCAACACTGCTGTAAGGCGACAGGTTTCAAAATATAAATTCAATAGGAGGCCATATTGTGGAAGCTAGAAAAATGTCGTTTAGACAAAAAAAGTTAGTCTAATTTCAAAGCCGGTGCTGTGAACACGAATAAAAAAAATTAGGAAATAAAAATATAAAATATATACTTCAAATTTATTTTATTTGTTGTGTTATTTGTTTTTTGTACGAAAGGAAAAGTGTTTCGTGAAATTGCAAGTCATTTTTTGCCTGTATTCCTTGTTGTGAAAGTTAATATCGTGTGAAATCATGATATCGCCGGAACAGCATGAAGTCGATTTGGTATTGGATCGCCAAGTGCGCCAAAATATACAGGATATGATGCACGAGGCGGATGTGCAGGCAAATCTATTAGAGAATGAAGGTAAGCATCGAAATTAACAGGATATAGATATGAACAGCTTTCTTTGAATCAAGGTGTTCCCACTCGTGAGCGCTTCAATTCGGAGTCTAGTCTTGAACAGGATCATATGCCGCAGGAGGGCTTGGGAGTGCTGGGCACCTTATCTGCTGATGAGATAGTAGAGGAAGATCAGGACTCTGAGCAGGCAGTACAAGAGATCCAAAACTATCATGATATGCTAGTCGAAACGCACATTGATATCAATGGTTCACTGCGTAAACGTCGCGGTAATCTTCCGAAGCACTCGGTGAAGATCCTGAAGCGTTGGCTCTATGAACATCGCTATAATGCTTACCCTAGCGATGCCGAGAAGTTTTCTCTTTCCCAAGAGGCGAATCTAACGGTGCTGCAAGTTTGCAATTGGTTCATAAATGCTCGGCGACGCATACTGCCAGAGATGATACGTCGTGAGGGCAACGATCCCTTGCACTTTACCATCTCACGTCGTGGTAAAAAGATTAGTCCAAACTCTTCGATGAGTACACCGAACACTGGCGGTACTCCCCATCCTATAACAGGCAGTCCTGCTTCGGAAGTGGTAGGATATTAATATATTTATAAATATTTAAACTTAAAGAATATTATCTAAAATGTATGCTTAGGTTGTGGGCGCCACTGAGGAGGTGCACAGTGCCGCTGAAATGCATGAGGGAATTGCCAATGTTTTGACTAATTTCGATCAGTATGTGCGTACACCCAGTGGCCAAATGATGAAAATGGAGCCCGAGTTCGATGAAAGTGTCATCTACAGGTAATGCCCAGCTAGTTCTAGTAGTTAGCCTGTAGCCTAGTTAAAAAGAACCATACAAACCTTCCTTAAAGTTGGCAGCAAGCAATTGCGAACAATCCGTTGGGCTTTCAGAGACTTCATTCTTCGTTGCAAGCCACCATTATCGATAAAATACAAAGCTATCAGTCTCGCAAGGCGGCCACAAGTGAGGGAAGCATGTCGAGCAGCAGCAGCCTCGTCGGTTCCAGCAATTCTGTATTATCACCTAATAATTCCTTTGGGCAGCTACCACATGAACTCGAGGAGAAGCCAAGAAAACGTGGACATAAGCGTCAGAGCGACCTAAGCAAGGCTGAAGCAGAGCCAATCAAAATTAAGCGCGAGCTAGAGGAAGGAGACCATCCTCAAAAAGAAGTGTTTAGTGCTCGGAATGATTGCAATGGGTTGGTAGCTCCGCTTCGGTAGCCTGCCTTGGTTTTAGCTTAAGTTTTATATTATAAAAAAAGGTGCTTGATGTTGAGTGTCTCACTAAATGCTCATTTTCTCTTTGACAGGTCAGAGGGTGAGGAAAGCGGGCATGACTACGAGTCCTGCGAACAAGCCAGTGAAGAGGAAGTACGCTTCGAGACCTCCGATGACTGGCAGAGTGTCATCAAGTAAGTCGAACCGGACAATATTTTACTTTGCTTGTTTTTTTTTTTTTTTATTTGTTTTTTAAGAATTTTTTCATACCTCTACAAATTCTAAATCTATTCAGGACCGTTTTCAGCACTGAGGAAGTCACCACAACAAAGCCGGCAAAACCAAACGTTAATGCCTCTGCCAGTACTTCTAACTGCGAGCCAGCATCGACGAAAACCGTAAAGAGTGAGTTTGTTTTTCTATAAAATATTTCTTAGTCTATGGCTTTAACGTTAATCTTGCGATTGCAGGCAATCCGCATTTACTGGGGCATATCTTGGGAGCTGAGGCGACTGTTGTGACCAGCGCCAGTGCAGAGAAGAGCGAATCACAACAGGAGGATAATTTGACCATTGCTGAGAGTGATAATATTCCGCAGCAGACGCAGACGCCTCCACGTCCAACTTTAAGTCGTGAGGACCGTGATAAATATAAATGTCTTTATTATCTGGTAGAAACGGCCATGGCTGTTCGTCAGAACGACTGTGGTCAAGAGGAGGACCTTGCCTACATGGGCAATTATCTGAATAACTAACTGATGAATTGAACTTAAATGTAGTCATCAAGCTGCGATTGGTAGGCTCATTTTTAAATTGGCTAGCATATTGTTGTTAGCAAGTCAATTACATATCGAACAGCCAAAAATCGAGCATATTTGTCTACTTAAACTAACAAATCATTTAACAATATTTAGATGAATTTAATTATAATAATTTCAGCTATAGGGCAATTAGATCTAAGCAGTACAACTAGATAGCTTAGTTTTCTAGAGACAATTAAATTGCCAATTAATTTGTAATTACACAATATTTGTATTATAACACCTAATTTTTAATGTGCTCGTCTTAACGCATGAACATGAGAATAAAATTGTGCAAGAAAATTTGAAAAGTGTGAAACGGATAGTAAAGGGCGCCAAAACCAAGCAGATATCGATAACATACTCGATTTTGTAGTAAAAATTCGGTATGTTTTTCTTTAATTGTTACGGTCACATTGCAGCTTCTGAAAGTCGCTAAAAAAATATGAGTTACGCGCAGACAAATTTGGAATTTGTGTAAAAAAATTATCTAAATCAATGAAAATGTAAAGGTGTAGTTGTAATACAGTGGGGGCCTCACACATACGCACAAAGCCACTAAACACGTCAACAAAAACAAAACCAAAACACGCTACCTTTGCGTCGGAAGCTGCTTACAAACCCTGCCGCCGCCGCACTTTCTTAACCTGTCGCGCTGCCTTCCCATCCACCTCTTCCTTTCACCTCCACTGCTGCTGCTGCTGCCGCAAACAACAACAAAAATTTTGCTTAGCCAAAGCATCGGCATTGCTGCTGCTGTCACAGACAAAATCAGGACATGCAAAGAGCATTCCAATTTGCAGTGTGGGTAAGTACTTATCTCACCAGTAAATGTTTCCTACTGTGTTCTATTTCCGATTTGTCTGTCCCGCCTTTGAACTGAATATTGTACTTGTTGTTGTCTGTGTCTCTAAGCATCTCTTTTGACTTTCGCAAATTTATTTTTACTTTCCTTTTCTTTTATTTCTCTGTCCGCACTTGCGTCACTAAAGCTGTAGTTGTTATAAGTACCAACACACTCACACATCTGTTGTTGTTTTTGTTTAAGCAACTGTATACCCCCTCCTTAACTTTTACAGTTAACAGTTTTACCCTCTTGTTAATAATCTGTGAGCCAATAATAGTCTAAATTCGAATGACCGAGCGAACACTGTACTGTATCAAACTTGAAAGCGGGAACACCTATGACATGAATAGGGTGTTGTGGCAGGCTTCTCACCTTATAAAGCGATTCTCTCTCTTACGTTTCTCTTCATTTTTGGGTCACATAATTTGCCGCTTTGTATATTTATTTCCCCCCACACTGAAAAACCCCCAAATATCCCATCGGCTATTTTTAAACACCTTCGGTCGTCGCACTTAAAACCTATTTAATGCTGAGAATGATGAATTTTAAGCACTTGTGCACAGACTTAAATATATTTATATGCACCTGAATGAATGGTAGTTTCAGTTTTAGTGTTAAATCTAGCGATAGAACAGCCATTGTCATCGCACTCAATTTTTATTAATAAAACGATGGCAGAAGCAGAGGCAGAGGCAACTCCGGTGGCAAAGGGTCAAATGGTTGTCGATGCCGCTGCGCAGTTAGTTGCGGCGTCTCCGAGCCCCCTTTGCCGCCATGGCGTCGCCTCATGGCGTCACTCAGGGTTCGTTATTTTGTATATAGAGGCCCCCTCTGCCTCTCTCTGCCTTTCATACATCAACTATACTATATCTACGCTCTATTTTGTCTAGCTTGCATATTAGCACTGCTCTCTTTGTGTCTGCGTCTGTCTCTGTGTCTCTGTGTCGCTGTGCCTCTGCTCAACGGTGGCTGCCTATTTGCCTGTTTAGATGCCTCACTTGTTGTGCCACCAACGCAACGCCTCATTTTCAGTTGCAATTATAAGCTGCGCGGGTTCTTACGTTTTTCTAAAACTTTACAATGCAGTCACGTTGTGCGCCGAAAAAAATAATAAAAATATAAAATCTCGTGCTTATCTTGAGTATGGCCATAAATCAAATTGTTTCTGTTTTTTTTTGTTCTGTGTGTGAAATCTGACTGATTGAAATGATATTGCCACGACGGTATGTGCCTATAAAGCTATATATTCTGAAATTCTCATATTCTATATGGAAAATAATCGATATTCTACATTCAAAATCAGGATATATGTACTAACATATTCCGATATACATAGCTGCTAGTATGAGACATTGCTATTTGGGTTACGCTTATGTCGCGAAACGCGGATAATCCATCTAAATCGGCCGCTTTGTCAGCTATTTGCTCATGAGATCATAAGTCCCACAATTTACCCAACTGATAGTCAAGCAAAGAGAACAGCCCCAACCCTAAAAAAAAATAGGGTCGGATGTGCTCTGAGATAACCCTATTTTTAGCGTTTTGTAAACGAAAAACTTGCAGACACAACAAAAATAATTTAAATAAAATCGAAATGCGTTGAACGAAGAAAAAAGCAACGAAACAGAAATATATATAAAAATTAATCTTACTGCCATACGCATTTTTCATATAACATATTCGTAAACACTCGGATTCCACTGAAAGAGAATACCAGAGCAAGTCCAAATGTGTGTGGTCTTTTCGTTTCATTCCAATGTATGCATAATTATATTCGCGGCTTATCCAGCTTCTCTGCTGTCCGTCCATCTTTGGGGGAATTCAAGAAGAAATCTTTTTTAAGGAGCCCATAATTATATGAGGCTAAGGTGCATAGGATTGGGGCTTCCCAAAAGCTTCTTCTTAACATTTTTGAGTGTGTTTTGTCTTTAGTTTAGCGTTGAGTTCAGACCAAACCCAGCTTTTCATAAAGACAGTCGAAACGAGGCATGTTTCTTGTCCGTGAAACATAATTTCACGGATAGGGGTTTCTTTTTCAATTTCAGCCGTAATAAGTACGTGTAATTTGCCCCCTTAGTGCAGTCTGTTAGTCTTCACGTCACTCTTGGCCTACTGATTCGTTATATTTAATACAAAATCAATCGGATTGACTTTGATGACGCATGAAAACTTAAGTACGGGTATTAAAGCGAAGGTTCAGTTTTCGAATGATGCTTGAATTGTTGGTTGGTTGGTTAGTTTGTTAGTTGGTTAGTTGGTTAGTTGGTTAGTTGGCTAGTGGTTCAGTGGATCAGTGGTTCAGTGGGTTAAACTTTTTCAAGTAGATTTTTATTGATATTTTTTGCTTATAACTCGCTTGCAAGAAACATTCACTAGAATATAGGATATGCATGCTTAAGTACTAACAACTAAAGTTAAAAATACATTCTGTGTGTGTATCTTTTAGGTACAGCTAACGATACAAATATCAAGTAGCTAAGGAGATCTGACGTTGCTATTCCAAGTTTTTTTCAAATAAGGCAGCAGGGATTTAAATCCAAGAAAATATAATATATAATAGATTGTTTTTCTCGGTATTTTAAACTGTTAACTACTCTGATTACGCTCTTAAATGTCTTAGAAAATAAAGCACATTTGTGATATAGATTTTTGAGCTTATCATTAATTTATCTGAAAATGTTACACATATCCACTGGATTCGAGCTTGAGGGCACCCTCGTATGTGGGTAGGCCCGATATGTCAATGATTTTGCTCATGTCCAGGCTGATGATGCCATTCTCGTTGATGTTGTCAATATCCTGTGTGGCATTATTGCCGCTATTCATAGTTGCTGCAGTTTCAGTTGATGTTGCTGCTGATGTTGCTGCAACTGACGTTGCTATTGCTGCAGCGTTGTCATTTTCGTCTATGTCAGCAGCGGTTTCAACGGCAGCGTTAGTAGCGGAGGTGTCAACCACATTTCCATTTTCAACATCTCCATCTCCAGCAGCAACAACGTCTGCATCAATTTGGTTGCCATTTAGATAGTGAGCAGCTGTTGCTGCTGCGGCGGTCGTTTGTTCCAACTGTTGTTCAGTGCTAGCCACATTCTCATTGTCATCGCAATGCTCTAGGCCGCTCTCCACGGACGCCGTCAACATTTCATCCTCTGCCGCATAGCGAAACTTGCCACACAAAGGACAGCCGCGTCTGTAGTGGCTGTGTTGTTGCAAGTGATGTTGGCTATGCTGCAAGTACCTTCGCCCGAAGCTGTTCAACCTCATCGCCGCCTGAGCATGCTTGCGTGCCTGTAATGCCAGAGGAAATGGTATTGGAGGCGATGGCGATGCCAGGTACGAGTCGAGCTCCTGGCAGTGTCCATTGCGTGCAACCACTGCTGCCGCAGCCGCATTCCACATATTCTCCACCTCGGCACGTTGCAGCGAGCAACAGGATTGTGCATTTAAAGTGCGCTGCAATTGCTTATCAATTGCCAAAGATCCTGCTACCTCTCCATTGCTGCTCCCTGCCACAGCATCAACACTGCCACCGGTACTTGCATTTAGCTGTTGCTGCATGGTGGTCATGTCCAGCGTGGAGCGATAGCCAGGTGGCGGAGAGACGCGGTGCAGCATGAGTTGCTGTTGTTGCATCTGCAACTGTTGCTCCTCCAGCTGTTGCTGTTGCTGCTGCAAGAGCTGCTGCTCATGCAGGACGACAGCATCATACGACGGAGGCGGCTCATGATGCAGCGTTGGCAGAGCAGCCAGACCATCCGTTGAATCACCCATAAAGAGACCAGAAGTCTCATAGCACTGCAAAAATAAGACAGTAGTTCATATTCATTTTACACACAGCTCAACTTAGGAAGGTTCGACCGTATATAAGGCATAGTTTAGCAGTGCCTCTCTGTTCGTAAAAGAAAGTGAAAGTAGGAATATTTATCTACGTATAAAGTACTGTTGAATCTCCTATGAGTTTATTATATATGTAGCTATGGGTGCCCAAGAAAGTCTAGAGAAATTCGAAAGAAAAATGTATAAATACATTTAGACCGACAAGTGAAACAAACGCTCGACAAATAAAAAAGTTTAAATTGTGCACACATAATAAATTTATTTATTTGCGTAACTCCGATACGGCGGTATTTCTAATCCGCCCGACCTCTCACTTACTCCCGTTGACAACAGTGGCTTGCTGACATGGGCCACGCTAACGTTGATTTACGTTGCTGCCGGCGTCGTTGTCGTTTTCCCACTGGGACAACAAACAACAATAAGCTCTGTGTAGCGGTGGTGAGCGGGGGGCAGCTTCTAAAGAAAGCCTACATACAGCTAAGTGCGAGCAATGCCGTCTAATGTCCAGTTCCATTCCACTTCCAAGTGGCAACCCTAGCTGAAACAGCAGACCCAATTGCGGTCGCGGCCTTAGCCTTTGGTCACTTTTATTTATTCATTAACTTTTTTTTGTCGCACCTGCAGTTAACAGGTTAACAGGCTGGGCATAAATATTAATTACGATGCCCGACTGATGTTCTTTAATCTGGCGCGACAAGTTGTGATTCAATTTTACGAGGCAAACCGAGGCAAAAAATCGTTCAGCGTATTCCCATTTTGATAAATAAAGTGCGATACAAAAAGCATTGAATTTCTCTCAAAATAGATTTGGAGTAATCTCAAGCACAATACAAATTGAAATATGTTTCTACATTTCTCAATGTATGTTTGGAAGAAGTTAACTGAGATAGCGTTCCAAGAAGTTAATAATTATTAGAACAAACTATTGATTGGTTCTTACTGATTGGTTACTGGGTTAAAGCCATGAATTGTTCACTTACCTGTTCCACGCTGTAAATTTCCATGTTTGGATCGTTCTCCAGCCATTGATGTTGCTGCTGCCTGTAGGCTGCCTCAGTACGTTTCTTAATATTGCGATGGCAACAATAGCAAACGACACACAAAATGGTCATTACTAGGCACAGCATAGACCTACATATAATACGAGTAAAACACGGCGAGCAGGTAAAAACAGAGAATTAGTTACTGTGAAATATGAAATACCCTATTCAATATAAAGATGTGTAATTTAATACAAAACAAATTATTATATTTTCTCTCAGAGAAAGAGAGAGAGAGAGAGGGAATATACCAGTTTCATCCGCAGGACAAATAGGATAAACAATAAACATGCTCGTATATCCCTACTACATATATTCGATTGTTGCAATTGAATTCATTGCGAAATTGAACTCCAATTTCGCTCTTATAATTCTATTTAACAACTGACAATATTGTATGCCCTCTACATATGAATGTGAATGTGAATGTGAATGTGAATGTGAATGTGAGTGTGTATGTGAATGTCAATTCGGAATGCTTGTGTCAGAGTACATATTTATGCATTCAACTATTGTGTTTGTTTTGTTTGAAGGCATCTCGACCATAGTGTGAGTAGTGGCTCGCAAACTGATAAAATTAATAAATTTTATGTTTTTCCAACACAATACTTGTGTATTGTTAAATTAATTATTTAAGGATTACATTTTCAATTATAACATCTCGCAGTTGCAATAGTAAACATCATTTTATTTGTATTCCTTCAATTGTTGTCTATTATCAGTGGCAGTTGCACCACATTCCTTTGAAAATTAATCAAGAAGAGCTGAATTAATTTTAGTTGATACGTTGAGTAGTAGTTCAGCCAGGCATCAAATATAATTAGGCTCCATTCAATTAATTTAAATTGCCTAATATTAAATTGACGGTGCTCTTGATGCAACCCAGTTAATTGTACTCTTATAATAATTGTGTAGCACAGTAACCTCGTTTTTACTGGCCCTCAAATCTGTTAGACGTTACACAAATCAATGATGTCACTTAATCCACTTTAACTGCAATATAATGCGGCACTTGTCTTATCCTGCGCCCTGTGCCCTGTGTCCTCTGCCCTCCGCCCTCTGCTTTCCCTTTCAACTGCTATCCACGTCCATTACCCCCCCAGTTTCATTTCCCCTTTCCTTTCTCTGTTTGCTCATTTTCCATGGCACCTCACGCAATTTCTCGCATGTCAACAGTTCATTAAAGGCCCAAAAAGCGTAGGGCACTGGGCGGTAGGAGGGAGGCGTGTCTAAAACTATCAGTGGCTTGTGAAAATTCATTGACATGCTGTAGACAATCGATAAAAATGTAGTTAAAATAAAGTTACGGGCATGTTGTTTACAGAAATAAAACTTTTTGTTGTCAATTTTTCAGTTTATTTTTGTTAACCCAATTTTTTATTAGTCAGCTTAACACCCGGCCCAGTCACAAGCCCCAATCCAGACTGAGCTCATGTTGCCTTGAAAGAAATTTTAACAAGCGCGACATGACACTTTTTTACCCCAAAAGAGAAAAGTAACTAAGAAAAAGATACGCAATTATAAATATCATTACTCTCTTCTGCCACTGTGAAGTGTGAAGTGAAGCAGAAGACATTTCAAGAACTTCCCTTGCAAGAATTTTTAATGTTATTAATTCAGAAGATAGCTCGTAAATCATCAGAATCCCCATTTTGTGCATGATCTATGGAACTGTATACGTAATGTAGCCTTAGCAGTAGACCAGTGCTGTTACAATGATGAAATGCTAGCCTCCCTTGGGTAGAAATATGTAAGGATTAGGGAAATTGCATAATTGCATATAATTTAAGTTAATAAATATACAGATATATATGGGCTGTCGTAGGTTCGCTAATAAGTAGGCAGGGAATCTAATCTACGAAATATTTAATACATATATACCCTGTACTTATCGAACGCCGAAAAGGAACACACTAAAGTAACTTTCCATTGTGTAAATTTCAAATGAACGCTCTCGTATACCCTATAAAATTTGTTTTAAGCTTGTCTAACTGCGATCTTACTGCCGTAATAATCCATACATACTACATTGTACGGCATAAAGGATGAAAGTTCATTAATATTTCAAAAATTGGTTGTAACTTTGTCAGTGGTTGCCCTTTAGTTGCACGAGTACTTGAACCTATTGCCAGTTATACAAGTATTCACGTCAGTTGCAATCGCCTGTGGAAACTTTGCTAACTGCAGCTTATAAATTAATCATTGCAAATTAATAAAGCAGCTGCTAAGCTGACTTGCCTGCTGAGGATAAAGGCAACGAGACAACGAGACGTCACTCACCCGCCAAGCAAAAGATTCACGCTGCCATTGACAACATGGGCGTAAGACTGTGAACCGCTGCCACCAGTAGCAGCTGCTCCTCCGTGGCTGTTGCCGGAGGCGACGCCATTGAGCAGAGATATTCCTCCTCCACCACCAATGGCCCGCTGCTGATTATAGAGACCCATTCCGCCATTATAGTAGGTGGTTATGGAGGAGCTGCTGCCCAGCTCCTGGGAATGTAGCGACTCCTCCTCGGAGGAAGGCGAAGATGTTGCTGTTGTTGATGTTGCCGCTGCTGTTGCTGTCGTTGTCATTGCTGTTGACAGGACTGTTGCATTGTGTTGCTGTTGTTGTTGTTGTTGTTGTTGTTGTTGTTGCTGCTGGCTGACCGCCGCGAGTATTGCATAACGTTTCAAAGACATTTCCACTTATGCTTTAAAGTTAGACGATTGCATAACGATTAGCCAGCGCGTATTACACACACACACACACACACACACACACAGACAAACACACTAACGCACCTTTACAGGTGTTTAACAGAATTCAAGCGTTGGCATTACCGTTGCCTGACACTGCAAGCGCTAGACTAAACCAAGGACAACGACTGAGTCCTGCCACCTTAGTCCTGAGCCTCCTATCCGAAAACCACTACGAATACGTATACGTAATGTACGTCAGCCTGACACGCGAACAACAAAAACAGAAAGAGAAATAGAAACAGAGGCAACAACAGCGCAAAGCGCGATCGATGGCCAAGGTAACCAACTGCCAGCAACTAGCTAGAAGCTACCACTAACTGTACAAGTGTTACTATTTCTATATTCTATTTTCGTTGGGGTATTTTGTGAATATTCGCGTCGTGTTCTGTCGTACGTCTTGGCAAATGAGTAGTGCTGCTGCAACTGAGTCCCGGCTTGACTTTCTACTTGCTACTTGCTGACTAAACAGTTTGGCCTGGCTGACTTGGCTTATCCTTTTGTTGTGTGTGGCACGACGAAGTTTTTGTTAGGCAACCGACAATACGAGTCAACTTCGGCTGCTTCGACTGCTGTGCGACTCGTGTTGCTGCCTCATGTTGCTGGTGCGGCCGCAGTTACGTTCGCTGTGGCTGTTGCTGCTGCTGCTGTACGCCTGCTACAATTTTTGCCGCCATTTTGCTGTTGCTTTTCCAAGCTGCTTTCCCTTTTCAACGTTAATAATAAAGGCCAAGCACAGCCATTTGTATTGAGCTTCCTTCTTCTCTGTGTCCCTCTATATATTTATACTCGTGCATATACATATATGTTTGTCTAAGTGCGGTTCCTGCACGTTTCACATCAAATTGAGCGCCAACTGCTTTTGTTGTGTGCATGCTATATGTATGTAGTATAGGGTAGTGTATGGCTTGTATGGCTTGTATGTGGTTGTTGTTGTTGTGGCAACCGTGCATGCCATTTGAACAACACTTGTCGCCAACTGTCGTTTTTCACGGCATGCGACCGTAAATAATAATGCGACTCTAAGCAACAGTCGATGTGCCGAATATTGGGCACTCAAAATAGCTATTTTTAGCTTATTTACAGATTCAAATATATAAAGTTAACTAATGTAATTTCTTTTATGAAATTATTCTTTATAATCGCAGATTTCAATTCAATGAAGTCAATGTATTGTACTGAACTTGCAGCTGAAATACGTAGAATTAATAGACATTCTTGAATTTGTATTGAAGAGTTAGTATATTGAAAATGAAAACTATCTATATATCTGAATACAATACATTAAAACGAAAATCAGCTCTATATTATAAGGTTTCTAACCTCCTCAAAAGTCAAATCGAACAGAAAACATGATTCATGGTAACAGTGTAATTATCAATGGAATTTGCGATTCGTTAAGCTAATTTAAATTCATGGCAAATACGCGAAAGGGCGCGCCGTATTTAATTTATTGCTCATACGCCCCATGTGCGCTCAATATTCTGGTGTTGCACTGTAAAAGCGTCCAGCAGCTCAACAGCTCAGCTCAACTCAGCAACTTGGCAACTATGGCAGCTGGTTGAAGAACATATGTAAATACTGGCACGCCATTTTTGGGACCAGCTTTTCCAACTAGCAGTCAGCCGGGAAAATCTTGAAAAAACCAAAAAAAAATCCATGCGCCTACTAGTTGGGCCTGGGCTTGGGCTGATAGTAGTAGTTATTTACACCTCGAGAGTCGCGCGCGACCCGACGTCCCGACGAGGACGTGTTCTATTAAGACCACTGACTGCTACGTTGTTGATGGCCGTGAATATTCGTTCTCACAGCAAAAAGTTGTCAGATTCTTAGTTTATTATTTTTAGGTCTGCTTTATATCTGAGTGTGTCTGTGTGTGGCTTAATTATACATTTGTGCGGCAGTAAAAAGTAAAAAATATAAATTTCCAATTCACGTAGCAGTAACAGTAACCTTTAACAGTTCCCAGTTGACAACAGAAGGCAAAGGGATTCATCAGAGCATCGAGCCAGATGAGGTCCTTTTCTAAAATATCCCTCCGATGATGGATAGTTTTTGGCGCTTTTGGTCACTAAGTGCAACACTGCGCACGCGCTGCGGGTAAGCTGAAGGTAGCGCTGAAATGTATGCTATGTTTTTTTTTTTTTTTGTCTGGAACTGAGTCGCAATTAGTTTTAGTGCGACAACTAATGAGCCACGCTGAGCCACTGCGAGCTACCAATCCTTTTTATTTTCCTTTTTTTTAAGCATTAATTATGCATGCCTGTTGATTTATTATGCACAGGACATCAGCAGTAATGATGAGGCCAGCTGAAAAGGTGTACTTCTCTGAGTTTCTGTGCAATAACACGTCTTTTATTTTTACCAATTTATATAGTATTGAGAGGACGCAACAAATTCTTGACTATGTGGCACGTGTTACGTGTTACGGCTTCTGCTACGTTGCCTGTTGACTAACCTTAATCCATATATCTATGAACATATCCTCGCATGTTCTTGTATGGTTCATATTTTATATTTTCAAACAACAACTCAACTGATATTTTAGCGAGACCCACGCAGAGCCCCATGGTGCACCATTGGGTGCGCCTCTACTTTGTAAACCTAGAAGTCAGTAATAAACTACATTATGTACTTTGCTGACCAGTTTGTAGACTTTTAGGGCCATTTTGAATCGCATATTCCATTAGCGAAACCTTAAACCTATATTTGTGCTTATTAGCTTAACACCATTGTAAGAAATCAATAATACACGAAGATGACGCACAACTGTTTGTGCTGGTTTTATTGGATGTATTTCCTAAATACGGTACATTTAATATTTACATTTTTATCAATACAACAATTATAAAAACTTTCTGTTTTGGTTGAGGTGGAGGTTGTGTTCGAGCCTTGGGTAATTTTTTCTTAACCCATTTATAAAACAATTTATAGTAATCTAAATCATAATCATACTTTTATTCAAAATTGTATCCCAACCATATAAAGCAGGCGGTTTGGCTGTTGTTTGTAACATTGAAGTAAATTTCAATACCTTTTGGCAACAGCAAAGTCATTTATCAAATCATGCAAGGCCGCTACAAGTTGCGTCAATTTGGTCAAGAATTCCCCTGGTATATATAACTAACATACGGCTATAATCTTCGATTTGATGTGATGTGTGTGTGTGTGCGTGGTGCCAGTCATGAAATTCTTAGTAAACGCTTTAGAATCTTCATTATGCGCCGCAGAAGAGAGCAAACAAAGGCGGCAGCAAATTCGAAGCTAGCTATAATCTCAATCCGTTGCGTGTCTGACGTACGAGTAACCTCGTAACCGAAAGACACACAATTTCCTTATGCGATTTATGTGTCGTAAATGGAAACCAAGCCCAACAAGTCCACATAGGCATGAATAAAAAGGTTCCTTAGATTTTATCGTCTGTTAAATCCAGAAACAAGACCAAGTCGCGAGCATTGATTTAAGTTCAATGCGTTTGTTTTTGTTGTGGAATTTTTTGTGGGCCACCCGCATTGTGGGACGGTTAATTCTTTGTTTCCTTGTCGTATTCTTATCGTTTGTTTAACTGTTTAATTTGTTTGTGGAAAGTTTTCCAATGGCAGTCGTCCTTTCTCAACCTACGAATATTTCAATTGATAAGAAGTTTCGAATTGAATATTAATTGCATTCTCTTTACTTGCAGCCTACGTTACTTCTATAAGATGTCGCTGGCTGTCTCGCTGCGCCGGGCGCTGCTGGTGCTACTTTCTGGGGCTATATTCATACTGACTGTTCTGTATTGGAACCAAGGCATTATCAAGACACAGGCATATAGCGAGGCACAGCTGCGCCCTCATATACACAAGGATGGCAATCATTTCCCTATGTAAGTGCACCTGTTATATTAAGAAAACTATATCGCTAATATTTATAAAACTCATGTAGACCTGTGGAAAAATCATGGACATATAAATGCGAGAATGACAGATGTGTACGAGCCAGTTATCAGAAAAGCGGAGGCAATCCGAAACGCGTCTCTTTTATCAGTTGTTCGATGACCTGTGGAGACATTAACATTTGGCCACATCCCACGACCAAATCGTTGGTGAGTGCGCACACTCTGCGCTTTTCTGTGGAGGAAGTGCAGTTGCGCATGGATTCGCCTCATCGCGAGGTTTCCAAACTGTTGAGATTGGCCTTTGATTGGTTTGTTAGGGATTTACGGGTAATACAGAGATTGGATTATACTGACCCAGCAGCAGCAGCAGCAGCATCTGTCAGCGAACCCACGTCCAGATTGCACAGTAGACACAAAAGTGATTCAGAACCTGGTGAAACACCGCCAGCTGCTTCGCTTTTTAGATCCACTTTTAGTGCTCAGCGTACCGGTGATTTGGATAGTCTGCAGGTAATGTTGTCGGTGCACGAATCCGGCGAGCTGAACTTTAATTTGGATAACGACGAAAGTTATCAACTGAGCACAACTTGTAAGCAAAGAAAACTATTTTAATTCTTCTTAATTAATATTTAATTAATTTAATTTTTCTGTCTAGTTGAGCATCGTTGTCTGGTGGTGCACATTACTGCAGCAACGTTCTTTGGCGCACGGCATGGACTGTCCACGCTGCAGCAGCTTATTTGGTATGACGATGAGGATCGGCTTCTACACACCTATGCCAGTTCTCTGATAAATGATGTGCCTAAATTTCGATATCGTGGCCTTATGCTGGACACCTCGCGACATTTCTTCTCCGTTGAGGCCATTAAGCGAACCATTTCAGCAATGGGACTGTCCAAGTTGAATCGGTTTCACTGGCACATCACGGATGCACAGAGTTTTCCATATATTTCGCGACATTATCCAGAGCTTGCGGAACATGGTGCCTACTCGGATAGCGAGACTTACAGCGAGCAAGAGGTGCGCGATGTTGCCGAGTTTGCTAAGGTTTATGGAGTCCAAGTGCTCATGGAAATTGATGCACCTGCACATGCGGGCAATGGCTGGGATTGGGGACCGAAAAGAGGCCTTGGAGAACTGTCTCTTTGTATTAATCAACAGCCATGGAATTTCTACTGTGGCGAGCCGCCATGTGGGCAGCTTAATCCAAAAAATAACCATACCTACCTCATACTGCAGCGCCTTTACGAAGAATTCTTGCAACTTACGGGGCCCACGGACATCTTTCACCTAGGCGGCGATGAAGTAAATCTAGATTGTTGGGCACAGTACTTCAATGATACGGATCTGCGAGGTCTGTGGTGCGATTTCATGCTACAATCCCACGCTAGGTAAGACTACAGACTTATATTTTTAATGAATATTTAAATTTAATTTAATTAAACATTTAAATACAGACTGAAAGTGGCTAATGGCAATACAGCGCCCAGGCATGTGGTTGTGTGGTCCAGTGCTCTGACAAACACGAAGTGTCTTCCAAACAGTCAATTTGTGGTACAGGTCTGGGGTGGAAGTACCTGGCAGGAAAATTACGACCTCCTGGATAATGGCTACAATATTATTTTCTCGCATGTGGACGCTTGGTATTTAGACTGCGGTTTTGGAAGCTGGCGTGCGACAGGCGAAGCCGCTTGCTCTCCCTATCGCACCTGGCAAAATGTCTATAAACATCGTCCATGGGAACGAATGCGTCTGGATAAGAAGAGGCGCAAGCAGGTAAACTTAACCTTACACAAACTATTTTAAAACTGTAAGTAAAAAAAAAACAATATTTAATTTTTAGATTCTAGGCGGTGAGGCTTGCATGTGGACGGAGCAGGTGGATGAAAATCAATTGGACAATCGATTATGGCCTCGTGCCGCTGCTCTTGCCGAACGCCTGTGGTCTGATCCGAATGATGATCATGATTTTGATATTGTACCACCGGAAATATTTCGACGAATCTCATTGTTTCGCAATCGCCTGGTAGAGCTCGGCATCAAAGCTGAGGCCCTGTTTCCCAAATACTGTGCACAGAATCCTGGCGAGTGCATTTGATATTTTCTGTAATCAGCAGCAGCTACACCTACAGCCAAGCTCAGCCAGACCCCGCCCCTCACTCTGTGCGTTAATTAGTTTATAGTGTAATTGTTATTTTTTTATTATTAGGATATATATTAAGCGTTAAGCGTCCACAAACCAATGCAAAAGAAAGGGAAATAGGCGAACAGGGCGACTTTTTCATAGATAACTTTTTGCGACCAAGTGGTTTCTGGCAGACCAGCCCCCTCGTAAACTCGAATTTCATTTTTGATACAACTAATTTTAGTAAAATTCTCTCAATCACACGCACACATATTCACAGAAATGCCCAAAAAGATGAAATGGAAAAACAGAGTTTTGGATTTGGAGGACGTATTTAGGAACAGTGAAAGTGATAGCTTTAGTTACGAGTAAAATAGGTCATTAGTTGATTTATAATAATATCATAATACACATGCACACAACCACACAACAGGTATATACTTTATAAGGCATAGTTTAGATAACTAATCTGATGGTGAAGCGTATTGCGAAGCATACGTATACGTACATACATGACATAGTTTTGAAAGCTTTATTCGCAAAAAACATGATATTTTTTAGTATACATACATACATACATTAGGCATATTCATATTTGTGTGACCGTAAATTGTTTGATGCTTCTTCGTTTCGTTTCGTTTCGTTTTGTATTTAGTTTATTTTAAATTACATTATTCAGTGATATAACAATGTGACCTTATGAAAACATAAATTAATAGGCAGCAGACAAAAAACAAATGAAAAATGACAAAAAATACAAGAAAACGTAGGGTTAATATAAATATAATTGTAATTGTACGAATAACAAACATTTTTGCACGCATTGGCACGTAATTGACAAAAACTAGCAAATCTTTAGCTAATTTTTTAATAACATTTATAGTAATAACTTTGTGCACAGTGCAATTACCTCCAATTAACTCCAATAATTAGGATAATATTTTGGATATCCGTTGTTCATGCAGTTGCACTGTGCACACAATCCTAATGTTAATTTATCCAAGTAAACTATGTTAATATATATTATGTTTTGTACTTAAGAGACATTTTGCAACTAAAAATTAAAGTACGTTAGTTTTAAACATTTTCCCTGTAACTTTAAATCACTTTCAACAAAAATAAACTTCAAATCGAGTCTAAACAGTGATTGATGAATAAGATATTGCCATTAATATGACACTTAGAGAATCGATTTCTGAATATCTTTGATCAGAATACGTAACAAGAAGGATGAATATCCTTTGGGGAACTGAGAAAATTGACTTTTTTGTTTACAGAAAACTGGCCATAATTTGGCCATGTCCTTGCGGATTCTGACGAATCCTGTCTCAAACGGTAAGTATTTATAAGGACCTTTGGCCAGCAGATGGTCCGTATCCTGTTAGATCAGAATACGTAACAAAAAGGATGAAAATCCTTTTGGGAACTAAAAAAACCAGGACTTTTCTGTATACAGAAAAATGACTAATGGGCCATGTCCTTGCGGATCCTGACGGATCCTGCGTCAAACGGTAAGTATTCATCATAGTTATCTACTGGCTAAAGGACATGCGGATCGTCCTTGTAGTTTCCGAGTAATTCTGTATGTTTTGAGCACATTTTTTATGAATCTCGTCTGAAAATTCTCACGTCGTTGATCCTTACAGGACCCTATATCCTTGAATGCCAATCGACAGAGTTCGTCCTTACGAGTAAAACGCGGATAGTCGCTTCAAAATCCGGAAGGACTAAAGGAAGTTATGTCCTTTTCAAAATCTTATTTACCATGTAAACAACGGCAGCAAAATTCAAATTTAACTGAAATAACCAGCTTAGAATTTTTATTGCATACTTTAGAGGGCAGCAATCCAAATTCAAACCAAACTGCGAGCAAACGGCCAAAATTTGCTGAAAGTACCAGGCGAACATAATTCAGCAGCAGGTGGAAATTTTTGGTCGATTTATTTTGTGTTGCCTACTTTCAAGGGCAGTCGAAACAACGTCAGCCTGCTGCTAGATTCTGTTCGCCTGGTACTTTTGCCCGCCAAATCTCTATTTACTCACTATTTTCGGCTTCCCCAGCGGCTGACTCACCAGGCGACCAAAATTTTGCAGCAAGCTGATTAATGTTATTTTACAGAGCACGTGCTAAGTCCCAATGTTATTTAACAGCGCACGTGGTAAGTTAACAGTGCCACTGTTAATTAACATTTTTTCACTTTCTGCTGATTTCTGATCGCCTGGTACTTCGCCTGGTAATTTTGGAAATTTCTGGCTGTCCTGCTGCAGGACACAAATGAATTGTGTTCCATAGTTTTAGGCGAACTTTTCTTTTGCGTTGCATAATTCTGGGGAATATTTTTGTGTTGCATTCTTTTGGGCGGATAATTTATGTTGCATACTTTTAGGCGCACTTTTTTTTTAAAATAATTTAGCGGAATATATTTGTGTTGCATTCTTTTGGATGGATGATATGTGTTGCATACTTTTAGGCGCCCTTTCTTTTTAAATAATTTAAGGGAACATATTTGTGTTGCATTCTTTTGGGCAGATGAGTAGTGTTGCATACTTTTAGGCGCCCTTTTTTTTTTTAATAATTTAGGGGAATATATTTGTGTTGGATTCTTTTGGGCAGATGATTTGTTTTGCATTCTTTTAGGCGCCCTTTTTTTTTAATAATTTAGGGGAATATATTTGTGATGCATTCTTTTGGGCCCATTTTTTCCGTTGCATAATTTTGGGGGATATTTTAGTGTTGCACACTTTTGGGCGTGTAATTTATGTTGCATACTTTTAGGCGCACTTTTTTTTTTTAATAATTTAGGGGAATATATTTGTGTTGCATTCTTTTGGATGGATGATTTGTGTTGCATACTTTTAGGCGCCCTTTTTTTAAAATAATTTAGGGGAACATATTTGTGTTGCATTATTTTGGGGCAGATGATTTGTGTTGCATACTTTTAGGCGCCCTTTTTTTTAATAATTTAGGGGAATATATTTGTGTTGCATTCTGTTGGGCGGATGATTTGTGCTGCATACTTTTAGGCCCATTTTACGTGTACCATAATTTTGGGGGATATTTTTGTGTTGCATACTGTTGGACTGGCAATTTATGCGGCATACTTTTGAGCGCACTGATTAAGAAATTTCTGGCTGCCAACCGATGTCCTGCTGCAGGACACAAATTTATCTGAAGGATGAGTACTGCATACTTTTAGGCACACTTTTTGTTGTAATTTTTTGAAGCAATTTTTGTGTTGCATTCTGTTAGGCGCATGTTTCTCCTGTTGCATTCTTGAGGGTGAGTAATTTGTATTGCAAGCTCTGAGGAAATTTTTTGTGTTGCATACTTTTAGGCGATCGTTTCTTGTTGCCTGCTTGTGGGGTAATTTTGTGTTGCATATTTTGAGGAGCCCTATTTTGTTATAATTTTAGGGGACAATTTTGTGTTGCATACTTATAGGAATACTTTTTTGTTGGCGCGTTTTTGTGTTGCGTACTTTTGGACGGTTAAGTAGAGTTGCATTCTTTGGGGATATTTTTGTATTGCACACTTTTAGACTGGCTTTTTTGTTTGGTCGCAAAGTTTTGCTGCAAGCTGACCAATGCTACTTAAAGGTGCACACGCTAAGTGCCACTGTCAATTAACAGAGCCACTGTTAACTAACATTTTTTCACCTCCTGCTGATTCTGTTGGCCTGGTAGTTTGGGATATTTTCGATTTCTAACCGTCGTCCTCCGGCAGAACATAAATTCACCTGAAAGATGTGTGGGTAAAGCATCTGTCAGATACAAAAGTATCTTTGAGATACAATTTTTTGCTGCACACCGATTAATGGTATTTAACAGTGAAAGCGTTCAGTGCCAATGTTAGTTAACAGTACCAATCTTAGTTAACTGTGCCACTGTTATTTAACATTTTTTCACCTTTCTGATCATCCTGTTCGCCTGGTACTTCGCCTGGTAATTTTAGAAACTTGTGGCTGCCAACCGGTGTCCTGCTGCAGGACACAAACGTATCTGAAGGATGTGTGGCCTCAAAAAGTATCTTTGAGGTACAAAATTTTGCTGCAAGCTGATTTTTGGTTTGTCAAAGTACCTTGATGAAAATTATAAGTTGGATTTCACTATATCATATAGCTGACATAGAAACAATCCAGTTTGCAAGTGTATATAATCTTCGGCATACCGAAGATAGCCTTCCTTTGCTAGTATTTATGTATATTTGTTAAATTTTTAAACAACTTCCTTGCGAATTCCTGCAATTTTTAAGAAATAAATATAGAACATTTAGTTTGCGAGCATCTAAACGAAGTCGGTAAGGTCAATGCTCTGATAGCGTTTTAATGAACCCAAGCGAGTATGCGGAGAGGGGCGCAAGCAGATGACACATTCCTCGGTACTGCAAAAGATTAAGATTAATTTCAGATAGTTAACGGGGTTAATTAAATGCAAAATGTAAATTTAATTACGAGCATTTGTAAAAAGTAATACTTTAATCGTGAGCACTTAATGATAGGCAATACTTATATACGAAAAGAGTGTTTTATATACATTTATATAGAAAGAAAATCTCGGTGGCATATACATGTTGCTCTGTATATATAAATAAAATTAATCATTCATAATTTCCGGCGGGCATTGGACTTGTCGAGGTTAGTCTACAATAAGGATAAAAAAAAAATAAATTAAATAATTGAAATAAAATCGACAACAGAAAACGAGAACTCAAAATATATCAACAAGAAAATTTTCATGCAATTCGAAAGGAAAGAGTGTTAGAGTGCGAGTGCTGCCATTAGAAGAGAAGGAGAATTGCGTATACGCACCGTAGACTTTCAGTACGCGAGCGCTGCGAGTAGTCTTTGGATGTACGATGTCTGAAATGGAAATTAATTTGGTTAAGCGAGAACAGCGAGCCACAACAACATAAATGATGCAATGCATAAGCCCAGTAATTGGTTACAACAACAACTAGCCCAAAAACAATGATTAAATGTATGTATATATAGATATATGAAATGTAAGCCCATTTGGAATGAATGGAGTGAACCTTGAATGTTAGACTCACCTACGATTCTTAAGGGAGCTGCTCCGATGAATATTTCGACTCTCACGCCATCGAATAAAGCGATGCCGCAGTGTTTGCCGCACTTCCGAGTTCAGAAAGCAATAAAACAATGCCACAAAGAAGCCCTAGAGATAAGCAAAACAATTCCTTAAGTAAACTGTGATTAAAAATCACATGTATGATTATTTCCCTACCTGTGTACTCAGTAAAAAGGCCCGCATTGCCTCGAAGAGATTTCTACTGATGCCTTGTTCTGGCCCGGTTAAAACCAAGAGATACGTAATGCCAAAAAGCGGTATTAGTACCAGCAGAGCCTTAGAAGCCTTATAATACTGCCGCGTCTCCAATGTATGAGCTGAGCGCAACTTAGTAATGAGTACCTGCAGCAGAAAGTTTCAACTAATTAACTTGATATAATAATAATAAAATAATATTAACTAATATAGATGGAAAACTTACCCACATGATGCGTATCAGAAATACTAAATTAATAAGAATTGCCAAAGAGGCTGGCCCCTTGAATATCCAATCAATATGAGATTCACACATAAATGCGCATTCAATTTCGAGCTACAGTCACAAATTAGTTATTTAGTTAGCAACAATTACAAAGAGAAAGCGGATGAAGAAAGCACTTACTCCATTGAAATGTTCATTCTCGCCATGAGAGGAAAATGCCTTTGCAATGGACCAGACCAGAATACAGACCGCAGGACAGCCCCATCCAATCAAGGCGTATATAATAAAGCATATGTTCTCACTGGAGAATGTTTGTACCACTAAGGTATACAGATAGAGACCTATAGAATAATTAGATCCAAAATGAATTCTTTTTATTAATCATTCTAGTCAGTTAAAACTTTGAACTTACCTTCAACAAACATCCAGAAGAAATTGGTCAGATAGAAATATTGAAACATAATGACCAGCGTTATGCAGCCAGCCTGACTAGATTTGGTTGTTATCTGGTTAAATTAATTAATTACTAAAATTAGTCTTCAATAATAAATAAGTAAATAATATTACTAACAACTTGTAAAAATAGCGTTAAGATCCACAGCAGAGCTGAGGTGATGTAGGTTAGGAATAGATTCGCATGAATTGTGTTTCGCAGGCAGCGTAAATCCCTATATGAAAAATTAAAATTCAAAAAGAGTTCTTCATTCTAGTAAGCTGGCCATCTACTCACTTGAAGCTTAGAAATATAATTAGAGCCACTACCAAAGTGGCAAAACTTATGAAATAACCGCAAGCGTAAATAATAGCTGGAAGATCGACGCTGGCTGAGAAGTCGGGAACAGCAGGAACTGTCTCGGATTGATGGCAGCTGGAATAATTGGTGTAATGATTCCAACTACCATTTGCATGACAATATCGGGTCGCATTTTCTAATAAAAACAAAAACAGCATTTGAAATATATTTATTTTTATTTCAAAACTCTTGGCTTACCTGTTGGGTCGTAGTGAACGCCCTTAAACATCTCAAAGCAGGGCAAAACGCCCCAGCTACTGGCTGTGGTGCGGGGCCAGCAAAGTACCGAATCGAATGAAGTGGGACAATACAAAACCTGCAAATTAAATCTTATAAACTTGTCTCCATAGCCAGATAGCCATATATATATATAGATGTCCGCCTGAATGTCTCTTTCTATATAAAGTAGCACCCACAGTTTTCGAGTAAAGTGAATAATGCTTGGCGTGGATCTTTCTTCTACTGAGTACCGACAGGATCGGATGGTGGTTAGGTTATTGCTTTTTCCTGCCTTGCATGGTAGAGGTAAGTACTCGATATCTCGAAAAACTAAGTGTGCAGTATTTACGAGCATTATCAATTTAATTTATTATTTTTAAGTATGCACATAGATAGATAGATATCTTTACACAGGTACATAAGTACGTATACGTACATTGGTGCAAAAGCAAATAAATGAGCAATGACGGGCTTTTTTTTTCTTTTCGCGATTGCCTGCTATAAATAATCATGCATTGTTATTAAGTATACGACTGGAAATTTGTTTAAAAAGTTATTAAAGAGGAGAACCATAAAAGAAAATTTTTGCATCATCAAAAGGAAAGTTGCTTTCAATTAGAATTTGGGGAATAATTTGATTATGTATGCAATTAAATGCTTTAATATACTAGGTTAGTAATTAGACTTTTGTGACCTACAACCTTATTAGCAATCTGACCTATCTATCTTTCCAGAGACTCACCTTCTTGCCAACTGATGCTGTGCTGTAAGGGTCTCTTAGTGTGTGGTTTAAGTGTGGGCTTGGGTTGAAGAGCTCCTCCTCCAGGTCGGACTGCTGCCTGCATTGCTCTTCTAGGGTGCGATTAATGAGTAGAGCCCCACTGTGAGGCTGCTGGGAGCCAATTAGTGCACTGGCTCTCTGGAGCATGTCCAACGAGAAGTTGGCTATGACACTGGCAATATTCTCCGATGAGGCATCATCCAAACTTTCCACTAAAGCTCGCAAATCGTCGTCGGCCATTGGGTGGGTAGACAGACCGAGGTGGCTGAGGATGTGGGTAACCCCTGGTTAATTAGTTCCTGTGTGTTTTTAGCCTCTTATCAAGAAAGGTCGTAAGCTACAATGTTGCGCATTGGTTGGTTGCTTGGTTGGTATTTTTCCTTAATTTTCAGTTGATAGTATCTGATATATGACACACGTTTTATATGCCTTGTGTCTCTTGTTGTATCTCTCACAGAGCACATGTCAACGGGACGTCATTTCTGTTGTTTTTTCTTGGGCTTTGAGTGTGGACAGGGAACAACGGCTCAACGGCTGCTGTTGAACCCGAGACACACTTTTTATTCGCATTCACGCTGCGCAATTAAATGGATCACCTCGGACAGAAATTGCGCAAATATGATGTCGAGCTGGAAAAGTGAAAGAAGCGCTTCGTTTTTATCTTGTATTTTACCTGATAAAAGCAAGTTGTGGGACTTCTTCACGCACTGTCCGAACCTCCAAAAAGCAAAAAGAATTCACCCACCAATCCCGCACCCTTAAGACTGTAGCAAGGCCGCCAGGTACCCAGAAAAGTATAAGGCACATATATCTAGATATGCCGCTGAGTTTTGCTATTTTGCTATTTATATGTATGTACACACTCGTATTATATAGAACTTATAAAAATCTGTTCAAATAATACATGCTTAAATCACGTGGCCCCGCGTATATGTGCAGATAATATGCAGATAAATAAACAGCAATCTTTATGGCCTCTACACTTTGGGGCGGGGTTACTGGAACTGCCAGCTAGAGTAGTTCCAGAGCCACAAGTACACACCGAAATACTATCCGATTACATACTGAATATCTGAGTATCTTCGAATCGTATTCACTATGAGTGTGTGCAGCCAAACCATAGAGTACATGACGAATGCTAATGCGGATATATAAACTAGTTGCTTGATAAAACTGGTTGTTTTCAAGTTTATGCTCTCAGCTCATCTTCAGATTATACTATACTATTCTTTTGCCCAAAACTAAATTATTCAATTTGCAGCCATCTGTAAAAATATTGATTAGGTTCAAGCCGAGATAAATCAGTTAGTCAATGCCTTCAGTGCATTGCCTACATTGTCCTCATATTAAAGATGCTTCAGGTAAGTAATTATACACATATACAAGTACAAACATATGGCTCGTTTGTATTTATGTATGTGTATAAGTACTTATCCGGTATACTTGGCAACGACTTTGACTCAACCGTAAGGCCAAAAGCCATTGAGCCAGTTGCCACAACAACTACAACAACAACGAGTAAAACAAATACAAATTCGTTGTTGTGCGGAGTGCGGGTGTGCGGGTGTGCGGGGTCGCTGTGATACAGTGATTAAAACAAAGAGTGTCAAGTTATTTATTAATGAATAAATAAAAGAAAAGAGTACACATACACACACAGTTTGTCACCGTCAAATTAAAGGACCTCGTATGCCCGTATGCCCCATACGCTCATACCATTCCTTTCCTGATATCCCGGGGATGCTCATGTAACCCATTTTGAATAACCAAGTTATTGTTGACAACGAAATAAATAAGAGAAGAGCCAGAAGCAAAGGAAAATAATGATTATGTTAGGATTAAAGAGGAGGATACAGTAAACAGAATATGATTTTCGTATTATTCGTAAAACAATGGCGAAACAATCTTTGCGTTTCGTAAATATAAGATGGAAGGGATGGACTAGCAACCCAGGGAAATGCAACAGGCGTAGTCTCTAAATTGTCTTTGATCTTGGCCAACTTGAGGTAAAGGCCAAAAATAGCAATCGAATTATTTCCGGCTAATTCGAATAGTCAAAAATTCTGTCTTGATGGGCCCCAATCGGACAAGTGCCACCAAGTGGCGCATGCCGTGCTCAAATATTTAATATTTGGGGAGCTGCGAGCTGCGGGCTGGAACCTGGGTGCTGCGATTTATTTATGATGCTGGGAGGCAAACAAACGCAATATTTGTACATTATTTGTGCGTTAGATTATGACTTTTATTTTGTTTTGTATTTTGGTGGTGAGCGACCACTGTGTGCTGGCTGGCTATGCCATTTAGCCATTAAAGAAGCAGCTAATTTGGCTGCTAATGCGCACAATTAACAGTTACGGTTCAAGCGAAAGCCAAATAAACAGAATTCCTCCTCATCAACAGCATCTCGCTTTCAATGTAAATACTCGTATTCCTGCTGAAAATATTATCTCCTGCTGGCTGAATTTATTTATATTTGCCGGGCTGCCGGCTGCCGGCTGCCGACTGCAATCTGTAAATGATTTATTAAGTGTCAAAACAAATGAAAAATAATAGGTAGACATTTTATTGGCATTGCACACACATTTGTAAGTCCAATATACATATATAAACTTACACACATATAGGAGAAATATAATACTCGGTTATTACGATAAAGAAAACGCCAGCTCGTTTGCTATTATCACGAGACCCTATCAATTATATGTCTTTTTGAGGCTATTAGCGGCCTTATGGCTTATACGCCATATGCCATAATTTGCTATATCTGATATCTGCAGCATGATAAAGGCCACGTAAAAAATTAAAAGGGCGAAACACAATTTTATGAATGAATGAAACCAAGCGAAATCAATTGGATATTTGAGCCGGAGACGTTGTCAGCAGGGGCACAAATCAAAAGCCAGATGCAGTCAGGCGCTATGATCGATATTTATGGTTGCCGGAAAGCAAATAAATAGCCTGCTTGCAAGCTGGACAGGCGACTGTCCAACTGTCGAACTGTCCAACTGTTCGACTGCCTGTCTTCCTTCCTCAACGGATTGCTCATTGCCAATTGCCTTGCTGGGGTCGACAATGAAAAGGCAAACAACGTAAAGCCAAACAAAACAAATACACATTTAGTACTCGTACTCGTACTGGTACGAATTCCTATATACGTGTATATATATATGTATATATATACGTATGTATATGTATGTACGTGTGTATGTATGTATGGCCAGAAGTTTACAAATTAAAAGAAAAATGCTGGGACCCTTACAAGCTGGTGGCCCACGCGGCATATGTGCATGGTGTATTAAGTATACGAACTGTTTGCCAGAGTCTGAATTTCATATGCAACGGCATAACAAATCATTTAGAGGATGCTTTGAACTTGAAACAGATGAAGTATGGGCCGTATTGTGGGGGTGGCCCTGTTAAAGGTATTTTATGTAAGGCAAAAAGTGGGCAAAGTGAAAATTTCATTTGCAATTATTATATAAATTTTCCAAAAAGAGGCTGCAGACATTTTATTGCCTGCTGGCTGGAAACACGTACACACAGGCACACACATACCAAAGCAATACCCCGAGCCGGAAAGGAACCCATAAATGTAATTTCTTAAACAAAGTTGTTTTATCTCTGTTGTAATAATACCCGTACTCTCGTACTTACAATACGAAATACGAAATACGAGTATTTCATAACCATAGGGACGACTCCAATTTCAGCTATGTATTTGCATTGAGTCAGCTAAAATCAATTAGCTAATTAGGAGGCGTGGCATGCCCATAAATGAGCCACTTGTATATATTTAAAGTGATCTTCAGCTACTGCAAAGTGTCTTAACTGATTGCTCTTCAATTTAAAGTCGATTGAACTCAGTGGAGTTTGGACTCAAAAATCCATTTTCGCTCTACTTGTTTTCTTTTGTACTCATTTATAATTTAAACAAAATATATACTTGATTTTATATGCCTAATATTTCAATTTCTAGACGTATTTTTAATACTCTTCTTAAAACAAAAGACTTGTGGGATGCGCATATAAAGGAAAGATTAACAATATGAACTAAGTTTATGGTCAACTCACTATATATATATATACGTATGTATTTATATATATATATATATATATATATATGTGTGTGTGTATATATATATATATGTGATTATATATACATTTAAATTGTTTTTGTTAAATGTAATACATGCATATCATAGAGTACAGTACATATTCTGTTTAAGCCCACATATAAATAGGGTAGATTACAGTCGATTCAATTGAGTTTTCGTTCTAAATATTTTTGTTTTATAATTATTCCAAAGTTTGTTGTTGCTATTTTTGCTGTTAGTATTTTAACTCTGTCTATTTTTTATTTAATGATTATTTTTCAGCTCTGGAGGCGAACGAACGCACTGCAAATTTTTACATTGTTTATCTTTAGTCAACAAAAATAACAACAAAAAGCAAGTGCAACCAAACGAGTGGGCGGTCCGATCGATGTATATCTATATACATATTATATACGAACACTTTATATACCTATATATATATATATACCTATATGTATATTTATATACACATATACGTTTTTGTACACATAAGAGGTTGCAGCTGCAGAAAAAAATTGGTTTTAATTAGAAAAAGAATAATGGTGGAGGATAGAAAATAGGAGCCAGCCAAGGCTTACACCTAATCCCCTATAGAGAATAGAGTTTACACATGGCTAACGAGAGAGTGGATAGCGAGGGATGGGGAGGCAAAGCGTAGAGGCAACGTTCTAAAAAGCTTTAAATTTACTTAGCTTTTGTGCTCTGATATTGTTAATCTGATGAGCATACCTTTTTAAACTAATCAGTCCGTTTATTCATCAATTTAAAAGTCTCATTGTGAGGCAATGAGGAGAGCTGATAAGTGATCAGCACACACTGCTTGGTACTCTTGATTTTATTCGGTCAAGAAAAGATAATTTTTATGGGCTGTTTATTTGTACAATGTGTTATGCAGACTATATCCAGCAGCTTTGGGGCTATTTTTCATCTTGTTCTTTTTATATATTAAATTTAAGTGTGAAATCAGTCAGAAATCCGAAATCACACACAGTTTCATGGCTAGAATTGCTCGTTCCGTCTCACCCATTCACCGATCCACTGCCTGACAGTATGTCAGCTTAGGTAGCTTTGAATGTTTATCGCCTTTATCATTATTTTTTATTGCTTAACTCACACACACCGACCCACACACACACACATACACACACACACACACACACACACACTTATTTAAAATTCACGCGTAGCTACTGAACACACATAGCTTTTGATCACACGCAGGCATATAATTTTTTTGTTTTTCACTCGTAGATTGTAGATTATAAAAGTAGAAATACATATGAAAATTTGTTACGGAATTCCATACTAATTGAAAGTTATAAATTAACCAAGGCGTTATTTTTAAAAAAAATATATAAACAGAAATAATCTAAAACTATACTCCACACACATTACTTTTTTTGTTGGGGTCTTTCTTAATCCGCTGTCAGATCTACGAATACGGATGCGAGTAAGTATAATCTCTGAGGCTCTCGGATGCTGCGACAATTTAGACGATATTCTTAGCGGAGATAACGGAACGAGGCCCGACGACTTCTTATACGAAACTCACGTCTAATAACGGCAAATGACAGCGCTAAACTACGGCAGCGAGCTTTTGCCCGCAACGTGTTCTTGTTTTCCGTGAGAGCGTGAAAAGCACAGAGAATTACAGTTACTCGCGCACACACGACAGACAACAGACGACGACGCCCACAAACAATGCAGGATTCGTCCGAAACAACTTGTAGCTCTTTTCACCTGACTGTGTAAGCCAATGTGTGTGTAAGAGAGTGTAAGAAACACCACAGAAAGAGAGGGAGAGGGATACAGAGAGAGAGAGAGAGATAGAGCGTAGAAGCTTTCGCTTAGCTGAGACCGGCATTTTTTTAGTTGTTATTATTTGCATTTGCATTCAATTGACACTCAGCGGAACGACGACGCTGACGCTGACCGTGAAGGTGACGGTGACGATGCCGTTGACGCTCGCGATGTCTTTACCTGTCAGCTTCAATTGATAATCAAAGTGAATGGGCCGTTAAATACCTTTTGTCTATTACTTATTACTACGTTTGATAAAAAAGCACCCTTTCCTTAAAGAACGTTCTCGGGTATATCCACTTTTGGCATGGCTTCAACCCTATAATTTAACCGAACTTTATATATTCATTAAATCTAAATTATTAAATTATTGTCAGAGCAATTCCATGAAAAATAATGAAAATATGTATGTATAATATCAGTTTTCCTTATCGAAATAGGAATTTTTTAAAAAAGTTTACAGGGTATACAAACATAGATCATATTTTACACCTCAAATCTTAGTTTTTATTGCCCAACGGGCGCCACATTTCACAGGCGATCGAATGCGAATGTGGCTGGCACTTAAAATCTATGGAAAATTGATGCAAATTCTTTTCAGCTACATTGACTCGCACATCGTCCATGTCGTGGCCAATGGCCGGTGGTAAACGACCACAAAAGAACTGGGCAAAGCTCAAATGGAAGAGTTGGGGAGCCAAAAATTCCATTTCAAACTCATATGGTCGATAGGCAAACTGTTCCGAGTCATGGGCGAGGCCAAAGAATGCATCATAAGCAAGTTGCAGGCCATTCAGATCCGCCAAGCGTTCCTTTAACGATACTGTTGGAGTCTGCTCACCACACTGGAGGGCTGCTTGAAATCGAGGCTCCTCTCGTATACGTAATCCCATTGGAGACTCATTTCCGGCTGCATCAAAGAGCATGCCCTCGTGTTCAAAGGCGTGGCTTAACTCATGTGCGAGAATAAAACCCATCAGACTCTCCCGGAAGATGGAATGCTGTCGATGATCGTAGAGCGGCCACTGCATGAAGATCATGGGCACGTTTAGAGTATTCCGCTCATGCTCAAAGTAAGGCGCATTCCGTGATCTAAAAAGATCATCATTCACATAATATCTACTCAGATCCACAGAGGCTCCATGTTGCAACAATGGTGCATGTTGCAGACGAGTACGTAGTCGCAAGGCTTGCCAGACATTATGCTGAAAATCCGTACTGGAAAAGCTGACACTGCTATAATGGTTATCATAGAAATCTTCTGCAGTGGTTTCGTCAGGCAGGTTACCGAGCTTCAGTTGCATAGCCCTCAACTTGGCGCGAATATAATCCAACTGATCTGGACTTAACTGCATACGATTTCGATCCAGGTACTTTCCAAACATATTTCGCAAGCTAGAAAAAATTTCTCTAAGCTGCTGAGTGTCCTCGGATCGTGTCGTATACACATAACGATCGTAGATGTGGTTCATTCCTAGCGGCAGCAATGCACGCATATGATGAATACAAGGGGCAGGTCCTGAGACAGGATTTACCCTCCTTGCCAAATGGGTCATGCTTGCACGTAAATAGAGTTCCAAAGTGCTTTTATTGCTTCTATCCAGAAACGAGCCCAATTCCCGTAAATATTCGACATCACTGACCTCCACACGAAGATCGATATCATTCAACTCCATTTCCAAGAGTTCCTTGAAGAATACTTCCCAGTCAACTTGCGGTATTTCCATTTTCAGCTCAAACAGTCTCCAGGATTGAAGCATAGGCTCCCCACTCCGATATTTTTTTCTCAAGGCTCGTAGTTCCGTTTCCAATTGCTGAAGCTCTCGCTTATGACCTGATATTGGCTAGGATAATAAAATAATAAAACATTTTTCGAATTTTCCCAATATTTTAACTAACCAAGTAGCTGTTCTGCTCCTCAGGCATCTTTAGCTGTACTACATATAGCTGTGAGTCGTTGTAAGCCACATCAATTGCCTCATCAATGAATACACCATTCAGACCGTATTTCCGCAGTTTAGCCGTTGTCTGCATCCATTTAAAGTCACCGGAGAACAAACCTTCAGGTGGTTGTAATTCCTTATGTGGATTACCTACACAAGCGCTATAATATTTCCTCATTTGATTCAACAATTTTGGAGCTATTATTTGTTTTTTCACTTGACCGCCGCTTAGTATTGGAGCCATTGCATTGGCATAACCCTCTTCCGCCAGCTCAAAGTGATCCACATAGTTGGAGGACCAATTGCCACAGGCAAAGGCCCAGAAATTATTACAGGGGAGTTTACGACGATCAAGGTTAGAATGAATGTTGCGTACAGTGGCCACATTGATATCCTCTAGGGATTGTGCCAGAGGCAGTAAAATGCACAGAGAAGCCATAAATAAACCAGTCATTTCGGCTTTACTTTTCGTACTGGCTTTTCAAGTCCGAGTTTTATCTGCATTAATAAAACCGAAACCCAGTCTCGGCTCGTGTTTAATGATAATACAAGTACTTCCCCTAATCAGTGCTGGTCGCAACTTAAATATAATATAGAATTATTATCATACAGTACAATAAAATTAAAAAAACATCTATACATATACATGATTTAAGCTGGATATAACTATATTTATATTCCAAACGTTTATTATTATAGTAAAAACTAAACAATTGTTTCGGGTAGTTATACACACATGGACTCTACTCTCAAAAGTTATTATTTCAATAAAACTCCATATACTAATTGGAATTACAATGCTCATTTTTTGAACTTTTGTTTTTTACCCATTGAGGCCTTCGATTTTTTCAGTTGTCCTAGTTGCTTTGACTTTTGTTTAAGCTTGTTTTCCTTTTTAATGGGTTTTCCTTCCAGCAGCGGAAGTTCATCTATATCCACACGTTTCTTCTCTGCCAATTTTTCACTTAGTTTTCCGGGTGCACTCGGTTTTGATACACTCTTTTTAGGTTCAGTTTTCTGCACATTTTTACCAATTATCTCCGTTTTACTCCCGTTTAATGGAGCACCTTTTGGAGTAGGATTCGTCTGCTCTTCCTTGGGCTTCTTAGGCACTTTAACAGGTTTCTCAAAGACATTTGCAACATATTTTGTTTTACTTTGCTCCAGCTTTTTCTTTTTAAGATCCTGCTCAACGTCGGTGAGATTGGGTTTGCCCGCTCTCTTTCCTAGAGGTTTGCGAGGTGCCTCTTCCCCTGTAGTCTCCTCCTTGTCACTTTCCGCTTTTCCCGACTCAGACTGA
The DNA here is from genome assembly GCA_018150835.1 of Drosophila repletoides. Classification (NCBI taxonomy): domain Eukaryota; kingdom Metazoa; phylum Arthropoda; class Insecta; order Diptera; family Drosophilidae; genus Drosophila; species Drosophila repletoides. The sequence continues at coordinate 327,277 of JAECWQ010000089.1, forward strand.
TCAGCTGCTATAGCTTCATCCAATTGCTTTTCATCAGCCTCCTGCTCTTCCTTAGTAATAGGTATGGTGTTGGAGAACTTCTTAAGCTTGGCCACATAAAAGCCATCCATATTGTTGGTGTGTGGATAGAATCGCTTGCTCAAGTTAAGGCTGGGGTGGTAACGATGCTGCCGGAACTTGGTGAAGCCAGGCTCCCCAAAATCAATGCCTAGAGGCACCAGCTTAACGTTACGTTTTTTGAGAGCATAATCAATGACCCATTCGTTCTCCTCGGGCAGTACGGAACAAGTCGAGTAAACGATGTACCCGCCTGTAGACGATTTGGCATCCACACAATCTATGGCTGTGAGTAAAAGTTTCCTTTGTAAGTTATAGCAACGTTGGACGTCGATCTCTGACTTTGTAGTTTTCACACTGGGATCTTTAGAGACAACGCCAGTTCCAGTGCAGGGCGCATCAAGCAGGACGCGATCAAAGCCCGTCATGATATTACGAAACTTTGTGGCATCCTCACAACTAACTACAGCATTAACAATGCCCAATCGATGAAAATTAGCCACAACAGCCTTGATGCGATCCCGATTTGCATCGTTTGCAAACAATACACCTGTATTCTTCATAACGGCAGCTATATGGGATCCCTTTCCACCGGGTGCGGAACACATATCCAGTATTCTCTCGTTCTCTTGCGGAGCCAGCGCCACCACTGGCAGCATCGATGAGGCACCCTGTATCATATAATGCCCAGCCAGATACTCGGGTGTAGCACCCAAGGGCACCGTTGAGTTAAAGATTACTAGACCCACATTGGTCCACTTACCCAGCGGATCCAGATTCACGCCGCGATTAATTAACGCTCCAGCTAAATCACGACGGCGTGTCTTCAACGAATTTGTGCGAATAGTCAACGGACGTGCTACCTAAAAAGACATATTTAAATATTCAGAAAAAAAATTATAAAACCATCTTCAAAATAATGACAAGATATAAACTACCTCTGAGGCTTCCAGATAATCCAGCAAATCGCTCAATTTGAATATATCCATTAGCTTGGACATAAGAAACTCGTTATAGCTGTAGTAAAGGCAGAGGTCTAGTCTAAGCTGATCCATATAGTCGCTACGTGGACGACCCTCCTGACGATATTTGGCAAAGTCTGAGAGAACTTGGGTGATATCCTTAATGCGCTGCTGCACATCCTGTAGGGATAGTTCCTTTTCAGCATCTTCACCGGGCTCAGGCAGTTGAAATATCTCTGCCTGATCCACAGTCATTTGCAGCTCTTCTTCGGCCAATTTGGCATCCTTGGCCTGACGCTTCTTTAATTTCTTATTGGCGCGTTCTATAGGCAGCTTATCATCATCATCATCATCATCATCATTATCATCATCATCATCATCATCATCATTATCGCTATCTTCGCTCGATACATCAAAGTCTGAGTTGCCGTCGTCATCGTCAAAAAGATCATCCAATTTCCCAACTTGTGCATCATCATCATCTTCCTCTTCTTCGATTTCTTCCTCTTCTTCGCCATCTTTTTCCTCTTCTTCTACTTCCTCGTCTAAACTAGCTTCTAATTCATTCTCATCGTCCTGCTCTTCTTCGGACTCCTCCTTATTGGCCGCCGTTTTTTTTTGTGTCTTTCTTTTAGGCTTCAACCAATCTTTGTTATCATCTGTAAAACCATTTGTTTGTTGTTTTTGTTTTTTTATTGGCACCAGCTGCGGCACATCCTCATCCTCTGTTGTTTCTTCCTGTTGCTTCACATCTTTCTCTTTCTCCTCCTCAGGTTCGCTGTCGCTGTTATATTTCTTTTGCCTCCGTGGTTGCTGTGCTCGCTTTTCTTTCAGTTTGGTTTTCTGTACAACTTTTTTTTGCTCCCTTTTGGCCACTCGCTGTTTCTGACGATGTGTTAATTTCTTATCCTCATCGTCTAGCGGCGCTGCAAGACAAAATAAACACCTTAGAAAATTGTCTAATAACTTTAACGTCGCTTGCTTACCAAATGTTTTTTTCGGAAAGGTGGGTGGGCCCTGTTTTCGCGCTTTGCGCCCGGGTCCCTTCTTTTCTTTCTCACTGTATTCCGCTTTGCGACCCATATTTCAGTTATATTCACACACGTTTTGCAGTCGAAAAAGAATGTTTTTAAAAAATGTGTGCCTCCACGTGCGGTGCTTCTGAGGATGTTTAGCAACACTGCTCGATAGCTGTTCGATACATAACTAGTTATCGGTAGAGTGAGCAAAATTAACTTGAAAAGTGGTTTAATTTAACACTCATTTCACATAGATAAATATTGGATGATTTATACTTAATGAAAACTGAATAATGCAAATTTCTTTTCTCGTTATTTATCATTTGCTGGATATACAAATCATCCACCATCTCCAAATAAATTTATCAGCTGATAATTGCATTAACCAACACTGTCAGTAATTGGCCAGGGCTTATCCATTAAAAATAAATCAACAAGGCAAAAAATGTAAAATGCTCGGGAATCGGCTTAATTAAAGGTAAACAGTCTGTGCACAGCAATGGATATAGCCAGCATTGAGTTGAGTGTAGAGGCCCTCATCGGCTCACTAGTAGCGCTGGGCGTACTCTTCGTATTTTGCCGGAGTATTCTTGCAGAAGATGTTGTCATTTGCATTTCTGGCAAAACACGTCACAGCTGGAAATCAATAAAAATTATCGAACAGGTAACGTAATCTCTGCCACCTGTTACTTCCGACTCTTATTCTCATTCCACTCCTTCCGTTCAGGCCTGTTTCTGCAATGTCTGCGAAATAATGTTAACCCCGTCCGCGGGTTTATTCTGTGACTGCTGCGGACTATGTACTCACTCGGCGCCCGCTTGTCAGCGTCAGGCAGACGTTTCTTATCGCTGCAAGGATAAATGGTTACGGAATTCAGATACAGTGCGTCATTTGTGGGTGCGCGGCAATTTGCCAATGAGCTACAGTTGCGCAGAGTGCGGCCAGGAGGCGGAACCGGACCAGCACAGCAGTAGTTCAGGGCCAGGGTTATATGGCTGGAGATGTGCCTGGTGTCAACGCTGCTACCACGACAACTGTTATAAAAAGGTGGACGTAAAGGCAGCCTGTGATTTCGGTGAATTTCGGGATATGATATATCCACCTTTCTGCATTGTGGCAGCCAGAACACGTGAGTCAGTGCGTCTGCACCTGGCTGGAATAAAGCCGCCGGATATAGAGAACTGGGAGCCGTTAATTGTTATAGCCAATACGAAATCCGGCAGCAGCACTGGCTCAAATGTTCTGTCGCTGCTGCGTGGCTACCTGCACCCTATGCAAGTCATGGAACTGGGCGCTCGTGGTCCACAGGATGCCCTACAGTGGGCGGCCAAGACAAGTCCACGCCCCTGTCGCATACTGGTCGCCGGTGGCGATGGTACCATTGGCTGGGTACTCAACACCATCTACACTCTTAATATCAAGCCTCAACCCTCGGTGGCTATAATGCCACTTGGCACTGGTAATGATTTGTCCAGGGTTCTTGGCTGGGGCGCTGAGCCCCCTTCTTTACTAGATCCCCTACAGATCCTGCGCAGCATTAGACGTGCTCGTTCCGTGAATCTCGATCGCTATGATCTACAAATTGAGAAGCTACATTACCGCCTGCCCATCCAAAGACATCCCATTAAGACAATACACGTCTACAACTATTTCAGTGTGGGCGTTGATGCCTATATCACCTACAATTTCCACAAAACGCGTGAATCTCGTTTCTACCTGCTTAGTAGCCGTATATTTAATAAGGTACTACTAAATTATATCCATTTTAGATTCTTATACTCTTGCTGAAAATTATAATTTTGAATTTTGCCCGCAGTTGCTGTATTTTACATTTGGCACGCAGCAGGTCATGCAACCAGACTGCGAAAGGATTGAGCAGAAACTAATCCTCCATTTGGATAATAAGCGAGTAGAACTACCGGAATTGCAATCTCTGGTATTTCTCAACATAGACTCCTGGGGAGCGGGGTGTAAACTATGCGAGCTGAGCAACTCGAATGGGGAAGGACGTATCATTAATTCCATATCTGATGGCATGATGGAGGTTTTTGGCATAGTCTCATCCTTCCACATTGCCCAGCTGCAGTGCAACATCAGTAAACCTTTACGCATTGGACAAGCCAAGCAGATACGGGTAATTCTTGTGTTAAACCTCGGGGAAAGATTCCACTCTAATCTCTCTAATTTAAATACAGCTCCAAGTGAATGCTACGGTTCCCATGCAGGCAGATGGCGAGCCTTGGATGCAGGCGCCTGCAGATATTCGCCTTCAGTCACGCAGCCAAGCTCGTGTCCTCAAGGCAGAAGAATCTGTCATAACCCACTAATAACGACAACTATCTAGTCTTAGTTACCCACGCAGTGCCACAAAAGCCCGAAATGTTGTAACTTTCTATTGTACTTAACCCTCACTAGGTTTAAGTCTTAGTCTGTTTGTCCTTCTTCTAACTTACGTTGAAAGCGTTAAAAATTTATTTTAGAGTGTAGCTAGCAAGTAACTTTTAACTTTTGTCTGTAACCACTCTCAGAGGGATGCAACTTATAGTTGGGAGAAGCTAAATCAACTATCATATACAAACCGGCTCACGGTTCAATCCAAAGTGTCGACCTTGAGTTCGGTTAGATAATCTCAGATATAGAAATTTCTCGATACATCTATGTGGCAAATATATGTACCTCCAAACATATTTATAGAATCTGAAAATTAACTATATTAAAAATACAAAAAAGGAAGTATTTATAAAGTACGTCACTTTATTCTTCTCCTGATAAGTTAAATGTTCGACTGGTGTGTTGTATAACAAAGGGAGAGCCGCATGTATACAACATTATGGGGGACTTTAAGGGGTATCTTTGTTTTTTTTTGTAATTGTTATCGAAAAGGCGGGTAATCAACGAAAGCAACGAAGTTGTATGGAGTGATCCGCCTTATAGCATGGTTAGCTCCATGATGGCATTCACAATGTCGTGGTTGTTGTTCTTGAGGGCCTTAATGGCCTTGGCGCGCGTTGTATTCGCCTGGGTAATGACCAGCTCAATATCCTTTTCATCTACGCCCGTCTCATCGACCTCCTCCTCATCCTCCTCGGCAATTGGAGCCACTGAAATAGTGGATCCTACACTATCTGCAGCGCCAGCTGCCTCTGGGGCCTTGAATTTCTCGGCAGCAGCCACCTGAGCCTGCTGCGACAGATCTTCGATCTTGGCCTCTCCAAAGACAATATATGTATCGCTGTGGGGATTCTTGTAGACATCCGGATTGTTGATGACAAACAGAATATTCTTCGACTTCCGAATGGTCACCCTATTAACACCCTGTATTTGCTTCAGGCCCAGCTTGAGCATGATTTTGCGCGCTTTCTTCTCTCCGCGCGATTGCTTCGCCTTAGAAACCACATCAATGGGCAGACCCGTTGCACCGCCTCCCAGCTGTGTGGTGCCCGTATCCGCCTCCTCCAACTCCGGAATTATTTCCGAATCGCTTTCGCTGCCGTCATCCTCGACGCGCACATCCACATCCTCGGGCTGCAGCTTCGCCTCGGCAGAGGTCGAAGGTGCTTCGTTCTTAATTTCAGTGAGCTCGGGCATACTTAACTGCAAAAGAAAAGTAAACAATATATAAGTACAGTGCCGAGGTTGGGGGTCATTTTGCAATCGATTTTTCAAGCAATATTTTTAGCCCTTTTGACAGTCGCAACAACCACAATATATACAAAATAACATAGATAAAAACATGCTTTTGTTCGTACAATTTTCAATTTATAACTTTAGAACGTGATGGCCGCTAAATTTAGGAATTATTTACCTGTGAATAACACTAGCAGCACGGAGTCGCAAAACGTTTTTTGTGGAAAGAAAGTGTTGCCACCTAATAGAAAATAAAGAAATAGAGATGGAGTCCAATAATTGATGCGATTATCGATAACACTGATATGTTGCTTTGTTAATCCAAACGACTGCAAGCTGATTGCTATGTAACTCAAACCGGCTGTTTCAAATGCTCACATGCTCATCCAATATCAATGAATTTGGTATGACGCAAATAAAACCTATTAATTAATAAATTTACCATGACTGCACACACAACTAGCCACTATGTAACTGACAGCAGTAATTACTTTCCAATTTCCAATTATATTGTATAAACAATTGTTTGAGCCAGGGCTTAATTACAGTTTTGCCAACAAGCCTTGTTACTTATAGAAAGGGTTCAAATGACACAATTAATAGGCAGGAATAGCTGTGGTCGGGCACTGTCCTGCCCGCAAATTGGAAGTGGGCGTGTCAATTGCTGGGTAAACATTGGACAGCTTTCATTTTTCGTTCTTTGGGTGTGTGTATTATGTGTGTGTGTGTTGTTGCGGTCAGCAGGAACACATGTTCGACTTCGGAACTCCAACGGCAAAAGCAGAACGTAATCGTAATGATTATTAAATATTTATTAGTTGAACGATGTAATTTAAGGACTGGGGCTGGGGTAAGCAAGAAGCAGAAAGAGAATGAAAAATTTAAATTTGTCAGCAAAATACGAGTATTCACAGTTGTCATCTTATTGATATTGATGCAGTAAGTAGCAGCAGTAATTCGCTGGCTGTAGTTTTAATTATTTTTATTTTATTTCATTTTGTGCGCATTTTTAAACGCTGCAAACGAGTCCCAACTATTCGAAGCATTCACAACAATTTGTCAGTAAATAATTTCGATTCTGTCGTTGTATCTTTGCATCTGTAGCTGTAGCTGTGTATTGTAGCTGTATCTGTATCTGTATCTGGGGGCTGCGTATTCGTCTTCGTAGAGTCGTCTGGTTGGGGCCACATCCCGGGTGTCAACAGTGCTCTGATTTATTTGGGCGCATGAAACGCTTCGTTGCAATTCGTTAATTTGTCCGTTTTCCGCTGGGGAGACTGGCAAAAAAATCAACAAAAAGAAAAAAAAAAGAAAAGAATCACAAGCAAAATCTATAAGTAAATACATCCAGAAAGAAAATAAAAAATGTCTTCATACAAGTTTATGCCAAGTTTAATTGACACAGTGCCAAAAAAAATGACAAGCTTTTATCATCACAACAATAATCGCCGACAAGGCGCATAATTATATTGTAATTTATGCGCAGGGCAGACAAAAGAAAATTCAATTTTGCTCGTAAAATATTTCAAACACCCAAACGTGACCAAATGCTATTTAATTGCTTATATCGAATACAAATTTTTAATGATTGCCAAAAATTTGGTCAATTATTACCAAATTAATAACCTCATATCCAAATTAACAAACGTGTGAAGAGCAGCTGGCATAATAATAAGTGTGAAGGCTTTTCTCTTTCAGTTTTATGATTAATTTAATTATGACTCAGTGTATGTCCGTTCTGCAGGATTTCAGAGCTTTAATTAAGAGCATTTAGTATTGGATAACTATTTCTTGTTTTACGAGTAATTAAGTTAAAGCTTCGTCAAGATTCGAGAGCTTTGATGGAGAGTACTTAATATTGGATAAAAAGAACAATTGAATTGAATCAAGATAATAAGGTCTGCAGAGCTTTACCTGAATGAAAAGTTCTCGATCTTACATCTTTAGATATTAGAATTTCGTAATCGGAGGAATTAAAGTAAATTTAATATACCTTTTAACGACTGTAGTCCACAAGTCCCAAGTTAGCTTCATGTAGAGCTTATTAATATAGAAGAATGTTTTAAATTGTAGGTGTATATATATACTTATATATGTGCTAATGATGCAGAACTAAAGCCTTCAGACAAGTGCAATATCCCCACTGCAGTTAAATGTTTGAATTGAAATTGGTCTGTAATATGCCACGCGAGACCAACCCAACCTAAGCCCCCGTCTCTAACCTCAAACTGTGTAAAGAGGCTGCTGACAATGAAGAAGAAGACATCGGTGAACAAGGTGGCAAAGACGCAGAAGGCGAAGGGAAAAAGGCAGCGCTGTGGTTTGTCTGACTCTGATTACCGCACGACTCGAGCAGAAAGCAATTAGGGAGCCAGCTCTCTATGTATGCTTAATATACGACGAGTATTACTTACTCTGGCAGTACCCTAAACACACAACACACAACACAACAACAACAACAGATGAATAGAAAACAGAAAAGAGACAAGTGCAACCGGTTTAACGGCAATTAGCATACAGCCAATCAGAGACGCTCAACAGCAATACACAAGCACGCCATATTGGCCATTAATGAGGCGGAGCTAGCTCTCTCGCTCTGCCTCTCTCACTCTCTCTTGTTGCTTGTATGCCCTGGTGGTGGTTTTTGCTTGACAGCGTTGGGTGCCGATTCGCCCATCCGCCGACTGGCTACGTGTGGCTTGTGTTCTTGCTTTGGGTTTCATTCGCGCGCAGATCTTTGAACGGTTCACTGCGTCAACGTAGCGCGCACTCACACACGTGTTCTGTTTTGAAATTAAAGAAAATTCTTAGATTTTTAGTCGGATAATGCAAAACGAGCATACGGCGCTGCTGCCGCCGGTAGAAAGCAGTAATAAATTGGTCAGCAAGCCATTTCCCAAGCCCTTCTCAATTGAAAGTTTGATTGCGAATCAAACACCTGCCGTTGAGCAGGATCGGGAACGGGAACGGGATCGGGAAAGAGAGCAGGAGCTTGAACAGAAACGTGATTGTGATCGGGAGTTTAATGCGCGTGCGATGGCGCTGGGTCTAACACAGTTTCCGCTCTATAATCCCTGGCTACATGGCTATTTTGCCCAGAATCATGAACGGCTAACTCATTTAATTGCCGGCGGCTGTTACCTGGGCTCGCCTTTTGCCGGCAAGGAGTCTCAGGTAGCTCCACCGCCTTCACAACCGCCGCATGCCTTGGACCCTTTAAGATTAAGTCCAACAAAGTCCAATGATGCCGAGTTGGCTCATCGAATTTCGCTGCCTCAACAGCTGGACACCCGTTTCCTGCCCTTCAATGCCGTTGCTTCGGCTGGTACAACACCTTCGGACCTAAGTTATCGTCGCTTAGCGGAACTCATGAATCAGGATTACGTACATAATTTAAGTATGCATACTCGTCTCCAGCACATGGCCTCAGTGCGTACCCCAGATGAAAGTCATCATCAGGCACTGGCTCCGGGAAACCAGGAACCATCGCCTCACCAGTCATCGCCCTCCAAGTCTCACAGCCCTGTAGAACCGCCAGTAGATGTGGGCATGGATGAGGACTACGAGTGCAGCGGCGATTCCTGCAGCGACATTAGCCTCACCATGTCGCCGCAAACCTATAATGCAGATCTGGACAAAAGTCGCAATGGAGGTAGGTACACACAGAATGGACCATTAGCTCAATTTATTATTTAGAGAAAAATGTTAAATGATAATCCTTCACTCACGATGGAAATTCTTAGAGTTACGTTTGCTTGTAGAATATGGTTCAATAGTTAGTTATGTGCGTGTCTTCCATGCCTGAGTCCTGTGTAATTGATGAAGTATAGGGTCTGAGATTAAAAAGGTAATAGTAGTAAGATTATCAAGGAATCGTTTACCGCTTGGACGACATCGCCGCAGAATCTTTGAGAAATTCTTCCAATATTAGAGCGACCCCAAACAAAGAAGTACATCAACTCGGTCCTCCTGATTTTCAGGCTAGAGTGGTTCTGTCATGGTAATTAAAATGGTGCTGCCAAGTCATAGGCAAAATTAGCATAAACGCATTAAGACCCAATGTTTGATGTCAATCAAAGTTCTTAACTCTTGCGCATTTATATAGAGAAAGAGAGAGAATATAAAAAGGAGAGGGGCAGAAAGGGAGACACTGACAATTGAGAACAGTAACAATAACATTAAAATGGAGCTGACGTTTTGACAAACGTAACGATTTACTCATTGAAATAGAAAACGAAATGGCAAGGAAAACTCTTAGCAAACCGCATCATAATGAGTCCTCATCATATCCCCATACCATTTGCGAACATGAGAGACTCGTGCTGAGGGTCTCCATTGTAGGTTGGCCCAACACATTTTAAATCAATTCGGCAGCAGAACTGAAAAGGCGAAGCGAATTTTCCAGTAATATATTCATAACTGATACTCTTGTTGGTTGGTTCGTTGGTTGGGAGTGTGCAAAATTATATTCTCGAAGATCTACCCTCACAACAAAGTCATTTGTGGGGGTGTGGGTGGGGGGAGGAGGCAATAAACTGAAGCCCAGACCAGAGATGATGAGGACTCAAATAAATCAGTGACAGTGTTGGGAATAGGCATATCTGAAGCGTGTAAGTGTTAAAAAAGCGCTTAACCGTTACCCAAAATAATCAGACGTCCCCGCGGGGATGAACGTGCCAACCAACCCCCTCTCTCTCTCTCTATATATATATATATATGTTCCTCCCCCATGGAACGTTTAAAATTCACACTCAACTTGGGTCATCACATAACACAGCAGCGTATTAAGTTTCAAGTGTTGCCTTCTTGTTTTCCGAATGGGAAAGGGAATGGGAATGGAGTAGCGACGTCGCTCGACCAAGTCAAGTGTTGCCGTCATTTGGACACACATGTCTCCAGTTATAAATAAATATGTTTGCCACAAGTTATGACACAGCCCATTTACGCCAGAAGTCTCCGACCCTGCACCCAAAACTTGTTAAGGGCTGTTAATGGCCATATTCAATGCTAAAGTTAAATATGAGCTAACAGGCTGCTTGCAAGTTTAGGTTTGGGCTCAATTCTAAATTGATATTTAAGATATTCTCCTTTGACATAGGTCGATCGTCAAAAATAAATAATGATACAGTTCGGTTTTAGGTTCGACAACATTTTAAACAGGCTTTATCAATTCGCCTCACCATCCTGATCATTATTATATATACGTCATAGGGTCGCAGTAGGTTAAACGCACAGTTATAATATCCTTTATAGGTGCAAAACAAATTCTGGCTAACAGCCTTGGCATCAAAAAAAGTAAAGGTTGAATTTGTTACATTGCAGCTTACACGAATTCGGACAGTGAGGACTGCAGCGATGACGAAGGCGGCCACTCCCGACATGAGACTGGTGGGAAGGAGTCTCAAGGAGGCGGCAGCAATAGCTCCAAATCGCGACGGCGTCGCACAGCATTCACGTCGGAGCAGCTGCTTGAGCTGGAACGAGAGTTCCATGCTAAAAAGTATTTAAGTCTAACGGAACGCAGTCAAATAGCCACAAGTCTGAAATTGAGTGAAGTTCAGGTGAGCTAACGAATATCCCTCTCCGCACAATTTACTACACTAAATACAATTATAATAATAAGTATAATAATTTACAATAAATATATTAATATCTAAATTAACATCGGCCATTCTTTCAACATATTTAGGTGAAAATCTGGTTTCAAAATAGGCGTGCCAAGTGGAAACGCGTAAAAGCAGGACTCACGTCCCACGGTCTGGGGCGGAATGGGGGTGCCAGTGGCACTAAGATTGTAGTGCCCATACCGGTGCATGTGAACCGGTTCGCGGTGCGCTCCCAGCATCAACAAATGGAGAAAATGTGCCTCAGCGGGCCCAAACCGGATCTGCGCAAGAAGCTATCAACTGAAGCGATTAGCGGTTTCGAGAAGTTCAATGCTGGCGGAGCCGGCATTGGCAACTCTCCTGGCTCTACAATGGGTGTGGGCGTGGCCATGGGAGTAGGCATGCCACCAATGGGCGCATTGGCATCCAGCCCCGCTGCCTCGCTCTCCCTGGCACGTAGTATCTATTAAGACAACACCAAGCACTACAGTTGCCACAGAAATGTTTCGCTCAGTTAACTTTGTATATAAGAATGTACCCCATAATTTGGTTAAGTGTAGAAACAGAGTTTTGTAAATAAATAAATTTGAATTCAAATGAACTTAATACAAGTTAGACCTAATGTACCAATAGGTGAACTCCGCAGTCTGTTAATATTTTATCTACAATTCGGAAGAGCTTCGGGCTTCGGCTAATCGAAGCAATTTCCGGCTAACCACTACAATAAATTCCTGGATAGCTGAATACGCCTCCAAAAGTGCCAGAATCAGCTTTGAATCGCACTTGGCCCATTTATTCTGGGCCACTCAAGGGGCATACAAATTTCAGTGTCAATTGGAACAATTAAACTGCCAATTTATGCGATTCACCACGGATCCCCTGGAGGCGAGCATCGAGCCTGTTCTGAGCTCAGATTCTAAGTGTGACTAATTTTTGTAATTTAACGCACCAAATTGTCGCAAATACACTCACTTTCGGTAGTGTGGATGAGTGTGAGTGAGTGTGAGAGATTGTGAGAGAGTGTGCGAGCAATCACTCCAGGTGTCTCATGTGTCACGCCTCTTCAGAGGGCGCACACACATGAGTTATTAGGTTTTGTTAAGGGACTCTACGAGTCGCATAGCCCTCGGATGCTGTGTGTGAATTGTTAATTGCATTAGCGACTTATTGGCTGGGACAATTGACTTTTGTGTTGTTTGTTTGAATATAAAAAAAACTCTCTAACCACCCTGTATATATGGCCTGGCGGCAGGCAGCAGCACCCTTCTGCATTCGAATTCGTATTCGGATTCTGTCCTCAGCTCGTTTCAGGTTCAGTTTCAGTTTCGTTTTCCAGCTTTATGCTGGGACACGCCTCCAAGCATGAGTTTTTATTATTGTAACACTTTGCAGGCAATTTGCTGCCGGCTGCGACTGTTCTTTTCCTTCCTGGCTTCATCTCTGTGAATCTGAATCTGAATCTGAATTGCGGCAAATGAACAAAGTGCCACTGGATGCTGCTCTTCCGAAAGGGAGGTTTTTGTTCGGCTATGCAGGCTGCAGATTGCTCTGTAAATTGTAGAGTTCACTAGCTATATTTAACTTGATTTTATCAATTACATAAATACTTCTAGGAATATTGCCAGTAAACTAGGCAATGAAAACAAATATTCGGAAAGTTTTTTAATCAACTTAGATCATTCACAATTCGTTGCAGCTGGAACTAGGAGTTTTATTAAAAGGCCAACATGGAAATCTGTGTATCATTGCGGCATAGGTGTGGCCCTTGTGGCAGGCAGTCAGAGGATCAGGCAGCTATTCTTTTGTTGTAAATTATATTGCCATTAATTATGTGCGGATTTGTGTTCTTTTAGCAGTTAAACAACCATAATGCTGCATGTTAAAAATCACTTTAAAATCATTAAAAATGGGGAAATGGAAAGAGAGCGGAAGGAAACTGTTTTCTTAAAAAGAGTGAACTTTAAATTTAGTAGAATTATTTAATTATTGGCATATTTTGAGTAAATTCTATATTTTATCAAATCAATGTCCTAGAACCCTCTCTTTTTTTCAATATATTCTACCCGTCACAGGAAGTGCGTCTATCTTTTGAAAGGGGGTCATTGTCGAAAGGCAGAGGCTCATAAATCATAAGTCAAATGCGAAATGCTTGCTGTCATAATTTGTCATGAGGCGTGGCCACGCCCTTCGTTTGCCTTAGTTCTATGCAGATGTACGGGACAATTGAATGAACCACGACTCAGACGCGAAGTCAAACTCGATGCATGTGGCAAGTTTTCCAAGTCAAGAAAATGTTGCAAGTTATTGCTGCCTAAGCTTGATTCTATATCAAAGAGTTTAAATCGAAACCGACTCATTACCCGGTATGCTTGTCAAAGAAATTACTCCATTCTGGCATGCCGAGTGAGTTGGGAGAGGAGTAGAGGGGTAACCACTGGGCTGTGGGCAGAAACGGGCAATCACTTGACAGAAATATGTATGTAAAACGGCTTGTAAATGAAGGGGCCGCCCCGACAATAGTATAATCGCACTGCTGCCCACTTTATTTCTTGCTTTGCCATGCAATCTGTCAATTTACAGAGACATAAAGACAGTAGCAATTCCTCTCTATCCCCTTGGAGTCCACCGATCGTATCACCCAAGTCATATAGCTGGGGTCCGTCACGGTCGCCGTTGAAATTCTGATGAAAACCGAAAAATGCACTCACGCACCTGAATCCCTAATCAGACGGCAATCGAAGACACAAGACCCAAGTCCAGAGCTCAGGGAGACAGACTAACAGACTGGCGGCTACCGGCGGCAATGCATTCGTTCCTTTTTTCTTTTTTTTCTTCACTTATGTCTTGTGAATTAATTAATTACAATTTTATGATTTTATTAATTTCCAAACTCAAATATGAGAGATATTGAAATGCGGTTGTCTGTCTCTGTCTCTGCTTCTCCTTCCGTCCCGACCCTCTCTCTCTCTCTCTCAGTCTCTCTTCGCGACCATCCATCCATATTCCAATTCGAATTCCCATGGCTTATGGGCACGTACGAGCTCGTCTCGTAATAATAATGAATGTAAATTGCCTCAATGAACGATTTAATGTCTTAATTCATTATTTACAATGCATTTTCATTTTGTTTGGCTGCCGCCGATGCACTTATACGATGCCACGCCCACGCCCCCACCACGCTCACGCTCACATTGAACGCCCCACAAAGTGAGCAACGGTTGACAGTTCCACAAACAATTTGAATATAATTATTACAATGGGTAAATACTCGTATTTGTTGTTGTTTTATTCAAAAAGAAACAAATACAAAGTGCCGACTGCATGTGCCCAGTTTAATAAAATAGGAAAGAAAAACTAGAAAATATTTTTTATATATTTCACAGCATTTTTTGGTCACGAAGGAAGACATTAATCAAAAATTTGTCAGCTATTTCGTGCAGGCTAATTAAAAATAAATATATTAATGCTCATAGGTTAGGCAATTAAAATTTTCAAATACTTGCTTAAAAGAGTTTCTCCATTTAACATTATTATTATTATTATTAGAGCAGATATATTCTATGGAATCATTCGTATTTCTCCACACTTTTGTATAAAGACGCAGGACAGAGGAAGGGTATACCAAGTAGGTCAATTCATTCCCAGCCGCCACCCCATCATTCTATCCAAGTTATTTTTTTTTGCATTTATCACACTGTGCGGTTCACCAAAATCACTTCCGCCTCTGTCTTACCCTACAAACCGAGGTCGCCTGATCATGACCGCATAATAAAGCAAATTTGGTCGTGTGCACGTATTTCCAAACCCAATCCCAATCCAGATGGAAATCTTTGATTTCCTTGAGCACTGTGTGTGGCCTGCCGAATTGAGGGAGAGAGCGAGAGATCGTTTAGGATGAGTTACGAGGCCATGCGTCTACGTGCACCGTAAAAATTTTATAGACCCAAAGGACACGTCCAGATTTCCAACGTATAATTGATAAAACTGTTCAGATAAGATGAGAACTGCAGTTAAGTAATTGATATTCCTGTCGATTGTCAAGTTTTACCGGCTACCCGCTGAGCAGTGGGTGCAAAAGCAATCAGGAATCAGCAATTTAGGAATTTCAGGAATAAGCCTGTGGATGTGGCAACTAAAAAACCAACGGACTGCGGACAATTTATGCCACAGCATACGGAACTGGGAACACCCCCAGAGGAAACGGGAGCGGGAGAGAGAGCCAACGGGAGAGAAAGACTTTGGTGAGTTGGCAAAAATAAATATAAAAAAATGTCGAAATAATAAAAAAAAGATGTTTGCAGCACAAAAAGCACATCATTGTCATCTCCCGGCTAACATTTTGGGACCAGTCTTTTTTGCAACGCCCACAAGCCCACACACACACATGCACATATGTATGTATATAGTCTATGTCTGTCTGGACGCGCTCTAGTTCCGCCCACCGACTTCCGGCCACATAAGTGCCAACTCTGAGACTCAGTTTTGTATACCCCGTACATAAAATATTAGAAAAGGAGTATTATATAGATATATCCGAAATGCAGATCAGTCAGTTTAAGCATCTATTTTTTTGAAACACTTTCTATGAAGCAGAAAGTGAATAATGTTATGAGTATATTTCGATTGGTTGGCTAAAGTTGTAAAGCAAACAATGCTGAAACAATATATGAAAACTAATAGATGCTACTGTAGAAATCAATTTATTACAAATTAAAGAGTATTTCTATCGACGAGCATTATTCACTTGATTTGCTGCTACAATTTAAGCTCTTAATGTACTAAAGTCTGACGGAATGGGTGGCGCATGTCCATAATTACAAACCACCCACTGAGCACCACCTCTCTCCCCGCCCTCTTTTCAACGAGCCCCCACCGCTGCCACCACTGGCAGTAAAAAAGTGATGACGTAGTTTGTGCCACAACTGAATTGTTTGGCAACGCCTACCGCCCAGCGGGTGCACAAATTTTGCGGCAATCATTGCCGGGCAACGGCTGTTAAGTGCTGCCGGCGGCTTCACGCTGACGCTGACGCTGGACAGCAGCCAAAATAAAAATGGAAAACCGAACACATTAAAAAGAAAAATAAATAATAATTTTAATTGAGCATGAGGAGAAATGGTTTTCAAATTCTAACTGCTCGTTTTGGTTTCACATTTATGATATAGCAGCTAGCTTTCGTGCGGGAGCACAAGCTTATCGAAAACTCAAGTTAAATATATCGCTGTATATCTCAAATATTTCCGATAGATGACGCCTAGCTTTGGCGCTTATTATCGAAACTCAGTAACTTTTACTGTGTCCTCCGCGCGTAGCTATCCGCAGCTATTTTCTTAAGATATTTCGCAGTTAAACTCTCATTTTGGTTAACAAGCTTCAGCAAAGCGCCGTCCTTCCGTTGCAGCAGCTGATGCGGCGCTCCGAACTCTATAATCTGTCCTGCATCCATCACAAGAACGCTGTCGTTGTCCATCACCGTGTGGAGCCGATGCGCAATTGTGATAACGGTACACTGGGCAAACTTTGTGTGTATCGTCTCCTGTATCAGCTTGTCCGTTCTGTAAGTAGTCAATATAATCTATACAATCTATTCTTTGTATAAATAAATATATATATATATGTATATATAAGCAAGTTAGCTATTAGATACTCTGTACCCAAATATGCCCTCTTCTAGTTAAAAGAGTCGTCTATTATTTTTTTCTTCGTACTTGCCAACTTATTTATACCCTCTTCGTATATAATATATTCAATACAATTAACGGCACACATTTTTTGGGTCACGCACACGAGCACACATAAATAAACACACACACTTACTCTGCATCCACATTGGCTGTAGCTTCATCCATGATGAGTATTCGGTTATTACGGAGAATAGCTCGTGCCAGGCAAACCAATTGCCTTTGACCCATACTGAAGTTGGACCCGCCGTCCTGCATGTGACAGGCGAGGCCGCCTTCCAGGCTGGACACGTGTTTTTTTAGCTTTACATCTTGTAAAGCGTCCCAAAGGATGTCGTCTGACTTCTGCCCGAAAGGATCGAGGTTGAAGCGTAATGTCCCTGAGAAAAGCACCGATTCCTGTGGTATAATTGAGATGCGACTGCGTAGATCATGCAGCCCCAACTGAGCAATGTCGTGGCCATCGATCTCGATGAGTCCTTCGTTGAAAGCAAGACGGAAAATAGCTTGTATGATGGACGATTTGCCAGCGCCCGTGCGTCCTACTATGCCAATTTTCTCCATTGGACGTGTCTCAAAGTTCAGGCCTTTTAATATTTGCTGATCCTCCGGAGCGTATCGCATGTGTAGCTCCCGGAAAAGCAGGTGACCAGTCTGTGGCCATTCAATTGGTAGATTTAAATCCTTTGCCGACTCAAGCTCTGGTTCTGAGGGTGTGTTTGCATATTCCAACACCCGTTCCACGCTTGTCATTTTATTCTCCAGCTCTGCAGTTTGTCGCATTCCCCACTGACACATAATCACCAGAGTCATGGACTGAGTTATAGCCAGACCTACATCTCCGCTGTAGAAATTTTGATTGATAACCAGAAAACTAAATGTAACAGCCAATATATAAACCACGCAAATCAGATCCGTCCAGAAGGAAAACGCCCGGTTCGCGCTGGTATAGAGAAATAACGCCGAGGAGTTTATATTCTGATGGGAATGAAAAGTTTGCTCTAGTTGAGGCATGGCATCCAATGCGCGTATTGTAGTCAAACCCTGGAAGGTTTGGTTAGCATGCGAGTAAACGGGACTTCGAGCTGGGAAGGAGTAGCAAAATTTAATTTTTATATAGTTATATTGTATATCTTCTCCAAATTACTTAAGCTTTCAATACGCTTCAAGCTGCGACTGGCGCCTATATAGAATGCTCGGCACAGGTACATCAGCAGCACCATAATGGCTGCTGGAATAAGTAGCCAATAGTTGGCTATAGCCACAATTACTAGTACTGCCACCACATCCACAAGGAACTGTAATGGGTAAGAACAGTATTAATATGTTAAGCAATTCAATCTACATAGTTATCGGGTATAAGTTATAAGACTATAGGGCTGCAAGCTTAGTGTGCTATTGAAGATAATATTAAATTAAATTACGATCCTTTCTTTTCAGATAAATGAAATTGTTGACTAACCTGCAGCGAGTCCATCATAGCCTGCGGCAGCGCCACGTCTACGTTCTCAATGTCGCTGGAGAAGCGATTCAAGACACGGCCCGAAGGATTTGAATTGAAAAAGAGCATGCGAGCACGTATGATGCCAGCAAAGAGAAGATTATGTAGTTGGAGTGATATGCGCAGGCACAAAAGAAAGAAGCCAAACGTACGAAGAAGATATAGGGCCAGCGTGCAGACCAAGAGTACCGTATACCAGGTGACCATCCTGGCTCGTGTCTCCTCGAATTTCTCGGGTGTTTCATAATCACGATTCTCCTCCCAAGTTGCCCAACGAGATATAAAAATATCCATGAGGGCTTGGCAGGCTCGAGCAAGGACAAAAAGCGCTAGGACTAAGCAAACCAAGACAGGTGCGCCCAGTGCCTGGAAATAAGCCTTATAGGTTTCATAACTAACGGCACCTTGACTCTGAATCTCTGCATTAATACCGTTTGGGTGCTGGTCAACCCCAGATTTCTCAGGATCCTGAAATAGCTTGGAGTTTCTGTCCACTTGGCTAAGCACACGCTTCACCTGCTGCTTGTCCGCTTCAATGGCCTCAAGATCCGGTGCTGCATGTTTTTCAACTATATCTCGTAGCTCTGCGTAGCTGCCCTGATGTGTGAGGCGTCCTGTTTCGAGGAGCAGCAGATGATCGACATGTTGCAGCAGTTGGACATGGTGAGTTACCAATATACGTAGCTTATCAGCCAGGAAACGATTAAAGCACTTGTCCATTAACAGTTTACCTACTCGCGAATCCACAGCAGCGAGTGGATCATCAAACAGATATATATCCGCCTGGCGGTAGACAGCACGTGCCAAACTAATTCTGGCCTTCTGGCCACCGCTTAAGCTGATGCCACGCTCACCCACTACAGTTGCATCGCCGTGGGGTAATAGCGCGAGATCAGTGTCCAGCTGGCAGGCATGTACCACAGCCCGATACCGTTGCTCATCGTAAGGCTCTACAAAAAGTATATTGTCCCTTATACTGGCCTGAAAGATCCAGGCTTCCTGTGGTGCATAACTCAGCTTGCCGTGGACTTCCACCCTGCCCAGCATCAATTCCACTTCGCCCAGTATGACATTTAGGAGCGTACTTTTCCCGGAACCCACGTTACCTACGATGCCCACCATTTGTGTCGCTTGGAACGCCAAGCTGATTCCTTTTATGTGGGTTCTTCGTCTCACCAGGATACTGGCCTTATCCCAACTGGCGCTGACTTCATGGAGACTTAAACTCGTCCTTGCACTTTCCTGGGAATGCAATCGACCCATAAGCAGGGGCTTAGCAGGTGTTACAGCGTTTAGATCCAGTGTAGGATTATCACGGCCTCTAGTACAATCTTCTCCGGAGGGCTTCTCACTCTGCAGCAAAAACTCTACAACGCGCCTGGCGCTGACCACCGTTTGGGCCCAGGTGGTTATAGCCAGTGGCCAAAAGTGGAGCAATGAATCATTTAAGAGACTATAGTAGGATGAGAGAATGAAGACCTTCTGTGCCGTAACTACATCGCCCGTATACACATAAGCGATAAGACTGAGAAAAAGGGACACCTTTGATATCATATTGGTGCATTGTAAAGCCGCGTAGATGCTCATGGATCCCTTTATTGCATTCACCTCCCGTTTCCTCACGTCGGCTATTAATTTTGCAAATGATTGCTCCCAGGCATACATTTTAATCACCTGTATGGCGCTGATAATCTCATTCATCAGCTTGACCCGCTCGTCACGATGCTGCGCAGATCTTGTGCGAAACTGTGCCGCTGCTTTGGCAGCCCAGGCCTGCAGTGGTATCAGCAACACTATAAAAGCAATTCCTATGAGAGCCGTCCAACCGACTTGGCTGTACATAATATACCCAAAGATGCATGCCTCCACAGGACCCTTCCAAAGGTCGTGAAAGAAGTAAAATGTGAGATCGAATTGTGGCAAGTCGATGGACATTACTGATATAGCTCGGGCGCCCAGACCTTCTCCGGTATTAACAGCCGCTCGCAAACATTTGCGGTATATAAGACCAGCACAAGCCAAGCGTATTTTTGTGCCCACAGCAAATACGTAAAACATGAAAGGATGGAAGACCAAGGAGGTGACCAGTGAGCATAACACTATTCCCATCGCATACAAATAGGCACTTTCCTTCGAAATACTGGTTTGCCCCTCAGCAAAGTAGGAGATCAATCCGCCAAGCAATAACGGTTGAAAGGAGCTATATAATGGATTAATCACAAAAACATATATGCATATTAAAACCTTATTGATAATGGATAAAATTACTGTAGCAGCTGCAATTTATTCGGGTAAGTGATTCCAATCAATTATATTATATATCATATTATATTATATATTAAGAAAACTACTACCCACTGACCTTCAACAGATTTTTCAAATCCTTGAGTAGAAAATGGACAAAGGGAAGGTTTTTCAAATCTATATATTTAGTCAACTTTTTAAGGGTTTATATGAAGTTTCACAAATCTTATTTCCGTTCTTTGAGAATGTGTTGCTGATGAAATTGAGTTTTAATAAAATATTTATACTCACTGTATCACGATTTCCAGGGCGGAGTAAAGTACACAAATAGGGACAAACTGGCACCCATAGAAGCTGAATATTAGATGTAGCAAATTTGGTTGCTTTCGTTGAGATTCTCGTATCCATGGTTGCTGTAAGTCTTCCGTCAGTTGCTCACTGTCGAAACTGGGTAGATGAGCATATAGCTCATTGTCAGATAGCTCTTCACGGCGTCCTTTGCGGAAGACATGACGCATCCAGCTAAAGTAAAATGTGGTGATTAGAGCTGTTTTATCTTATCGACAGAGCTTAAGATAGGCACATCCATGATGACAAGACTTAAGACTTGGAGCCTGAGCCTTGCAACGTGCCGAGGAACAGGCAATAGATAGGGATCTACAACTATAGCAATTGTGAAATTGAATTGAGACACTCCAGTAAATAATAACCTTATCTAGACAAAGGCGACACAGGGCTTAAATGGACGATATGACCTTCACCATTGGCACTATTCAGTTCTTATGAATTTCAATGATCTGGATATGTTAAACTCACACGAAAAACCACTTTGACAAAAAGTTTGCCTTTAGGAATGGATTTATTTCGCGTTTAATATATGTATTCGTATTCATAGCTCCTCCATTCACAAAATTATACTATGCCTTCCGCGACTGACGAATTCAAAGTGACTCGCATATCGCCCAGTCCGTTGCTTATAAATGATATTGTTTACCTGTAGTAAAAGTAGCTAGACCGTCACTCCTAGACGTTTTGCACTAGGCACAACACGAAATAACTGATTAAAGTGGCAATCAGTTGGTTAATGAGACGGTTCTGAAGTTCTGAATAGATATAGTCAAATGCGTTATCGATGGTCGGAACAACTTGTTATTGCCGGCCATTTGTGTGGCCATTTATTGCAGATTTCAGCCATATTTGTGTTCCTAAAGCTGTTTAGTAAATCTCTGTGGTATTAGGGATATTTAAATACATTAATTGGCCTTTGTCTTAAACTCTAAGCCAGATAGCGAATTCTGGTTACGGTGCAACGAACGATGTTTATTTCAGTCAACTAAAGGTTGTAGAATCTTATCGGGGAGAATTGCGATTCTATTACGCTATAAATGTCGTCACTGATAAGTTGTTTAAAACTATCATTGATAGATAGATAAGAGCTAGTTAGCTTTAATATCATTTAAATAAT
Source organism: Drosophila repletoides (assembly GCA_018150835.1). NCBI lineage: Eukaryota > Metazoa > Arthropoda > Insecta > Diptera > Drosophilidae > Drosophila > Drosophila repletoides. The sequence continues at coordinate 349,440 of JAECWQ010000089.1, forward strand.
ACACATAACAGACACAGCCGTTTGGCAAACATAAGGAAAAAACAAACATTCAGCGGAATGCACAAATTAAATAAATAAATTTAAATGGACATAATAATAATTAACTATGGTTTCTCGGGATTCTAAGGCAGATTGTGCAGGTCTTCTTCCGTATAGAGCTGATCTGTACGATCGTAGGCATTGCGCATATGTAGCAACATGTCGGGTAGCCTCTCAACTGCTCGTGGCACGTCAACATGCTGACATACGCGTCTTAGGAGTTCGCCTCGGGTCGGTATCGCAAACATGGCTATTTGGGCACCTTTCCTTATAAGAAATGCATGATGCTTGGCCAGTGTATCATTATATGCAGATTTGCAGATATTGTTAGCTTTCTCATCATCCGCCACGTTTTGAAGACGATTTAGAAACTCGTAAACAAACTCTGTAAAAAAAAGAACAAAGCAGAGATAACAGTAAATAAAAGTGCTCTAGACGAGAGTACTCGACTTGTGAATACTCTGTACATAAAATATGTATAATATATGTGGACATAACCACTCGAGAATCAGGAAATTTTATGTACTACTTGATAATTTGGAATACATACAATTTTTTTCATAAGGGTCGGATAGCTATCATGAATATATCCTTTACGGTTGACTATACCTTCTACCTATTAGTTGTATTAACTAAAGTTCAATATACTCTTCCCTGTCCATTTTTTAAAGGGTGCATAGTATAATAATAAATAATCTTATCAGTAGGCAGTATAACTACCTAGTCCACGGTGTAGTCTTAATAAAGTGCGACTTCCAGAGACGTAGCCTTTTTGTTGTAGGAGGCTGGCGTCTTTCTCATATAATAGCATTGTTTTGATGGAATCAAAGTGTTTTTTCTCCTGCGTGTCCTGATTCCGAAATTCATATAGAATATCCAGTTTGTGGCGCACGTCGCTGCTTACAAAAGTGAAAACGCTGCCCATCAGTAAGAAGAACCTAAGAGAGAACAAAGATATAGATAGTATCTATTCATAGATACTACGCAGAAACTCACTTCATGATTTCCTCATATGCTTCCAGATAATCGTCCAAGCGTACATCGTCATCATCTAGTAGACTTCTTTCAAATATTTCTGCCACTTTCTCTATATCAAAGCAGTCAGCTGCTGCTGCTGCTGTCACCGGAGATTCGTTGACAGTTGACATTTTTTGATTAGCTAAAGCATAGGTAGATATATCTTCCTGTTCTTTTAATTTGTTATTTGCAGCGAATAACTTTTTGTCATTGACTATGAACACAAAGAATTATCGATATGGTGTCATTCGCCTATCGATATATTGCCACGAAAATATAAATATTTTAGTAGTTTACGCTTCATTATCGATACTTCTCTTGATGCTGTACTATATCGTGTGACCTGGTGAAACTATCGAGTTAATATCTGGTAGCTTTGGTAATTCCTCCCTCTTCTAACTACCATATCATATGCCATATCTATAAATCATCGTTCTGAGCAAATAAATTGATTTAAAAGTAGAAAATGGATTTGGCAACATATTCTGAGCTGCTATTAACTAAGGAACAACTTAAAAAAATACTAAACGAAATTCCTTTTGGAAATGTGAAGCCTACAGATCCTCTACCTGCAAATATAATTCTCCCGCCATTTAAAAAGCTTGGCGTTCTAATCGACCATGATGAGGATACAGAAGCTAAATTAATAAAGGCCGAAAGCTCAACGAAAAATAAGAATGTCAATAAAAATACGTCACAATCGCAAGCCTACAGCTGCATTCAGTGTAGACGCTGCTTACCCACTGCACACCTGTTGGATCTGCATATTACGGAACAACACGATTTATATTTCGCAGCGAGTGTAGACCGTGGGGATAGGCCTATGTATGGTTGCTATATAGAAGAGTGTACGATGAAGTTCCAGACGCCTGGCCAGCGGAAGAACCATTGCATTACTTTGCACAAGTTTCCTAGTAACTATCGCTTTGACCAGGTGAAACTTTCCAATCAAGTGAAGGGTCGTAAGCAGAGAGGCGACGACCTTATGGAAGTGGAGAGCGAGACGCCATCCAACGAAGCTCAATTACCTTATATAAAAGCATTCAGCTTTGGCCACCACAATCAGCGCACTTTCGACTCTCGCAAAGAACGTGGATCATCTGGAAAGACCCCACTTAATATGCAGGAAATGAAGGAGACGCTCGAAGAGATGGATTAATCTTTATGCTATTTCATTTTATTATCGAATGCCGCTTAAGAAGTTAGTTGTATTAATTTACTTGTGGAAACTTTAAAGATCATTTGGTCTTAGTGCTCGCCCTGAAAATGGAGCATAAGAAATAATCATTAAATTATGTATGTCCATGCTTCAGATTCGTTTTGTACTCACTTTCCCGTATTAGCGTTGATATAATGATAGGCTACGACGAGCAGAAAGAGAAATACGCCCAAAACGTTGGAGAAAATAGCCAATTGTACGTCGGTAATCATTTTGATAGTGAACCCTCCTGAAAACAAACAAGAATTAGAAGCACTTTCCGTTGAGAGGCGTGACACGTCATGCATTGAAAAAGTACAATGTTCTCTTAGTTTTGCATAAATTCAACATTGAAGCAGTTGCACTTTAGTTAGTATGCAGCATTATTTAACATTGGAACTGTTAAAGATAATTATTTGCGAGAATATTTACCTTTTATTTCGAAAAAAAGCAAGCCGGTTTTGTGTTGGTATTCTATGTATCGCAAGGAATGTTTAACATATATCGATAGGTACTCTCGTGATAATATCGATGAGTTTACATTTCGATATTGGTATTTTGTTTACCTATTAGTGTTTGAAAACGTTGTGAATGTTATGAGACGGTAGTGTTAGACAATACCAAAAATTAACTCATTGGCGGTAAAATTGAAATTTGAGTACAAAGGTGAATCCCTATGGATTTTTGAAGTCTAGATAGAGTATTGGAGGTAGGCGATTCGTTTAAATTGTCATATTAGAATTGTTTTACACTAACATCAAATAAGTTAATTTCTCTTCCACAACATATCAGTATCATATCCAAATGATATAATAGTAATATTCTGCCAGACAAAGACCTGATCGAAAATATATGTATGTAGTTTCCTTTAATGCATTTTACCCCTTCACATTTCGTGCCAAATTTAAAATAATCCTCCGCAATGGAATAAAAAAGATTTTAAAATGGTTTTCGTGCTACTCGTTGGCAGCCTTATAATTAATTTGTAATGCTATTGACAATATTATTTTCACAACAGATATTTATAATACTTATTAATAAATTGAATATCTCTCCAGTAATATCTAACATTTCTTAAGACTCCGCTAAACATAATACTTTTTTTTCACCCATCTCTAAGATAGCAATGGGAGTTTTTTTATAATCTGAAGGTCACTTTAGTGATTATAGTCAAAGATTTCAAGCGAATGCTGCAAGTGCCTGACTGAATATCGTATCATATCATTAATTATATACTTAAATTGTACGTTTATATTACAATCCATTAAAAATTTAAGTCAGATGCAGCGGCAAGGACTTTTGCATAAGTGTGCTTGGTCTTAGTATTGTAGTACCATGCTAAGTTAAAATTAAATTCTAATTGAAAATAATAGAAATTGACGAAAGCTTTGCTTCGTTTCAAACAATATATAGAAGGTATAGATACAATCTACAGATCCCTGTTGTGCTTATAAATTATGGAATTTCTGTCCTAAACGATTACTAAAACGGTTATTTAAATTAACAGTTGGTTAATTCGTTGTAACAACAACCGATGAATGTGTTTGGCTTATATCCTGTGAGCTCCGAGGCAGATACGGCTTTGTACTTTGCTTTGGGGGGAACAGGTCTGAGACGTAGTTTGCCTGAAAAATAAGAAAAAAAAATGGTTGTTAAAAAAGAGAAAAAATAGGAGACGGTAAAAAATCGCCCCTAAAAGTATGGCATATTTTTTTCTTAGAGATAACATCTAAATTTATTAAATTGCTATGAGATGAACTTTCCCTCTACCACTTTCATAGGATAGATATAGATATGTATATATATATATATATATAGATATGTATGTATTTATTTACAAACTACATGTGTATAAAAATGCAGATACCCTGGACATTTGCATGTCCAATTAACCAAGTGAAGCATGAAATTGCAGCCGTAAATACTTAGCAGGAAATGCTAGGCTGTTCTTTGGCCAGGTTTTAACCTGCAGCTGTTTATTTGTGTTTTGATATCGGAGCTTTGATCGCGTGTTGCTAGTTGCTAGTTTGACTCTTTGCAACATGCAACCTGGTTGCAAGAAGGTGTTGAGAGAGAGCCAATTATAACCACCAGCATGCAATAGTAAAAAAAAAAATATAGAAACTACTTGTGTATGCTGTGAGTTTAAATTGTTTTAATATTTAAGGGACTTTACAATGTCATAAATGAAGCAGATAATCTCTGGGTCTGTCTTTACGATTATATATTATTTTGGACCACCAAAAATCACTGAGTCTTGCCTTCTTTGTTGGCCCAAACTGATTTCAAGTTGAAACAAGCTTTGGGGAAAAGGTAGCTCTAAAAAAAATGATCAAATGTTTTATGAGAATACTTGAAAATGTGACTGCAAAATCAGGAAGTGGAGATAGAGATAGACAAAAGCGATTTGGTAATTAAACTCGACTTACCACAATTAGCGCGCAGGACGCTCCAATCGTTGAACCGGCTAGCACATCGGACCAATGATGCTTATAGTCGGAGACGCGGCTCAGTGCCGTATACCAGGCGATCATAATGAATAGGAACTGTAGAAAGTGACGCAACAGCTTGGAGCCATGCCATCTCATGCGAGCTTGCAAATAGAGCTGTAAAAGATATGAAACCAAGAAATAAACAAACATCTTACTAGAATAAAAGGCAACTTACCGCCACATAGACCATTGTATAGAAGGTAAAGCTGGAGTGTCCACTGGGAAACGATAGACGCATCTCTTTGAGCATGCGCGCCGATGAGCCAACGCCTTGGCAAGTGAAATCCGTTATGTACTTGCCAAAGTTGATCTCATTGCTGCAGTTTGAGCCATCTGGCATAACGGGCTGGCACACCTGTAAATGGAAAAGTACACATTGAAACTTGAGTAAAAACATGCTTAAATTAAGCTGCTTAGTCAAAGTTTCCCTCTGATCATTGCAACATTGCAACATCTGCTACGAATTTTATGCTAAATTTCTCTGCGCTGTTGCCGCACTTCACTATACAATAGGGCTGCTCTGTGCTGATTATAAGACGGGGAGCAGTACCCCCTAATCTCATATCGCATGGCCCCTGAAATAGCAAAGAAGCGAAAGTACGACGGTTCCTAAACAAATTCCCCAAACTTGAGAGTATTTCGCACTTTTAATTTAAAAATTTCGTTTCTGCTCGAACCACCCTCGCGTGCAAAAAGAACTGACAAGCAGTCAAAATGCTTTAAAATAAAATTACAAACTGTCATTTGGAGGGACAAGACCAGGAATAAAACCAGCCCCAAAGAGCCGGCCCGACTGCGCATGTCAATGTTGGACTCGGATGCACTTATTAATAGCATTTTCCATGGATTTGCACACTTCGTGTGTGTCGTTGCTGTCATCTTGATGAAGTTTATGCAGTTCCACACGTTGCCTTGCGTTGCATATTTAAATTAATTGGCAATGTCATGTCTCATTTAATTGCCGTTCGTTCGATCACTTACCGCTATGAAATGTGGACGCAGGCGACCGATTGAGTACTTGGCAATATCCGTGGTTAGTTGGCTAACAGCAGCCCCGAAGGCAAATACACCAATTTTTTTATAGCACTCGATCAGCCAGTCTGGAATCTCATACTGCTTGAATACATAGCGACGAGGTGTACCCGTTCCATTAGCATTCGCTTCTCGTGAATTCAGCAACTCTATGCTAAGAATCTGGGAAAGAGTAAAAGAATTATGTTTAGTATTTGTTAGTGGACATTTCCTTTTCGCACCTCGAAGAACGACCTTTTTCCTGAGAATACTCCCATCTACCCTGTTCTCGTCGTTAGGAAGGTATGCTAATGCATTGTTATATGTATTTTTAAATGTTTTATTGTTCTATTGACTTCCTAGAAATTAGGGGCATAGTTTTATAGCTTAGTCTCATAGCACACACATGTTGCTCCAGTTTAATTTCGGACTTATCTTCATATGTATAGCTGACTGTCTAACCAATATATGCCAGATGTCTCGTGTATATCTCCCACTACTGGGACGTTGCATCATCCCAAAAGTGGAGCACATTTAAGAGTTTTCTTCAAGCTTTTTTGTTTATTTTCTCTAACGGACTATCAACAGTTTTGAACTTGAAATGGTTGTGCAATGTGCTGTGGAGACTTGGAACTGGGAACTGACAGATGCTTGACATATTTTGCCTGGGTGGCCACTTGGAAGTGGTGCTAAGAGCAACTTCTCCACACTCTAGAGCCCGCAGAGAATAAGCGATTCAATTCGATTCAATTTCATTCAATTCAATTCAATTGTCTTTTTGTTTGATTTGTGTTGCCTTTTTTACTTACCACGCCTACTGGTATAAATCCGCCAATAATGTAGAGCATCCAGTTCCTTATGGTGGAGTCCTTGAAAGGATGCTTCAGCGATTCATCATCACAGAAAAAGCCACGTTTGTAGGGATCGCCAAGGAGAAAGAATAAAAGAATAGGAAAACCAACTGCAAATGGAAGACAAAAAAAGAAAGAAAGAAAAATAAATGATAGTTTTTTATATCGATAAGGGCATTCACAAAACTCGGAGAATAATTTTCAATACTTTCGACAACAATTTATCAATATTTTTTAGTAGGTCATTGGGACTTGCGTAAAGTATTACATATATATATATATGCTGTATTATCTTCAATCTCTCCCGCTCAAGCTGCCTCTACCGAAAATAAATTCCGTATAAATGACACTGTTGACTTACGATACGTCTAAGCTATTGATAAGATTACTATTCGGTTTCCACTTGGACGTGTGCCTGGTTCCAACATACGAGTAGAATATGAAAATTCTTCTATGGGGGAGACACTACGACGACATCCAATAAAGAATATGCCTCCAACTATTTTGGGCACAACAGCTGCATGCAGCGCAGAGTGTAGATAATGGTATAAGGGGCTTCGGGGCTCGGGGTTCGGAAAGTTATGCGAGAGGGGTTGGGGGAGGGGGGACACTACGGGTAGAATGTCTGGGACCTTTCATCAAGTGGCTGCCTAACCTCACACTCTGACATTGTCTAATTAAAAATGCAGTGCCATTAATAATAACTTTAAGGCATACAAATTGCGCAGCTAGACAAATGGTTGGGGCACCGCTCACATTTTGATTGATTGATTGATCAAATGCAGCATTGCAGCTTCGACTCATCCATCAAAAAGTTGCATTGCAAGTGTCAGTGACACTTGAAATATGTTTGTTTTCAAAACAGTCCCAGATATCCGTATATATAGCAGTACGAGTATCTAATTAAAAGTCCATTAGAGCCAGCCAGCAATAGTTATAGTTATAGTTCAGCTACAGTTCCAGTTACAGTTTGCCTAATTGCCATTGCAATCGGGCGTAATACCTGCTCGAGGGATGCCCAGCGATTTCCTGGTCAACGAAGCGTTCAAAATTAGAAAGCCAGAGCCCTTGACGCATTAGCATGAAGCATCGTAGCAGAAGCATTGGTAGTTTGACAGAAGAGTCCAAAAAAAAGCAAAAATAATCGAAAAAAAGAAAAGAAAATGTGCCTTTATTTCCGACTTTAGTATTTATAGAACTCCTACGGCCATGAGTTTAAATGCTCATTAGCTGATGTCGCCGGAAAATAAAGAATCTGTTGTAGAAGCAAATTATCTCGAGGGCCCGACGACGCGACGCGACATTCACGACACTTGAAGCAGACGGACCTAAAAATCCTAAATTCTGGATGCGTAGAATTAGTTTAATAACTTTTATAATACCGCAGTAAGAGGGATGCCAATTCTATAGACAGAAATGAAAAGAAAGTAAATGCCGACTCTATTGTCCTAAGGGGAGAGCAGCTGCATTGGGAACAGGTTCGATCTCTTGGAGACACGCACACAATGAACTAAAAAAGAAATTGTCTGAATTTTTAACGATCTCTGCTGGGAAAGTAATACTCTATGAATTGTTACCAAGATTAGCGTCATATTACAACAGCAAGTGGCCTTTCTAGGGGACTATGCGGGCGGTTAATCCTGCCCAAACGGTAGCTCCTATCTACAATATCTGTGTTTGGTGCCTGATGGTGTGTGGTGAGGGGTTAGTTTTTATGACTCTGCGGCTCAAAAACGATAGTATATACAATATTAAAAGATATAGAGCACATAGGCCGATATTAACAAGCGGAGCAATAAAAAAATGTGAAAAGAACTACAACTAAATTGTAATTTGAAATGATGTTGTGCTGCTCTTTTTAAGGGTGCCATTAAAGAGGTCGTGCTGGTTTATATGATATTTAATAGAGTATAGCTGGGGCCTGCTATGGTACAACCTGGGGCGGAAGTACTTCGTTTAAAACGTGTCACAGCACGGAAAGTACAGTTCAGCCGAATTGAAATCCACGTTTGGAAAATGTCGCATTTTGATATCGTTGAGAGTGCTTTGCGTCCATTCGGTGTCAAGTTCATTTTAATAATAATACTTAAAGCACAATCTGCCGACGAAATTGAAGATTCCCTCAAAACAAACCATTTGTTTGATAAACAAAGAGGTAAACGCTCTGTGGGCTTAGGTAAACTCGAGCCCCTCACACCCCTTCGAATCGATAGAAAAAAGGCAGCCGCTGTTGCCACCGGCCTACGCCACACTCCACACTCGACACTGCCCCACTACATGCTCTACTTATCTGTATCTATAGTTCTATCTGAAAGTTGGGTCGACTGAGGGATACAGCATCTCGGCACTTTCAAGTTGTGGGCTAAGCAAATTAGTTGATGTTTATAAACACTAAACACTTTTGTGGGCCACACAAACATGCAGCGGCATCTTAAGAACATGTCTTTATCTTTACCTCGTGCAACAAAAAGATGCAAGTATTCCAAAGCAAACACTGAAATCAGTTCTTAACTTGAGGATATTACACAGTAAATGGGATGGGTCTAATTAAGAAAGCGAAGAGCGAAAGAAAAGAGCGTCTGGCTCATGAATTCTAACAGCATTAATTTAACAAGACGGAAGTTAAATTAAAGACAATTAATGCCAAAGATTTGCACTCTTAACCCCTTGCTAAGTGACAGAAGTCTAGAGACTTCAGACTCCCTCCCTCCCGACCCCCGGCTCCGCTCTGCTGTCTTCAATCTTCAGGCTCTTTAAATGAGTGACAGCCTGCAATTAATTCAGCAGAAGAATAAAAAAAAAAGAAAAGTAAACTGTATCGGGCCCAGACATCAATTGAAGACTTAAGACAGGTTTATAAATCTATTTGCAACTTCTTCTCTTTGCGACTCTCTCGGTTGATTGTCCAAAATCAGAGTCTCAGTCAATATTCCAGACCCATTTGGAGGCGACACATTAATTGCACATGTGCAGTCCTACCAGGAATTCCCAGAGACACACTTATTTAAGGAAGGGCAAAGGTGTCGCTGTTGGTGTGACACAGGTAAAGCCTAGATGCTTTTGTCTACCATTCCATAAGTCATGACAGGGCCAGAACCGTGAAGAGAAGAACTGCGACCATAACCTATTATTCACAATCAGATTCAGACTGGGTACAGGTAATTACATATTTCCCATACCTTTTTTAAACTGTACCAAAATAACAATAAAAAAAACGGATACAATTTCGACAGTTTCGACTGAGAAATACCCTAAGTTACATTAAATATTAGAAAAGTATTATTTCGGATGCTGGTCTAGAACTAAGGATAAACACGTGTATGTACAGAGTTATACCCTGTCTAATTTGGTGCAGGGTATAAACACAAACAGCGTTAGTTGTGTTTGTGTCTGCGCTACTCGCATGGCTTCTCTATTCTTGATTGTTATTGTAGTTGTGTTGGATAGAAAATAAACAAAAATATTACAAGGAAACAATTGGAAAAAAAAACTGATTACTCCCCTCTCCCTACCTCAATGTCTGCCTTGGCCACAAACCAAATGCGCTGCATAAATATTTTTCTTTCTAGTTAGTTTTTGGTTGAATGAAGAATTCTATTCCTCACCCACTCTACACACACTCACGCACAATAAATTATTGAAGTGCGTGCACTTTTTGTATCTTTTATGAGTTTAATGACTCCACTGACTCCCCCATCCGCCATCCCCCATCCCCCATCCCCCACCAAAGAAGTTGAACGAAGGTTTCTATCGGATTGTGCCTCAGCTCCGTGGCATTCAATTAAAGTCAAACAAATACGATGCAAGTTGAGTTCACTTAAGTTTTTGGTTAGGTGCCACTGGCGGGATGCCTGTGCCAGTCTGTCGTCACGTCTTCGGAAATAGCCTCCTCTGTAGAGGTGAGACGGGAGAGTGAAGTCTTTAGCTAGAGGCATATCTCTCTATTCTATCAGAGAGTTGTGTCAAAACTAATTTACCCACAGATTAGAAGAATCTTAAAAGGCCCTCTACACTTAAAAGCCACACAGATTTGTATTTGGTTTCAAATCTGAACTAATTGGAATTTATTTGAAAAGACTGTTGGGTCTTTTACATATTTGATTAAGTGTGCAGCTGGTAAAAGTTTTGTCTCTTCTATTTTATTCCCACAACTTTTCCGAGGGCGTAGCTCGGCCGAAGAAATCGATAGTAAATTATTTCTAGTATTTTCTTTCTACTGAATGTTTCATTCAATTAAATTGTACAGTCGCTTGTAGTTTTAACTTTCTATTTTTATCGATAAAGTGTGAGCTGTGTGAACCCCCTTGTGCCTCGCGTGTCTAGACGTGCTACTTTTAAGAAAAACGTTTTTGTTATCATTTCGTTAGAAATTTATTGGCACTGATAAAGCTCAAATGGCCAACTATATAAATGCGGCAAGCTCTTAAATGACTATCTTCTCTTTATTGCCAAAAAGACGACAGATAACCAATCGCAGTCCGATTCTGATTCATCCAGGATTTAAGTTGTTATTTCTTTTCTTTCATAGTACCTCCCGGTATTAATCACGCACAGCGGCACCTTCAGGTAACCCGGCAACCAGCGAATGACTCAACCTGAATGGTTGGTTACCTGATGCGAATCTACTGTTATTTACTTATAAGCATACATACATAAGTCTGCATGTTTTGACGTGTCGGGGAAAAGTTAAGAGTCGATTGACGTAGACTTTGTGCGTATTAGCTGCTTTTATTATTATTGTTAAGTGCTCAAATAAATAAGTGCCACACAAAGCTGTAAATTAGACTTAAGGTCAAAAGATACAAATAAGGTGATGCTCTTATTTACGCTCGAAATAGACATACTGCTCGATTTTCGCAGTTGCCAATTGAAAATGCATTGCGTTATTATAACAGGTAAGTCACGTTTGGTGACTCACTTTTTGGCTTGAGAATTTCGCTTTGGGTCTAAACAATGCGATTTCCAGTAGCACTGCGGCTATTGTAAAAAACTGAAAAACAAAAAAAAAGACCAAAGCAATCGACCCACTGGCGTTAAGTACAAACCAATTGTACAACAAGAACTATTAATTGCTTTGTTCAGACTTTATTATTTTGTGATAATGGCCGAAATACGATTGTGCCGATTGTACCTGAAGTTCCGTTTAAAACTGTATTGTTTTGCCCATAATAAAAGTCCCCCAACGAGGTGTGCAGTCAGCAAGGCGCGTTCATCTACCTTTACACCTTTTCTACCTTTCGGGTGACACAGTTCTGGACACATGCAAATATTGACTGAAAGCGCAGCAGGTTCGGAAAATAAATATAAAAAACTCAAATAATCATTATGGAATAATGGAAAGTCGAGGCGTTGTCAGCTTTCTTATTGGTTTAGTCAGCTGAAAAGCAGAAACTGCTTATGTGGGTGTCTCGGTACAGTTTAAACGAATATAGTAAATATATATATATACAATCTGCCAATGTGAATTATTCATGCTTAGATAAAATAAAGTTTTATTATGAATAATACTGCTAATAGTGGGTCACAATTTCCCCAGGAATAAGCTGAAATTTTCTATATTTTGACTCTCATACTAAATGAAATGATTTCCTTTGATAAGTAGAGATTCTACGGGTGGAAAGCTACAAATCCATCAGACATAACTTAAAATTCCGTTTATGAGCTCAAATATTCTTTTGGTTAGTTTATTATGTTATTTGTACAGCTGTATAAACTCTCTTAAATTGAAGAGAGCTACCGCGAGAGAGAGAGGAAAAGCTTTACACTGAGCAAGGCCAGTACTGTGGAGCACACACGCACACAGGCAGATGCCGAAAATTACATAAAAAGCACAATACAAAACAAACATTGCGACAGAGTAAACAGGCGGTAAACTAATACAGACACAGCCTATATATATGCGAATGTGTGTGTATATACGAGTTTATTATTTGTATATATAATTTAAAGGTCTGATTTTATAGTTGTAGAAATGTAGAAATTACAAATGCAATTGTCACTACTCACCGCATAGTAGAATTAAAATATCAAGGCCCACGCGGCATAAAATTCGCTTGTTTGTGTCCATATTTATGTTGCTGTTGCTGTTGCTGTTTTTGTTGTTGTTGTTATTGTTATTGTTGTGTTGTCGCTGCTGTTGCGTGCGATTGTTGTTGCTGCTGTGTAGACGTTCTTCAATGCTGGAATGGCTGTCGTTGTTGCTGTTGGGTATGGCTAATGTCGTATGTGCAGGTGAAACTATGTTGCTGTTGGCCACGTTAGTGCCTGAATCTGCACTCAACTGACTTTCCGGCCGACGAAGCGGTGTTGTCTCGCTCGCTGACGATTCGTTACTCATTTCCAATTCGTTTCAGTGCTTTCGGTTGACTTGAAATGATGAAAAAGCTTCCAAAAGCTTTAATCTCGCTCTCTGCCTCTGTCTCTGTCTTGCTTTGACGATTCCCCACTTGGCAATGAACTTGGGCTCCGACTTTGAGAGCGTCGCAGGCAGCTTCGATTACTTTGTTCTCTTTTGTTTTTTTTTTTTTTTGAATTATTTGATGTTCAGATAAAAAATTGGAGTTCTAAAAAATAAAACAATGAAAACGGGTTCAAAATTTGCTGAGATATTATGAAAAGAAATATTGAATAAGCCGACACAACGCAGCGGCGATTTGTATGCTGTGCTGAGTAACGCAGCTGAATTCCTTTAAGACTCAGAGACAGCCGTGACGTCTTCTCTGGAGAGTCCCCACACCAAATGATTCATATGTAGTTGCGTTTCGTGCATATCATCCCGTCGTAATTAATGATATACCCATCACTCACTCCCCAAGTTTGGATATAATAAGTGTTAGAAGTATTACATTCATACATAAATTCCCAAGGCAAGTGCATGTGTCGAGAGTTTTTTAAAACCTGTTATATTCCGAATAATCCCTGCTTTAAAAATAAACATGCAAATCATAACTAAGCTCTTGACCTCCTGGAATCATTTCGATTGACTCACAAATGTTCGTACTGTGATGCTAACCTACCCTCGAAAATATAAATATATATAACTGATCATCCTTATGTCGGAACTGACCGGATCCGCCAACTATAAACAATATGATAATTGCTGCCAAGGGAACGATCGCTCCAAAAGTTGTTAGTTCATTCAGATATCGTAATGAGAGCAATTTTTAGGAGTGTATTTTCCAAATGCAAATCATGAAGATCTGAGTACTATATCATTATTAAGGCTCGAGTTGTGGGTAAGTGAATTCAAGAATATCACTGTAATCTTCCCAGAATTCACTGAATCTTGAGTGGATTGCTTGAAGACCGACCACAACATAAAAGCAATCGGTGGCGAATCTTCTGTGCTGCAAATAGTAGTTTCCTGGTAAAAGCATAGGTAATTTTATGCAATTTCGTTAACTAGACTGTCCATAAATGGGGCGTTGTAATAAGCAGCTTCGTTGGCCTTAACTGAACTGAAACTTGAAACCTACGGAGGAGCAACTGATGCTTAGATGCATTACCAATCCCCTTATTTGATATACAAACTTACGTAGGGCCAAGCATCAAGGCTGATCCTCAGCAGAATTTGTATACAAAAAGAAGAAATATATTTAATGACTGGAAAAAGTAGCTAGAGTTGGCTATCATTGTCAGCATCGATTATGGTCAGAGACAAATCTCAGAGTCTTCCACTAGGCACTGTTTATTCCATCGGACAAGAACTATCTATAAATAGCAGAAGATGCTATTTACCTGTTGTCCCCCCTCCTTGAGGCACAATTAGCCTGACTAAGATGTCTGGACTAGAATTGTTATGAGGCAACCAGTTGCTCTGGTCGATTTAATTCCAATGATGAATGCCCCTTTCAATGAAGTGTGTTAAAGATGCTGTAATGATATTTATCTTCTTCATCTTAGTTAAAAATAGAAACCTGCCTTTTTCTTTGTCTGGTAAATAAACAAAGAATGAAGGAAATCCATTAATTTGCATTGATTCACCAGTGGCAATAACTCCATATCCGAAGTATATTTTGATAAAGCTTATCAATCATTTTTTTTATCAGAATATCTTTTATGAACTAATCTAATCGCTAGAGCTATTTGAGGCAATGATAAAAATTTGATTCCGCGTCGTCATTTTCAGTGTTTCTCATTAATTTGCTTCCGTTCTTAAAAATATGACAAACTGAAAATTAAAGAAAACTGATTCACTTTCGATTAAGTTTACTTACTCAAAAATCTTTAGCGAACAAAAATTGGGTGCAGAACTCTCTGAGAATGAATCATTTATCGTAGCCAAGAATGATCTTTGCTTCTGTCTAGTCTCAATGAATGTTTAGCCCAAGTAATGAGTCTTACTCGGATCGGCATACTAAGTACGGAATTATAATCGGGTTTATATTGAATGCCGTAAGACTCGTATCTGCTCAGTTTTATTAGCCCAGACACATTTTGAGAAGGACATCTACTGAATGCGTTTCAGTAAAACGTCGTGAGTACTGCGAGGCATTTAATCGATTAACTTATGGGCGGACAACGACCACAAGCTGCGTTAACCTCGCTCCTTTCCCCCTCCCTTTCTCCCTTTTCTCCTCTTCTCCGCTGCAACAGACAAGTGTCTCTAGAGATTTTGTTGTTTTTTATTTTACGGCTCAGAATACACATGCTGCGAAATAAGGTCAACACGCTGCGTCTGCTGACGCGGGGCAAATGTAAATCGCTTATCGAAATTAACAAAAATATAATTGGAATATAAATGAAAATGAAAAATATAAACAGTAGGAAAATTTACGATTGTTGAATATTTAAAAGTATTCGAAGCAAAAACAATGAATGGATTGAAACCGTGTACCGTGTACGTTACGGGGATCGAGGGAGACTTACAGACTTATTGGCGGCGGAATGAAAACTGATAGCCAAATGCTTGTTTATTTATTTCCCATGTAAATTATTATTACTTTTTTGGCTGATATCAGCAATTTGACGGCTTTCACACGCGTCTGACATCGAAATTCGATACAGACAAATTGCGCATGGCGCAGGCCGAGTCCGACTCCAACTCCGACTCCGACTCCGAGTATTTTGAAAGGAAGTGAGGCTGAAAAGTGGATGGTTTACCTGTGCATAGCTTCAATATTTAACATATTGTGTTTTAATGGCTTTAAGTTCGATATTAACTGTCGGAGAAAGATTTGAAAACTCAAAAACAACTAATATCTGCGCCTCTAACGAATATTCGATACCCTGCTCTGGCCTAATAGCACAGTCAAAGCAAGAAATGCCAGAAATATTTTGGCAGATTTACAGCATTGCTTATGGAAATAATAATTTCCAATTTGTGGCCTGGTTTATGGCTCCTTGCGGTATTCTCAAGGATGAGGCAGTTGCTGGTTCCACAAATTAATTATAGTCAAATCACCGTGAAACGTAATTAACGTGCTGTTGCGTAAAAAGGCTAATAATCTGGCCAAAATAATATGGGCTCTTATATTAATGTGCTCGTGCCTTACTGATTAGAGCCGACCACTCCCCCCTCTGCACTGATAAGCAGAGCCACTTATAAAGATGAGCAATAAAAGGAAAACTTTTAATGGGTTTCCAGCTATATTGCAGCAGTTTCCCAGGCCCAAACAATATATCGAGCATGGCCAAATGGCCTTGAACCTGGCCCAGAGAGACAACACACAAACATCCTTCGCTGCGAAAATCGATTTTACGATATGGTGAATATAATTTAATTATTTACGCGCATTTCACGAACCGAATAAGCAGCAATCTGCTTTCGATATTCTCAGATTGTTTGATTATACATAGGTACAGTCGACTCTGTGGTCCACCTCTCTTAGATCTGTGCAAAACTTCTCAAGTACAAGAAAGATACACCTATGTTTCCTGCTTTTGTTTATTTACATTGCAATAAATTCTGAGTTTGCACAGATATTTTAGAATCTCTCTCTCCCTCTCTCTCTCTTTTCCCGTTGTGCGTTTCAATGCCTTTTTAATTTCCCGCCCACTGAAATCGCACTTTGATATGCGAAAGGAGAATATATATAAACGTATGCAATATTTATTGTCTATTGACAGCACAGCCAAACAAACTTCTCTATGAGAATGAATATTTTACCTTTGCCAGAAATATAAAATCAATTAAATGTGTGGTAATGAGCTTTTCTTTTGCTCAGTTGTAAACAAATGCGAAATATTCTCGGCCACTGCAAGAAGATTTCCTATTGCTATTTCTATTCTTATAACGTCACTGCAGAAATTGTTGTAGTTTATTTGATTTATGCATAAACAAATTCGAATAGACGACAAAAAACGACAACCGAACACGTCCGCTGAGTAAGTTGTACTAAAACTGAAGGCAGAGGCATACAAGCCTCGAGATTGTCGCACGGCGAGAGAGCGAGAGATAACATTGAGAGAGCGATTGAGCAATGCGCTGTTTGAAATGTTCTGATTCGTGTGTCTTCGGGTGTCGGGGAAAGGATTGCCACGAGAATTAGAAGGGAGGACTTAAGTTTGGGGTAATATTTCTAGTCCATGACAAAGGAATTTCTTTTATACCTGTAGAAGGAGGCATCTAAAAACTGTGATGATTCACAATCTTACCTAAAAATTAAAATATTGAGTACGTTTGTTTAAGAAAGGAGAATTAAGTTCTTATATGAATAATTTCTTTGTTTTTACAATTCGAAAAGATAAATTTAAAATAGTTTCAATCATGATGATATGCTGGAAATATAGAGAATATAGAGCGGTCTGCGCGATCTGATGCGTCGCGTATGGGGCCCATGCAGCCCCTGGCCTGCTTCTCAGAGAGAGGGCGGCCGAGAGAGACAGCGAGAGAGTGCGCTTTACTCGCACGCAATGTGTGTTGTGCTTCGAAGGTATTCGGACAATTTGCCTATTTGTTGCCGACTTTAGTTCTTCGGGGTCTGTTGAGTGGAGTGGTCGATTGGTTCGGCTCTGTTCGGTTCAGCTGTTTTGTTGTTTTAAATACGTAATATTCTCGGCGCTGCGCATGCGGAAGAAGGGCGCGTATAAATAGAGAATGCAGAAAATGCAAGTAAAATTAAAAATGCTGTAAATGGAATATTAAAGGAATGCAAACAAAATAAAAATGTGGCTAAACCAGCAAGAATCTACAATAAATCCAGTGTAAAGTAGAAAGGCAAATGAAAGCAATGCGAGTGCAAAAGCAAATGCAAATATAAACGCCAAATTAAGTAAATAATTTTAAGTGCTTCAGCAGCAATAAATATTTGCCTACAATTTTGACTGCTCACTTGCGCAATTACCACTTATTCATCGTATTCGTGTTCGTATTCGTATTCGTATTCGTATTCTCCTATTCGTTTATCCGTAATATCCGTCTCTGTCAAATATTCATTTATTGTTTGTTTTACATTATCGATGTTTGGCTTTTATTTGAATTACATTTACGAAACTCGGCCATCAGCACCGTCGCTTATCAGTTATCACTGAGGAGCAGGCAGGCAGTCAGGCAGCAGGCAGCCGGCAGAAAGAAGGCTGCTTGGCAATACGTAAATAGTGTAAATAACTTTCGATACACATCGGGCAAAATAAATAAATAAAAATTTCGAATTCCGAGATTCCGTTTCCGAGTTGAGAGCTGAGAGCTGAGAGCCGCGACTCCATTAGCGTACGCTTAAGAACTCGCATTTAGTGTTATTTATTGCTCGGACGGGCGGGCATTTCAAATATTTGGACTCTACCTTTGTGCAACTGATAAAAATGCCCACACACATCGGAGGCGGCAAGGTGCAATAGAACCACCTCCAGTCAGACGACACGCCTTCGCAAAAATGAGCAGCCTGCGACCGGGAAGTGTCTGCGATACGACGCCGCTGCAGCGCTTCGAGAGCCAAAGCAGCAGCGGAGAGGAGCCATCCTCCCCCACTGCAGCAAGTATCATAGCAGCCGCTGCAGCAGCAGCATCATCCACTTCTACTCCCCAACAGCAACACCAACACCAACACCATAATAACAACAACATCAGCAACAACAATGTAAAAGTTGACTTACAGCTGCCACCGTTTGTTGCACTTGCCACAGGAGCAAATGGCGGAGGCGGCATCGGAGTTGGACCCGGGGCACTTGTCCCCAAGCCGCGCGCTCGCGGCACAGCTCACATCTTTGGACGCATCTTCATGGACATGAGCCTGCTCAGTTGCGGTGAGTGTTAATCCTAAAAGTAATATCCCTCTTTTAAGTAAATCTCAACTTTAATTGGAGTGGAGACAGTCCAATCTATAACAGAATCTAATAACTACTCCAATAACCTCCAACACTTTCACACTTGTTTTATGATCTACTATCACTTTGTTCCAATTGATCTCTGGCACTGCAACGCTTTGAACTATTCCATGAATTCATCATATTCTGATAGCTCTGATAGGTCTGCTTGTATTATATTATATTGTACTATATACAGTGCATTCCAGGGAGTAGTTGTATGTGCCATATCAATAGTTTCTATACGAAGCGCCCCCCCCCACCTTTCGCCTATCGTTTATCGTTATTATCGAAACGGTGTGCCGTTCGTATTTTGTTCATTAAATTAATGAAAACATTCCGAATTGTAGAGAAAATGTTTCCAACGGCGTTGGCATGTTTTTAATAATGAATAAGCACTTTTGCTGGGGGAGGGAGAGTTGGCCTGCTGCCCTATAGAGAACATGGGCAATGCGAACTGTGTGTGGATGGATGGAGCCTCCAATCAGGGGCCAAATATTCGCATCGCGCATTGAGTGTTGTCTGATTTATATTTGACTTAATTTACGCAAATGTTTTTGGGGTGAATTTATTGTCGCTCAGCAGAAGCACAAAAGAGCTTCGTTTTTCGAATTGGAACTGATTCTGTGTCTGTGTTTACCCAGGCCCAATTTAGGCATCATCAGCAGACCTTGTTGTGGCGAGGCTGAGGCTGAGGCTGTGCGTCAGCTAGAATCCGACACCATCATCATGATAATAATGATGATTATGCTGAAGACCACCCTTGGGGTACCTTGGTTCAGATTGCAGCTGACACACTGCAACAGTTTTTTCCCAAGTCTTCAAAATTCTATAGATTATAATAATGATATTAATTTTGCTCTCTTCTAGTGGGCTTAACTATGCTCGGCTTCTCTCTCTGGTGTGAGCCTTATAAGCGAGGCTTCTTCTGCAGCGATCTGTCTCTTAGACATCCGTATAAAGAGTCTACCATACGCAGCTGGATGTTGTATCTGATCTGTGCAGCGCTGCCTGTTTCTCTGGTAAGATTTACAACTTAAATTTAAGTTTACCCAATTCTATTCTAATTAGATACTTCCTTCCCTGAACAGATTTTACTGGTTGAATTCTTCAGGGCGCAGGATAAGCACAAGCGATCCCTGGGCCATTATCACAGTCAACAGGAGAGCAGCGGCTATTATCTGTGTCATCTGGAGCTGCCCCAATGGCTCTTAGAGTGCTATCGCAAGATCGGAACCTTTGTCTTTGGCCTGGGTATAGAGCAGCTGACTACGGATATAGCCAAGTATGCTATAGGCCGATTGCGTCCCCACTTCTTTGCTGTAAGTTTAAGGAAAACGCTTTATCCAATTTCCACTGCTAACATCACTACTCCATTTATATATTCAGCTCTGTCAGCCTGTTCTTCTGGATGGCACCAGTTGCAGCGATGACATCAATGTGGGACGTTATATTGAGGACTTTACCTGCTCGGCAGCTAATATGAGTGCCAAGCGAATCAAGGATATGCGGCTTTCCTTTCCCAGTGGGCATGCCAGCTTTGCCTGCTATTCAATGATCTATTTGGTGGTACGTAAGACTGAAAGTAGAGATGCCAAACGCCCCTTAACTGAATTTCCTCTTTTTTTAGATATATTTGCAGCGCCGCATGCGCTGGCCACGCCTCAAAATGTTGCGCCACTTGTTGCAGTTTCTGCTGCTCATGTTCGCCTGGTATACTGCTCTGACGAGGGTCTCTGACTATAAACATCATTATTCGGATGTGATTGCCGGGGCCCTGATTGGGATCACCTATGCAGTTGTGGTGGTAAGTTGTTCTACTAATCTCTTCCAGAATTAACCCTTTATGAATATTTCTGCTCTTCGTTTCCTTCAAGACTTCCACAATTTGGTAGACTGGTTCGAACTGTTCCACTTTAAAGCTCAACCCCTGCGGTCCTCGCTTTAAATTTCTCGTGCTTGAATTTCGGTTTTTATTAGTATTACAAGAAGTCTCTGAAGACGAGCGTTAAATACGCGTTTCTTACCTATAAGTTATAGTATTAGATATATGCATAAATGTATATTTCATTCTGTTTACTTGGCTTTTATTATAATAATTAATTTAATAAACTTTTACTGTGTGTGTAAATGAAGGTTGTTTACTTATTTATCATATTGAAATTCTATTTCCAGCGATATTGCAGTCTTATTTTTAATACAGTAGACTAAGGCTTAAATTGACGAATTTATCTGACAGATATTTTAGCAATTCAACCAATTCTTACCAAACTTGAAACTTTTAAATCTAATTTCAGATCAAGATCGGGATGCCAATTATCGAGCGTCCACTGTACTGAGTTAAGTGGGGAAATGTCCTTGGCTCTGTTGAGTTTCGTGTCACTTCTCATGGAAACTGGTAAGTTGGAGTTGATCGTATTGGCCAACTGGCTTAGAGGCAGGCTATAATCGTATTACGAGAATATGTGGAAAAGTCCATTGAACAAAATGGATTTAACCGTTGCCGTTAGCTGACAATTGCCAAGTTTGACTGCTGGCTGTTAGCCAGATAACCTGAGCTTGACTTATGGAGAACCAGTTGGGTAGTTTGTGTCTTGGCTTGCTTGTGGCCCGTCTTATGGCTAATTAACAATTACCAATTGGTGCAGTTCTCTTGGCCAATTTGTCTGATTTTTAATTAGTCGCCGGCGCACGCCTTCCCTGCCTGCCCCCTTCAGCCAGTTGCATACAATTTGCATATTAATCGAATTTATTGCCCCGCAACACGAGACTGCCTGCAGAAGATGAAGTGGCATAAACACGAGGCAGGAGCTCATCACTCAATCAAGAAGCAAAAGTATTACACATATCCATTTTGATGGAGCATGTTTTATATGGCTGGCAATGGCAAGTCAGCTATCAGCACTCAGCAAAGCGCTCGAAGATTGATGCGCTTGTAAAATGCCAGGGAAATGTTGCCGGACCCCCAGATCCCCGACCCCCAGACCCCCGACCCCTAGAGATCCCCCAGTCCCCCAGATGCACAATTACAGAGTTGTATTCGAAAGTCATTTTCCAAATGTTTCCATCGTCTCTCAAGAGTTTTGACAATTAACACAATTTTTTATATCGCTTTTATCACAACAATTACATTTATTTTTACTCAATTTCCCCATTTTCTCGAGACGCTTTTCAATTGCTTTGCCTGCCTTTGCATCTGTCAATGTGCGGGATTCGTTCGGGTCTGTCAATAGCTTCAAGTTTATGCCCAAAGTTATCGCTGGAAGAATTTACGAGGAAAGCCAAATCATGTTTCAAGAGAGAGAACTATTTTTATGACTATGACAATTGCCAAAGGGCGTAAATGTTTCTCTTAATGCGAGTTACTCTTACCGTAAAATTGGAAATTGCTAGTTGGACGCAAAACTCATTTTCACTATGAAAATTGCAGCCCACAAAGGTAACACCGAACGCATCGAATCCCAGCATCGAATCCCAGCGGAACACGCTCCTCCTCTTGTTTATGGCACAAAGCGTGTTAAATTCCATTTGGGGTAGGCAGGGTATCATTATGTCAGCACCAGTCTAATTCTCGGATAATGAGTATATTTCATCGTTGCAATTTGTAGGGGTTGTAGGGGTTGCAATTTATTGGCCGAGACGAAAGTTGAATCTTTGGGATACAAATTTGAAGTTGAAATAGTTCGATTTACTTTCTGCATTTTAATTGTGAATTCTTTTCACATTCTTCGACTTGGCCAGGGTATGTTCATTTCGAGCAACCTTTGCTTCTCTTGTGAGTTTTCTCACTTGTTCTAGCTGCACTCGTTGGATTGGTTGAAATCCCCGCCAGACATGGCCACATTTCATGCAGCACAGCAATGTTGTCCAGTGCACAAAGCGTTAAATTTTCCACATGAAGCGTGCTGTGCGCGGGAACAGGAAAGGCGGGAAGGGATCGTGTCGAGCACTCGTGCAAGTCTACAAACTACTGCCATAGGTCGTTAAGGCGAAAGCGAACGTGGGCCAGCTTGCGTGGGACTCAATTCCAGAGTTCAGAATCTCTGGCCAGGCTTTTGTCTTTTGTCTTGCAATTTTCTGATACTACGTGCCCGAGCTCTTCTGCACAATAGGTGGGCAAATGGAAAAATGGAAAAATGGGCAATGGCCAAATGGGAGACATGTCCTGTGGCAGACAGGACACCTACGTGCTTTGTTATTTATTTGCAGCAGGAATTACTGGACGCTGGCTGAGGGTCCAGCAATTAGTGGGCTGCACTCATAAAAGGAACGATTTACTTTGGCACTAAACGTTTATTAATGAGCTCAAGTCAATCTTTAGATAGGAGCATTATTTATGGCGCCTGGTCGGAACTTAAGTGAAATCTATAAATCTTGAAAGCGCCTTCAAAGATAATACGCGCCTAATAAATACTCCTTTAGCCCTTCGGCGACACCTTCCTTGATTCTTGCAGAGATCTGGGCAGACTCTGGCTCTGACTCTGCGAGCAGTTGAAGATTGCCGCCACATAAATCTAGACACTTTTGGGGCGTAGCTCTAACTACTACGACTATTATACGAGGAGGCAGCGAGAGTTAACGAATTTATGCGCACATTAAAGAGAATTCAGGCAACACCCTCTAAGCCCCCTTGGCCCTTCCTCCAGAGGCCAATTTATGTACTTGCAGGCTGCACTAGGACTGCATTTAGAAAAAAAAAGGAGAGCAAATTTAAGGAATTATATTCAAGAACTTTCAAGGTTTGAATCAACTTAACTAGTAACCTTTTTTTTTTGAAGTGTACTGGGAAACAACTGCTTTGTGCATTTCTCAGATATTTTCCATTTGAATGCACTCGGATTGTTGCAAGAAAATAATTGCGAGTGTCACATAAATAACAAGCAGCACCCCTTTCACCACTCCTTTCCCTCACCACCCTTTGAGGCCTCACAGCAGGATGTCTTCGCAGTTCGCTCCTTTGAGAGTCATGTAACAAGCTGCATCTGAGTGTCTGACTGTTTGAGTGAATGAGAGTGAATGATCTATGAATACCCGTTTAGAAAAATGCCCACAAACTCGTCCGTCTTCCGTTTGGTTCGATCTGCATTTATCTTGCCGGCTCTAAGCCGCTTTCAACTCTTGCTTACAAGCACCTTAACTTTGTATTTCAGACAGGCGACATAAGCACCTACATATACAGATACAGATACAGATACAGCTAGCGCTGGAGACAGATACAGATACAGATAGATGGCTTCATAAGTTGCTCAGATTCATATTTTATTTGCATTTTCCTTTTAAATGAATATACAAATTCTTCAGAGCCTTGCTTGCTCAATAGAACTCATTGAACTGCCCTCGCTGAGCAGCAAGCTCTTGACTTGTTAGCGCCTGCAACTTAAGCCGAAAGTCCAACACGAGCGAAGTGAATGGAGCTGTTGTTAGGATCGTTCGATACGCTGTCAAAGGCGAATTTCCCGCTGAGCTCCCTCTGAAAATTGATGAGAATGGGGGACAAACAGAAAGAATGGCTGACAGTTGGCAGTTGCAGTGGAAATGTTTACAGTTTACAGTTTTGTTAACTTAATAATAATGCGGCAAGAAGAAGAAGAAGAAGAGAACTGTTTATTTTGACGAACCGGTGAAAGGTGCGTCAGATCACCCCGCCCCTCACACCAGGTGTACTCTGGAGTCACTATTAGCCCCAGCTAAAAGCTGAGCACTCACTGAAACAGCTTATCAACTGGTACAAGAGTTATTATTATGAGTTAAAAGCGAATTGTTGTACAACAACAGAATACAGAATACAGATAAAGATACAGATAATTGCATATTTGGCTAATCGCCTGAAAATTCCTCTTTGGAATTACAACAAGATTGCAATTTGTAGTTGAGCGAAGAGGACGACGCAGCAAATCAGCGATTTGCAAGTTAATTGAATAAACGCAGCAGTTATAAATGTTTACATTGCTCGTACTCGTAATTCCCCCCCTCCCCCAAGCAACTTCCCCTGACACTCCCCTCCTTTCTGGATCAACTCTAATTAGCGGCAACAAGTCGAGACAAGGCAACCAAATGAGCAGCGGATGCGTTCAATTATGAAACACATGAGAAGTCAGGCAGTAGAGCAGGGGGAAACGCAGGCTGCTGCGGCGCCTTGTTCAACTAACACCCGAACCGAACAGACCCTGACAGGAGCTACAGGTGAGTAGCACCTGTGGCAGCCGATGGTGTCAGAAATATTGTCACTGGCCTGCGGGCAACACCTCTCCGCCTTTATCAGAAATCTGGATGAATTTGCATAGGCCAATTACGCTACACTTAGAGGAAAAACAGAGAGTTTTCTACCTCAAACTTGTAAATTCAAAATTCTCTTTATATTTGTTGATATTTTTATTCCAAATTGCGTTTATCCAAAATTCATATATTATTCTGGAAATTGCATCGTTTTTTTTCTTAGTGTACCTCTCTGAATGTGTGGTTCGCTATCTCCTTCTCTTTCTGGTGCACGATTGTCAATCATCAACAAATTGACTCGCGTAGCATTTGCATAAATTTTATGGTTTGGGTGCGTGATTCGGGTTTTCCCTATCGCCATAACGTGTGATTTATATCAACAACATTTACCGATATATTGTTTTGTTTTTTATCTTAGGTGTGTTATCAATCATTGATATTCATTTATTGGCTAATATATGTATGTATGCGCGTATGTATGTATTCAGTGTGCCTGCGTGGACATTGGCTTAGCAGAACAAATGTTAAATGTTAAAGAACAAATGTAAAATTTATATGCGCGCCAAGCAACAGTGCTGCCAGACACCATCTTGACTAAAATGGCTCTGTTAATGCAAAGTTTGGTCACACTGTTTATAGCAGCCGCTAACAGCTGTTATTGTCATTCACACAGATCACGTCGATTGTGTTATCGATATTGCCATCAGAGGCACACCTGAAGTCGCGTTCGCGTTGTCATCACATCATCGCTCCAAAAACCTCCGCCGTGGACGAATAGTGCCGTTTAAACAGACGCAATCTTGTGTATTTTTGCATAAAATACACATTTATTTTGCCAACTTATCTGTGCCAGCTGAGCACAGCTGTTGTGCTCAATAACGAAAAAGTGCAACAAGTGGTTTTTCCAACTAGCTTTTAACTTGCCATCTTACTGTGCCTTACACACACCAACACACCAATACACCAATACGCCGACGCGCGCACACAGACACAGTTCTTACCTGCCAACAGCAGCAGCAACAACATCGGAACGGTCAGTTGTGAGCTGTCTTCAAGTCAAATAAGATAATTACGCCGAAAAAATGCAAAAGGCATGCAAATAATTTAATTAAAGAGTGTCACAGTGCGAAGAGGAAAAAAAAAAGAAAATAAATAAAGAAGAAATTAAGAGTGAGAGTGAGAAAATAAACTGCCATTATCCCCAACGCGAGGATCAGTATCGTGTATGTGTGTTTGTGCGGGTTAGAGGGAGAAAGAGCCAATAACAGCGGGCTCTCCCTTACAACGAAAATAAAAGAAAATAAATTTACACAAGTGCATTTAAATATAGATTACAAAGTCCACACTAGCAAAGGTAATTACGCATTACTGACATTTTTCACTTTTGTTTTTACATATCTACACACACACACGCACACACACACACACACACACATATGCAAATACACATATTCACTTAACATGTGTGTGTGTATTTAAAAAAATGTTAATTTCTTTCATTGACATTGTTTTTGGTTTTCGCTTTTTCGCGTTTTCTCTGCCGCGCATATTGCAAAACAAAATATTTCTTTCTATGCCATTTTCTTTTGCCCTGCGCTCTTTTTATTTTCTATTTTATTTTTGCTTTTATTATTTCTACCTTTCTACTACGCTCATCCATCAGTTTGCACTTGTTTCAAAATGTTGCTATCTCTGTCCACTAAGAGCAAAGAAACGGCAACAATGCTGCTAACTAACAGTGCTAACAGCCAAGTCTAATAAGAAATTTTTATCGCGCTCTGTCTGGAGTTTCTTGTTTGGATACTCACACACACTGAGGCACACTCACTGACACATACAAAGCTGCTGCCGCTCTGCATGGCACTTACACATTCACAAATAAACTAGCCAATGAATGCCTCAGCTTTGGAATGTGTTCGTTGTTGTTGCTGTTGCTGTTGCTGTTTCTGTTGTTGTTGCTGTTCTCAATACATTTTGTATTAGGTGTATCGTAGCCCCCGTTGTCAACGGTTTTTGGTTATCAATAGAAGACACACACACTCACACACACACAACAGAGTCAGCAATAAAGAACAGAATGCAGAATGAAGTTTGTTATTTCCGTTGCTTGTGTCCATCTTCCATTTTCTGTGTCAATCACCTGTTTTTCACACGCCGCTTACAAAAACAACAATAACAACCAAAACAGCAATAAAGCACGCAACGAATTCGCCGTGATTTTATTTTTTTTTTACACCAACCCCTTTGGAAACAGCTGTTTTCGCCTTTGTTTATTTGTTTAACAGAGCGCACAAATGTTAAGTTAAAAGGATGTGAGAGCATAACTTAAAAAGAGATATAAGGACTCATTAGAAAACTACCCTAAATAAAAACATCTTCAACATAAATACTAGACAAAAAGGTTAATTTTTTCTTCCAAATTAATTCTTTCCAATTGGTAGTTAAACATGTTAGATAAACGTGTTTGCCGAAAACTTGGGGTATGCACTGTGGGTTAACATAAAGCCGACAGAGACTGTAGCTGCGGCAACAGCGCTGTTAACCTCGACAGTTGCCTTTCGTCGTTCGCGAGTGGCGCAAGGATACGCGCAAGGATAACACGGCACAGTGGAGAGAAAGCAGCTGAATAAGCAAAATAATACTTGGCGGGTATTCAATTATTCAAGCCTCAAAGCCGACGTGCAAGTCGAGTTTATGACTTTTGCACGGCCACTGCAAGAGATAAACATAGACAGAGATAGAGACACCACGAATGGGACTAAGAAAGAGATAGAAATTGAAATGAGGCAAGAGAAAAACAAGAAATAAGAATGCAATAACATAAATGCCACAGCGACTCAACTAGAAAAGTGGATGTGCATTAAATAAATAAAGACAAACCAAGAAAAACTAACAAAAAAAAAACAAGCATAGCTGACTAACATAATACACTACTACAGTGGTCACTCGAATATTAGAACAAGTATTATAATTTTGTCGCGAATCGTGCACTGCATCGAAGGAGTCAGCTCCGACCCCACAAACAACATAATATAATTATTTAATTTATTTAATAATTTATTTTTAGCAAAAATTCAAAATTTGAGGATTGCAATTTTCGAGCGATTACTGTACCTGAATATAGGGAATTTTCCTTTCTTTTTTAGTGCATTGCATAAGACTCTTTGTGCCTTTATTTTGGCATTATCAGAAAGAAGCTCGCAGCTAACTCGCATTTTTTAACTCTTTCGCTTATTGCAGATAAGAAAACGACCCAACGTGACGTATTTTGGCGTTAATATTTAATTTGATTCGGGAAAAAATAGCTGAAGCCACTGCCTAGAAAATATGGAATCCATGGAGTATGAAATGGCACGCAACATGACCTTGTTGTTCTTCCTCGAGAGGCTCCTGGACAAAGGGGAACCCCGCACTGTGCATGATCTCTCCTGCCAATTTGGCAACAAGGAATTCACCAAGGAAATGCGGCAAATAGCCGGCGGTAGTCAGTCCGGTAAGTCAGTCAACTTGAAATAGGAAACTAGAGAAAATATTTCCCTTTTTTTTTCAAATAATTGAGAGAGATGCTCGGTGGGTGTAATACGAGACGGGTACAATGGAAACCAATACCAGGCATATGTCCATATGAGCAGAGTACACATATCTGTGCACCTGTGCGGGATCATCGTTCCACTGTCTCTTTTTAGTTTGTTTTCTTGTCGCCTTTGTTGGTGTCTTTCACTGCTTAGAGTTGTTCAAGTACAGATGTCATTGCCATTGCCAGGCACCATTCACCCATCACCCGTCGCCAGTGAAGCTGCAGCTTCAACCGCAAAAGAAATTTACAACTAGATTGCACGACCGGAAGATATCCTATATTCCAAGCAGTCCAAGTAGACTACAGTTTTTGTAAGGCTTAAAATGAATATTAGCCAACTTAGAAGTCACTCTTAGTCCTGGCTATAAAAGTTTTTAAATTGAAAGACAGAATGGTTCATCCAAAATAATGTCAGCGCTGATAGCACCCAAATGCATACGAATGCAGGGTATACAAAGTAGTCGCAAATTATTTCAGGGCAATCGATAATGCTTGTACTTGGCTGTTGTTGTTGGCTCAAGAGGCCCGAGTGCTTTTGTTTACACCGGCCTTAAAAAACTGAAACTGAACTTAGATTTCCCCTCATGAGAAAACATGAAAAACTCGTCCGCGTCCGCTCTTTGACTGGAAAAACTGAAAAAGTGAAAAACGAGTGAAAAACTCAACAACTTAACGCGTAAACAAGTCCATCATTGAGATGGGTCTGTATCAAAAATAGCTCTCAATAGGCCTTTTCAAAATTTCCCATGTTAAAAATAAACTTCTCTCGAGGGCAGAGCATTGCACTTTCTACTATTGAAATTCGTTGGGTTGTCTCGGAAATCCATTAGGGTATAATTAGAATTAGAAGATTTGTGCAGGAAATAGCTGAAGATTTATACGTGTCTCGTTTTGGATTAGGAGCAGCCTTTTCCAATATATTGAATGCTCTCTCTCTCTCTGGAGTGGAGTACTCACAGATCTGTGTTTGATTTGCTGCCACAAATGGAATGTTTCTCACGCTCCTTTTAGCCAACTTCTCTTATCTGTCATAGTTGAGTTGTTGTTTAATTTGGCATGGCTTGCTAATTAATTTCCCATTCCATTTTCCATTTACATTTTTATTACATTTTCGTATTTATTTATATATATTTTTCACACCTTGTGGCTGCATTAATTGCTATCATAAAGTGTGTGCAACAAATGCAGTTAACAAATGCTTATCGCATTTAAGATACATCTGTCTTTTAACTGATTAAACACATGACGCATGTAGCACACGTTGCCTGCTTTAATAATGATGGCTTAAAGCCTCAAGGCCAGGCTAGCTGCAGAGCTCCAGCTGGAGAAGGGAAACATGTGTGGCAGACACGCAAGTTCTACGACGATGAAGATATAAGACCATTCAAATAGATATTCCCTTAAACAACTGAACCGCATAACTATGAAGGGCCAACAAATAGTGAATCGAACTTAAGCTTCCAGGCGACAACCTCAGAACTATGCAGAAAACTAAGTCGGAGAGGTCCCAGAAGCCCAAGATGGCCAAAACCATCCCATAAACATATTTTATGCGTCACCTTTTCTTGTCAACGTTTTGCTTATTCCACTTATAACAGTCAAGAGAGAGAGAGAGAGAGAGGGGCAGAGAATGTTGCCAACTTTCTATACCTGTGATATTTTCATAATGCCCACTAAGCCCCAATCCCAATCCCAATGCCAAGCCCAAACCCAAACCCGAATCTGAGACGGAGTCCGAGTCGAAATCCTAAAAACCAACTGATGATGTGGGTAAATTTGCTTTTCTTGTGTTGCTTCCTAATAGAAAAGTGTCGATTACGTGATAAAAATATTCAATTGGGTTTCGAATAATACGAGTATGGCTTACTATGTTCTCTATTCTCTATTCTCTATTCTATAGAGAGGGAGGGAGGAGGGAGAGGAGAGTGGGAGAGCCGAACCGCCCGTTTGTTGCTTCAATAATGCATGTGAGAAGTGTGTGGAGCTCCCAATTCCCCAGCGATTGATGAGGGTTTAGAGGCAAGCCAAGAGGCCAACGAGCCAACAAGAAAACATTTACCAAATTAATGTCACTAGCAATTTTATGCCAACGCATTGAAAAGCCGTAGAACCCAGTTTAAAGGCCTTAAAGTTATTAACCAAAAGTGCTAATGGGTTAAGCAAACAGTTGCCAAATTGTTGCGTGCCCATTTCTCTGCTAATTTGACAACTGGTCGTAAAAATAAAAACAAAAATAAAAACAAGTTTTCGCTTGCATTTTTGTTTTTTTTTATTTTGCGAGCTATCAGCTGGCTGGCCATAGATACGAGTATCTGTGTGTCTCTGGCTGTGCTTGTGTGTGTCTAATAACTGCACACAGATACAGAGACAGAAACAGCCACAGAGACAGACCTGTAGATATGCCATTTAAGCGGGTATTACGAAGGTCTACCCCTTAAACGCTATGTGCTTTTTTTTCTGTATTGGTTTTTGCGTAATCGATTGCTAAAATGAAGGTGGAACGCATTTGTCAACATTAACTCAAATGGCGTTTGAAAGAGGGTTGCTCAATAAGTTGCTCGATTTCAGACAGATATCTGGAAATGGATTGTTGTGGATGTTTTTTAACCTATTCTCCCAAAAATTTCTAGTAGTTCTTATTGACTTCTTAAAACAAAATAACTCAAAGGATTTGGATAAGAGTCATCAATATTTGTGGAACGATTGTCCCTTGTCCCGTATAAACGAATTTCTGAATTCAGTTAGAGTAGTAGGCCTACAGTTCCCTTGGCTGATTAGATGATTGATTTAGCTCAGGAGTTACGCATTTAAAATGAAATTCCAGATCCGAGTAATACGAGTATCCTGGCGTTCATCTGGCCTGGCTTGAACGCTACACATTTCAATTTTGACGTTCGCCCTGTGGGTGCTGTAGGCTGAGTGCTGAGTGCAGGGGGCAGGGGGCAGGCACAGGACATAAATATAACGATTTTATGCCGACAGCAGTCGGTTGGCCCATTTGAAATCCTTTAGCACCCTCGGTTCCTGCCTCGTCTCCGGCCTTTTCGAGTTGCGTGTCGGCATTGTGCGTCTCGGGTTGAGTTGAGTCGAGTTGAGTCGAGTCGAGTCGAGTCGAGTCTGGTTGAGTTGGCTGCCAGCTGCCAAGGTTTATGTTATTGTTAACTCTTGTGTAGAGGAAGCCTGAGGAAATGGAAATCTAAGTGGAAATGGCAGAAAATGGCAGTAGAATTTCCCCGACATTGATTTTTCATGTTAGTCCTCGCATTAATAGCAAAAAGTTTAACTAGACTCGAATTTTCTGTTTATTAGTTGCGCCTCCAGCGCCTAATGACTACACAAATTGAGCGACTGCGTCAATTAATGACTCTATAATGAAGTCATGCTCCCTTCGCCCCTTCTCCTATATATATATCATCGAAATGAGCCATATGTAGGTGCGCTTCGCTCTCCCGACATAACCCATAAAATCTTATATTTATTACCACATAACCCTTTTTACTTGGCTCACAACCAGAGATCTTACCACATATCTTTGACTTCTTTCGCTCCCACCCAACTGCCAACTGCACAGACTGGCGTTATATTTCAATAAGCAAACATGAAGATAAAGATACATACAAGCATCTACTTTTATTCAGATATATACATATATATATATATTTATGTATTTATAGCAAATGTTGCAAATGTTTGAAAATTGGCCACAACACTCTGTCCAATATACTACGGATACTTTTATGTGGGGCGGCGGCGAGTGACCGTAAAATGTGCCAGCAGCGGCACCTGCTCCTCAGGGGGCGCGCTGCCTCATATTTGTGCCTCCCCGTCTCCCCGTTTCCCCGTGAGGGGAGGGGAGGGGAGGGAGGACTACGAGAGCCAAGAAATGCCGCTCTGCATGCAGGCAAATATTGTCTCCGTTCCGCAAACGTTCCGAGTACGTGCCACAATATTTTGCATGCCACTATAAAAAATACTTGAGGGTGAATTGAAAAGTATCTTTAAGTAGAACTAGTAAGAAAAGGCCATCTTCGGCACGCCGAAGATCAGATACACTGGCCAACTGGATTGTTCCTATGGCAGTTATAGTTCTCCGATCCTGTCGGTTTTATTTGCAAGTGTTTATTTTCGTAGGATGCCTTGGAAATAACTTTATATAATAAGGGACTGTGTGGGTCTTATTTATAATTTTAATTTAATTTTATTTAATTTTAATACGCAAAATTTATTAGAATGAATGAGAATACTTTTAATTTCTACGGACAACCCGGAGGGTCCAACGAATGCAACAATAATGGAGGTGGCTCTGGTTGCGGTCCCACGAATAATGTGGCTGGGGTCACCGTGGGATCCTCGGTGCTGGGCATTAGATTTGATAAAGGCATCCTGATGGCCGCCGATACACTGGTTTCTTATGGTACCTTGGCTAAGTATCAGAACGTTAACAGGATATTCAGGATTAATGATAGAGTTTTGATGGGAGGCACCGGTGACTTCGCAGACGTACAGTCAATCAATTGTTCCTTGGATCAAAAGATAACTATGGACATTTGCAATGCTGATGAAATCAAAATGAAGCCCAAATCTCTGGCCACCTGGATAACCAGAGTCCTCTATAGCCGTCGAACTGCCATGGATCCACTCTATATTAGTGTTGTAATTGGGGGTATCGATGAGAATTCTGTTCCCTATTTGAGCTCGGTAGATCTCCGTGGTTGTGCCTATGAAAGCTACGTGGTGTGCACCGGCCTTGCCCACCAATTGGTGTTGCCTATGATCAGAGCACATAAGCCACCAGATCGTGATTTCACCCTAGCCGAAGCTGGATCCTTAATTCGACAATGCATGGATCTTCTCTACTATCGTGATACGCGCAGCATTGCCCAGTATACCGTGGGTATCTGTACGTCCAAAGGGTGCAGCGTAAAGGGTCCTTTCAAGGTCACAGAGAACTGGATAACCAATGATCATAATGAGGCAGACTAACTATTCCAATGTACAAAACTCTCCCAGTTCCAAAGACTTGTCTCGTAGTCTGTCTTTGTACATAGAATATATTTAATATTCCACAAATTAAAACTGTTTACCATACACTTAAAATTGGTACTGGCTTAGTTCTGGCCAGGAATAGCATAAGCAACCCTCTCATCTACTCCCCCAGCAGGTATACTTATGTATGTGTATATATTTACACCAGAGCTAGTGGGAGGGGAAGGGAGGAAGGGGAGTATACCCTATCGATAAATATTAATGCATATCATGTGTTTCGTATTTTTGTGGTTTTCAATTTTCATGGAGTTCTCCGTGAGCTCCGCTGCTCTGCGCTGCGTCACCTGTAAATTTCCATTTCGATTTCAATTTGTGTAATGCATAAGGGAAAAGCATAAAAATTGAATTATGTTCCAGTTGGAAGTTGCCCGTTGCCAGTTGCCAGTTGGAAGGTCGGAGGTTTCTTCTTTTCCATTTTCTAGGGGATCAGCTTACATTTGTCAGTTTTGTGGCTCATTGAGCAACTGGAACAGAAGCCAAAGAATTCAATTGCTTTGCTCAAAATCTGAGCACATCTTGAGTAATCTTTGCGTAATGCCTGACAATTTATTTACAATTCGATTAATCAAGAGTTCATTTACATTTTGCTGGCACTGTTAAAAATGCAATTGGATTAAGTTGGTCTTCGTTTTTGAACCAAACATGTTACAAATTCAGTTTGACAACAATACTCATAACACAACAATGACAGTTCCAAGGGGAGGGGAGGGGAAGCTGTTGTGCCCCCCTCCTCTCGACACGCAACAATAAAAATAACAATTTCCCCCCGCTTCTAACTCAACTCAACTCAACTCTCATCAGATGATGCGCGTTTGTCATGTCACGTCATATTACACACACAATAGGCTGGAGCTGAGTCGAGTCGAGACGAGTCGAGCTGGGACGGATGAACTGCCCCTCGCTCCTGCAGCTCACCTCTGCTCCATCTACCCTCGCAACTGTCAACTATGGTGTATACCCTCTGCTACCAAATGCTGAAGAGCGGGTGTGTTTGCCTGCTCTTTCCCCCCGACCCCGCCCCCGCCGCCGCCTTTCGCCTGCTGACGGCATTCAGTCAGCAACTATGACCTGATTTATCAAATAAATAGCTGGCAGGGCTAGCAGAGCTCTGCTCGGTGCTTGAGTGCATTCACTTTTCATTTGACTGGAGATGGATGCACTGTAAACAATTTCTGGGGCATTGAAGGAATTGCTTATTTAACTGATATTTGCCTCTGAGCTGCATCCGCAAATTATACTTAGTTGTCCCTCAATATATAACGAAATTAGCTTGAAGGAATAATAGTTTCCCTGATCCCCTCTTAATGTATTTTAGTGGGGGTCTAGCGGGTGCGATGGGAACCGAAGTGGTAACTATGTTTCTTGGCAAGGAAGGAGAGCAGATTTCTCACATTATGAATCCTTTTATCCGTCATTTTGTGCTGTGTAGGAAAAGCAAACAAAACTAAGTAGATAATCGCCTGAGTAGAACGACAAGTCCTACATTTTCCATACCCACAATTGTGTGTGTACTACCAAAAGGGTAAGTTTTTTCTCCACCCCCTCTCCGGGGCCCGAAGAAAACTTTAGCCAAGTTTACAGCTGAAGCAGATAGACCATAAATATGTGCATGTATAAGTGTGCATATATATGTGTATGCATATGTGTGCGTTTTAGTGATTACAATGACGTTAATTATGGGAATCCAGGCATATGTAACAGGCTGATAGAAAAGTTATACAATGCCCAGTTTAAAGCCCGACTTGCGGCAGATAAGTTAATCAAGAGTTAAGCAGGAGGAGTCTTATTATTACGAGTCTATTTTCAAGGCACATTAACCACTTTCCCAGTGACAACAAAGAAAGAAAGAAAGAAATCTCTTACGTTGCTCGAGTCCCTTCAGCGAATTAATTAAGTTAACACTTTTACTGCATTAACTGCTCAAAGAGCTGGCGACATGGACTGATGATAGGGAGAGAGAGAGAGAGAGAGAGAGAGAGAGCGAAGGGGGAAGAGAGAGGCAGGGACGCCCACTAATGGCTTTTACTAATTATAATTGACGCTTTGACAGGTCTGAAGAAATTTCTCGCCCAATACCCATCAATATTCCTTGTGGATGGGGATTATGTGCAGGTGAACGCCTATCAGCACAGCAGCTCAGACGATGGCAACAGCGGAGGGAAGCGGGACTACATCCAAGAGGCTAAAGACTACTTTAAGAACAAGATGCTACAATATGGCGCTGCTGCGGAGGTGCCAGTGCGCAGTCTGCTCGGCCATCGATCCCAGGCATCGCCCCAGGTGCGACACATATCAGGTGAGTTTTCGCTGCGATTATTTTCATTGTATCCCTTTTCTAAAATGTTTCCATTTATTCCGGACAGGTCAGCACATTAAGGAGTTTACCGACTTTCTCATGAAGCACACGGACACCTTCAAGGTGGTGGACGACTATGTGCTACTGGTGGGCAGTGAGAATATGACGGATTTGCCTGCGAGAGATCGGTTGCATTTGCCCCAGTCGAACATCGATACACGCGGAACACAGCAAATGCTGGACTTTTTTGCACAGTGTATTGAGATGAAGGGACCTTTGCTGGTGGATCAGCTGTTCCATCTGCTAACGCTTAACTTTCCCCAAGATCAATGGCTGCGCATGTTCAAGACTCCTGGTGATTTGAGCTCCTTTCTGAAGCTCTTCGGCGACTGCTTCCACATCCAGGCAAATCTAGTCACGCTGCTGCAAAAGCCCAAGTTGAATGATTCGCACATTCAACAGGCTCAGGCTCGATCCCGGGAGCAGTTCAATGTCCTCAATAATAATCAGAACATTCGCCGAGGGGAACAGACTACTGTGAGCTCTGTGCAGCAACGCTTGCAGTCGCCAGCAATGCGCAGCAATGGTTATGGCAATAACAATGGGAGCAACAATAGTAGCAACATTAATAATAATAATAATAATATAGTATCGCCCAACTTCAAGCTAAATGCGCCTGTCTCCAATATGACAGGTGGCAATGGCTTTGGACAGAGTCAAAATAAGTCGGAGCCAAATTCTGGCTTTGATAGCTATGTGCCAATGTCGGAGCTCAAACTAGAGAATCTTTGCGAGAATAACTATCCCAGCTCCACTGTGAACTATGGCCCCATAGGACAGCAGTCACAGCAGCAGCAAATGCAGCAACAGCCACAGCAACAACAGCAGCAGCAGCCTGCGGCGCCAACGGAGCGTTTAAATAGCGTTAATCAAACGTTGAAGCAGCGGATCAATACGCTCGTCATAAAGACTTTAGCCGAAAATCTGGAAAAGGATAAACAAAGCCTGGCTAATCAAAACTCACACTCGAGTCCCGTGCACGCCAGCAACAAGGCAGCGGCAGCAACAGTTGGTGGCAGTGGGGCAGCAACAGTAACAGCAGCGGGATCAGCTGGTCAGAATAATGCCAATTCCTCACCTAGTCATAGTTATTTTGTTGGCGACACTTGGAAAATAAAAGTGCTACAAAATACCACCGTCATCGCAAATGTGAAGCATTCAACCTTTGTCACAGAGGCTCTGCTAGATTTGGCCAAAGATGAGAACAATATTGCTGTATCGCTCGACTGTGAAGGCATCAATCTGGGCATTAAGGGAGAGATAACCCTTATAGAGATAGGCACAGCGCGCGGCGAGGCCTTTCTCTTTGACGTTCAATCCTGCCCCGCCATGGTAAGCGATGGTGGACTGAAGACCCTGCTGGAAAATGATCAGGTCATCAAAGTCATACACGATTGCCGGAACGATGCAGTCAATCTATATCTCCAATTCGGCATACTCCTGCGCAATGTGTTTGACACCCAGGCAGCTCATGCGATACTCCAGTATCAGGAGAATGGTAAGCAGGTGTACAAGGCCAAGTATATATCGTTGAACTCGCTGTGCGAGCAATACAATGCGCCCTGCAATCCCATCAAGGATCAGCTCAAGCAGATCTATCGACGGGATCAAAAGTTCTGGGCCAAAAGACCCCTAACCCGCGAAATGATGTTATATGCCGCGGGGGATGTCCTTGTACTGATTCATGAACAATTATTCGGAAATCTGGCGCAACAGATTAAACCCGAGAATAGGCTTCTTTTCTCCGAGCTGTGCACGGAGCAAATACTCATGCAGATCAAGCCCAACGAGGTTAAAATACGCAAGAAGCAGCGCAAGGTCAGCACAGAGGTCTCCGATCTCAAGCAAAAGCTGGCCCAGACCAGCAAATCCATTGTTCTATCCAATCGCGAAATACGACTGCTGCGGTAAGTTGAGAACTCGATATTTATAAAATTCTTAGTAAAAATATTAAATTTTTCCTTTAGATATATGGACTTGACGGAGGACGAGAAGGAGCGCCTTAAGGGGTATTATAAAGTGGCCAAAAAGCTGGAGAAAATGGAATCTGCTGGCAATCCAAACAAGTTCGTAGCATTACCAGTAGCCTTTACTTTAATAGCCTTCAACTCAAATCTCCTATTTTTCCTGCAGGGATCAAAGTGACTCTGAGGACGATGCGGAACCAATCGAAAATGACTTCTTCCCCAGCTTAGATTCGGTGCCATCGGACAACTCGCTCTCCGGTACATTCTCGCCGCGCTTCAGTTCCGAGCCGCCCAGTTTAACTGAATCTATGCAAATGTTAGAGGAAATACTCCAAAACAAATCTATGGATCGCTTAGCGCGCATTGACAAGCTGGAGGCCATATTAACGACTGCAACTACATTGCCATGCGATCAAGTGAGTAACGTATAAGCCAAAGCTGGAAAAAAGATCTGAATAAGATATAGAAACCGATTTTGATCCAATATGTACTCTGAACTTAATGGCTAATATCTTCTTACAGATTATTACTTCCAATGCAATGCAGGAACAATTAGGCTCCAGTATAGCCACCACTGAGAATCTGCAAATCATACGCGAAAAAACCAGAAAGTGAGTATGAGGGATTGGCTCAAAGCAATCCGAGTATCCAATCCATATGAACTTATATGACCAATGTGTCCTTTAGCATGAAGAACTGTAATTGCCATGGGGAGCGCAGTATTACGCCCATTTTGAGATCGACGAACGACAAGCGATTAGTGAAAC
Organism: Drosophila repletoides; assembly: GCA_018150835.1. Classification (NCBI taxonomy): domain Eukaryota; kingdom Metazoa; phylum Arthropoda; class Insecta; order Diptera; family Drosophilidae; genus Drosophila; species Drosophila repletoides. The sequence continues at coordinate 388,220 of JAECWQ010000089.1, forward strand.
TGGTGGATGCTGAGTCGCAGACGCTGAGCACTGGGGATGTCGTCATCACGAAGATCTTTTTCCAGGACGAACATGAGCGGGTGAAGGAGACGGTGTTGAGCAACAGCAACAGCAACAGTAATGCCAGCTCACCCAAGCGTGTGGCATCGACCTGAAGACGTTTTTATATATGATTCCTAATAAGCCAAGCGCAGAAATTATATGTATTATTATTTTATTATCCAACGAGGACTCCACTAACAAAAGGGAACTAAAGACGGAGGACTCAACTCTATTAACTACTCTAATCTACTGTATGCAATAATTATTCTATATTGAATTGAAAGCAATATATTTTGTGCCTAAATGTTGAACATTGCAATAAGGAAACGGAAACGGAACGGAACGGAAACGGAAACACGCGCTATTAATATTTTATTAACTACAATTTACTCCAATTAATTGTGTTAACATATTTAGATAAATTTTGAATTTCAATTTGCTCATTCAACCAACAGTCAGTCAACCCTTTGAAGTTTTTAATTGAATCGCACTTCTCTTCAATCGTTTGCTGAGAATTTGTGTTGTATTCTTTTTATTTAGCAATTTTTGTTATTATTATTTTTATCTAATAATAAGATGAAAAGATGATGTTAGGCGAAACGAAACACTCGATTCAATGTTTCTATTTTTGTATATTGACATAAAGCTAGTTTTGCTATTTATTTGAAATGTAAAAATGAAATGAAATCAAAATTTATAATTTATAATTTAAAATTTAAAATTTATAATAAGGAGGCAGCGTTGGACCAATCTGTGTTAAATCGAAGCGCAGCCTCTCTACTATAATTAGAGACAACAATCCTGTAGAGGTTTCAGATATCCTTGTCGCCATATCAAAACTGAACTTTGTGTGTTAACCATAATACTTACACAATCAAACAAACACATGTATCCAGCTTAATCTTAGTTTAATCCAATTAATAATCAATTTTTCTAACTATTAACAAACTGTGTAGTCAGCATAAGTAAATGATAAACGATAAACGATAAATGATAAAAGATAACAGATAAATGATATTTAATTGTAAAGAGAACCTATTGAAATTGTATGATTATAAAATATGCCTAATTAAATAAAAAATTGTACATAAATATGTAACTAAAAATTACCCCCCTATTTATTGCTCTCTTCGGGTATAGAAACCCGACGGGATAACTCCAGGATACCAAAGGATCACAAATTTTTCGGTTTTGGTTTTTTATTTCACACCAAACATCAAGAGGCTTAAAACATTGATTAATTTGAATAATTATACTAGATTAAATTTTTGTAAACATTTATAAAGATATATAATAATTAAATATTATTATTATTATTATTTTCCATTTGAATAAGTTTACTCATACAACTTCCCACGCATAGGCAGCTTCCTATGAATTCTATCCCCCTAGTAAAATATTGCACTACGCCGCTGGCAACGCAAGCAGATTGCCAAGAAATTTCATACATTTTCAATTTGAAGCACCAGGCGAACAGAATTCACAGAAAGCGCATTTGTAATCTCCCATTCTCGCTAGTTCCTAATTCGTGTTGAGTGAGCTTCCCCTCTTTATGAGTGAATGAGCTGAGTGCGTTTCCCCTCCCTCTGAAAAAGCTCTTACATTGACTTTAAGAGTGAGTGATTTGAGTGACTTTCCCCTCTGTCTGAAACTGCTCTTACATTGAAGAGATTTTAGTGCATTTCCCCACGGCCTTAAAAATCTCTTACATTGTTTTTAAGAGTGAATGATCGTGGCGCTTCCCCAGTGTCTTGAAAAACTCTTACATTGTCTTTAAGAGTGAGTGATCTGATAGCGCTTCCCCTTCATTTTATGTATAAAATAATGCAGATGAATGAAATGCCAAAACTAGCTTAAATTTTTATTTTATGTTCAGCACACCATGTTAAGAATTTTACTACTGGAACTTTAATCAGCACGCGAACAGAAGTGGATAAAATAATGCAGATGAATGAAATGCCAAAAGTAGCTTAAATTCCTCCGCTTCATATTTTATTTTCAGCCTCGCGCATTTCAATTTTACTTTAAAATGCAAAGAACTTTGTACTTTTTGAATTTGAAGCACCAGGCGAACAGAATTCACAGAAAGCGCATTTGTAATCTCCTATTCTCGCTAGTTCCTCATTCGTGCAAATGTGCAGTTAATTTTTGAGTGAGCTTCCCCTCTTAAAGAGTGAATGAGCTGAGTGCGTTTCCCCTTTGTCTGAAAAAGCTCTTACTTTAATTTTAAGAGTGAGTGATTTGAATAAGTTTCCCCTCCGTCTGAAGAAGCTTTCACATTGATATTAAGAGTGAATAATCTTACCGCCCTTCCCCAGTGTCTTGAAAAACTCTTACATTGTCTTTACGAGTGAGTGATCTGATTGCACTCCCCTCGCTCGCTCGGATAATCATTTTATGTGTAAAATAATGCACATGATAGAAGTGCCAAAACTAGCTTAAATTCTTATTTTATGTTCAGCTGTGCTCTTTACATTACACACCATGATAGGAATTTTACTACTGGAATTTTAATCAGCACGCGAACAGAAGTGGATTGGCTAAGTTATGGGAAGTGCATGCGTGTTCCCTATTCTAACTAATTATTAATTCGTCCAAATTTACACTTAATTTTGGCTCCCTTTTCCCATTGTCTAATCTATTCTGTTTATTGCTCTCTCTGTCTGAAAATACTCACATAGACTTTAAAAGTGAGTGATCTGAGTGAGCTTCCCCTATGTCCGAAAAAGCTTTTACCTTGACTGCAATTCGTCTCGCTCGCTCGCATTATCATTTTACATATGTATGAAAGAAGAATGCAGATGAAAGAAAGAAGTGTCAAAACAATTGAAATTGTCCCCTTCCTATTTTGTGTTGAGCGTTGTTGTTTACATCACACATAAGAACTGCGTACTTTGTGAATTTTAAGCACCAGGCGAACAGAATTGTAGGGGAAGTGCATACGTATTTTACTATTCTCACTAATTTTTAATTCGTGCAAATGTACAGTTAATTTTTGCTCCCCTTGCCTTATCTATTCTCCTTATTGCTCACTCTGTCTGAAAAGTGAGTGATCTGAGTGCGCTTCCCCTCGCTCGCCCGCATACTAATGCATAGCTACTAGCTATTAATTGTGTTCGCCTAATATTTGGTTTACTTGCTCGCTAGCACTTGAAGCGGGATGGAAGTATCAAGACAAAGATGAACGCATGTCTCCCCCTCTCTGTCCATCTCCTCTCATTTTGACAATACAAACAGAAGTTATAGTTTTTCAGTAGATGATCTCTCTCTCTCTCTCTCTCGCACCCATAGAATAGTTTGCAATTACAGTTGTTCTTGCATTATCTATTCCCTTTACCCCTTTCTATGTATGTGCCTAGCATAGACATTGACTTCAGTGCATTCCCTCTCCCCCTCTTCTTGCACATAACAACTTATTGCGAACTCTGTTCGCTTTATATTTTATTTACGAATATTACGATAAAGAGTATCAAAGTAGAGCTAGTCTGCTTAGTGGTGGGTGGTAGGTGGTGCAGTTCTCGAGAAAATAGTTAATTATCTTCGCTAATTTTAGGCGTCTCAATTTTTGAGAACTTTCCTTATAAGCTGTATGCAATATTTGCTTGTATGCGTGTACATTTTGCTCAGATGCCTTCAAGTTTATAGACGGTTTGAGTTGCCTATAACTCTATAATTATAACTCTATATTTATATGCTTAAAGTAGTAGTTCTACGTTCACGGTTAATTATCTGGTTATATTAGACATATAGATATTAATTGAGAATATTATAATATTGGGTAAAGATACATTTAAAAAGACGCAAAAATTAGATGTTCACATTCCATTCAGACTCCAATGTGATGATGTAACGACACTCTTAGAATCTAATTTGAATTACTCTTACAGACAGGACTGACGACGTGTGTATACTCTATGGTACACACTCATACATATATTTAGATCTACTCGTAATATTAAAAGGTTGGCAATCGAATAACGATTATTCAGCTACACCTTTGCTTATTGACCAGGTTTAAATTCGTAATTTCTTTTTTTTGTGACAAATATCGCATCATATTGAATAATCGTAATAATAAAAGACATCTATAAGTATCGATAGGTTAGGATTTAAGTTAAGATTTAGCACAAATTTGTGTCTCTCTCTCTGCTAATTAGTAAGTAGTAAGTTTTTAACAGCCTTCTCGCATATTTTGAGCATTGTAAATATGAATATAATGAATGAGTATAATGAGTATAAAGTTCATAGACAATCGAATATCTTTCACCTGTGAGTTGCACTGCTCGTTCCATTTAAGCATAGTTCATAAATAGTAGTAGTAAATGAAGTCTAAACTCTAATTTGCAGGTTATTATCTAGTCATAGATCATATGATCTATCTAATATCTAGGCCAAATATATATACACAACTCTTTGTATAACTATTTATATGCAAAATTATACTCTCTCTGCATGTATATATATTGGTTAAAATCACATCTTTGAATGCTTTGAAGCTCGTTAGCTGTATGTACAATTGGCTCTAACGCGCATTTAATACCTTTTAAATAATATCTTAGTTATGTAATCTTATCAACTATTTCTGTATTCGTTTTCAGGAAACCTGTTTAAAACATCTTTTCTTTTATATATATACACCTTATAGCTAAGAGCAATCCAATCTAATCTAAGATTAAAACTTTAAAATTCTGAAAATATTCATTATTGTTGTATCGGATTAAGATTCCGGTTTGATGCACATAGACATCTCTTTTTTCGCTTTTTTCTGTTTTTTCTGTTTTCTTCAGCAAATCTTGATATTCTCTCCTATATGGGTTGACTTCCCGAATAAAAATAAACGGAACTTGTCCTCTATTGATAAATATTGTCGAGTATTTAACTTAGGTATTTTCCTTTATCGAATATACTCGTATACTTAATATTAGGTATAGGGATTACATTTTCTTATCATTATAGGTTTTTGATTAGCGAATGGAGTAAACTCTTAACTCTAAATATATTCCTTAAATCTCGTAAATCGATCTATAAACTATGCCTTTAGGAGGGAAAAATAGCTCGAGTTTAGTACACAACCAGCAACTGAGGCGTAAAAATTACTCTAAAAATATTCACACAAGGACGAGAAACCAGTGAGTAACCAGTAGTAATTCTGATCATCTGATTTGATGTCCCTATTCATACTATGTATGCATAGAATACTATTAAGAGAAGCTTATATTATACATTCATATTCAAAAGTATCTCATACTCTGCCTATTCCTGTTTAGTAGTAGAATTAGTATTGGTTATTCTAAGGATACTCCATACGTACCTTTGGGATGGTTTCACAATTTCACAATTTCACAATCAAAGCTTATCCCAGTTCTTATTTAGCATTTGCATTGAATGCCTTCACGAGTTTTAGATGCTCAATTTACATTACAGTCCGAATTTTTGTTTTAAATATCAATTTTTGTTTTAAACATTATCAAAATATAATATTTGTTTTCCTCTTTAGAAGAAAAAAGCTCCGAGACTAAGTTCGCCAGTTTAATTTCGATCAAATAGTTTAAATTCGACTCAAGACTGTAACAAATAAGGAAAGAAGAAAGAAATGTACGAATAAAAAGAAAAGGAGAAAACTGTAATTAAAATAAAAATGTTTTTATTCAACTAAAATATTTTAACAAAACATAATACATATGTACAGCTTGCAGCAATAAGCATTCAAAGGAAACAGAAGGATAAATCTTGGTTTCAATCAGAATACAGAATACAAAGAAAGAATTTTGAACTACGCTGAAACTCTGCTCAAACTTTGGCGTATTTAGTTGCTTATTAATATTATTGATCCTTTATGTAAATATATATAACACCTAATATGCTCTATATAGACACAGACTGTTGAGTTACTTTCAACTTTAACATCTACTTTAACATTGAATTGTACAGATTAAAACCGAGTGGATTATTGGATTATTGGACTATTGGATTATTGGATACTATATAGATTTGATTGCACAGTGGACTCTACTGGGATGCTAATTATTTTTGATTTTGTTTCCGCTCTTTAACGCTCTTTGAAAGATTACAAATATTTTCGCTAGCTCCTCACATGAGGAGCCAACTAAGTATTTATATATATTTACATGCAGACACATATATATATATATATATTTATATATATGTATATGTATGCATGCATGTGTGTATGTATGTATATATGTGTATGTATATCAATATATATTTTAATCACTTAATGAGATCAAGTCATATAGCGCATTATCTCGCGCAAAGCATAGAGTAATTCGGCCTGATTACGGGCCTCCATTATCATCAGATTAACATGAACCTGCAATCAGTTAAAACAGATTAAAGCCATTTTAATTGATTGATTGCTTTTAAATTGACCCACCTTTTCACTGTCCTGCAGCTCGACGAGCACACTATCATAATCCTTGGTAGTAATGCGCTCCGGAAAGCAGCAGGCTGTCTTTATAAACATTTTCAGGGGACGCACAAGTAACTGGAAGGAGATTCGTAATGATGAAATGCAGCCCAATTTTACAAGGAATCGTGGGAGGTGAATACCTGATTAACTTCGCCATAGTCGTAGTCGTCGTGTCGTATGCCAAAAATGCACTGTATATAGTTCCATATGGCGCGACGAAACTTGGATGTATCCACATTCTTAATACCGCCCATGGTGAAGTAGGTTAGATTATAGGCAACCCGGAACTTTTCGTCCAGGAAGGTGCCCAAATCGTTGTACAAGCTGCTCAAAAAATTATCGGAAAATCAGAAATAAAAATAGACAATTTTAGAGCGCTCTGGGATATTTACCGATCCACTAGAGAATAGCCGTGATCCTCCCAAGAATAGTCCTGTATACGAAACGTATTAATATTCTCGGCTCCACGACGTGCAAAGTCCTCATAGGTAAAGCCCGCATCGTCCACATAGTGCGATATTATTGGCGGCAAGGCGACGGTTGCCTCGGGTGGAACTGCTGCCAGTTCCGCTGTCTGCAGCTCGACGCTCTTGAAGCGGTTGCTCAGCTCAGCCTCACTGCACTCGTCCTGATTCTGCGAAAGGACCTTCATCCTCTCCATCAACGCCTCCACAGAGATGCCATGCTGCTGCGGCTGTTGCTGTGCGGTGGCTGTAAATCAAATTGGTTTCGGTACTCTCTTTGTCTGCTAATTAAGTGCTATTCAAATTCAACTCTACCCTAGGAAAACAACTCCAGGAGTGCTCTATTCGACTAGCAGATTCTCTGTAAGTCTATTCCGGAATCTATTTAAGTATAGCAATTGGAATACGTCTACTCTAAAAGGCCCCTCATTATAATAATACTCTTTAATAAGTATTTATTTCTCTCGCACTGAGTCTGAATTTCCACAGAGGAATTGTTGGCTTTTGTTGTTTGGCTAAGGAATTCTTCACTTACCCAAATAGTGTTGGCCGAAACCGTTGATGGCTCCATTGCTTTTGCTGCTATTGTTGTCTGCTGCATTATTGTAATCTGGCTTTGTATTGTTGCTGTTGCCGTTGACGTTGCTGCTGCTGCTGCCGGTGCAGCTGCTGCTGCTGCCCCCGCTGTTGTTCAGTGATATCTCACCAAGAACATTTTTCTGCTGCTGCGGTTGAAGCACCTGTTGTTGTTGTTGCTGCTGCTGCTGCTGCTGCTGCTGGTGGTGTATGGGACTTGTTGTGGTTTGACGTGGCTCCTCGAGGAGCATGGGCTGTTGGAGCAGGGGCAGGGGCGGGGAGAGCGACACTGGGGCACCTTTTAATTTGGGACTAGACAACCCGTCGAGCTTCTGTGTAAGTCCGCAGGAGAACACAAAGGAGGAAAGCGAATGGAAATGGGAAAGCAATACCATTGCATGCACCACCTCCGACAATGACCAGCTATTCTTGCCTTTTGTCAGTCTCTGGAAAGCCAAGTTTATGAGAATTTCGTATAAATATTTTTCATTATTCATATAAATCTTATGAATGCAGCCTACCTCGATGTGTTCCTTGCGCAGCAGCCAGGGGCGATGTGCTAATATTTTATTTATATCATATATGGCACGTAATTTGGCGGGAATAAAGTCCACCCCGTTCAGCCACTCACTGTTCCCGCCCTGGTTAATAAACTCCTTCTCGTAGCGCTTCACCAGGTAGGGGCATTGATGGCGTGCGGCAGCCTATCAAAAGAGAAGACATAAAACCATCCCAATTAGACAATACTCTTTAGGAGATTCCTATTATAAACTGAGAACTGATTCTATTATATTGTAATTCAATTATTCCACCCAAACATCTGATCAGAGTGGCTGGATCCCAGAAGGGAACGGTTTCTAGGTAGCTCAAACTGCTGGAGCAGCTGAGTACTTTAGTGGGCTAGCAGCAGCTTGGAGGAATTACGCAATTTGTTTGTTTAGTTTCAGCCTTGAACCTTTCATCATCATCAAATATAACTTTAAATATCACAGGGCTATCCATGAGGCTTGCGAGAAACAAAAGCAATTTGTTCGTTGTCTACGCAGCTCGAAAATGTGAACCACAATCAAAAACAAACATCACAGCGGACCAGAGGAGACCAGGCGGCAGCGGAACGGAACAGAACTGAACAGAACAGAACAGAACAGAACAGAATGACAATAAAACGATCCCATGCCGCGTTCTACATGTTCCGAGTATTCCGACTACCCGTAGGCCCCCATTAAAATAGCCCCTGGGAGAGCATCCACACCTGAAAATGCGCTAAAAATATTTTTTTATTATGTGTTTCAAGTGTGTTGATGTGACCCAAAATCAGAATCAAAATCAGAATAATAAAAAAAAAACACACGACTATTCTAAGCGTGGGCCATTGTTTTGATTTTTTCTCTGCTTTTATTATTAATAATATTATTATTATTATTATTATGGCTGTAATACTTGTTCCCCAACTTGCTATGCCTTGAATAAAGCTTTTTATTATCTCCCATCATAAATTTTGAATCTCATATTAAAAGAGAGGCTGTCGCTCCTGGCCTTTTTGACTGATTACAAATTAAAGTTTATTTTCACTGAGAAATAGGCTAATAAATAAGGAAGAATATCTTAAAAATTAGAAAACAAAAGTAGTAGGAAACGGCAGTAGATCGGTCATAATAATTATTGGTATGCTTCTATCAGATGACTACGGGATAAAGTAGTCCAACTGGAAGCTGTAATTTGTAACCTGTATAATCTAATTAGACATCTTAAGAATCAGAACAGCTTTCGGAGAGACACAAAGAGACTGAGAGAGAGAGAGAGAGAGACGGAGAGACAGAGGACTTGGCTATTCCGTCGCATCGGCCTGATCAACAATATATATTCCCGCACTTTGTATCACACATTTCGTGATAAAATTATAATACCCTATGCAATGGTATAAAAATGTTATTTTAATATGCTTTCAAAATAAGTCCAAGGTGCATCCAACCAAAAATATGTGTACTACAAATACGAATACGAATACGAATACGAATACGATGCGAATACTATGAATATCTTCTGGGAACGTAGGCGACCCGCGAATCGTCTCCAATTTGCGGGCATGAGTTAAATGAATGTGTTTATTATTTTCATGAATATAAAAGTCAAAGACCCAGAAGCAAAATAAACATATCTTTTATATACTTTATGGTTATTGCCCGAAAGACAAATGCCAATAAATTATTTAAACTAAAAGACTTTTCACTGCAACTAAATAATGTGAATATTCCATCCTGAAACATTAATAACAAATTGAGCAATGGTATAAAAATCTTCAATCCCCTTTTACCTCGGCCCTTGGAAGAATTGTTAAGACAGCCTTTTGTGGACTGTAAAAATGCTTAATTAAGCTTTCTTTTTTGGTAAACTGCTGGAGGAGATTGCCAGGATTTAGAGACTGACACCTGCATACAGACTAAACATTTCTCAGAGCACGAATATTTATTCTCTGGCGAAGAAACTAAGAGGAAGAGGTGTCTGCTCAGTTTTGCATAGTGGAAAATGTGAAAAGCTGTCAGTTGTAATTAAGAAACTTGTTTAGTTGCAACACTTCTATTGTTTCGGGCTCCTGTGGCTCTGGATAGATAGACTGCTCTCCCATCTCTCCTCCGTCTCCCATCTCCCATCTCCCATCTCCCATCTCCCATCTCCCATTTCCCATCCACAATTTCTATCCTTGCAACATGAACTCGCTTGTGCCTCGGGCATGCAACATTTTGTTGTAGCTAAAAGCGAAAAACGAAAAGCGTATTTCAATGTTTTCTTTTTTTTATTACTTTCTGCATTCTACAGAGAGAGAGCTCAGAATAGTGGAAATAATTTGCTGTTGTTGATTCCACACACACATTGGGCAACCTGCTCCTATTGTCTATTGTGTGCACACTTCTCGTGCTGCCTCTGCTGCCTCTGCTGCTGCCTCTGCTGGTGCTGCTGCTGCTACTGTTCTAGCGTTGTTGCTGTTGTTTTCTAGGAATGCAGAGGCTGCTGTCATTGATAGGGCATCAACAGCCAACAGGCAGCAAATGTGAGCCGACAGCGCCAGTCGGCGAGAGCTAATGTGCTTAAATTTGCCACTGGCAACAATGCATCCACCCATAGATACACCCACACACACCCACACACACTCGCACACCCCTACAGCCACATCCCATTACACATGCTCCGACAGTCCTGATGCCTGATGAAAAACTGAATGGCCAGGACACCTGGCTCATTGTTCATAGGAATAAAGGGAATTCACGGACGAGAAAAAATTCCTATTTATTTATTATCTGAACACCTGACAAATAAAAAAACAATGCCCCATCATTGGCTAACTCTATAGTAAATAGTGGACCCAATAAAAAGGATTCATTACTCACAATTATGGCCAAATAGTATCTATAAGGATAGGGTAACGGTCCATCTCCTTTCATAATAAAATTCTGAGTCCGCAGAAAATGATCCCTGTAACGGGGATGGTAGCCAATCACTTGAGTCACTTGATCACACTCGTCGAGATCATCCATATCAAGATCTGTTGAGGCACACTGAAACGAAACGAATAGAAGAAGCGAACGGTTTGGATTAACAATCGAATACGTATACTTAATATTAACAATGCGTATACGCCACTCTCAAGCGTTAATCTATTCACTGGGAAACTAGTCTGATAAAAGTTTTAAATATTGATGGGATCGGACTACTTTATCATACACCGAAGAGCAATCAGATAAATCAAATAAATAAACTTATATGTGAGCTGCGGCACGGAGATAATTGGCTTTCCTTTTTAGTTTACTCTTCCATTTTATGGGATTTTCAGTTGAAATAAATAATTTAAAAATTGTAATTTTCATTTCAATGTGACGAGTGACGAGTTTCCTTATTTGCATATGCCAAACATGAATATTTTTGTGTAAAAGCAGCTTTTTATTAAAAATTAAAGCACTCAGTAGTTTTCATTTATCAGAAGGCAGAAGGCATGCCCTTTGCCCCTCCTCCCTTCTCCCCTCTCCCTTCTCTTTTTGCTGTTTTCCCCTTTGGCCAGTGTGTACATAAATGCCAAAAGTCATTATTTGCATTGAGCTGCTTTATTGGCTCTTCTGAATGGCCAATCAATGAGCAGTTGCCAGGGCAACCTTGTGCAGAGTCCACAGCATTCATTTCCCTCTAATATATAAAGATATATTCCTGGACCTATTGAGAAGCTACCTGTTTCTATGCACGTATTGAACATTGCGCTTTTAGTGGGGTAAAAAAGCAAAAGAAATTGTGTAAAAGGAGAGGGAAACTCGAGCTAATAAAGCTGATTGAATGACCCAATCTCTGCCTAGTATTCATACGAGTATCGACTTATTAAGACTATCCAAAACTCACATATTCACACTCACAGACTCACTGCCAGATAGCACTCATAAGCCGCAGCACTTTGAAGTTTGTCGTAAACAAATATCACAAGAGCGACTCTTGTTGTTGTTTTCCATTTAGTCGCTGCATTCTTCATACTCGCAAATGAATACATGTGAATACATACATATGAATATCTAATATATGAATATATTCACTTATGAATGTATATTCATATGCGAGTACTATAAACTTGATCATTAAACAACACATGCTTACGGGCTTCCAGCAACATTTTCTATATTCATGTATACCCTGTACCCTGTTCACAGTGCTAAATAAGAGGTATCTTTTAAGATAGTATAACAGACAGATACAAAGCTGCCTTAAAGCGAGTAACACATTGAAATTGCAACTATATTTTTTTATAATCTTAATTCTTGTGTCTCTCTATACTCACAAGCTCTTTCAATTCCCAAACAGCCCACAAAATAAACTGTGCTCTGCGAACAGAGAGTATCTGTTAGTCGAGCACTCTCTACTATTAAGCTATTTTATCTGTGTGGCTGCGTGCTGCTTACTCAAGTCACAGCTCCAGTGACTGACTGACTGACTGACTGACTGACTGACTGACTGACTAAATGACTAAATGCTTAAGTGACTGTAAAATTTTAATCAAAGTTGTTTTGTTGTTGCCGTTTTATTATTTTATTTTTCTTCTTTCTGTTTTTTCTGTTTTTTTCTGCTGTTTGTGCTGCCTACTAAACTGGGGCGATGTTATTAAACGTTCAATGACTTTTTTTGTTAGTTGTTATTTATTTTTTCTTTGTAGTCTTCGGACTTAGTTTTCCTTATATTCTTGATAGTGCCCCAGCGATACTTATAGAGCCTGTACTCGTGCCCATAATCAGCCACAGCCACAGCCAAAGCCAGAGCCAGAGCCAGAAGCAGAGGCAAACCCGTATCACGTATGATAATAGAGCAAAGAAGCGGACTCAGATTTGAATAAGAGAAATTTGCCCAAGAATCGTTCCAAGAATAACATAATATATATTTGTGTAGCTCATTAAATGAAAACATCATGTTTTATGTATAAATATGACCTTAATAACAACAACCCAGCCGCCCACACACAACACACGGCCTCAGCCCCACCCCAGCCTTTGAAATCTGTATTCTAAAAGTAATCAGTCCATTTTGGGCAAGCGGTTCAATCAAATAAAAATCATACTTTGTTGGCTAGTCGCAGTTGTTTGGCATTGAGACACCTACAGATAAATGGAACTTTATTGGCTAAATAACAGGCAGATATATTTCAAATAAATATGACATTTTCAGGCTGATTTAAATGATATTAACATAGTTAAGAGACCCTCAAGACTTGTCTACAAATACTGTAAGATGCCATCACTTTCCAGTAATTAATTAGGATCAAGTTGAGATATTTTGGTAGCCGGCATCTGAATTAACAACTGCCGAGCACAACTTATACTGTATAAGATATTCCACTCCATTAATCAATCTGATTTATGGCCAACTATTCACATGCAAATGGATGGAAGCCTGCACAAAATGTTGCCATAAATTAATATGTAAATTGTTTGCGTTGCTTTGCTAATTTGCAAAATCAAGTATTTTTTTTTATCTTTTCTTTTCTTTTTTTCAGTATTCAGTATTTTTGAGTAGCTTAAACGGAACAATGGAGAGAGTATTTAATCGGCAGAATAATTTAAAGAACTAACAGCGAAAGGCTATCTTCGGTGCGCCGAAAACTAAATACCCTTTCAGCCTTGAGAAATAAAGTATACTCTCAACTTTTGAACGGATTGTTCCTATGGCAGCTATATAGTAGTCCTATCTTGAAAATCTAATGCCTGCATTTAGAAAGCCGACTCTTTCATCTCACTTGTGCCATCGAAATAGCTGGAGAAACTCAAAAGTATCCCACGCAACAAATGGATGAGTACGAGCTAAGTTTCATGGCTATATCGGCTCGATGGGACGATCCAGATCAAGTATATATAATTTATTAGGTCGTAGATGGCTTCTTGAATGCATTACATGCTTCGTGACAAAGTTATAATACCCTCTGAAGGGTATAATAAAGAGAAAAACAAACAACAAACTAGCAGAGTATTTCACGTTGGGGTTCGCTTCATAAAAACAAAAACAGAAATATAAAAATCAAAATAACTAATTACTGCTACCAGTTGAAAGTCAATTCTTCTTGTTGTTGTTGTTGCCGCTGCTGCTGTAGTTGTTGTTGTCTATTGTTGTTTTTATCTACTTCTCTTCTTTCGTTTTCATTTTCGTTTCTTTGTTTTTGTTAATTTTTTAACATTTTAATTGGCTGCTCTTCGTTAAGGTGGCGCCAGTGCAAATGAATGTTTTCAGAAACTTGACAGACTTTTTCGCGCTTCGTTTCGAGTAGAGGAAACTTGAGACAGTGACAAATTGTGTATCACACAAATTATAATTAATTAATAACAGTCAATTGAATATTAATTACGAATACCATCAAAACTTGGGCTAACCTTCCACTGCATATCATTAATTTACACTAGCAAACTGTATTACAACTTTATCACAAAATCTACAATGCATTGAAGGAGGCATCTGCTGCTCCCTGACGTATACGTAATATTGATCAGGACAGACGAGTCTATTTGTCTGTCAGTCAGTCTGTAAGGTCCGTAAGAGTATGTAGTCTTCGGCGCGTTGATGATAGCGTTTTCTAACCAGTTATTTTTATCTCAAAAACAAAAACAGAAACAAACTGCAAATGCTATTTAAAGATTTTGAAAATTTAAATATTGAAAATGTGGAAAACTATCTCACACTCAGACCTACTCAGATACTCAACTGAAATCTATAAACCCGTTTGCAAGCCGAACTACTTTGACTTTGGCTTACAATAACAACAATACGAGTAAGTTACACTGCGCTCGAACCAGTTAGTTTAAGTAAACCAAGTTTATACTGGCAGCCAAAGGAGTGGGTATAAATGGAGGTGCTTAGGCCAAGTTTAATGGATACATACAAGCATTCAAGCTCACACACACACACACACGAACTGATCAAGTGTGCTAGTTTTTATACCCAGTTTGGTTTCTTCTTTGGCTGCAAAGGGGTAGACAAGTTGCAACACGTCTTGACGGTTGACGGTTGACTGTCGCCAAAGTGGGCTCTGCTGTCAAAAAAGTACAGGGTATCTTATGTTCGGTTAACTACAGAGTATCTTCCAGTAGAGCAGAGTTTGATTATTTGTTATGGTTTTTTACTGTCAGACGAGTTTCCACTCGTCGTAGATCGACCCGGCGTATACGTGATAAATGGATGCACATTGCCACTCCTCATTCGAATAGATATAGATACCCTTTACCCTTTACCCCTAGCCTTGGCTATTGGGTATTACGTATTAGGTATATTGTGGGGGCGTTCCGGCATCCCCCTCTGCTAATTGCATACACGTGGTCGACTTAAATTGATCATTTCTCTCTGTTTTTGAATGAAGAAGAAGCAGTATGTGGCAGTTGTTCAACTGGAAATGATTAAATTTATTCTTCTAAGTGCAATTTTGATAAGCAAAGTTTAATCAAACAATTTGTATTGTGCTCATGGTCCGAGCACGAATAAATATCAAGAAAACAAAGCTCAAAAAGCATAGGAAGCCCAAAATTTAAATGGAGGTCAGCCTGCTTGAAGAGGCCTCATAGGAAGCAAATCTTGTAAATCGTGACTGAACATAATTTATTGGTTTATTCCTAACGAAACCTAACGAAACCCCAACGCAAAGTCAAATCCCCATTCCCCGCTCCTCGCTCCTTATTACCCACGCCCATGTCCATGCATTCATGCATAAATTTGAGCATAATTGAGTGGACTTCAAGGCAGAACAAGTGATACTTTTAACAAGGACAAGCAACAAGTTTTTACTCGTATAACCGTATAGCCAGGGCTAACAGTAATTTTCGTCTTGTTTTCGTATTAATTACTCTCTGAGACAATTCTCTCCTACGGAATCCGAGCTTTTTACTCTAAATAAATAATAACTAAACGTATCTATCAGTTAGTCCTATATTAAAATATTAAATTCGCATTTGGAATGGGATTTTGGGAAGGGCCGCTACAACAGGAAAGCAACAATGTATTTCGTTATGTTGATGGCTGTGCATTTACTTTTCAGAAGCACTGTGAAGAGACCTGCTTACGTGCGAAATTATGAAGCGTAACGATTAACAGCCAGAGATAGTGTCAGATGGCTGGAGGGGAGTATGAAGAGTTGGGGCAGGCAAGAGGTGGCTGTCTGTCTGTCCGTCAGGAGTTGATTTGAAGCTGCCAGTTGATTCATAACATTTGCTGCTTTCCATTAAAGTTCTACGCGTACGATTTGAGCTCTTATGTTAATGCGGGTAATTCATTATTGTAAGCTAATTTTGATTTCCTCTTTTGAAGAGCGGCGCAGAGCAGAGCAGAGCGACGCAGAGCAGAAAAGCGCATTTAATGGGCGGATGAAGTACGAAAATAAAGCAAATTAAATATAAATTAGCATAATTAGCACATGACGAAGACAGTTATTCCCTTGTCTGACAATTTCATTCACTTCGTCCCTCTCCTCGCTCCCTGCTCCCTTCGGCTGCTGAGTAACATGCGGTTTTCATTTGGTTTCGTATTGTCTGTTCTTCTTTGTTTATATACTCTTCCCTTGGAAGGGCAATATTATTCCATCGCGAGTTTTGTAACCCATTGAAGGACACATTATTATTATTTAGAAATGCAAATGTTAAGCTTCTAGATCTAAATGAAAGCGAGAGGAATCACCTTTTAATAGACCCGAATATGTGAGGGTATTAAAGCGTCGGCTTGTTAAAAAACTAACCATTTTCTTGCTGTTGTTATTGTCTTTTTGTTTTTCAGTTCTTTCTGTGTTATTTTTTTTTTTTGTTGAGTGGGCGCGTAGTTACTCTTAAATTCTGAATTCGTTGTTCTATTCTGGTCGGTTCGGTACGGTGCGGCACGGTTCGGTTCGGCACGGTTCGGGTCTGTTCTCTCGGAGGTTTCGCTTCAAATGTCAACAGAAGTGGCCTCAACAAATTAAAACAAAAGCTGGTAAACAAGCAAATAAATTAGCATAAATGGTAGACTGCTAAAAGAGAAATAGCAAACAATAAGTAGGTAGATATGGGGATAGAGATAGGGAGAGAGAGAGAGAGAGAGAGAGAGAGAGAGAGAGAGAGAGAAGCAGAGATAGATAGATGGATAGATATGTAGATAGATAGACAGTTAGGGAGATAGATGGATGGATGGATGGATGGATGGATGGATGGATGGATGGATGGATGGATGGATGGATGGATGGATGGGGATGGGTAAACAGGTAAAGTGGAAAAAACGGCAGGTGTTAGAAATGGAAACTAAATAAAATGTATGAAAACCAAATAGTAATAATAATAATAAAAGCAAATCAAATAAACAACATGAAAGCATTTTTAATACACTACGTGTGTGCGTGCGTACGTGTGTATGTGCGTGTGTGTGTGTGTGTGTGTGTCAGCTATTAGCAACAACGAAGCTTGCATTAGAAACTATTCGCTGTGTCTGTCTGTCCGTCTGTCTGTCTGTCTGTAACTAATAAAGACGCGAGTCTAGACGTGATAAACTACAAACACTTAAGTACACACTCACACTCGCAATCACACTCGCACTCACACCACACTCATCTCATATTCATATTCATACACTCACGAGTATTCACACTCATATTCACTCGCATAGTTGCAAGTGTGCATTTGCAGTACGGCATATTAATTAAGCTTTATTATTTTATTATAGTTTGAAAAACATCTTCATCGTTTGCATCGTTTGCTTTTCTATTATAATGAAAATTATCATTTTTTATAGAAATTTACATTTAATTAATCAAGCACAAAACTTGACTCGTTTTTACTCATTATAAAACGTTGATTCATTGCTTTATTGTTGATTCAGTTTGTTGGTACTTTTTATTTGTCATTTTTTATTTTTTATTTTTGCATAAAACACTTTCTGCACTTGTTTTCCTTTATTGTTTATTGTTTATTATTTATCTTTTGTTTTTGCTTGTTTTTTGTTTTGTTTTTAGCATTGTTTTACGCTCTTTTTCGAGCCAAACCCTTAGGGAATGTCTCATTGTTTAAACTTTATTTTCTGTGTTTTCCCTCCAAGAATGCATATACCCCTTGTATGAATGTGTGGAGCGGGTATATTTGCAAGTGTCTGGCAAGTGGCAATATTGACCAACCTCAATGTGTTATATGTCTCTCTCGCTCTCGCTCTCTCTCTCTCTCTCTGTCTCTAAGTGCAGACCCTTGCGCCAGTCTGCCAGTCTGTCTGTCTGTCTGTCGGTCTGTCTGGCACTCAGTGCGACACTTTGTCTACTGATATAATGCAAACAATTGAAACTCTAAAGGCAAAACAATAGCAAAGCAAACACAAAGACATGACAGCTAACAGCTAACAGCGAACAGCTAACAGGGAACAGCTAACAGCTAACAGGGAACAGGGAACAGCTAGCAGCAGACCCAACTGCCAAGTGTGGCAAATTATTAGGTGCACATTATCACAACAACAACAACAACAACAACAAAGACAACGGCAGCAACAAACTAGCGCTCCTTGGGTCTGATAACAACTATTGATAAGGCAGGCGCGAACATTGTCGCTATTGTTGTTTCCTTCAATCTATTTAGTTGAGGAAAGGTCTTCCACCCAGAACAGAACAGAACAGAACAGAAGAGAAGAGAACAGAAAATGTTATAATCCAACAAGTTGAACGAACTGTGTTCCAAAAATATTTATATACAGATGCCTATAATAAAAAGACGTATTTCAATAAAAAAAAAAAAAAACAGAGAAAAGTTCTCAGTTCACTAATTATAATTATTTATTTTCTTTGTTTTTAATGGCGCATCAGGAATACTTTCTTGGCATTTATGAGCCTTAAAACAAAAACATTTTATACACAACAACAGTTATCTATTATTGAAGTCTATATTTAAATGGCCAACACACGCCTTTTATTTATACCTCCCATTCTGGTCCCCCTTTCCACTTCCTCATTTGCGTACCAATTGCATAGACTTGGTCAACAAGTCCTAAATAAAATCTGAGTTGATACCCTTTCCGAAGGTATTGTTACTATCTCCGCAAGGAGACGAAGAGTAGAGTCCTCAAATTTTTGGGTTAGTTGGAATATTTCTCAAGCGATCTTTATGAATATTACAGGGTAGTCGAAAGGGCAAGTTTTCTAATAAACAAGGGTATTTAATCTTCGGTGCCCCGAAGAAGCCTTTGTCTATATTTACATTTCTATTATTATTGTGATTATTATTTGTTTTCATGACTTCCGCATCTGCAAAATGTTGGCAATTAAATGGCTTTAATCGTTGAATTAATGCTGAAAATTGTGCTGCTTTTCAGAGTGCACCCAATTCTAATCTGTTATAATTCCTGTTGCATATCTTTGCATGCCATAAACGTATTCATTCCCTTACTCAATCAGTCTCCGAGTTATTCAGTCACTCATTCAGTCAGTCAGTCAGTCAGTCAGTCAGTCAATCAGTCAGTGTTTCAAGTATTTATTCTGTCACTCAATCAAAAGGCGAATGCCTTTTGGCCTGTTGCCAGAAGCGGATGGCGCACATCTGTTTATTCCACATTGTTGCTCATCTTTGTGTATTTTTATAATATTATTTTCCTTTATATCAGATTGGAAACTTGTGACAAATCTCCACGCTGTTCCAATAAGTTCTAGGATTAAGGTTTGGGAATTCGTAAAGCTCCAATAAGTTGTATCCCTGTGGAATTACTCTTATTGGAAGTGTCTCCATGTTTTTATATTGTTTCATAATTTTAATGGCTGATTAGGTGACCCAATTTGTTAGGCTATTTATAAGCAGAGCATTAAGTATTATTATTATAAAGTAATTCCACACAAATACACAGACACAGCCATATTTTGCTATCGGGTTTATTGTTTCAGACATGCTTTAACAAATAAATAATTAAGTGCGATTGTTCTCTGTGTGCCTGTGGCTGTGTCTGTGTCTGTGTCTGTGAGGAATGATTCGGTAGTTTTCAGGCGAGTTGGCTTATCAACTGTGTGTGTTTTTTTCTTTCTTTCTTATCACTCTGCAAAAAATACGAGTAATTGCAGTGGGGACCATCAGCAATAGGAGAGATTCCGCATTGCTAATCTGGTTACTATGCTGCCTTTATGGGAAAATGGTTTAGTTAACTTTCCATTTGGCTTATAAATATCTATTTTTTTTTTGTTTGAAATTTTCATTTTCCATTTTTTATTCTGTGCATTGTGCAAATTGCAAGAGTAAAATAATTTAACATTGTTGAACAACTATTTATATTTAGTTGCAAGAGTTAAGCTTCTCCCTGGTACAAATATGTGCGGAAAGCAGAGTTTTTAATGTATTGCCGAAGCCTGAATACTCTGCCCAATTAATTATTGAGCTTTGGCCTGCACCTATTGCATTGCAGTGTATTGATTTTCTATATAGATCTCATTAATATCTCCCAAATAGATATGGAAAATCTAAGGAAAAATCTATGTTTATTTCTGTACAAACTCAGACCTAAAGGACGATTGGAAAACAAAGGAAATTAATTTACATTAAAACTAAAAAATGCTAAATAACGCATATATCTTCCCCTTCCCAAGCAGTCTGCATTTTTTTTTTTAAATTATATAATAGACTCAAGCTAAACTCGGCTCTGGTTTCACTTCTAAAAACTGTGTGGGCTTCTGTTCTGGCTGTGGGTGTATGTTCTGTGTCTGTGTGTGTGCGTGTGTGTGTGTGTGTGTGTGTGTTAGCCAACGAATTTCGCACAGAAAGTGGCCTGCAGCAGTCCGCAAAAATTCAATTAGCGCATGAATTTCACAGAGACTTACAGCAACAGCAACAGCAACAACAACAGCAACAAACAGCAGAAACATTTCAAAATAATGTTGATTTCCCTCAGAGTCGTTTAATCGATTTACACGCGCCGCGGCATTCCATTTCATTATGCAACGGTAACTAGAAAATCGGAAAATCGGAAAATCGAAAATGACATCGCCTATGTGGAACTCAATTATTATACAATTCTCTGACCGCAAATTGACTGCCGAATGTTAATATTGGTCGGAAAGGTATTTTTGAGTTAAAACTGAACTGCAATTTAAATGTAAATGTAAATCAGGGCTGCAACTTTTAGTAGGAATGATTATATTATGGGATTAGTTTATTCAGTGGATCTCTTTTGGTACTTACATCTTGTGAGATTTGTCCCATTTCCGCGTAATAATCAACAGCGGAGAACATGAGTCTGTGTGGGGTTTTGAGTGTGTGTGTGTTAACGTATCCGATGCACTCGTTGATACTCGAAATATTGTGAAGAAAAATACCAGTTTCAGTTACTCTCTCCGTATTTCGTATTCCGAACCGAATCCACAACAATCTCAGAGGAAACTTGCTTTTGGAGCTGGCCAACAACACTGTTACAACTGAAGGAGCTGAAGGTGGCTCGTTGTGATTAACAATCTAGATTTGGCCTTCTGTCTCTCCTTTCCCTCTCTCTCTCTCTCTCTCTCTCGCTGTCTCTCTTTCTCCTTCTGACTTACTTTAAGTAAGTTTTCACTTGTTTTCGGTTGGTTTATAGCGTCGTCACTCTGCTGGTTGCTGGTTGCTACTGCGGCTGCGGCTGTCAGGGCAATTAAGGCGGCTGCCTCAGCTGGTTGCAACAGGGGAAGAGTCGAAGAGGCAACAAGTCGAAACGGTTAAATAATAAAACAAAACCTTAAACAGTTGTGATTCGGTGGGTGAGTGTCAAGTCGCTTTCGTTGCCAAAAAGAAAAGACGTTACAACAGCCAGTTGAACTCAGAAGTTGCAACTCGAATCAACTTCAGATTTGAAGCACTTTAAACGGAGTTTGATGCTGGTTGAAGGTATTCGCGAATTCAGATTCGGATTTGAATCCGGGTTTGGATTTGAATTTGTTAACGGATTGTGATTCAGACACTTGTACGTATGACTGCGAGGCCCCAACTTCTGGCTTAAATGATCTTCGGCAACTGTTGTTGTTTTTGTTCTCGACTTGTAGTTATTATTGCACTCGTCTTTATTCTTAGTTTTCATTGGTATTTGCAATAAATTCACTTGGCTCCTGGCCGATTTTCAGCTGAAAATTCCCTTACAGCTCTCTTCGAGTGCTTACTGAAAAATAAAAGAAAATATTCCATATGACTTTAATAAATATTGGCTCAGGGCAGAGTTCAGATTTCAGATTTCAGATTTTGACCCTTTTCTTCTTTTTGGTCGAAAGCTGTTCAATTAACAACAGTCTAAATAATTTTAATGTTTATCTTTCTATTTATAAACTTATTGTAGTTATCACCCAACCATGCAACTCCCTCTCTCTCTCTCTCTCTGTCGGAAAAAAAGACATTCAATTAGCAGGCGCTTGCCAGTCAAAATATTTAATACAAACTCGCAAAGTCTACGAAGCAATCCAACAACCTCACGCAATAAAACCAGGCTAAAACCAGAAGGCAGGGCTATCTTTGGCACGCCGAAGCATTAAATACTCTTTCATACTGCTCCTTTGTCAGCAACATTGCTGCTCCCATTTCGATCAAATATAGCCAAACTATATAATCTAGGTTCGATAATAATTTTATTCCGAGTCTTTAACTATGGCTCCCACAACAGCCACATACTGAGCAAGAGAGAGTTACGAGGTAAAAAACATACTAACTAGACTCGGGTGAAGATATCTATAAAACAAAAACGGTTCCTATTAAACACTAAGTCCGAGCCATGATCAAAAGCGAAGTAAAAGAGGATCTGTTACTCTCCGAAAAGACAACTAATTATTACTATGAGTCAACAGTTGCTTACGCTGCGTATACGTGATTTAATTCAATGCAGCTATCAATCGTTGGTTGTGAGCTAGTTTTAGTTGTATTCTGCTCAATCGCAGGCAAAGTATTCGTTGTTATATTTTACATACAATGTTTATGTTTAAAACGAGCCTCATTTGCATTCTGTGTGAATGTTGTGTGTGTTGTGTGTGTTGTGTGTGTGTGTGTGTGTGTGTGTGTGTGTGTGTGTGTGTGTGTATAGATAAAGAAGATGCATGTTGTTGACTGTTGAACAATACGAAAAGTTGTCGTAGCCAGAGGCAGCTGTTGTTGGTTGCTTGTTGCTGTTGTTGCTATTGTTGCTGTTGTTGCTATTGTTGCTGTTCGGTCTGTGGATGCCATTATAATTCATTTCTTTGCTAATTAATAGGGTAAACCAATAAACAATAACAGACGCCGCAACAACAACAACAGCAACAACAACAATCAGTCAACAGTCGCCACAAGTCAAATTTAATATTGTTTTCATGTGGTTTTTGGGCGCGCATCTGTCAACAGTCGCATCTGTTAGAGCCGCAGCTGCGACGGGAAATATCGACTAGGCGGGGCAAGGCTGGGCTTGCCTAGAGTAAAGCTATATATTTATATATTCATATATACACTGCAAGAAAAAAAGGCAGAGAGCCCACTACTGTTCATACAACCGTTTGAGCCTGAGTTTAATCCCACCAAGACAACATTTTCTAACTTGGTCCAAGACTTAATCCGCAATGAAGTCTCGTTTATATTAAACCTAGAAACGTCTTTTCTCTCAGTGTACGTTTGCTGCTTTATTAGCCGATCTGAGACGCTGACACTGAGCGAATCGCTGAAGCGTTTAGCATGCGCAATGTGCTGCCTATAAAAAGCCCATAAATTTATTAATTTTACAATAACAAAGCAACAAAACAAAACAAAACAACAACTGAAATAGAAAACTTTTGGATCGCTTGGATCGTTGTTATTGTCATTTGAGTGCGCCCCAAGTTGCTTAAGTTACTTACAAAATGTTGTTGTTCTTAATGTTGTTATTTTTACGACTATTGTTATTAATAATATTTGTTGACGTTGCTGTTGCCGTTGTTGCCCTTGTTGCTGTTGTTGTTGTTGTTCCGCCTACAGAGTCACGTTCGCTGTCCATGTTTGAGCAGCTAGCTTGGCTTTGGATATTGCCCTAGCTCTGTCTCTGTCTCTGTCTCTGTCTCTGGCTCTAGCTCTGGCTCTGGCTCTGGCTCTGGCTCTGGCTCTGGCTCTGGCTCTGGCTCTGGCTCTAGCTCTGGCTCTAGCTCTGGCTCTAGCTCTGGCTCTGGCTCTGGCTCTGGCTCTGGCTCTGGCTCTGGCTCTGGCTCTGGCTCTGGCTCTGGCTCTGGCTCTGGCTCTGGCTCTGGCTCTGGCTCTGGCTCTGGCTCTGGCTCTGGCTCTGGCTCTGGCTCTGGCTCTGGCTCTGGCTCTGGCTCTGGCTCTGGCTCTGGCTCTGGCTCTGGCTCTGGCTCTGGCTCTGGCTCTGGCTCTGGCTCTGGCCCAGCTATGGCTGTGACTCTGACTCTGACAGTGGCTTTGGGCCGGTCTCTGGATCTGTTGTAATACTCGTCGCTGGTCTCCAACATTTGTTGTTGACATTGCTGCGTTGCCTTCGAGCAAAACGCAAAGCAACACCCAAAATATTGATTATAACGAGTTTATTCAAGCGATGGGAGATAAATTCAATTTTAATATTTTCAAATTAAACAGAACAGAAAGCAAAGTCGTCATTTGGAATAAGAAACTGCATCAAAAGCTGCACTATTCACTTCTGTTTCATCAAATAAAATTCCAACAACATAGTTGAGGTGGGGTTGAAGGGACAAAGGGGAGAGCTGTGTCTGGTGAAGCATTGCGAGATTGGTTGCCTTTGAGGCGTCATGTTGTGCCTTTGAACTTTGCCTTTGCTGTCAAGTTTGTCAATTTTTCATTTCAAATTAAACTTGGATTTAATATTAAAAAGCAAAATTTAAGGGCAGAGAGAGGAGCCTAGAGGGCTGTTCGGGCACAAAAATGTGTAATAAAAATTGCTGCTCCCTCAAAACTGCACTGCAAATTCGGCACCTGAAACAGCTGGTGGAAAAGCAATTGCAGGAGGAACTAGCCAATCCCAAGAAGATAATTGTAACCCCCCCGAGTCTGATATATACCTATGAGGATGTTAAAGCTGCGGCAGATTTTATAATTGAGAGAACTGGCATAAAGCCCAAATATGGTTTGGTCTGTGGCACCTTTTTGGAAAATATGACCGAAGCAATTGAAGATGCCATTGTAATTGACTACGTGGATATACCGAAGTTTCCAGTGTGCAATGTACTGAGCAATAAGGGGAAGCTAGTTGTGGGCACTGTAATGGGAGCCCCAGTGATTGCCATGCAGGGTCGACTGCATCTCTATGAGGGGAGTGAGCTGGGCAGCTGCTGTATGCCGGTGCGTGTAATGAAGCTTTGCGGAGTTCAGTATTTGTTTCTCACCTGTGCCTCGAGTGGCGTCAATCTGAGCTATCATGTTGGCGATATTGTGGTGCTTAAGGACCATATCAATATGCTGGGATTGTTTGGCTCAAATCCACTCCATGGTCCAAATGATACGCGCTTTGGCAAACGTCATTTCTCCATGACGAACTCCTATGATAAGAAGTTCGTACAGAAGGCTGTAGAGACCGGCCAGGAAATTGGGTTTCAAAACAACATGCACACAGGGATCTATGCCTGCGTGGGAGGCCCTGTCTATGAGACGGCAGCCGAACAGCGCGTGCTCCGAACCATAGGCGTAGACATGGTAGGCATGTCCCTAGTTCACGAGGTACTTTTTCTCCCAATCCCATAATTCTGTGATCCGATCATCTGATGTGATACAAATCAACTAATTCCAGGTGATAGTGGCACGTCATTGCGACATGAAGGTGTTTGCCTTCAGTCTGATTACGGTGCCAGCAGTAGAGCAAACGAACAACGCTGGAGAAGTGCATATGATAGAGGACGGCCAGGGGGCCTGCACTGAGCTGTTCAAGCGGATGGTGTACTATATAGAGAATGATCTGATTAATACACCTACGCATGGTTATAAGCTCGATATTGGCCAAACGGCCTATCCTGATGAACACTTTCGAACAGAACTTTACCAAAGACCAATTTTGAACGAAGATCTCGAATAATAAATTAAATCTTCAAATAAATTAATTAATTGACTATGGAGTCGGAGAAGTCCTATTTATATCTCTTACAACCTGTGTAAGTCGGCCTTCTTTTAGGTTATATCTAGCTAAAGCTAGATATTTAGATAAGACTTAATATTCAGCTCAACAAGCTAGGTTCAGTTATAGGCAGTGCACTGCGTATACGTAACGTAGCTTCGCGTATATCGCGTAAACGCAGCGTGAGCCGTCGATCACACCTATTGTTGCAGCAATTTGGATAGATTGTTGCTAACCGCTAATGTAAATCGCGTCTATATGTTTTTATTCAGACGTATATAGAAACAGTAGTAGACAAAGAGATAGAAAAACAAATACTTAGACAAAACACGCGCTGCTCCGGCTTATAGTTTTACTCATTACTTATTATTTTTACTGCTTTTTATTGTTGTTTTGCTGCGGTTTATTGCATTTAGCTAATGTTTATAGCGTATACACGATCACCTATACTCGTACCTTGTGCTGTGCTGAGTTCATTGACTTTTCAGTGAATTACAAAATAAATACGAATATAAATGAATTATTCAAAATATTGAAACACTCCTCAAATAAGTCTGTTTGTTCCTAATTACGGACTCGTACTACGTGCAGATGCTCTGCTTTATTCTGTTATTTGTTGATTGTTGTTTAGTTCACTGCACTGGCATTGCATTTCAAATTAAATTATAAAGAAAATAAAGCAAATCAAAGCATTTGTGGTATTTGTGCGTGCATATCACAGTGCCAACAATGCCCACGCTGAAAAAACAGCACCAGCAGCGGCCGCAGCAGCAGAGGCAGCAGCAGCAGCTGATTTTCAGGATGTGCATATAAGCTTGTACTTCCCCACTGTATAGAAATACACTAAGAGAAATTACAAATGCTAATCAGATAAAACGGACAGCTCGGACAACTACAGCTTGCGCCTTATCTCAATAAAATGATCAGCTTAGAAATACAAATGGAAATCTGTTGGCGGAACTCAAGACACGAATTGAGTGGTTGGAAACTCTTTGACTAAAATTAAGAATTTTCAATTGAATGGTAAATAAATTAAATTGTTTTTTTCAGTGATTAGTATAGTTTATATGCGTGTGTGTGAGTGTGTGCATGTGTATAAATGGTCTATGCTAAGCACATGCACCAAATAGTTTTGGCATTTCAATTGCTTTACGTGCACATCTGTCGATGCTTTGTAAATTGATTTATTGACAGGCGGAGCAGAGAGGGGATCGTGGCGGGGCAGAGGGGTGGCCGTAGATTTGGATTTTAAATGGCAGGGCAGGGCAGCAGAACAGCAGAGCAGAGCAGAGCAGAGCACAGCTGCGCACTCTAAATAGCATTGCGAATTAAAATAGAAATAGAAATAGAAATCGAATGCAATTCGTGATTCAAATGGAGGCCCAATGCTCTGATAGCTAATCAACTGGCAAAAACAAAACACACACACAACACACAAATGTTAATTTTACTTAATTGAAAATAAAGGCAACACCCAACTGACACTGACTGAAAGTGGCATTTAATTGATAAGAAATCTATAAACTATATAATATTATGAACAATCAGACAAGATATATAATCAAGCACAATGTGTAGAGAGATTGCCTGTCAGACTTGAAAGACTTGAAAGACTGCTGTGTGCAGCTGTTGCAAGTTGCAAGTATTTCCAAGATTGTTGCATTGTGCTCAGCTGTCACTCGCAGCTATTAGAGCTGAATTTATGAAATTATCATTGCACTTTTACATCGAGACTTTTGCAGAGAAAAGTTCTAATATTTTGCCACAAGGTGACACATTTCAGTTTCAGTTGCAGTTTTCAGTTTTCAATTTTCTGCCGCTGCCTGCCGCCGCTGCCTGCCGCCGCTGCCTGCCGCCGCTGCCTGCTGCTGGCAACAAATCATATTACATTTCATTTGCATTCTGGAAACAATGTGGGCAATGGAATTGTATTAAAATTGTATTAAATCAAATTAAATTTATGTCGGTTTTTAAGGAGCATATCACATCTCAAGTTGTTCTGTTCTTGTTGCTGTTCTGTTGTAAGAGGTAAACAACTAGTCACACAGGCCGAAAATAGAACCCGAGAAGCAGCAGAGAATAAAACTATATCTGTATCTGTATCTGAATCTGTATCTGTATCAGAAAAACAGAAGAAAAGTTGCCAAATGGCAGCCAAGAGATTTTATTTTCGTTTTGTCTCTGTTTTTCTGATTGAGTTGCCACCTGTCACCTGCTGCCTGCTGCCTGCCACCTGCCACCTGCCCCCTGCCACATGCCACATGCCACATTCCATCGAATTGAGCTAATTGAATTTCCGTTTTATTTGAGTACAGCATTAATGTTTCAATTAGCTGCATAATCAACTCATTTGTGCATTAATAAGTAGCCAATTAATTATTATTTAACTCACTCAAATTAACTGAAAGACGTTGCCATTTATCGAATCGATCGAAAATATGAATATACCCGTTTAATTGAGAGCAATCTGACTTCATTCTTATCATTCAGAGGAACCCATTGACGTCATTTGTTTACTTTTGATAAACAACAAAGTTGCAAGCAAGCAAACCCCGGCAATATTTATACCCTTCCAGAGGGTATTATACTTTTGGCACGACATATGTAATGCATTGACCCCTGACCTTCCGTCGGTCTCTTTCAGAGCTAGTAAACTTGTTGCACGCTGCAACAACTTTCCACAATGCCCAGAATGCAAGGGTATGTAATGTACTGAAGAAAGCCTTTCTCTTCTAGTTTTTATCTAATATTTGTGGACTGAATGAATGAAAGTTGAGTAATAGAACAATTAACAAAACGTCAGACAGAACGCAACAATAACTGAGTAGAGCTTAACTTAAACAAGAAGTATTACTCATAAAATATATGAGGCATGCATAATTTTGTTGCCAGGCGAAATAAAAAAAAGAAAAAACACGTAAAAAAAAGAAGCAAAGTCAACAATAAATTGATTAGATTAACAATATAATACTTATAATACAGCAAGTTTTATGACTGTTACTGGTTTTCCAATCAATCTTTATTAACCATATCAAGTTTTGTTGGCTAAATCGAACTTATTAGTCACAAGTATCGTAATTATTTGATTTTATTCGATCGCAATCCACTCAATTTCACACCTCATTTTAATATTGTACGAGTACCATAAAATTCGCATAAATTCGACGGCCCAAATCGATCTAGTTATCCACCAAAGGTGTTCCTCTCCCCTCCCATTCGATATCAATTCAAAACTCTATGATTAAAATAAAATTCTCTTAAGTTTAATCAATATTCATGTCAATACTCGAATCACTGCAACTACTTCCTACTTCCAGTCAATCTGACAACGTATCTGTTACCTTTTGTAGGAGCTTTTCATCAAGCGGTTGCCTCAGTTCCAGTTCCAGTTCCAGTTCCAGTTCCACTTCCAATTGCAATTCAAATTCCAATTCCAGAATCAATATCCAGCATATTAACCACAGTAAATAACCACTTAAAAATGATTGCAACAAGGAATGATATGTGCTATATACACACATGCATACACACATACACAC
Source organism: Drosophila repletoides (assembly GCA_018150835.1). Lineage (NCBI taxonomy): Eukaryota > Metazoa > Arthropoda > Insecta > Diptera > Drosophilidae > Drosophila > Drosophila repletoides. The sequence continues at coordinate 417,775 of JAECWQ010000089.1, forward strand.
ACATGCATATATACTTGTGTATTCCAGGCAATTTTCAAGTAGTTCAAGTGATTTAACTACGTGCATACGCGCGCACACACACACACACACTCAGGCACACACACACTTTTTTCGCGCTAGGCAACAAGAAGAAGCGCGAGAAACAGCTGAAGAAAGACCGCTAGAAAACCGTTACTCAACTGCAATATCTGTGCGGGGGGAATCGTGGGTTGGGGCTGGTCGACTAGGCAACCATTGATATCATAATTGGCATAAACTGCTACAGTTTTCTAGTTGCTTTTGTTGTTCTGTTGCTTTTGTTTTTGTTTTGTTTTTGTTTTTTATTACCCCGCATTTGTCGACCCTCGCGTTACGTATACCCAGCTACCTCTGCAAATTACTAACAAAATATACCCACACACATACATACATACACATACATATATATATTCAGAAGATTCCTATTCATAAATGGTCATAAAACTATCGCTCTCGACTAAAACAACTGATTGTGGCCTTAATTTATGGTTTGTAATAAGTATTTTTCCACTCAAATTGCATATAGATATAAGGACTTCGGTTCCTATGATAATATATATTCTATATGGGTTATAAATATTGCAGATTTTTATCTAGTCATGTTTAAACTGGTTTTTAAATCAATTTATATATATTTTACAATACATTCAAAGCTTCCATTTCAAGCACCCAATAGTCGTACTCCCCATCGAAAACACAAAAAATTTTGACCGAAAAAGTGACTTGTGGAATTTACGAACAGATATGTCCATCAGATTAGAGGTCAAAAAATAAAAAAATGAAAATTCTTAAAAATGCATTTATGACAAGTGATTTGGTGATAATAAAAAAATAATGCCAGACTAATAAATACCCTCTATGTGCATGAACATATAGAAGAAACATTAAGACGGCCACTGAAGAACAGGCAGAAACGAAAAGAAAAAATGTAGTCCGAAATAATTGTGTATTAACCGAGTACTTGTATATACATGTTTGCATACATATGTATGTATGTATGTATGTATGTATGTACATATGTATGTATGTATGCATGTATGTTATGCTATGCATACGCTCTCGCATGTGGAATTTCTCTCACACTATTCTACATACTTTACACTTCTCGAAGGAATGGAAGAGTAGGTATAATTGTTTATACATACTTACATATATATACATATGTATGTGCATGCGAATATGTATAGAACAGCAACAAGAAGGAACCAACAAAAAGAGAGAGAACGCATAACAAATTGCGGCTTTATTTAGATTTCCGTGTGGTAGGTCAAGTGGCAATTTTCTCAACGAATTTTTTGGCGTGCTTATAATATGAGTGTAAAACTTTATACATGCATACATACATGTATGTTGCGTATGTGTAAGTGTGTGTACACAAACGTGTGTGTGGCTAATGCTGTAAATATTTTATTGTTACAAAGGCAATGAGGGCGAATAAAGACAGCAAATAAAAGGAAAAAGAAAAGACCACTGTCCTTTTTCTATTCTCTTCTATTCATTTGAGTAAAGTATTCATTGTTTTCGATTGTTTTCAAACGAACGCAAAGTTTTGAATAGAGGTTAGTTTTATCATTCTAGTTGCAATTGTTTAACTATTCAAATTAACTTTTTATATTTTTAAATTAATAAAAGGAAGAAAAAACAAAAAACAAAAAACTGAAACTGAAGCTGACGCTGAACTGTGTAAATAAGAATGTACGTTTATCGTAAGGAAAGAAAACTCTTAAATGCAGCCATTAAATTATTTTTGGTTCATTGTTTACACAAATGTGCGTTAAATTTCATTTCGCCAAATACTAAAGAATATTTTCGAAAATGTTCTGATTCTTTGGCCATTAAATTGAATCAACAATCCGTAACAGGGGAGAAAAACGAAAGGAAAAAACTTACCCATAGGCCCGATGAGGGCTCTGTTGTCAATGCCAGTGTATTATTGTTCTTGTTGTGCTTGTTGTTGCTGTGTTGTTCTTCTTCTCCTTTTGTTGTTGTTCGCCTGATGCTGTTGTTATTGTTGTTGTTGTTGTTGTTGTTGTTGGTGACAACTACGATGGATATCATCGGCATAACAACAACGCAGCACTCTTTTTTTTATATTTCTTTTGAGGTCGCTTTTGCCTTTTTTCTTGTTTTGCTTTCGGTTTTTGTTTTTTGTTTTTCGTCCGCAGCTGATAACGCGAACACACGTTGCTTCTCTTACTTTGCTGACTTATATATGGAGAGGTCTACTCGTGCTCGTATACGTATAATCGTGGGGTCTGATAACCAACTGATGCAGCTCTTTTTTTTGTTTTTTGTCGAACATAAAACTTTCTCTCGCTTTGTTGTTTCTCGTGTGTCTTTTACATGAGACCATTGATAACGTAAATAACATAAAGTAGACACTAAGCAAGGGCACTAAAAAATTCAATTTTTTATATATTAATATTAATATTTAGCAATAAGAAAAATCATTCTAACATTTAAAAATATTCGCAAGATCTAAGAGTAAATTGAAAGTAATCAAAATCAAAATCAAAAGAAGCGACGGCATTTTTATTCCGTAAATAGATCAGTATTCAGGTTCCAAAAGATCGCTGAACCATCTTTAGTTAAATATTAAATAATATTCCAATTTTTTATTCGTCCAGCATTCCCATAAGATTTACGATTTATGTATTTTTATTTTAGACTTTGCTTTCCCAAACTTTTTGTTTTCAGAATAGTTTTCGAGTGTGTGTGAAATGACATGCGATCGTATGTATGTATGTATGTATGTGTGTGTTTAAGTTGTTTTAGATTATAAATTTATAGCTTTTTTAAGATTGTAGAGATATTGCGGCACCTGGGATACATACACATATACATACACATGTACTTACACATGTATAAGTATTTATTCAGAAATATTTCTAGTTGGACCAATTCCTTAGACTCAAACTCGAACTTGAATGCATTTGGCGCGAAAACAACTCAATAAACGTAAATTTCAATTTAATTATTTGTATATGTATAAAATGTATACTTGTATAAATATATAAATATGTAGAATATAGAATATATGTAGATATATATGTATACTGCCGGTCATTTAATTTGCTTGTATGGCCAAACCAATTTATGTTTTTTTTATTGTTGATTTTCTTTGGGTTTTGTTGTTGCTGTTTTGAAGCCTCGACGAACAAGAAATTTCTGTAGTAATTTTCCATGCAATAACAATGATTTTTAGCTTTTTTGTATATTTTGGGCGCTATCTTGTACGCTTGTTTTCGTATTTTGGTTTTGTCTTATTTTCTCATTTATAAGTGTGTTTATTGTGTTTTGTTTTCTAGCCTTTTTCTTATTTTTGTATATTTATGAACATATTAAAAATTTTAATAATTTACCAGAACAACGAATTAAGAAGAAACAAATTAAAACTTGAACGAAACAAATCGAAGACTTTTATCGCTGCTGTTTGCTCTCCCGTCTACGTTTTTTGTCTTATTGTTCACTCGCGACTTAAGTAAAAGCTGAGCTTTGTGTAGCTCTTTAAGCGGCTCTTACTAGGCGCGCCGTAATACGCCTTACAACAACCGAACGCGGCGACTGTCGAAATCACACTGAAGTCAGCCCCAGCTGCTGCTGTTTGCTGCCTGCTGTCTGACTGCCTGCCTGCCTGCCTGGCTGGCTGGCTGGCTGGCTGCTCTGTTCGTAAACAAGCAACAACAACAGCACGAAAGCTAAACGAACACCGTTACACACACACACATATACACATACTGGCACAGCACCCACACACTTGCAGTAAGCTTATTACGTGCAGCCGAACAAGCGAGATAGCTGAATATAGGCAAATGTGAGAAGAGCAGCAACAGGCAGTCGGCAGCAACAGCAGCAGCAAAACTAAAACAACACCAACAGCACAAGGCGTATATAAAAAGAGTTCACTTCGGCTATTTGTTGCCGTTGCCGTTAGTTACCCTGCATCAAATTGTACCCTACGCGTCAAAGCTACCGTTTATCACTATGAAATATTATAATATTTATATTATATTATTATTTATTATTTATATTATAATAAATATTATAATTTAGCCACGGAATGCGTAATTCATTGTAAGAGTTTCTTTTTTCTAGTTTTTAAGGAAATTTTAGACTACTGAAAATAGTATATGTTTCAGAACTACAAACGCAACAATACCATTCTTAAAACGAATATACTACAGATTTAAATTTGGTATCATTCATTAAGTTATAATTTAGAACAATAAAACTCGTTGAAATCATAAGACAAGAAACTGAGTGAGTTTGCGAACAAAAGAACAGAAAGCATATTATAGCGCCTTTAGTAATCATCAGAGCATAATCAAATTTCGCTGTTCTTTGCTATTTCTTATTACATATTATTTGGTGTTGTTTTTATTTTCTTCTTACATACATGCACACACAAATGCATATGTTTGTATGAACGACGTGTATGCAGTGCACATGTGAAAACAACAATAGCACCAGTATTCGTGTGGAGTGGAATGGAGGGGCAATGGGCACAACATTGACACGGTGCGACAAAAACGACGCTTGATATGATTGAACTTTTAAATGGTCCCGCTCCTCAGCAATTTACCACCCTTCGTCCTCCGCTCACGTTCATACCAAGGCCTATAAATGCCTATGCCTAACTCCATGCATCCATACATACATATGTATGCATATGCATGTGTGTGTGAGTAGTTGTCAGTGCTTTGCTAGGTTCGCGTTCTCCGCGTCTGCTCAATTATCAACAGTTTGTTTGTTTGGTCGCTTTGTCTTCTTCGTTGTGTGTACATAAAGCAAAGTGCCAAAGTAAAGACAGAAGCAAAAGCAAGAGGAAAAGCAAAAGCAAAAACAAAACAACAATTGCTGCTGCTGCCTATCTTAACAAAAGCAACAAGCAATAAAAAATAATAGACGCACAAAGAGTAGCGAATGGGGCACAACATGGGATGGACCTGGATCGGGTCATATTATCAACGCGCATATTTTGTTTTCATCCTTTTTTTTTACTTTAGACTTATTAAAACTATTAATTTATTATTTAAGCTATTAATTGTGTATATTTTTAATTTAATTTAATTTTAATTGAAATAATGTCGCATTCTCATTTATTATTGAAGACTTGGAGTAATTAAGAATTAATTAAATTTACAACTAATATGCATATGTAAAATCGAGTACAAATTATATGCATACATGCATATGTATGTATATGTGTACGTATGTATATGAAAGTATTAAATTGATTGTGATTGTCCACTGGGAGCTAGACGTTTGCTCTATAACTACATATGTGTGTGTGTACATATTTACATATGTATGAATGTATGTACATATGTATATACATATCTATACGTACATACATATATAAATATGTACATATGTGCACTATCATTATACATTATTCTATTCTTTGCTAGATTTTATTATCAGTTCTTTTGATAACAACACTAACACGCAGCCACATACAAATATACATATATGCTTATATATGTATTTACATATATATACTAGTATATATGTACATATATGTATGTAAATGTGTATGAAATGTCTGCAAGTACATACAAGTATATATTTATATTTATGTACATACATATGTAAATCTATACTCATAAGAGAGACCAATATTGATTAATAAACAATTTTCGCACTATATGATTATACAACACACACATCTAAATGCATAAAACATATGCATGTATATATATACATATATGTATGGGTGTACGTATGTATATACTATATACTACAATAAAGTGTTTATTGTTGTTTTTGTGCGTTGGTGCTAAGGCGTCGCGCCTGATAAGAAATGACCGATTTAGTTCTATACTATATATGTAAATATGTACATACACATACATACGTATATACAGTTGTACATAATGGTTGTTCGTACGAGAATTAAATATTGTCTTTGAATGATGATAACTAGCGTAGACTTAAACGACCCAAGAAGCCAAGAAGCCAATCTACGTATGCTTTATAAATATGTATGTATGTGCTTATAATATGTGAATATGTACACTTCTCTCTCTCTCTATCTCTCTGATATGTAAAGGGATTATATGTATGTGTATGTATATATGTATGTACGTACATATTAAACCGATTATAAAGCCAACTTTAGTCTATGCATTCCAATGTTGAGGAAGGCACAAAAAGGGGGAAGGGGAAGAAATTTGAATTATAGCTAATAATAGCTAATAAATAGCTGAATGCTGTAATTTAATTGACCAATCTGCAAGAATATTCCTCGCACCCTTGTGAGATCCATACGGATTATGGATTATGAATGTAATGTAAGTAATTATATGTATAAATAATATTGCCGCATTGTACTGTTATAATTAATAATTGGTTTCGACTTACTTGTAGGCACATCCGTTGAAACGAAATTCTTTATTCGTGCAACACGCTTAAAATTAAATTCTTATTGAATTCTTCACTTTTGCATTTATTGGCTGCATTCCTGAATTGGTATACGAGTTTATTCCATCTCTCCCTCTCCTTCTTTCTCCATCTCTAGAAATTCACCCAAAAAACACCCACTTACTGGCACCCTGGTACTCAGCCTCACCCCGGCTGTTATCCTCCTCCCTGGCATCGCATAATTGCAGTCATTTCAGCAGTTCACCTGGACATCGAAACAGTTGGAAACAGTTCGCATGACATTCGTCAACTTTTTTGCGAATATACGGCGCACTGGGCACAATTAGTGCACGTGTATGGAAAACGAAAAAAAAAAAGAAAACAAAAAATGCATATAACTGGGGGAAGGGAAAATGAAAAGAGAAAAGTGAACTGTGAACTGTGAACAGTGAAAATGTGAAAAACATCCGCATCCGCAGGTTGTCAATTAATTGTGCTGAAACCTGCACAGAGCACAAAATGCTTGTCCGACTTGGAGGATGCTTGTAACTTTTTAAATGGCCAACATTTACATGGATGAGTGAAGTGTACGGCGTGCGGTGCACGGCGTATAGAGTACAGAATAAAAAAAACCTGTTACCCGAGCAAATTCCTTGCCCAGCACATGGTTTATACACGCTTATACGGCTTGCCGTAAGCGTTCGTTGGTCAGCGAAGCGTTAAACCGCTGCCACCTCCAGAGGCCCTTACCACCAGTTGACTGGGGTCGGGATAGGAATTGGTGATGTGGCTGCAAATTAGTAAATCCTTGTGCCAGCCTCTTCACGCCCACCTGAACAGGTAACAAAGTCGTTAATCTACAGCTAAAACTAGCCGCATTCTTTCAATGTTTAATTACCTGGTAATAATTTGAGCAAAATATGCTATCAAGAAAATTAAATAAATTGAGTTCATTAAGAATAGAAAAAAATAATTGTAGTATAATAATACTATATGCACTCAAAACAACTTTATGTTTGTATTATTATATTGTGATTATTTGAATTATATTATTCAACACTTTACAGTTACAAATTCTTAAATTGTCTGCAAAATCAAAAATACGGTTTAATCTTTTAACTGTCAGTTTCCGATAAGTATGCAATGTCATTTCAAATTATCGATTATCGATTGGCCGATAAACTGACATCGCTATTCCTCTTTAACAGCTGTTTGCTCTGAACGTTCATTTGCTGTGCGCGTGTCAAAGTGTGTGTGCATATGAGTTCGGCATTAACAGACTCAAAATAATTAATAATTATCACATAAATGGCACCGCCAAGAGCCCACCATCGTCCCGTAGACCGTCGCAAAAAATCTGGGAACCTATTAAAAACCCTAAAGGATAAATATGTCAACTGGAACTACGTCAAATACCTAGCATTTGAGCCGGCTGCCTTACCCATTGTAGCCCTGCTGATCGTATTGGCCGAGGCGGTGATCAACATCTTCGTCATACGCCGTGTGCCATATACGGAAATCGACTGGGTAGCCTATATGCAGGTACAAATAATTAATACATATATTTATTTATTAGTTCATATAATTAAATGGTTGTCTTCTAGGAATGCGAGGGCTTTCTTAATGGGACCACAAACTATGCGCTTCTGCGAGGTAAGAACATAATATCCCAGTAGTCTGGTTGGTGGGTTATTTTTGGACGCCAGCCAGACAGAGAGACCAGATTAAATATTCCCAGAGTTTATGCGTAAATCCATTGAATGGTCACTCGGAAATTAGAATTTTCCAGACATTGAAATATTTTGAAGAGTTTTCAAAATATTATGCGCAACATTCTAGGAATATTTAGAATTGTCGTTCATTCTATTAATTAAGGACATACAAAGTTCTTACTGTGAATTTTGGTGTATTTTTCTTTTTGATTCCATAGTTTTTGGAATAGCCCCCAAACGTACATAAGTTTAAAAGGATTAACACATTTGCAACTCCTGGCCAAGTTGGCCAATTACAAAAACAGTTATCGTTTAACAATACACATCTCAACTTAGTTGAACATGGACTTAATTTTGTTTAAGAAGCCTCCGCCTTTGCTTTCGCCGTCGCCTTCGCTCCCAATTCCGCCTCCGACTCCGCTTTGCTCTTGGGTTGTATTTGTTGTCGACCTTTCGTTTTGTTGGTTCTCTGGCGTTTTTGGTCTGCTCGTGCCTTGACTACTGCTGCTGTCTGTTGCTGTTGCTCCTGCTCCCGTTCCTGCTCCTGTGCGCGATTCACTTGCACCTGCGCTGCAACACGTATCATACATAAAGATGGGAGACAACCGGGAGAAAAGAGCAAAAAGTTGAATTTGAGTATTGATAATAATATATTTTGTACAGTTAATGCTATCAGCTACTCAAGTGATTAACCCCAATTATATAAGTAATTGCATAATTTATATTAATTGTGGCTTTTTACTTTTGAGAATTAATTCCTTTGTACCTTTTGCAGGTATTATTCAAATTTCCGTAAGAGTAACAATTACATATGTAATTACATAAGGAATTGTGGTTTATTATTTAAATAACTTCATAATTAATGACCTTTTAAGTGCTCTTTACGTGAGAATATATAAGTAATTCTAGCTTCAATTCAAGTAGTTCAATTACTCAACCCATTTCAATGGTAAGAAAAAATTAATATTCGACTAGGAATCCATTTAAAGATTATTTTTTTGTTTTAGTTTTTATAGGCCCCAACTAATCACATTTAGGTAAAATGTATTTACGTTGCTTTCTTACTGCCATCTTTTCGTTGTGCCATGCCGTGAATCTGTCCGGGCGTGTCCTCCTCCAGTTCAGCATAGGCCTCCAGCAGAGCCCGCTGCTCCTTGCTTAGCTTTTTGGGCACATCAATTTTTATGTGAATATAATGATCACCGTGCCCATGGGCATTTACACGCTTTAGTCCCTTGCCGCGCAGAGCTATCTTGCGATGGGATGAGGTACCCGGTTCAATATTAAGCCATTGATCCTCATAGACGCCCTGGACACGAACAGTGCCGCCTAGCACAGCCTGGGCGAGGGAAATGGGTGCATCCGTGTGAACGTCGGCGCCATCACGGCGGAAGTAATCGCTGGCCTCAACGCGGAAGGTGACAAATAGCTCTTTGCTGCCCACCTGCATCCGCACAGTTTGGCCATTTTCAATGCCCGCCGGAACCGGCACGGTTACCTTCCGTCGCTGTACGGTTCGTCCTTTGCCTTCACACTCGGCGCAAGGATATTTGATGTACTGCCGCGTGCCTTGGCAGTAGCGACAGGTGGAACGCATGACAAAGGGTCCTGTAGAGATAGTCTCAAAGCCACTACCATTGCAGTATTGGCAACGTCCAGGCTTAGTGCCCGGCTCGCACTTTGATCCCGCGCACTTGGGACATTGATCTACCACATTGACATTGACATCCTTGTTGACTCCACGTGCTGCCTGGGCAAATGAAAGATCCATGACTAGCTCTTGTGCCTGGCCGAAACCAAATTTTGAATCTGCAAAGTCATCAAAGCTGTTGCTACGGAAATTGCCTTCGCCAAAAATCTTGCGGAAAAGCTCCTCGGGATCAATGGTCGAACGAAATTGCCAGCTTTGTGAAAAGCCCTCTGGTCCAAAGGGACCACCTCCAAAGGGACCTCCGCCACCGCCTGCACCCTGACGATTCATATGTTCCGTCGTCTGGCCATAGGTGTCATATTCGCGTCGCTTTTGCTCATCGCTTAGCACTTCGTAGGCCTCGCTCACCTCCTGAAACTTTTTACTTGCATCCGGATCATCTTTATTCGTATCTGGATGGTATTTCTTAGCCAGCTGATAGTAAGCCTTCTTTATATCCTTGCCGTTTGCATTCTTTGCCACGCCCAGCGTCGCGTAATAGTCCTTACCCTGCAGGCGACTCGAAGTAAACAGACTCCTTTGCTGTTGTGGATATTGCAGGGCCGCCTGTGACCCAGGGATAGCACTAGCCGGAGCAGACTTTGGTTTCCATTTCGTGGGCCTCACTGACAGCAGTGCGGCTCCAACTTGAATCGCATTATATTTACGGCAGCAGCTTTTGAACGGTAGTTGGCGCAACACACATAAATTTTTATACGAAATCATTTTGTCCATTAACTGTTTTTTTAACTCTATTTTATTAATTACTCTGCTCTCTATTTGGCAATCAGCTCTAACAACATGCCGTAATAACCTCCATGCTGCCTCGTACGAAATGTTCTCTCTCTCTTTTTTCTTTTCTATTTGACATTTTGACAGTCACCCAGGACGTAGACATGAGCGAAATCATGAACAACTCTGTTCGTTCATTTGCTAGTTCCAGATGTTAAGTATGTACAGCAATTATATTTGAAACTAGCGAACGCAGCTTACATAAATAATCAAAATTAACAAGCCTATCTTAACAAAAGCGTTCTTGGCTCTTGTTATTAATAAACCAAGTTCGCAATCGTGTACAAAAGTGAACTTTTATTGACTAGTTCCGAGCAGCATGCATTCTTTTGGATTTGTATTAACAGTGCTAGTCCTCTGTTAACAGCCGGTACTTTTGAAAATTAAAATTCATGTTTTTTGTATTTTATTTTGCAGGTGATACTGGTCCGTTGGTGTATCCGGCGGGATTCGTTTATATATACTCGGCTTTATATTATATAACATCGCAAGGAAACAATGTGCGATTGGCACAGTATATATTTGCTTTTATTTATTTATTGCAAATGTGTCTTGTGCTTCGGCTTTATACGAAGAGTCGAAAGGTGCCGCCATATGTCCTCGTGTTGAGCGCATTTACCTCCTATAGGATACACTCGATTTATGTGCTAAGGCTTTTTAATGATCCTGTGGCCATACTCTTTCTTTACGTGGCGCTTAATCTCTTCCTGGATCAGCGTTGGAGTTTGGGCAGCGTCTTTTTCAGTCTGGCTGTTGGAGTTAAAATGAATATTTTGCTATTTGCGCCCGCCTTGCTTCTGTTTTACTTAGCCAATTTGGGCGTGCCCAGGACTTTGCTACAGCTTTCTATATGTGCGGGAATTCAATTGATACTTGGAATGCCCTTTTTAATCAGTTATCCGTGGGAGTATCTGCGTGGCAGTTTTGATCTGGGGCGCATCTTTGAGCATAAATGGACTGTTAACTATCGATTTATGTCCAGGGAACTCTTTGAGCGCAGGGAATTTCATCTCTTCGTTCTCGGAGTGCATATTCTACTTCTGCTATGTTTTGCGCGACCGACTTGGACTTTCTTCAAGAGCTATGTGCGACTACGTCAGGTGCAACAGCAGCTGCAGCCCCAAATAGCGCAGAAGAATCGGGAAACTCAAAAGAAAGCCAAAAACTTACAGAAAGAATCGGACAAGCAGCTGAGTGGCAAACAAATGTCCTTCCTAAAAGCTTTCGAGAAGAGCCTCCAGCAGTCTACGGGTCGAACACCTCCAACAACAGTGGACGGTCCCAAGGAACACTATGGCATTCATTTTGATAAATGCACACAGTTGGCTCTATTACCTTTCTTTCTGTGTAATTTCATTGGAATCATCTGTGCTCGCTCCTTGCATTATCAGTTCTACGTCTGGTATTTCCACACGCTGCCCTATTTGGTTTGGTCCACGCCCTATTCACTGGGCGTACGATATTTATTGCTGGGTATAATCGAGTACTGCTGGAACACCTACCCCAGCACCTATCTATCTAGCGTGGCGCTACACATATGCCATATAGTTCTGCTTGTAGGCGTGGCACGTCAATTCTTCCAAACGATGAGGCTTAATGCAACAGTAAAACAGCAACAGCAACAGCAGCAGCAGCAAAACGGTGAACCGAAAACGTCTAAGAAACTGAAATAATACCCTATAAAAGACTTTGTATGTACATAGTACTCAATTTTGAATAAAAATAAAGAAAACAGCATTCAAATTCTTAAAGAAACTTTATTAATTTACATAAATTTCTTGGTTAATAATACCTATGATAATACTTTACACCCATTATTGCTACCATAGACGTAGGTATACTCGTAGCATTCTATAAATTGTATATATATATATATTTATATATTAAATTTTATTGTCATAAGTGAAAATGTTGACCCAGCCAAGAAGCACATGCAAGTCCGAGAAGCCTAAGATAGATATAGATATATGTATAATTATTATATTTAGTCTTTTGTATTAGTACTGTACAAATGTGTAGAATTAATTATAACTAAACGAGACATTAATTAAAATAGAAATTTGTGTTTAACTATTTAACTTAAAACTATATAAAAATAAATTAAATTAGGTTCAGTTATTAACTAATTGTGACTTCGGCTGAGGCGTTTCAGTCGCTGCCCACAGCTGTGGTCGGGGTGTGCAGGGATAACGATGCAGGCGAGCGGGATGGGGACATGGCAGGCAGTTCTAAGTTGCCGTCAGTACCGTCTTCCATAACGTCGTTGCCGTTGCTACTGTTGCGTTGCACGCTGAAGAAGCGCAGCAACGTCGTCTCACTGTTTCGCCGGCTCGAGGTAGGCGTGCGGAGATGTGGAGCACCTCCTCCAACTGCCCCTTCGTTGTTGGAGATGCGACGTCTGGGCGTGGCCTGCAATCTAGGGCTGCACTCTGAGTTTCGCAGACTCTGCAGACGCGGGGAGGCTAGGACATCCCCAGACACCTCCTCTGCATTGCTGATCTTTTCGGAGAGTGTAACAGGAGAAGCGTGACGACTGCTGGACATAAGCTTCTGTTTCCGTATTTTGGTCAGCCAATCAACCTTTTCTTTGGCTTTACGTTTAGGGGACATTATACCTAAGTGGGGCGCCTCTCCATCCAGCACATAATTGGGCAAATTGGAGGTTGGCGAATATATTAAAGAGGAGGCGGAGGAAGCTGCAGCTTGAGCGGATGTTGTGGGTGGCGAGGTGTAGGTAGGCATATGATTCTCGCTAAGCGGTGAAGGCTGCTGGAATTTAGTGGGAGCGTTGCAATGCAGCGGTGAAAGATCGTCGCTATTCTCCTGGTTGGGTGAAGCCTGTTCGTCTATGGAAGGCAAAGGTGCTGGACCAAAGAGACGTCTGCCTCGAGACTCAATAGGTTTTAGGCGCTTCTGCTGTGGCTGATCAAGTTGGCTTTCACCCAGCATTTCTAAAAATGAACGCTTTGTTACCGTCTTCTCAATGGAGCTGGGTGTGCGCTCATTCTGTTCCATCATGCGCTTCAGAGACCGCGGCGTGGACTCCAGATCTCTTAGGTTATATTTGTGCTGTGCAGGCGCCTTTGGCTGTCTGTCGAACTGGCGTACATAGCTCGCCTGGCCCCTATACTGCTCTGCCAGCTCGGCAGGCGTCAGGGAATCCGTTGTACCTCCAATGCGCCAGATCTTATGCCTGGCATCGTCGCTACACGTCACAATGGGACGATCATGTGTGGCGCCCCAGGCCACACAAGTGACCTCTACAGTATGACCTGATAGGGCTACTAGCGGCTCAGCCGCATAATCCAAATTCCAGATATAGGCACGCTCATCGCTGCTGCCACTTAAGAGATATTTTCCATCCGGACTAAGGCAACTTTTGATATAGAACGTTGAATTTAAAAGACCCTTATAGCAGGCTATGGGTTTGGGAGCGTAGGAGACCAGATTGTAACAGTAAATTGTATTATCCATGCAATTGGCGTATAAGCGCGTGCCCGAAGCATCCACAATGAGATTGGTAAATCCTTTAAAAGTAGAATGACCGGCATAAGGGAGACTTTGGCGTGGCAGTGGTTCCTTTTTATAAGCTGTATAATTCCGTCGTAAGTCCCAGACTTTGATAACACCATCCCCAGCTCCACAAGATATAAGGGTATCATTGTCCTGGAAAGCCAAGCCGGTAATGCTGCTGGAGGTGTTACTCCCACTAGACATTTTAGGAGTCCGTGTGCGTTGTTTACGTTGAGACTGAGGTGTGCCTGGACCGCCAACGTGGCCACTATAAATACAGTTATCCACCCGGCAAGTTAGATCCATATTTAGATTAGCCCGTATATCCCATATGAGTATGGCACCATCCCTTCCACCAGTTGCAAACACCGCAGGATCCATGCGCTTAAATGCAGCTGTCTTCACTGATCTCGTATGTCCTACATACGAATTAAGTCCCCTTATTCCCGATCCGGCGACCTCCCAGAGACGAGCGGTATGATCCCCCGAGGCGGAAACAAAGCGCATTTGTCCAGGCGCCCATTCCAAATCGAAAACAGCATTATAGTGGCATTGGGGTGCGCTCAAACTCTGCTCTTCCGGCTCCACATTATGCTTTGTGGTGTCCTGCAGCGCAATTTTCCCATCTTCATTGGCTATGGCCAGGATGTGTCTATAGCCATCGCAATTGGCAAACTTGGCGGAGAATATCGGCGGCTCCGGATTAAAATCGGGACTATAATTAGCCGGCGCAATACCACGCCAGCTATCCTGTCTGGAAACGCACAGACGACGCAGCGCAAAATCGTAATTACAGTCTGTAGCTATGGAAAAGTGAATAAAGGGAGTTGAGTCAGTTAAAATATATAAATGATTCTCGATCAGTAAATACTCTTTAGAAAACTGTATCTGTGTATCTGAACTGAGTTCAGACAGACAGATCGGATATATACAATTAATGGGAATGGATATGATTCAAACATTTGCATTAGCCTTGTATACTCCTTTCAACTATTTTTCAATGGGTGTAGAGTATAAATATATAAACAACTGAAGTGTTTACGTTCTAGTTTCTGTCTCTTTTCTATTCTTTTTCGCATACACAGCGAATTTCAGGTGTTCACATTATGAAATTCAGAGTCATTGTACTTTTTAGTTTTTACTGTTAACTTGAATTAAGCTCGAACTACTAATATATTCGATTAAAAAATTCATTAATCATTTTGGCGCCCGGAAAAGGAGCGGGAAATTTTCGAGCGCCAAAATTTCTCCCGCGTAACTCATTTTTTTTGTACTTACCAAGTCCATGCTCTCTACAACGCAATTTGTTATATATATTCATAATTGATCGGTGTGGGGCTTCGATACTTCTCTTTATATTGATTTTTTAACTACTTTATTTGGTATAAAAGCTAATTTATTATATTTTCAACTATGCTTGGACTTAACACATATCTTTTGCCTAGCGAACCGCAGCTGGATTGTTTGGATTCACAAAGCGGAATAAGTTCTTTCCAACGAATGAACGAATTATCGAACTAGTTTGGCTTAACAGCTGTTAGCTATCTAGATCGATACTCCATAGAGGATGTCGCTAGCCGCACTTGCTCACATTACTAAGAAATTTAGTAGAAAGTATATAATTGTTATTAAATTTCAAATTTCGTCAGCTTGAATAGTCATTTAGTAATCATCGATACTTATCGAAACAACAGCTGCTGTGCCGTGTTAAGGAGACTAATACCAAAGAGCATCTATAATAAAGAGGGAGCAAATCGCTCTTTCGAACTCGGCTACAAAAACCGGCGAAGATACACAGCACAATCACTCAACAAAGAAAACGAATGTTCGAAAATTTTACGCTCAAACTTGACAATTGACTTTGCACCAAAGTCGGCCAGCTGATGCTAAATTCCAGTCCATCAGCTGTTATTGCCTTCCATTGGAACAGATGTTGCATGAATGCTCTTTGAATGCTCTTTGACTAATACTATGGGACAGTGATGTTAATAACATTACGCGAAATGTTAAGTATGTAAATAAATGTTAAATGTGGTTCAGTCGTTCGTGGTATGTTTGTGTGAGTGCGCTTGGTCGGCGAAGGCACACGCCACAATTATATTTTTTGCTTATTGTTTTCACTCTTCGCTAAGTCGCACAACGGTAAAAACGTAGCTTAGTTTCATAAAACGGTTTCCATAAAGCTGCGAATTTCTAGAAAACGCTGAAAATTATGTAAAAAGCAAATGCGATAAAACAGTTCTGCAATATTGCTATTACCACTACACATAAATTCAAGTGTACAAGTGTGTATGAGTGTGAGTGTTAATATAATATACGTGGGCCCCTATATTTATATTTATTTAATTAATTGAGGCTGCGCGCTATCAAAACTGCAAAACAAAGCAAAGTAACAACAACAACGCCAACAAAAATAAACCCAGCCTTTGCCGGCAACACTAGCCACAACAACAACAAAGCTGACAACAGTCGCTGCCTTTTGCAAAGCACCAGTTAACCCTTCTTTCCCTGTTTATTATTATTATTGTATTGTCTTTATCATTTATATATATATTTATACATATATATGTATACGTACATATATATATATAATGCAGAAATACGTGGGAATTCATTAGCAAAAGCTCGCCCTCGAATCTTACACAGAATTTTTGCAGCTGCCTTTTGGCGCTCCGCCATAACCCACAAAGGTGAAGGCGTGTGCCTTGCATATGTGTGTGTGTGTATGTGTGTACACAGGTATGTGCGTATGTATGCACACCTCACTGTTTTGTCAGGGAAACAACAAACTGTAGCAATTTCTATAAACAATTCAATACAATAACATTTCCAATGGATTTCTTAATGAACATTAAATTAAAATTCAAAAATAAATCTGTCTCTCTCTGAGAAACATCCACTTGATTCTCTCTACAAGCACTTAGCGATAACCCAATATACAACTAGGACATAATCCTTGCAGAAGCAGGCATCTCCGAATACCCCATGAATACTAATGAATAGACGGGTTATATAGCCATATCCGTATGTCTGTCTGTTTCTTCTCTTCTTTCCTTCTTAAGATATCTGGGCCACAAATAGTAGATAAAGCTGAGCTGCGATATCTTAAGGCTGATATAGGAACAATCGTTATTCTATTCTACAAAGAAAATGAAATTAATTTTTAATATTAATTTAGGTTTTGCGCAAAACTCGAAAAACGAACTGCAATAAAATCAAAAATCAAAAATCAAAAAACCAAAAACAGCAATAATGTGATGGAATAAAGTAAATTTGAAATTTATTAATAATCCAAAATCAATGAAATCAAATCAAACCGAAGAGTTCAGTGCGATGCAGAACAATAAAAAATAAAAATAAAAATAATAATAATAATAATAAAATGGAACCGAGGCGCGTTTTACTAATCCAACGATAGATACGATACTCGTATTATTTCCTATTGATAACCACTAGTACTGTGCGGGCAGAGAAGAGAGAGCGATAGAAGAGAGACGAGGAGAGAAGAGGAGAGGAGAGCAGAGAAACAGCCTTCAGACTGGAGGCCTCACTCACTCTGAAGCGCATTTTTGCACGCAAAATTGCCTATAAAACGAAATCGAAGTCTATTTTAGCGGCCATGCGAACTAAGCATTTGATACTGTTATTAATCGGCGTGATAATCGTAACGGTCGTATTCATCGTGTTTGGACCCGCTGGCGAACCGAACGATTCCTTCAAGCACATCGTAGTGCAGACGCATCAGCAGTTCAAAGAGTTCCAGGTGAGTCAATTCACCCAAATTACATAGAGTATAGTAGAGTATAGTATCTATATACATATTTATTTATATATAGATATAGGGGCTTGAGTAAGCTAGAGCTGTTAAATTTGTTTACTCGTACCCGGCTCCGCGAGTGGCTTAACTGTAGTCTCATAAAATACGAGTATTATGTTTAGAGATAACATTCGCTCTTATCAGACCAACTACGTGATGGCTCTCTCTCTCCTTCTCCTTCACCTTCTACCTCTCTCCCTCCCTCTTTCTTGCGCAGTCGACACCTTTGCCAACAGAAATTTTCAATTAAAGTTAATATAATCTTATTTTCATTCAGGAATATATTCAAGTGTTTTGCTGATTTTTATCATCAGCCAAAAAGGTCAAGAAATATTTAGAAAAAAGCTCTCTCTCTCTCTCTGGCCCACCGAAGATTAAATACCCTCAGATTGTTGTTAGATTTAGAATCGAATGTATATATATATTTTCATCAAGAGATTTTGAAAGAGAACAGAGAGTCACGGCAGCTATATATGTTATAGTAGTCTGATCCGTATATTTAGAATTTATGAGCATCGAATATTTTAAGTTTATTGCCTTTTGTAATCTTTATAATGACATATAGAAGTGGATCACCGATTTTTATCAACGAATGGCTGACCAAATTAATTAGACAACGTCAAGGAAAGTTATCACACTGAGAAAAATAAATTGTACCTGCCAGGTGTTCCCTGTGATGAGTCATATATGAAATTTATTGTCTTCTATCTATCAATAATTTTATTAATTAATATGTCAGGAGAGTCATTAGACAACCAAACTTCAAAAGGGAATATTCAAGAGATTAGGAATACTTTTTATAGTCGTCTGGGTTTTTCCTTACATGACTCATAGCCAGTTTTCAAATCTTATCAGTCGAAATAACCAAATTTTATGAACTCTAAAGTTTGCCAGTGTTTACAAGGCAAAGCTAAGAGCGGCAGGCTTTGATTTATCATTTGATCATTATTTATATTTCTATACGAGGGAATTATTATTTTCTTGGCATCCACAGCGAGATATAATGACCCTGAACTATAGAACTATAAAAAGGAGCGAACTGTTCGAGTTGTGGACTGGCTCTGCTTCTGCTTCTCCACATATCATCATCAGTGGGGCAAACATTGAAGCTTATTTTCCGCTTTTCAACTCGCTTTTCTTATGGCTTTTAGTGAAATTGAACTCCAAAGAGAGGACTGAAAAAGGGCAGGAATAACTGGCTAAGAGCCTCATTATAAATATCATTAAAATTTTCCTAGTACTACGCCAATGTCTGTTTATTTGCAGTGTTCTCGTCGTCCGTCTGTCGTTTTTTTCCATTTCCACGGAATTTCTCAAGTTCCGGCAGGAACTTTTCAGCTGTTGTTTGTTTATGCAACATGCAAATGAAATATTTCAAATGAAATGAAAAACTTTCCTTGTGGTGCGGTGCGTCAAATACACAAAACATATGCCCCAAACTCCCGGCCCTCTCGCCTGAAATACGAGTACTATTTATTTATTCACGGGTAGAAGAGGCCTCCCCCCGAGCTGGTCAAAACGTTTACTGTTTACTTTAATTAGATTGCGGCAGGTATTTTCCGGCCCCCCGCCCCTGTGTGCATATTGAATTTCGAGTTTCCCTGACTGAAAATTAAGCAGCTCAAATCATATCGAAAAGTGAGTTGGAATTTAAGTAAATTTTATATTAAATTAGCTATGCTAATAGAAAGTAACAACCCAGTCCATTATCTATTGTCAAGCCCAAAAATATTTTAAATGAGGACAACTTGAATAATGGTTTATACACACAAAAAATCTTATCAAAAAACCGGGCTGATAATGAGTCACGTGAACATGCCACAGACGAGAGTTGCTCAATTGTTAATATAGGGGGGCTCTACGAATGAATAGTATCTATGAATGTACTCATATCTTGTTTAAATAATACCCTAAATCTGAATATATATTCATATAAAAAGCCGCAACATTCGACTAAAGACCTCAAATCTTAAAAACAATTCGAGAAGTTTGTTACATGAACTGATAGACTTAGATTAAGGCAGAGACTTGCATAATCCTCAAACTAGTTCGCAGAGCAGAGCAGAGAACAGAGAGCTCATTGTATTTCATTATCTATTCTATATATGTATGTGAATTCTATATAGTAAGTCGAAGAATTTAAAACTGGTTTTCCACAGCTCATGTGACAGTTACTCATAATTCCTCAACTACTCATACTCGGCGTACTTTGGAGTACTTTGTCTGAGAAGACCTATTAAATATTCAATATTCATTCGGCGGTACTCATGTAATAGTAGTGCCAATTGATGAGAATTTTAGCAGCTCAGTTTCCATTTTACATTCATTTCGTTACGCCAGAGGAGATGAATTGTTGGCAAATGAGCCCAACTGAAGGTGTTTTTGAATACTGTGGAAGTACGCGTACTTTCAGATACCCTAAGCAGCTCACGCTCAATCGTAATGATGACGAATATAAACTCAACTTGATGATCATCAACGTTGCGACACACTCTGAGTGACGTCGAGGGCTTTTAAGCCACGGGTAGTCGCCTTTTGAGAACTGTTCACACAAATTGTTTATTACAATCGTGGCAGATACTTAAACTTAGACGTACCAAGTTCCCTGACGTGGTACTGGGCGTTGATTTCAGCGTAGGTAAAAGTATTCTACACTGGGGTCAAAAAACAGAGGTGGAGCTAGCCAAAATCCATCCGAGTGTACGGGTTGTTTTTAATATTAAAAGTTCTTTTCCTTGTGGGAACAACACAAGTGTTAAAATAAATACGGCTGAAGCAAGCTTTGCGCTTTGTTTAGTATTATTGAGTGTTAGCTCCCCCGTTTCAATTATTGATATACTCTCTCATAGCATTGATAAAAATAGATTCGAGTTTTTCCACTGCTGATAACATAAAAAGTGCTTATATTTATTCATAGGTCAGTTTTAACAAGTTTATTGGGTTCTTAGGCATTTTTATAGGCCATTAGTAATGCTTACGATAACTATAAATAATCGTTATAGTCGAGTATATACCGCCTGAGGCATTTGTAGCAATTGTGGAATTCCATGGAAATTTTCTAGTTTTTAATCTACTTTAATTGATATCCAAGCCATGTGAGCATTTAAGGCGTCTAACCACAAACATTGACTGACAACTCACCCCTGACTTCTGACCTCTGAGCCACTGACATGAATTAATTGCATGGTTTACTGTGAAATATTCCGTTTATATATTTACATAGCATTCATACACATATGTCTTGGTTTTCTACTTCGCTCGATATTGTTCAATAATTGAATATAATGAATACACTCGGACCTGGCGCAAATGAGCTTTTGATGACCTTTCGAAACTGAGTAGAAGAACCATCAAAGTTCAATGACATTCAGTGTCAAAACTTGCAGGAAAATTGCGATGGGCCTCAGACGTATGAAGACTATTAGGATATTTATTACGGGTATATTTTATTATTGTACGGGAAACTCTTTCGATGGGCTCCTATTATAGTTATAGTCGGCCTAGTCGATTCTAGTCAAGGATTGAGGCAAATGCTAGGCTGTGTTTAAATATTTAAATAGTTATCGTACTCAGGTATGTTAATCTGTTTTATGTGGACAATTGTTGTCCGAGTAGTTGTCCCCGAGTAGCCTGGGTGCGCGTGTGTAATCCCACCTTCTCCGACTCCGAGTGATCCATTAGGCACATGCGACCATTCGGAGTCACGCGCTACAAACACAAACTGAATCCGCGCTCAAATTGTTGCTCACGTGCAGTCCTTGATGGAAACAAAAAATTATAGTGCTCCACATGGAGTATACTGGACTGAGAGATGCTCTGTAAAAAGGTCTAAAAGGCTCTTGAAAATCAAACCATTATCTCTGAAGTCGAACTTTCAATTGGGTGGTGGATTAGGGGAATATAATTGTTAGCTTGCCCTTTTTGAATTGGACACAATGTTAATATACCCCAGCCTGCATCCATTTTCAATGGGTACAATGAATACAAAAATTATAGTGCCGCCTTTCAGGCGCTGCGTGACATGTGGCCCATGTCTTGGCCTGGTCTAAACAGGCAAACAATTTAACTGAGAAGGCTTTAGAAGCATTGTGGGCTTGCCATGCCACATTGGCCATTAAAACACGTTAAGGGGTTGAGTTATGCCTCGTTTTTTTTAATATGCTCCATTTCTTTGCGAATTCGTAAGATTTAAATATACCCTAATTTCGGTTTAGTTCAGTTTCGCACGCCATTGACAAATTCGTGATAGTTGATTTTACCATCATTGTCGGTATCGATTTCCTTCATCATGTCGTTGAATTCCTCATCGGTGCACCTTTCTCCCAGATTATACATAACGTTCCGTAGCTCTACGGGTGATATGAAACCATCCTCATCGCGGTCGAATAGCTTGAATGCCGCCATCAGAGATTCGTCTTTGGTCAGCCCTTCCATGCGTTTACTTATCATCATCTGAAACTCCAGGAAGTCTATTTCCCCATCCCCATCCACATCGATTTCATCTACCATATCGTAGAGTTCCGCTTCGGTGGGGCAGTGGCCAAGGGATCGCAAAGCAATGCCCAGCTGCTTGCTGGTAATCTTTCCAGTTCCCAATGGATCAAAGAGTTGAAAAGCGTCCCGTATCTCTTGCATCTGGTCTTCAGTCATTACCTCCATGATGATTCCCTTGTTCTTCTTCGAAACTGCTCTAAATTTTTAGATTTCCTCAAAAATAAAATGTTTTGTTGATTCTGTTGTGCTGTGTTTCGTCTACGAGTCGCAAGGCATTAATGAACTATTTTTCAGAGGATTCTTGAACTACGATTGACGATAGCAAAGCCAGCTTTGTTTATACAAAATTCTATCCGAATTCTCCCTAGTCAGTTGCCAATAAATTTGAGGCTCATCCATGTCCAGCCGAGCCCAATAAAGTTAAAGGTAGCCTCTTTGTGGAGGCATCCTGTTCCTTTTGGATAATGCTAACGACGCTATCTTTGCATATCCTCAGACAGGTTCTGCATTCCTAAATTCCATATGAATAGAATAAATATACCCAAGGTCCCTTCGTCATCGAAGTAATAAAGCCAACCAAAGTAAAATGAAACATCCTGTAATGTAATTTCGTATAAAATCAATAAACGAGTTATGTCCTTGTGCAACTAATAAAGCCAAATCATCTGATTGCGTTTTATGGCCTCTGTGGTTGTGTCTCAAATATGAATTTTCCATTTTCCTTTCTTGTTTAGCCTTTTCAATTCACTCAGCTATTGTTCAAGGATTACCCTGGCTGTTTTTGATTAATTTTAGAGAGGATTGTCCTGAGTCTGGAAATGGAACAATTTCCTTTTATTATTCAAGAACCTAAAAACTAGATCGAAGACTTATAACCCACTTTGTAAATCCATCCTTTTGGTAACCCGTCATCAATAGGATTTCCATATCTAAATGGCATTTATAGCCCGATATCGGCCAAGTTTTATATTAAATTAAAGGAAAGAGCTACTGGAAAGCAGTGGTGCCTGGCCTTATGAGTCAATCCAATTCCAAAGTAAATACAAAATAGACTTTCTACGAATTGCATTTTATAACAATGCTCTGGGCTCGTATATAGGTTTCAATCAACTTTCGATTGACATGGGCCAATTCACAATGGGGTTTGCTGATTGAGGTTGACGAGGCTCCAGTGGGTGGCACCTATATCCAGTGCTTGTCAAACTGTTGGTACTGCAGGTTAGAAGGTTGGGAGCTGGATGTTGTTGGGTTGGATGACAGGCTGTCATGCGATTTGCGACGACAGCAGTCGACAGTCGACAGTCATTGGAGGTGGATAGAGGCTTCTGTGGGAAGCCAGTCTTCCTGCTGAGGGTCACCCACAATCAGTTTTATATAGGCAGGCCTATGCCACGCCCAGAAAAAAGCACAAAAAAATAAATATATATTCCATTGTAAACAGAAGTTTAGTATGCCCAATGGGAGTAATTTGGCCCAACTGCCCCAAAGATCAGAAACAAATACGAAAATTCATTGTTATGCCTGGCGTCTGTTTACCCAAGGAGAGCCTAATACAAAGATTTCTTACATATGCTGCCCACTCCTGCGCCAACTACGAATTGTGCTACTCGTAGCATTGTCTCCATGACAGGCCCATTTTTATGTTTTGGTTTTGTTGTCTCTTTTGGCCTCTTTATGGGCCAACAAATTTGTGTGGGCGTAAAACTAAAATATTGATTAACTCGCTTCCAATTTCTTTATTAACGAAAGGACTCCAAACACACCTTTCACCTTTCACTGGCGCATATGTTTGGGGAATATTTGCATCTATTTAGATTAATATAAATACGAGTTGGTATATAGAAATGTGTTTACTTTCTCCTTGGCTAACCATAGAGTAATGCTAGCTCACCGCAGGTTCTGGAACAGCAGCCAGGAAGTAGGCCACTTCCTTTTTCCTTTCCTGTGAATCGTATCTAGAATTGATTTTTGATTTTTATCTTTCTTTCAGGAGAATTTGCGTGTTGGCCTGGAACGCAAGAAGCTTGAACTAGAACCGAAATATTTGCTGCTGCTGGGATTCAGATCGCCGCTGGACACAAAGGATGATCCTTTGCATAAATCGCAAAATGCGGCACAACAGCAACAAACAGACACGCCCCTGCCGGCAGAAAAGCCGGGGCGGGGGCAAGAGCTCAGCTCACTGGATGGCAGCATGCCGCAGGAGCGGGAGCAGGAACAGAGGAAGCAGAAAAGTCTGAGGAAACGTATAACGACGCCATATAATGGCACCAAAGCAAACTTTACCATAGTAACCTATGTGCACGAGGGGCAGGTAGCCTCGGCTATCATATTGGCCCAGGATATAGCTGTCAAATTGCCCAGCGAATATCTATTGATCTATGATCTTGGCATATCCGAGGATCAGTTGCTTACACTGAGCGCCTACTGTAATAACAGCCGCTGCACTGTGATCAGCTATGATCTATCCGAGTTTCCCTCATCTGTAAATGATCAGAGAACGCACGCGTATCGTCCGATTGTGATAAAGGATGCCCTAATGCGAGCCAAATCTTTATTATTTGTCGAGAATTATATGCGCATACGAGGCGGCTCTAAGGAACTGCAGAAGCTACAGAGTCGCGTTCTGGTCGATGGAGTAGTCGGTTGGAATACCCCCACAGCTGTCTCTTCGCGCACACATCCAAAGATGTTTGATTACTTTGAATCGGATGCTGAGGATTTTATATTCCTACGTATGGTGGATCTGGATGCGGTCTTCTTTGCGGACACCCTCTTTGTCACCGAGAAGATCATGCTGCCCTGGCTCAAGTGTGCCCTAACATTGGAATGTATCGATCCCATTGGTATGTGATTCTATTAAACATTAAGGAAACCCCAATCGTTGCTCCTTTTTTTTAACTCCAAAAGCCTTCCCTCTACGCCAAGGAGTATTGCCATGTGAATTGTCATATCGTGTGATTAGTTCCCCATTCAAAAGCAACCTGTTAGCTCTGACACCAAACCCCGCTTCTGAAATGAGTCACTTGTTCTCCGCGAATCAATCAAAATCACATTCAAAGCTGAAGCTCGAGCTAGAGCCTTAGCTCCTGTTTCAGTTCCTGTTCCTGTTCCTGTTCCCCCAGCCCTTACTAATGACCCCCATTTACAGCGAATTCAGTTGATGGTGGCAAACATGTCATATATAATGGGGGACTTTATAGGGCAATCTCCAGTTCGAATCTGGCATTTCATGTCTTTTAGAACATACTTATAGGCGCCTCTGGACACCTCTGTATTTCAGTTAATGGAATAAGGCAATTAAAGAAAGAAAGAACAGTGCAATGAGAAAAATAGTTTTATTCTGACATTTTCTCCTTTAGTTTGATTTGATTGATATCTACTGTGTTGTATGCCCAATAAAAAATAGGTTAGACTCTATTAGCAAACTTCAGTTGTCCGACAGTATCGCACGAGCTTGAAGCAACCCCTAATTGGACCGAGCATAAAATGCCAGATTATAATCCAAAAGAACTTGGGCAGGTCGGCGTGAATATTGCTGGCTGCAAACATATATTCCTGGGGTCCCACATTATAGCCATGTTGGCCGTGTAGCATGAGGATTGTATCGTAGATGATATACCAAGCCTCCAGGGTGGAAGCAGCCACACTGAGGAGCACAACGAAAGCGTTTAGAAAGAAGGCTCCTACCAGAAGCAATCCATAGACCAAATATATTATAATGACGCCTGTGCCGTGGGTAAATCGGAATTTTTGCTGTTTACTGAACATAATTAAAGCCAGAAGCTCTGTAATTATCACCAAGGGATAAGCATGCAGCTGTAAGAAATATATATGTACAAAATATATACAAATCTGATAAGGATCTGATGGGTACCCAACCTACCCAACGAGTCCGACCCAAATGCGCCAGATATAAACTCTTGCTGAAGGGCGTAGTGAGAGATGTGAATATAAATATTAGGTAATTATATGGAGGAGTTCGACGCCACTTTGGCCACATATATA
Organism: Drosophila repletoides; assembly: GCA_018150835.1. NCBI lineage: Eukaryota > Metazoa > Arthropoda > Insecta > Diptera > Drosophilidae > Drosophila > Drosophila repletoides. The sequence goes on from JAECWQ010000089.1 coordinate 444,182, forward strand.
GACCAGTGTATATTATCAGTAGGGAGATGAAAGTTATTACACGTATGCGTAGCTCTTTCTGTAGCTCCGGGAATAGCAGTAGAATCTCCAGACAGGGTATGGTTAGAGCAGTCTGGAACTTAAAGCAACCATTAGAACCATTTACCATATGATATTGCATATAGTATATAAGGAGCAATACCATTAATAACCCGTAGAAACGGCGTACCAATCTCCGCCTCAGTTTTAGGTTGGGTATAGAGAATTCATTTGTTGGTCCATGTAATCCATCCAATAGTAATTCGCATTGTATACTTGTATCCTGCACTGCAGGGAGAATTTAAATTAGAATTTTATGTCCATTTCTAAATTACTTTCCTATAAACCTGATTTGACCGGGCCGAGCTCAGTATCCATTGTTGTGTGCTAACTAAACCAAACTGTTTGTAAAAGGATTTAGCCATAGCGGAAAGAATTGAATTGGTTGAATGTTGATAAAAAACTATGTAAAAATTAAATGATAATTATACGAGTATCTAATTTGATAAAACTCGCCACCTGCTCTTATCTCCAACTGGCAGTTGCTGTTCGATAACTGATCAATCGATTGGATTCCATTCTAGGAATACAGATAATTATTATTTTTTAGAATTTGTGCTGTTAATAATTATTATTAAATATTATTATTTCTCAGATTTATGAAATAAACCTAACGTTTTCTAACTAACGTAACTCTCTGAACAGGTGCCCAATCGAATGGCTGCAAATTCAACAAGAAACCGCTTTATCGGTACTCGGGCTGTCATGGATATGATGCATCAGCCTTTAATATAGTGTTGGGTCTAACGTGGCATCTGGACGATACAAAGTATTCTCTGCCCAGTGATGCTGGGAACATGTTCTATAAGGAGACACTGGAGCAGGCGACCAAAATATTGGAGAATCGAAGACGGAACAGCAGCGATACATCGGATCATCCATTTACGGAGGACTGAGCGAATGCAACTCATTTTGTATGAACACAGAGACAGACGACATATGACAGACGGGAGCCGCTGGATCAAAGCTTACACTAAAAACCACATAGACTTTATTAATTACGCAAAGAAAGCATTCATCGCAACATATATAAGTCATATCAAGTTCAGATGATAACTAACTGTATGGAGTCGTTACTTAGTTCAAATTAAGTTTACTAGCCATGTACTAAAGGGCGTACTGTACTTCGTATCTTCGTAATACGTCCACGACCCGAGAGCGACGACCAGAGCCAGGACCAGAGCGACAGCAGAGCTTCTTTCTATCCATTAAAAGACTCTTCTTAATACTTCGGGTACTTACTGCGAGTATTTGTGTTATCAATTTGTGTCGCTATTGTTTTATAATTGATACTCTCCCTATGTTTAAATATATAGAATTATTTTGTATTACCATGTAAATAAAGAAGAGAGGAGAGGAATTACATACATTTTGTGATTGTATTTTGATAGTAACACACATATTCATACATATATTCAATATAAAAAACTAAATATAATTACATATATTAAATGTACGAGTAATATAGTAAAAAACGAGCCAAAAACGTTAGCTTAATAAAGAGTATATAAAACTAATGCAATGACTGGCTGTTCTTTATCTTATTCGGTTTTCGAGTGAGTAATTTACGAGTTTTTAAAACAAACTAAATTGAATATAAAAGTCTTATTCATCTTCATTTATCAATAGCTACAAAAAATCTATTAAAATTGCATTTTCATCTTCAGTTTATATCGAAAGTAATATTTTCGGCTAACCATTTAATGGTCGCTGTGCTTTTTGCTTTTTCCTTAAATTAACTAGGAGTCTTCTCGTTGATGTTATCTTGTTTTTTTTTTTTTTTTTTTATTTTGATTAGTTTTTGTAAATACGCCTCGAAATACACATAAGTCCTGTATACGTTAATATGAAAGTCACATAGAAGTACACACATTCAGCTACGTTATTCGTATTCGTATTCGTATTCGTAGTATTCGTATTGTTATTCATAGTATTTATGGGTAAAAACCAGAGGTGTTTAATTTCTGGCCATACGCAAAATATATACGAATATGCGCACCACATCCACATATAAAGTTAGAGCCGCGAATATATAGTCCTCTGGATTGAACTGATACTTATGGGTACCCCCAATTATCATTTGTGTATCAAAGATGAGCAGAAAACTGGCTAGCAGAGCTCCAAGGCAGGATAACGCCGTATCTCCGAAAGTCCCTCGAAGAAACATGCCAGCAAAGGCGAGAACTATCAGGCAGATTATAACCGATATTATAATTCCTCTCCAGGCAGTAAAGTCATATTTGGTTTGTATGGCAAATATGGACAACGATATAACCAAAAGTGCCGTTATTCCCACACCCATTAACACAATTTGGTCATCTAGTGATCCTGCGACAGAACCCAGTAGTAAGGACATCGTCATCGTAAATAGCGCAAGGCATACGAAATTAATCGGAAAGGAACGACGGGCAGTCTCACAGCACGCCATAGACAGCATTACGACCAGATTAACTATCATAGCGAGGCAAACTACCATTGGATAATCCTGGACAAAGAGCTTTGTAGGTTCGTGGTACATAAAAATTGATATTACGCCACAGGTGAATAATAATTGGGTCTAAGAGAACAGAGAAACAAAAGATTTCTTTAAATATTCATATAGATCATTACAAGCTCATCTCAACTTACCAAAAGAATAAAGTACACCTTACGTATGAAACCCTTCCGTATGCTCTGATCATTAAAAATTATATTCTTCGCCTCCAAACCATTCTCCTGCATTTGTCCTGTTTCCAAGCGTGGTCCACCTTTAAATGGTGGTATAGCTTGTAAAATAATACCAGGTAAATTTTTACTATTTCCAGTACAGTCCATTGGCTTCGATTCTGTTCCATTTCCTTTTCCGTTCGGTGCTGGAGCGCTCGGCTGAATAATTGGAATGTTAACGGATTCTAAAATGTACAATATTTTTGTTATTTCTCGTCAAATTCTTATCAGTGAATTTTTACATATACTTATTTGTTTATATAAATACGTAAGCATAAAAGCCACATAAAAAATCTATCTATATTTGAATTTAAAATTGAATACTTTATCCCAATTTTAAGCGTTCCAGTATCTGATTTTCCACTGTACTTTCATATATACAGGTAAACAATGAACATACAAACAGATTCTTTGTATAGAAATTATAATATTCTGCAGAAAAAAATAATTAGCAAATGTAATAAAGGGGTTTTCCATTTTGTTTATATGTGTATATGTACATATGTATGTGTATAGAGTATGTATACACATATAGATATACACAATGTTTACATAAAAACAAATACATGTTTTGTGATAACAACTTACTGGAGTCTTCAGAGATTATCATGCGGTTGTACGACATTTTTATACTGTTGTTTCTTTTAATTGATAACTTTTCGAAATAATCTTAAATCGCGTTGATAGCTTCAAATTCAGATTCGCTCTTATCTGGTGCGTATTATTTTTCTATTCTAAATGGACCAGTTGGAGCACTGGGTGCAGCAATAAGAGATGAGTTCGTGCATTAGCTTTTTCGAATGAGATACACGAGTCCTTGTAATTTAATTAGCGTTTGTTCAGCAATCCAGCACGGAAAGTCGTTTATATTGATATATGATAATATATTCAAGTTTCATTTAACTAAATAGTTTAATTTTCTAGAATGTTTTATTATTATTATAATTTAACACATTTTTACTGTGAACGCGCTGTGCTTTGAAGTTCGAGATTCTTCGGTACATCTCTATTTGTTCTGGTGTTGCCACTCACCATACACTTACATCAGCGCTGCCCAACCGGTTCGAATTGAGCGCGAGAATTTGAATAAGGAAAAGCTTATACGACACTATCCCTCACAGGCAAAACTTTAAACCAAAGTTCAGCTAAGTATGTGAAGACTCGAACAGCGAATTGAAGTGTAGTCAGTATAATTTGAGCCACAAAACTGGAACAAGCTGTGCGAAAACAAGTTTTGTACGAAAAGTAAAAGTAAAAAAAGTGCGAGTGTTTATATGTTCGTATACAACCAGCAATGATTGTAATTACGAAACTCTTAACTCTATTATTATTAATGATTTTCCTGTGGATTGAAGTCGGAGCATATGATCCGAACGATAAAAAAATAGTAGAATGCTGTCTTCCACCTGCTGGCATGTTTGAGGCCTTCTATCCAAGGGAAGTGGATGGTATACCGAATAGTGCTTCCAGGCCAGCTCATGGGCATGGCAGTTTCTTTAAGCATCGAAATCCTGCGCTGGTCGATACTAAAAATGCAGCTGCTTATGGCTATCGTTTTGATGGCAAGCGGCGCTTTAATTTTGATTAAGTAAAACGATGTACCTACGCGCATGAGAAAACTAAATAAATAAAGAATAAAGCGTTACTTATATTTTTTCAATTGGGACGGCTATCGATATACATAACGATACTTTCTGGAGTGCTGCCATGTGCACGTCAAGTCATGCTGTGACTGGCAAGTAGGCAAGAAGAAGAAGCACATTTTTTTCTTTCGAAAATATGCCTTTGAAACAAATTTCTTGAACGCAACAACAAAATTCAACATTTGAAATTGTAAATATCGTTGAAAACGCTTAAGGCCAATTCCAGATCCAAATCACCTGCAAATCATGAACCTGCGGAGCTTCAGTATGCTGAAAACATTGAAAAACTCCTGGCGCACGTAAGAATCGCTTGGACCCGGTAAAACAGTTTCTCAATTTACCCTTTACTCCCCCTCTATTATTTAATCAGATTCCCCAGACGTTTCGCCACAAAACTTACCACAGTTGGAGGTGATGAAATTGGCAGTGGCACGGGCATTGGTCAAATAACGGGACGTGTGCGCAGCGAAGAAGGGGGACCTCACAAAGTAAATACCCCCTCTAAGGAAATTGTCACCCATCTGCCGCCACTAACCGATCCACTGCCTAACCTGCCCGAGGCCATCTATGCCGAGCCACTCGCTGAAAGTGCGACCACAAAGGTGACCACGCTGGCAAATGGACTACGCATAGCTTCGGAGCCCCGTTACGGTCAGTTCTGTACAGTTGGTCTCGTCCTGGACTCTGGGCCTCGCTATGAAGTGGCTTATCCCAGTGGGGTATCGCATTTCCTTGAAAAGCTTGCGTTCAATGTGAGTTCACTGCTTTAAAACTACATTTTTATTATCAAAACTCCCATCCTGAGTCCACCCCAAAACAATTTGCGCTTCAAAAAAAAAAAAAAAATACCTTATCTGAAAATTTCCACGCGGTCAACTCTCAATCGATTCCTAATCAATTGTTATTTTTAACCTGTAATTAATTTATAGTTTTTGAAAATTATTAATTTCGTTTTGCTCTTTTCTATTCTTTTCTCTTGCAGTCAACAATTAATTTTCCAAATAAAGATGCAATACTCAAGGAGTTGGAGAAGAACGGAGGAATCTGCGACTGCCAGAGCTCTAGAGATACTCTAATCTATGCAGCCAGCATAGACAGTCGTGCGTTAGAGTCTGTGACGCGTCTTTTAGCTGATGTAACTTTACGGCCAACACTTAGCGAGCAGGAGGTGAGCCTGGCGCGACGTGCAGTAAGCTTTGAACTGGAGACGCTTGGAATGAGACCTGAACAGGAGCCAATATTAATGGATATGATACATGCGGCTGCTTATAGAGATAATACCCTAGGATTACCAAAGCTATGCCCTCCACAGCATCTAGATAACATTGATCGGAACGTACTAATGAACTATCTCAAGTACCATCACTCCCCAGAGCGAATGGTGATTGCTGGCGTGGGCGTAAGTTGGAACGTTGAATATCCTTAAAATACAAGAAAATTGATTTTGTTTATTTTACTAGGTGGATCATGAAGAACTAGTGGATCACGTGCAAAAGTACTTTGTAGAAGATGAAGCTATCTGGATGAATGAAGCGTCGCCAAATGAGGGTCCCAAACAGGTTGACACCTCTGTAGCCCAGTACACAGGCGGCATAGTCAAAGTGAGAAACCAATAGAAATTATACATACAAGTATCTGACAGATATCCTCTATTCTATCCAAGAATCATAATATATTTGTATATACTTGTATAGGAAAATTGCGAGATACCCATTTATGCGGCAGCTGGGCTACCTGAGTTGGCTCACGTTGTTCTGGGCTTTGAGGGTTGCTCCCATCAGGATCCCGACTTTGTGCCTTTGTGTGTACTGAATATCATGATGGGCGGTGGTGGCTCCTTCTCTGCGGGTGGACCCGGCAAGGGCATGTACTCCCGTCTATATACCAAAGTTCTAAATCGCTATCATTGGATGTATAGTGCTACGGCGTATAACCATGCCTATGTAGATACGGGACTCTTCTGTATACATGGAAGTGCACCGCCTCAGCACATACGCGACATGGTTGAGGTAATAACCCGGGAACTAATGAACATGGCCAGCGAACCGGGAAGGGAAGAGTTAATGCGCTCCAAAATACAGCTGCAATCGATGCTTCTAATGAACCTAGAATCAAGGCCAGTGGTGTTCGAGGATGTGGGTCGTCAGGTGCTGGTTACAGGGTACCGCAAACGCCCAGAGCATTTCATCAATGAGATTGGTAAGAAATTAGATAAGACAAAAACCAACAGCAAGACTTATTATGCTTATCTTTATAGACAAAGTAACTGCTTCAGATATACAACGTGTGGCACAAAGACTGCTTGGATCCGTGCCCTCGGTGGCTGCTCGTGGAGATATCCAGAATCTGCCAGAGATGTCACACATAACCAGCGCACTGAGCAGCAGCGGGCGCTCTCTCGGACGCCGATTATCGCTCTTCAAGTAGCGCAGAAGGTTCCCGTATTTTGGCGCTGTTTAATTCGTATTGCATTTTTGTACCATGAGCATTCTCCACATTGAAATCGATTTGATTTTGTTTAAATTTACTATCCACATACAAAATTTTATTCAAATTGATGCTTTCATCTTTAAGGTTGTTCTCGCTTTGTTATTAGATGATATAGTTTTGGTTGAAACGCCTTCTCATCGAATGCAAACGATGTTCAATAAAATTGAACTAAACTATAAATAAATAGCCAAAGTTTATTGTATGTGTGCAGGTGCTGCGAGAGTCCTTTTACCTTAAAGTTACTCCATATTGATTGGTTTCTTGGTTAATATATATATAGTGTGCAATAGTTTGTTTTTACAAGCTTGATGGAATATGCCATATTTTTAAATTACAAAATTTTATTTCTGATAAAAACAAAAACTTTTATTTGTCCATAGATTTAAAGCGGATAACGATACAATTTCAATCAATTAGCTATTCTGTTATGCTTTGGGATTATTACAGTTGAGAGGTCATTATTGAAGCCTCTTCATAGGGTATCTATATTTCTTGGGTTTACCGACTTTATTATATTAAAGCGAGGATGATGATGGGGAAACAGGAGAAGTAGCGCCATTTTGTAAACTAGATGTTTGCTTCGGGTCATCAGTGGAGCTGTCGCTATCACTGCTACTGTTGCTGCTGGAACTACCGCTTCGACACCTTGGCATGGGTAAAGGTGCTGCAATGTGAAACAAATATTTAAGTATACAGTTAAGGGACAACATGGTGAGAGTGTTGTATAACTTACAAGTGATTCTTCTGCTATTGGCATCAGTATCGTCATCATCGTCCGGCAGCTCATCACTGGATATATTTTCATGCATGCGATACTGTTTGGGCAAATGGGACTCATCCTCGAGCAAAGGCGCATACTTGGGTCTTTTGGCCCTATCGTCGTGAGGGTGCTTATCCTGATCAGTATCTATTTCATTACCAGTTTGCTTCTTAATACTCTTCGCAATAACCCGCTTCTGATGATCCAGCTGAGGGAAAAGATCCCTGGAATTCTCAAGGGCCTGCTTAGCTGCATTCATCTCAGCCTGTTGTATTGAGGAGCCACTAGCAGTGGCCAAACGCTTCGAACGGAAATAGACAGCCACTTTATAGACGCGGGTATTGGTAGGTCCGCTGGCCTCTACGACCTTGTAATAGGGTATATCGGGCTCACCACCATCCATGGTACGCAAAGTAAGGCAACACTGCTGGAGCTTCGATTTAGGATCGTTCCAGTCCTGATTCATAATGAAGAGCTGAAGGCGTGGAAATAGGCAAACATGGCAGAACTGCTCACAAAACAGCAAACCCTTGTCGACATATAAAGCGCCCAAGAAGGCTTCCAGCAGATCAGCCCGATCTTTAGTCTTCAAATCAGCCTTGGGATTAGCATAGACAGCAAACTTGGGCATGCCCAAATCATCGCAGACCACAGCCTGTGTGCGATTATTAACCAAAGAGGATCGCAGCAACGATAAATGACCTTCATGATGTTCCGGAAAGTGACGATACAAATACTCCGAACAGATTAGTTGGAGAACCGTATCACCCAAAAATTCTAGACGTTGATTAGAGCCCAGGGTCAAGTGAGTAAATCCAATGGAACGATCCGTAAAAGCACGCGCGAGTAAGCGTATATGCTTGAATTTAATACCAATAGATTCCTCGAACTTTGTTAGATCTTTCAGCACACGATAGGAATCAATGCAGCTCCGATCGCCTAGTGGTTCTTGCTCCTGTAATGGATGCTCTGGCAGATTTCGCCAAATATTAAGCAGTTTCTCGTCCTGCCGAAATAGCGCATCGGTAAAGACCTCGTCGGCCACCTTAATGCCACCGTCGAGAAGCAAGGCGCCCATCAAAGCCTCAAAGCAATTGGCCATGGCATGGCGCAGCTCCAGCTCGTGGCAAAGATCCGAACCGTGAGCATAAAGCATGAACTCCTCCAGTTGTAGTTTCTTGGCCAGTAGAGCTAGATGCTGATTCTGCACAATCGCAGCTCGATAAGTGGCCAGACCACCTTCCTCCAGCTCCGGAAACATAAAAAACAAATGTATAGAGCTAAGAAACTCGACGACAGCATCCCCCAAAAATTCCAGGCGTTCGTTGTGAGTTATATTTGAGACTGTTTCATGATCCTTGCCAAAACGGGACATAATGCTGACCAAAGTATTAATGCCACGCTTCCGTGTGTTCATATAATGGATCTTACGATCTCCATACTCTGGTTGCCTAATGCCGCAGTTGGTTAGGGAATTCCTTGCATGATCTGGATTGGTGCCATAGTTCTCCTTGTAAGAAGGATGGGTTAAAGCCAGTTGGAGCAGATAGCGGTTCTTAAACTTATAGCCAATGCTCTCTTCAAGCAAATCCAACGACTTGTGAAAACGCAAGTGGCCTGTCAGGACCGGTATAAGCATCGCGTGCTGCACTATGTCACACATAATGCCCGTGCGGTAGAATCCTTCCGAGCTGATAGCAACGGTTATATTGCGTTTCATGCGACCCTGTGTGCGCATTTCCTGCAAACGCTGCTCCTTGTCCTCCAGCTTGCGTTTATCCTTAAACGATGGCTTCGACATATTTGCCATTAAATGCCGGAATTTCACATATTCCCGCCAAGCCTTCTGATACTCTGGATTGCCCGCATAACTCAATTGAGGCGGACGTATGCCAAAATGAACTATAGCTGGATGTGAAATGCCCGTCTCGCGATCCAAGCACTCGGGCAAATCAGAATTATTGCGATCCAACTGATCTACACGCAGTGAGCATGGTTTATGGCCGGGTTTAGTAACCAGCATCCCTTTAATAAAGTCCACATATTTCTGCCATTCATGTTGGCTAATCTGATTTAAATGAAGCAGCTGCTGGCGCTCCACCAGCTTTGCCGAGTTATCCAGAAGATACTTTAGTACTTCGCACATGGCCAGCACCTCCTTTCCATTATCAGGTAAATCTCTTACAAAGCGAGGCAAAAAATGAAAAGCTGGACAGGAATCCTTCAGATTTGTTACGCCATTCGGCATCAAATTGAAATCCACCAGCTCCAACAGCTCATGGAACAAGTATTCAACTGTAAGATAAAGAAGAGAGATTGCTCGACTAAGAAATATTGTGAACCCAAACCTAAAGCATATCAAAGTATCTTACAAAAGAGATCCAGTTCTCGTATGGTATAGTTCTCGGGCAACTTCTCCTCGTCGTACTCAATGGTATACTCAATATTGAAGCGAATCACCTTGCAGACAGGCAGGTCGGTGAGGCGGACATGGGAGAGTAGAGAAAAGCCCTCGAAGAGGAACTCATGCTCATCATGCTTGATAATTGTGGGCGTCTTGGTCAGAAAGTTTGTGGGCGGCGAAATGGTGATTCTGTAGTGATACAAGCTGGAGGCGTTGTTGCTGTCTTTGTCGCACAGCTGGTAGCCTGTCTCCCCAGGATAAATACCATGCCTGATGCCAATTCTACGGGATTTCGCTGAGCACCTGCAGAGTGGTCCGTCGTTCATTTCTCCAGCATCATTATGCCAGAGATCAGCGTGGACACGCTGAGGATGCTGCACCTTCCGGGAAAGCTCCTCCATGCAGCAATCCTGTTCAATTTTGAATGCGTCTTCATCCGTATCCGAATCAGAGCTGGAGCTAGAGGAGCACGCCTCCGACTTGTGCTTGTGCTTGCACACGCGCCTACGCGCTTTGCGTGGAGGCGGCACATAGGCTGGCAGAGCCTCACGTACACGCTTCGCCCGATGCAGCAGCTCCACATCGAAGAGTGCGCACAGTTTGTGTAGGCGTGACTTGGCCTTCACCTCGCGTTCTGTGTTCGTTCGCTCATAGTATAGTTCAGCAGGCGAGGAACGTACCCAGGACTCTACAGGTGTCTCTGCTTCGTTCAAGGCATTCATTTTCTTTATGTAGTCTTCGGGTTTCTCGCAGTAGTTCGAGCACCATTGCCGCAATAGACGATCCCTCTCCGATTCTAGTTTGGGTTGAGATGGTAAGGGCTCGCCGCGTTCCCGATAATTACGTGCTTCCTCTCTTCCCTTCGGATTGTTCCTGCCAGGCATATAATAGGAGCCAGCACGTGGCTGTTGAGGATTGTAATAGCGCTGCTCATAGCGATTGCTATAATTATATCCTTGGTAGTTGTCCTGGTTTTGATAGTATCTCTGATTGGGTGCACGATAATTATGCGTATACTCATACCTTTCTCGCTCCCTTTCCGAATACTTATATGGGTACTTGTTTTGTCCGTGCGACGCATAGTCATACGAATTTACCGAATGTAGCTCATAGTTTCCCTGGGCTCTGTAAGACTCATGGTATGAATAATTTTCATACGCATATTGAGCTGGAAAGTAATTTGAAGATCCTTGAGCATTATATGGGCTAATTCCGTCTGAAGCGGTATACGAGCTATTCCGACTTGAAGCGCTGTAGGTGCTATACCCAGTATAATCGTAGCCAGCTGGAACTGTAACTGAATCTGCAACTTCTGAACTCGGAGCTGTGACTTTAACACCTGGCGGTGAGACCTCTTCGCCCTTCAGCGGTAAAGGTGGGGGCGGAGGTTGTGCTGCTAATTTCTGTGGCGGCGGCAAAGGCGGCTGATACATTTTTCAATTAAGCGCAGCTACAGCCTGATTTTTCCATAAGCAGCAACGCAAAGATGTGCATATTAGAGAAACGCACTAGTTTTGCAGCTTGAACTTATCACTGCAACTAAACATCGATAGCGGATGTTCGATCTTTGATATCGATACTTTCATCACAGTGTGACACGATATCTGACATCACTATTGAAAGTCATAAGCATGTTTACAATTTTGTAGGTGGCTCTATATTTTCCCACTATGAGCGCAGAGGAACCTTTAATACTGCCAGAGATTACGCTTAGTAGTTGCCCAGGCACAACGCCTGCCACACCACTAAGCAAAAATCAGATAAAGAAGCAACGAAAACTCGCCGAATTGGTGGAATTGAAAAAGCTGCGGCGGCAGAAAGAGCGTGAGCGTCGCAAGGAGAAAAAGGCGCAGGCGAAGGCCCAAGGATTACCCGTAAATGTGGGCCCATCCCGCAAAGAACTAAAGCGTCGTCAGGTATCCGCAGTCAGCAATCAGAAGGGAACTGACGTCATCAGCGTAGCCATTGATTTGAATTATGATGAACTGATGCAGGAACGAGATATCGCTAAATGTGTGAAACAGTGTTTGCGGATTTATACTATTAATCGAAGAGCTGCACTGCCGCTGCGGCTTCACTTCACAGGAATCAAGCGAGACGGGCGCATACATGAGTGCTTCAAAAAGAACGATGGCTGGGAGAACTGGGCGGTGGACTATCACTTTGATAGCACCCACAGCGAATTGTTCGACAAGCAAAAATTAATTTATTTAACCTGTGAGTCGGACGTTGTCTTGGATCAGCTCTATCCTGGACACACATATGTCATTGGCGGCCTTGTGGACCACAACCATTTAAAGGGCCTATGCCATGAGAGGGCTACACTGGCTGGACTTGTGACGTCCCGCCTGCCACTTAGCGAGCACGTGGATATGAAAACACGTTCGGTACTCAGCACATTTCATGTGTTTGAGCTATTGACACGTGTCGCAGCTGGTCAGGGCTGGACACAAGCCATCCTCGAAACTATTCCGCAACGCAAAGGCGCAAAAGCTAAGGAGACTACCAGCAGTTGCGAAACAAGAGATGAACCAAATAAGGAATCAGGCAAACAAGAGAAGGAACAGAGGGAACAGGCTACACTTCAGTCGAAAACTGAAAGTTGACAGCAAAATGTTTCTTAGTTTATTTAAATGATTTAATAAAAGTTAAACATAACGACTATTCACTCACTTTTAAATTGATATACTGGCAACACTAAACAGATCAACAATCAGGCAACGCTGTAGCATCATTTTCCAACACTACAGACAATGTTTACGCATTTGCAGACTCGAATTGTAAGTAATGTTTTAAAGCAGCTTGAAAGGACCATGGCATATTATGCCGTAGCAAAAGGACGCAAGGTTGGAATATATCCAACCTGGCCACAATGTGAAGAACAGGTGAAAGGCTTCAAGGGAGCTGTCTATAAGAAGTTCCCGACACGCCATGAAGCGGAGGAATTCTTAAGACCAGGTGCCACAAGTGGAACCAGTGAAAATTACGTACCAGATGATATAGCTGTACCACTTGGTAAAAAGAATCCTCCACAAGTTTTGTGGACCCTCACGAAGCACGTAAAGCGCAAAAATGCAGACTTTTGGCCAAAAGACGTTCCCGAAGAGGGGGAAGATGTGCTGGTAAGAAATGACATAGATAATTCCTATACTATTGTAATCTTTAATTCTCGTAGATGACAGCTATGGATGAAGTAGAGGGCTTTATTGGTCGAAAACGCAAAGCGAATGACATTAATTCTACGTCAAAAATACGTAAACTCGTCTCGCAAGAGCCAGATGTCGTTGCGTTCAAGCAATTTGGCCCATTTGAGTTTCCACTGGATTTTGAGGGATACGTCATAGTATACACGGATGGTTCCTGTCTCGGAAATGGCAAATCCAATGCCTGTGCAGGCTTTGGTGTGTATTTTGGCGATAATCACCCGCTGTAAGTAGAATTCAGAATTGAATAGGAAAGTGGACGAGGTGTGGGCTCAGAAAGGGGTATAATGCTTTTACTTATACTTTGTTTTATTATTCTTTCTTTTATAGCAATGCAGCAAAGCCGGTGCTAGGCCGAGTTACCAATAATGTGGGAGAAATACAGGCCTCTATATATGCGATAAAGACCGCACTCGACTTGGGCATTAAAAAGCTGAGCATAAATACAGACTCACAGTTTTTAATCAAGTCAATAACTCTCTGGGTGAAAGGCTGGATTAAACGCAATTGGTGTTTACCAAACGGCCAGCCCGTGAAAAATGTGGCCGATTTCAAGGAATTGGATGAGTTGCTGCAAAACGATGAAATTGAAGTGAAGTGGGTACGTTTTATAATTAATATTTCTCCAATTCTTATAGTTATATTAATCGTTTCTTATTTCCAAAGAACTATGTCAAAGCTCATACTGGCATTAAGGGCAACGAAAAGGCTGATCAGTTGGCAAGAGATGGTGCGCTTTTGTACAGTGAATTAAATAAGTGAATTATATATAAATATATATTACTGAATAATGTATTAAGTTTTTCAGCAAGCCATCCTTGTTCTTTGTTTACAATATATATTTAAGCGAATATTAATAAACTTCCCTTGTTAGTACATTAAATTGTGTATATATATAAACCAACCTAAGTACAGACGCTATACTATACCTAAATACGAGCTAACTGTTATTACAAAACGAAAAAATAAACATTGACAGTTATAATGGAAACAGTTTCCTATGTCGATACTTTTTACACGAAACAATTAAAACATTTTAATCGATAACAAACTTCATTCAACATTGTACACGAGCTAGTAAACCTTAATTTACAAAAGCAAAGTAAAAATCTAACAAGTTTCGTAAATTAAACAAAAATAAAAGAAAACTTAATATAAAAGAGAATTTATTATAATTTAATATAACACACTGGTCTTTGACGTTTACCAATGCGCGATGATGGAAGATCGGGAATACGATATTGAGGAACTGAAGAAATTTATTACGGATGAAAATGTTCGTGTATTTGTATTGCATTCAAGAATACATAACAATATTAAGAAATTCACATGTACATTACAGTTTATCGGAAAAGGGTCGAGCGGGAAAGTCTATAAGGGGGCAAAAGCTAAAGTTATCAAAGTGATATTCTACACCGAAGAGCCAAATGCAAATGAGCTGAACATTATGAGGATGCTTAAACACCCTAACCTGGTTGCATTCAAAGGTTATGCGGTGGATGAGGATAACAACAAGATTTACTTAGTTATGGAATATATGGAGGGCAAATCTATGCACGATTTCATTCACAATAACGAAGTCTATACTGTTAACATAGTACGCGCTATTAGTTGGTCGCGCCAGATAGCTGAGGTTTGTGGAATATGAAAGCCAATTGATTTTAAAGTATTGAAAAGTAATGTTTTCATTATGAATTTTAGGCACTTAATTATATGCATAAGTTTAACAGGCCTTTAATTCATCGCGATGTTAAGCCCGCCAATATTTTGCTAAATAAAACGAAAGATGTCGTAAAGCTTGCTGATTTTGGCTTCACTACTTGTAGGAGAACCCAAATGACGAAAGACAAAGGTACTTACAAATATATCGCACCCGAGGTTCGTAACCAACCGTTCTTCCCTATTTTCCATTAACCAAGTTTGCTTCGATCAGATAATGAACGGTCATAACTATTCTGAAAGTGCTGATGTCTATAGCTTTGCCATGGCACTGTATGAAATATTCAGTGGTAAATCACCATTTCATGATAGGAGTGAAACCGAAACTGAGCTCGCAAAAATGGTGATTAAAGGTGAGCTTATCTCCCATTCTGAATTAATTATTAATACTGGTAATATTTTTGTTAAAGAAGACTTAAGGCCGTCCCTTGGTGATGTAGACCCGGCATGCCCCTTAACTATACGACAACTGATTAAGAAATGTTGGTCGCCACAACCCGAAGACCGACTAACAATGGAACAAGCTGTGCAACAGTTGAAGAAGGCAGAAAAAACTGCCGGTTGACAAAATATAAAATGACTACAAAAAGTGATGATTTAACATACGCTTTCAGGGAAGCCTGTACTGGCTTACTACTTAAAAAAATAATTTATATTTGCCATTAAGCCTGCCAAAGTATTTGTCATAAGTTATATAAAATATTTGAAACGAAAAGTTGGTAAAAATAGTATTAATATCTATTTCAGCGTACCAATGTTAAAATTTCCTAATTTATAATTTAAATTACGCGCGCCTTATTCTACCACATGTTGGCAGTCCCATTGGTAGTTTGCCTTTTAGTAAGTTGGCAGTTTGACGTGCTAGTCATTTGTTTACAATCAAATTGTATTGCATATTAATATTTAATGTTAATTTAAAATAATGCACTGGATATTAAGTATAATTTTAATGTGCAATTTAGTTGCTATGCTGCTATTAAGTGAGGCACACTGTGGGCTGACCACTTTGAAATTTGGCATGGATGAGTCCGGCATGCATAGGTCTGTGACCATTTGTTTATATTTACGGAATTTTAAATAAATTGATTGTTTGTATACATATAGAAAACTTGAGTACACTGTGCAGTTTACTAAAGCCCTTTTGGGCAGAAATTGCAAGTATATTATCTTACAGTCCCTTCCGACTGCGGTCTACATAAGCACCGATGAGCTGGACGACCTGCAACGCTTGCAAAAGGTGAGTATTCACACATATAGATATACACAGACAGGTATTATATTGTTATTGATCTGGTTTTATTATAGCTCAGCGCAGTTTACCCCAAATTCGTGGATATCGAAATAGTTACAGAAAAGGCTAAACCATTTTCCGTACTGCTACGCGGATCACCAAAGCTTGAGGAAACCCTAACTCTACCCATTCACTTTCGTTATCATCAATCGAGTTACAATCGGTGAGTATTCAAACTTATCTATAGTTATCGTTGAAATTGAATAGTAATATCTTAAAAAAGAGACTTTTCAATTAATTACAATTTTAATTATGGCAGCACCAAAGCAACTGTGAAAATCAGTACTCCTGAACTTTATCTAAGCTGTCTGACTGAAGATAGTGAACCCATTGACCCGCAATTACTGGTAGAACCATATAAGCTTTACTGCCTCAATGAGCACATAGTAAATTTTGAGCAACTCATCAGCCGGGTGGCACCCAAGGAGTGCAATTGGCAGAAAATTCGAGTGGATAACGAGATAACAGACCCGCTGCAGACGGAGATACCTGTGGGTAATGCCAATGCCTATATTATAGTTTTATATGCAACTATAGCCCTCAGTTGGGCATTAGCTCTTTGGACAATACTGAACACCCTATCTTTTCCTCGTCGTATCAACAGGGAATTGTATGAAAAGGTGAAAGTCAGATAATAGTCGTAAAACAATTAAATATTAACAAATATCCAAGAAGGCAGTAAAATCTGATTCATGTCAAAAACACTGGCAGTCTGAATATATATTTAATATTTGTAAATACAGCTGCTCTCAGATATTATCTCAGGTATAGCTCGTGCCGTATTAGAGATAAACACGGCATTTATTTAACCAGACTGCGGGTCTAATAAATGGCCCGAATCGGGTGATTTCAGGGACAATGCTGTAATAACAATAATGTTTTGTGATCTTTTAGATTGTACTGGTTGTATATAAAGTATATTTAAATGCTAACTTTTAATAAAAAAAAGGTGTGAAGAGATAATACATGAATTTATAGCAATACTTTAATTTCAGTAGTTCTTTAATCGTCTTTAATGCATACATGGGTGGACATCTCATCATTTGATATGATGTTTTATTTGTTTTCTCTTTTGTTTTTCGAAATTGTTATCTATACAAGGTTTATTAGCTGGCTTTCATTTCTTAGACCTGCCGTTTATCTTCCATTTGGCACATTGCGAATTCTGTTAATCCAGTTTTTTATTTTGTTGTTCTTTGTGTTAGCCAGCAACGGTTGTCATTTAGTTAAGAGAGAAGTATTCCAGCCACTTCAGAAGTATTCCAGACACTTTAAATAAATACTTTTATTAGATATAGAATATGTATAATATTTATTTATTTATTAAGTTTATCACACAGAGTATAGTATATATAATTAGCTAAACGTTATAAAACATTAAAGGGTATTCCAATTCGTATTAAAATTAAAACTTAACTAGCTAAATTGCAGGTATACCAGCTTTAAAATCTATTTTCTTTACCCTCTGTTGGGGCTACGGATTTGGAGTCTGTCTGCAGATTGTTACGTAGCGTCGTAGTGCTGGACATATTTGCTGGATCATTCCAGGGCTGTACTGTGGCCTTGCCCAGGAGTACAAAGAGAGCATTGCATACTAGGTAAATGCCTCCGGTGATAAAGAAAACCACACGCCACTGCGTAGGATCCTCTTCATTCGATACTATAGCGCCGACAGCCAAGGGAGCTATAATCGATGTCACACCAGCCAATCCGTTAGTAACACCCATCATAGGACCAGCAAAATTGGGTGATAAATCCATGTGATTGACCAGATAACCACAAAAGCAGGCGGCATTAATTCCAACAGCTAAGGTGAGCAGGACTATTGCCCCTGTCTTCTCATCCGCAGTCATATAACCCAGTCCAATTAAGCAGCACATGGGCACCCATTGACCAATGGAATTAAATAGTTTTCGAGCTGCTGTTACTGATATGGTGCCTCTGTTGATAAGGATATCAGATATCGGACTGACCACAAAGCAGAGAATACCCATGGCGAAGTAGGGCAAAGAGGAGAGCAGCGCATTCGACTTGACGTTCAGTTTTAAGACATTACTCATATACGAAGGTATTTCAGTGAGGAGAGTATAGAAACCCCAAGTAAAGCCGCAATGGGCTGCCAATAATCCATAGAAAGCTGGAGAACTGAGGATTGATTTCCACGGCACAGCCAAAGACTGAAATATTAAATCAATTATAATATTATACAATTAAAATTTTATGTTTTAGTTAAGATCCTGGTTAACTTACCTGACTGCTGTTGTTGCTGCCTGTTAAGCCTTCAATATACTCCACTTCGATTTTAGAAATATTGCGAGCTGCTGCAGGCTCATTGGCACCTTGCCAGAAAAAGAGAAGTGCCCAGGCGATCCCTAGTCCACCAGAGATATAAAAGAGTCCTGGCCAGCCCATGCTAGACTCGAAAATACTACCGCTGCTGACTAGGATGACTGCAGTGCCAAACTGTGCTCCCGAATAGATGCCAGTTGTAAGGAAACCCCTCTCCGTGCGGGGCACCCACTTGGATAGTAGGGTGTGCACACATGGATACACACTACCTTGCAGGACACCCGTCAGGACACGCAGAACAACAATATTTACCCAGCCTCCATTAGCTGCCATGGGGTGAAAGAAACATAAGAATCCTCCGGCAGCTGTGGCTAGGCTCAATACGTATTTAGCCCCAAAACGTTTGGCCAATAAGCCTGAAGGCACCTGTGAGACTACGTAACCCCAGAAGAAGCTGCTCAAAATCAAAGATTTTTCCGATAAATCCCAATTATAATACGGGGCTCCAGCAGTAGGCTGAGTCATAGGGACTATTGCAGCAGATATATTAACCCGCTGGAAATAGTTGATCATCATGCCGAGAAATAAGAGAAGCGCCTGCCAGTGACGAGCTCCAAGGCCACTTGCTGAGAAGAGTACAAAATATAAATGAAAATGCTTTTAGAATTAATTTAACGCCTTAGTTTACTAGTTATATTCTTTATGTGAACACCCAGCAATAGAGGCGTCACTTCGCTGTTTGTTAAGTAGACCATATTGGGATCTGTTTGGATGCTGTTTGCTACTGGTAATGTTTGTCAATGGTAATAGTCGATCATTTTCTAGGATTATATTATGCTGTTAATGAACAATTCTGATACTGATAGTGAACTGATTGTTTATTTGCCTTTATTTTACGATTATTGAGTCATTATCATTAACACTCGCCAATGAGAAGAACAAAAGGCAAAGCTGAAGCTGAAGCTGTCCCAATGGAAAAGTTTGCCACAGTCAGTGGAGTACCCTGAAAGGGGTTACGAGAATACGATTATACGATTATACGATTGGGGAAGCTAACTATTGTGATGTCGCTGACATCATCCTAATAATATTACTTAAAAATCTTTTATTATTTTCGCTATCGTAGAATAAATATTTAAACTGTCTACATTACACGGACGATAAATAAATTGTCATTCTTCTTCTAGTCTGTCATTGTTAGCCTACATTTATGATATACTATATAAAATTTATCAAATTTTGAACGTCAACTTACAGAGAGATTTGATATATGACCCAGAGAAAACAAAATTATTTGAATTTGCCTTGGAATTGTGCAGGTCTGGCCTGGTTAACTAAAATTCTTATAATCTGTATGCTATTATTCGCTTGCAGTATAAGTGCAGAAGAATTTGCGACTCTCTTCATTTATTATATAAACCGATTATCAGCGAAAATGCCCCAGTATTTTCAATATTGCATTTGATGTACGAGTAGTCGTACTTTAGTTGTAGCCGCTTCCAATTCCATGTGTATCAATAACCTCTTGACGCTGATTACGAAATCTCTTCCAAAGAGCCACTCATGAGTCTGGATTAATAAATATACACAGAATGTTACATATGTATGTCGAGTAGCTTTTTTCTGAATTGTGTATTTGTGAACTTATATTAATAAAAATTATCTTTGAAAACATGTTTATATATATATATATATATATATATTCTTAAGAGATGGTGGATAGATTAAGTTTAACCAATCACTAGAATTGTATTTCATAGCCAAGTTCATATGCACTTGGTATATTTACTTACGTTTTATCGGCTTATCCGTAGAGCTGTCGAAACCCATTTCAGAGATTAAACTCAAACTTTTTTCTCGAGTGCCGAAAACTGTAGGCCAATATTATTATTTTAGCTTTTTAGTGAAGGGCAGCTCTTCTCTTCTTTGGAGGAAACAATCAGTTGTACACAGAGCGTTTATCAGCGACTGAAACATGAAGTGCCTTCACCTGTGGCTTTTATACTTCGTACAAGAATCTTGATTTGCGATATCCCCCATGGTTGCCGACTGGGTCCATTCCACTATCATAATCGCGCGGCACCAATAATAAAATAATAAACCTCTGCTAAATACTGTCATTTATCTTCTATATAAAATGAATTAAATTGATTGCTTTATTTTGTTTTGTTATATTCTCTCTAATATAAATAACTATTGCAAAGATGATAATAAATGTATTATCCGCTCATTACCTTATCAATTGTTGCTAGTCTTATCTGTAGATAAGGGCGAGTATATATTTTCCAAGTATACGCGGACTTCACTTATAAATTATCTTAATTTTGCCTGGCCGCAGCTATTCTTTGAATGGAATCAGTGGATTTCCTCAGAAATGTGTCATTAGAGATCAGCAGACTTTATCATTTCGTTCCAGGTATTATCTGAACAATATATTTTGATAATGACGAAGATCTAGTAAAATTAGCAGCTTACTTGTTGCATTTATATTTATTTTAATATTTATCATTAAAAATTATAAAACTCTGGTAATATTTGAATCTTATTCTGAGCAACCGTGCAAACATTTTATAAATTTGAATAAATTTTGCCCGCGTGACGGTTAAACTATGACGTTAGCCAACACTGATAAGCACATTGTGCAGCACTACAAATAAATAAAATAAATAGAGTGATAAAGTAGCTCATTCCTTTATCAACACTTTTTTGTTTGTGTTAAGTCTTTTTTAAAATATGTCTTCACGTTTAACTTTTGGCAATGACGATCAAGGGAATATACCCAGGATTATGACCTTTCGTCCAAGCTACGAGGAGTTTATTAACTTTGCCGAGTATGTTGAGTATATGGAGTCCCGTGGAGCACATAAGGCTGGTCTGGTGAAGATAATACCGCCTGTGGAATGGAAGCCGCGTAGATCTGGCTATGATATAGAAAATATAAATATGACAATACCGGCACCGATTTGTCAGGTAGTAACGGGGTGAGTGTACATAGATCTTTGCATCTATATAACAGTTTTGATATTAACTGACAATCTCCAATTTTTTGCTCCTTTGCAGTGCACATGGGGTTTACCAGCAAATCAATATACAGCAACGCCGTCAGATGACACTACGTCAGTTCATGGAAAAGGCGAACTCCGAACTGCATCATACTCCAAAACATTTTGACTATGACGATCTGGAGCGAAAATACTGGAAGAATATCACCTATATATCTCCGCTTTATGCGGCCGATGTTAAGGGCACGCTCAGCGACGAAGATTTGGATGTATGGAACATTGGAAGACTGGATACAATACTTAACCTAGTTAACACGGATTACGGCATTGAAATAGATGGTGTTAACACAGCATATCTATATTTCGGCATGTGGAAAAGCTCTTTCGCCTGGCACACTGAGGATATGGACCTTTATTCCATAAATTACCTGCACTTTGGTGCCCCGAAGACCTGGTATGCCGTACCGCCCGCCTATGGGCGACAGCTGGAGAAGCTGGCCAATGAAACCTTTGCGGAAAATTATCAGGAATGCAGTGCCTATCTGCGTCACAAAATGACTATGATTAGTCCAAAAGTACTGCGACAGCATAATATACCCTACAATAAAATTACTCAGGAAGCTGGAGAAATAATGATAACATTTCCCTTTGGCTATCATGCTGGCTTTAACCATGGGTTCAATGGAGCCGAATCTACAAATTTTGCTTCAAAACGCTGGGTTGAGTACGGAAAACGTGCGAGCATCTGCAAATGTCGCAGTGATATGGTTAAAATATCCATGGAGACTTTTGTGCGCCATTTTCAGCCCGAGCGCTATGAAAATTGGCTAAAAGGCGAGGATTATGGCTGTCATCCAGAAGAACCGGGAAAAATATGTGCTGCAGCGCCACCTACTATCAACGAGTACCAGATTAAACAGGAGAGGTAAGCTCCTAAGAATTCGTTCTACTCTCCGCCCATTGAAGAAAAATTAAATATTGCCAGTTCGACATGTGCGACCCCATAAAGTAGATACAGTTTTGCTATTCAAGAAAGGGCTACAGAGGCAACCACTCGCGGTTTTCAAATGATTTTCTAATCATAACTATTCCCACAGCTCCAAATCAAAGGGAAACTCACAACAGAAACGTGGTTGTTCATTGGCCGATCAGGCATGCCAAGCCGATTTGGATGATGACAAAGCCAGCATCAGTAGCAGCAGTACAAATCTTAAGCAAGCCGTTGTAAAACTCCGTAAACTTCCAAATTTATCTCAAACGCAGCCGGTTGCTTCAGTTCCGGTTCCTGAAAAATGTGACTTCAACTCGGTTGCAGTAGTTCGCGTGAAGCGTCTGTGGAATGCGTTGCCGTGCCCAGAGCCAGGTACAAATTTACTGACGAATGGAGTTGTCAAGAACACAAAGCGCATGCGTTTCCAAACAAAAGTTCTGACATTGGACGACGAGGACTGAGACTATCCCATCGATTCCTCCTCATTTTATTCACCTCACCGATCTCTGTTTGTTGGCCATTTTTTAAGATATCACAATCAAAGATAAACATAAATAAATAAGTTCGTAGGATTAAAGCTAGAGAAGACTAGGGCAGCGGATGCAAATATGCCCAATTTAAGTTTTGTTTTTTTTTTTTAACATGAATTGTTTACCATGATTTGTTAAGGTAATAATGATTAAATGAATATTTTCTGATAGAATTACTGCATTTAATTGGATTTTATCGATTTAGAGCCATTCTTTTACCAAGAAATTTTGGTACAGGGTGGGTATAGAAAAAATGTATGGGAAACTGAAAGTAACTCGGCCGTTTCAAGGAATATTACTACTATATCTCGGCCATTACCCTGCGTATGCTGACAAATCTTATACCACACGTGTAGCGCAATAAAAGCTCTCAACTGGATAAAGGACATTGAAATCCTCCTGGCCATAAGCGAGTTAAAAAATGTACATAAGTAAAAAAATTCATAAGTTTCGTCGCTTTGCACATAGTTTTCGAAGCAATAATGATCTGCTAGAATATTTCGGTCATTCGAGTCCTAGAAGTATATTTTTATAAAGGGCGATTTTTAGGCCAGCTGAAAGTCTCCAAAAAAGGTTAAAAGGCTCAAGCGTGTTCCGTATACGAGTAATAACTGCTTCAATCTTATATATTTGTTTCATTTATGAACTTAACACTTGTCGTCTCCTTTAGGTATATTTTATAATATGAATACGATAAAATGAAGAACAGAATAAACTAAGTAAAAAACACATCTTTTGATCTCGAAGCAAAATAAAAAGCAACGGCTACATAAATCGATAATATCTGTTTATCTATATATATATATATGTTGTATTGAATAAAGTATGCATGTGAATGAGGGGGTGTCAAATGCGGGGCACGAGAAACATGCATTCTTAATGCGTGCGGCGGGAAAGAATGTAGATTTTCAGTAACCGCTTTATGATAACAGACATTCGAAATGGTTTTTACTTATTACAGATATAGAGACAAGGGCCTCTATTGGATATCTGGATATATCTTCTAGTGGCTGGCAAAGTATAATTTTGGAACAATATGTATATTTAAGAACGAACTTAGGCGAGATAGCTATATGTGTCTTTGTGCCCCTCCATGCGCTCCAGATACTCTTTCTCAATCAATATATCAATGCACTTCTTAATTACGGGTACATTCGGCTTGAAGCGTGTCGACAATTGATTGAGCACCTCCGAGATGAGATTGGTATGATTTAAACGCTTTCGCATCTTCATAATGCGCACAATAGCTGCCTGTATCAATAGTTTGCGGTCCTCCTCAATATGTTTGGTTACAGTTTCCTGTTCCACTTTAAGCTCAGTCTTCAACGGATGGTTGATATTAATACGACGCTTCTTGCTCTTATAATCCAAAAACAATTCCACTGTGGATTCTGGGGTTAAAGAGCTCTCGCTATCGGTAGAGGTGAGCACCTTGGCCTTGAGCAATATTTGCAACACCTGCGAAAGAGAAGAGATATTATTAGAAGATTCAATTGCCATTAGTAGTAGAGATCGAAATAGATAGTTTTGTAGCTCTAGTTGATAGATACTATTTAGCTTAACTTTACCTGTATTAAGTTCTCTAGCTGGGATTGTGTATTCTCTCGCAGTTGTTGGACTGTAAAACTGAGCTGATCGTTGAACTGGAGCAATACCGACATCTGGAAGGTGCTAACTTGCAGGGTATAGACGACATTGCTGCGATTAACATTCATTATAAGTTCACCCTTGCATTTGTGATAGAGCCAGTTTAATTTTCGACCTGAGTGGCGCGCAGAATAGAAGGTTGTAAATTGCTGAACGGAACGTTCCAATTCGGAGGGTAGCAGGAAATTGTTGTTCTGTGTGAATGGCCAGGCGTTCGTGGAGAGAACCTCGATTCCGAAATCTATTTCAGAGGTTAAGGAATGAGTCTTCAGGTACTCCTTGAAATATGAATTCAAGTCCTTGGATAGACCAATGTCCTGGAACATGCGCTGCAGCTTAACAGTGTATTCATATCCGCAGGTCTGCTTCAGTTTCGAGATCATCATTGCCTCAGCATCATCCGATGCCGATGTATGGCTGACTAAACGCTTTGCCAGCATATTTGAATAGTATTTCTGGAAGACATCCTTGTCCTCAATATATTTGAAGACAACCATCACCTGATTTAGATTATCCTCAAGCTCCTTATCCTCCGGATTCTTTGAAGATTTCTTGAGCAATAGATCGCAATACTTGGCCAGCAACTCCGGCGATTTGCTGGCGTTATTCGGCTTTGTAACCACATTTGAATTTATAAATTTACCGCAAGCTTTATCCAAGGCAGCCACAAATCCGTTGTCATTGTCGAACGCAGTCAACACGAGAGCATTATATTTTTTATGTGTATCGAGTATAGTCTGTACATAGGTCTTAGGATCATTAGCCGCATCGCTAGTGCAGCATTTCTCAATGGCTTCTGTGCCCTGTTGCAAGATGTGATCTTCGAGTATTTTCTTCAATTGATCCAAATTTTTTGGAGAGAGCGCAACCAATGAATACATGCGCTTCAGATCATCATTTCTGTCTGCATTCAGTAAATTTTGAAACTCGGCATGGAATAATTTCAAATGCTTCTCGATCAACACCTATAAATTGGATAAATATTCAAAATTAACTTATAATGCATACATTTTATTTATAAAATAAATATAACCGCATTTGTTTTTAAAGTAAAAAACTCTGTAAAAAAATTCTAGTTTAAATTATGTTTTGTAACTACTTGGAATCTTTTGGTATTAACTTCTTCAACTGACCTCTTCGCATGTGATTTTTAACACCTCTGCAGTAGTCTCATGGAGATAGGACAATGCATTTTTAGAGTTACGTCCGCGAACACGCTGTTTCTCCTCCTCGAGACGATTCTCGACGTGCTTCAAGTACTCGGTGACCGTATTGGTGGATAGAAACGCATCCGATTCCTTCTCATAGAAGGCGGATGTGTCGGTGATAAACTTAACCTCGAAGTCATCCTTATAGACCGATAACTTTGGTTCGACAGCATCGGCATCGTCCTCATTAAAGCTCAGTTCGACGTAGCATTCGATAACATCTCGAACCAGAGCGCGATTTATAAGCTTTCCATGTCGTTCCTCCTCAATTGACTTAAGAATCGCTTTAGTAACGGGTTCATTGAGTACTTGGAAAAGATGACCTTTCCAGGCTACGAGTGCAAGACGATAGATCTTATAGATGCCTTTCTGACCCTCCTCACACTCCCGCTTCACCCAATTGCGATTGAGATAATTGCAAATTCCATTGAGAACTTTGCTAGAGAATTGATATAATTTCCACTGCTTGGTATAACGTGAAAGGAGCACCTCCTCTCCACTTATTGACTGGAACTTGGTCAACAAGTCCCTCAGGTAATCCTTTAAGAATAATTCCAATCGATCGTATAGCTTCTTACCCACTAGCTGAGCACCGCCCGACTTCCCAGAACTACGTCCGCTTGGTGCTGCGCTCACGCTGGTGCAATAATCATAGACGTGCGTATAAAATCTCATGTATTGTTTCCGTGTAAGAGACTTCTCGTGATCATAAATCTGTAATATACCAGCCACAAGCTCCTTCCATATATCATCCAAATCGACGGGTCGCTGTGTAGCCTGTGCATTGCTAGAACGATTCATTTTGTTAACCGATGGCAAATCTCGTTTGCCTTCTGTCCACAATTTGTTTTGTTTGTCTCTGTGTTGTTGTTGCTGTTGCGGTTCTTGTTGCATTGACTGCAACGACGACTGCGACTGCGACGTAGATTGGCTGCGGCTGCTGCTGCTGCTGCTGCTACTCTCCTGATGGCGTCGTTTGGCTGCTGCTGCTGCTGCTGATCTTGTCTTGGGTGTTTTGGTCGGAATTTTGGCAAATCAAGTATAACAGTGTATGGAGGAAATATCTATTAAAAATATGTATGTTTTGTTTTTCTCTGATCAATCTGCAATTATATAAATTTATAAAAAAAACCAAATAAACAGTTTGCTATAGTAGTAGGCCAAGCTCTAAAAGGAGGCTATCACGTTAAAAACAATTTTATGAAATTTACCCTCTCTACTTTTGATATTTATTTTTCTTTTTAAAGTTCCCTTTGCCTTTTCTGACCTTCTTCGTGAAGTTGTTTCATTGTGCAAATTCGTACTTGATTTAATTAAACAACAACAACAAAAGCCTACTACTCTTGTGTGAGTGCGTGCATGTATATATGCGCGTATACATGTCTGGCATGCATGTGTATGCGTGTAAGCTGATATTATTGACATATCGATACAGAAATAACAGTTATAACTTGCTCAATTTACCCTTGCAATATACACAGACAAGCACCCATACAGACTTAAATACATAAGAAAAAGGTGGCAACTTATGCATGTGTGCGTGCATAATTTAACTTCCTGATTAACAAACACACACACAGATTGAGGAAATACAAGTTAAAAAAAATATACGATTTTCACTGTTTATTTAAAAATATATTCTTAATGTCCTAAAAAGAAAACTTCTGATGCATTTTCATTTGGAATTTAATCTCAGTCGTCGTGATTTCCCTTTTGGAGCATACGTATTTTTTTTTTTCATTTTCGTTTTTTTTCTTCTTTTGTTCGCCATTTTCACAGCACTGGTAACTGCATTCAGCTTGTGAAAATTATATTATTTATTGGTTTTCAATGGAATTTACCTGTTGCAGTTGTTTGTTAATGCTATGCATTTAGTTATTGTAATTTATCGTATGTTTTTTTAAACTATAATTTAATTAATTTCACGATTTTCATAAGCATTTGCACAAATCACTCTTCCCAACTAAAAAGTAGCACAGTGCAACCAGACTGGATTGAAAAATTATTTTCATGTCACGTAACTAGGTGGCATCACTGTTGGTTATAAGTTGGCAGCGTCACACACCTGAATCGATTGTACTCCTCAAAAACGATGACACATCGATTAAATTGCTTGTGCAGCCCTACTAAGTGTAAATAAATAAGAAAAAACAGAGCAGTATAAGATTTGAAAACGTCACAAAAATTGTTTCAAATTAGGCCAATTGTTAAATAAATAAATGGAGCTGGCCACGCAGAGTTGGCACTTATTGACGGCGGCGCTGTTGCTGCTGGCGTTGTTGCAAAGCAGCGCAGCGAATACAACAAAAACAACAACAAACACCGATACTAATTCAGATGCTCGTAAAACCGTAAAGAAGGAACTACCGCTATCTCCGCCCCCCTCGCATCCACAGGCAGGGTCCCAAGTACCACAGACGCCGGCAGCAGAGGGAGAAAAAGTTGTGGAAATAAATGAATATCCAGTTAAAACAAAGGACCTTCCGGCAGAAAAGGAACAAAGCGAAAAACAGAATAGCAATTTACCCATAGATAATGTGCATATTGAACATTCCAATTTAAATAACGACGTGGACTTCCCGGACACATATACAGCCGTATTCTATGTTCTGGTGGGCATAACAAGCACCGCCATCTTGTTGCTGCTTCTCCGTGTTTATCGGTGAGTCCCGCTTGTGCCGTAATTCGCTTATCAGCTGTTCGAATCGAACGCTGCTTTGGCGTGTGGTTGGGTAGGAGTAAAACGAATTTGAGCTTTCAATATGAATTTTGATTTTCTTTGATAACTTTCTCGTATTTCTTTTGCAGTCTTCGCTTGTCACGGGCGGAGCGGAAATATGGCGTGCAGGGTGATCGTGCGAATCAGGAGCTGACACCGCTGCCCATGGCCATTGAAGATGTGAACAGCGATGAGGAGGAGGACCACACGTTGTTCGAGGTGAATCGTCAGAACATTCGAATACTATGAACTGATTAAAGGAAGGAAGAGAATCATTAAAATAGAGAAGAGATCAAAGGTCTCTTTACGAACACAAACACAAACCACAACAGGAGTCTCAGTTAAAAAAGAATTGCCTTCTCAGTTGCTCAGAGTAGCGATTGTAATAATTGTAATTGTAATTGTAATTATAATTATTGCTGTAAAATTGTTTGTAGTTTATTATTAATAATTAATGTAGTTGTATACTTGCCTTATATGATGATAACATAAGATTTGTATGCATTTCCTTCACAATACAATTGCAGTTCAAGTTTAACCGTAAAAACGAAAAAATATGTGATAAAAAAAGATAACAGATAAGAAGTTGCGAAAACGCTTTCAATTTATTTTGTACACTTGCCTGAAATATATTAAATATAATGTGTAAAACCTGAATAAATTCTACCGTGTCTATACGCATTAGCAGGGTATTTAAGAATTCGGTTTGTTTGATATTGCTTTATTTATCGGCATACACACACATTTACACATGGTTTAAGGTCATTATATTTATGTTATGCATAATATAGACTTAGGAGTAATACAATAAGCACTTATAATGGAATTATCTTTCTTACTTTCTCTTCTTTGCTAACTGACTTACTGACAAATGACAAATGCATTGACAACTTAACGGCTAAGATCACAAAAATAATTTATTAACAATACTGCGGCTGCCAAACCAAACACACAACAAACATTTAGTTCCCACGATTAAAGAATAATAATTATCAATAATAATAATAATAATAATAATATAGAAGATTAAGTCTAAGACTACAGTTTACATACATTTTCGATCTGTTGTTTTCTTTTTATCCTCATTTCTGCTGCATTTTGTTGTTCTTCTATGAATTACTACGGCACTTTAATTTTGTTTACATTTCAGTGTTTTTTTTTTTTGTTTTAGTGATAAGTGCTAGCTAATTAGTTAGTTAGTCTTTAATTTAGTTAATTTAATTCATTTTGTGTCTAGTTTAAATCATGCTGCCAAACATTCGTTTGCCACGCGTTAAGACCAAACTGACAACCATTACGGTCAACAGAAAGAACACCAGACTTAGAAATGTGGTTATGAAGCGGCATCTTTGGCGGAACTTCTTCTCCTTTTCCATTTTGAGCCGCAGCTGTTCGGCGCGTGGCAAGTCGAGCGTAAAATCCGATTCGGGTCGAGAAGATGGCTATATAGGCAATATAGAAAATTTGTTACTAGGTTGAGTAAAATTGGGAATATATTGAGGTGCCATACTATACTAGTAAAACATTTCTACAATAAATATTAATTGATATTTAATCCGAGCTTATCACACAAATTAAAATTTTGATAAATACTTCTACTACTTCTTATATAAGCTTGGCAATTAAGTTAATTAATATTTTGCGTTGAAAAGACACAGCTTAGCTTGACGCTTTTTATGTAAATCGATTATGCACATGTTAATTATATTGCTAGGGAAACAAAAATAGAAATAGAGATAAAGTTGAAGTTGAAGTTGAAGTTAAAGAGGAAGCTGCAGATGAATGTGAAGATGGAACCATCATCATCAAAAATGTTCAATGAAGTTGACCGTCAGTTGACCAGATTGACTGACGATTGCTTTGACATTGAGCCCTCTCGTTGATTGAATACAAATCTCCAGCAGCAGCAACAGCTGCATTGATCTTATTATAATCCATTTGTATCTATTTTTAAGTCTCTTTTTGTTATATATTCGTTGCGTTTAACTGCTTCCCTCCTCCTGCCCGCCCCATGCTCAAAATACTTTTTGATTTGTTGCTTAAATTTAAAGCTTAGCTACAAATTGTTTGCCATAAATCGTAGCATAAGTATTGCACATTATTTTAAATTTTTTTGCAATAATTTTAGGGCGGGGCCACATACACACTTATATATATATACGTAGCTCGCATAAAAATACAGTGAAGCTTCGCTAACTTGGACTTTTGCGTTGAAGTTGAAGTCAGTTTAAGCGAAGAAACACATTAGTTGTAATTAATCATTAAATGGAGAATTTGCTGTAAGTCAGATGGTAATTTGTAGGCAGAGTTCACTGTACATGCAAAAAAGGGCGCAACGCACAACAATTTGACCCACTAAGCGGCCTTTTTTTATTGTTGTTGTTTTCTTTTTCGCATCATCTTTTTTAGCGACACAGCCTTGAAATCGCTTCGACAAAAATATTAATATACTCGTAGTATGTAAAAAGTATAAATAAATATACATATAATGTATATATATAATATATATGTATATTTCAACATTGGTGATTCTCGCTAAACACGTTAAGTTTCTTCAATATTTTCTTTCTTTAAATTTATGTAAGTATTCGACTGGCGAAATAATAAATATACCTCTGTTAAATATCAGTCAAGTACTTTTCCAACTATTTGACTATATCTTTTACTTATCTATTCTTTATTCCCAACTTTTATTTAGTAAAAAACTGAAGATTGATCCTATATATATAAAAATACGTAGCAAAAAGAAGGCTGCATACCAAACAGAATCGGACAGACAGACATAAATTTTATTAAGCCAAGTAAAGAGTTTATTGATCTGAAGTCGTAGGAGTGCAGCCGGATGTCGATTGAAAATCTAAGAAACATTATTCTATAACAAGTTAATTATGTCATTTTCGTAATCATCGGATTTATTCAATGCCTTTTAAAGGCCGGCCCGGCCGCACAACTCGTATCCAATTTCAAAAATATCCGCAAATTTAAGTGAAAGTTACGCATACGCAATGTAGTCATTAAAAGGGCATTCAAGTGTAATTTTATTTTTATTTATTTTTGTGTTTGTGTTTAAAGTGTTTTCAACACATTTTAAGGGTGTGTATGTGGCTGTGTGTGTGTGTGTGTGTGTGTGTGTGTGTGTGTCTATATGTAATCGCAAACAATTCGCATATTTTGCACTTCATTGTGACGGAATTTATTTATTTTTCTCTTTCTTCTTTTATCTTTTTTTGGTACATTGTCTTCGCTTAGCTACGGGTGATCACTTTTGTGCCCCCCGCCCGATTATTCCGAATTCGAATTGAAGCTCGAGTTGGGTTTCGGTTTCAGTTTCAGCTTGTTGTCAATGGGTTACATACAGGCACACGCACACACACACACACACACACACACACACATATGAGATATGAAATGAGAAATTAAAACGAAAACAACTTTGCGGTATTTTTTTATTTTGCCTTCCGGCTTCTTTTTCTGCTTCTTTGCCCATCCTCCTCCTTCTGGTGTGAATGGTTTTGTTTTTGCATTTTGCTTTTGCATTTGCTTTCTGAGCTTGTCTTAGGTTAGTGATGCTTGTGGCTGCTTGTTGTTGTTATTGCTGTTGTTGTTGTTGTTATTGCTGCTGTTTATCAGTCAAAGTACTTTGAGTAGTCGACGTAATCGAAGCGTCGACGTTGACGGGCAAATTACCGCATTGCCTTACAGTGTGTGTGCGTGTGTGTGTGTGTGTGTGTGTTCGCTTATAACGGTTTTATTGGCCTGGCAAGCAAATCAAGTGCCATATATATGTATATATTAATGTACATATGTATTTACATATATATGCAATAATGAATGTGCGATTGCAATTCAAATCTTGTTTTAGCGCGCTCAGCCGAAAAATTGCCATTCGCCCGGAAACGATCTGAATGATCGTTCTCAGTGAATGTCAATTTGGCGCGGAAAATTAGTACTTATCGAACAACTCTCGGGTGAGGCGGCTTTTTTACATTTTGTTTGTTTTCTTTTTTTTGTTGTGTTAAAAGGCAGATTGTTTGGGCCCGCCCTGATGCCAAAAAATGTGACGTAGCTAATTTGCAAATGATGCCACACGCACAGGCACACGCGAAAAGGCAGCGCAATAAATTATAAATAAATTACAAGCACCCAAATATACTTATGCATGTATGCATGTATGTGTGTGTGTGTGTGTGTGTGTGTGTGTGTGTGTGTGTGTGTATTTGCATTTATATCAATATATTTGAGATATCGCTTAACATACTAAATTATTTGGGCGTAAGCTGTAAATGTAACCTTGAAACAAATTCGACAGGAAAAAAGAGAAGAAACAGAGATATTGCAAGAGGCAGCAAGTTCAAAAGAAAATTCCATAGAAACTCGCCCGTGCTCGAATTAAATGTCGCCGTTCCCCCTTTAATTTGCAGCACACGTTTTTCGCCTGACATTGAAACTAATATAGTAAACACTACTACATACACACATACATATGTATGTATGTATATGTACGTATATGTGCCTAGACACTAAATGTGTTGTTTTTTTTTTCGTCTGGAAGTTGGCCAAGTTTAAATGTAGTTATTATTACCACATCCATTCGTATGTGTGAGTGAACGAGAGTGCAATAAAGTTGATGGATCGCTTGAAGTGAAAACAAATTTTGACACGTACTCCGGTTAAGCACTTTTGTGCATACGAACATAAATGTAAGTAAATAAAATATTAATCATAAAAAATAGTATAATACACATGCAAATAAAAATATACATGAGGGCTGTGTGGGAAACCCCTGTGAACCAAACACGTTTCAACATGCTCAGTATATGCTCAGTATATTGAAATACATGGAAACTTTATAGTTTTGAAATCTTTTTTAACATTCAGAAGAAACTCTCTTACATTCACTTCTGAATAACAACAGTCTTTAGGAGAAATGTATTGTTCCTTCCACTAAATCTTAACATCTCACTTTAGGCTCATCTCAGAACAGATTAATATTTGCTTAAGATTCTATTCAGAAAGATAAACCAATTATTTAGCTAGGGAAGAAGTCTATTTGAGACTTCTAAGCACTCGAAGGGATTAAAGGATCAAAGATTGACTTACAGCAGTGATATTTCCCATGATTCCACACAGCTCTTTATCAATTCAATCTGCACGACAGGAAGGTTCAAAGCAAACTAACTGATTGGACACTTGGCTTTGTTTTAGCTCCTGTCTAAAAGCCATATAAAAACAGCAGAAAAATAATTTGCCACGCCAAAAAGAAATAATTAGCGGTTTCATGTAAATTGAACTGAAGTGTGGCAATAGGCAGCTTGAATAATTCGTTATATACCCATTTGATTATATATATAAATAGATACTTTATCTTTGTATTGGTATTTTATGGCCAAATTACTCACAATAGTTGTTAATATATATTCGTCTGCATATAATAAATAGTTTTGATGCTAAGCTGTGAATTAGGGCTTAAACTAATGGAGTAAACAGAGGCGCCAATTTTCGGATAC
Organism: Drosophila repletoides; assembly: GCA_018150835.1. Taxonomy (NCBI): domain Eukaryota; kingdom Metazoa; phylum Arthropoda; class Insecta; order Diptera; family Drosophilidae; genus Drosophila; species Drosophila repletoides. The sequence goes on from JAECWQ010000089.1 coordinate 478,369, forward strand.
GATTAAGATTAATGGCGCCTAAACTGATTCATTGGCTGAACCGCCCCTAAATAAGTATTGTAATATACTCGCATAATCATGATGCAATTATTGTAGGCATGGTTTTTAGCCGTTTTTTTTGGAGTTTTTTCTTTAATATTTTGTGTGGCAGCATTGAAAACGCATTCAACGATAACTATCAAAATGTTGCACAAAAGAAAAGCCGCAAAAAACAAACAACAATACAAGCAACGGGGCGCCGGAAAAATAACAATTTATAGCAAAAAGAGGGGGAAAATCGCTTTGCGGGGGGTCAATGGGTGGCTTGAAACGGTAGCGACAGCTGCTCGAAACTTGTCAGTGTGTCAGAGACTCAATTAAATCAACGGGGGAAAGAGGAGAGAAAATACAGAGAAATACAGAAAAGGATAGCTGTGCCTCTGGCTGTGTGTGTAGGTGTGGCATATTGCAACATATTTCCACTCGAAGTTAATTAGCTGAGCGTTTAGCACGTTGCACGTTGCACGCCTTATGCCTTTTCTTACTAACTGTTGTTGCACGTGGCGTATGAGTAATGAGCAGCCTGTTGCTAACTGCTTTCCACCCTGTCCACCCTTGCCCCGCCCATACACATTTGCACATTTGGCTTATATAAGTAACAAGCAGCTTATAAAAATTTCAAATTTCTTAATTTTAGCAAATTGCATCTCTTGTTGCCTTGACAATTCGCCAAGCAAATTTCAACTACGAGTAAAACAGCGAGGGTTGCCTCGAAAGTAAGCCATCTAACCCAATTAAATTCAGTTTGTTTTGCTTCTACCTATTTTCAATTTTCAATATTTATTTCAATGTTTATTTGAATAAAGATTTAATAAGTTTCGAGCCCGAAAGATCTGATTATTGTATCCAAAAATTTGATTGATCTGCCGAATGACTCTCGTTTAGCCCTGGAAATGGAACTGAGATGCAACCAGTGCCAAAGTGCCAAATAGACACGAGAGGTTGTTGGCATTCTGTTTGGGCTGTTGCCGTTGTTATGGTTCGCTCTTGGCCAAATGGAAATTGCTTTAAGGCCCAGTTTGAGTTGCTTTTTCTGTTTCGGTTACTGTTTCTGTTTCTGTTTTTGATGCGTGGCTTAGTGCCCACCGTAAAACTGTAGAGCTGTGGCTGCTGAAGGCGACGGTGATTGCAACACTTTGTGGCAGCTACGTCTAAATATTCTTTGTAAAAAGTGCAGCAGCAGCAGCAGCGGCAGCAGCAGCAACTTTTGTTGACCAGATCGCATTACATTCTGTACGAATATTCGTTTCGCATTCGCATTCGCATTCGTATTTGTATTTGTATTCGTTTTCGTTTTCTTTTTGGCATTCATGACAACAAACAAGTTATTTGCCGGACAATTTGCTGTGGGACGAGTTTCATTTTCGTTTCGTTTTCGCGGCTTAGGAACTGGGGGAAGCCCCTCACCTTCTCCCCAAAAGCCAGTAAAACAGGAGAGGGCCAAGTAGCCACTGCTACTAACTTTAGTCAGCCTCCTTGTAGTAAATAAATTGTGGAAACGTCCTTAAAGGTCATTCAAGTTGCAGGGCAACAATACGGCCAGCACCGGTTTCAATTTCAGTTTCAGTTTTGGAGTCTGCCACTTAATGCATGCCATATTGTTGTTATTGTAAGTTCGAGTATGGGGTATTTTGAATACCCTGTAAATTGTCAATAGGCCATACTACACGAGTACTATAAAAAGATCAAATTTTATACAAAGATTGTATACCTAACGCGCTATCTTCGAGTCTTGGTTGACTTCGTCCTACAGAGTATTTGCTAGTCGATCAACTTATGACGCGAACACTCTTGCACTTGCTTTATCTGGGCCCCAATCGATGGCGGTCAGTTGGTTAGCCAGATAAGCAGGTAGAGCAGAGCTACCTGTCCAACAAGATGCTGCAGGCCTGCATTTTTTAACGGAATCTTAAGGTTAACCGGTACAGTTTCTAGACTACTCGTATTTTTCCCTGACGCTGCCTCTGCTCTTACCATTTTCTTCAGTTTTTTACCTTTTGCATTAACCGTTTGATGTATACGCCTCAAGTTCACAAGCCAAAGAGTACGTGCATATTGAGATCGGTAGATATAGCACATTATATCTAATTATGAATATACATGAATACATTCATATCTGGAGCTAGAGCTGTAATAAAGGTGAATAAACCGATGACTGCTTCAGTTTTTGAACTGAGTCAACAAAAGAAACTGACAAGCTGGCATTGAAAGTGAAAACTCATTATTATTTTTGTACTCATTGAAATTCTCTGTGCATTTGGCGAGAGTCTAAACAAGGTCCGCAGTATTCTCCATTCTCCATTCTCGATTGGTTGCTCGTAGCTCTGCGGATATTACACAATCCATAGGCAGAAAGGAAACGGAAAAAACTGAATAAATTCAGCTGTTTCTATGGGGCATTGGGAGCCAAAGTTTCTGTTGGCCAAACACTTGGAACAAAGGCAGCAATATTTGATTAAATAATTCTGGCTTAAATGCAGTGTAAATTAATTGCTCATTAATAATTAACTCAGATTCTCAAAAAAAGAAAACATAAAATGATCGTCTTGTAATATATTAGAGATCTGTGTCTCAATAATGATTTGGCGACCGCCTTGTGCGGCGGTTCGGATCGAATCTGACTCTGAATCTGAATCCAGTAGCCTCCTCTGCGACACGCACATCATTAATCATTAACCATAATGCCAATATATATACATCGTGTTTGAGTATGATTGTGAGTATGAGTATGAGTATATATATGAATACACGACGAGTACTCGAATGCTACCAAATCGAAACATTGGCCATGACAGCGATAATATCGCATATCGCCTGCTGCATAATAAAATACCCAACAGTGATAGGTGTCTGTGTGTGTGAGTGAGTGTTTGAATGCATGAATGTGAGTGTGGTTGAGTGTTTAACAATAATAGTAATAATAATAATATAATAATGATGATGGCGTCAATGCCTGATGACGTCCGGTGATGGCGCAGCCATCGCATCCGCCGCCGCTGCTGCTGCGGCTGCTGCTGCAAGTGCGCGGGTGTTGCAGTTGCCACAGCACTGAATGCACTCACGAATACTACTCATAGCTCTCAGCTTAGCTACTGGCCTACTGCTTGCCAAAATTGGTCACATTGCGGCCAAGGATGAGATTAATAAAAGTTTGCACGAACATCCAACAAAATATTCATGGCAAATTAATGAGTTGGCGATGCACTCGCTCTTTGATTCATTCGCTTGACTATGAATAACTCTATGCAACTCTGCTCTATCTAAAACTCTTGATAAGACTCACTGAGTCAAAAACTGTTACTTAATTGCCTTTTTTTTCGCAGCTTGACCTCGAGTTTTCTGTATTTTCTGTATTTTTTGCTGCAATTAGCTGCAACACTAATCATACGCCACATTGGTCAACTAACTCTGTTAAGTATCCGCCCCATGGGTTAGGCGTGACTTGAACTAATGCTTGGTTAATTTTTTAGATCCCGCAGTTAACCCATATGTTAGTCTAATGCTCATTTAGTTTACCAAGAATAATACTCACATATGAGAGCGTCGGATGAGCGCTGCTGATGACCAATTCTCCTCCGTGGCGCTGCTTGCCCAGCAAGGATTGATGGAGTCTATTGGTTCCATAGTACATCTCCCAGATGCTGGGTTTCTTTCGATGCCACTCGGCTACACTATCCGCTTTATCCAATCCGGAGCTCGTGGGGGTTAGGACGGGTCTATGGAAGCTGAGATTCCGCTGCATTTGGGTGACCATTGTGGTATTCTTCAGCTCCAGTGGAGTTGGAGTGGGGGTAGGCGTGGTAGTGGCTGTGTTCGTTAGCGTAGGCGTGGCACTACGCGACTGTTCAATTGATTCAATGTAGCATTCGGCGACGGGAAATACTTCAGTGATTGATTTGCGTTTCATCTTAAAATTTGGATCGCTGGCACAACGTATGGTCATGATCTGTTCCCGTACGTTTAAAGGTTTGCCGCTGGCGGAGATCAGGACACCATCACGCACAGACTCATAAGCATTTAGATAAACATCTCCTGCATAGCTGCGTTTTCGCTCGAAGGCGTTTTGCAGCCGCAGGACATGTTGCTGGCGTCCCAAGCCGCTGCAAAGTTGCCTTAGCTCCAATTCGCTGTGTTGATTCATGCGCTGCAGGTAGGACTCAAGCTCATCCTTGAGCGTTTGGATCATGCCTTCCAGCTCCTGTGGTATATCCGTGGTGGGCGTTGGCGTAAGTAGGCGTATCTTATCGCGCACATCCTCCAGAAGTTCGCGTGTGTTCTGAAAATGCAGCTGATCCTCGTAGCGTTTGGCAAACGATGAGTTGGAGCCCAAGTTGGACGCCACAGCTTCGTTGTCCACACGATAGGCATCCTCCGGACATGAATTGATATATTTGGCACACTTGTAGTTGTTCTCCTCGAGCTGCTCATCGCTCAGAAAACTCGGGTTGTCTATGCCCGTCAGAAACTGCTGTCGCTGCTGCTGTTGACGCCTTTGTTGCTGCTGTGTGGGCTGCAGCAGAAATGCATCCAGATCTATGTCCAGCAGTGAGTCATCCACATGTTGCAACTGCTGCTGCTGCTGCTGATGCTGTCGCTGTGTGGGATAATCCTCGATAATTGTGGGCAACTGATTGTAGGCGCGCAGCTTCTCGCCAATATCCAATTGGGCTGTTGCTCCGCGTTCCTGTGGCACTTTGTGGCTCTCCTGTTGCATAAATGAGACAATGTGCTGCTGTGTGTACAGGTTGGGAAATGACTTCAGATGACGGTCCAAATTTTCAATGCTTGTTTCCAGTATACGCAGCTTGTCGCTGTACAGCGGCAACTGTTGCTGCTGCTGCTGCTGTGTATCGTTGACTGTTGCCTCAGCGGCAACGGCAGCGGACAGCGCTTCTGCAACTCCTGTTGCCGCATGTTGCATGTCCAAATGCTGACTAATCTTTGCTGCTGCTACTGCCGTCGTCTCATTGCCAGCAACTTTCGTTGGCAGCTGCAACTGCGGCCGCAGCTTGGAGTTTGAATTTTTTTCTAGGATATCTATGACCGGTTCGCAATAGATGTGCTCGTCCAGCGAGTATGTGGAGCAGACATGGGAGCTGTAGTAACCGGACGAGCCGCTTTTATCTGTGGAATAATGTGAGCCACTGCCAGCTCGTGCTGCCGTTACAGCTGCTGCTGCTGCTGCTGCTGCGGTGTTTGTTGCTGCTATTGCAGCAATAGTTGCTGCCGCTGCTGTCGTATTGCCCAGGCCCGAATCAGTGGTATGTGTGCTGCTGGCATTGGATGCTATGGAGCGTTTCTTGACGACACTCGCCACAGGTTTGATTTCATTTGGTCTGGCCACAGATGCACCCGTCTTACACTCGAATCCATTCGAGTTATTCGCTTGGCTCATTGCGAGCGACTCTGTCAATGGCATTGAAGTTGTTACACTGCACAAAACAGAGAAATGAAAAACCAAACAAAAATAAAAGTGAGAAAAATCATATCTTGAAAAGCCAACTCTACGAAAGGGAAACTTCGCGCAATGAAAGTGGTTTTTGGCCACGCAAAACCGGCAACAACTTGCCAGTCTATTTGGCTAGTATGGCTACTATGGCTACTATGGCTAATATGTAGGTTAGTAGTTTTCCTTACAATGCTCCACTGTTAGTATCTTTCGGCAACTGGTTCCAGCTGTCAGATCAATAAATCAATCCAGCTCCACGCGACTTACTCGGCTCTAATGAGCGTTTAATGTGTCTGGAATTGTTTGGGGCGAAGGCAGAGGCTGAGGCAGAGGCACAGGCTGAGCTTTGTTTTTATTTCTCTGACTTTTTGTCTGCAATTTATTTACATTTTTACGCATATTTAAGCGTTGTCTGGCCAGAAACAGAGAGAAAAAAAGAAAACAACATCAAAATTCAATTCCGAACTAAAAGAAACTCGTTCTAAACAGGATTTAGTTGAGTAACTGTTGCAATTCGTTTTTTTTTTTATTTATTTTCCTTCTTTTTTTCTATCGTTTCTTTGACTTGCCGTAGATAATTAACATTATATTTGCTAGATTCTGATTGTCCTCTCTTTAAAAGGGATAATAGGGGAATAATAGGGGATACTCCAGGCATTCCATATGGAAATTAATTAGGTTTAGTCAAAGGGAGTTACGAATCGAAAGTATGTTGATATCTAGGGATTCGTATGGAAATTGGCATGGCTTTTAGCCTTTCTTAGAAGAGCCTTCTGGGCCGTCTATGCCTTCAGGCTTTGGGTCAGAGCAGTGCCGAGCGGAACGTTCAAAACTGATCACAGAAAACTGTTGGCTGTTAGTTGTTGGCTGTTGGCTGTTAACTGTTGGCTGTTAACTGTAAATTGCGTAATAACGGTGTCGCCGTTCTTATATAGCAACAAAATTGATAAGTTGGGGACCAGATCGTGTATGGACTTGGACTTGGGCTTGGTTTTTGGTTTGGTTTTTGGTCGTTTTTCGGTTTTCAATTGGGGGACTGAGGCTATGCTGGGAGGTTATTAAGAGCAGCTTGTTTATCGATGCGTTTAGTATGGTTTCTTGAATGTTTTTCAGTTTCAGTTTTTCTTTACTTTTTTGGCTCGATATGTAATCGACAAGGTTAACGTTCCATCGCAGCTTGGAGCATGAAATATTTTGCAATATTTGCGTATTTATTTGTGAGCTGTGTTAATTAAAATGTTCAGCCTCGTTTGCATGTCCAACCGAACTATGGGCCGTTAGCTCAGTTACCCGTACTACCAATAGAAACTGCCAAACCAGAGTAACTAACCAGCTAACACCAACTAACTGTGTGTCCGCTAATTATTGTTGACTTGGCTGCCACAACAAATTACAGTTTGGTCCAACAGCTTTAGTTTGGCTTACTTTTTACTCCAACGTCCTTCTGTCTTTAACTACCTAAATATATCCAACGAAAAGTAAAAATACTTATATATGATCATAAAAACAATTAAGTCTGCTCTAGGCGAGAGTGCTCGACTGGCAGACACTCTGTAACATGGCTCAAAGTATTCAAGTCAAGATAAAATTATGAAAATTTAGACTTTTAAATCTCCTAAATCCTCCCATCTATCTCTAAGATTGTTGCTGACTGAGAATATATATAATATATGCAAGCTCAGAGTAGTCTTTGTAGCCATTTTCATTGAGTACAGGGTATTGAAATAGGCGCCAAATCAATCAAACCAATCGCACTTACATTGTTGCGATTATTTTGAATATTTCGCACATTCTTGGTCAGCAAAAAAATATATATTTAAGTACGAATAGATAGATAGATAGATAGGTAGAAAGATAGATAGATAGATTGGCCCTGGCCCAGCTGCGGCCGGTATACTAAATTCAGTATTGAATACAAATTAACGCATTGGGCGAAACTAATAGGGGTAATATACACTCGTAATGGTCAAATTGACCGTCGACCAACTGCATCCCTGAGCTTCTCATATTGCCACTGGAAGGTCGGAGTCGAAATAAACAAGATTTGCCTGTTGTTAGGGCTTGAGTCGAGGATATTCTCAGGCATAAAACCTTCGGCCTAATCAAATTGGCTTAATGCATCTCATTAAAGTTCAGTTTAGAAAGGGCATTGTATAAGGCAATAAACCAGCGTGGATTAAGCTCTTTTATACTATTATTTTTGTCAGTGTAGCATGAGTATTCAAGTATTCATGGAATGTGCTATAATTGCATTGACCTTCCATTGGCGACTTCCATTAAATGGAAGGATTTCTGAATGCAAATCAAATGTGATTCGTGAGCCTGTTTAATGCCTTTAAATTAAAATAAATCCAAATTGGTTTTCTGCTTTGACAGCAGCTTAATTCGCTTCAATTTGGTTAACTTAACTGGCTTATCTCTGGAAAAGCCATGAATGATGAATGAATAAAAATGTGACTAAAAATGGCTAAAGCTTTTAATAAAATACTCGCAAGATATTTTTATTCATTGTCCGATGAGCATTTTTCAATAAATTGCACGATTTTGTTTATTTGAAGCTTTTGTAGTTTGCACCTGTAGCACAAACTGGGGATATACACTGCAAAAAATGAATTTAGTATTTTTGAACAATCAGAAATTGTGAATCTAATCTTTTTTCCTATGTGTATCTATCAGAGTGTGTGCAGATACATTTGTATCTACAAATATTTCAAGCCAAAACTGGCTGTGACCTCCAGAAGCAGCCGCAGCAGCAGCAGCCGCATATGTGGCTTCTTTAATTTCAATTAATAAACGTAATTGTTGCAGCTGGCTGCAATTGTTGCTGTTGTGTTATTGTTGTTGCTGTTGACCGCCATCAAGTGTTTGGCAAGTCAAGTGGCTTCTGCTGCTGCCGCTGCTGTTGCTGATGCTAAAAAGAGGTGAAGGCTGACGACAGGCGCCTAAAAAAACCGCATTGCTTCGGCAGCTTGCAGCTTGCAACTTGCAACTTGCCACTTGCCGCTTGCATCTTGAACTTCGCGACTCGACGAGACTGCGGCTGCCACAATTTACATAGTTGCAACAAGCAAAATATTTTAACTTGCAACTGCAACAGCAACTGGCAGCTGCAGCAACTCGATTGATGTGCTCGATCGATGTGACAATACAATGGGTATACTGTGCGTATGCGCAATTTGTAGCACCTTCCAATGATCAATTCACATTACACTCAGAGAAAAAGAACTCATTGAAATGGAATTAATCTTGAAATTTGTAGAAATTCAATGGTATTTTTTATTTAAATACCTAAAACTCAATCTATAAAGAATTAATCAGAATTGCCCAATGGTTTTCACAATGTTTGCACTTCATTTTAGTGCAGCCTTCTGCCCTTTTTCTTCCAGTGTATTCCTGGATTATGATCTCGTTTATTTCTTAGACACGCTGCTAATTGCCGAGCAATTATATCATAAATATGCTCAGCTCCGTGCAGTGTTGCATGAAGTATTCGTAGGGTATTGAATTGAGTTGAATCGAGTTGAGTTGCGTTGCGTTGAGGAAAGATTTAATCTTAATTAAATTGCAGTTGCCGGTTGACCGTAGCAAAGGGCACTTTTCAGTTGTTGTTTGCTTTTGTTTCTGTTTCTTTTTTTATTGTTGTTGTTGTTGCTGTTGCCCTATTCAATGCCATTAGCGAAGGTCACCACAGCAACCAATTGCTGCTGTTGTTGATGTTGCAGCAGCATTATGCAGCACATTTGACGCTAATTGAAGGTGAGGGAAGCAGAGAAAAAATGAATGTGCAGCACTTACCTCTGATATGGATACTTGAGCATTGCGCGAGGCAGCAAAAAATTATCATTTGCTTGCCCCGCGGCAACCTGTTGCTGCACCTCGCTAGCAGTTGCTGCTACTGCGTTGGCTGTTGCTGTTGCAGTTGCTCCAATTGTTGCCGCTGGCTTCTGACCAAAAAATGCACCAAGACGCTGCAGGTATACAAATTTTGTGAGGCCAGCTCCACTGTGGCTGTGAATGCTGCTGTTGCTGTTGCTGTTGCAGTAGCGTTCGCTGCTGTTGCTGCTGCTGGCGCGTCTGCCCTGCGTCGCTGCTGCCTTCCCTGCCCCTGACCCTGGGGCTGCACCTGCCCCGTCCTCTTCGTCGTCTTCGTAGGGCAGCACTTCGATTGCATCAAAGTCGTACGAATTGAAATAGGCCTGTTCCCTAGTGCGCTTCACCTGTGCCGCCTCCGTAACGTGATCGGCGGATATATCCGTTGTGCTCTTCTTATTGCTAGTTGCCGCTGCGGGCGTACTCTTGCAAATGGGCATGGTTAACGCAGCCCTCGCAGCCTCCTCATCCAGCTCTCCTGCTCTGGCTCAGGTTCAGTCTTAGCTGTAAGCAAATATTTCCAATGAAACGTTAGCTGAGCATTCAAATTTTCATTAATTATATTATTATTAATCATAACCCTCTGGCCAAGGTATAAAAGCAGCTTTCTCTCAGGTTCTGTTCCAAAATTCATCTTTCTGAGCTGAGACTTTGAAGGGGCAGGGAAATCTATCTAAAACTGGCAAATATACTGAGATACTTTTCGCATTGAGTGTCGAGCGTTGGGCACATGATGCTGCATTAATTAGCATCCAAACCGGGCAACAAGAAAAGGTTCAGATTGCATAATGCAAGCCACGTCCTAACCATAATTTATGAGCCAAAATGTTCCGCGAAAATGTTTGCGAAATGTTCCCCTGATAACCGACTCTCCGAGTGAAATACTCGTAAACTGACTACTGACCCACGATGAGTAGGCATAAAATTTAACTCCCAAATTCCATAGTCATTTCGGCACATAATTCGAAAATTGAAAATGGAAAATGGAAAATTCAGTCGGCAAGTGCTGGCGATTTATGTAAAAGCCTGCCTCAGGCTGAGTACCCCTCTCTCCCTGTCTGTTTGCCTGCATTGTAACAGTGGAAACAGAGACAGTATGCGGATATTTGTGGGGTAAATTAGACCTTGTCTAGTTGGTCATTTTAAGAGCCCCCCCCCAAAACATAAACCCTGCACTGCCACTGTGCTGTTGTGCTGTGGTTATATGCATGCATGACAGACAGCCAGCCAGATTTACGGATAAGTTTAGAGGTGGTGCCAGAAGGGGCAGGGGCAGGGGCAGGGGCAGGGGACAGGGGGCAGGGGACAGGGAACAGGGGGTAGAGGCCACGTAATGCAGACAACACGCTGACAGCTTCATCATTTGTCAGCCAGTTGCTGTAGGGGTTATTTTTATAGGGGGGAGCGAAGAAATTGCTGCTGCTACTGATGATTCGTGTGGTAATCAGCTGGCTCGTATTTTGTAGGCGTCAAATAGGAAACCTGTTCCAAACTCTAGTTCCAGGTATGCAGTTTCCTTCATAGGAATATACCCTAAATATCTATATATAATCAGTGTAAATAAGACTCTCCTTACGTCTGTGATTCAATCATTATTCTATCATTGTACCGCTGCACATTTATGCCATGGTCATCGTGAAATCTCATGTAGAAACTCCGAGTTTTTTCCACCTGTAGTTCTCTCTTGGGAGCGATTTGTCGTCTGCCAAAGTGTTGACAGGCAAAAAACATAAGAAGGCTGTACCCAACTAAGAAATACCCTAGAATAATTGCTGGACTGGGAAGTGTCGCCTTCTATCTGCAATAAATTTGTATTGTATTTCTTTTCTATTATGGATTGATTCTTTTTTGTCCCTTAGATTAGCTAATATGACCTTTTCTCTGGGCTGTAGAGTGTACGCAGAGTTGGCAATGGTTTGTCCTCTTCCAAAGTGTTGTAAGGCTAAAACAGGCCGCAGTATGCGACTAGGAAATACCCTAGTTCACAGCACACTTTACCGCTTTCCAGTGGCTACAGGGTATACACAGAGTAGGCAACACTTTTGCTTGCAATTTGAAACGCTCAGCTGATTTTCAGCAGGCAAACGTGAAAAGGTGCAATAATAAATGGAGCTGTGAATCAGTGGCTCAATTTCGGAGTCGGAGACGGACTCAGGTTGGCGTTGGAGTTGGAGAGGAATTGCCATCAATCTTTATTTGCTTGGCCTTTGAATTAATAGTGAGCATTCGGGGAATTATGAGCACTCCGATCCGAATTTATGCCACAGTTCTTTAACCTCGCCCTGCGCAAATATAAATATTTAAAGCGAAAATAAAATAAACGCAAAGCAGCCAAGAAATATGCAAATATTGCATAAGTTCGCAGAGCTAAGCAAAATCTTGGCTTGTGCGATATAAATAATCAAACAAGTGCCAAAAACAACAACAAAAAAATAAATAAAAATGCGGCTGTCACTTTTTCGATCGATTTCTGTTTTATTTCCATCATTCTCCTCATTCAAACAGACAGAAAATGAAGACAGATGCTCGAGTTGCACTTGAAAAGACTCAGAAAAAGAAGTCGAAGTACACAGAAAGAAAAACATTTAACTTGATAAATTCTAGGGGAGTTTCGTTTAACGAAAACGATTAACAAAATGATCAGCTTCAGGCCATAAACAAATATTTATAGGCAGCTTTATTCAACCTTTTTTTCTTTCTGTGTGGCAGACAGAGAGACAGACTTTTATATTTATTTATAGTTCAGCTCTCGATTCTTGTGGCTGACGGCCTGCGGCAGCTTTTGATATTTTCAATCAGTTTGATGAGTCAATTGCTGGACAAATAAATAAAGATACTACTCGTATTCAGCCCAGGCACACGTCAGGCTCTCTGCTGCTCCATAATAATTAGTAGCCAGCTATGGAAAGGTATATTCAATTCAGTTGCCATGTGCCGTGTGTCTGCCTATTCGTCTTCGTCTCCGTCTTCGTCTTCGTCTCCGTGTTCGTCTTCGGCTTTTAGCCACTACCTTGACTTTTATTTGACATGCATTCGATTTACCACAGGCGGCAGCCTAAAACAAAAGACTTGGGCGACAAACTTACTACTCGATCTCAACTCAATCAGCATAAACATTAAATGAAAAAAGAGTATAAAAACGACGACAATAGACATATTTATGCATAGCTGTCTGTCTGCCACTGTTCATTGCAAAATTGTGTCGCAAAGAAAACCAAGAGAGACGCCTTCCCTTGGCCCGCACAGTGTGGCAAATATGTACGAAAAGTCTTGGTTTAGGTACTTGGCTTATAGCAAACCCGGTGAAAACAATTAATAATTAATTAGTTAAAGATGAAATTAGAAATTAAATGTTTTTGGTTCGTGGAATTTGCTGTTTCTGAATAAGTTTATAGCCAAGGCTTATTAATTGATTTCTTTTAGCTTTAAAACATTGCAGTTCCCGGCTTAAATATGAGGCAATTGTGGTACACTGTGCGAAACAGGCTGCATTTGCCACATGCAAATCGCAAACTGAAAAGACAATAAGCCATACAACTAAGTGGCTTATTGTTGTTGCCGTTTTTGTTGGTGTTGTTAGCCTGAAGATGCTGCATTGTCCCAAAACTAAGCAAAAAAGCCAAAAAAAAAACTAGTAAGAAAAACGTATCTTCTGCAGACCGAATATTATATGAGCTTTGAGACTGGAATAAGCAGATATATAATCTTGATCATATTTGGGCTGTTCCCTTACGGCAGCTATATAGTTATCCGATCCGGCCGGATAGAAGAAAGCCTTATAAAAAGTTTAAGTCACCTAGCTCAAATACTGAAAGACTAATTTACATAGAAATAGACACAGAGACAGACAGATAAAGAGCATGACAAAGTTATAATACTCTCTGTAAGGGTATAAGAAGGTAAAACCGGCAAAACTGAAACCGCAGAAAAGAAAACCCCAACATTATTTTCAGGCCCGCCCGAAGGCAGATGATGCCAAAGAAAAGGTCAAAGATGTCCGAAAAACTTGCGGATTATGTAAGTAGCTTGGAGTGGGTTTTTTTTTTTTAAGACTCATGAATAGTCTAATGAATAGATCGCAAGTACTCAAAACTATTCAACAGTTAACTTAAAGAGCCGAGGAAAGGAAATAGAAACAGAAACAGAAAGGAAAAACACCTTTTTGGGGCGGGCGATAATGATGAGAGAATTGGTGGCAAGTTTACGGCTCGTTAGCCATGCAACGCGGTGGCAAGTGGCGTCTCACTGAGTCTCATTGCCATTGAGCTGTTTTTTTTTCTTCTTTTTATGTGTTTTTCATAATTATTGCGCAGAAAACCTTTAATTAGTCGGACTAAGTTTGGACTAAGCCTCAAAGAGACATTTTGCAACAATTATTGCGACAAGTGCAGCGAGTGGCAGCAGCGGCAGTGGCAGCGGCAGCAACAATTTTGCAATTAATGCGGCTGAACTCGACTAATAGTATATTATTATGAGTCAGCTTTGTGTGTGATAAAAAACTGAATGGGTTAATGTGACTTGCAGCTGTGCTATTTTCCTATTTTCCGCTTAATGGCAGCTTTACATTTGAGCCAATGTGGAAATGCGTTTTTCCTTTGAATCGCCTCAAAGCGAACAGTTTTTCATTGCATTTTCTCTTCGAACTTTTTACACCAATTCTGTTTTTATGTTTCTTATGAGCCACATTCCATATTCAAGTTCTAATCGGACTAAACACAAACTCTTCAACTAGTCGATTTCTTTATGGCCATAAATTCTGGCAGTGCTGCTCTGTTTCACAGACGATTTCTGGCCAGACAATAAACAATAAACAATAAACACTCAGCAACATGGACAATCTATCTAGGGCCAAGTGGCACTTGTCAGCAGGCTCTCATCGCATCTCATCGCATCTCGTCTCATCTCGTCTCATCTCAACTCGTCTCATCTCATGTAGGAGACTAAAGACTAAACTACACTAGAAATAAGAAACTAGAAACAAGCCGCAATGTTGGCCAACAAAGACAGCAACGAAAACAGATATAACTACAAGGGAAAGGCCATCTTCGGCGCACCGAACATAATACACTCTTCCAGGCTAGATTAACCATTTAAAAATTGCTAAATTTACTTATTTTGTCCGATTATTCCCTTGGCATATATATAATATATATATATAATTAATTAGATCAATTTCATTGCTTCATTTAGGCCAATTGTTGGTTTCTATGGCAGATGATCGATCTGGCCAGCTCCTGATCCATCAATATATACTCTATGGGCTTGGAGATGTCTCCTTCTATGCATCACGTATTACGTGACCAAGTTATAATGCCCTCGGGAAGGGTATAAGAACTGAAAAAGAATGAGAAACATCTGCATCTCACATTTATGTCCTCACTCGGGTACTTGGCTGCAGCTACATCTACAGCTTGTGCCATAAAAACGCACTAAATGCAACTGCAGGTCCTTTATTTCGACAATGCGTATACCCTGTAGCCATTAAATGGCTCTCAAGGGTATAATAAAGTTGTGCGAATGTAAGGAATAACTACAACAAGCAGTCTCTTACCCTGTACATGAGTTCTATACATTATTCGCCTGTCTATTCGTCTGATAGTTCAGGATCAGAAAGTGGATTCAATCGGTTCTCCTTGGGTTTATGGCTTGTATTTTAGATACTTCCAATCTCTGCACAGGGTATCTGCTAGTCGAGAGCCGTCAAGAAGAGCGTTCTTAGTTGTTTTCATGTACGAGAGAGTACTACGAATACACCAGGCGGTTGTATCTGCATCTGTATCTGTAGCTGTATCTGTATCTGTAGCTGTATCTGTATCTGTGTCTGAGTATCCGAGAGTATCTCTATGGCCGCATGTTTGTGTGTGGGTTAAGCTGCAATTGCTTTTTCATGTGAATAGAAAATAAACACGAAACTCGTTTTTGCTTTTACTTTTTGCCAACTTTTTCGCAATGCAAAATATGAATGAGTTTTTTATTCTAAAGCAGCAATTTCCCTGGAATTTGTATGCATTTTCGCAGATTTGTCATATTGCACCATTTATTTAGTATATATGAAATAAATACACAAAGAGAAATTTCATATACGAGTCAGTCATAAGCTCTGGCACTTTTTATGTGAAGGATTTGCCAGAGAAGATTATCATATTGTGGAGCAAACATAAAGGGGAAAAAAAGAGCAAAAAGTGTCGAAAACAGAGCGAAAGTTGGTCGGACTGGAAAAGTCGGTAGGCGGATTAATTCGGGCTGCTAAGATCCTCTTTCGAAATGCATGGCTAATTAGTTTGGACTGCAATTAAAAGCAGAAATATATGGCAATACCTACCATATGTACAGTCAAGTGTATTGCCAATCTATTTATAATACCTGAATGCTTCTGCTTTTCAGCCAGACATTTATTGATGGCCAACAGCAGCCAGTAGACAGCAGCCAGCAGACAGCAGACAGCGGCCAGCAGCTACAAGGTTAATTGGAAGTGGAACCATCAGCGTTCCTCTCAAACAGAAAACAATCTTTTACAGCAGAGCTTGATAATAAATATAAGAAATATATATCTTAAATATATATTTATATTTATATTTATATAAATAAATGAATGTTATGAAGGGCAAGGTTCCGGCGCTTTGGCTTTGCATAATTTTTCCAGCTCTATCAATAGATTTATTGTCTAAAAAAAAGACTGTTCTACTGAAAACTGAAAACAGAAAACTGAAACTGCAATCAGCTTCTATTTTGCCTCGGGGCAATTTACATAATCTTTGACTCGCTGCCTTTGCTGGTCTCTGCGATTTATTGGCTTCCAGTTTGGCATTACTTGTTGGCCAGTTTCTTTAGTGTTTGGTGTTTGGTGTTGGCTCGGTTGGCTCTGTTGGCCATGTTTATAACCTGCACTTAATAAAGCTCGTTTAATTTTATAACTTATTTACACAAAGTTTGTTGGGCAGCAGCGAATTGGCTATTTTTTTTATGATTGCCTGGCTAATTTATGCACAGCTACTAACTTAATGGCAGCCACTTAAATAAATCATACTTTATTAATCTGGCCGACCAATAATACGCGACATTTAAGGGCCTTCACTTAGATATCAATCAATGGGCCATCTTCCGCGTGCCTCCAAATATGTCTAAGACAATTCCCAGCCTCAAAGGGGGCTAAGCAAACATGTCTTATAGAGCTGCAGACTCTTTTACCTCTTCCAACAATTATCAGCACTCATGCGGGCCCTTAAGCCAAGGCATCTATTTATAGCCAAAACAACGAAAATTAATAGAAATATATTGAAATATTTGAACTTGAATTTGAAAATGTGAACAATTAAAGCGCCCTTTTAAAGAGCATCCTCAGCGCAGAAGAAGAAAAATATCATCTTGACATTGTAAATTGGAGGAGAAACAAAGCGGGAGGGAAAAAGAATTGTCGAGTGAGCAACAGAAGCAACAGAAGCAACCGAAGGCAAACAAAGCGAAATCAATAGAAATAATTTATGAACCAAACAAAAGGAAAAAAGAAGAAAAAAATTGAGATTTTTATGATGATATTCAGATGTGAATATACTCCAAATAATATACGAATACTCTCGTATAATCGTTTTGGTATCGTTCACAGCCAAGGTCAATATCAGCAGGCAAAGTCAACGACGTCACAGCCGCTCGAAACTTGCAAGGAATTCGCGTGCTCGACTAGCAGATACCCTGTTAACGGTCATCGTATTTCTATCGTATAACTTCTGTTTTCTGTCTATCTAAGATCTGCTTCAACATAAAGTTAATCACTTAAATACCCTATTAATATAGATGCATGAACTGTAGTTCAATATACTCTCGTTGTACATTCCGCTGAGTACAGGGTATAGAAACATTTATATACACTCAACACGAGAGTCTGAGTGTTGAACACATGAACACATCACATTTGACATTTCATTTCATTTTCATTTTAGGTTGATTTCATGACTCAAAGACCCAGCTGGAGCCAAAGACCTCAAAGAGAGAGACCCCCAGCAGCAGCCGAGAGGCGAAAGATTAAAGATTGGGGGGAGGAGCAACAAGTGGTGTGAGTATTCGGTATGCGGTATTCAGTATTCAGCATTTCCAGTAGCAACAGGTGTAATTTATTGACTCGCTTTTGGGCTTTGGCTTTGTTTCTTTTTGGCCTGAACTTGAAATTGTGTAACGCGGCTGAAAGCAAAAGCCCCATTAAAACCATTTCTGACCCCTGAAGCCGGCCGGAAATCCTCGTTTTTAGGTCAATTCGATATATTCGTATACTCAGATCTATCTATATCTGTATGTATCTTTCAGTTTGTTTATTTATCTATGCACTTGCGCCACTCCGAAATTGAAGTCTGAGCCAAATCGGATACAGTCCACAGTTCAAATCTTCAAATTCATCTGCCAATTAGTGAAACTTTTGTTTGGACTGCATTTCGAATTTTCTATGCATATCTTTGGCGTCCCATCGAAATTGCAAAAGTAACTTCAGACTTCGGTGCTTATACCGTGACCTATTGTGGCAGGCAGGGTAGACTCGACTAGGCCAAAAACATGGCTTAAATACTCATTGTTTTTATGGCATTTCGCTTTCATTTTTCAATATTATTATCGGAACTATTTTGACATCTGTTCAGTTGGAATTTAGTGACTCTGTTTTTAAAATAATTGTGGGAACTCTGAATGTTGATAGTTCAGATAAGAATTCTTTAAGCCATCGATCTTCTGGCAGCTTTATTATTATCAATTTTGGTAGTTTCTTTACGAAAGAACTGTAAAGACTTAATTGGAATTTATTGATGCTTCTATCGGAATAATTATATCGAAACTATCTGATTAGTTGGGATTGATGGATGCTACTATTGAATCAATGGCAACAAACCCGATATATCGAAACTATCGATATATTTAAACAGCGGAATTGGGAATGCAATCTATGCCCAGGTTATTATATAAGTCGAGCCCCCATTCGGGTCTCTCCCAAAACAATAATGCAATAATGGAATACCCTATACAAATAAACGAGTGCAACATTTGCATGCAGCGTTTTGTTGCGTTGTTGTTGCCGTTGCTGTAGCTGTGGCTGTTGCCTTTGTTTGTCTGTTGATTTACATGCAAACACACAAGTGACATATTGAGCTCTTTTGTCTCTGGTTGTCAACATGCTAATGTCTTCGAGACTGGAAACTGGCTTAAAGCCGTTTGTTATCTTTTTAGCGCTTTTTACTGAAGCTTTTCATGCCAGTTGAAGTTCCAGTTGACTCGACTCGACTCGCCTCACACTTTTTTATGATGAAAATCGTGGATATTATTGGGTTTCTGGTTCAAGTCTATGTGCCATTGTCTGATTGTCTCATTAATCGACGGCAGCGCTGTGGAACAATTAAAGCCCATTTAAATCAATTGAAAGTTGATATATCGATGTCATCGGGGTCCTCTGAACTTGAGTTATGCTAATTCATTCATTTGTCTGCTCTCAAATTGTATCTGTATCTGTATCTCCATCTGTATCTGTATCTGTATCGGCATCTGTATCTGTATCTGTGTCTGTGTCTGCATTGAACTGTGGACTACGACACGCTTATTAAAAGCTAATGGGTATCATTTAACGCTTCAGACTTGTTGCTTTTTGCTTTTAAATTTAATTAAAGCAATTTTTAGTTAATGAGCCGACTCGATTCTTGATTTACGATTCTCGATTCTCGCACTGCTATAATAGCATGTTTCCAGGGGGTTCTCGTTGGGAATGGGTACCGAAAATCTAACTTCTTTTCTTCTGTTTCAGTTTCTGTTCTGATCTGTTTTTAAATGTCTTAATTTGAATCACGTTTTATAATAAATAAAAGCCACAAATTGTATCAACAGACGTCGTTAAAAGTGAGGCGAAAAACTAGTTTGAGCCACGAACTTGTGGCCCATTCATTAGCCAAAAATCCAAATGCGAGTAGTATTTATAGGCGAACCAGAAAGGGCTCTCAACTCCATCTGTACTTTTGGGGCAACCCTCGTATTAAATTTAGTTTATGATCACATCTCTTGCAATGCATTCGAATTCCGCTTCGGGTCTAGGCGAAGCTTTGGCTTTTTGTTTGAATTTGTTAATATAAATAAATATACTATATAAGACTTAGTTTGGCTTTAAACGTGTTTCTCCTCGTTGATTCTTTGTGCTTATCAGCAGAGCAGCTTGTTGACTTTTTTGGGGGTCTTTTGCCGTGTTTGTTTCGTTTTTTAAGCATTTTAATACTTATTTATACGAATTCAACAATTCCGGTTCGACGACCCTTTCACTTGTTAGACTAACCCGAGCTATACTCAAGCAGGATATACCCTGTAAATATACATGCAGTACGGCAGATCCTCTCACGTGCCACAGACCCAAATTGCATCATTCGTATGCACTGCCAGGGCCAAGGAATATTTATAAACAATAAATAAAACATGCCACAACTATTCGGACAAACAATGTGAACAGTGCCTCAAAATTGTTCGTGTTCGATTTTCATGTTCAAGTTGCTGCATGCGAGGGTTTTAAATTAACTAATTAATTGGTATTTCCATCGCTGCTCTTCGCTTGGTGTGAATTATTCACACACATTTCGATATACCCTGTAATTATTGAGTCCTTAATTCACTTTCAATCTAAACAGGATTCAAAGGAAGTAAATCCGTTAAGGATTAAAGACAAAGAGATTAATCGCTGGAGGAGAAAGAGAAGAAGAGAGAAAAAATGCGATTACGCCATGCGAATCATCTCTGAATATTGTGACTATATTTAGTAAGAGCCGATGAATTATTATTAAAACAATCGAATAATTGTGGGTGTTGCTTTGTGGCTTTGTGGCTTTGGTGTTGGCTTTAACACTCAGCCAATGCGAAACTAATGAGGTAACAGACTCGAATTATTCAAAAATTAATGAATGAATAATACGGTCATTGACAACGGCCAACTGGCAACTGAGTGTCAACTGTTTTTTAGTGTTTGATTATTTAGCGAATTACGCAAATTACACAAATTAAATTAATAGAAAATGGCAATAAATATTCTAATTTAATTATGCGCCTGGTTAACAGTTCATTGAAGCCAGTGGAAATATGTTAACCGATATGCAAATTTGCAAAACGTAATAGAAACCACTGCAAAACCGCAAATGCTAATTGCCTCAAATGAGGCCTGAAGCGGCTCTAAAAGGTGGCCTAAACACACACACACATTCGTTTATGTATTTATTTATATTATAATATATTTCATGTGCATGATTAATGCATTGCTGCCACTAAAATCGTGGCAAGAGCGCATCCTCCCGCCCTCTGCCGGCGTTTTAGGCCAACGCCCACAACAGATGTTGCCACAGCTCATTTCTCACAAATATCTCAAATCGGAAAAGATGTAAAACATATGGCAACATCTGGCTGCAAGTAGAAAAGACAAAAGAAAAGACTCGAAAAAATTATCGAATTTAAACTGATTGTCTCTCTTTTTTAACGGATTTGTGTTTATACCCTTACTGAGGGTATTACAGCATTATCTGGCATTATGTAGGAGGCATTTCCTACCCCTCATGGCATATTATTGATTATAGCCAGGTGAATGAAAATGGGTCCATGGGAAACTATTGGTTAAAACAACAATTTCAAATGGGTATTTCAGCGTGCAAGGGTATGCAACAGTCGGTGCAGCCTTCCCTCACTGCTTCAGCTTTCTTTCTGGCTCTACGCCCACCCATTTAACCAAGTTAATAGTATTATGTGTTTTTGATGATCTTATAAAAGGGGAACAAATGCCGTCTAAACCGAATCTGTTGAGTTTATCTTTATGCTGATTTATCGATAGATTTATAATGCTCGTGTTCTGCCAAACTGCCTACCTAAAAGGCGAGGAATACCTGATAGATGGCTATAATTGTTTATGGATACGTTATTTACATATCCCTCTCTCTCTCTCGTTTTGGCCTGCTCAGAATTTGAATCTGACTTTTTGGCAAATTATGTGCATAATGCAATTAGCTAATAACTTTAAAAATATCATAAATCTTTTGGGAGTATTATGTCATCGTTTGGGCCAATGCTTGTTGTCGGTTTTAACTGATTTTTTCCATTAATCATAGACTCTTGCCAGTGTTTCTGGACACATTTGCAGGGGGCAAATGAAAGGGGGGAATTAAAGCCACAATAGACCTATTTAGCCTGTTTTATTGGGGGGGAAATATTAAATTCTTTTTTATTTAGGCCAATTAAAGCCACAATAGACCTATTTAGCCTGTTTTATTGCAAGTGTTTCTGCCGCAAATCCCAGCCTTATCTACGAGTAATTCATGCAAATTTCGGATCTATTTAATGATTCTCTGGTTCAAAGGGCTCTCCTCATTTCCCTATTGCTCTGCCCTAATTACTTTATTTTAATTGCTTTCTCTTCTTCCTTTTGCTATTGTTATTGCTGAGTAAAAACGCAACTTTTTTTAAATTAAATTAAACTAAATTAAAGTCGACGCTTTGACTTTGGTTTCTGTTTCAGTTGCAGTTGTGAACTTGTTTTAATTGGCCAACAGCTTAAAATAAGTTAAAGAAAAAAAGTCGATTGCTGATAATTTATCTAATTCTGTTCATATTTTAATGGGCCTCTAAGAAAGAATTTTAGAATATCTGGTACAGTTTTTGTGCAGCTTAAAATGAGAAACTAAAAGCTAAAATTTTGACTTAAAAGTCAAATAATCAGAAAGAAAAAAGATGAGTAGAAAAGAAATTGATTATAAATTATTTAAATAAAGATTTTGGGTATTTTTAGGAGGCAAAACAAAGGCTTAAATTATACGGGATTATTGCATAGTGCGAAACAGAAACATAAAGAAAAAGAGAGAAAAAAAAATGAAAAAAAAAAGAAAAAATTGAATTGAAGATGCGCAAAGCGCACGCCAAATCAACTTATGCAATTTCTTTTCTGTTTGTTTTCAATTTTGCTGCTGCTCTTTGTATTTTTTCTTTTATTATTTTCCATTTTCTTGTTTTTCTTCACTTCTTCTTTAAAGTGTAAGTGAGACACGCCAACAATTTAATGCACATTTTTCTGTTTTTTTTCTCTATTTTTTTTTTGTATTTATTTTTCTATATTTTTCATACACATTTTTTTTTTGTTTTTATTTTTCACAGTTTCCACAGATCCCGAAATTGTGTCAGTGGGGGAATTCGAATTATGTTTTGTTTCTTTTTTTTTATGTGTTTAATTTTTTGTTTGGTTTTAATTTTTAAATCAATATTTATGCACCTATCCCAATAGTTATTTTATATGAATATTATTTTTGCACCTTATTCGCAACAGGGTAATTGCTTGTTGCTGCAGCAGCGCTGCGGTTGCTAATGCGTCTGCGTGTGCTGCTGGTTGGAAATGCGTCTGTGTCTTCGCCTTCGTCTTCGTCTGCGCAGCAACCGATCGACCGACGCGAACGACTGACAGAAAGAAACTGAAAACCGAAAGAAAAGAAAAGAGCTAAAAGACAACAAGCCAACAGCCAACGAGCCGCTGCTCTGCTCTCTCGCTGCTCGCTGCGACAGTGCTGCCAGTGCTACCGCCTTCCGGCCAGATTTAGCTTTTTATCGGTAAGTTTCATATCTGTGAAGATCACCCCTAATAATAGTGTCATCTCTAGTGAATCATTGTTCGAAACTCTTTTGCAGTTTAACTGTTTAATTGTCAAATTAATAGAAATTGGGTGAGGAGATGGGTGGGGTATAAAAAGAGAAGAAGAAAGAGTGGGTAGAGTATAATAAGAGCAGAGGGAGAGGATAGGCACGATGTGTGTCTCCTTTATTTCGATTTTCGAATCAAAAGCTAGGAGCTAATAAAATTAGAAAATTACTAGGCTTATTCCATATGAGCCACTCTTGATTTTACTATTCAATTTTCGGAATGAATCGTAAACGTCGTTCGCTGGGCTGCATTTTTAAAGAGCGCCTGAAAGTATGCTTTAAATAATGGCTCAGCGTCTCGCCAAATTACCGCTGCTAACAGTGGCGTCCATAAAAAGTGTCTGCCGTGCGGGCAGCAACTCAGAAGGAGACCCATCAAAGTGTATGTGGCAGCAGCAGCATTGACGTCATTTAATTATGATTACAGTTAAACGGGAAACGGGCAATGGGAAAAGGGAAACGAGAGGAAGGAGCGGTAAATGTGCAATATGTACTCGTATCCTGCAGGTTCCTGCATAAAATGCACGTAATAGGGCGTAAAACAGCAACAAAAAATGGGGAAAAGAAACATTAAAATGTGAAAGCCAGTAAACATTAAATGTGCTCGACGGAAGGTTACCCTGTAAACAAAGACAGATGTGGGTTTATGCATTTTATTGCAAGCATTCGGTTCAGGGATCTCTCTGTCTTCGGTGTGTTTCGAATGTCCTGGCACAAAACTAATATACCCCGTTTGGCACATATTTTATAGGTAAGCCACATAAAAAGGGTAAATAAATAAATAGACTAAGTGATTTTCCACCTTTGTTTGGGTCCCATAAAATGATTAAGGACTCCTGCAGCTGTCGAGGTCCTTTAAAATTTGAATTTTTGCAGTTGCCTACAATTCAATTAGCCACCGTCAACTGACCTTCGACCTTTGAAACCGGGTGACCAAAAGACCTTTCGCCCGAGTCTAACGTAGTTTATGTCATAGTAATTACGACTCTTATGAAGTGTTATCGACATTACAGTAGTCACTCGCAGAGAGGAACCCCTACAGATTGACACAGCCAAGAAAACCTCAAGATTCCTCTTCCCCCAACCGAATATCTTTCACAAGTTGCCTCCCTGATTAACACGCTAAAAAATAGATAATTTCTTCACGTCACTTAAAAATATGCTTTAACTCGGGAGAGCACTGTAATATGATCATTAAGCCAGAGTATCATCATTATTACTACGAACGTTAGGGCGCATAGGAACATATAGGGCTTCCTGAGCCTGCAAGAGAAACCCAAACAGAAACCGAAGCAGAAACAGAAACGTTAAATATAAAATCCTATTTATTTGCCAATTTTACAATCGAGTGCACAGCCAACAACAACAACAACAACAACAACACCAACAACCACGACAACAACAACAACAACAACAACAACAAAAACAACACCGACAACAACAACAACAATGGGGAATAGTAGAGCCAAGAGGCAAGCGACAAATGAGTGTGTGACGTCAGCAGGAGAAGGCGCCAAGGCAGAAGCCAAAAACTATTCACACCGACAGCCCCTGCCCTTTCTCTTTCAGTCAATGTGTGTGTGTATGTGTGTGTATGTGTGTGGATGTTTGTTGGTGTGCAGCGCCCCAAAGTAAAAGAAGAAGAGGCAAACGCATAATTTCATTACCAAAGCTCGACGTTTGTTTTCAATGATGTCATATGGTCGCCCGCTTAGCCGGAAGTCCTTTGGCTGTTTCGGTCTTTGTGGCCAATACTGACGCAGGCGCACATTTAAAATGGCTGCCACAGCGGCAAATGCAGCTGCCTCTCTCTTTACTCGTGACGTCATGGCTCTCTTCAACTCAACTCTTCACACTGAGTTATCAGCAGAGGAATGTTCCTTTGGCGTCGTCAAAGGCTGGCTTCCTGTGTGTCCAACAGCAGCTGTTGGAATACCCTGCGTTGAAGGAACTTGCAGCGGGTGTTCTCCGCTTCTTAGTCATTATAGAGAAATACTAAAATATTCATTAACTTTCAGAGTTGCTAAACAAATATTGATTTAATTTTCTCTTTCTCTCACGACAATAATTAATTTCATTATTCAACCATTTGCATTAGATAGATGGGATGAAAGGCTGTCGTTATTTTTGCAGGGTATTTATTAGCCAGTCAGTTGAATTGTTAGCTTGTTCAGTTGTTATGATGGGCCTTTACCGCTTCATTTGGTAGGTTTTTGTTCCGCTGCCCCTGCCGCTGCCCCCGCAGCTGCTCCCTGCTGCCCGCTGGGCACATGGGTAAATAAATATTTATCTTAAAGTGCGTTGAATGTTTTGGGAGTATTTTCGTATCCCTCGTGTTCTCCCTGTATCCTTTGTATTGTCGAGTGAGTTGGGGTCCTGAGTAAGCTCTTCATTTATGTGAAGGCTCTTGACTCTTGTTGATTTTGCTTTTATTGTCGCCTTGGAAGCTGTTGTTACTCTGTCTGACAGGACATTAACCTCAAATAAATGCGAATGCGAATGCGAGACGAGGCGAGGAGAGGCGAGGCGAGGCGAGTGCGCTGCGTTGCTCTGCTCGGCTCTGCTCTGCTCTGATTGAAGTATTGAATTACATGAAGCAACAAAAAGAAACAAAAAGAGAAGAAAAACAGCAGAAAACAAACAAATTTTGAACAAATTTTGTCTAATTTATTGTGTATTTTCCTTTGGATTTGTATTTCTTTGTTGTTGTAGGGCCCTGTGGCGAGGAGAGGCGTGTCGCGAAAGGGTAGACAAATGTCATATTATGCAAACAATTTTCTTTTTCATTCGCCATTTCCCTCATTTCGCTCATTTGCCATCATTTCCACTGTCATATGGCCATTAGCCTGCAGGCCTAAAGAAAGCCAAATAAACAAATCAAAGAAGCTTACAGGCCTCTGTAACTCGATTGACATTGACGTAAATGTAAAATAAATCAAAAACATAGTTTTTTTTTCTCTCCTTTTTCCTGTCGTTCCGTTGTTGTTGTCGTTGTTGCTGTTGGTGGAGAAGCCAAAGCCAAAGCATATCCCATTTAGGCTGGCTGCATAACAAATTTATCGCCGGAAGTGATTTTCACTGAAATCCAATCAATAAAAAATTATGCTGCTACTAAAAATAAACCCAAAAAAAGAAAGAAGAAACAGAAACCGAAGCAGAAACAGAAACAGGAACAGAAACAGAAGCGGAAACAGCGCAACGTTACGTTCCAGGATGCTGAATTTTTTGGCACAACATGGCGAATGCCTAAAAGTAGGCAACGATAAATATAAAAAACCCCCTCTACCCCTATCGACCCCCCACTGGCAGTGCGTGTGGGGCTGATGAAACAGCCACAGCTGAAGTGAAGTGGCAATCTGTTGTAAAGCTCTAAAAAACAAGAAACTTTGTTGCTCATCAAGAATGCTCGACTAGGAGATACCCTCGATCTATACTAAGACCATGCTACATACGAAATTCGGTTCTTTTCCGTATAAAGTGGAAAAGAGAAGCATGAAGTTTCCATACAAACGACTCGACTAGGAGATACCCTCGACCTCACATGACTTTTAATTGCCTGCTTCTCTTCTCTACTATCCCTAAGGAAACGATGTTGGTGCAGATCAGGGATATCATCAAAGTTAATATACCCTTTCTTTCACATTTTCAATGGGTAGAGCGAATAAAAAATTGCCACAAATTTATGATGCGAATTTCTTCACTCTTGGGATTTTTGTGTGTAAGGAGAGGCAACCTTTGTTTTGTCTGTGGCTTTATTCGCAACATTCTCAAGTTAATATTGCCTTAATTTATGATTTCATGTTCCATATAATGGGACATTTATTACGCCAACTGTTTAATAATTCCTCAGGAATACCTTTCCGAACTTCCCTTCATTGAATTATGAATGCCAATCTAAATAATTCAATTATATTCCCTTTGTACTCTTCAATTACTCCCAGGATACGAGCAACAAACAATTTCAAATTAAATGAATAAATACTCGAGTATCTGAAGTATTCGCTATTTGTATTCGAATAGTTACTCATACTAAGCCCTCTCCAGAAATATTCGAGTCCTTTTCAATATGAATATTTGCACTTAATTAAGCTGCTTGAGAGCCACTCTGTAGGCAGGCAGATACTTGGATGCAAATCTCTATTTAATTGGCTTATGCCTGAAGTACTCGTACGACTAAAATCTCAGGTGAGCCTTGACATTTTCCTTTTTCCTTTCCATTTTTCAATTCATTCATTTTCCCGTTTTCCCTCCAAAGTGCAAGTATGCAACGCATTATTGTACTCAATACCCATTGATTTTTATATGAGAAGGGTTCGTTCGTTTCTTATATATTGTATAGTAGGTAATATTCAAGATAGATTTACTTGAATAATTTGAAACATTTGAATGAACTGCCATAAATTGAAGGGCAATAATAAACCATAATAGGAGAATAGAAAAATGTATGCAAATGATAATATTAATATTATTATGAGTATATCAGAAATAGAGGAGGCTGCAGCAGAAAGAATCCCGCTAAAGTTCAGATAATGCGCACTTAAGATAAATCAACAGAAAAAGCTCAAATAAACGAAGCGAGGCGTACGAAAACAATAGAGCTGCAGACTATAAAAGAAAGAAAAGAAAAAAGAAGGCAGAAAGATAGAGGAAAGGGAATATGCAGAGGAACAACAATTCAGTTTGGCTTGCGGGTAAGCTTGCAATGTAATGCGAGACGGGAGATATGATAGGAAAGTGGGTGAGAAAGAGACAGTGAGAGTGAGAGTGAGAGGAATTGAAAGAGAGAAGTATGTAAATAAACAAGGCAGCACAAGTCAAAGCCAGAGGCGCAAAAGGTTGCCTGCTAATTTATAGTCACACACAAACGCACACACACACCCGCACACTCGCACACCCGCACGCAGAGAAACAAAAACAAGAGAAGTTGAAGACTATGTTTAGCACGTGCAATTTGGCAAATGAGCAATGAGCAATGTTGTGACGTCATAAGTCAAACCACTGATAACACTGCAGCGTCGCCTCGCTCTTAAAATGCCATCCACCCAGTCGAAAACAGAAGAGAGCGCGCGCAAAGAGTGCGTCGTCGTCTCTGCGTGCGTTTCTCTTTGAAGCGCTCGCTGGCTGGCGTACGCGTATAAAAAGGCGCGCATTCTGCAAAGGCGCCTCAGTTCTTCAGTGGAAGTGCCGGCGTTAGCAAGCGGAAAGGAGCCTGCGGAGCTTTTGAAAAGCTTTTCAAACAGCAGTAGGCAGCACCTACAACAGCAACAACAATTACTATTACAAGAACAACAACAACAACAAAAAAAAAAGAACAACAAGTGAAAGTGTATTTTTGTAAAAAACAAAAACAAATAAAAAAAAATGTGAAAAATGTTGCTTAATGTGCGCGAAATGTTTACAAAATTAATAAAAGCTCCCTATATGAATATAACATTAATAGATTATATATAAAACATAAATAATAAAACGCCCGCTGTAAAAAACGAACTGCGCAGCAAAATATGCTAAGAATGAAAGCAGGACCGATTTCTCGAAAGTGACAAGATTATAATCGAATACCCCTCAACTATTCATATGGAATGCAGCCGCAGAAGTAACAGCTCCAGAGATAGCAGATAAAAGGAGAAGAAGGTAAGAGACACCTCACCACACACAAAGTGTACAAAGCAACAAATTTCCGGGAAATATGTTCATTTGCAGCACGAGTAAATATAAAAAAGAACATGCAATAAACACACACCTTTCCTCACATGTATTCCCATTACTCACAGACACAGATACAGATACAGATACAGATATATATTTATTCGATTCCTCAAAGCGAAACATTTACAAAATAAACAAACATTCCCATTCGCCCAATGGACGGACGGACGGACAGACGGACGGACACTGGTACAGACCAATGATGACATAAAAAATGAGCACAAAATAAAAATGAGAAAAAATGCAAATAAATATAAAATATCGCCGTACTCGTCGCAGTACGTAAAACATGCCGTATTCAATTTACGTGTCTCCGCCAAAAAATGCACGGAATTTTCAAGCCTCATTCAGAGTGCATTTTTAACATTTTCCCCCCTTTCCGACTGCAAATAATTGCGAATGAATTTTATACACAATAAATTTTCATACTCTTCTCTCGGCGCCGTTTCATTTCAATTGCCTGGCGACAAACTCTTGAAAAAGAGGGTATCTTCTATGCACCGAATATTGGATACCCTTTCAGACTGGAATCATCTTTCATCTAACCTTTAATCTTTATCCAGATCTCTCGCTAAACAATAGGAATGATTGTTCCTATGGCAGCTATAAGACATAGTTTACCGATCCCGTCCGTTTCGGCCTCAACAAAAAGCAGGCTATATGCCTAGTTCCATTCAGTCTAACCCAGAGACAGGCGGACAGACAGAATCTCGTCGTCATCCTGATCAATCATTTATCTATTTAATGGAGGCCTCCTTCAATTCATTCAACACATTGATTCATATTCCTGATAAAAATAGTTTACGAGTCTCTAATAAAGCCACAAATGTAACAAGAAGTTTTATTCGAAGGCATAAAATAATAATTTAGTACAGATTAAAGCCAATAGCGCGAGCAATAATCGCAGAACTGAGATATCTGTATATATATTTATGGCCCACGGTGTACAGGTATTTACGAGTTGAACAGTTGAGGAGAATAGAAAAAAACATCAGCTAATAGTTTCCGAAATGCCGCTGTGATGAAATTTGTATTTCTCACAAGATAAACACATAAAATGAATATAGAATTGTTAACAACAAAAGAAAAGAGAAAAAAAAAGAAAAAAAGAAGAATAATCTATTTGTTTGTTCGTGGAAAATTCGATTACGCATTTTCAACAATTGCCGCCGCGGCGTCTTCGATGACTCGGCAATTATTTTCAATTTAGATTTTCTAATCAAAGTTCGTAGATTGACAGTGGAAACTGTTCCTGTTCCTGTGACTGTTACTGCTACTCTCACTGTGACTGTGATTCAATTACTTTTGCTACTCACCTTTATCAGCCTTTTCGGCATAGCAGTTGCTCCATTTCGAGGAATTCTTAGAGTAAACATTCTGCATTTTCTTACATATTTTTTACTTGTTAAAAATGAGACATGTCCATAGACTATTAGCACAGACTGTTACTCTCTCATTGCCAGTGATTCAATTACCTTTGCCCCACCCTTTATCACTCTTTTTGCACACTCATAATTCGATTTGGAAAGAATTCCTGAAGCCGAGTCGAACAATGGAAGCATTCTGCATTTTTCCATGCATATTTTTAAAATTTCTATTTGGGGCTTTTGGCGCTGCTTAAGGGGCAAATCAAATTAGATTCCGCTCAGTCTTCACTCTTCAGTCTTCAGTTTTCAGCCTTCTTCTGTTTTTTCTTCTCGTTCGTTAACTAAAAACTCTGTGACGTTGTTGTTGCCGCTGTCATTGTTGATGTCGCGTTTGTTGTTGCTTT
Source organism: Drosophila repletoides (assembly GCA_018150835.1). Taxonomy (NCBI): domain Eukaryota; kingdom Metazoa; phylum Arthropoda; class Insecta; order Diptera; family Drosophilidae; genus Drosophila; species Drosophila repletoides. The sequence continues at coordinate 508,875 of JAECWQ010000089.1, forward strand.
TATCTCTGTCTTTTTTTATGTTTTTTGTTCTTGTTTTTCTTGTTCTTGTTTTTGTTGTTGTTGTCGTCTAATTTGCGATAAACTGACAACAAGATTGCAGCTACTTTATTCAAATTATGTGATAAGCCGCAGCGTCGCTCTGCGTCGCTCAGCGCTGCGCAGCGGAGCCCCTCGTAAAGCAAACAAAACTGAAAGAACACAACAAAAACAAAAACAGAGATGAAAATAAATAAAGAAGAGGAAGAAACATGAAATACTCGAATAGAAAATGTGACACGAACCCCAAAAACCCCAAAAGCCAACCAAACGGTTAGCGTTTTGGCCACTGATTGTTCAGCTCTTAAAAGTTCTCCCTTTGGCTCTAAATACACTCGGAAAAGCTTTCTCCGTTTGGAAAATACTCTAAAATTAACTTCGAATGTTATTTAATTTTTTAAATATAGAGAACGCTTTTTCTCGCAGTGTTGCTGCTCTTTTAGCCTCCAAATTTTATTCAAGTCAGTTTTTTCTTCCCATTTTTCGCTCTTCATTTTTACTGTGTGGCTTTGCTGAGCGCTGAGCTGATTAGAGCTGATAATTTGCTTTTCGATAGAGAAAGAGAGACAGAGAGAGATAGAGAAGCACTTAGAGAAGGAGAGAAAGGCAGACAGAAAGGAGATATATCACGTTGAAGCGCCAACCTAACGAGCATTTAATGCGGGGCATCCGAGCTTATCGAACTGTGTGCACACTTTTCGTCCTCCCAAGGACGCCTCCCCCTCGCCCAGTCCCATCGATCAGCAAAGGGAAGGGAAGGGAAGGGAAGGGAAGGGAAAAAGAATCATAAAGAACAAACAAAAACAAAAATAAAGTGCATGAAAATCAATCTACGTCACGAGCGCCTACTTTTAAAAGGGAGTGTTGATAGAGCTAATTAAAAGATTAATCCAGTGGGGAATGCCCCTAATTAGTATTAGGAAAGGGCAACTTTATGGCAAGAGTTTTGATATTAAAAAGGCGAAGAGTTAATTGTATAATCTATTATGCAATCTAATTACATATTTCCAGAATTGATAGATAATTAGTCTGGAAAAGGTTGCAAAAATAAATAAAACATTAGACTCCAACTGCAAATGGATTACGCATACGCTGCGTTGACCTTTGCACTAGGAACTAGTTAGAAAGGCTTTCCAAACTGTCTACTAACTTGATTAAATTGCTATATTTATGTTGCTGGCCATAGGAAGCACTCCGGAGACGCAGAACAATTTCAATTTCACACATTAAACAAGAGGCAAATTATTTTAAGAGCCAACAGAAGCAGTCTCAAACTTTACCTTTTCGGGGGCACTTTACAGCTCGTGTTTGGACAGTTTTCCAGAGAATGACAAACACATGTTTGGCATACTGAAAGTTCTCTTACCTCTCTCTGCCCGCTCTCCGCACTTGCCACACTCTGTGGCAACAACACTCAAAGCCCGATGAGAGCATAAAGCAAAGTTGAAGCTGTCCCAAAGGCCAAACCCAAGTTGCAGCGTGTTCCCCTTGTTGCATCTCAGCAAAATACACCTTTTATTTGGCTTGTTATTAAAGCGTATTCATTGCATCCTTGTAAAGGATACTGTAACTCTGAAATGCATTGAAGGATCAAGATCGGCCTTCTATATCCTTGAGCTGCCAGAGAAACAATCAGTCTTAAATTTGGTGAGTGTCAACAATTTCCGGCGGTAGCAAAGTAATTGCTCATAATTAATCGGCTTTAATTTGCAGCAATCCAATTAAATAGATGAATTAAAATTGAAATTATAATTATTTAATCCATTTATTCTTCAGTTTTATTCGTTTTTAAGGCTTGGCTTGAGCTGAATATACAGAAAACGAAGTGAAAGGGAAGGGAACGATGAGGAAATGGAGTGAAATAAACTTTCTTTTGTTTCATTTTGCTGTTGTTTCGTATTTGTTTTGGTTATTTAATTTGACTTCTTTTAATCTGAATTTAATTTTAATGAACTTTTCTTTTCTTCCAATTCGAACAGCGAGGAAACGAGGAGGCACGAGAACTGGATCTTTACTGGCGGACCCTTCTACGTCCGTCTGCATTCCCGGAGAATCTTTAACTTGGCCAGCAAAGCGAGCAAAAAAGGTGAGCAAACAAAACAGTTCATTTAAATAGGTAGAATTATCATGTTCATAAAAAGTAAATAGCCTCCGCTTCGCAGTGGGGCAGTCCGAGAATAAAAGAATTTCCCAGAATGTACGGCCCAAGCATAGCCCCGGGGTCAGCACGTACTAAGCCGCTCTACGTATGCATATTTGTACAGTGAACTCTCCTTAAACAAAACTGATTATTATGCTTAAACAATTTGGCTGAGTCTCAAATCAAACATTTAGTTTAGAAAGCAAAAGTTCAGTTTCTCAGCCAAAGATCTGACCTTTCAATGGGCGTTCTAAAAGGTCCATTTTGTTCTTCATTTCGAGTGATCACTGTTCATTTATATGTGTGTGTGTGTGTGGGTGTGCGGGTGTGTGTGTGTTTATTTGTTTGCAGCCAGGAGCAGCGTAAAGTCGTAAATAATTTTTGCGCGCGTGTTGAACAAAAATGTTGAATGTTGAATAAATAAAAGTGGCATGTTTGTTGTTGCTGGCCATAAAATTGTTGTATAAATGATTAAACTCAGTTTTGTTGCCACAACTATTAACATAATCATGTGCGATGCCGCTGATACCCTGTATTTTATGGGCCATGAGAAACGGCAGGGAGAGCTGCATAAAAAACCGCCATTAAAACTGCACAAATTATGGCCATAAAACAATTTATCAAAATTCTCTGACATTAACTACCAACGGCACACATCACTCACGCATGGACCCCCCTCCCCCTCCCTTCGTTGCCCCCTACCTCTCATATATATATATATATATATATATGTACTCGATACATGTGCACTTATATAAGCGTATATTTATATGTGGATGTGTCACATGGACGAGCTCATTAGGCGTGAAAATGTCACGACCACAGACACAGCTCTACCCACACACACACACACACACTCAAGCACACACTCACACCCCCACACACACGCACACATAGAACTAATGTAGATGAAAATGTAAATAGATGAAGCATACATTTTAGTGCCATAATTATCTCACTTATTGAACAAGAATTGTATCGCACTGTCACAGCCACTGGCGCTGCAGATACCCTGTAAATTTGTACATTTGTAAATTCAATTTGATAGCCAGGCAATATAATTTAGAGGCTTCGAATTCTTTGCTTCTGTTAAGTTCAGGACTCCATTCGAGCAGCCAATATACCCGCTTTCTACTCAGTTGCTTAGGGTATGCATATAATAATGGAAATAGCACGCGACAAGCAACAGCTACAACAACTACAACAACAATAATAGCTAAAATAAGGACACACAAGCCATAGAGGGGGGCGCAACTAGACGATTGGGGAGGGGCCGGCTATGCCATTTGTTGCAAACTATTTTGTTGGACAGGCAGGCAGGCAGGCAGGCATTGATGACGCCATTGTCGTAACCACCGTGTGCTCTATATGTCCTCCGTGCCACGTCCTGCGTCGGAGTCGCTTTGCCCTTTCTTTTGCCATTGTCCCATTGGCATTGTCTGTTGTCCAGTTTTACGAGTCCTGCGCCATGTTAATGAGATGCAAATAAGGCGCTCACCCACGCTCCATTTGCTCGGCTTGCTCGATTTGCATATGGTCATATTCCTGCCATACCCTTATCTGCCATATATGTCCCACACACATATAGCAGTCCCAGATCCACATTTATGTCCACTTCCACGTTGACGTTGACGTCTGTCAGCCAGGACTCGTCGCATGCGTCCTAAGTGTGCCAAGGAGTTCAGCGCCTTTTGTCCCGCTTTGATATGGCAAATGAATGGGCCAAATGCCATTTGTTTTTCCTATTCCAATTCGTATTTGCACGCTGTCGCACACCAGGCTGCCCCACATCCGCATGTCAAATTTGCCAGTCAAAGTCAAAGTCAAACTTATCTGTGTGTGTGTGTATTTGTTGTGTGTGTGTGTGTGTATTTGTTGTGTGTGTGTGTGTGTCTGTGTGTTGCACACTCCAATTAGGCGACAAAATGCTGCTGCTGCTGCCAACATTTTGTCATGTCTGTTGATTTATTCGGTTTAGAATGCTGTCTGTGGCTGGTGCTGATACTCAGAATAGTTTTCGATGCGATAGTATCAATCATCGATAGGTTATCGAAAGTATTAAACAATGTTTTCAATTCACTTGTTATCGATAAGCGTTTGAAAGTATTTGAATCATTTTTTCAGTTTCACTTTCGAAGCTTCGTCCTAGGGGCGATAGTATCGCTCGTGTAATCTCGATAGTTTACCAACTCTAGCTTACACACACACAAACAGAGGTACACCTACGCGCAGACACATATTCATCGCATTACGTATACGCAGCGAGGCACTTGAGCTCAGGTTCGCTTAAGCGCTTTGCGTGTGCCAAAAAAGTAATTGCCTACTTTTGGGCGCTCGCTCAAGTGCTGCAGCTTGCAGCTTGCCCCAGCAGAAAGAAAGGGAGAAAAAAAATGAATATAAACCCCAATTTAATGTCAATAAACTAACTGAACACACACACACTCACTCACACACACACACTCACTCACACGAACACACACTTAGACACCCGCACAAATAGAATCCAAACACTCGCAGTGAAATGGGAAAAACAGACACAGCAAAACACTGACAATATATTACCCAAATAATAACAACAACAATCAGTGGCAGAGAGACAAATCCATTGCTGTCTTTCCCCCTTTTTCCTCCTTTTCCCCCCCTTTTGCCCTACACCCTTTCATTGACGTCGCTGTAACATTCAATGGGCATTTTCGTGCTGCGGTTTTTCTACTCATCGAAACAGGTTCTGACGTCAGAGGTTGCTGCTGCTGCTGGGGTTGCGATGCGATGCGATGAGTGCTACAATTCTGGTTACAGGGGGTACAGTAAACTCTCGCAAAGTTGCACACTGAAAGTCCTTAAATACAAAATAACTTACATAATCCTCTGGGCTAAAAGTATCCTTGATTTCCATACAAATTGCAAGGAGTACGATAAATCGTTGGCCTGCGATTTCGAGGTAGCACTGTACCCTGTAGAGCTACCATAACTGTATCCGTATCTCTATAACTGTATCCGTAGCTGTGTGTATCTAAGTATGTGTGAGACTGCGTGTGTGTGTGTGTGTGTGTATTTTTTCGGGGCATCCAAGTGCTATTTCAGTTTATTATTGTTGTTGCCCGAACCATTTGCTGCAAGCTGAATCGATTTCGATTTTGATTCTGATTTTGATTTGCCACAGACGCCACACTTAGTTTACTTAGTTTATCTAACCGCAGCCCCCTCCCCCTCCCCGTCCCCTGCCCACCCCTAAATGATCCTCCTCGAGTTCCGGCCTCACATTTGTATTTGTATTTGATATTCCCCTGATGCGATGGCCAACTTCCGTGTTATTATTGCACACTCTCCGTGAGAAGAGAACTGCAAGAAAAAGGCTGAAATAAATGTTAATTTACTGCAGCTTTCTTTAAGGATATTTATATAGATAGATATCTGATATATATTAAAGTTAATTGGATTTTCCAGTTGATCTCAGTGCAGAGTTTGGGCTACAGCTTTGACCTTGAAACAAACGTTAGTATAAAGGCCAAAAGAACAGCATTTATCGGCAGGCAAAACAGACCAAAACAGGCACAAATCAAAACAAACCAAAGGCAAAAGGAAAAACAAAAACAAAAACAGTCAACAGAAAAGTGTTTCTAATTGTAGCGATTCAATCAAATTGGCCAACAAAAGTTCAGCCCTGCTCGAATTCTGAGTGCAGCCACAACCAGCCAGCCATTCGGTTAACTCTAGAGATGGGCGCGTGTCGCAACACGACCTATACGATAGTTGCAAAACTGTGCACGTTTGGGTACTAATATTACTATGGGAGTTAAATATAATAGTATATTAATAGTTGTTATATCTTTCGGTATAAATATATATCTTTTAGTATCTGTTATCATCGACTTGCTTATCTTCCTTTACGAAATAGAATTTTTCGTGCTGACACGCGCTCATCTCTAGCTAAGAGTGCACAGCTGATGTTGCTGCTGTTGTTGCTGGCAGGTGTTTTTTTTTGGTTGGATGGTAGGGGAGGGGAGGGGAGTGGAGGCGGAGGGGAATGTCTAAGGTTAGGCTATAAGATCATTTTATATTTTTATAAACGCTGCCTCTCGATTTATTTGTCTGTCCAGATTGGCTGTTCATCTCTCTCCCTGTCCATCCGTCCATCCATCCATCCGTCCGTCTGTCTGTCTGTCAGTCAGTCAGAATGTTTGTTTGTTTGTCTATTTTTATATATCGCGCGATGCGAATCGGGGGCCATCGAAAAGTCTTCCAGCTTTGGATGCCCGCCACACTTTCTGTTTATCGAAGACAAAACAGTTTTTATTGTTGGAAAATTATTTTCAGTAGCGCAACACACACACGCACACACACACACACACACACACACACGCATACTCACACATATAAAGCAATTCACACATATAAGCAATTTTCATTGGAAAACTGTCCGACGACGTTGATCAAAGTGAAATGTGAAAAGTGAAAAGTGAAAAGTGAAAAGGCAACCGCAAAGGCTTCCAATGCAAATTTCCACACCAAAAGGCGGAAATGTTTTTTAGCACATCGTCAGCTTCAGCTCAGAGTTTGGGTTGGGGTTCGGGCTCATTTTCCGACTCAGTTGCCCCTCTCCTGTTCTTGGATTGGGTAAGATTTAAGAGTACAGTGTTAACTCGAAATAAAGACCGACTTTTCTATGCATCACAGATTATTTTAGAGAGTTGTGGAACCCAAGTGTCGTTGGTTTTACTGTGGTTCGTCTTTTCGAGCGACCTCTGTACAAGTATTTCGCATCGCTTCCGCCCTAAGACGCATTTGTTTTTGGGCCCTGACGCTATTTTTGGCCCAGAGTTTATTACGCATTCGAGGCACGAACTTGACGGGACTTTTGCCGTAAATATAATTACATTTCGCTCGCTCCACAACCAAAATTAAAGTTGGGCAACAGCAACAACTCAGTTAGACGCCTAATTAACAACAATTAACAAGAAATATTTTTGAGAATCTTTCAACTGTCCTTTCGGAGTGCAAAGTGCACTTGAAGTCAGCTGGGAGGATGACAGAAGGAAAGGAGAGGAAGGGAGGCTCAGACTAATTTTATTTTTCAGGGAAAAGCACAGAAGAATAGAGAAGCAAACAAAGCCAAATTGAGCGGCGCTTTTCCATTGTTTAGCTCGGTGCAGGGTATCTTAGGGTAGACTGACAGGTAAATACGATGCTAGACAGATCTGATGTTAGGCAGGGTATCTGCAAGTCGACTATGCAGCCAGCACATTTCTTTTAGCTAGTTTTTATTTTAGCTCTGGTTTTAGTTGTTGACATTTCCATTGGAGGAGCGGAGAACTGGAGAAGCGGAGAAGCGTCGAACGGCACTTAGGGAGAAAATCTACGCGCAAATGCCATTTATATTTAATTTTTCATTTTGGAACGTTTGCCGTCATACTTTGTGCACTTGATCCTCGTAAAGACAGGACGTGACATTACATGCCAGGACTTGACAATGACAATGGCCAGGACGCAGGACACAGATAACGTAGAGAGGAGAAAGGAGCAGAGCGAGAGAGAGAGCAGAAAGGAGGGGACCAAAAAGAGAGACTACAACGGATGTGAACAATAAATTTGATTCAATTGCTCTTGAGCACTTGCTCCAGTATTGAACGCACTCGTATTGGATGCGCCTTTCAAAATAGAGTCTATCTTGGTCCCTTTGTACTCTTCTTCCTCCTAGTCTCAGTCTCCATCTCTGTCTCTGCCTCTGAGTCTGTCTGCCCACTGTCGCCGTCTGATTGTGCATGACCAGCATTCGATAAAGGAGCTGAGCTGAAGCGCAATAACAATGACAATGGGAATTTCACTCGCAGCCAGGGCTCCTTACCCTTACCCAGCCCTGCTGCTTGCTCCTTGTTCCGCCTACTTCTCATTCTCCTTCTCCTTGCCAGCTTCCGGTTCGTCTCCTCCGCTGACAAGCGGAAGTGAGCAGCGGCACAAAGAGCCCAGCCTCGCTGCTATAAACGCGTTTCCTGCGGTTTTCCCCTATTCAAATACACTCGGAAAAAACATTGCTGCAAACTCTGTTTGAATCTGTATCTGTTTTGTGTCCTGTTTATCTTAACTGAAGAAATCTATCTTAAAATATAAACCAGTTTTCAAGGCTATTTCTGGGTACACTCGAAAATAAACTTGGCAACTTTGCGAATTCTCTATTTTTTCTCCAAGTGTAGAAGGAGTCTGTTGATGCCAATCTGCGAGTAGCTGCATCACAATTGCAACTTCCAACTCCTCCATTGTCGCTTTTAATTGCCACAGACTTTGCTTTTGGCCAGTGCGACTAGAGTTTATTTACTACTACCAACTCTCAGCTGGCTTTCATTTTTCGGGCCCTCTCTTACCCCCGCACAGAGCTCTGCTGGCAGCTTATGTCAGAGTTTAAGAGGCAAAAGACCAGGCTATTTTCGACACGCCAAGGATTTTAATACCCTTTCAGATTGCAGCTAGAGCGCCACTCTTTAAACTCTTTAGAACTGCATAATAGCCAAGGAAAGAGTATGCAAAATCAGGCCAGAACATGACCAAAAGCTTACCAAAAAAGTTGGGTGTCTGTGTGAGAAATACGTGGCATAAATCCATGATATATTGTCATTTGCCTAACAAATGCAGTCAGCTGGAAAAGGAAGTAGAGGAAAGATTCCCTGCTCCTCCCTGCCCCAAAGGCCAACTCCCAAATACACTTTGGCTCCTGTGCACTCATCCAAAAGGAAATGAAATACATTCCACCACTACAATATGCTCTGTACCCAGTCTGCATATGCATATTCCCATAAATTATATATTTATACAGGGTATAACGCAGAGCTGATAAACAATAATGTCACCTCCACAAAGGCAAATGCAAAACAAGCATTTTGCTGGCTTTGCACAATTTGCAGGGAAACTCAGTGAGAAAAATACGATTTATACTAAATGGGAATACTTCTAGATAAAAGGCTTGCACTGAGAGAAAATTCAGTGCACTTCGGAGAATCGATATGAGAGAGGCTGCAGTTGAGTTTGGTTCTTCTTCTGTCGAATGTAAATGATCTTAAAATAGTAGTAAAATAGAACTGAGGAAATGGGAAACTATTTGAAAACTTGGCTCTTGTTTTGGGATGCCTGGAGACTATTTAAATATTTGGAAAATATTAAATATTTCTCGCCATTTTCCAGCTGGGCAACCAAACTATTTATTAAGTTGTTTGCGCTCGACAGAAATTGATTTTCAATAAATTATTTAATGCCCATTTGGGAATATTTTAAATTTTAGTTCGTGAGCAGCATGTGAGCCATGTGAACCATGTGAACCATGTGAAGCATGTGAAGCACAGCGGAAGCAATTAAATAATCCAATTTTGAATAGTGTTCCAGCATTCCCAATTTGATTCTCAGATATTTCAATATTGGAGCAGACTTTGCCTGAATGAATCCATTGAATAAACTCGAATTTCACTCCTTTTTTTATACATTTTTCCATATGTCAAATTCGGTTTTCGGATTTCCATTTACATTGAAATCAAATATTTAAATTTCCATTTAAATTATTGGCCAGCCTCGTTTGTTCCGGTTCAAATTAAAAAGCGAATGTAATTTTCTCTGTTTTTTAAAGCGAACATTTTTTATTCGCTGCAAACTATTCGAGCATTGAAAGGACTTTTTCCTCCTTTCATTTGATTCCAATATTTGTTTACATTTAATTTGCATTGCCAGTGACAACTGTCAACTGCAGCCAGATTTATTATACATTAAATGGAAGCAAAAAGGGTAAATCAAATGGCCAAAATGGGCAAAAAGCAGATGTCCCTTTTCCTTCATATGCCACTGCGAGGATTCTCTGGCAAACGAGCCAATTATTAGGTCCTTTGCACCAGACCGCAGCATGTTGTTTGTGCCCTTCCAGAGGGTCCTTTAACTATCTCACGAAAAGCTTGAACGCATCATTGATTATTGATCAGATCTGTCTTTTTATCTACTTGGAAATAATATAATAATCGAACTACTATATCTATTATATGTTTAATAATCAATTGATTATGCCAGCCTGCAAGTGTATCTAATGTTCGGTGTGGCTAGCTCTGTCTGTGATGAAATACTCTCTTTGTTTTTGCTCTGCCCAGTTTTTATTGCTGTTTATTCTAATAGAAACACGTGAAATTGATTCCAGTTCTTCATTTTAAAAGAGTGCAGAATTATAAACAAATGTTATTGACGTGGCCAGTAAAAAACTCAGAGCGCTGAGCAGAGTTCAATCATATTTGGCCAATCATTCCGGAGACCATTAAAAAAAAGGCCGCAAAGTTAAAAGCCATAAAAAATATGCACAATATGCTGCTGTTTTATTTGATAATTTTTTATTATTCTGGCCAAAACAAATAGAGATATTCGACTGTTTTATACCCGTTCCATTCGTTTAACAATTAAATGAAAATATTCCCAATAATGTTGAATTTCCCCGAAACTTTCCTCTTCCTTGGAGCGGGCAAAGCAGCTCCTCTCCACAGCTGTTGAAGTCCAGAATAAAAAACAATGAAAGGACATGCGTGTTATGATCTGTTCTGTGGATAATGAAAATGTTTCTCTGTGTTGGACATTTATATGTTACGAGTAGATTTAATGGCTATTTTCTAAGGGGGCTAAAACAATGAGAGCCCTCTCTCTCTCTCTCTCGCTTTCTCTCTCTCTTTCCCTTCCTCGTTTCGCTTGGTTTTTTGTATAAAACACATTTTATCAAACAACAACAAAAGCGGGACAAGAGGAGCTCGTAAAAAGGACAAACACATGGAAAGCCATTTTCATTTCGTTTTCCCTGCTGCTGCTGCTATCTCTGCCTCTGCCTCTGCCTCTGTCTCTGCCTCTGTCTCTGCCGCTGCCTCGGCCAACGCTGACGCTGACGCTTATTGTATGCGAATTACATGCTCAGAATGGCGCATACAACGCATAATCTAATAATATTTTATGGCCAATGGGCCTGTAATGGCCAGCAGGCACTTGCGAGAGTCCGTTGAACTTGCAGGACGATCAATAAATAAATAGGAATCTCAGCTACTTAAGAGTACTTTTTCATTTTAACTTGAGAATTTTCTGGCAACGTCATCAATTTCCTTGATTTTAACAAGCTTCCCTCCCCACGCTCTCCTCCCCCGACCTTCTGGCAGCGACTCTGGCATTAATGCCGCAATTAACATTTATTATTATATCGCGTATACGCCACGTATGCTGCTTGACACTGTTTTATTTATTGCGTTTTAATGCTGCATTTTTATTAGCATTTTTATTTGTTCGAAAAGCTGTAGAAACTTTTAATACTCCCCCACAACTAAGCTGTGAATAATGGCGATGAAATGCTGTTTTATATTGGACTTTAGTAGAGCTCTGAAACTATCCACAGTATCCAATCGATAAACATTTCTTTTCTCATCAAATTTCAAATAAATATCAATCTAAATTCATTTGCTTTGCAACTTTAATTGAATCAAGTGAGCTGTGAATCAAGTGAATTGTTTTTGGCCAGAAATCTTCGAGTATTCTACGAAAACTGACCAAGTAGGTGGGGAACAATGCTTCTATTATGAGTATTTTTATTGTCGCCTAGTCAACCGTAGACAAATGAGACGTGATGATAATTCAGTCAATCAGTTTATACGAATACAGTTTGGAATTGTGGCCTAAATATAGCAGAGGCAGCGGCAGAGGCAGTGGCAGAGGCAGAGACAGAGGCAGAGGCATCGCCAGCGGCAGCAAAGCAGGCGAAAGAGCAGTGCAGAGTGTAGAGACAAAAGCTTTATAAAAATATTTGTGAAACGAATAAATGCCAAAAGGCCGAAGAGTAAAAATAAAAATAAATGCTTGGCGAATTGAGAACGCAACAACAAATCGAAATAGAAAAATAAATAGAAAAAAAAATACATATAAAAATGTTGCTGCTGCCGCTGCCGCTGCCGCTGCTGCGGGGGCTCCAATTATCAGTCTATCACTTGGGGCACCTGCCCAGGGGGCGTGTGTCCGGGTGTGGGCGTATCTTGCAGAATGTTTGTTTGTCTGTCTCTCTGTCTCTCTGTCTGTTTGCCAGTTTGTCTGTATGTTTGTCTATTCCCAAATGCCATCAAATTTGAGCAAAAGACAAATGACATGCGCCAAAAATGAAAACCAGATGAATTTTAGATGACGCCATAAATAAAAGTAAGATGGAGCCCAGCAGCCCCAAAGGAGACAACTGAACCGAAAGGTCATCGATTAATGTAAGCCAAAGATAATTATTATCATTGATCAAGAGTTGTCAGCCACTTGGATGGGAGGGGGATTTTCAAAAGTATTCAAAAATAACAATGGAATCTGCACAGAAAATAGATTAATGAGAGGGCTGCCAACAGTTTTGAGTACAAATTTTATTGGCCAACAGAAAAAGGGGCACGTCACAGTGAGGAAAAGCGCTCTCCCACACAGCTAACTAATGTGTGTGTGTGTACAGTGAACGCTCGCAGAGAAGAACGTTTCAATTCCATTATTAAAATTTGTTTTTTCTTTTAAATTTCGAAACAATTTGCTGACATTTCAGTTTCCACTCTCTTCCAGCTGAATTGAATAACATTTTCAGCATGCGAAATGCAATCAATTTTGTTGAATAATTTGCATTATTGTCCACTGTCCTGCAGCTGTATGCGTGCCTATATATATATACGTATTTATGTGTATAAGTGTTTACTATTTGCCACAATGTATTTATTATTGCATACTTTCAGGCAAACATGAATATTGGCATTGCACACAAATGGGATAAATTATCGCCGCGAGAGTTTTTGCAGCTCCAGGAACTGGCCTCATGTAAGTGCGATATTATTGGAACAAATATAAATAATTGTGGCCGCATTAATATGTATTTTAAATATGAAATTTTAGCATTTTTATTGCAAATTTATTAGCGGAAATTCAGTGCAGAGCAATTTCCCATGGCTGGTTTTTCAATTGTCGCCCAATTTAATGCATTTCCTTTCCTGTTAGAATACTTTGTTTGAGCTGGAATAATCATTTGTGATTTATTGACTCGTATCCTCATTTAAATTGAAATTTTGTAGACTGTTTTTAGCTATTGCTAAGCAACTTGCAACAAAGTTTAAGCCTGGCCCACCCTTGCGTATACGTAATAATGCTGACGATGATTATAGGCAACTGCATGCGCCTTGAGCTTAAATGTTTGCCTTCCCTCTGCCAACAAAGCTTTTGAGATACTTTATGTGTCTCTGTTTGATAATCCACACAAGTTGCAAGAGGAACAAGCAGCAGGCAGCAAGGAATAGCCAAAAGTTGAGCTCTGGCCAAAAGCTGCTTGACATGGCAAAGTAGTCACCTTTCTATGCGGCTTTTGAGCATGATATTGCACTACATAAAGCTGGCTTTAAGGGATAACTTGCATATAAGCCCACTTGTCTACAAGAGGCTTAAAATTCGTCTCTACACAGAGAGAAAAGGGCCAAGAGTTTCATACTTACCTGGAGGAGTATTCGGCATTGCGGTTTAATAGCTCTTGACTTAAGAAAAACCCTTTTTTATTCTAGCCTACTTGCAGCATGTTTAACCCCATTTAAAGCCATGTCTAAGACTTAAGCTATTAAGTTTTTCTCTCTGTGCATTGTCTGTAATAAAGCTGAAATAGCTGCTCTGGGAGTATGATTAAAAATTTCAACTGCTCTGTTCAGGCATAGCAACAATTGAGAGCCACAAATGCAAGTACAGTACACACTAATGTGCAGCGACTGGGGGCGCCTTTGTAGGCGTGTCACCTCCATATTAGAGTGCCCTCCAAGCGCTTTCTACGGAGTGTCAGCGACAGCTGCTGTGCAAGCCATGAAGTATTCAAGTGCAGCTACTCAAACACTCATGAAACATTCACAACACTCACAATACTCACAACACTCAGACAATCGATTTAGTTGCGGTTGCATCAACATATTTGCTCTGCATATTTATTAACTGCAGCGGCAACTGCAGCTATTTGGGCCAAAACATTAGTTTGCGGCGACTGTCATAGAGCGACTGGCCACCCTCGCTTTGTTTCCATTAGTTAATTATACCTGACACTCGCTCACCTGTTGTCGTCTGCCGCTTCTCTCCCTCTGCCCATTCCACAGCCTTTGCCTCACCTGTCCACCCTGTAGCCAAGGCGTGCCACATTTAAGGCGTCGATTAAACTGGCGCCACTGGAGCAATTGACACGAAGCTCCGAAACCAAAGAGCTAGCGGGAAATACACTGTAAAAATTGATTCTAAATCTCTTAGTTTATATAACATATGCAAAACCAAAACATAGTTTTTGTTTAACCTTAATCCTTGTTTAATCCTTCAAACTGCCTGCCAAAAGTATGCCAAGTAAAGCAGAGCGAATTCTATTCAACGTTTCACTTGCCTCCAACTTCGCGCAGTGTAGCGACAGCTCTGATACTTTCACATAATTTTATACGCAAGAATTAATATCCTTAAAGAAAAAAGAGAAGAAAGTTGAAGTGCTGATACCTGTGTCAGTCAGAGGAGAGCTTAGAGCGCTTTACATAATTCCCCTCGTCTTCAGTTCAATCTTATCTTAATGTTTCTTCCTCTCTTTTTTTGTTGCAGACTCGACGCGAAAGCTGCAGGATGTGCTGCAGGAGTTCTGTGCGCCCAGCTCGACAGCCACGCCTAAATGCATACCAGATGGGGTAAGTGGTCAGCAGGTTTAATTTCATTTATTATTTATTATTTATTTAATGGAATATATACTATAGATAGAGTTGTTTATTTTCTTGCAAATTTAATGTGCCAGCAACCTTCAATTTTTCAATTAATTCAAAGGAGTCACAGGACCTGCTTTAAGGCACCAGCAGCAGCAGCAGCAGCAGCAGCTGTGGCAGGGGGCAGTGGGGCAGGACACGTCGTAAGACGAGTCAAGATTGCTAACAATTAAAGGTGGATGGGGGATGGAGGGAAGGTGGCTCAGGGTGGTTCATCGCCATAGTAAAAGATATATTCTTACATGTAGCTAAGCCTGTGCCTTTTAAAGAGAGCCTCTGGCTCCTTTCTAAGCCGATGAAAGGCGAGTCGAGCCTCACAGTGCCCGACACACACACACACAAGTAAACAGACAAGGATACGGGTTGGCTTGAGCTCCTGTGTGTTTTTATACGCTATACCCATTAAAAATTGCTATAAAGGGTATACCAGATATGGGTTAACGTATACAACAAGTCTCTTTATCCATTCGAACGATTGTGGATAAATAAAATAGGCAAATAGTTTGTTGCAGATGAGTACAGAGTATCTGCTAGTCGATCACTCCCAACTTGCACTCTCTTATTTGTTTGTATCCTGTGTGGCCGACAAAAAAAGAGTGAAAGATTGAAAGTAAATCTTCTTATACATACAATAAATCACAGACATTTTTCAACTTTACGCCTGAATGCCAAATTGAAATTGAGGCTGGAGGCTGAAGGCTGAAAGCTGAAGGCAGAAGGGGGAGTGGCTCAGCTGACTTCTGACTTCTTCTTGCCGGAAAGGAAGCCCGCTCAGGTTGGCAACTAACGGCCAGGTTTATAGTAAATTAAATTGAAAATAAACGCAACTGTTCACAAGAGAAAGGGAGGCAGAGAGAGAGAGAGGAGAGAGAGAGAAAGAGAGAATGAGAGAGAGAGGGGGGAGGGGGGAGGGGGCAGAGGAGAAGATAACCTTGCGACAGATTACCTGGCAACCGTAATCTAACCAAACCTGAGCTAACCTTTTGCCATCAACAAAGATGGCAAAACACAGGTAAAAGCAACTTAATAACGCAGCCAAAAGAGAAACTCGCTTCTTTTCTTAACTGAAAACCAAATTGTGAGAGTAAAATCATCAGTCGAACAAGTAGGAAAATTGGTGGTTTATTGCTGCAGTCTTAAGGATATCCTTCAAGCCTTTAATTCAGCTCTATAATCCTCTGGGGACAACACTGCAATCAATGTACGCAAACTTACAGCACCCCCACACACACACAACAAATCTGGGTGTGTGTGTGTGTGTGTGCGAGTGTAGTTCATGTTTGAGTTGAGTGCAGTTTGAGTTGGGTTTGCAATTTGTTGTCAAATCTACTCAGCCATGCTCATTTATCCCCAATACTCGTCCTCGTCCTCGTGCTGGTCCTGGTCCGAGACAGAGACAGAGACAGAAACAGAGGCGGGAAGGGGGAATGCCTCTTTTTGGTGTCTGTGTATCTTTTGCTAGTGTAACCAAATGGAAAAAAGTATAATTAAGTTTGCTCTTTTGCCACCTCCCCCGTATCCCGCGTCTCTTTCCCCATCCCCATCCCTTGTCCCGGCACAAGCAATTTGTTGGGAGCCGAATATTTTTTACGCTTTTACTGTATTCACTTTGATATTGAACACGTTGACAGCGGATGAATACGAATACGAATACGAATGCGAATACAAATATTCATTCCAACTCTTGTTCCCTCCCTGCACATTTGTATTTGCTTTTATTTTTTCTCTTTTTGTTGAAGGATTTGTAGCTTTGAACGCTGAAAGTAATTCCTGTAAATATTTTAGCGAATGAAATGAATCGAAATGCCATGTTATGTTATTTCTGCAACTCCGTACGTGCCATCGCTGGCAGTTTTATAGCTAAAAATAGCTTGAAATGCTTTTTATCCTACGTACTCCTATACCCCCTATGGGGGTCTGCGTAAGTGCAGCATATCCGGCTCAACATACTGTGATTCCATGATCTCTTCGTGTACTTCCAATCCTGATTGGCAATAAAAGACACTTATGGCTTAGTCTTAAGGCCTGCATTGAAAAAGACGCCGTTCATGAGGCGTTTACTATAAATCAGTAAATTATATTCATAAAGTAAAGATGAATAGGCAAGTCTGTCCGTCCGGTCTATTTCTTAGCTTTCAATAGCTCCCCTTGCACCCTTGCAACTGGCTTTGGAATTCGTGGAGCAAATGCTTCAGGTAGTCAGTGATAGAGTTGCCATGAACTCGATAACAATAATATCGATATCCTGCCTGCCACATATCGATAAGTTTATATAAATCTATTGTTTATATCAATCGTATGGCAAATGTCAATATAAATCGATTATTAATATCGAGACATCGATTATTGTAGAGGATTTAGTTCTTAGTTAAGTATTTCTTAGAGAAGAACAGAGTATTTCCTCGTCGGGCATTCCGAACTAGATCGTCCCAACTTATTTTATTATGAAAAGCTGCTTACATGTAGCTTGAGGTTCTGGTTCTGTTTTTGTTTCAAGTTCAGCTTCAGCTTTGACGCTTCAATTAAGTTAATTAAAGGGGAACCCTTGAAGTGTCTTGTCTTTTATTTAGCACTCAGCGATTGGCTTTGGCATTGAATTATGCTGTCGTCTCCAGCTTCTTCTACGTCTTCCACGTCCTCTTCTGCTGCTGCTTGACGAACAGCTCGAAATTTGTTTAGCCAGAGGGCTCCACTCCAATTTCAATTCCGATTCTAAAAGCTTAGCATAATGAGACGAACTGGAAACTTTGTGCAGCAAATTTGAAAATTTATTGCCACAGCTTTGTTTTGCTCAATTTGCTAAGAACACGACGACTTCTCTCTGCTTAATTGTAAACTGAGGCAGCTTGTCGAAATTAGCTGAAAGCAAAAGAAACCCAACGAATTTATATCAGGCATTCCATTGTTGTCTCTAAATCTGGCTTGATTACAGCATTATGCTTCAGCTATTCGGTTAACTATCCTCAATTGAATAAAGTTTAAACTATTTGTGGATTCTTATTTAATTGTGAATTTTCGCTACTCTTTTTACCATCATTTTCCAGCAGAGTCTGGACTAGGCATAAGCAGAAACGCATTAATAGATTGTGTTTTGCATTTTTTAGTTGCTGGGGAAATTGAGATTTATTTGCTGCTATTTTTGGCAGCAAACAAAGTGCATAAAGTTTGCTCTGCGGTTGTCAAATTGTGATTTGTGCTGCTTTCAACGCTGCGTATACATAATTTACGCGCTGCCCTGAAAAGTAGGCAACGAATGCGAACACTCGTACATAATGAATGCAAAGCGCAGATTACGCCCATGGTTTCACGTGGGGCGTGGCTCAGAGTGTGTGTGTGTGTGTGTGTATGTGCGGGTGTGTGTGTGTGTGATAAAGAGGAACAAATGGTCGAGAAGCGCAACATGTTCGTGTGATTATCAGT
The DNA here is from genome assembly GCA_018150835.1 of Drosophila repletoides. NCBI lineage: Eukaryota > Metazoa > Arthropoda > Insecta > Diptera > Drosophilidae > Drosophila > Drosophila repletoides. Next base: position 527,232 of record JAECWQ010000089.1, read on the forward strand.
GCCCAAACGGGCGTGTGTTCATGTGTGTGTTTGCCTGTAATGGGATATCACGCATACGCACTGAGCGCCCTCAAATATGCGTGAATCTTTATTCATTAAGCCACGCGCTCACGCATAACGGCATAACAGAATAACGGAATAACACATAACACAGCAAACGGCTAACGTGGCTGATACCACCAAAACTAGAGACTCTAACGGATTTTTAGGGACTTTGAGGACTTTCGAGTCTGTGCAGCCTACACTCAAAAAGATTTTAAGGGTGAAGCTTTGCTGGAACTTGAATTACTTCAATTAAAGATTTTAAAACTTAAGGAAATTGTGGCTTAAAGGGAAGGCTTTTCTCATTTTATTATTGTTATTGTTTTTATTCTATTTATATTTGCTTTTCTCCAAGTGTAAATTGAGGCTGCTGCTGCTTTCGCACGCGTATTTCGTATCTCTTTGCCTGCTAAATAAATTTTGTTAACGCAATTCGCGTGCCATTATTATAGTGCGAGTGTGTGTGTGAGTGCTCATGTGTATAGGTGTCAGTGTGTGTGTGTGTGTGTGTGTGTGTGTGTGCTGTACAATATGGCGTTACTGCTACGCCTGCTTTTGTTGTTCTTCTGTTGTTTTTCCACATAAGCGTGTCGTTGCCATTTGCTCTTGGCTCCACTCTTTAAGCCATTTTGCTTGCCACTTTTGTTTTAATGAGCCTGAAAAGGTATTATGATTTTATCGTGAAATGTGTAACCAAACTTGTAGAACATCCAGGAGCCATAAGAATGATTGGACGACTGATAAATGCCAACATTATTTTGGAAACAGTTCAGTCAACTCCAGGATTAATCGAGTCCTTTTAGTCCAACTACAGCAATGCTATACAAACATCCTAAGAGCTTGCTGGCAGAGTATTTAACGCTTCGGATAGATTAACGCCGTTGTTGTAGTATAAATTTCCATTTGCTCGTATTCAGTTTCATTATCTCCCATTCCCAGCGCCCACCCCAAAGTGCCCGACCAGGCCAGGAGGAGACTAGAGAGCTAAGTAAACCTCGAAGCTTGGCGTTTTCTTAATGTTGTCGGCTGTCATATATTTTGTTTTATGCTCGAAATTTAAAACGAAATTTAAGGAAAAGAACAACAAAAAGGATCCTGGGATGCAGAAGATTGCGAAACTCATAATAATGAAGATAATAATGATAATGTTGCGTTACTATAAAGCGCTTTGCGGCCAGATACTTTAGCTATCACAAATAAAAGGGTATATTAGCTAAGAAAGTAGATAAGCCACAAATAGAAGCAGCTACGGGCAGGGCTTGAGAGTAAAAGGATTATCATCGATGCTATTTATTTGTATGTCCACTATGAATGTCTCAAATAGTGTCTTCTTTGCCCAGGGTATCTTTGAGTCGTCCCTGTTGATAGCTTCCGTTATTAATGCTTCTTGTTTTCGCTTCATTCGCTCATTTTCCAATTAATGGTTGCTTCCAGGCGCTGGCTACGCGTAATGTCTGTTGCACAATGCCACGAACTCCTCCTCCTGCTGCTCCTCCTCCTCCTCCTCCTCCCACTCCCACGCACTCGCCCACGCCTCTGTTTATCTGACAAGCGTAACAGTAACCAGCAGCTGGTAACTGATAAATAACTGGTAACGGGTAAAGGGTAACCGGGTAACCGGGTATTGGCTAGCGGGTAGCGGGTTACGGGTGACGGGTTACGGGTAACCGGGTACAGAGTAGTTAGTCCTGTCCGACTGTGCGTCGTGTAAGAGGCTTAAAGCGTCATTTCTGTTTACACAACGAGGGGAGCTTGGATGCTGGCGGAGGGCCATACAGAGAGGGCGGGGCCGGGGCCGGGGGTGGGGGTACTGGAACGTGTGTCCATCAATGTCATCATATCAATGCGTCTATCAATGTCATTCCATTGTTGTTGTTACGGTATTGAAAACACGAGTAGGAATACGGGCCAGCTACACGTGCTATTGACATGTAATTCGCCAAAAGGTTCCACTGTCACTCCTCACTCCTCACTGCTCGCTCCTCAAGGCCGCACAGAGGCCCCATTGTGGGCTCTGCCTGTCTTCCGCGCATTCATAAAAACTTTCGCAGATCCTCAAAGGACATTTACAGTCACGTACAGCGCAAGACACCCGAAATCACTGAGAATTATATAACCATTTTGTGTGTATTTTTGTCTCTTCCACTGGTAAATACCGAGTATTTTAAAAGTATTTATAAATTCCAGATGCATACTGAACCAGCCAAAGAGCCAATCTTAAAGTCGCTTCTCCAGCTCCTCATATGACGTAGAATAGAGTTTAATTTAATATAGTTATTTGTTATAGTCCCCACTGCAGTTAGCTTGCTTTTTATCTGGCTTGAACTGAAACACAAATTATTATATTAAGTATACGTATTTGCAGGACATCGACTTTGATGGCTTTCGACGGTTCCTGGATGCCTTTCTGGACTGCGAGACTCCACTGGATCTGGCCAAGCATTTGTTTGTGTCCTTCCTCAAGCCAAATGTCACCCAGGCTCAGCTGCATGGAAAGGCGCTCAATCAAATGGCGGCCATTAGCAGCACAGCCGCCTGTGCGCCTGTCACGTCCCATACGAAGGGTAAGCCGAGGCACATATGATACCCTCTCCTATATATACCCCCTGTATACCCCTTGTATACCCCTTATATACCTATCCATATCCATTTGGAGTATACGAGACCTGGTTTAATAATTGAATACCATTTTTCACTGGGTCTGTCTGTGGTAATTAGGCTCCATACCGAATATCAACAGCATTTCCGAACTGATGCCGCAATGCAGCATTGGAGGCGATGGCCAAAGCCAGGTTCCACCACGCAGCAGCTTTGTGGATAAAATCCATGGTATTACGGATAAGTTACAGCACTCGCTGGGTGGCCATTTGACGCACGATCCCAGCAAGACAGGTGAGTGAGAGAATCGTGATTCCAGAAAATGTATTCTCACAATTTCGCCAATTAATTTGCAGTTTTTTCCTGAGAAAATCTATCTGAAAGAATATAACGAATTGACAGAAATGGTAAATAATTCTTTTTATTTTCTCTCTGTTCTTTGTTCTCAGGCAGCGTACATCCGATGCTCACTGTAACGCCCAGCCCCCTGGCCAGTGGACCGAGCATGTTCCAGGCGAACAATGCTGCCCGTCGGTCTGTGGACTCGAGTCCTTCGCATTCCCAAACGAACCACTCGCAAATGTCGCGCAATTCGTCGAAGAAGAGCAACAATTCCGTTAATTGCAAAATTGATAGTGAGTATTAATTAGATTCGAGGTCCTGCGAGTCCTTCGCTTGATATGACTAAATTACAATGTGGCCTCCCCCTCGACCCCTTGCTCCCCATATGACTTACGGCTTTTGAGTTTGAGTTTGACTTTCAATTAGGCGTCCATTGTGTTCGAGCCAAGACAACTGCAATTAGCCAACTTGCCACAGAATGTGGGCGTACTCCTCCTCTTCCGGTTGCCCCCATATATCCCTATACAGTCAGTGAAAACCATTGAGGAAATTCAACTCAAGTATTAAAGATTTCAGAACAGGAAGAAAAAGTTTCTACCCTGGAAAGTTCTTCAAGTAAACCTGAAATAAACTTTTTTTTTTTTTAAATAGACACTTTGGATTTATTCTTTGATTTCGAATAATAATCTCTGAATTTTGGGAATTGAATAGAATAAATTTAGGGGTATTTTTCTGAGTGTATATCCTGGCTGATAGGACGCAAGCTGTGGGCCGCAGCTGCAACTGGCATTTGCAACTGTCACTTGTAAACTTGATTACTTTGACGACAGACAGACGGACGGACAGACCGACGAACAGACGGAGACAGACGCTACAGGATACAGAGAGAGATATGTAGAGAACTGTGGAATTGGCTGGCATTTGGCACGCAGTAAGCGCATAATAAATGAGCAGCTCAGTGCAAAGTGCAGCCACATTCGGAGACAGAAATCCCCCCTCCCCGCTGCTGGAGGCATTTTCCGACAGGACATTCCGATTCTAATTACCAACTGAATAAATGAATATTCGCCTGTCTGCTTGCTGGCTTGTTTACATAAGCCAAAATCAAAAACTTTGGGAGCCACTTCTAATTAGCCGGCTCTTTCGAGGTCGAACCTAGAGGTAAACACACAAATCCGCCGTACTACGAGCTGTACACGAGAGCAGAAGAGTTCATAAATTATACATAAATACCAGGAAAAGGAAAAGTTAAAAAGTCTCGAGAACTCGAGAAGTCGAAAACTCGAAAACCCCAATCCCCAGCCAAGCCAGGCGATGGGAGTTACGGAAAAAGGAAGCGGAAGTGCCGGCAAACAGCAAAAGAAACCAGAGGCTCTAAGAAATATGCTTAGGCAAACCTGCCCGACTTCTAGATACCCTGTAAGGGACAATTCCTACCTACTTTTCTTTCTTGATAATCAAATAGAATAGCTCGCTCCACTCTTTCTCAAAAGAATTCACTTCTCTTAGCGAGCTTGACTGATTTAGTCTGGCATACTCCTCGTATAGAGTATACAGGGTACAAGAGATAAGCAGCAACAAAATAAAAGGAAAAACAACAATGTCTCAGATCATGTCGTAAATCAACGCCCAATTAGAAGCTTTTTTTGCATTTTCACCAAGTGCGCCGCGCCATTGCGTAAAATTAACATTCATTGCAAGGATAAAGAGAGAGAGAGAGAGCGAGAGAGAGAGAGAGGTGAACAGTGAGGCCCAAAAGTATGCTACGAAAAGTTATTTGTCTGGCTTCGACTGCTGCTGCTTCTCCTCATTTCATTTTTTTAGCCATTTGGTTTCATTCATTTCGGCTCGTTTGAAATGTGTACGAATGATTAATGAACGTAAATTTCATTTCATTTTTTCTTCTTTTCTTCGCATTTTCATTTTCTTTTTCCTTTTCCGTTTTTTTTTTCATTTTTCTTTTGTTTTGCATTGGGTTTTGTTTCGGGCTCTGTCGTTTCACGCATTTTAGCAGCAATTGTTGGCAGTTTTTTTTCTCTTGGCCTGCCGAACGTCCTTTGTCCTGTCGCGTCCAAAATGAATAAGAAAAAGGCAAACAGCAAACGGCAAATAATGAGAAGAGCGCACAGTGCCTGCCTCCATTTTTTGGCCCGTTTTCCGGGCATTGCTATTAGCATTATATATTAAGTCAGTAAAACATGGCATAGGCTTGCCCTGCCCCTCATTCGTTCCCCCTGTCTCCCGTGTCCTGTGTCCTGTGTCCTGCGTCCTGTGTGGGCGCTGTAAGCGCTAATTGGATTAGTTTTGCTTTGGTTTTATTTATTTTGCTGGGGGAGAGGGGCGGATGAAAGGAGGATGGGGAGATGCATGAATATTGTTTCGCTGTGTGCTCAGCAAATTAAATTTATTGGCTGAAATTCGTTGACATTGATCAGGCGGCAAGTACAATAGTCTCTCTGTAAATTAAACCTTGAAATTAATATTCGAATTAGAATTAACTCCGGAGCAGAGCTCAACTAGCGAGCGTCCACTGTAGCCGGCTCTTACATACAATTTATGCATTCATCAAGCTGAAACTGTTTGTCCTGGCCAAGCAAGGAGACAAAGGCTCTTTGTCTCATTTAGTTATTAATATCAAGTGCAAATATTAACCAATGTTTTAGCCACACTCCAGGCCAGTATTATAATTTATTGGCTCGTAATAATGTAGTATTCCGTATTCCCTACTCCGTATTCCGCACTCCGCACTCCGTACTCCGAGTATTCATAGAAATGTAAACATAATTAGCCAAAATGCACACACATTGAGGGCCAAATAGATATATATATGTATAAGTCAACAGACAGGCAAATTCCTTTCGCCAATTACCCAAGGATCAAATGTGTTTATATAATTTATGGAGAATTTGAAACCAGAAAATATTCAGCACAAAAGGAGGAGCCGCTTGGCCAAATGGCCTGTCAAATAACTCGGAAGGCAATTAAAATTAATTAATTAATCGATATGAATGCCAGCCGAATATAGATTCCTACTCAATCGAAATCGAACTGAATCGAAGTATACAAAGTTCATTTTGATGAGGAAAGTTCTCTCGAATATTGCAGGTTCCTTCCCATTAATGAGAGTTTCTAGCAAATTTGCGTTCCTCGCAAGCTGCCATTAAATTGCAAAACTCTCTCTCTAAAAAGTTTATTAAAAACAACAGGAGAAAGTTGGGAAAAGCTCGCAAGTCGAGGGTCAAATCGGGGCAATCAGCATTAAGCATAATGAGTGTCAAGCTCAAAAACAGCAGAGAAAGGGAGTGGAAAGGGAGGGGAAGGGAAAGGGAAACGGGAAAGAAGGACTAACTTTTCACACTGGCAACTGCCAGTTGCAGCTGCAACAATATGTAGCAACAACAATAACTAAACTCTGGCACTCAATCACTGACAGGAATAATTACAGCTGCAACAACCGTCACAGCCTCCCGCCACAGTGAAAGCTGCTTAAAAATCACACTGAAAGCTTCGAACTTAATTGATTAGTTGTCACTTCAGTTGTAGTTTTCAGCAGACCTTTAAAGTTGTTGAATGCTTAGTTTAAGCCTTGTTAAGCCTGAGAAGCACATGAAAGCGCTGAGTGTGATTGATGACACTGCAATCCCAGTGGCTTCCAGTGTTCAGGGTTCCCTCTTCAATTAATTGTTGCCTGCTCGAGCAATTAATGAATGCACTTTAATGTTTACACTTGTTTTTTGCTTTCTGCTTACTTTGCAGCTGACATTAAGCTGCTGACACGGAAACTCTCACACTTTGATCCTTTGACACTTAAGGTCCCGCTGAAGGATGTCGTTTGCTATTTATCACTGCTCGAGGCCGGCCGGCCAGAGGATAAGCTGGAATGTAAGTGCGAAATGGACCACAGCCAGCAGTGGCAGTCCTTCTGAGCATGCACTTGACCTTCTTCCTTTCATTTGTTCATCCACTGACTCACTCACTCACTCACTCATTCACTCATTCATTCATTCATTCACTATTGCAGTCATGTTTCGCCTCTACGATACGGACAGTAATGGAGTACTGGACACCGCCGAAATGGATGCCATTGTTAATCAGATGATGGCCGTGGCCGAATATCTTGGCTGGGATGTCAGCGAGCTGCGTCCGGTGAGTAAAGAGTCCTCTCCTTAACCTTGTGTATCCTTATTCATTTGTATATATAAAAGCGTATTTAATTTTAAGCGCTATTTAAGCGGTTTACATTTAAAACTCATTACTGAAATCTGAAATCAGAACAGCCAGAAAATGCTACTGTATTATACATATAAACCCTCCCACACACACCCGCCCACACACACACACACGCGCGAATCAGGAACTGTTGCCAAAACAATCAACCAATCATCAATTGTATATCCGGGTTCATACACAGCGAGAAAAACCTACTTAAATATTTATTTTAGGAGTATGAAAAGCGTACTTCCAGGTTCAGGCTCAAATGGTTAATGATTTCCAATTGTTTTATATATGTTATTAATATTTAGAAGTAATATTAATATTAATAAGTATTAGGACGATCTTTTCTCGCTGTGTAGGACTCGTGCTGAGTTTGCAGTCCGAGCGAAAGTTTTTCAATTACTTACGAACATTTGGAGCTGAGGCAGGCGAAAGAAAGGCACTCGAAATTAATTTCATTTTATTGTTTAACGATTCAAGTTTCCATTTCATTTCAACCATACGCCAAGGACTTAGAAGACTTAATAGTTTCGTCTACAAAAACCGAGTGAGGAGAATCCTTCTATCCGTCTCAGGGAAGTCCGTTTCCTAACGTGTTCTCTGTGTTCTCTGAACTTGAACTGCTTTAAGTAATCGCTGAATTAGGGCAAGAAACTAGAAAAAATAAGGCCAACAAATGGAAATGTTGGCTACCGCAAATAAAGTCAAAGCGCCACAAAACTCAATTAACAAAATACCCCGGGGTTCCGAGACAGGAATGAGGATGAGGATGAGGACGTGGACAATGACGATTCCCGGAAGTATGTGGGAGAGAAGGGCGCCTGCTACGGCTGCTGCTTGAATTTGTGGATTGAGTTTTGGCGTACTTTCATTTCCATTTCCATCCACATTTCCATTTCCATGATGGGTTTATGAGAGACAGCGGAGGGCGCGAAGGAAATACATACTTTAAATTCTGAGCAGATACAGAAAATATTTTAATCAAAATTCTTCTGCCCTTTGCTGAGGCCAGCGCGGAAGAACAGAGAGAGGAAAGAGTTTGCCCAGTTTAAGGCATGGTGGAAACAGAAATAATCAAAACATGAAATGAATTGCTTAATTTCGAAATACATTTCCGGTTAAAATGTCCTTTAAAATAAAACAGAAATGATGACGCATAAATTTTGCCTCCTTGATATTATGAATTTCAAATAGTGACGAGCCAGCGAGAGTCCTTTAAATTTATTGATAGGGAATGTTTTTTTCGAACGTGAAATTCAAAAGGACATTGCGGATATTGAATATTTTTCAGCGTAAAACCTTCCTTTGACATCGAGGCAGAAATTTGCAAGGAAAACCTTTTCTTTGACTCTCCAAATGGGGAAAATAATTGAAAAAGCTTTCAATTTTCTCATAAATGAAACTGCACTTGTCATGTCTGAAATCCAAGAAATTAATGGATTCTCCTCCAGAAATTACATTCTTTTTCTGAGCCAACTTTGAGTAATAAGTTTATCTGTCGAGTTGCCAGGAATTACACGCTCGATGCAGCAAGCAGCAGGCAAAGTGAAAAGCAAGTGAAATTACCTTTTATTTTCACTATTTCACTTTGACGGCCGCAGAACGTCAATCAGGAAATCTTGCAGTCTGTGTGCCCTTCTCCTTTCTCCTTTCTCCCTTCTCCTTTCCTCCTTTTCACCTCTTAACTGGAGGCATTTTTCACACGCTCTGTGCAATCTTCTTACTTGCAGATACTCCAAGAGATGATGGTTGAAATTGACTATGATGCCGATGGCACTGTGTCCTTGGAAGAGTGGCAGCGCGGTGGCATGACAACCATTCCCCTCCTGGTCCTCCTGGGTAAGTGTCAGCTAAAGCTGAGTCACGCGTGTCGTGAGCAGTACAACTATCGACAAAACAAGTCGTTGGTTAATTTAAATAGAATATATTGCACTAATAAATCCGTTAACAAATAATACTGGATTAAACCTAAATATCTAAATATTTTGCTGATTTAAAACAAAATTGTAGTGCCTCACGCTCGCATCTCTAGCGTGAAGTGTCCAATTTTCAAGTGGCTGTAAAGCTTTGAATACGTTTTCTTGCCTCGCTGCGCTCTTATTTTCACCTGCCTCAATAATCAAGTCATTTGCAGAAGGTGCACAGAATGCAAAAAAGAAGAGAAAAGAAAAGAAACAGAAAATTACGTATACGTAAAGGTAAAGGTAAAAGTAAACGAAGCTGTTCTGTGCACGTATGCAAAAGGTGTCAGCTTCTCTGTGTTTTATACTCAGTCTACTCTGTGCGAAGACTTGTCTCTCATAATATATCAATTCTCTGTTGTAACCTCCTCCTTATCCTCTTTCCGTCTCTCCCTCTCTCTCTTTGGTTTACTCCTTCAGGCGTTGACAGCACCACTCTGAAGGAGGATGGGATCCACGTGTGGCGCCTGAAGCACTTCAGCAAACCGGCATACTGCAATCTCTGCCTAAATATGTTGGTTGGCCTTGGCAAAAAGGGTCTCTGCTGTGTCCGTAAGTATCGAGTATTTCTGTATAAAATCTGATTTTGAATCAGATTCTGTTTCTGAAACTGAATTTCATTTTCAATTTCTGCCCTACGCCGGAAATTACATTTTATTTTTTCATCTTTTAATATCAAAGGATATTTGCATGTCTCCCCCCTGAGCCTCTGCTTTAATGGAGAACGAGTACACATAAAATGTGTTTAAGAGGCATAAGGATAAGGCATTTATTTCACCCAAATAAATTCGAAATTCCGTTGAGCTTAGTTTTATTAGAGAGTTAATTAATCGAGTATTAATCGCGATGAATTCTGCTCTATTTCTTTCAGTCTGCAAGTATACGGTGCACGAACGATGCGTGCAACACGCGCCTGCCTCTTGCATCAACACCTACGTCAAATCGAAGAAGCCAAAATGTGGCGGGGATCTGCTGCACCATTGGGTTGAGGGCAACTGCTACGGACGCTGCTCCAAGTGCCGCAAGCGGATCAAAGCCTACCACGGGATAACCGGACTCACCTGTCGCTGGTGCCACATGATGGTGAGTAAATCTCTGCCTGATTCAACTCTTGCCCCTTAAAAAACAAACGCTTGTGATTGAAATCAATGTCAGTCGACTTGAAGATTGACAAGCGAGGAAAAGTCGTACATTTGTTTCAAATATATTCAAATATTTTCTCTGTCAGCTTCTAGAAATCGGGCGGATTGAAAAATTTGTAGATTGCATCGATGCCAATCAGAGTTGCATTGAGTAAATATAAAGTAAAACATTCCTGGCATTGTTTTGGGGCAAGAGCAGAAGAGAGGAGTGGAGGAAAGAGAAGAGAGGAGAAGAGAAAATAAGTGTCGCTGGCATTTTTGTACTAACTTCAAAGTATTTATTTAAAGAGACAGTTCCTAGCCGGGAGGAAGGGGACAATTTCTGTCACTCAGAGCAGAGCTGGTGGGATTCCAATGTGCACAAGCTCGGGAATTTTTCAATACTGAGAATTTCAATTATTTCGAATCAACTGAGCAGCCGTTGACACTCCCCTCTCTCGCTCTCTCAGTCTCCCTTTATCTCTGTCTCTTTCACTGCCAGTAGTTAGTCGATTTGTTGTCGTATTTGTTTTCCTCTATGGCAAAAACTTGTTAAGCGGAAGTGATTTTAACTCCTACAACACACACGCAACACACTTGGATGTATTTTCAAGTTGCACATACTTCAGTTACTCCCCTCGACCCTTGTCTTTGGTTTCGGCTTCGTTATGGCTGGCAAATTGTCACGTCTCAGAGAAATTATGCTGCTGCATGCCACAGCCACAGCTTCAGCAGCAGCAGTAGCAGCAGCAGCAGCGGCGTCAGTGCCACAGGCTGTGGCAGATTCCAGCAGCGTCTCCTCTCCTCCCGAGCAACTAGAACTTTCTCTAGCGACTTTGACAAGTGCAGCAGCAGCAGCAGCAGCAGTCGGGATAATGCCGAATTCGTTATCTCAGCTACAACAACAAGGAGCAAGAAGAGGAGAGGCCGAACAAGTGCCACCTAAATGGAGGCATGCCCCAAGAAACCCAGGCAGCAACGGAAGAAACTTCCTTTACAGCTGCTGCTGCTGCTGCATCTGTAAATATTTCGTAAGCTAAACGTTGCCACAAGCTGCAACAAACAGTCAATATTGGTATACACTCAGCGAGGGTTGCTCAAAAAGTACCCAAAAAGAGATCAGCTTAATTTATCGATACCAACTCCAGACACGTTCAACTTTCCACTTAATATCGGAATATTTAGCAATAACATTTTGAATGCCCCTCGTTTATTTTTAGTTATGCGTTTCTCGCATTTGACTGCGTATTTGCATTTTGGCTGCATTTTTAATGTGCAACGTGTGCCACAAAGCTTGATACGTGCCTCAATAATGTTGCTGCCGACTTTAATGGAGGCGCCATAAAATGTTGCAATTACATTGTTGCAATATTTACATTGATAGCAGGAGAAAATCTCATACTCTCTAGCAGTGGGAGAGAGAAGAGATTTGGCAATAAAATAAACATGTTCTCTCAGGTCATTAGATTCTCTTTTCTTTTAAATTGAAAGAGCTGCTTTATTCAAGGAAATATCAATAATAATTTATAGTTTTTTCCAATCATCTCTCAGCTGTCCTTAACCGCTGTTCGATTATTGCGACTCTTTCAGAGCTTTAATGGAGATTATTCCCAATTATGGCTTACACCTTATTCAAATTGGGAGTCTCGTTTGAGTGAAAATTAACAATTTGTTGAGCTGGCGGCTAACAAACTTTTAATCGGATTCATTAAAACGAAATGAGCGCTTAAGTAAGCCAGCGGAGAGCCTCATCAAATAAATACGTATACGCATAGGTAGCCCACGCTGCTGCTGCTGCTGGTGCTGGGGCTGTAAATTGAATTTTAAGGGGCTCTTCTAGATTTTTATTAGGTTTTAGACTTTTTATATTTTTGATGCGAAATCTCTTTCTTTCTCTTGCCAGCTGCACAATCGCTGCGCCTCCTCCGTGAAGAAGGAATGTACACTGGGCGAATATGCAGAGTTGATAGTGCCGCCCACTGCGATCTGTCCAGCCGTTTTGGATCGACAGCGTTCCGTAAACCAGGCACACAAAGTGAGTATATCTGTCTATAGCTTCATTTAATCGATAGATATTTGAATACCCAGCAAATTGGCAATGCAATTAAAACTAATCCCACTAAACCCACTGCGCCTGCCCGCTCTACTGTAATATAGTGTAATATAAATGTATCTGTATATCTCTGCTTATGACCCATTAATTCATCCACTGCGCACTAACCACATCAAAATTGTGTAAAACAAATCCCAAAAAAAACGAGTAGAAATCACAATTAAACCATCATCATCAGGCGACGCATTTTCAAATAACGCCGCCGGATGAGCTCAGCTGCCCGTTGCTGGTGTTTATTAATCCCAAGAGCGGAGGACGGCAGGGTGATCGGATCCTGCGTAAATTTCAATATATGCTAAATCCCAGACAGGTCTATGACTTATCCAAGGGCGGACCCAAGGAAGGTGAGTACTGAGGCGTATACGTAATATAGCCCTCTTCTCCTACTAGCAAATTCGATAAACTCTGACTCTTGATCGCAGGACTTACGCTTTTTAAGGATTTGCCCAACTTTAAGGTAATTTGCTGCGGTGGCGATGGAACCGTTGGTTGGGTGCTCGAAGCCATGGGTAAGTTACAACTACAAAGTCTGGCATAAAGTACTGAATTATATATAATTATATTCCTATTCGCAGACTCCATAGAGCTGGTGACACAGCCTGCCATTGGGGTAATACCCCTGGGAACTGGCAACGATTTGGCACGTTGTCTGCGCTGGGGCGGCGGCTACGAGGGAGAAAATATACCCAAATTAATGGAGAAAATAAAACGCGCTTCGACTGTTATGCTGGACCGTTGGAGTATTGAAGTAACCAATAATCCACCCGCTGAGGAGCTGCGTCCAAAGGTGAGTTTATTTATGATCAAAGAGTAGCATTCTTTCGCTTGGGTTACTAAATAAGGGGCTTACTCTTGGAGGCATCTTCTAGTATTCAAATAAATGCGATTCTAAAATACATTCCAAAGACCTTTAAGGATGCTGCAGGAACGATCCTATTTCAAGAATCGTCTCCAACTCATTTTTGTTGCTGACAGGGGTGTAAAAGGAAGGGAGGAGAAAGGGGAAAGGGGGTTTGACAAAATAATGAATGGGTTTTTTTTTCTATTCACAGGTAACTTTGCATTCCAACATGCAAAAGGTGATTGAATTGTCGCAGAGCGTTGTGGTTGACAAATCGGTGATTGAACGCTTCGAGGAAATCCAGCGACAAAACTTCAACTTGAGCAGCAGCAACACAGAGACGGAGAACGTGCTGGCGGGAACAACAGCAACAACTGCACCGTCAACAGTTGCAGCTGCCACATCGATTATGATGGCCACAACAACTACAACAAGTGAGGGGCAGGATGCAGAAGCAGAGGCAGCAACAGCCACAGCCACAGCCACAGCAACAACTACCACAACAACCACGAAGAGCATTTCAATGTCCACATTTGAAACGAGGCGCATACAGAAAAAAACATTGACAGCAACACTGAGCACTGGCAGCAGCAGCAGCAACAACAGCAACACGAGTTGCTCAAGTGGCAGTGCCACAGCCAGCAGCAACAACAACAACAACATCAGCAAAAAGCTGGCAATGCCACAGCGATCCCTGACAGAAGAAACAACCACAGGAACAGCAGTTGAAGCCGTGCAACTGGCAGCAACAAGAACAGTTGCAACTGAAAAGCAATCACTTGAAATGCTGCTGCTGCAACACAAACAACAGCAACAATTGTTGGCAGCGGAAGCGGCAGCAACTGCTGCTGCTGCTGCTGTTGCTGCTGCTGCTGGTGGGGCACAGGAGACACAGGCAGACAGGCATAATCAAAGCGATAATAATAGTCAGTGCAATAAACACAGCAGCATCGTTAAACAGCAAATTACATTGTCATTGGATTTGTCCGACAACAGCAGCAGCCACAGCAACAACAACAACAACAACAACAACAACAGCAGCAGCAACAATAACGAGCAGCAGCAGCAACAACGACAACGCCAAGAAACCAGCACACCACAGACACCCAACACACCCCTTACACCCACAACACCCACAACAAGAATGCCAGCCACAACAGCAACAACACCCACAACAGCAGCAGCAGCAGGAACAGCAGCAACAAGCGTGTCACACGGCAGCAACAGCAACATTCCACAGAAGCCCATCAAAGTGCAATCCGACAAGGACTGCACGGTGCCCTATAATATAATCAACAATTATTTCTCCGTTGGCGTGGTGAGTACAAACATTCCAGTTGCATTTAATCCCAATTTTCTGGTCCTGTTGCCAGCCATTCATGCTGCTTTTGGTGCATTCATAATTAGAGCAAATTAGCATAGAAATATCTCATGTTGAGTATACCCTGTAAGCCCTGAAATTGAGGTATGTTCAGGTCAGAATCGAGCTTATTGCCGCACATAATTGAGATTATATCGAACCCTGGCTGAGTCCTGCTTAATTATGCTAAATCAAATTGCATAATATTTACTGAAATCACAGTGGGAAACCCAAATATTAAGAGCTGCCTCTTGGGGCGTATATAATCACACGATTCCTGGGGCATCTGCTCAATAATTCATATAAATGTACATTTGCTTAATCATTTATTCCACACACATTTCCACATTTCCACACTTCCCGGAACTCAATTTTGATATGCGGAGCTTGCAAAGGACTCGACTCGGTTCGAGCACCAAATCAATATGAGAAATATGTGAAAATAAAACTCTCCGCCAGAGCGCAGCTCTTTCTAATGCAAATTTCCGTCGAAACGCTCAGGATGAGCCACATGGGGCATAAAAAAATGAATTCAAACAACTATCAAATACCCTTTAGCTGGGTGCAGTAGTCTCTGTTGAATCCTGCCATTAGAGTGCAGGATATTAAACGTTCCAAAAAGAAAAGAGCCACCAAATTTGCATACTCTCCCCTCTTCCTCTCTCGCCTAGAAATGGAAATGGAAAAGTGTTGCACAAACACATTTGCCACATTTGCAAAGTGGCGCCAATTGCAGTGCGGCAAAGTGGCCAAAGTTGCATGCCACAAACAGAGACAGACAGACAGAGAGACGGACGGCAGACAGACAAAAGAGTTGGCTAGTTGCGGATATACCTACGGGTACTCATTTATATAGATTCATTTTGGTTTATGGAGACTCGTCAGGGGCTCATTTGAATCATTGATGCACCGCTGCCTTTGAGGTTAACTCGGCAATCAGGAAGACTCACAGGAATCGCAGGACTCTGGCAATCAGCTCAATTTTGCCCGTTTATTGGGCCTTTTGTTTGCACACTGCCAGCTGAAAAGTAAATGGGAACAGTTGCTGGAGCAGTTGGATCAGATTTAAATTAATGAGCAACAGTTGGGCAACCGTTTGACAACTGTTTTGACCCCCAGCTGGAGGCACTTGCTCCTGTCTAATTACAATTGGGGGAAGAATTGAGCACAAAGCGAGAAAAGCGGAAAAGTCAAGGAAAACATATGGCACCCCAGGGACAATTTGACAAAGTGTGGCAGGAAACACAGCAAACACACTCCCGCCCACATAAATAGATGCAGCGAAAGCAATAAATTGAAATGCGAATTGGAGAAAAAAGCCGTATCGAATGAAACTTTCCTTTTGAATAATTTAGCCCGATCTGAAGATAAAGATATGAAGGGCCTGAGACCCAGTGAGAAAATCAGAGATACTTTTAGTACGTGCGACTAAGTAGCCCGAAATACAAGAGAGATTCTCGTAGAGAGATTTAATGCGGCCATAAACAAAGGTTAAGTGGCAAATTTACAGGAAGGCGGAAACCACAAAAAAGAGAACAACAGTAAGAGTGCTCGACTAGCAGATACTCTGTAAATAGAAGCGCTTCAAGCAGTAGACTGAAGCTGCTTCACAGCATTCCAAATATTATTATTATTTTTCTTTCTTCTCTCTGTTACCTTCTGCTCCGAGTGAATATACCCTTCTTCAAAAATTTTGAATGGGCATCGAAGAGTATAAAAATCGTAAAAGGAAAAGGAAATGCGAAAGAAGAAGAAGGAAAAAGGAAAAGAAAATAAAACGGATATGTTGTACAAATCAGAAAGGCACAACTTGAGTCGTGTCCTGTGTCTAATCAAAATGAAAGCACGCCCAGAAGGGACGCACAAGCAGCAGGTCCTGTGATAGTTGTCCTTAATGTTTTCTGATTCTATTTGTATTTGTATTTATATTTGTATTTCTCTTCCTTTTTCTCTCTCTTTCTCTCCGTTTCTCTCCGTCTCTGTGTGTGTTTTGTAATGCTGCACCATTTGTCAAGTGCGGCTAAAGTTGAAATCCCTTTTGTGCAAACATTTTGCACTCTTTTTGCCCTCGTCCCCATCCCATTCCCATCCCCATCCTCGCTTCCCGTGGAATATCAGCTTAGTACGCACTGAACCCACACAATTGCAGGCCATACGATTAAGATCTAAACACAGAACCCTTGCCAAAAAATACAACAAGAAAAAAAAAACAGACACCAACAGAATCCCATAAAATGTGTCTCTGTCCTTCGGGCTGTCTCTGGCTGACTGCGGGTGTTAGTTTATTTATGCCCTGATGTGAGTCCTGTTTAAACTGTAGGCGTCTACAGCAAACTGTCGACGATGTATACCCTGTAGTCGCACTCAGCAGATGGGGTAAATAATTCATTGAAGTGTTGAAGCCTGCCCACAG
This sequence comes from Drosophila repletoides, assembly GCA_018150835.1. Classification (NCBI taxonomy): domain Eukaryota; kingdom Metazoa; phylum Arthropoda; class Insecta; order Diptera; family Drosophilidae; genus Drosophila; species Drosophila repletoides. The sequence goes on from JAECWQ010000089.1 coordinate 544,238, forward strand.
AGTATCTGCTAGTCGGTTATTGTTGTTATTATGTTGGGATTCATTTCAGCCCCCTCCCCGCTGCCAGAAATCCATTTAGCACTCATGTACATCATGTGCCTCCTGTCTAAAGGACTCCCAAAAGAAATCCAGCCCAAACGTGTCCTACGTACGCCTTTCCAAATACACTGGCAAAAAATCTCTATTAGCTTTGAGATGATTTGTGACTAGTCCAAGAAATGTCCTACTCGATCCTTTCCTCCTTTTTTTGAGTGTATTTGTATGTGTGTATATGTGTGTACGTATGTGATAAGGAGGCTCAAGTGGCTACCAACAACTTTGCTACTCAAGTCGAAAGTTTTGGAGGTTGGGAAGGGTCGGGGTCGGGGTCGGGGAGAGGAGAGAAAGGAGAGGGATTCGGGTAAAACGGCATGAAAAGTATTTCACGCTGACGCTTTGGTTTAACGTCAACAATTGACGTTAAGCGCGAACTTTTGCCTTGCTGATGACAGCAGCAGGGCAGGAGTAGGGCAGGAGCAAGGCAGGATGAAGTCGTAAAGAAGGCAGCGGGCGTGGCCCATGTGTACTTGTGTGCGTTGCGCTTTCGCCTTGGCTTTCCTCAACACCAACGCGAACCCCAACCCGCACCGGTACCCAAACCCGAACCCGAACCCGAACCAGAACCAGAACTGAAATGTCAGATGACAGAGCCCGGCCTTATATGCTTTACTCGGATTGTATGCGCGAATTTTTATGGCATTCGATGTGCGTTTTATGAGGGCTCTGATAAAGCTGTCTGTCTGTCTGTCTGTTTCAGTGTGTGTCCTGGCTTTAAGGACTCATTTTACACTCGAAGAAAATAACCTTTTTTCTAATAAACGAATCTCGCAGTGACCAGTTCCCAGGTGGTTTTACAGAGGACAAACATGTTGATAAGCCGCTGTCATTAAATTAGTTTTGAAAGGACACTTTGGGACTCAAGCTAATTAAAAAGTTTTGTCAACCTTTCACACCACCTGCCACGCCCCTATCCGCCCCTGTCGCTGGCTCGACAATTCAATTTTCACTCCAGTGGTAATTAATCTTATTTACTATGTAAAAGCAAGAACCACAAGTCGGAAGGATACACCACATGCGCGTTCCTCCGCATTCCTCCACATACCTCCACCACAGGTTCCCTTTCAGTGCGCTGACATGCATATTAAATGCGCCTACAAATATGCAACCAAATTGGGACACTCAGCCCTATTCCCCCCAGACCCCTGCTCCAAGCGGCAGGCAATCAGCAGAGGCGCGAGAAGAAAATTAAAATGGAGCTCGGTGGGCTGCGTGTTTGGCATGCAAGGAAAACTTAGGGATGGGCAGGACTCAATGCACTTACGAAAGACACGAGGAAGAACAATAAATGCTTCCCTCTAGTAAATTGAATTACGTTAACTTAAAGAGCTTAAAACCTGAAATATTCTACTAATTTTCACATATCCTTATTCATCCTGCTCTCCAATAACTTGCTCGATTCTCATGCGGTTTCAGGGAGGACTATTTTTCCTAGATTCATTGATTGACTCTTCGCATATTTATTTTTCCCTGGAATTCTGTTGAATGCAATTCAATCTGAGAACTGTCAAGTTGCTTGGAAAGGATAGCTCTCCGTGACGAAGCATTGAATTCTGTTTTGAATTGAACCACTGATTTGTTTAGCTTGATTATTATTAAGGATTTCTTTTCATTTGTTGCAGGATGCTGCCATCTGTGTCAAGTTTCATTTGGAGCGCGAGAAAAACCCGCATAAATTCAATAGCCGCATGAAGAACAAACTTTGGTACTTTGAATATGCAACCTCAGAGACGTTCGCTGCATCCTGCAAGAATCTGCACGAGAATATTGAGGTTGTGGTGAGTGTCCAATTAAATTAGCCAAGGTAAAATAAAAAGGACTCATCAGTTGGCTTTTGTTTGTTTTCCTCTCAGTGTGATGGGGTTGCCTTGGACCTGGCAAATGGACCGCATTTACAGGGTGTGGCACTGCTCAATATACCCTACACCCATGGAGGGTCCAACTTGTGGGGTGAACATCTATCCCAGAAACGGATACGGAAGAGTGCCGGACCCTTTGGCAAGAGCAAGAAACTTAAATCCAGCGACAAGGAATTCTCCGCCACCAGCTTTAATTCCGTGGATCTCTCCGTGGCCATACAGGGTGAGTAGTAGATGAACTGAATTATTAATTATATTATTTATTTATTATTATTGTATCTTAATAGATTTTGGGGATCGCTTAATCGAAGTTATTGGTCTGGAGAACTGTCTCCATATGGGCCAAGTGCGTACCGGATTGAGAGCTTCTGGACGCCGCTTGGCGCAGTGCAGCGAAGTTATTATCAGAACCAAGAAAACTTTTCCCATGCAGATCGATGGAGAGCCCTGGATGCAAATGCCTTGTACGGTGAGTCTCTAGTACTAGTGATCTTTTCGACCGAGTCCTTGCTAATTTAAGTACTTGAAATAACATTGAAAATAAACTCTGCAGATCAAAGTAACCCACAAGAATCAGGTTCCTATGCTGATGGCTCCGCGCTCAGAGAAAGGACGAGGATTCTTTAATATGCTGTGCAGCTGATTCAGGCGCAGCGCATCGAGCGACTTCATAGGGCGGCGCCAGGCTCCCGAGTCGACCGATGAGCTGGAAGATGATTTTCGTATTGTAACTAGAAGCACCACCGTCCATAACTTACCTTAGCAAGGATAAAAAGTAGCTTTAAACTGTTGTTTTTTTGTCCCATTATTTTTATGCAGAGTCTGGCAAAGGATTCACTTTATAAAAGAGAAATATTTGTTGTTTATTGCATGTATATAACGAGTGAGTTTCAGAGCTTTAATTTTAAAGGATCGAGTACTGCGAGTGCTCCAATCTATCCCACATTCCACGCGCTAAGATATAAATATGTGCTGTAAATATCCGTTACCCGATACCCGATACCCGTTACCCGGTACCCGATACCCGTTACCCGATACCCGATAAAGGGTAGATAAGTACTCGTAATATAAACATGAATTGAAAATCTCAGAGGTATGTGCTTTAGATGTATTAATGTACTCGTATTTATTAGGGATTAGACGTAGTCCTAGGACCGTAAGAGACCACACACACTTCAAGAAAACTTGTCCAATAATGCAACTAAAATGAGACCAAACATTGTAGTGCGAATTTTCAAAAAATATTGCACAATTTGTACACCTAAAAAACAACAAGAAAACAAAAACTAGAAAATTACAAAATTAGAAATATTTACAATTAAATCCGTCGTAATTAAAGCGTGCCGTGTGCTGTTTTTGGTAAAAGGAAATTCATTTTTTTTTTTTTTTCAAATAATAATAAAAAACATATCATTGGCCAAAGCTCATATTTTACTTGAATATTCAGAAAATATAGAAAAACACTTTTAGTTTTGATTTGAATACAGTTTCTGTTGGACACACAGCACCGGCCACGCTTATAGGGTATATTGAACTATTTATTTATTATATATATATATATATATATATATATTGTATATAAAACAATGTAACTTGATATACATACAAAGTATCAATGAAATGGTGCAGCTTTAAATGAATTTTGATATAAAGAATACATATATTGAGCGAATAAATGCTATATACTATAAACTAGGCGAGTCATACAAATATAGCCATATAATTATATATATCTAAATGTATAAAAACTTGCCAGAAATCCAGAAAAAAAAAATACTCCAACAAACGCAAAAGAAATAAATTATTAACTGCTATTAATTTGGTTCCTAAGTTGAACCCAAAAAACGAGAATCGAATTAAGTTCAGAAACGAATATTTGAAAATATACTTAAAGAAATTAAACTAAACTAATTAAGCCATATAAAATGAATGTTATAGCCAACACTCATACCAAATTAAATGTATTTGTATTTGTATTTGTAAGTTAATTACTAATTAGTAGATCAACTAATGATTACTACAGAGAAGATAAATTATACTTGATATTATTATTATTATTATTATTATTCAAGCATTCCCTACCTATATTTGCATATATATTTGTACGCTGTTAATGAAACTCTATATATAAAATAGTATTATTCAACTAGGAAATTGTGGATATGTAGTGAACACATAGTACCTACCTATTATATAATATCACACACACATATATATATACATCTATATACATATATACACATGTAATTAATCAATTTTTGAAATACTCATTTCGATTATTCATAATTGTTATTCGTTTCTGTCCTCTCCTCTATTTTTACGAATGTACATTACAAAAAGGAGGAATCAGTACAGGATAATGCATTTTGGTATATCAAATAGCTTTTTGTGTGACATATTTTAACGGGTGTATGCACCCACACACACATACACACTGACACACACATACATATAAGCCAAGTAGTAGATGTGTACAAAGAGAGAAGGCGGAGGAGATGCCAAATGAAATAGAAATATAAATATAAATATATATATAAATATGTACTCGTATTTACCCTCTGAATGTATGTGTAAATGTGTATTGCATATGCATATTTTGTTCGATTACCAAACAAAAAATAGAATATATCAAAAGAGTTTAATTTAATTGCAAATAACATTTTTCAATGCGACTCCTCGCACGCCCACAAAACTGAATTCGTTCCCAATCCTTTGGGGACGAACCCTTTTTGTGTCTTGGCGGCGGGATGCAAATGCCACACAGTAGCCAGTTAACATTAATTATAGAGAAAGAACGAAGATCGAAGAACGAAGATGAAGATGAAGAAAACTACGAGTAATTAGTAAGGTAATTAGCAATTAGTAGTAAGTAGTAAGTAGTAAGTAGTAAGTAGTAATTAGCGCTAATTAGCTAAGCGAATACACACATAACTACAGACTAAAGTGTATTTATTTACAACAGAAAAGAAACAAAAGGAAACAGAAGAAACAAAAGAAACGAAAGAAAACATAAGCTAAAGTTACAAACTAAATATAAATACTATTTGACTATTTACTAGGAACTACTATAATACGGTCTTACATTAACTAGAATAAAGCAACGCATACTTATAAAGTGGATGGAAAGGAAGAGTTAAAGAATAAACCATATAACTATAAATGTACATAAAACTAAACTACTTCCTTGTTAGCCATATAAATTTTATCGAAGGAAGTTCATAAATGTGCCATTAAATGTAGCTTCAAGTACTAAAAATTATATATAAAAGTAATCTTTTTTTTTTCAATTATACGCCTAATATAATTTGCTAGAGAAAAACGCACTATTATAGCCATTATATCAAAGCAAATTGAGTTTTCTTCTAGTGCCAACAAACACTCTTGCAAGTTAATAGCTTATTTACATATACACTATATATGAATATGCGTATGTATATGTATAAAAAACTATAAATCGTATCCGTATTTATGTAAACAACGCCTGTAATCAGTGTTTAAAACAACCGAATAATAATAAAAACAATCTATCAATACAGATCTTATATAACTCCATCATTTATTTCACTTTTTTATCCCACCCGTCAAGCCGTACGCATTTGGTAGATTCAATTTAACATATGGTCCAAATAGGCTAATAAACGTTAGCAAAAGGTTATCGCTCTCCTTGCCAAACTGTCCCAAGATCGCAGCGGTTCGACAAGGATGTAAAGCCATAAAGGGACGAAATAATACGGGATGCTCCATTTGCGTCAGCATCTCATAGAGATCGCTTCGAGGTGCCTCTGGCATAAATACGCTCCAAGTGGCCTCAACGTCCAAAAGGCTGCCATCTGCAAGCATAAAAGCATTAAATAAATACAAAACACATCCAAATGGCTGCCAACTACAAGCAAAACAAAGCCATACATATACATATGCATATACATCTGCATATATTGTATACATATAGTAAAATGACACGCATACGCAAGCGGCAAAGTTTCCTCACACTGAATCTGAAAATTGCGGTTCATGTTTACTTTTTTCACAAGTGAAATACCAGGCGAACAGAATTGTCAGCAAGTAGATAAGCTCAATGGGTGCAAGGGAGATGCAGCACACTCAGATCATGTAGTTAGAGCGAAAGAACGCGCATTGGCGAATGACGAGAACAAAGTAAGGACACAAGAATAAGCACGATAATTAACTGTACCTTAATTGTGTTTTGTTTTGATTCTCTTATTTACATTAGCTGATCTGAGCGGGTAAGCAGTGAGCTTTCTACGAATTTTGTTTGCCTGGTGTTTGACTTGCCGAAAGTACTCAATTTGAGCATTGCTGGGCAGAATAGAGACGAACTTTAAAAATACCTGATCTGTGTGCCTGAAAGTACAGCACTGGCACCTGATAGGATACGCTGTACACTATATTATACTCTACACTTATGAGATCATCTTTGGCCTTATCCCTGATCTTTTGTGTGTATTTGAGAAAGCAGTTGGGCTCTTGATCATTCTAAGCACAAATAAGTGTGAATTAAAAAAAATAGTTGGTAGATTTATTAGGCATTTTAGTCACCTTTTCGTAGAGTAACCAGCTGTCGTCCAATTGCTGTGAAAGTTCCGTAAACTGTTTGGCCTGGCTAAGAAACTCTGGCCATGTGAGTGTTGTGGGATTGCTCATATTGTATCCAACTGAATAAAAAGATTTAGAATAAAAAGTTAATTAGAGTATATTGCATTTGCGTTAATTCCTAGAACTTAGCTAAAGATAAACACCAGGAATTGTTTCATATACATTTAATACATACATATTATATACGTCTCATATATATTTCATATTTAATCGACAAATCGAAACGGTTTTAAGTTTAAAGCTCCTTCTTAAAATAGCACATAATATAATTAACTGTCCACTACAAGCAGCTGAGGGAAACGGAATACATTTTGCTTAAGACTTAAAGACAAATAGAAGAGTTTTTAGGAGTTCCTCGGCTCCGCATCCAAGGCGGCCACCTGAATATTTTCATTTCGTCGCACTTGAACCACTGTAACGCTTCCAGCCTTATCATCGAACTTGCAGGTCACTGTAACCTCGCTTAGCTGGAAGGTAAAGATTTGAGAGCCATACTTTGTTCGCAGATAAACAGAACGGGGATCAGCCTCCAATATGTCCACAATGCACTGCTTGTGCACCTGAAGTTCCAGCAGCTGTGCCTCAGCGTTTTCATTGAAATAAACGATTAACCGATGGCTGGCAACCACCCAATTGGGCACTCGCACCGCACTGGGGAGCGGCGGAAGTGGAAGTTGTGTTGGTTGCTGTTGCATATCATTTAAGTTGCTTGCTGTATAACCAGAGGCTCCATATAGTTCTAGATCCGACTCTTCTCCATCTGGTTCCTGGCGCGAATCATAAAAGTCGGCACTGTTCTCATTTGGAATAACCGAACTCCGGCCTGAATGAATGTGTCAGAATAGAATCTTAATTATTGCAAAAGAAAATTTATTATATTTGCCTGAATCAATGCTTAGAACTGGCGCATCGTAATAGGGTATATAGGGCTTTATATCCAGTACGGGAGTGCCATCGACCATATCAGTGCCATAGAAGCTAATGGAAGTGCCCTCGATCTTCTCGATTTCCACCAGGGATAGCCCAATGGGGCAGGGGCGGTGCGGCGAGCGTGTAGAGAACACACCAACGCGCTCCCCGCCCAAACGAGGAGGCGCCACCTTAGCCTTGGGATGAGCACTATTCCGATGAAAATGATAGATGAGCCACATGTGTGAGAAGTCGGCTAATCCTTCCAAGGAATGTTCCGGATTGGTAAATACATCATCATTTAGTTCAATGCTGCTCCGCAGGCGACTCCCAACGCTCGACTGGCGGGGCACAGCGCGTTTCTCAGGAAAGGCGCTGCGAATTACCCCAATGGGTTTAAACTGGGCCCCTGCTGTGTTCTAAGGGTTAACAAACGGACGGGGACAGAGAATAGCATTAGGGCTGAACTACCGGCAAACACTGGAATACGCACCTGGAACAGCATTGTTTCCAGTTTACCATTGCTTTTATTTGTGTTTATGTTTTTGTTGTTGGCGCAGCCTTCGCAGCGAAAATCCTGCAGCAGCCGGTTTATTGTCTCGATGTCCTTGCGCTGCACATGCTGCAAGTTGCGCACTTGCTGCCTGCCCGTTTCAAGGATATAATTCAAGGATAAATAAATCAACTTTCAACTTGAACTTGAGCAAAATTTCAAGGATAATTTTGGTGTTGTTTTTTATTGTACCTCAAATTGTTAATCTCATTGCGCGCAATTGTTAACTGATTTTTCAAGTCATCCTCGTACATGTTCGCCGCCAAAACTTTTAAATACTTAAATTAACACTTAAAACGATAACTTAAGATTATTTGTCTGTATTTTGTCTATTTTCTTTTTCTTTTTTATTCTTTTTTTTGTATATTTACCTACAGCTTTTCTCTATGCCATTCGCCCACACACAAAACGAAAATTAAAATTGACATTCACACAAAATGCAAGCGATTACCCCGCGCATTATCGGATATCGTTTGATAAATCGATATATTTTAGCCATCCCTAGACAAGAATGACTTTATAAATTTTCTTCTTTGAGGTATAAACGAATTAACCAAGCACTCGTTCAATTTGTTAACTTTCATATTAAAAACGGTAATTAAATACGGTAAATTATAATGTTAGTTAATAACATTCAAGTCTATTTACAGAATAATAACCAAATTACAATATGTCTCGAGGAACTTCAGCCGGCTTCGATAGGCACATCACAATCTTCTCGCCCGAGGGACGCCTCTACCAAGTGGGTAAGTCTTTCACCCGTTCCAGTCAACTCTTTTAATATTATTATAATTTAAATAACCTTTCTTACAGAATATGCATTTAAGGCCATAACACAGGAGAATATCACTTCAGTTGCCTTGAAGAGTGGCGACTGCGCTGTCGTGGCCACACAGAAGAAAGTCACCGAGAAGAACATCGTCCCGGAGACGGTGACCCATTTGTTTGGCATCACTAAGGAAATTGGATGCGTTATGACTGGACGCATTGGTAAGTTAATACCCATTGTAGGGCATACGTGTGTAGGGTATAAGCATGGAATCACGTTTGCAGCGGATTTGCGAACACTTCTCTAAAATATTCTTCTTCTACAGCGGATGCCCGTTCCCAGGTCCAGAAAGCACGCTATGAGGCTGCCAATTACCGCTATAAATACGGTTACGATATGCCCGTGGATGTACTCTGCCGTCGTATAGCCGATATTAATCAGGTTTACACTCAGAACGCTGAAATGCGTCCGTTGGGCTGCAGCATGGTGCTGATCTCTTACGATGATGAACTGGGTCCCAGTGTCTATAAAACCGATCCGGCTGGATATTATTGTGGATTCCGTGCTTGCTCTGTGGGCGCTAAAATGGTCGAAGCTAATAGCTATTTGGAGAAGAAGTACAAGAAAGACTTGTCCGAGCAGAAGGCCATTCAGCTCGCCATTACTTGCTTATCCAGCGTTTTGGCTGTTGATTTTAAGCCCAATGGCATCGAAATTGGTGTTGTGACAAAATCAAATCGCGAGTTCCGCATTCTGGACGAAAAGGAAATCGAGGATCACCTGAACAAAATTGCTGAAAAGGATTAAAATCGCCTAGCGTGTAAACCCAATACTGTTAATTTTATACAACCCTTCATATGAAATTGTCGAAAAAAAAAATTCTAACTCAACTGCATTTTTGTAAACCAACTAACGGGTTTTATACGATGCCATTAAGTACTTCAAGTGGATAATTCAATCTTGGGCATATAACTTTATTTATTTTCTTGATATTTGTAGACTTTTCCGCCGTAGCGCATGACGTAGGCATTAACATCAAACTTGCGCTTGCATCCCTGATAATTCATAAAGCGAATCTTTCCGAATATAGCACGTTCCCGCCAGCCCTGGTCATGGACACCCCCGATGGACCACATACACCCTACGTAGCCATTGGGGTCTCTTCCATCCAAGCTGTATTTATCATTTAGGAGAATGCTATACTCTAGTGCCTGATCTGGGGTGGAAGTCCACTCTAGGATCTTCTTGGCCCAATACATACGTAAGAAACCGTGAATCTTACCCTCTTTGACCAGCTGTAGCTGTGCCGAGTTCCAGAGATCATCATAGGTGCGAGAGTGCTCTAGTTCCTCGAGCGAATAGCAAGGACTGCGCTTATCCTTGCGATGGGCGTCCAAGGTCTGATAGGCCCAGTCATGTAATCCCTTCAAGCTATCGTAGTGTTCATTGTAGTAACAAAAGTTATCGGCTAGTTCCCGACGAACAATCGCCTCCTCGCAAAAAGCAGCTGCTGAATCTTTGTGAATATCTTTGTACCGCTGCACCTCCAGAATACAGCGCTGAGCTGAGATCTGGCCAAAGTGCAGCCAGGGCGAGAGACCTGAGAGTACATTCGCCATGGGATCATTGCGCTTATTATTAAAATTCCTTAATCTTTGGGTGCAAAAGCTATACAGCTGGCGGCAGGCAGCAGTATAACCCGGTTTTGCCCACTCCACCTCATCCACACTCTTGTCACAGCTCAGCTGAGCCTCTGCAGCGTCCCAGTCCACCGGCTTGACCTTTGCTCCTTTCCCATGTGGATGCCTGATGACTGGTGGAAACTCTGTGAGGAATTCTCCGAGCTTGGAATTGATCTTATTCCTTATAGTACGCGCCGCATACTCCTGCTTCTCAGATGTCACCCAAAGGGGCACAATATTGTGTGCATCCACCTGGATGAGCGGGACATCAACCGGCAAGACCTTCCCAACATCCTCGACCCACTGGCGAGGCAGCCTCAAAGGTGCAAAGTCACAGACAACAGCTCCGATATCTTCAGCCAGGACATACGCCGGCAAACGCTCCACAGCGGGGCCTAGTAGCAGCTGAAAGGATATGTTCAGTTCCAGACACTGCTTCTCTACCTCCTGTAGTCCGCCAAGCATGAATTTATAGTGCCTTAAGGTGGCATTAAGGAATTTTGGGACCAAACAGAACACAACGCTCAAAGGCAGCTCCAGCTTTAAGGCCAGTCGCTGGGCAAAGAGCAGAGCCCAATTATCCTGGACTCGACCATCCCGTGACATCCAATACACTACGCCTCCTCGGCAGTGCTCCTTAACATCGCTAACGGTACTCAACACTCGCACCCGTTTCTTCTTAAAGGCGAATTGATGCACATCCAATGCGGCCGCCCGTCGCTGATCCACTAAGTGCCCCACGAACTCCTCATGGCTTTTATAACTTGGCTTAGACTGTTTCGGCGTAGATGATGTGGAACTTGTTGATGCTACAACGATCTCATCTTCACTATTGCTGCTGCTGCTGCCGCTGCTTTCCTTTTCTTTTAGCTTCTTGGCAGCGCCTGCTGCTCTGGTTACTGTGGCGCGCTTCATATATAAACTGCACAATTGGAATATTGAAAATTTTAATTAATGTTTACAACAATATTGAAGGTTTAAAGGGTATTACGTTCTAAATAATTCACGACACCCGCCAAATACTGATCTTATGGGCCCGTTACTCTTCATTACGCGTTTTTTAAGAGATTACAATTGATTGCATGCTGGTCACACTTTAAATATGGTTCTTAACATAAAGCAAGAGCAAATGAACTGGCGCCAATTTAAATTTTAAACAGCTTTTAATACATTTAACTTTTTTATATAAAGGATACAGTACCGTACCTTTCTAAGTGCTGGAGTTTTCCTCTGTATTTTATAGTAATAAATTAACCAATAAATCAACAAATTTAATACTATTAGCATTCTATTATTGAAGTATATAATATTTCTGTTAGATAAATGGAGACGTCTCCAGGGATGTTCAAAATGAAGGGAGATGTATTTTTATGAAAGTAAACTAAATGCTAAGTTTGTAAGTTATTTTTGATAAATAACATTATATTTTTTATACTTTATATAATTCGTGTTGTCTTATATCTATAGCAGATAGCTTATTGTCGTGTAAGAGCAGTGTGGGATAATACGTCGACCGTTAAATTTGAACGTCAACGCCGTGCGGCTTTTTGCAATGCGCAGACTCAATTCCCATATTTACACTTATATGGGTATTTCTTTTGTATCCAACAAAGGATAATTCAAAGTCAAATGTGTCTTTCTCCGAGCTGTGTGCCGTGCGGCAACAGTGTATCAGTTTATAAGTATTTGCAAGCAAAACAAGTAATACAAAATTAGTTGGCTCTTTTTTCTAAGTCCTGCGAAAACATAAAGTTAACATTAATAAAGTTCTACACAATTATCGACTATTTCGATAAGCAAAAAAAACTTATTTAAAAGAAGAAAAAAGCTGGGCAACCAGTTCCTATACGATTTACCATATTTATAAGGTGAGTCAGTGAAAAACACATATGAATATTACGCAATTTTCTTTCAAAAAATACACACATGAAAAAAGTCTAAATTTTTGATATACCGATTATAGTTTATTTGCTTACACATACTTAAGAATAGAAGAGGAATTCGGGACTTGCTAGTCCTTTCTATGGACACGCAGCGTTTCCGTGATACGGCTTACTGCGTAGTTCTCTACCCAAATTGGGCGTCTGCGTAGTATAAATACACATATACATGCATAAATATATACATATGTTTATATAAGTATGAGTATTACATACATAAATACATACACACTCAAAACAACATCTCTGCAAGTCGGCTAAAAACATTGTGAAATTGGCTTCGTTTAGAAAGTAATTCAATAATCAGAAATATCAAAAATGGGATTGTTTCGTCTAAATTCTAATGCCAACCGAACCTTGTAGTTTTCAAAGGGTTCGCTTAAGAACTGCCTTGTTCTTAAACATATTTGAGATATAATCAAAAAACAAAAAAGAAACCAGCTCTAGCCATGCATAAACAACTCATATTCCAGTGTCCAGTGAGTCCATCGAGTGCATAGTAAATAAATAAACCGCTCGTGGCATCCTATCAGCCCCTGGAGATTCCACTCGACTCGACTCGACTCGACACATTGAAAGTGCTCCAGTCTTGGAATGGATTTGAAAACAAAAGAAAACCACACTTATTTCATATATGTCTATAATACATGTATATATAGCATGTAGCCTGTATAATCGCAGATTGTAAATTAATTTAGTATCAAAGACAGAAATCATAATCACAGCCCACACAGCAAAGCAAACCGTTGTGGCAGCGATTGCTGATCATCATCGCTCAACACAAAGGGCCTAAAAATAGCATCGGGCTGGCTGGCTGTCCGAGAGAGTATTAAAGTTCATTCCGGTTAAATGCAGGCGATTATAATAAAATTTTATGTCTCATTGCTGCATAATTTGTTACATTTATTCCCCGACTTGTAAATGAGTTATAATCGAGAGGAACTGAAATGCGTCGCGTAGCGCCGAGTCGAGTCAAGTTGAAAACAATTCGACCGCATTTTTGAAGCTGATGGGCGCCCATCAAATGATTGAATCAATCCATAAAATGAAATCAACTGTAGAATTCCACTTCTTTTCAATTGAGGAATTTCCCAAACAACAAGAACAAAATAAACAAATTTTTTAACTTTGATCTGATCTCATGAGATGGGAGACTAACAATTCATCCATCCTCTTTGACATTGGCATTATTTCTCTTATTCAACTCGAATTTTTAATTGAAAACATAAATTGGTCTAAATTAATGTGCGTATATGTGAAATTTCAATAAAATTGTTGTTGTCAGCTTAACGTTGCTTAATTTTATGGCACTTTCGCTTTTTATACCCTGCAAATATTGTCGTATATGTGTCGATACAAAATAAAATGAAATAAATGCTGGATATTGACTACAGGTAGGATTCCAATGAGAAACGTCTATCACAAATAAAAACTCATTAAAAATACTCGTAATTAGTTCGGTTTACTGAGTACACATTAATTGTACTCAACAGCTTTCGACTCTGCCTACAGGGTATTTGCCGGCACTGTAATCTTTACCTTGGTTTGAAGCTGAAGCAAAGGTGCTCAAACCCTCCAGTTTTCAGTTATTGAGTATGGTCACTGTATAACGGCACTTATATTATCAAACAATAAACGAGCTCTGTAAACACAATGTACATATGTATGTGTGTATTTAATTTGTGGATTTTTTCTTACATACACATACATACATACAGTGGCTCGCAGCTTATTTCGTGTATGTACATATTTACAATTATAATTATAGCGCTGCGAATTTCTTAATTCTAAAAGGTGACCTCAGTATATTTCTTCGGACTGCCAAAAAAAGATTTCACAGATTTATTTATTATCAGGATGCAGAAATGCAAATATCTACATATATGTATGTGTGTATGTTTGTATGTATGCGTGCAAGCTCGTCAACAAAGAACAAAGACTGTTATACGCATAAGAGATGGACATATGTACATATATACAAGTATACAGACATATTTATGTTTGTATGCACATTGAATTTTCTATCTCCGCATTCCTTTTTACCGTAAATAGCGAGTTGCTTCTTTCTCTCCATCAAACGGAGTTGGGGGTGAGACTGAGAACCAAAACAAGAGCGAGGCAATCGAAGAGAGCAATCGGGAAAGAGAGAGAGATATAGAGACTGAGAGCACGAGAGCAGTTACCGGCTAATGTATTTTGCACGCGTCGAGTGCGTGATAATCACGCAGCACACACATGTTTTTTGCTTGCTCTTGTTATTGTTATTCTTGTTGTTGTTGTTGTTGACCCTCATTTCCATTCAAACATCTCCCGCCCGTTTAGCAAACAAAAAGCGCACATACAAATACACACATGCACTTCTTGTATGTTTGTATATGTGCATCACGAATGCGACTATAAGTATGTATGTGTGTGTATCCCTATCAGTAGAGTTGCTTGTTTGTTTTTGGTAGAAAAACTGAATTTTAATTGTAACTGAAACTTATCACAGAAACATAGATACGTGACTACTGCAGCATCCCCCACAGATGATAGCAACTAAAATTTCCTATTTATTTATTTGAAATTTCACATTTCTATTCTGTTTTTATTTGGTTTTTGTTTTTTTTTTTTATTTATTAATAACAATTGAAGGCCTCTTGACAACCCAGGCACGCGTCCCAGCGCAGCCCATACGAGTGTTTTGTTTTGGCTGTAAATCTGTCCGTTTACCCCAAATTCGTTTGTTTTGTTTTGTTTTTTATTTTTATTTTTGCTTTGTGCTGTGATTAAGTTTGTTTTGTTCAGAATTTTTTAATTCGATTTACACATGGAAACGAGCAAAATGTAAACAACAAATGCTTTGGAGTGCATGCTTGTATGTGTGTACCCAGCATACACTGTCAGAAATTGTTTGGCTTTTAAGTTTACTGAAGTTATTTTTGTCTTTAAACATGTAAATATTTTTTATGTGTCCTACTTTTTTGTATAAATTCGGACGAGTCTAGAACTCATTTTGTGTCTGTATCTCTTCTATTCCGCAAATGAGTATTTCAAAGAGTATAGAAATTTGGGCAATAATATTTTTAAATTTTTTTTAAATAAATTCAAGAAATGCACAAAAAAAAAACACACACATTTTGTATCTGTATATATCATTGTACACGCTCAGTGCATGCATTTTGTGCATGTACATACCTGTATCTGTGTGAGTATCCGTATATGTAGTATACATACAACTGTATGTGTATCTGTGTCTGCGTCTGTATCTGGGCAGCTTTGTTTTTCAACTCATTCCACCACTGTCGTCACCAATTGCCTTCATTGTTGCCGGTTTATTTTGCTTTTAGAGCGCACTTCGCCTCAGGAAAATTTCAGTTGTTCTTTGGAAGCGAGCTCGACAAGTCCTCCACAGCTGGAAAGAGCTACTGCTAAAAATCAAGAAGAAAAATCTGTATAATCGCGTTAAATAGACAGTGAAAGTGTTTGAAATTATTGAAACTAACAACATCTTAGATGTGCTTTATCAGTTACTGAACTAAATACAACAACAACGAGCTAACAAAATACAAAAATGCCGGTCGATATTTGCAGTCAACAGCAGCACAATTTGATAGGTTCCATAAGGTAAAAATCTATGAATATTTAGAACTCTATCTTGAGGCTTTCAAGTGCACTCATAAAAGAAGTTACTTCCCTGAGAAGTGAAAAAAATCACCCTGTGAACACATAGATTAATAGATAGATTACTGAATAGACCACACGTTTTCTCTATAAAATATAAATTACCTATTGATAATTCTCTATCTGGAACCATAAAGAAATCCAAATTTCGCTCAAGTCATTAAGCTGCTTCCGTATGAAATGAGACATAATTCAGAATAGAATTTTTTGTTAACTGGTACTAAACTGAAGGCCAGGTGAGCTGAGGGCAGCCACTTAACGTAAATAATTCTGCCAGGTGAATGGATCAATATTAATTCCAGTTGACGCGGCAAATGTCCAATAAATAAAACATATCCAAATTGCTCTCTAAATAAATTGAATTCTATTACAAATTTATTTTTATTTTTTTTGAAAACCCACCTGTCCACTTGACCTTTCAGATACCAAATACCAGATACCAGATACGCCTGACAAGCGTTGTGCCCAGTTTATTAAGTACTATAATAATTAATCGAAAACAAAAGTTATTGTTGTGTTGGCATTGAATCAATGATTATTTCGTGTAGGAAGATTGAAATGAATTATCATGCTGTGCGCATTACACCAGCAATAGATTTACAAGGATCTCTTTATACTCTTCCATATTTCTCTATTTTGTTGTGTAATGAAAAGCAAACGAGAAATGAGAAATGAGAAATGAGATTTCCATAACAAAATGCTAACAAAATGGCCTCGCTCCAGATCGAGCTGTGTAAATGATAAAACGTCCGACTCGATTACTCGCGTGCTCGTCTACAGAATAATACAGAGCCTTATATAAAAATATTCATTATTTTCTAGTGCAATAAATGTTAAGCAAGTTAATTAAATTATCTTTCACTTCTCGAGTAATGCTGCACAACAAAATTGCCTATTATAAACTTGGTATAACGATTGAAAGATCGATCTATGTTGAACTATAAATAAACTTTTAACTCTTCTTGTATGTACAAAATTAATACTATTGTAAAATTTCGCCTTTTCATATCTATCCAAAAAAATATGCAGTTCTTTGATTGTGTTTTTCATGTTAAGTTGACTAGTTTTTCAAATTTTATTAGACCATAAAAGGAAAATGAAAAGTTGACTGTGATTTGACTTGATTAAGATGATACGAGTATCTTTAGTAAACTTACTTTTTTTGCAGCGGAACAACCGATACCTCGTCCTTGTCGCTTAACTCTTTGTCCTTGACGTCTGGATTGCCTCCAACGGATCCCGACAATCATCATCGGAGCACGCACAACATGAACAAGCTGTGTCGCCAAGTGTCAATTGAGTCACCCGGACCGGGTGTCAAAAACTGCGTCTTTAATTTCTTTGTGCCCATTGAGGATACTCCTCCACATGGCGCTCGCATCAAAATTGTGTGCGCTGGAGCTTGTTATCGGCGCAGAGATCGATCGAACTCGATAACTAGTGTATCCTCAGTGTCATCGGAATTGAGCGATTACTGTCCCTCAGTGACATCAATGTCATCGCCCGCCCATCAGGGCATACGGGAAGGGTCCTTCTTTCCGGGTTTTGAGGTTGCCGGCGTAATTGAGTCTTTAGGCTCAGAGATCACAGAGGCTAACAACTGCGGTCTACGCATTGGCCAGCGTGTTATTGTTTATCCTTTCGATGAGACTCCTGCTGGCTATGCAGAGCTACTGGTTGTGCCGGATCTAACGCATATCGTCCCGATTCCGGATAGTCTGCCCATTGCAGAGGCTGCAATGCTGCCGACTGGCGCTTTATTGGCTATGAATGCCGTCTTCAAGGCACAGGCCGTGGTTACACAGATCCTCAAGCAGAGATCCGCCACAGATCCGAAGAAGAAGTGCAGGATATTGATAGTCGGAACGGGAGGACTAGCTCTATGGGCTGTACGGATTGCATCCTATCACTTTGCTTCGACTGGCGCTGATAATGTGGACATTACAGTGGCCAGCCTCCGAGATGAGGGATTCCGTTTGGCTACAGAGATTAAGAAGTAAGTATTGCATTATACTTATATTGGTTTCCTACTTTTACTAATTTCTCAATTGCCTGTTCCCTGTTGTTTTGCAGTGTCAGCGTAGTTCAGTGGAACGAGTGTTTGTATGAGCCGCAACTAATAGAGCGCACCAAGGATGTGTGTGGTGGTGCAGTGGATGTGGTCATTGACTTTGGCACCACTTCTCGGAGCCTGCACCGTTCAATGCATTGTCTGTCCAAGGGTGGAGTGGTTCTGATTAGCGAGGAAGTAGCCGAGAAACTGCTACCCAAGTTCTCACGTCTTTCCAATGAATACCAGCAGGAGATTATCCCGATTTCAAATGGCACAGCGGAGCAGCTGGCTGAGCTGGTTCAACTGGTGGCTAATAAAAAGATCGAGCCACCACCCTACTCAGTATTTCCTTGCGAACAGGCTGCCGAGGTTATACAGAAGCTATGCAATTCCGAGATACCCGGACGCGCCATTCTCCGCTTCCACGATATTGAATAGATCGAATAGCGCACAGGCATCTAAAACTATCAATGCATTAACTCATCTTATATGGATATCTGTTAGTTTTAATCAAGAGAGACCCACATACAAAGCAGACCAGTACAAGCTGTTTAATCCCGCCCTCTCCCAAAATTTACAAAATTTATTTAGGCTTGTTCCTAATTCGAAATCCTTTATAGAATCGACAAAAACGGTGAAACGGCTCAAGTTTTAAATTTTTATAAGATATTTAATTGTTATTTTAGAAGCCACTCGTATCGCGAAATGAATTGCATATTTCCGGAACGGTTTGAGATTAGGAATAGGAACATGCCTGAATATATTTGCTTAGTCTTTGTAGTAAGCATTCGTTTAGCACTGATTTTAGGTTCAGTTCAGATCAGTTCAGTTTGTTTTCAGTTCTCTTGAAGGCGACCAGTGATTTTATTTTCATTAATTTCGTAATTCTTAAGAGCTTTTAGTATTATATACGTATTTTTTGATACAACTATGAATTGTGATTGATTTTAATTATTAAGCAAAAACCATTTTTGCGACTTGATTTGCTTGAAATTTATGTACTTAGAATTCAACCCGACAGCGGGCGATACAAGTCGTTTTTTAGCTTCTTTGTTGATTTATTTTTGAATTGGATTTAAGTCACGGAATATAAAATTTAAAATAGAAGCGAGAAGCAAAAGTAAACACAAAGTTCAGAATAAATGTTATATAAAAAACAGAAAAAATTGGAAATTGTTATGCATGCAATGCAAAAATGTTTGATTCGATATTCGATTTGCTTGATATATTTGTACTCATTACATACCCCAAAAAAAAAAAAAAGTAAAAACAAAATACATTATACTCAACTACTAATACTATCATAAATAAAAGCATACCAATACCAATACCAATATACAAGCTGCTAATCCCACCACTCTTAACATTAATTTTTACGTATATTGGAGATATATATTTAATTTTCGTTTGGTCGAATACTCGCGCGATCGGAGTACATACCGAACAGAACTGTAGTTATGGATTATCCAGTATTTCAGTAAAGACTCAAGTTATCTGTTTCCATAACGATTTTCGCCACTTTGAACAATTACTTATAGCGTTGCCACATCTCTTAAAACTGGTTTTCAATACCGATACCATTTTAGATGTTTACTTAAGATATCGATACTTTCGCTGATCTTTCGCGCCAAAACGAGTGCAGAGCGCGGCAAGCTGCCAATTGTATTTTTTGTTGACGTAAAAGAGAAAAGAAAAAAGGAAAAACTGGCACACAACCCATTTAAACGATACATTTTTGCTGACTAAGAATATTCATTTGTTTTTATTGTAATGCTTAATAACGAAAATGCACTTAGTGCCCCGCAGCAGGTCATTTGGATCGGCAGCCACGAGCCGAATACGTTCGTCAAGAGACTGGAGCACAAGAACGTTTATTTTTATAGAAAGTGTGTCTATGGAGCCTTAACCTTGACTGTGGGTGATTATATTCTAGTGGCCAATGCAGATGCAGCTGAGCCGGATACAGTCGAAGGTTGTGACGTAGCCAAGATTCAACAGCTCTACGAACTGCGGGAGCTGTCCGACAAGGAAACGTGCCGAGCTATAGTTCAGTGGTATTCCTGGCCTCGGGCGATACCCCATAAAAACTTTGATGTGGATAATTTGGAATTGGACTTTGGATTGGAAGTCATTGAGGAACATCGCCCCTATGACAACGACGTAGCTTTGGGCTCAATTTATCGCAAGTGTTTCGTCCTTGAGGGCAGTTCCAAGGACTCAGCCCAAAAGTTAATTAGGCAGAGGAAAACAAATACGAAACTCCCCATGTTTGTCAGTCGCTACAAGTTTGTCAAGGTGAAGAATTGCTATCGCCTCATTCCGCTTGAGAGCCAGCTCGATAAAACGGGGGAAATGGCGCGCAAAACGCGATCTGCCCAGAATGAAGACGGCCAACGAAAGTCCGTATCCCGGACACGCCTTTCGGAAGCCCCAGTGGAATTTATTGATATCAATTATTTCAACTGCGAGAATAAGGTTTCCCCTATCAAAATTGTGGGTGGACGCAGCGTGGTGCGTCTGTCTGAGAAGAAGAAGAGTTTGGATCCCGTGCAGGCAGAGATCAATGCCAATTATTTACCTGCATCCCCGCTCACCGAGAAGAATCCCAAGGTAACTACGCCCAAATCCCGTGCTTCCGCTGCGCGGCGCAATCTAAATCTCAGTCTAGACAATGGTGTAGATAGCACAGCCGATTCGGATTGCTTGAACTATTCCATAGTCCAGCAAACGCCGGATCCAAAAACGCCCTCCAATTCTATGAAAATCAAATTGCGCCTCTCGGAGCGTAGAAAATCGTTCAGACTAGCATCCTTGGATGATGGCGACCCCTTGGAGTTATTGTCGGAAGATGAGGCTGAAGCATCGGGCACTCAGAGACGCAAGCGTCTAGGAGTTACCAATGACGATATCTATCATACACCTACTAAAAAAACCAAGGAACTACCGCAAGCGACAGGCGGTGATACGCCTTCCACTCGCCGGAAGAGCATCCTCAAGTCGGCCACTACGCGATTGGGTAAGCAATTATATATTGTATGTTTTGCAATCATATTCTTATATTTTTCTAATCCGTTTTACAGCTGATGGAACACCCAGACGCAGCATACAGTTGTCCAATATTGTGGAGCAGCGAGTATTCAAGGATAACGAGATAATATCAACGCCGAAGCGAGCACATCCTAAACTGACAGCTGCACAAGCCGATGCGGATTACACGCCAAAGAAATCGATTCAAAAGACACCAACACGTCCAAGGAGGATGAGCAGTACAGGCACAAAACATGCGACTACCTCTGCTCCCCTGACGCCTTCTCAGAAGCTAAAGAAAATGCGTGCCGGAGAACTGAGTCCCAGCATGCAGCAGCGGGACCAAGCCGTAAATGAAAGCGGAAAGTCGGAGCTTCAATTGGCAAGAGAACAGCTTCACGTATCTGTAGTACCGAAAAGTCTACCGTGTCGGGAAAAGGAATTCGATAACATATACAGCTTTTTGGAAGGTAAAATCCAGGATCAATGCGGCGGCTGTATGTATGTATCGGGTGTGCCAGGCACAGGGAAAACAGCCACCGTTACAGGTGTTATTCGCACGCTGCAGCGAATGGTTTCAGAGGATAAGCTACCCGGGTTTGATTTCCTTGAGATTAACGGTATGAGACTGACGGAACCACGTCAGGCCTATGTTCAGATATATAAACAGCTGACAGGTAAAACAGTGTCTTGGGAGCACGCTCATACGCTGCTAGAAAAGCGTTTCACTACGCCGGCGCCACGTCGTGTAACCACTGTGCTTCTTGTGGATGAATTAGATATATTGTGTAATCGCCGGCAGGATGTTGTCTACAATTTACTTGATTGGCCCACAAAATCCGCAGCGCGACTCGTTGTAGTTACCATAGCCAACACCATGGATCTGCCTGAACGTCTCCTAATGGGTAAGTGTTGAATCTTATCCGTAGCCCCAACAATCTCTAACTGAATTTAATACTTTTCAGGGAAAGTTACTTCTCGTTTGGGCCTTACCCGTCTAACCTTTCAACCTTATACACACAAGCAGCTGCAGGAGATTGTCACTTCGCGTCTGGCCGGTTCGGAGACATTCAAGGGCGAAGCAGTGCAGCTGGTAGCACGCAAAGTGGCCGCGGTCTCAGGTGATGCGCGGAGAGCGCTTGATATTTGCCGTAGGGCAACTGAAATAGCTGACAACCCGGAGGACCCGCTACTTCGAACAAAGTGTGTTACTATGTTGCACGTGCAACAAGCGCTGGCTGAGATGATAGCCAGTCCCAAGGTGCAAGCCATAAAGAACTGCTCGCGTTTGGAGCAAATCTTTTTGCAGGCTGTTGCTGCAGAGGTTACACGCACTGGAGTGGAAGAGACCACCTTCATGGGCGTCTATCAGCAGGTCGAATCAATAGCTGCATTCATGGGCGTGACGTTGCCAGCGCCAGGACGTGCCCTTCAGCTTTGCTCCAAGCTCGGCGCCCAGCGTCTGCTCATCTGCGAGCATTCCCGCAACGATCTATACCAAAAGATACTGCTCAACGTTAGCGCCGATGATATACACTATGCGCTCCGTGTGGACGGATCGTCCTGAATATAAAATTAAGTTTTAAGTCTTTTAAATTAATTATTATTTAAGCGTCATTTTTAAATAATTTAAAGTACAAACTCGTTGATAGGCAAACTAAATAAAAAACCAAAACAGTATAACAGTCGTACAGCAGCTTAGGCGAGAAGACGGAATAGATGAATAAGTGGTAACGGAACCCAACCATCAGGCAGAGATAAATTCCCGCCGGTAGCAGGATTAGAGCCGCATAGAGCGGTGCTACCAAATCATCAGCTGCCTTCGCATAAGGTGGCTGCAGCTGTATAATACCCACGCTGCGTAGATCCGCACGCAAAGTATGCACGACCAGATAAAGAAAGGAATGTATTTCGGCACTATAGGTGTTGAGGGTAACAAAGAACCAGACAATAATTGGATTATAGCTGGTCTGTCCTATGTAGCCGGGAGTTAAATCAATCGTAGACAAACTATTCGAGTTTCCTTGGTAAAAATAAAACATTCTGGCCACGAATATGGTCAGAACTATCTTATAAACATGCACCACTCGCACCGAGAACTTCCTCGAACTAGTGCCGAATGCATCGCATAGCTTATAGGTCTCATCCAGTGTTATGAGGAGAGTCGGCAACAGCACTATATTCTGCACCTTATAAAGTAACGTTGCCAGCGTTAGTGAGCAAATCAAATTGGTCTGTAGAAGCTTCAGAAGGTTACTCTTCGGCTGTCCATCCAGTAGACTTTGGCTGCTCCCCTCCTGGGGAAGAGCTGTACGGTAGCCAAGGACAAAAACCAGGGCCAGGCAGCACCAAAAGAGTACCAAAACGGGGAGGAGAAATCGTGCGCTATAAATACAAACGAAACATTTTATACAGATGCACATAAAAACAGATAAACTTACATCATGTATTGGGGAACGTCGAAGAATTGCACCTGCCCATTGAGACCGCGAAAGCCATACACTAGCAAGAATGCGATTCCGTTGAAAATTGACTGCAACGTGGTGCTAAACTTGCGGAGGCGTGCCCAGAAGAGGAACAGGGCAAATATCATAAGAGTGCTCTTTATGGAGGTTAACCTGTGCAGGTAGCGCATTAAGATGAGTAGTAGGAGGACGACAAAGATCTTCCGTTGCCTCCAAACGCAAGCAGAGGCAATCGTATATAGATGTCGTCCATCCAGCTCGACATTTGCTTTAGTAATGCGACGGCGCAGCGTCTGAAAAGCAGTCAACAGAAGCAGTGTGTTGCCCAGATAGTACCAGGTCTTGTACTCGAACTCTATGAAAGAGGATGAGCCCAAGGTTAGTGTACGTATGGCAAAGCAAAGCAGCAGTGGCAGCGGAAGCGGTATGGATAATCTCAGGCGTCGCGCATAGAGCGGAGGTAGGGCAATTTTGAGCAGCGCTTGGGCCACATCAATGCACAGATAAACAGAGGCAATTATAGGAACAACCAGCAGAACATAGTATAGTATGGAGCTTGTATGCGTCAGGTCTAGCAAATGAACAGCTATATTAAGTAGTAGCCCTACTGGCACTGAAAGCAGTAACTGTCCCCGTTTCAACCTATCCAGTTGCAGTTTCTCCGATGTTATGTCCAAGAATAGTACCGTCAATAAAAGATGTAGAGAGCTCTGCGAAAAGGACAAATGTTAAGTAAGCAAACGACAGTAGTCTAGTCGAGAATGCTCGACCAAGTTATAGATGCCCCATACCCAATATATAATAAAACGTATATCTAAAACGAACCGTAGTTGTGAGCGCCAGGCCTATGGCTATGAATCCGTAATCAAATTTGACCAGGGACTCGGACAGCTGGCTGGAAATCTCACGCGCTACACGCAAGTAGTTGAGCTTGGCATTTTGGTAATGCACCTGGCTGGCTCCACTCCCATCACCTTCACGCAGTGGCTTCAACAACCGCTCGTGCAGCACGGTGGCATTCTGATACCACATATAGTAGTCTAAAAAGACCCATCAATAATATGAGTACTAGAATTATAGTTCATAGCAAACTGCTTACCACTGCGTCTGACACTTTCATGACCAAACTTCAACCTTGCTTTGTTTAATAGATGATGCGCATTATAAAAATAAGCATACATCTGGTGCTCCAGAGATAAGGTCTCCAGCATTTCTGGAATCAGGCAGCCAATTGACATTGTCGGTATTTCAACAGACAGCAACAAGGCCAGTGTAGGTGCCAAATCAATTTGATTGTATCTCTTGGTGCCAGCTCTAAAATATAAATAAATTAATAAGAAATCTTCCTCAAACTAGAGCTTATTCTTTACGTAAACTTGCTACAGTTGTTGGAGTACAAGTATAGCGGCACTGAGCTCTCTGCAGGCGTGTTTCCGCCATGTCCACCGCCATCTGCCATGCCATGATCTCCAGTCAACATCAGCAAATAGTTTTC
Source organism: Drosophila repletoides (assembly GCA_018150835.1). Taxonomy (NCBI): domain Eukaryota; kingdom Metazoa; phylum Arthropoda; class Insecta; order Diptera; family Drosophilidae; genus Drosophila; species Drosophila repletoides. Next base: position 569,363 of record JAECWQ010000089.1, read on the forward strand.
CATATTCTGTGAATTTTAATTAAGATGAAAACATAAATGAAATATCCCAATAATTTAAATATTAACTACACTTTTTCCGAGCAACGCCGGCTGTTAGCTGTAAGTAATCTTGCCTTGTGATCCAGTATCTTCTTAACTGCGTCATCCATTTCCAATAGTTTGTGCTGTATCTTTGGGCTCTCATTACCCTCCACATGACCAATGTGATCCAACCCGAGATAATGTAATATGAGTAGAGTCCAATCCTTTTTCTCCAGCTCCGCCTCTAGTACTTTGGTTACATTTTTGTCGCCTTCGTAGAAATCATTTACATAAAACGAATCATTATTAGCGACTTGTCGCGTGAATTCACTGGGAAAGAGGTGAACCCAGGTATGATCTCCAGCAAAAGATACCACAGTGTTGCGCTGCTTCATGCGATGCAGCAGCGAATCCTTCACCTGCTCTGTGTGGCCTACATTCAACGCAATATCGATAAAATTGGACAGCGTGCCGGTGGTAATACTCTTTAGCCTCGGCATAGTCACAGTGGGTATATCCACATGGAGACTGAGCTTGAGACAAGCTTTTTCATACGACACAGGCATGTTCGACCCATTGGGAAAGTCAACACGCAGCGCATCTATAAGGAATAATATAAACGAGTCATACCTAGCCGGTGGAGGCTCTAGCCTGACAATAAACAGTTAATAGATATCAGCACAGGTGGAAAGGTGTCTTATCAACTGATAAACAAACTCACTTTTTACCGAGAAGTGTTGTGGGCCTGTCAACAGGCAAGCTCTTTTCCTGCTCTGCCACGGAGTAAGAGGCGGGAAAGAAACCAATCAGGAAAAGTATAGCGCCGCAAATGAAGAATGTTAGCATATAGACCAAATATATAAAACGACTTTTGTGTTCTTCCATTGCAATTGCAGATCTTTCAACATTACAAGAAGCAGCGCCTCCGACCGGTCAATTGACAGATAAATAAATAGCAATTTCGAGCTGTCGATAATTACAAGTTTTCCAACACCGTATAAATATGATTAGACTTATCGATTTTTTTCATCTAATATTGCAAATTGTATGGTTAGCTCGTAAATTGACAACACGCCTCATCCAGTTGGGCTCGGTTGGTCATAGGTTGGTATGAAATATTGAGCAGTAATTAAATTTATATAGATATCATTCAGAAAAATTTGTAAATTGCCCTTTTTTTTTTTAAATGCGATAAATATTCGGCGAACGCAGAATTTTTTGAACACTAACTAATGTTGACAACACTTATCGATTCTTCGATCAATATATGCGATCAGCTGATTACACGATTGTTTATAATATATTAGATGCTAAACAACTATTATTTGGTAGGATGGATACCTGTGGATTTATTATGAGTAGAGGCGGAGACTTTGAAAGTTTCCTCATGCGTTGCTCGTTCTGTACAATTGACGTGGAGATCGATAAATGGCAAGAATTCGTATTACACTTGCGGAATATGCATCTTTCTAAGGGTAGTCAGAATGCGAATTCTTTGGAAGTAGAAGTTATTAAAGAAGAACTCCGGAATGCCCCAATCCACACAGAATTTATTGTAGAATCAGAGGCAGAGATTTGGAGACCCTCGTCCTCTCTGTCGGATTCCAGTTTGAGTGATAATGAGAATCAGACTGAATGTCAAGGGCCTACAGAAGATGATGAAGGTCAGGGAATATCCCCTAACTCACCAAGTTATAAAGTAAATGAACTCATGGTAGTATATAATATTAATAAGAATTGTACGATCTATAACAAACATCATATATTTAGTTCACTCCATCGTTTTTCCGGCGGGATCCTCGAACATTAAAATTTATAGAATCATATAAAAGCCAGCCCTGCCTTTGGAATCCGGGATTCAGCAATTATATGGACCCGGCTGCTTGTAAGGCAGCATATCAACAACTAATAAGGGAGCTGGAAGCTAAGGTAGGCGTCATGTTTTCCGAGCATTCTCTGAAAGCTGCCCTCAAAAAGCTGCATATCCAGTATAATATAGTGGAAAAGCGTGTACTGAACGGTAGCCAAAAAGCGAATTCCTTGGCATTTAATCACTACACGAACTGTTCCTTTCTGAAAGCATGTAAAGACCAAATGCATGGCTTTAAGAATGGAATGATTCAGGTAATAAAATATATAATTTAAATTGGAGTCATTATCTGCTATATGAGTATTTACTAATTTTCTATTCTGCAGTTGAATTTCACAAAAATGAATAAGCTCACCACAGACTTTATACAACTGTACGAAAACTACCCACAGCTGTATGACAATCAGCACACTAACTTTTCAAGCATAAGTTCCAGACGAGAGGCATATGAAGCTATGAGAGCAGTTGTCTCTGACGATATACAGACCGATGACATATATCTTGCCATACAGTGCCTTCGTCAGTGGTATTATAAGAGTACAAAGCGTACAATTAAAACGACAAATGAGTCGGAAAAGTTTTATTTAGAAGCTTGTGGGTTTCTACCGCCTAAAATGTTCAAACAAAAGTTAATCTGTGAAATTTGCCGTCAGGAAACTTCGTCCGATCATGTCCTACAGGCACACATGTGCAAGGTACATAATATTGGTGAATTACCCTTTAAATGCTCTCTATGTGAACGGAGTTTTGTCGGCAGAGGCGAATTAGCCACGCATGTGCAACGAGTTCATATTGGAAAAACCTATAAGTGTAATTACTGCGACAGGACCTTTGCGGTAAACTCGGATCTTCAGTTGCATGTACGGACCCATACCGGCAATAATATCCTTTGTGAGCTGTGCGGCAAAGCCTTCAGATTGAGATCACAATTAAAGCTCCATGTAACAGCAGTGCACACCAAAATCAGGGCTTTTAAGTGCACCATGTGTCCGAAGGATTTCCTAAAGAAGGTCGATTTATCAGATCATATTAAAAGCCATCTAAACATACGCGATAAAATATGTAGCACGTGTGGAAAGGGCTTCACTAGTTGCCACTCACTCATTAGACACCGGCAAATACATTCAGAAATTAAGAAATTTGCTTGCAAACTTTGTGATGCCAGATTCTCGCAATTTGTTGGCTTAAATTCGCATATGAAACGAACACACAATATTGTACGGAATATCGCACAGAAGCCTACTGGAACTGTACTTGGAGAGGAATCAATTAGTTGAAAAATATTATTAAACCTAATGAAATGTAACAGAAAATACAAGATTAAATATATTTTTCCGATAGATTGGCGCAGTTATAATCGATAATTAAAAGTATTTTACAACACTGTAAGCAGCTGCGTTAAACTTTTTTGATTTGTGGCGTAAATACAAACTAAACTTTCTTTTAACATCTTTAAGTCGCTACAATGGAGGTATGCGGCAGCATATTTACCAATACTGACTATTCGGAATTTGTATTAAAATGTATATATTGTTCCATCGAAAATGAACTTAAGCACTGGGAACAGTTCATGTGGCATATACAGAATGCTCACGCCTGTGATGATGCGGATGTTGATCTGTATCCAGATGTAGATGCAGATGCAGACACGCATCCAAATGCGAATGCAGTTGCGTATCCAGATGCGGATGGGGAGGCTTTTTCATATCTAGATGCGCATGCCGATTCGTATACAGAGGCGCATGCGGATCCGGGTGCCTATCCAGATGCGCCAACGTATCTAGATGCCTATACGGATAGGGACAGTCTTAAAAGTGAATTTGTGGATACTCACGGAGAAGAAGACAACTATGGGGACGTTGATAACTACGAAATGGACATAAGTATTAAAGCAGGCAATTGGCCAGAAGACGATTTAAACTTTGATGTAAGTACAATATATATAGCCTCTTCAATGAATATATTTATAAAATCCAATATATAAACCAACAGAATGAGGATATCTTTGAGAAAGACGCAGTGAACTTCGACCTGGCTCCTCTGGAATACCCCCCAACTGCGAAGGACACAGATGAAAAATTTGAAAATACAGGAGTGTGTGTTTCTGAGGGAGAATCTGGGGGAGAGGAAACTGAGATATTAACCGACTGCCAACTAAATGAAAGCTCAGATGAAAGTGATGTTTATGTAAATGAGGAAGAAACGAGCTCATCTGAATCTGAAGAATGCGATGAAACGCCGCCCAAACGTAGTAGAACCAACCCGATGACTTTAAAGCGAAAAGTATGTATTTAAATTATAATTAATTATGGTGTCCTAACAAATATCAATTTTAATTTCAGTTGAAAGTATCATTTGCTCGACATAATCCTCGTATCGTGCACCTAATTGAGGAATATAGGAAACATTCATGCCTTTGGAACCCGACCCATCCTAAATACGGTGATGACAAAGCGCAGGCTGAAGCCTACATGGCAATAACTGAAATGATGGACAAAAAGGCAAATGTACTTTTCATGGAAACAGGATTAAAGAAATCCATTCAACAATTACGGAATCAATACGAAACAGTAGCCCAATTGGCAGACAAGAAGAAGCTAGCAGGAATGCCCGCACTCTACTACAACAGGTGTAAATTCCTCTCTGTAGCTCCCCTCTCTACACAAAGTGATGATGAAGAGTTCAAATCAGATGTAATACAGGTAAGAGTTCGATATTTAACCTCATACTAGATTCTTTCAATCAACTCAGATTATTAAAGTTTCCTACCACTTTCAGCTGAACTTCAAGGAGATCAACCAAATGACCACGACCTTTATAGATATATATGCGAACTACCCAGTGCTCTATGATAGTTCCCTTTCGGACTTTAAGTCTATAGATGCACGAAGTCAGGCGTACATTAATATGTCAAGGCAATTAGCCCCGGAGATGCGTGTGAATGAAACTGAAGTGCATTTGGCTGTTATGAGATTACGAAAATGGGCCTATATGTCACTGAGACGGGTGAAGTCTAAGGTATTACGTAAGTCCTGTAATAAGTCGGAGCTGCATTATCTGCAATTGTGTAGCTTCCTTCCCCCTAAAATGGAAGCCTTTGTTGTCAACTGTCAATTCTGCGATAAGAGATTCTTCATAGACTACAGCCTTCGTGCGCACATGGTTACGGCCCACAACGTGGGAGAACTACCCTATCTCTGCTCCCAGTGCCCCAGACGGTTTGCCAAGGCCCACGACATGGAACGTCACAAATTGAGGATGCATTGTGAGAAGAGTCTAAGATGTGAATACTGTAACAGTGCCTTCTCCCTGAAAAACGACCTTACGGTGCACAGACGTATCCACACAGGTGAGAAGCCCTTTGTGTGTGAGATATGTGGCAAAAACTTCCGTTTGAAACTCTTGCTGGATTATCATATAAACGGGTGTCATCTTGACCTACGACCCTTTGAATGCGATCTATGCCCTAAGAAATTTCGGAAGAGAGTCCAGCTTAAGAATCATATGAAGGCTCATCTTAATATTAGGGATAAAATATGCAGAGAATGTGGAGCTGCTTTTTCATGCCCCACTACTCTCTGTCGCCATCGCAAGACTCATCACAGCAAAGCCAACACAACAAATAAGCTGTAAATATTGCTTTCCATTATTTTACTTGCATGTATAACCAAAGAATGGTATTATTTTAACTCATCAAGCGGATGGTTGAACCTAAACTTAGTTAACATTTTGATCACGGACTGTCTAGTAGATTGACTAAGTATTAAATTTTGATCGATTTGTTATATTTTTATTTAAAGAAAGCTAAAATAAAAAAAATAGTTTTAAACTTCAAATTGTTAGCCTTATCGTTTCATTTGGCGCCAATAACTTAAATCCTATGCGCCGTTATCCAGCCCTATCAATCAGCTGCTGGCTATCGATAAAGGCCAATACGATATAAGCAATACTTCTTCCACCTGCAACAACAATTAAAATTTGTTTATAATTTGTTATTTATTTTAAAAGCTATTTAACTGCAAAATTTATTAAATGCATTAAAAATGGTAATTTGTGGAACTGTCCTCGTGCGCAACAATTACGAGGAATTTGTTTTGAGCTGTTCCCACAGTCCAACCGACTGCGACGTGGAAGTGGGTCTAGAACGTTGGCAGGAGTTCGTCTTGCACATAAGAAATGTTCATAAAGTGGGATCAGCAGTTCAGGACATGTTGTCCTGTCCTAGCAGTATGGAGTTCAAGTCAGAACCAGTCACAATTGACAAATCATCCGATGAATTAGATGACGATAATACCAGTGATAAGGATTGTTTGACTGAAGCAGCATTTGTTGACTTACCCACCGTCTCGAGCGATGAGGAGTATGATAATTATGATAGTGAATGCGATTATGATGAAGAGGTCTCTATATTTTAATTATGAACCAAAACCTATTAGAAAAAGTATTGACTGATTCGACTAAATTGATCTCTAATTTGTAGATGCTGGAGCAATGTCCAAACCTAACAGAAGCGTGCCAAAAGAATAACAGTCCTCAAGGCGACGCTGATGGTATAAAAAAGGGCTTCACACCCACCGCAAAAGTAAATAGGTATACTTAAATTTATTTAAAAACTGTACAATAAATATTTTCTTTTTGCCTAGTTTAACCCCACATTTTACCGTCGTAATCCCCGGATCACGCAATTTATAGAGTTGTATAAGGCGCAAACTTGCCTCTGGGATCCCAAAAACTCTGCCTATAAAGACAAGGAAAAGCGGACTACTGCCTACGCCACATTAATAGACCAACTAAAATCCACTATAAATGTTCATCTGACCCATTATAAGCTGAAGAAATGCATAGCCAGTCTTCATAGCCAATATGCGGCTATTAGTCGCCAGAAGCGTACAAAAAAATTGACCAAATTACCATTGTATTACCATGAGATGTATAGTTTTCTAGGGAAACGCAGTGATGTTGACGGTGTGGAAAGTGATGAGGACAGTGGCGACAATAAAATTAAGGTAAGGTTAATCTCCCCTAAAATACTCCTGAGTTCCTAATATTTTATAAATAATAATTATTATTTTCTCTTACAGTTGGTATTTACGGAGGCAAACCCACTGACTACCTACTTTATAGAACTGTATGCCAAGTTTCCTCAGCTGTACGATCCAACGCACAAGGAGTTCTCCAATTTGAATGCCCGAAAATGTGCCTACATAGAAATGAGAGAGCTGATATCCACAGAGCATGTGGCACTTGGTGTTCATTTAACCCACTATGATGTCTATGACAGTATTCTCTTCCTAAGGCAATGGTACTCCCGAAAGATCAAAGGATTGACAGAAGTACAAACCGTAGGGCTATTAAAGGCAGAGAAGCGTTATATAGAGACATGTAAGGGTTTCCTGAGGACAAAGACATTTCGTCAAAAGATACCCTGCGAAGTTTGCCAGCACAGTTTTAGTACAGATCACGCTCTTCAGGCTCATCAATTCCGTGCTCATAAGATTGGCGAAGGAGGCTGGTTTAAGTGCAGCCTTTGTGAGAATCATTTCGAGAGACGTTGCCATTTACAACAACATAATCAGAGGGTTCATCTGGGAAAGACCTTCTCTTGCAGTCGCTGTGAACGGAGCTTTGCTTTCTCTAGCCAACTCTCCGCCCACCTACGAACTCACGACGAAACGCACATAGCCAAGCCGTTTGTCTGTGAATTTTGCGGAAAATCTTTTAAGCAGAAAATTCAAATGAGCAACCATGTAACTGCTGTTCATACCAAAATTCGGGCATTTAAATGCACCATATGCACCAAGGACTTCCTCACTAAACGCGACCTCAAGGATCATATCAAGGCTCACCTTAATATACGAGATAAGGTTTGTGAGATCTGCCAAAAGGCGTTTACCAATGCAAATGCTCTAGTAAAGCATCGACACATCCACAAAGAGAAGACTTTGAAGTGCACCCTGTGTAATACCAGATTCTCGGAGCGCGTCAGTTTGGGGGTTCACATGAAACGCACGCATAAGATTATTCGAAACAGTTCCAAGGTTGCGGAACCAACGGACACTGCATTCTATGCTAAATACACATTCCCGAAAGCCGAAGATAATTTAAATAAATAAAAGTATTTGAATTATCATAATTAAATTTTGACATATTTTTCATATTTGTTAGGCAGGATCGAAATATATTAAATTTTTCGAAATGAAGCACTGCAAGCTATTTTGATCAGAATAAATATTCTTTTCAATAAAAATTACCGTTTGGCTTACGCTTTTTTACAACACTTTAAACTTGGCTCTTTTATATCACCTAAGCTTTGCTAGTTTTACAACACTGCAACTAGCGGCGAAAACAGCTGATTTTTGTTTTGATTGGTGTGCTCGTTGGTTACGTGAAGAGAATGCGAGGTATGCTTGTAAAACTTTGGAGGCGGAGCGATGCAGTTTCTCTGCAGAGCCTGAATAATGCGTGGACTGCCTTAGCACATAACCGGACCAACAGTTGTCGGTGGTATGCAACCAGTATTAGTGATAACCCAAAGCCGAATGCGGGCCAGCCTGAACGACCCAACTGCAATGTGGGTACTATAGGGCATGTGGACCATGGCAAAACTTCCCTGACAGCGGCTATAACAAAAATACAATCCAAAAAAGGTCTGGCAGACTATATGTCGTATGAACAGATCGATCGGGCGCCTGAAGAAAAGGCACGTGGTATAACCATTAATGCATGCCACATAGGATACGCCACAGCACAGCGTACCTATGCCCACACCGATTGTCCAGGCCATGCCGACTATATTAAGGTATATTTGTACTGGTTATATTCTGTATCCTGTATCTCTCTAACTTTATCTCCTTACAGAACATGATCTCTGGGGCGTCTCAAATGGATGGTGCAATTCTGGTGGTGGCTGCAAATGATGGACAAATGCCGCAGACCCGGGAACACCTGCTGTTGGCCAAGCAGGTGGGCATACAGCGTATTGTGGTGTTTATTAATAAGGCGGATCTGGTGGATCAGGAGGTGTTGGAGTTGGTAGAGATTGAAATGCGCGAAATGTTAACCGATTTTGGCTTTGATGGCGTCAATAGTCCTGTGATTTGTGGGTCAGCATTACTGGCACTAAGTGGCGATGAATCGCCATTTGGAGTACCCGCCATAGAGCAGTTGCTCCACCACTGCGACACTTATATACCCACTCCACAGCGGGATATTAAATCACCTTTTATACTTCCCATTGATAATGCCTTTACGGTGCCCGGAAGGGGTACTGTAGTCGTTGGAACCATCAAACGTGGCACCATAGCTAAGAATGCAGAAGCGGCTCTTTTGGGCTTTAACCAAAACCTAAAAACCAGCGTCAACGATATACAAATCTTTCGAAAGAGCGTTCCTCAGGCTCTGGCTGGTGATAATGTGGGCGCTCTGCTGCGTGGGATCAAAATTTCAGCTGTAGAACGTGGTATGCTACTCTGTGCCACCGGTTCCGAGGATATATCCAATCACTTCGAGGGATCCATGTATCTGCTATCCCGCGCGGAGGGGGGACGCTTTAAGCCTATGCTCTCCAAGTATATTCAACAGCTCTTCAGCATGACCTGGAATGTGCCAGCTCGTATTGATATAGGTAACTTTAAATAAAATATATTAGAATTTGCAAATTTATTTTGGAGACAATCTATAAATATCTGCTTTAATATTAGTGCCCAGTGATGCTATGCTGATGCCCGGGGAACATAGCCAGGTAAGAGTAACCCTGCTGAGGAAGATGGTCATGACTCCAGGACAAGCCTTTACCATACGGGAAAACGGAGCGACTGTGGCTACGGGCAGAATAACCCACCGCCTGCCCTCCCTGGACCTGCCCAAGAATAAACTATCCAAGGCGTTGGTAAATTGCTAATATATTTCATAATTTATTGATGGAATCAGCTTTTGTACAAATTCTTCCTTTCAAATTCAGTGTACATGTGTATGTATTTAATCTATAGATTAATATAAAGTTTGAACTTATCGATAAACAAACAGATGCCAACAGTTTAAATTAAATTTCTTGCTTGATCTTGGAGATCATTCATCAAACATAAATTTTATACGACAAACAAATCAAAAAATGAGAATACATAAATCGCGTGGAATACAGCATTTTTATAAATATAGCTCTCTTTCTATATATGGTGTATATATATATATATATGTGTGTATATTATTTACTTAACTACTATTACAAGTCTCTGTATTGCAAACGTTTAAGGCAACAAATTGGCCTTTATACATATATTTTTGTATTATTTATTATTGTTATTTTCATTAAGTACGGCTGGTGTACATTTTTCAGTATAATAATTTATAATTTAAGGTACACGCACAAGGTTAGTATTTAATTGCAACGTAGGAATGCTTTTCGTTGGGAAGTTTTACTCCCGGCTCATCTTAACATATTTTTATTTACTCTTATTAATAATTTCTCTCAAATTGCTTGGGTTCGGAACCTAGTTGAGGGTGTAGATTAAAGAGAGGGATTAGACGAGGACTTTAACTAAACAGGAACTACAGTTGGACAATTACAATTTACTACATTCAGCTAACAACATTTCGTTAATTTAAACTACTGTTTTTAATACAAATAATAATGCGATCAGATCACGTCAAATGGCATTTTTCAATTAGTTAATTAACTAATCACGCTTAATAAAATTTAAATTTTTGTGAGGAATTCGTCCAGATTTAAGTGGGACGGCAACTCGATCTCCTCCAGCTTTATATCGCTGTACTTGAAAACCACTTTGAAGGGATGTATGAACTTTTGATCCATTGTAAACTCATCGCTCTTCGGCTGAAATATTAAATAGGTTTCAAATATAAAACAAGGTTAGCAAGCAGGTTAAAAGTACCCAAAAATATATATATTTATATATATGTTTACCATTTCACGAGCATTCAGTTTCTCAGTGAGTTTCTCGAGGAATGCATTAGTAATCTCGATCTCATAGTCATCCAGCTTGTATGACTTCATCACCTTAAGGACCTGGGCGGTATTTAGCGATGTACACAGGTCGCAAATGGTTTGAACATCTTCCTCGCTCTTGCGCGACTGCAGTAGCTGGGAAATTTGATTCAAGGGAGCCAGCGGCAATAACACTTCATGGGACTGAAGATATAAAAAAAGGTTTAAATTAAAAGCGAGCATTTCATATTCCGGAACTTACCATCCTCTTGTCTCGCACCCAATCTTCAATGCAACCCAGATTATAGCGTATAATCATGCCCGTCTCCCACATGCAGATATCCCCCCGTAACATTAAACAATTGAGGGCCACAGCGCAGACAAAGTATAGGAGTTGACTAAAGATCTGCTCCGCATACACCGTGTCGAGTCCAAAATGCTGGAATTGCTTAAAGAAGTGTTCCAACTGACCGATAAGCTGTTTCCAAGCCGGGATATTGCCATGTTCTGGGGAGCCTGAGGCATCCATATTGCGATTACGCATTCCATGCGCATGGCGCGTGCGTTGTATCTCATCGTTGTTTAATATAGCTGGAACTATCTTCGGATCGAGAAGATTCTGTATCTGCATTACGAGAGCCTGATATAGGTTCACAATAAGATCGAGTATTACTCGTCTATATTCGTAAAGATTAAAGTTCTTGAGCTGCTGTTGATTCTGTTTTTCTGTATTAAACTTCACATATTCCTCTACGTCGCCGTATTGCTTCAATAGATTCAGTAACCTAAGGAAATATATAGAAGACTTAGTAATATCTTTGATTGATAAATCGAAAATGTTTTGTAGCCTACGTTATGGAATTGACCAGCCATATTACTCGGTTTTCTATGGGATGAGGTGTTCGATGCATTTTTTTGATTTGCATCACAAATTTACTGAGAAGCTCGCGCACATCATCGTCCGCATTGGTCAGATCAGTATAGCTAGAAAAAGTATAGGTGAGTTATCAGCTAAATATATAAGGATATATCGACCGAACCGTATGCACATAAAAATGAGATAGGCCGGAAAGCCAGGCAGCAGTCCAACCACAGTGCGTGGAGTGAGAGAACTGAGTAGACGCTGCAGGATCTTGTCTAGGTCGCTGTTATGGAACTTCATCAGCCCGAGCGGATTTTGAGACTTTTGTTTAGTAACATTGGCAACTACGTCGTTGTTGTTGGCCATCTTATTGCGGCTCATTTCCTCTTCAAGCTGATTCTCCAGTTTGCCTCCATCCTGCCTATACGCCTTAAGCTTGGCATTCGCTAGTTTAAGCTCCTCCTGAACGAGCAGATACTGCGTAATGGCTTTCTTTAGCTCCAAGCGCAGATACCGATCATTTTGCTTCAACGTTTCCATATTGGCCTGATCAAACTCATCAATGCTCTTAAATAGCACCTCCTGTAGTTCGTCTTTTTCCAGATTAATCCTCTCAATGGCCTGCGTCATTTCCATCAATTTGCTGTTGTGCTCTTCCGTAATAGCCTTTAGCTCTGATTCCAGCTGTCTATTAACCAGCTTTTGGGATTGGAAGGCCTCCATCAGCTCCACAACATTGCTGGCATCGTTTCCACGCAGCTGCAGGCTCTCCGGCTCAAAGGATCGTAGTGACTGGCTCTGCTGCAGCAGTACCGCCTTCAGTTGGATACATTCCTCTCGACGCCTACGCACCTCTTCTTGTAGCGCTGCATGTTGTGCTGCGGAAGAGAGAATATAAAGGAGCAAAAGACAAAGCCAAAAATAAACGAGATTAACTTGTAAGAGAAGAGAATTAAGAGGGCAGAACAACATATCTCTGCCGACGTAACTCCACGCGGAGAAATATCGTTTATAACGCGGCGGAGTTATGTCGGCGTAATTATGTCGTTACCCCGAGAATTAAGAGTCAGAGCTGTCAAATAATCGATTTTGATTTAATTTCAATTCATTTATTATTTTTTTATTTACCATCATTCAATTTTATTTGACGAACTCCAAACTAAATAAAATAATAATACAAATTTGGATACTTCGCGATAAGAAAATAGAAATAGGTTATATCGGAACTGCGATCGATTTTTTGACATTTCATAATACGAGTGTTACCATTCAGCTCGTTGATCTCAACACCGTGTTTAATGCTCGTGCGCAGCTGATCGTAGTCGCTGCGGAGTTTCTCGTTCTCTACCTCAAGTTCGGAGACGCTACGGCGTGTGGCAAGTGGCAAGTGTGGCAATACATACATAATATATAATTGTAATTTGTGTATTTGTCTGTGTACTTCTACATGTGACCCACTGTGTAAAACTTACCGGAATGAATCCTCGGTGGGCTTGTTGCGGCTCGCCAGTTTGAAATACTGTTCCTGTAGATTCTTATGCTTCTGCTTCTCCTCCTCCAAGATAGATCGCAGCTTGACTACAATGCTGGTGCTATCAAAGAATGAATCTGTAAGGCATCGAAAAATATATAGGATAAATTCCCTGTTCCATATGTACGTAAATAAAGTCTATACCGGTCTTATTAATCAAATCCGGATGTCTGTTAATTTCGAGCGTATTTTTGGCGGAGCCATAGCCCACATCGTCCTCATTTTGGCTGGAGGCATTGCTGGCGGAGCGCGCATGATGCATGCCATAGGATGTGAGGCCATTATGCTGCTGCTGATAGCGACTAAGCTCTTCTTTCAGAGTATAGTTTTCCGTCTCGATGATATCCTTATCCTTGATGGCACGCTGATAGGCTTCGTTTAACTCTTTGTTGTCTATTTCAGCAAGCATGCGCTCCTCACGTTCCCGCTGATTACCTTCTGAATTCTTAGCCATTTCGATCATAGAGTCGACTTGCTTGCGCAACTCCTCATTCTCTATGCACCACAGCTGCTTCTGTTGGTTCCATTCTTCCTGCGAATGACCATTCTCCTCCAACAATTGCATTTTCTCATCCCGCTCCGATTCTAGCTGCTTATTGAGCGCCTCAATTAGCTTATCTTTATCCAGACAAGCGGCCTTTACATTCTTAAACTCTGTCTCCAAGTTCTTTTTCATTTCCAGCTTCATTCTGTATAGGTGGAGCAAGATAAAATAATATATAATTATATACAGTGAATAAAAACAATTGGCCCAATTCAAATACTAACTTAAGAACGCTGATTTCACTAGTCTTGTGCTTCAAATTGCTGTTATCCCGATTAAGTTCATCAATGCGCTGCTGCATGGAGATGATCTTATTCTCCAGCCCCATATACTTGTTCTCAATATGGGATATGGTCTTGGCCTCCGCCTTCATACGTTTAAATTTACGTCGAGCGAGGAATCTACGAACCGACGCCTGGCAAATGATGATATCGCGCCGACGCTTCTGATAGGAGCGTCGGGCGAGGACACCCCGAACAAAGCGCTGTATCTGAACGGCACGATAGTAGTCCCTCATGGCAAAGAATCTTCTGCGTGCGAGCATGCCACGCGCATATTGTTGAATGCCTGCCACAGAGTGGCAGAGACGCAGGTAGCGTCGCCGGCAAAGCCATCCACGTGCGTACTTAGACAGAATAAGCGCTGCACGTACCTCGCGCAGCTTCTGTGCTCGCATCCTGGCTAGATAGCCACGCGCATGTCGCTGTATACCAGAGATGATGGCCTGTAGCTTCAGATACCGCCGTCTCTTAATGAACCGTCTGACAACAGACTGCACTATTGTAATGTATTTCTTGCGCAGATTAGCCCGCACCTGCTCCAAATATGCCACCTGTCCGGCCCTAAAAAAGATCTGAGTGTTGCCAAAACGATATTTATCCTCATCTTGTATCCACTTTAATACAATATTTCTGCAAGACTGTTTCATATCGTTCTTATCAATTTGACTACGATGCGCCAACAGCTGATAACGGCTATAGAAATCTGGATATAACCAGCGAGAGGGGAAACCAGCTGCAGAGATGCGCACCGTCTCCAAAACGCCACAGGCTCGCAGCTGTTGGATGATCTTTGACGTCTCCCATTTAAAGGCAATCTTATCGTCATTGGGCTATAATAAGAATTAAGTTGGGAACTGTCTATTTTTAAAAGTAAATCCCAGAGGATACTTACTTTGATGCAGCGCACATAGTGTGGAGTGGTGGCATGCAACGTAGAGATGAGCGAGGCCAGACTCTCCTGGAACTGTGATCCAACAGTTTTTTTGTGCTGCTTCGAAGGCACGACCTTAAGTCAGGGGAAACAATATTAATATAATAAACAAATTATAAAAAAAAACTGAAAAAGATAAAGACTAACTCTTCGGCGCGTTTCATTGAGTTGCTGTTAAACCAGCGACCAGTTGACCCAGGCATTGTGAACAGTTAACAGTGGACAGAACAGTAGAGATTGGTGGATGATGGACAGTACAGTGGAACAGTTGATGGATATCAAGCGTATGGAAATACAATTTAGCAATACAAATATTACAAATAGGCAATGTTCAGAGGAATGTGTTTAGCCAACATATGGCTTGGTTGACTGCTAACAAACCTGTTTACGATTGGCACTGATAACCACCCGACCACCAAGTGTGGTGGTGTTCTTATTGGCATCCGTGCTAAGCGTATCCACTTCCTCGAGTATCATAACCTGCTTGCACAACGACATATTTGACTGGGCCATCACATTGGTTAGTTCCTTTGAAACCGTATCGCGATTCTTCTCCAGAAAACCATTCACATCATACTCGACCGTGTCCGAAAAGTGTTTTATAAAGAAACCTAAGGTATAAAATAGTTCATAAACATTAGGAAACTGCTGCTTCCAATGTCTACTTACTGGTGGTGCCAAAGCGAGGCTTTTCAAAATGCGGAAATTTGTGGCACTTATCGACCAGCTTTCCCGCCCAGCTCTCATCTGAGCCCTTGGGCATCCTGCACTCCTCATCAAGCAGATCGAGCACTCCAAGACGTGACTCTATTAGGTCTATGCAGGGCTGATTATCATAGAAATCAATCATGGTCCAAGTAATACCCTCCTTAAGATACTCCTCCTGTTCCAGCTTAAAGACATGCTGATTGAATTGCTGCTGCAGCTTTTCGTTCGCATAGTTTATACAAAACTGTTCAAACGAGTTAACCTCGAACGTTTCAAAGCCGTAGATATCGAGCACGCCAATGAAGCTGCACTGTTTGCTACTGTTATTCAAACTCTTATTTAATACCCCAACAATATACTGGAATAGTTTCGCATAGATGTGCTTAGCCAGCGCATCCCTAGCTGCCATTGCCGATTCTTTATTATTCGGTATCAGCACATATTCATTGACCGACTCTATCTTACGCATCAGGAGCCAGCGACGCAAATCATCAGCATTTATCTTCAGCAGATCTCCAGTCACTTGCAGATGCAAATTGTTTTGCTACAAAAATGAAGAGTACAATTTGAAATATTTAAAATATATATTAAATTTTGATAAGAAATACATATTCATATTCATTAGAATTTGCATAAAACTTTCCCATAATCCGCGCAAAACTAAAAAACATTGTTTGTAAATTATAATTAAGTTAATTTGTTCCACTCAAAATAATTATAGAAATCATTGCAGTGCAAAGGAAAATATAAATACATGAAAATAGTAATAAAAAAGTGTGAAAAGTCTTGTTAAACTTACGAAGATCTCGCACGATTCGGTGTCCTCCTCGTCGCTGCCATCCCTGTATTTCTTTGATACCTCAATATTGCCCAAGTGGAGAATTCCCGCGAGTATTTTGACTATATCCGCAATTTGCTGTATGGAGAAGCCCAAGACAGTCATGGCCTGAACCGTGTCATTAAACTGATCTGCATCTGATACACGTTCGATATCTGGAGCACCACCCATGTTCAGGAATTGGTATTTGTCCTGATGATCTGTAAGTGTACTTTAAATAGTTATATAATTATATATAATATCAAAATTCCTTGCTTACCCAGAACTAATTCAGGATACTTGGCACGCGCTGCACATAGCTGATAGAATATATGATAATTTCGTTCGCCCTGAGCCTGATACACAACCCGAGATTTCTCCAGAAGATAGGTATGCATAGTAGCGCCTTGGAGGTACATAACGCCCATGTGATTCGTGAAGAGAAGCTTAGTAAATTTTCCGAAACGTGAACTATTATCATTCCTCGTAGTTTTGGCGTTACCAAAGGCCTCCATAATCGGCGAAGATGCCAGCACCTTACGCTCCACCTGCGTCTCCGATTCAGAACCACCCACAGCAGCAAAATACCTCATTGCATACTTGGCAGAGACAGTCTTTCCCGCTCCTGATTCACCGCTAACAATAATGCTGAGATTACAATTCTCCCGCTCCAGTTTCGTATATGCTTCCTCTGCCAAGGCAAATATGTGCGGCTCCAGTTCACCCATAGCATGTCCTCTATAAGCCCGAATTATATGGGGTCCATATAAGGGCAAATCCGCATAGGGATTAATGGCAACCAGTATTATTCCACAATATGTATAAATTATTTGACGTTCACAGAAACGTACGCGCAGATTATGCAGCACTCCAGGCTCATGCAGGTAAGATAATGTTGTCAAATCATTTTGACCTACTAAAATAGCTGGATTACGTAGCGGTGGTAGATCGCTGCCATCGGGTTTTAGTTTGACTTCCCTTAAAGCTCCCGATTCTGTCTGAATCTTTAAGAAGCCGGCACCCCGGCGATAGCTTTCCTCTAACGTGGCGCTCTCCCACACCTGTTCCGCATGGGGTATCCATATCTTGGAGCCCTAATAATATTAACAAACACGAGAACTATGTAAATTTCAAGTAATCATGACCTAGGTCAACTTGGTGGCCATTCAGCCGCCTAAGCCAGGGATTTAAAGAAATAATAAATTATCATTGATATGTATGCTAAAATAACCCGTTCTCAAAAATACCTATTTGAATAAGAGACTTAGTTTGCTTCGATTAAATTTATGTTCTTTTAGAAGCAGCTTTTGGAAGCAAGCCAGTTTTTTCTGGGTTGTGTTGCATGTCTGCATGGGAAACACACACACACGCATAAATACATCCATAGTTAACCACATACACAAGCAAATGAAAGATGCCGTCATACTGTCAAAAAAAGCGCCACGCTTTCTTATCAGCGCGAAAGTACTGATAAGAATAATGATTCATTTCAAATATTTATTTTATTTTCTCTTCTCTGTGAAAAAAGAGAATATGACTCTATTCGGAAGGGAAAAATTGGAGAAGGGTCGGGTGAAGTGGTAAGCTAATGTGAAAAGAAATGCACAAAATAAAATTGGCGCACAAACTCTCACGGACACAGACACCCACAATGGCACACACATACACTGTTATTGTTATTATTTTATAAGCTGGCATTCTTAACACTATTGGGCATTGGGTGCTTGTAGGCGACGCCAGCTGAGACGCCAACTGCGACTGCGACGGTGACAGCGACGACAGCGCGCAATTGCCAGCAATGCACTTGTGGGGCATCAATATAATTATTTACTCGTATTATTCGTACTATTGGTGCAATATATAATATAGAATACCTTTGCGTAGAGCAACTCCTCGCTTGACATGATTTCGAGCGGTTCCGAATATTATTATCCGGGATCCACTGAATGATCCGAGACAAAAACAACAACAACAACGGCAGCGAGGCGTTTTATAGATTTGTCCTTTTTTTATTTAAAATTAGAAATTATGGCCTAAAAACCCGTTAGTTTCGTCTTCTGATTTAATTCCTGGGTTGTCTTCTTTCTTTCTCCTCTTTTTTTTACAGTTCTTTTTATTTTTTTTACACCTGATAATTTGTCATTTTTTTACTGTTAATTTTTGCTAATTTTGACCAAAAGTTTTAAATGAAAGTACTATTGAAACGCGTATAATTTTATTACATTGGTAATTTAGAAGACACTGGCTAACAACAAAAGAAAATAACTGTGCGCCTCGTCGCCGTCCTGAACAAACTCTGACTCGGTGACTGACGTAGAACGTTGTGTTGCCAAAAAGGGCAGGGTTGCCAAACAGTCGCACAGTTCTAGCCAGGTTAGCAAGTGCAGCAATGACAGGTTGTTTACATATCGAAGAGTCTCAGCATACAGCACCTTTAAATGAATAAAATTAATATCTTAGAACAGTATTTAATTGGTCATTTTAAATATGCATTATTTAAACCCTTTTCTTGGCGCGGCATGCTTTAATATTACGTTTTACAACACTTATTCATACAACGTTAAAGCTGCAGTTAAAACTAAACAATTATTTGATATAAAACTTATTGTTAGGCTAATGGTAATGAGCAGGGTTGCCATAGAGGCATACAGTTCTGGCCAAGAGAAATATACAACAAAATAAATGAATTTGTCGAAAACATACGTATTTATTAAAAGAAAATTTAATTTTAATTAAATTTACAAAGCTTCTATTTATAACTTCTCCATTGAGCGCCTAAAAATAATATGTTGTGCACCATTACTTGGCCGATGTAAATAAGCAGAGTTGCCACAGTGACACATAGTTTTTGCTAAGACAACAAATAAATAAGTATATAGAATTTTAATTGATAACTCGCAGATATAAAAATACCTATTAATTGCAAGTAACGTATTAATTGCACATGAGATAATAATTTTAAACTAGCCTTTGGGCGGCAAACTGTAATGTTGCATTTTCTAACACTATGTGTACATATTATCAAGCACTTGCCAACACTGTGCGTACGCGTCGAAGCTGCAGCTGTCAACATTTCCCGCGCAAATCTTAGTGCAGCACAACAAACAAGACGATTAAAAGTGCTTCTTATTCTATTACAAATTGTGAAAAACTGGTAAAATTGTTGCTAATACATAAAAAATGTCAAGTCCCGCACGTTCACCTAGTGTTGGAGCTGCTACACCCAAGCAGGGAGCGCGCACTCCTACCAGAGGTAGGTTTTTTTCAAATCAACTAAGTTTTATATAAATTAAACCTTTCCTTTTCATTCCTGCAGGCATTGCTGCTCCGGATGTGGATACTCCTATGCGTATGGGCCCCGGGCGAGTGCCTACTAGGCCTTCGGATAATATAAGTCTGCCGCCAACGTCCCCGGCCCATGTCAGTCTGCCCGCCACGAGTCCGGCGCGTGGCTTGGGCGGCATCAGCGAAATTGATTTGAGTTCGCCTTTGAATTATGGCACGCCCAGTTCCATGGGCTCCATACGTACTCCCCGCTCCGGCATACGTGGAACGCCCCTGCGTGCGCGTCCTGACATTCGCACGGATAAGCACATTCGCCAAGTGGCCATTGGAGGTACTTCGGGTGTAAGTATAACGGGCACGCTCATGCTAAAAGTTCTTTATATTGAGTATTTCTTGAATAAATTTTTTAATTATTGCAGCTGGAACCCATTGCTGAGAAGGATTCAGAGGCCACAGATACCGTTTCAGAGTCCTCGGCAGCACCCCAACTGGTCGTCTGGGGTACCAATGTGGTTGTGAGCCAGTGCAAATCCAAGTTTAAATCGTTTATAATGCGCTTTATCGACCCGAGCGCGGAGAATGATGAGATATCTGAAAATATTGATGTTAATCAGCCTTTGTATTTGCAAAAACTGGAAGAGATTCATACGCTAGAGGAGCCCTATTTAAACTTGAATTGTGCACATCTCAAGACCTTTGATCAAGATTTATATCGGCAGTTGATCTGTTACCCACAGGAAGTAATACCAGGGTTTGATATGGCTATCAATGAGATGTTCTTTGAACGCTATCCGGCTGCTCTGCTGGAGCATCAGATCCAAGTTCGTCCTTTTAATGCGGATAAAACGCGAAATATGCGCTCCCTGAATCCCGAGGATATGGATCAATTAATAAGTATTAGCGGCATGGTTATCCGCTCCTCCAATGTTATCCCGGAAATGCGTGAAGCCTTTTTTATGTGTAATATTTGCTCATTCTGCACCACTGTTGAGGTAGATCGTGGACGCATTTCTCAACCTACTCTCTGTACTAACTGCAATACGAATCACTGTTTCCGGATTATCCACAATCGCAGCGAGTTCACAGATAAACAGCTTATCAAGCTACAGGAATCCCCCGATGACATGGCCGCCGGTCAAACACCTCACAATGTTCTGCTCTACGCTCACAATGATTTGGTGGATAAGGTTCAGCCTGGTGATCGAATTACTGTTACTGGCATTTATCGAGCTACACCCCTTAAGGGCAAGGGTATCAATGTGAAGAGTGTCTACAAGACCCACGTGGATGTTGTCCATTTCCGTAAGGTGGATAACAAACGTCTATACGAGGAAGAAGAGGGGTAAGTAATATTCCATATTCCATTTCATGGTTAATTTAATGTTTCTTTTTTAATTTTTAGCAAGGATCACATATTCCCACCAGAACGCATTGAACTGTTGCAATTGCTGTCGAAGAAACCGGATATATATGATCGCCTGGCCCGGGCCATTGCACCTTCTATTTATGAGAACGACGATATTAAAAAGGGAATTTTGCTGCAGCTCTTTGGTGGAACAAAAAAGAAGCACTCTACGCTTGGTCGCCAGAACTTCAGATCTGAAATACATCTGCTGCTCTGCGGGGATCCGGGCACATCCAAGTCCCAGATGCTGCAGTACGTCTACAATTTGGTGCCACGTTCGCAGTACACCTCGGGACGTGGCTCCTCCGCTGTGGGTTTAACTGCCTATGTAACCAAGGATCCGGAGACACGCCAACTGGTGTTACAAACGTAAGTGGAAGAATTCTTCTCAATTTCCAAAAAATTATATTAATAATATTCTTTCTTTAGTGGCGCCTTGGTGTTGGCAGATAACGGCGTCTGCTGTATAGATGAATTCGATAAGATGAACGACTCCACCCGCAGTGTTCTTCACGAGGTAATGGAGCAACAGACCCTGAGCATAGCCAAGGCGGGAATCATTTGTCAACTGAATGCTAGGACTTCCATTCTGGCGGCTGCTAATCCCGCCGAGTCACAGTGGAACAAGCGCAAGAATATCATTGATAACGTACAGTTGCCTCATACCCTGCTTTCCCGTTTCGATTTGATCTTCCTGGTTCTGGACCCACAGGATGAGCTGTTCGACAAGCGTTTGGCCAGCCATTTGGTATCCCTATACTATGTCACACGCCACGAAGAGGAGGATACTATGTTTGTAAGATCACAGAACACGAAAAAAAAAGCTAATTTGAATATATTTGATTTCTAATACCATTCATTTACTCCTTTTAAAATTCAGGACATGAGCGTGCTGCGTGACTATATAGCCTATGCTCGAGAGCATCTTTCTCCCACTCTGTCGGATGAGGCCCAACAGCGTCTGATACAGGCCTATGTTGACATGAGAAAGGTGGGCGCAGGGCGTGGACAAATCTCGGCCTACCCAAGGCAGCTGGAGAGTCTTATACGCCTCTCAGAGGCGCATGCCAAGGTAAGGCTCAGCAATGCTGTGGAATTGAAGGATGTTGAGGAGGCTTGGCGTCTGCATCGCGAGGCACTGAAGCAATCGGCCACAGATCCCCTTTCTGGTAAAATCGATGTGGGTATCCTAACTACAGGATTATCCACAGCTGCTCGCAAGAAACGTGCTGATCTAGTTGCCGCCATCAAGGACAATCTTAAAAAGAAGGGCAAAGTGCCAACTGTTCCCTATCAGAAACTTTTCAAAGATATCAAGGAAGCTTCTCAAATTGTGAGTTATAACTTTTTAATACTTAACCTTCTCTATAATGTCTTTTTACTTTTTAGTTAATTACGCGCGAACAGTTTGAAGATGCCCTAAAAGAGATTCAAGATGAGGGCGCCATAGTTGTTATGGGCAAGAATACCATTCGAATTTGTTAATTTCATTTTATAAACAAGATTAAAATTTATTCATTCTCTTAGTTTTAAGCAATCAAATTTTTAAATAAAGACCTATATTATCATCACTAATCGATCGAACAAAAAACCTTGGCGCGGTCAGAACGAATTTTTACATTTTTACATCGAATAAAAATATTATTTTTTAAAAGTATTTGAAAATATTTTAGTAGTGAAAATGTATATGAATTACATATCAAGACCGAAATGGTCCTTATTAAACAAACAGGTTCCAAAAATATTTAAGTTCTAGTTAGAATAGAATTCGATAAATTATGGTCGATAAGTTTTGGCTTGCCCGCCGATTAATTTAACATAAACAAAGAGACAGAGTTGTTGCATAAATGTACACAAAAAAAAAATACTGCATATGGTAAATGAGGGTGACAGCTCTTTTTTGAGATTATCTCACTCGCTCTATTGAGCGAGACAACAAGCGAACAAGCGAATTAATAAAGCAGAGCCACTAAGCACGGCATAACAATAGTAAATGCTTTGTTTTTTTTTCTGATCTCTGCTGCGAGCGTAGTAAAGTTGCTACTTGGATTTCGAAAAAACGAGCGAGTGAGGAGACTGTTGCGTCACCAGGCAGCGCTAACTCCACCCATTTCCCCTAAAGAACCAACGTATGCACAGTGGGACAAGCAGATCAGCTGACAACGGCGCCAATAGGAAGTAGCAGTAACAGTGACGGTAACAGTAACAGTAGGAAGTGGCAGGAACAGATGTAACATGGCTTCAACGTCTGCCGGCACGCTGGAAGGAACACTCAGCAAATGGACGAATGTTATGAAGGGCTGGCAGTACCGATTCTTCGTCCTGGATGAAAATGCGGGTCTATTATCCTACTATACGGTGAGTGTTCTTTTTTTACATGGCATATACCCTGTATCTATTGACGAAAAGGGTCATACCAAGCTTACTATCTTCGGAAACTTGCGCAGTTTTATTATTATCTTATCTTTTTGCAAGATAAAGTCACCACACATACGTGCTATCAATCAAATTGCAGAGATAAATAATTATGTATCCCAAAATATTCCAACCAATGTCTCATTCCTGAACCTTTCTAAATTTTCTTCTTGATAAAGCAATTTTTTTTAAATTAGAAAGCAAAAGATCTTCCAAAATGAGCATCTATGCTGAACGAATTTTACTATTTTAAAATAGCTAACACTCAAAAATTACCCATTAAAATTATAAGTATATATATTCTCTTATTACATGTAGATATATCTTTATTGAATTCCATTTAATTTACTTAGTCTCAACTTTAGTACGCTTCGAGTTCTTGTAGGAACTCTGGTAGAAATCGTAGAATCCATAGAACATGAGCATTATAACGAGAATAAAGTAATAGAAGACTATTTTGGGAACACCACAGTTGAGCGACACGAATAAGGCATGGACCAAAATCAGGCTAAACTGTACCATCTGCATAACGGTAATGGACTTTTTAACTGGGGTCAACGCCCTCACGATGCTCTTATCAGCGACAGCGGCAACCAGATAGTATGAATACATTACAATATGTACGTTGGAGTTGAGGAAAATGGGAAACAACGCATCACAGCCTGTGTGCAAAATTGAGGAGGAGGAGGATATTAGTGTACAATAATCCAGTATAAATATCTGAGAATATCTGAAGTTATACCATTTTTTTGGTTATGATTGATCAGCATATAGATGAGCGTTAGCGTCGTTATATGATGGAATACGTGCAGCTTTGTCACTTGGTTCTGCTTCTTACGCAACACAAATATCACGGTTTCTATAAGTTCCGAAAGTTTCAACCAGAATAGGAAGTACGCCAAATTGAAATGACGACGCATGCGCTCGACTGTCTCCTCCAGAACGCTACACTTCCAGAAATAGATGATAGTATTCTCCGTTATGTGTAGAATCTACAGATTATCAAAGAGGTTTTCCGCATTCAAATTAATAGCCTATTACCGGGAATACATAACTTACCTCATAGACAACGTATAGGCAGGAGACAACTTGAACTATGTTATGGATTATAATAAGCGTTTTCAACTCGTACGGTTTGCGGAACATCATAAAGCTAGGAGCATAGAAAAAGAGAAACATAAGAGCGGAATATTTACATTGTGTTTTCTTTTTTGAAATCGTATTTTCAATCAGAACTAACTTCCAGCATAGGTCAATTGAATTGGTAATTTTTAGTGAGCAAAGTGCAGAGTACTCGCACATGCAGGTGCTTTAATTATTCTAGGAATTGCATTAAAATTCAGTTAGACTTCAATTAAGAGTCTCACCCTGTACTCACCCTGGTCCCCATTTGGTAACAAATATCAAATAAATTCCCAGAGCGATAAGCATAAACCAGGGAGTTGCCATTATGGCAGGATGTTCGGTAACAAAGCCAGCTTTGGGGGTTCAAAATAATACATATTATTGATTAATTGAAGAGTATAGAATGATGAGTGGATTTCTAATATACTCTCGCTTGTTGGGGCCTCCATGATTTGTGATCTCGTCTCTATATATATATGCGATATATACAAAAAAAAGCAACTCAATTCTTCTTTCTGATTTTGGCTAGAATTTTGAGTAGCCTCGGAATGGAATATCACGTTCCAGCGCGCCCGACTTATCGCAGATATGTGAGCGTTTGTCAAATGTTTCGCTTTGATTTTAATTGCTTAGCCCGCCGATAAATTCCATTAATTTATGCTAAGAAACCCATTTAGAAATGTTCCATTGACCATTGTGCCTGGGGCTGGATTATGCAGACGTCATACATAAGACGGTTGCGTAGAATCCATTCGAAGCGCAATTTTACATTTATTTTCCATATTTTTACATTTTCAGTCTAAAGAAAAAATGATGAAGGGCGTGCGACGAGGTTGTGTCCGGCTGAAGGATGCTCTTATTGGCATTGATGACCAGGAGGATAATACCTTTACCATAACGGTGGATCACAAGACCTTCCATTTTCAGGCAAGTTTTTGTTATTTTATCTCAAATACCCTGTTAAACGAAACTTTAGTTTGGAATCATTTTTAATCCATTCCTTTATCTTCTAAACAAGAGACAGGAGGTGGCCATTAGAAATGATCTTGTTTACCCAATACACATTAGTAGCTGATTTGCAGGGTATACGGCATGTCATTAAATTACAAATATATTTGTATCATTGTTTCTAAGTGGGCTGCAAATTTTTGAACCCATAGAACCCACTTACTCACACACACACACCACACACCACTCACCACGCCAGTGCACAGCACACACACACACACACACACACACATACTATTGCTCGATTTAGTTATTTATTTTTCAAGTCTTCTCCACTGATTTTGTTTTTGTGTTTTTTCTTTTGTTTTGGCGTCGCGGCGTAACTTTGTAACGATAAATCTTATTGGCAACGAAACCTACGAATCACCCGATTCACCCGAACCATCCAAATCACCCGAAACACCAAAACCATTCGTTAAGCACGTGCAGGCGCGGCACAGCGATGAGCGGGAAGTGTGGGTGCGACGTCTGGAGGACACAATACGACGGCACGCGAATCGTTCGAGACTGTGGGACAGTCAAAGCGCCTTCTATATTGCCGGAGGATACACGAAGGAGTCGAGCGGAAGGCGAGCGAACCATTTAGAGCTGGTCGGACGACGTGTCTCCGAAGCGGATGCCTATCTCCAGCTGATGATAGAGCAATCCAATGTAAGTATTAACGTTTTTATCCCTAAATCCGAATCGATTCAGGTCGAGTCTTACCACTTTCATACTAATAAAAAAAAAATGGAACATATTATATCATATTTCATCAGCATATTGTGTCCAATTCCGAATATTCATGCAATAAGATAACATATTAAATTTTTGTAATAAAATACTTTCTTTTCCCCGCAGCTGCTGGATAAACGCATCGCAGAGCTGAGCGACGTCGCTGAGCAGGGAAAGTGCAAGGCGCTGCAGGATAACGCCAGTGTAAGTACAGATACTTAAAATAGCTTAGATTTGGTTTGCATGAGGCGCACTTCGAGATGCAGTTCATCTCTGAAGTTATTCGTAATTCTAGACATATCCTTATAGGATAAACGCCAATAATTGTGATCTACAGGCATAAAGCGACAGGTTTTTTTTTTGCTATTTTTCTCCTTCTGTACACCGATAATGCTTGTTGCCCGTGTAGCTGCATCCCTACCGCAGAGGATCAGGTTGGCATTTAGCTGTAGCTGCTGATGAGGCGTCACTAGCCAAATAATAAAGAATTCTTCCTCAGGAGTACCGGTACTCAAGACACACCTTGTGAATAGCTTACGGCTTAACACAGCATTGACTGCTGTCTTGCAGATGAGCACCACCACAGGGACGGTAGTTTCCAAATAAGCCAGTTCCTCCGGTTGAAAACTATTGTATAACTTTTGGCGATGTTTGGTAGGAAACTGTATCAAAGAACCGGCATAGGCTATCATTCCCACAACCTGGTTCTGCATGAGCTCACATTTGTTGATCGTGAAGGATAATATTGTGGATTGACCCTCGCGCAGCTTGTGACAGAGATGAAAATCAGCTTCTCCCTCCTCGCTGTGATCGCTGTGGTAGTGCATTAGTAGTAGCTGGCTATCCACTTGACGGCCACAGTTTTCGAATATGCAAGAATGTAATCCACAACTTATAAATAATGTTTGCTCTGGCTCCTCCTCATTATATTGCGCCTCCTGGCCACCATCCTCTCGATCACTCAATGGCAATGTTTTAATAGCATCTTCATCCTCCCAGCACATTTGGTTGAACTGCATATTTTGCAGCTTATCCATACCCTGCCGTAGGTTTTTCATTTTTTCACGCAGCTTTTCCAGATCCTCCTTTAGACTAAATTCCACCACCAGCTGCCGTTCCTGATGCAATCTCTCGGCATTCCTCAATTTATATTTTTCAAACTGCTCACGCAGCTCATCTATAGTGTGTTCCATCGGATCCAGTAGTTCCTCTTCCATTTCTGACCCTAAAATAATAAAATATAATCATTTATTCTACAGTTTTTATCAATTGTGAATTATTGATTTTGAAAGAATGTCCAGGCCTAGCTGGAACTGCAGAGAATTCCCTTCTCAAACTCTTAATACTCTATTCGTAAAAATAGTGTATAAAAGTAGGGCGAATCTCTTTATCAGAAGCTAGAAGAGGTAACTAAAGAAATCCATGTCAAAACTATTTACAGGGCTCAGAAAGTACAGGGTGATATAAGAGAGGGAAAGTTATTTCCATGCTGAGCGGACAAAAATGACCAACTACAGGGTATCCGGTAGTCGCGCTCTCAAAGTCAGAGCACTCTCAGTTGTTAGATATGCATGAGGCATGAGAAATTCGCCAGCTTGCGACAGTCGTAGAACCAACCCAGCTGCTCATTTCTTTGGCAAACTTCGAGGCAAACTGTTTTCCGAAATTAAAAAAACCAAACAGAAAAGGTCAGACAGTTAGACCGTCAGGCCGTCAGATAGCCGGATAGTCGGATAGTCGGATAGTCGCTTGTTGGATTATTAAATCAAGGTCTTGGACACCTTTTCGTGTTGTTTTTCTTATAGAATTTTCTATTTTCTGTTGCTGTTTTTCAGGCCATGTTGGATCATATCAAGCACTCGATTGTTAGTCTACAAATTGCCAAAAATATGGCGCACCCCATCAACGGCATTTACAATGGCCCCACAACAACAGCATCGAATCTGGCAGAGGCACGGGCAATGGGGGCCGGTAATGGAGGAAAGGGTATCGAGGCCATTTCGGGTCTCAAGAACGAATTGGCGGGCGACGATGAGGATGATTCAGCAACGGAAAATGGTAAATGTCATCCAAGTGCAAAATACTTTTTGGCGGTCATCCTCTTTATGGGGCACTCTCCTCTTTCTTTCGTTCTTTCGTTCTTTCTTTTTTGATTTGTAATAATTGTAGAGTACATTCACTTTCTTATTAACTTTGTTTGTGTTGGTCTGTTTCTCCGTCATAAAATTTTCACTTTAATAAGCAATGAAAACCAAATTCACAGTAATCACTCAGAAATTACAGCTGTACAGTTCAAACAAATAGTTTTAGGTTATAAAATTAATTTAAAATAGAATTGGTTGGCCAACCTGAGAAATTACTTTTCTGAGAGATTGTAGAGTATCCAAATTTCAATGATGATTGCCTTGGTAAGCGAAATATTGAATAAGATTTATTCACGGTCAGACCACATCCACATACCCGTACACTCGAATACCCTTATACTCGAATAGCCCCAAGTGGCCTGTTAATGAGTTGGCAATCGATGAATTTTCATTTGATTTAGCCAATTTTGATTGTAAAATTGTAAGACAGTTATTAGTATGTTTGTATGAATGTGAATGAATATGAATCTTTTAATTTGATTGCAGCCACTACAGCGCCTTTGGGTCTGGTTGTACCTGAGACCTCTTATTCGAGCAGCGAAGGTGAAGAAGACTTCTATGACGCCTACGATGATCCCTTTACCAGCCTCGGCAATTCCCCAATGGGATGGTAAGTCTCATATCCCCGCACCCGCCCCTGGGCAACCCTAGCGGTAAATTGCTGACACCAGATAAACAACTGTAAGATCTTTCTCTCAGTGTTGCCCACCACCCCATCCTCTGTTAATAGTGAGCGGTTGCCGGCACGTTTAGCGCCGCATACAACTGCAGACATACATACATACATGTACATATGTATGCATGTGTCTACTTCCCTCTCTCTCGCGCTCTCCTCTCTTTAGCTTGAGAGCGCATGCGCTTTTTTTTGCATGCAAGCTGCAGCGCAGCAAACATCAATACATAAATACATACTTACGTACTCACTAGAGATGATCAGTGACTGGCAAATAATGTGACCGCGATGTATTTGGTAGTTTATATTAGTTTTTAATTGTTAGTTGTTCAATAGAATATGTTTATTTTGCAGCGTTTGAAAAATGTTACGAAGTGTTTTACTAGGGTAAATACTAAAAAAAAAGAGCAGCATGAAAATAAGTCAATAAATTTCTCGCAAGTCACAGCACTGTGATTTGTGATTAACAATATTGCTCAGCTCTAATACACAACATATATTCGAAATACATGCATACATATATAAATAAATACGCACGTAGTATTTAAGTTGGCCAGTCGCCTGTAAATAATTCATGCAATTTTGAAGGAGAGTTTTGTAAGCCGATTTGGCAACGCCGAAGCTCTCACAGCTGACGAGTAATAGTCGTGTCCCCATTCCTCCGAGCTAGTCTGTTTCTTCCTCTCCCTCCGTTCGCATCCCATCCTCGTACATGTCGTTTTGTAGCATGCGAGCTACAATTTCATTTTCGTCCTGTTCTGTCAGTTTGTATTTAGTTGCGTTCGTCGTCGACTGTTGACTGCTGACTGCTGACTGCAGCAGAGTAAAAATAAATTTAAAAAAAAACGACAGAAAATTTGCTGAACAATGGCGAAAGTCTCCTGGGCTGAGTTTTGATTTATTTATATGTATTTTTGTATACTCGTATATCCTAGTTTGTGTTTGTGTCTGTGTGCGTTTGTTTTCTTGCGAGCAGCTGGCGCCGCAAAGTATGCTACAAAATTTTGCAAACAGTATTTTAAGATTTTGTATGCATTTGCATCCGCATCCATATCCGTATCCGCATCCGTGCCAGTGTTGCCATGTTTAAGAAGTGGGTACGTCGTGTTAGCCTGAGGTAAGCAACACTTGCCAGTGTGTACTCTCCTGTTCCATTGCTCAGTAAATATTAATAAAAGGGGCTAGCGTGAGAGGCAGATATGCAGTCATCATGTCGTCAAGATTTGGAAGTATCTGGCAGTACTTTAATTGATGCATTGAGTCAACTTTTAGTCCGGCTGTTGAGCAGTAACAGCTTCATGAAAAGACTTTTCATTAATTTGCAGCGCCACCCGTGGTTTTGCGGAGACTTCGCCTACGAACGAAAAGACACCGGATAGCTTACCCGATTCTTGTTTGGTTGGGTCAACAACAGGAATAGGAATAGGAACCGGAACAGGAGCAGGAGCAGCGACTGTCCTACCGGAAATCGATGAGACCTCATCGAACAAAGTGCCGAGCTCTCGCTCTTCGAGCTATGATAATGGCATCGATTACGATGCCCTATACGAGGAGGAGGAAGAGATGGACCTCAGCATGGAAGCGCATGGATCCATGATAACGCATCTTTTATCCCAAGTGAAAATTGGCATGGATCTCACCAAGGTGGTTCTACCTACGTTCATCCTGGAGCGCCGTTCCCTGCTCGAAATGTATGCTGATTACTTCGCCCATCCCGATTTATTTCTCAAGTGAGTTCAGACTGCTTAGATGCGAAATATATTGATATTCCTGGTTTTTTGACATTGAAAATTGTAATCCATTATACCTTTTAGAATCTCGGAACTGGATGATCCGCGCGATCGCATTGTGCAGGTCTGCCGTTGGTATCTCAGTGCCTATCATGCGGGACGCAAGAGTGCCGTTGCCAAGAAACCGTATAATCCTATTCTGGGCGAGGTATTTCAGTGTCATTGGGATATTCCTGGTGAGTCCCAAGATGCTGTGGAGGTGCACGATGGGCCCGTACCGTGGTGCCGGCGGAATCAGCTGACCTTCTTAGCTGAGCAGGTGTCACATCATCCGCCAAGTAAGTAAAAAAATGAATATGCATACTCTCTATCAAGTTACCAATATTTGTCAATTCTTCTTTCAGTTTCAGCCTTTTATGCAGAGCATTATGATAAGAAAATTACATTCACTGCACACGTTTGGACCAAGTCAAAATTCTTAGGATTATCCATAGGTGTGCACAATATTGGAGAGGGCGTAGTTACCTTGGTAGACCGCAGCGAGGAGTATATTGTTACGTTTCCAAATGGTTATGGGAGGTACGTGTGCTTGAATAGAGTTAAATATATACCTTTAATTGTTACTCTGTATTATCAATTTTGCTTGTAGATCCATTTTAACGGTGCCTTGGATTGAGCTGGGCGGCTCTGTGGAGATCAAATGTCCACAGACTGGATACTATGCCAACGTGGAGTTTCTCACAAAGCCCTTCTATGGTGGCAAGCGCAACAAGGTCAGCGCCGAGGTGAGTAGAATGTTCTATAAAGTATACAAAGCTTTTCCTATGCTGATGACATCATTCTATTCTTTCATTCAGATTTATGCGCCTAATGATAAGAAGCCATTTGTCTCGATTGCCGGCGAATGGAGTGGCCTGATGGAGGCGAAGTGGCATGATAAGAACGTAAGTTGCAATTGGCATGCTGCATCCAAAACTTCAGTTGTATTACGTGTATGTAGATTTGTTGTGTATTAACTATTTTATGCTCAAGTTTTTTTTATTAAAGTTAAACCTTATCCTTATATAAGTATCTGTTCTACTACCACTGCGCCTTAAAATGCTGCAACAAACAACACAGCGAGTTGGCAGCCTCATCCATGTATCTATCTATTATCTATTTAACTGTCTATCTATCCATTAACCTCTTTAACCTGCTCCAAAATTTGCGATAATTGTACTTTTCTCTTAAATAGTTTGGGAACACACTTTGTATATCTAGAAAATTAAACCTCAAAGCTAAACTAACTAAACTAAACCCAAAAGTTCTAAATTCCCTAAACTAAACTAGCTGCAAAGCAATCGATGAACTATTGATAGTATCGATGCTTTGATTTCATATATCGAAGCTATCAAAAACGTATACCATCGATAGTTTTGCAGTTCTATCTATTTATTTACATCATTATTATCTAGATGTTGTGTTTATGTTTGTGTGCGTATCTATGTGATTTCGTTTTGTTTGTTTAAATGCTGACGACGTGCGTCTTTAATTTTCTAGAAAACCGAAGTATTCGTCGACGTAAATCGCATACCCATATTTAAGAAACAAGTTCGACCAATCGTTGAGCAGGATGAATATGAATCGCGACGTATTTGGAAGGAAGTTACAGCGGGACTCAAGTAAAAAACTATTATTATCTAGCCGCCAATCATTAAAACCCATTTACAAACAATATAATGTTATTTCTAATATATTTTACAATGTATTGTACAGATTTAATGATATAGAACGCGCCACCAACGCCAAATTTGTTGTGGAGCAACAGCAGCGTGATCAGGCCAAGGTGCGCAAGGAATACGATCTTGCCTGGGAGCATAAGGTATGCTTTACACAAGCTATAACTGCTTGCAATAAACTGATCATTTCAAGTCCCTTCTTCTTATCTTATTAATTTATCTGCAGCACTTTAAACCCATTGGCGATAATTGGATCTATACGAAGCCGTTGAGTCAGCGCATGTACTTGCAGGAGAAGGAGGCCAAAAGATAATGCAAGAGGGGAAATCAAGAAGAAACGATAACACCAATATTTATATATATATACAAACATATACCGCGATATATATATATATATGTGATTCATATCAAGAAAGAGCCTCAACTATTGTATAATTTCCATAAGTGCGCAAAAAGAAAAACAAAAAAAAACCCAAGCCCACACATTGACGATGATACAACGTAACATATGCAGGAAATCTAATGATTTAAAAGAAATACGAAATATTTGAGATAAGAGAGGTAAAAGAGATCATTTCTGCCTGTCTCCGTTTGTCCGTTTAATAATTGTAAATAGTTTATACTGAATTCAGAAAACAGAAAGGGGAAAGAAAAACAAGATTAAGTAGACAGTTAGACAGTTGAATTAAAAGCAATAGGACGCGATAAACAATGGTTGAACAAAATAAATCTAATAAAAGATAAAAAACAAAGAAAAGAATATACAGAGCAAAACACTTTAATAGTTTCTACGCCACATACGAGTATCTAAAAGAACTTAATATTAAAATTAAACAACACATATTAATAGAGTGTTTCAAAGGCAATCGCAGTAAACTGCAAAACAGAGAACACCTAAACAAACACAAAATACCTTTTATAAAATCAAAACTATCACACACACATACACACACTTACACACACACACACATCAAACGATGTAGATTTAAGCATAGAAATTCTATATTTTTTAAATAAAAGACTCTAATAGACAAAATACAATACGAAAAAGAGATATCTAATAGATACTATATAGATACTATTAACAATTCCTGTTTTCAAAACTGCACAATTACATGATTTTGTCAAATATAATTTAAAATAAATAACTATAGTATTATATTTTCAATTCCATTGTCACGCAATAACATTAATAATAACAATAACAATAATAAAGATGAAGAAAGCTTTACAGTAATAAAAGAGTAAACAATCTAATAGCATATACAAAATAATAGTGATAGTTAGCTTCTAATTTCCAAACCTCACGACAAAGCTATTTGTCTTTGTAAACTACCGAATACTCTCACGCAAAGTTAACGCAAATTGAAACGAATAAAATATATTACGCTTTTAAAACTGTTAAAATACTAAAATTAAAATTAAATATTAAAATAATAAAATATACATAAAATGTAGACAGCAATTTAATACATATATTTTTACGAATTTCTTGCAAACAAAAATCAGTTAGAATTTAAAAACAGCCATTATACTATTATTACAATTATGATTATTGCAAATAAAAGATGTTCTTAAATGATAACTTTCGTTCACTTTTTAAATATAGGTGAGTTGCGCGCCTAAGAAACAAGCTCGATTAATTGAGTCTCTTTACTGCTAGGTGGCAACGCTTCATAGTTTGACATGTCGACAGCGTTGCCAGCTAAATTTACAAAATTGACGTGGCTCTAAATTTTAGTGTTTAGGTGTATTAAAAGAGGCTGAAATTGCAATGCAAAAATATCTTTTGCACGCAATCGGTCCATTAAATTAAACGGTGATTTGGTGCTGCAACGCAAAAACAGCAACAACAACAATAATACATTGCCCAATTAGATATAAAGGACGAGCGAGCGAGTGCGAGTGCGAGTGATTGTGTGTGCATCAGTGAGAGTGAGTGAAACATAAAATACGAGAGGCCGAGGCCCGTAAGGCAGCGCCGTTGTTTTTCATTGTCAGGCAAAAAAAATTTCGCTTTTCGCGTGAAAATTGCAAAATTGCAAAGTGCATCACGAAGAAAACGCTTGGAAACACTGACACAGTCTGTGCCTGCTACGGTGGTCAATTAACGATAGGGGAATTGGAGCACACAAACAGAAGGGGGTAACAACGAGACGAAGCAGAGGAAGAGGCAACTACAAAGTGCAAGTGCTGGTCAAGTACACAAAGTGACACACATACACACATACATACATACGCAATACAGGCGAGACAGCTCACACACAACACATTTACGTTCCAACGCCCTTTTTCCAGCGTTTACAATTAGTTTTGGCAACAAGGCAAAGGTAAGCTTCAATAATTTGCACACTATTTCACTTGGCATGCCCACTGTCCACGACGTCATCAGCATTTATGCTTTTGCCTATTATCTTTTACTTAGACCGTTTGTTGCCTTATCACATGGTCAAATACAGTAGGCACACGCTAGTCGCACCCAATTGGTTAACCGTACAGTCTAGCTATGTCCAATTAGAAAAACAATTACTTTGGTTGATCAGCTGATCTGCCGAAAGGTAAATCTCGTATTTTTCCAACTCTATTCCCATCTGTTTCTAATAGCTGCAATTTTTTAATATCGAGCATCCACTGTACATTTTGTTACTTTTAATTTAAGCTTTATCAATTTATTTACAAGTTTTTTTTTTTTTTGATTTTAAGATCAGAATTCTCTCTCTATCTCTCCGCCTGTCTCCCTCTCTCTTTGCTCATTTGGAATGTCGCATTCAGTTCAATAAACGCTTTATCGTCATTTAAAGTAAATTTGTCACGCTTTTGTTTGCTGAATCCAAAAGAAAAGCACGTAGTTCACTTTTCAGAGATATTCTTCCAGAAAAGGAAGATTTCTTCCTCCTGCAACTCTCCCCCCTCGCTTCAAATATAGAATTCAATGCAAATTGAACTTACCATGTAACAAACAGAAAACGTTGGTTTCTCGTTTGCAGCTACAGTGAACGCTCGATAACTTGAAATCGCATATTTTGACGTTATTTATTTTTAAACTGAATTTATCATTTCACTTTGATTGATTAATGGAAAGCGTAGTTCGAAAAGAAACATCTATTAATTTAGAAAGAAATAGTAGAGCGTTTGTGGGGGAGGGAGGGCTACTTGATGTGATTATTGTTATTATTGATTTCGTATGTATTATTCAACTGACTGACCCTGGTAAAAGTGTGCCACCACACGTGGAAGTAATTGAATAAAGAAGTAGAAAGTATTATAAATATGATAAAAAAAACACAGAAGCACCACAAACTTGGCTAAACGCAGTAGTAGAAATACGTCTATAGATATGGATATGAATATGTATGTATATAATTGATATGGTGTTCCACCAAATCTGGCAATGTCAATGATAAAAGCTGCTGTTATCAGCACACGTTTAGCTCAACTATAAACCATTACTAGTTTTTTGACTATTTAAATGATAAGATAAGCGCAACGGCAATAGTTTTCCTCGGGTTTGGCCTTTAGACACATTTACCTTCAAATGATAAGCCTTCTTTGGCCCATTGATGGGCTCCTAAGAAATGCCAATGACTAAATTAATTCTATGTATTTTTCCAGGTGCATTCCATGAATTAGAAGCAGAATGTCGGCTTATAATACAAATTTTGTGCCAGCCCCACCCAATGGCAGCGAGGGAAATCTGTTAAATGGACAGCCAATAATACCACAACAACAACAACAGCAACAACAACAACCACAACAGCAGCAGCAGCAGCAGCAGAAATATTTGCAACAACAACAGCAGCAGCCACAGCCGCAGCCTGGTGCACCTCAGAAGCAGTATCCTTCA
Organism: Drosophila repletoides; assembly: GCA_018150835.1. NCBI lineage: Eukaryota > Metazoa > Arthropoda > Insecta > Diptera > Drosophilidae > Drosophila > Drosophila repletoides. Next base: position 605,933 of record JAECWQ010000089.1, read on the forward strand.
AATGCCACTCTCAGTGGCGTAAACTTTGATAGCAATGTTATGATGAAGTTTTTACCGGCTCCTTTGAACAATGGACCAGCGCCTCCAGGAGCTCCCGTTAATCATTTGCCTCCGCCGCACATGCGACCGCCGCCCACGCTGAATGGACCAGCCCCTGCTCCGGTTCCCTGTCCCGGTCCCGGTCCTGTAACCAACGGGAGCAATGGTGCCTTCAGCGCGAATTCCTCACGCACTGCATCGCCTGGGTTGTTGCAGAGTAATGTTAGTGTAGCCACTGTGGAAGCAGCCCCAGCGCCATCACCAATAACAACGCCTTCTAAGTTGAATGTTGTGCCTAGTCCATTGGGTAACACAGTGTTACCTCAAAAACAGCTGCCCATGAGCCAATCGGGTGCTGCACTTTATTCCCAGACGGGGCCGTCGTTGGGCGGCTTTATGCGGCAGCAACAGCAGGTTCAACAGCAGCCACCTAGCAGTCAGTTGGGCACATTATTGCCACCACCGCAGACCCAACCGCCGCCTACTCAGTTAGGTGCCCAAACGCAGAATCAGCAGCCGCAACTGCCGCCTACAAGTCAACCTGGTCCAACGTTAGGCGCCACAATGCAGCCTCATCAGCCGCCACCTAGCAGGCAATTAGGCACCATGTTGGCACCTCAGCCACAACCACCTACCAGCCATGCAGGAGCTACATTGGGTGCCCCAATGCAGCCTAAGCAGCCGCAACTGCCGCCTACTAATCAGTTGGGAGCGCCACCGCCGCCACAAGTGCAACAACAACAACCACCGGTTAGCCAGGTTAACCAAGCGTCCAACTTGTCGAGTAGCATGCAAAACATGAATTTGAATCCCATAAATAGCATTGCTCCCCGTAAGGACTATCGGGGGGTGGCTGTAGGGTTGGCGGGCGCGAACCAGGGCCCGTTGCACCAAATAGACACTAGTGGTGCGAATTCGCTTCTCTCGACAAGTGGATTTGCACCGAGTCTGCCGAATCCGATGGCAATGCCTTTTAATCCAACTGTGCCTAGCAGCAAGAGTCCGGCGAGCATTTTTGGAGGAGGCCAATTACCTCCAAGAGTGGCCGAAAAGCCGCCTGCAACGGGGCAGAAACAAACATATGGTGTGCCTTCCCCTTTAGTGTCAGCAGCATCGGAGTATAACAGCAACAACAACAACAACAACAATATGCAGCGTTCAACAGCACCTCCTCCGGTGCAACGTCCGTCGGTCTGGCAGCCACAAAATTCTCTACCGTCTGGAGTGCCTGGCATGCCAGGAGCACAGGGTTTTGTACCACCGTTGCCGCCCACGAGTCATCCTGTTCCCGCAAGTCAAGCTGCGCCCTCGCAGGTGCAGCTGCCGCCTTTTGGACCACCGCCAACCGTGGAACAATCCCAGCAACTGCAAAGCCAGTATCCCTATAAGCCGGGCTACCCACCACAACAACAACAGTCACAGCTACCTCCTCCTCCTGGCATGTTTGGAGCACAGCAGCAGCCCAGCCATGCACCTCTGCAGTATCAAGCGCAGCAAACGGCACCAGCGCAGGTTTCAGCTCCTCTTAGCGTTGCCCAGCAAGGATTTAGTCGTCTGTGGGGTCAGGATACCATAGATTTGATGCAAAACCGGCATATATTATCGCCCGCGACGCTGGTTCCTCCAAAGGTGGTGCTGCACAATCAGTTCCACGAATCCATCAATTGCAGTCCCAGCATCATTCGCTGCACTCTGGCTAAGATTCCCGAGAGCAACTCTTTGCTCCAGAAGTCACGCTTGCCCTTAGGCATAGTAATTCATCCATTTCGCGATGTTAACGTAAGTTATCAGATATTCGATTCCATCCTAAATATTAATAACACTCATTTCTTTCTTCCGCAGAGTCTACCCGTGATACAGTGCATCAATATTGTACGTTGTCGTCTGTGCCGCACCTACATTAATCCCTTTGTCTATTTTGTAGATAGCAAAATGTGGAAGTGCAATCTCTGCTATCGCGTCAACGAACGTAAGTCCACAATTTTGTATGTATATATATAAGATTTTATCTAATCAATCTTCTCCCGTCTAGTACCCGAAGACTTCCAATTCGATCCAGCTACAAAAACCTACGGCGATGTAACAAGACGTCCTGAAGTCCGCTCCAGCACAATTGAGTTTATAGCGCCATCGGAATATATGCTGCGTCCCCCTCAACCGGCTATATATCTGTTCCTGTTCGATGTCTCGATTATAGCCCAGCAGAGCGGTTATCTGGAGTCAGCTTGCTCTGTGCTGAATCGCCATTTGGAAGAGATGCCGGGCGATGCACGTACTCAAGTGGGTTTCATATGCTACGACAGCTTTGTGCATTTCTACAGCATGGCAGAAGGATTGAATCAGCCACATGAAATGACTCTGCTGGACATTGATGATCCATTCTTGCCACGCCCTGATAGTCTGTTAGTGAATCTGAAGGAGTGCAAGGAATTAGTCAGAGATCTGCTAAAGCAGCTGCCTAAACGTTTCGCGCATACACATGATCCTGGTTCCGCATTGGGCGCTGCACTCCAGGTGGCCTTCAAGTTGATGGTAAGTTAAAAGATGAAATGCGAATAGTTAGTTTCTGTAGAGATTAGATCGAATAATGTTCATTAATTCATTCTCATCCTCCACAGCAATCTTCTGGCGGTCGCATCACCGTTTTTCAGTCGTGCCTCCCCAACAAGGGACCCGGAGCGTTAGAACCACGCGAGGATCCAAACAATCGTTCGGCAAAGGATGTAGCGCACCTGAATCCAGCGACAGATTTCTATAAACGCTTTGCTTTGGAGTGCTCCGGCTATCAGGTGGCAGTCGATATGTTTCTGATGAATCAACAATATAGCGATATGGCCACTATCTGTAAGATCCATACTAATCCCCGCGTGAAAAGATACTAATATATTTTGTATTAATTACAGCTGGTGTCAGCAAGCACAGTGGTGGCTGTGTGCATCATTTTCCACTTTTCCAGAAGACCAAGCAGCATATGGTGGATTCTTTCCGACAGTGTTTTAAACGTTATTTGACCCGGAAGATTGGTTTTGAGGCGGTGATGAGGATAAGGTGTACGAGGGGATTACAGGTTCACACATTCCATGGAAACTTCTTTGTGCGCAGCACGGATTTGTTATCCTTGCCCAATGTTAATCCGGATGCGGGCTATGGCATGCAGATCTCTTACGAGGAGACCCTCAACGACGTCAAGACCATTTGCTTCCAGGCAGCGTTGCTCTATACAAACAGCGAAGGGGAGAGACGCATCAGAGTACATACGGTTTGCCTGCCGGTAACTGCCTCCTTGCCAGAAGTTATGCACTCGGCGGATACGGAAGCCATTGTCGGTTTGCTTTCCAAAATGGCTGTAGATCGTTCTATTGCGTCGAATCTATCCGATGCCCGGGACGCTTTTATTAACGCGACCATCGACGTGTTCAATGCATTTAAAATTGCACAAAATCTTCCCTCAGGTCAGTCAGGTCAGTTAATAGCTCCACGCAGCTTGGCTTTGCTCCCTCTCTACATTCTGGCGTTGCTCAAGCACGTAAGTTTCTTTTACAATTATTTTGCCTGTTCACCCACTCACTTTTTATTCTTCCCCACTTAGCCCGCATTCCGCGTGGGCACCAGCACGCGTCTGGATGATCGAGTTTATGCCATGGACTGCATGAAAACGTTGCCTTTGGATCAGCTGATGAAGTATATCTATCCGGAGCTATACAAGATCGATGTCCTTGTGTTTCACGCGCGTAATTCAAATGTCAGCACGACGCAGGATGACGACGACGATGACGAAGACCTATTGCCGGAAGTGCCACGCCTACAACTGTCTGCGGAACAGTAAGTTTTACTATAAACTATCGTAAGATTACAGACCACATATAATTCCTCCTGCTTACAGTCTGGACTCACGTTCGATATTCCTGTTGGACTGCGGTACAGTGATAATGTTATATGTTGGCCTTAACGTGCCTGCCGATGTCCTAGAGTCCTTGCTAGGTAATTTCCAATTCTATTAAAATTGTTATTCTTCATTTTATTAATCATACTATCCTTATGTCAGGCATCAGCTCAACGGCGGAATTGGCGGATTACGTTTACGGTCTGCCAAATGTTGTTAGCGCGGAAAATGATGTGCTAAAACGTTTCATACTCCGCCTAAATTATGATAAGCCTTACGCGCCTCTAGTGCAAATAATCAGGCAAGTTATACAAAATGGATTAACTAATATTTGATTAATAACAATTGATTATTATTTTATGTACAGGGATACGAGTACGGCGAAGGCGCAATTTATCGAGAGATTAACGGACGACCGCAGTGAATCTAGTTTGTCATACTATGAATTTTTGCAACACATTCGGGCTCAGGTTAAATAGTATATAAGCAGAAGATCTACAACTTATTACTCCAATTGTATACAGGATAAATACGAGTTGCTTCGAACCTAATCGAAACCCTAAAGAAAACTCTGGTGACTAAAACTAAGGCAGGCCTAGGCCAAGGCGGATTCAGTAATGCAATAAGAACTACAAACTGTAAAGCGAAGAGAATTTATATTGAACACTTTGTTCAAGGAAATAGAGAGCAAAATATAGTTATACCCTCGGCCTAGATAATTTTTAAAGAGTGCATGTATTTATTTATTTGTTGATTTGTTGCACTAATACAACCTAAAAGTTAAAAGCTAAAAATAAAAATACAGAAAGAAATATGAAAGCAAAAGGCAAATAACCCCGTCACAAACGTTTAGCTCGTAGCCTGCAAATACTAGATAGAAAGAGCCTAGAGCACAGTTATTTATTATAGCAATAAAAAAAAATTTTACTTTTGTTTTTCAGTTTTTTGTTAGTCACTTTTGGCTTTGTGTTTTCTAAAAAACCAAAGCTTTAAAAAGAGTTTTTCCTATTTTTTAGCTGCTTGCAACATTCTTTAGCACAGACTTTGTTATTGCTTTAATTTATCCTTTGCTTTAGCTGTTTTTCCGTAGTATTTATTTCCAAATATTAAATTTTACATCCTTAATCTTAAGTCAATCGATCGATTGTGTGGTATGAGTTACGAGTTACGAGTAGTTAGTCAACTTATTTCAATGAGTGTTTCGGGAACAGTAGAATACTTGGTATTGTATGAAGTGAAGAAAGTGAAGAATAGTGAAGAGAGGACTGCTAAGAATGGTTTTATATTAAGCTTAAAAAACAAATAATATAATAATAATACGAACAGTATGAGAATGGAATAATGATGAAATACTTAGGTAATTCGAGATACATACTTGAAAATCATTTTTGTACGATTCGTTTCATTGCATGTGGTATAAAAACTACCAACCGAAATTAAATAATATATTCTGTACTATAAACTTTAAACTAAATTACAAACTATAAAAAATAAAATTATACAATACATACACATAGAAAGCAAAATAAATTTTAAATGAATACAAGTTGTTGACTTAATGTTTTGTCCACGTTCGTGGACGTCAACTAAGTATATTCGAACTTATTCAATCTGCATAAATACTGAGTATATTCCAAGAGTATTTTAGGCATTTGCATTCATTTGTCTATCTTGGAAAAGGATATTCCAAACAACTAAAAAATAACTTAATCCATTGAGTAGTATTCATCAATCATGATAGTCTAGCCAGACTTCTAAAAAACATCGATTCAAAATCTAAGTAACTCAAGGTATCGGACTTTTGTTGCTTCTCTTCATTCTGATTTTCGGCCGCCTTTGGAATATGTGCCAATTCCACATGTTTCTCCAGATGGGCCGAGGTTTTATAGGTTTTATCGCAGTGATTGCACTTAAATATTTTTCCAGTTTTGATCCGTTTTTGAACCTTTAACTCATTATGATAATGATCTAAGTGATTGGTTAATTGTAGTTCAGAGCGAACACTTTTCCCGCATATATCACAGCTGAAAGTTTTCTTTTGAGATTTAATTGCATTCGAAAAATCGGAGTGGTTTAATAAATGCGTATACAGTTCATCGATATCCCTAAACCGTTTTGGGCATAGGAAGCAATGTATGATACATTTTGCATTATGACTCAATCCTCTTTTATCAGTCTTCGCCTTGCCAAGTCCTCGTTTCTTAGACTTGGAGGTTCCAGCCTTATTACCAGGAGACATCTTTTCAGTGCATTGCTTTATTCATACAGATAAATATATTTGAGTTTTTGGGCTTCGTAATTATCTGTTATAATAATTATTGTAGCAAACATACTTGATTGACTTTCATGTTTTCTTTCCGAATATCATATTTATTAATCAACTTCAATTGTCTTTGTATTGCGCTAAGGCAGAAATGTAACCGACGTAAAAAAAGTGTTGTCAAATGTTTGTGTTTCCATTTCGTAAGTGTTACCACATCTAAATATATATATGTAAATATATGCGACTTACCTGTTACTATTTTTCTATGCAATTCAGCAGATCCATAAAGAAAATATATATGTATATTGTACAAGAGTTTTATACAGAGAATACATCTCTTAAAGTCTATATTTATTATAATTATCTATACTCTATATTATTAACTCTATGTTTATTATAATTCTAGGCTATTACATACAGTCTTACATATAAATTATTGTCTTCAGACAGAACATTATTAGTACAATTTTTGTACCGATTTTTCCTGTCAAGGCAGCCATAATATATAGTTGTAGATTGTCACGACTATATAATACGGATTACGAATATGGAATAGAATACTTAACTTTTCAGATCGAAGAAAATATATTTGTATATATATTTTGGTGGCGAACCTCCCAGTAAAACAACAGAGCAACTATACATACAGCTTTAATTGAATTTAATACATTGGAATACAAATATGGAATAGATAACGAAAAATACTTACGACGCAGAACAATTCTTAATAAATAAAAAAAAAAAAAAAAAAAAAGACGCAGACAATTTGTTGCTTTCCACTTTGATCTTAAATTCCAACTGAATCGAGTTGGGGTTTTCTATATAAAATAAAGCAAATTATAAAAATGCTGATGTATACAAAATGCGACGAACGATCGTATTTCACATTTTCGTATTTCGCTTTTGTTTACGTGTTCTTATTTCGCCAGAGCTGAGAACGGGAGAGTTCAGTCTTTCGAATAAATCTAGTTATGATTTTACACATATATATCTATATATATATATATATATATATATGCGCTATCAACAGTTCCTTGGCTTATTATAATTATATTACCTTATAATTCACGCAGCTTCTTTTAGGTTCTTAAGTCGAAATTAATACATATAGCTTTGGTTGTCTGAGTTGGTAGATTCCTGACGAGACTCAACGACGAGTTCTTATCTCTAGTGTACGATCCAGTATATACATATATATATGTGTAATGTATTCGAAAATTATTATTATCAGCTGATAATTTAGACAGCTTCGATTATATATGTAAATGATCATCTATTAATTCGAACGCTCTGGCTAGAGCGATAAGCAACTCAATTATTGCTTGAATCATTCAAAAGGAACAAGGTATATTTTTTATAATATGTAGTTAAGTCGCTGCAGGTAACCTGGTGTTACTGCAAGTAGGCATCAGAGTCCAGCCAGAGATTACTAAAAGTTCAGAGGATTATAATGGAGATTAGAGAATTATGCATTCCTTATATACTTACGGATTGAAGAAGGGGGACCGTGGCGGATATTTCTGTTTCGGGGGTATCACATAGGAGTTAAATTCTTCTTCGACTCCTTCAGAGGGTGCTAAGTATTTGGAGGAGGGTTCCTTGGCAGGGCTATAATTAGCTGCTGCAACCGCATTTAATAATTTAGTGTTCCAAACCATCCGCTCTGGTGGAGTCGGCGTACGGGAAGATTCCTCGTTATGCTTGATTTGCATGTGCTTAATCAGATTTGCATGCCTCTTATAGCTCCTTTTACACTGAGGGCATTTTATCTTCTTCTCGTTGCGATTTTGTGGCTTATGATGAAGTGTTAAGTGAGCATTGAGCTGGGACTCTGATATTAGGACCTTCTTGCACTTAGCACATTGGAAATGTGGTGCAACTGGAACCGAAACCGGAGCACGGAATTGACCATCTGTATTCTCATTGTCCCTTCCCAGTTGGGAAGGATAGAACTCCAAAAATGAAGGTGAAGTTAGAGCTGGAAGTGGAGGCGGTGCCGGAACTAGCATACTCGTACTGTTGTATCCAATATTTAAGCCACCTACTCTAACCGAAGCTTGGGGGTAGAACTGTGTAGGTGGAACCGGTACGTCAACTGGAGCAGCAGCGGGAAGTGGTTCGGAACCGGAGACGATGCGCATGGTTAATTGTGTGGCATGGTTTGTTAAATGCTCGCGAAGGCTATCAATATCATAAAAAGGTTGCTGGCACAGAAAACATGGTATACTCGTCATGAAACCCGTTGAAGGATTTGTGGATAACATTGCCGTTAATGTGGGCATATCTGGTGTATTCGGTTGGTAAAAAAAACCATTGGGCGATTGAGGTGGGGTTGCCAGAAAGCGCGACATATGTGCCCCTGTAATATTGGGATGCCAAGTTGGCTGCAAATGCGAAAAGCTTCCAACGTATTCCACATCATTTTCCTCAGTTTCTTCTTTGATAGTTAGCGCCGGACTCTTGGGAAGCTCGAATTGTTGTTGCTGTTTTCAATTTTACAAAATAAGCAATATTTGTGTTGATATTGACTACATTCTTATAGAAATAATAAGCTAAACTATAAACTTACAGATTCCATTATATTCGCGTTTTTTTTTCAAAATTCTATTTCCCGTCTTGCGTTGAGCTCTCTGCACCAACGAATTTCACAATTAACTGAACGGTTCTTTTCTTCGAACAGCTTCTTATATACAACACACATACATTCGCGTATGTGCATATGTTTGTGTGTGTATTGCTCCTGTGATTCTTGGTATTTTAACATGCAAGAACACGATCCTTTCGTTTTCTCTGTGTTTCTTACTTCTTCCTCTTCTTACCCAACTTATTAACATATGCACATATATAATCCTCTCTTTCTTCACTTTACAGCCTGGCGACACATTTAGGACTGAAGTGAAAAAAAAAACCACTTAAGAAACAATTTTAAAGCGGCGCTGTTCGACGCGATAAGCTAACTTTGTGCACAACCAATACCCACACACTGAAGTGGAAACATGTGTCTGTATGTATGTACATATGTGTGAGCATTCTATTGAAAAGCGGGAAATACGGTTCCTGCGTCAAATTTCCTGTGTAAGCATTATATATGTATGTATGTATGTAAATATGTGTCACAGTTTAGTTTTTATTTAAATTAAATATTTATATGTATAACCGATGTGTTCGGCGAATATAATTGTCTATTTAATAATTATCAATATGATCAGTAGACATATGTATGAACATATGTACTTATTCGATGCCGTCTATAAACGATGCTTAATTGGCACTGGTTATTGAATGACAGCAAGCTGATTGCTATGGCACTTGCTAGATCGCACAGTGGAGCAGGACAGTAAAATAACTTTGTGAATATGTATTGAGTGTGTTTTTTAGCAAAGGAGAGCCTTTTTATGATCTAAAGTTTTTTATTGTTGTTATTGTGCAGTATACCTTTTGTTTAAGCACAGCCGTCCATTAACAAGCGAGTTATAGAGATTTAAATCTAATCATAAACTCCTCACATCTATTGGAAAATTCATAAAATCCAGGAAACTGTATGTCCTTCTGTCTGTCCGTCTGTCTGTTTCCTTGGCCGAGTCGATCTCAGAGATTATTTGAGATTAGCGCGCAAATTTGAATTCTACTTTCGCGTATATCCCACGCAGATCAATAGTGTCCATAGCGATTTCTTGTTAATGTTAACAAGATGTTAATGTAACAGACCACCCACGAAGGGTATAAAAGGCGCTGTCAGCGCAGCAGGCGGGCAGTCAGTGTTGGGCGCTCGTTGATAGTGGATAGTGCCGTGAGTGAAATGGAGGTGGTCAATGGACTCGGACTGGGGATGTAGGTGGATTGCAAGGACGCAAGGACAGATGGGTAAGAAGAAGAGTTGCAATAAAGTCGATATTGGTGATATCGATATGTTGTTGTCCTATCGATTATTGATATCGATTATTTCGATATATTGATTTTTTCGGCGAGCTTTCCGATAATTAATTATCGATAATTTTCGATATCGATATTTTTTGATTTCAATTCTAATAAAAAATAAGGCTGGGTTTTTTTAATTTATTATAATTCAAATATGATTTTATTTCCTTTTGCTTGTTTGCTTCAATACCAATTTTTTAAACGCGCTAACTACAATTACAATTAAAAATAAAATTAACTTTAGTATTAATATTTTAAGAGTAAGATTAAATATAATATTTGTATAGAGACTACGCGCTTATAATTTATGGCCGGGTGCTAAAATATTTACAAATTTGATGTACCCCATTAAACATTTCATAGTTTTATGCCTGAGATAATCGAGAGTTTTTAACAAATTCAAACAATTTCCTTTCCGAACTATTTACAATTTTTTCATGTATAATTTTGAATTGCTTATCTATAAATTATTCGGAGTTTTTAATCTAACGGATTAGAAATTGGAAGGAAATAGACTAAAGTGTATGAAATGTTGTCCCTTGCGTTGAGTCTAAAATATATTTTTGAGTTTACAATTAATGCTTACTATTAAAATATAGCATATAGGATGACATACTTTATAATTATATGACTTGTGATCCTGATAATCGATAGTGTGATATCGACAATCGATAACTATGCTATATATACATGGATATATGTAATTTGCAGCTGTCGTTATCAAATGTTTATGGTTTACTTGATAGGAACATGCGCCCTTACATAGAGAGATGTTTAAAAAATATACATATGTAGGTACATATGCAATTTGTGGGTAGCATATATATGCATATGTATATGTGTGCATGAAGTGTGTGTCTATTAAATAATATTTTAAAGATGATTCTCAGTCAGTGTCACTTCACCCAAAATCCCCTCGCGATGAGTGCGTAAAAGAACTTCTTGGATCGGCTGATATTAGGCAATTGGGCGACGATTGCGCTGATCCCCTTGATCCTGCATATTGTTAGCTTCTGCAATCGATAAATGTGGATTAAGAGTTCGATTAGTACAATTTATATAATATGCGATAATACGATAATAATAATTAACAAGATGTTAGAGGGACAGTTAAATTAGATTAGGTCTAAAAACACAACAGGACAGCCATAAACATTTCTTTGAGCGCGTGTGCGTGTGTGTGTGTGTGTATGTGTATATGTTTTGAGGTTATGGTACGAGTAGGGATCTATACGATGAAGTGGACTCCTTCCCGAGTCAGTTCATCGCATAAATCTGGCACTTGCTCTGCGATATAGCAACAGAAGTGCCCCCTATTATGATCGTATTATAATGTTAGTCGAAACTGAACAAAACTGACGACGGAACAGGAATGGAACTGAATCTTAAGCTGAATTATGAGACCCACCTACCGAGAGAGAGAGAGGGAGGGAGTATATAGCTATAAATGTGCAATTTAGAGCTGATCTATAGAGATGTTACGCACGCTCCCTCAAAGCAATGTCGGTGCACATGACCAGGCAATCCGAATCGAATATATCTTTCTTGCTTGAATCTGGCGCCAGACTCAAATCGTTGGCTGTTCGAGAACGGCGCCAAGTAAAGGAAAGTAGAACCGAAAGTAGAGAGTAGAGTAGAGAATTTAGAATAGAGTAATGCTCTTTTTATACCTATCAATGCGTATCTAATTTATATTTCTCTCCAATTTCTTACCTAGGGCAGCGCGTGTGGCGTTATTGCGATCCTTAATTATGAAGCAGGCGGTGAACAGGAAAAAGATTCCACCTAGGACCTCAACAAAAGTGGTGGAGAACAGCGAATACTGCAATGCCTCAAAGGAGACCACATCTTCCGAGTGCTAAAAAACGATAGAGGAAATGGGGTGAGTAACAGAATACTTTAGATATTTAAGAAGTTCTCCATAAAATATCCAATTTACCTGGGATTTGGTTAGTAGAATATTTTCCGAATCGCTTCCCAGACTCCTTAAGGTTTTTGTTGCAATCTCCGTTGCGTTTTCCAATACTTGCGACATGCTCTGCAGGCTCTGCTGGCTTATCATTTTTGTGGGTGCTGCAGTCAGATGCTTCTTAAAAGCAACCGATAACTAAAGATCCAAAGAATTTTCATTAGGAATTATGATTTCCTTTATTCTCCAAGAAAATGGAGGCTCGTAGTTCGTTTACTTACCGCGCCCACTAGGTACGGGCTGCCCGCATCGCCCAAGGCGTGCGAGATGAGGATTTGGAAGGCCTCGGCTGTAGAGCGACGCGTCGGCACTACGACGTACTATATACATATAACGGAATAGGTTCGATTAGATCAAGTTCTGTATTAAGGGTTATTCTAAAAGCAAGCAGTATTACCAAGAACAACAACAACAACCACAATTACACATAAGAACAGCAACAACATAAAGAAAAGCATAGCGGATGATAAAGCAGTGCAAGTGTATAATAAGTGTGTGTGTGTGTGCCACAGCCAAAAGCTCACAAAAGATGGCGCCACTTTAGAATATCTGCGTTCGTGGGTTCGTGTCGTCGCTTACAATAAACGCAAGGGGGAACAGCTGGCATGTGCGTGCGCGCTTGGGAACACTTCTAAAGAACACCAAACGACTGCCCGACCGATCGACCCGACACACTCAACTTGAGACTGTGGCAATTTGTTGAAAAAAACAATAAAAAAAAAGAAAACTAAATTAACTGTTTACTGTTATAATCCAAATATGAGTGTGTGCTTATGTATGTGTGTGTGTGTGCGTGTGTGAAAGCCAAAATAATAAGCAAATTCTATTGAATATTACCAAAATTCAATAGCTACAGTTAGTAAACGGCTCAACAGCTACTTAAATTAAGTAAAATTCGTGTACAACCTCAAATCTAGTTAGATAATATCTCTAAGAGTCAATCGAAAATTGTTCTCTCTTGTTTTGAGTGCACCCTGTAGCAATATGCATGGGGTTAAACGGGTATGCTAGACTTATACAGAAGCCTCAAACTCATCTCTGATCTCTCGCACTCAGTTTGTGGTTGGCTCTGTATCCCCATTTACCTCCTGGGAACAGTATTTAAGTGTAGTAATGCTATGAAACTACAGGGTATTTAGCAACTGTGCTCTCTTTTATTCATTTTTAAGGAAGCTGCGGAAAACTGCGTCACCAAAGCGGAACTGAAGCGATCCGAAAATAGCATTAGAAATAGAGAAATCTTTTGGCATAGAAAGAAATACTTAGAAAGAAATACACTCATGGACAGAATAATAGGTGTGTTTTTTTTTTTTTTTTTAACTTGGTATTTCTAATTCCTATCTTCTCTAATCTCAACAACTCTAACTTTTTTTAAGACATATATTAATTGTCTTTAAACAAAAAGTAAAAACTGTTTCACAAAACCTTTAATATACAAATAAATTAAATATTTCCTTAAATCCGCAAATTTTGGCTGGACACAATAATAGGTGTGCGAGGATAAATGTTTAAATTAAATCAATATTTCACTATGTTTGGTCTTGTTTTATATTAAACTAAGTATCTGGCGGTATATCCGCCATTATTATGCAAAACTTTCTCCATTCGCCTTGGCATGGAGGATATAAACTTGCGATAGGTCCCATTGGAATGTTATACCATGTTCTTTGGAAAATATCCTTAAGGATTATTTTATTTTGACAAAAAGTCCTTCCGACCTCTCTTTTGAGTTCACCGCAGAGAGTCTCAATGGGATTGAGGTCCGGGGATTGACTTGGCCACCCAAAAACACCCACATTTTCCTCTCGGAACCGATCCTTTACTACTCGAGAGGCGTGTTTCGGGTCATTATCCTGCTGGAACTTCCATAAAAGTGGCATATTATCCTCGGCATATGGTAGCCTCACCGTCTCCAATAGATCTTTGTATTCGAATCTGCCCATTATACCGACAATACTATGGACCCGACCAACACCATACCATGAAAAGCAGCCCCATACCATTAGGCTACCACCTCCATGTGTCACAGTTTTTGTGTGTACTTAGGATCAAATTCTTTGCCTTTCCGACGACAAAGATTCCTTTTAGCATCAAGTCCAAATAAATTTCTTTTGGTTTCGTCACTCCAGAAAATATTACGCCATTTTTTCTCACCCTCTGGTCCGCACCAGGTTCTACGATCTAATGCAAATTTTTGGCCCATCTGTAAATTTGCCAATCGAAGCAAAGGAACCCTGCGGGCAATTTTACCTAGTAGGTTTGCTATTGCCAATCGTCCTTGAAAGGTCCGTGATGACACAATATTCCCAATTTCATTGGGAATCATCCTGGAAGACGCGTTCAGCCTACTGAAAAATGCGATCGTCGGTCTTATATGATGATTTTCTAGGTGCTCCCCGAGTTTGACCTATTTTTTCCGGTTTTAAGGCATTGGTTACGAAGCTTTGAGAACGTTTCATTAACATGGCAATGGATTTATACGTTTTTCCTTCATCTCGGAGTCGTCGAATGAGCCCTCCCTCCTCCGCACTGCAGTGATGCCCACGGCCCATTTAATACAATTTTAATGGTAATTAAGTACCCATTTAGGTATATTTACCTAATACCTTACTTTCTGCAACCAAATAATTGTATTTATAAACTACATGTTAATGTTTTGCTTCTTACACCTATTATTGTGTCCAGCCAAAATTTGCGGATTTAAGGAAATATTTAATTTATTTGTATATTAAAGGTTTTATGAAACTTTTTTTACTTTTTGTTTAAAGACAATTAATATATGTCTTAAAAAAAGTTAGATTTGTTGAGATTAGAGAAGATAAGAATTAGAAATACCAAGTTAAAAAAAAAAAAAAACACACCTATTATTCTGTCCATGAGTGTATATAAAAGAGTATTCCGTATTAAAATCAGCTGATCAATCTACTGTGTAATATGAATAAATTAAAGTAAGGGAATTCTCGACTTTAATCAAACTCCGACAGACCCATGAAAAGGGAGTCTCTTTTGGGGGTAGGAACAGAGGGAAGAAGCTGCATACTTTGATGTAATTTCGCAGCTCTTCAGAGACGGGGGAGGCTGACTGCACCCTTGGGGATTCCTTTTTGGGGGTGTTTACTGCGCCAGCGAGGGGGAGTGTGACAATTGTTCCGTTACCAGGGTTTTTTTTTTTCATTTCGTATTATTAAAGGGGGGTGTTAGCCAAATTTATGCGTGCAGATATTTATAGAGATATGTGGAGTTATGTTAAGGATAAAGATTAGATTACTTTTCTGGTTGATTCCGAGTGAAATATGAGCGATACGAATACCAAATTAAAGTCCACCATGGCCAAAAGTTGTAAGTATTGCAGGGTGTGCGAGTGTGTGTGTGAGTGTGTGTGGGTGTGTGGGTGTGTGAGTGGTATTACAACAGTAAAAAATTAATATATATGCATTGTTTTTTTTTTTTGTACAACATGAAATACGACGAAAGTTGTTAAATAGAGAAAAAATGTGCAAAAGTTACGAAAGCAAAATTTTTACTATACAAAATTATTGTTAGGAATTTTGAGTTTGGAGTCTTCTTCTTTTCTCTTACCAGCAAAATATCCGCAACAACTGCCCAGTTCATGTTCAAAGCTAACTGACCGAAAAATATTAAAGCGTATGTGGCAGTCGTATTGCTAGAGACGATTAAACAGGCGCCGGTCAGGAGCGGAGCGCTAAGCAACAGCCCTCCGGCGCATATTACCGGATCGGCGGTCGGGAAGCGTTTCTTCAGTGCTTGCGATAGAAATGAGCCCAGCGGCACGCCCACCAGCCCAGCGATCATTGTAATGAGCCCAAATTTTAATGAAACGCTATAAGATTTGTGAGGTTATGCGAGAGGCAGGCGCAAATCGGTTAGAAATAGGTTAAAAAAATACAAAAAAAAAAAAAAGCACAAAAGGGACAAGAGACAGAGACCGTTGCAATACCCTTGCAGTGGTATTTTATTCGTTGGGTCTCTTAAAAATAAATGTGATGCTTCTTTTTATATTGGAATCGGATGAAGAATCTCCAGTGGCGAATCAGACTACTATTTGATATATGGAGTAGGCATAGGTGAACAGATCGGAGATGCACTACTTTTTTTGTATAGCTGCCCTAATAACTCTCTGCAAGGGTATTTAAATGTTCGGCATACCGAATATTGCCTTTTCCTATTGTTGTTGTTTCATTTGCTGTTGCTGTGGTTGTTGGTTGGACTATGGCTAAAGCTTTTAGCTCGGGAAGGCTTACCAGGAGCATGTCGGCCACAATGGACCAGCTCAGATTGAGCGCCACCTGCGCTGTGAAGACAAACATAAAGCAGAGGGTGCCGCTGACGCGGGGTATGATCAGCGCTATGAAGACCATGGGCGCCGATATGAATAGTCCGATGGCGCAGATGTAGGGATCACAGTTCTCGATGCGATTCCTCAAACGTTGGGCCAGCACAGAGCCCAGGGGGACTCCGATGAGGCCAGCGGCCATGGCAACCAGGCCAAACTTATAGGCAACACTTAACGATTCGAAGCAACAACAACAGAGTGTAAAGAAACTACTGGGTATATGAGGGGGTCAGAGGGACGCAGACCCGGTCAGATTTATATGGATAGTTCCTGGGTAAAAGTACCCCTCTTAGCATACCATATATTATCCAGCGGGTCTGTTCAGGGGTTCATACTTACTCATTCAGCTCTAGATTCTCGTTGCCGGGCTGCATTTTGAGGCCCAGGTGAATATAGCTGGGTCCCCACCAGGCGAGTGCTCCGGCTACAAAGGCCACACAGGTGAAACCAGCTGTGGAGAGCATGAAGGAGGCGTTCTTCAGCAATTCCTTTATATCAGTGCAGAAGCTTGTGGGCTGCAGATGGTTTGTGCCCTCGCTAGCTCCGCGCTTGGGATCTCTGATCAGACAGAGGAGTACCACAGCCGCCACGCCCAGGAAGGGGGTCACACGCAATGCCCAGCGCCAATTATTGGCCAGAGCCGCCGTCTTCGAACCGACAATATATCTAAAAGCCAAAAATACATTTTCTTTATTAGTCGATACCCAAGAGATCTGAGAACTGGAAACTGAAACCTTTCGTTGCATTGGCTGGCAATTGCACGAAGATTCCAATTCCAATTTCATTCCAATTGACCCCACTTAAGTAAAAATTCTGTTTAATTGAATATAAAATTTAAATTTGATTTGTTTCTGTTGTTGCTGGTGCTATAAATACCATAAAAAACTAAATTTAAGTGCAATTAAACTTTAAACTGATCCCAACCCAACCCAACGTCCACTTGTCAACCCGTAGGTGAGTCTCGTCTGCAGCTTCTCACGATCCATCCGAATCAACGTTCGGAACTTTGCACCCATCGCATGCTCCTCCATTGAGGTGATGCTGCGCTGCGGTCAATATAAAACAGAAGCTATTTTTTCCAAAGAAAAACGCTACACGTGACAAAGCGGATTGCGCCAGGCAGACGCCTCGTAGCCCCCGACTAGAGCTGATAACGATAAGAGAGTCTAATCAACCCCTAACCTCGTCTGCCAACTATCTCCTCTATCTCCGTCTCTATGTGGAGCACTAGCTGCCCCTCCTTTGTCAAGCCGAAATTAATTAATTGACACACTGATCGTCTTATCGGGAAACTATCGTGTGAAACTATCTAGCTATCTATTCGTTATCCTAATCTATATCGGGCGAGCCTCTCTTTGTATCTCCCTTAGCTATGGGTATACTGAATCTTATAGAAGTTTATCTGATCTTTGCGAAAATATTACTGTATCTTTCTATCTATATAATAGGAGTATTTAACGCCAATAATAACAGTTCCTTTCTTTATATTTCTAGGCAGATGACTTACCCCAAGCCGGAACCGACAGGTATCGCAAAGTAGAACATGGCCAGCATTTTGGATCGCATACTGTGGACGAATAGATCCGAGATGATCGTCGGAGCAATAGTGCTGTAGGAGGCCTCGCCTATGCCGACTAGGGCCCGGAAGGTGAGGAACCAGCCAAAAGTGTTCATAAATGAGCCAATAAGGGTCGTTGTGGACCACAGGGTTACGCCCACGGCCATCAGCCAGCGCCTCGAATAACGATCCCCCAAGTAACCAAAAAGTGGTGCGAAAACCATGTAAGAAATGACGAATGCTGTCTGCAATAATCCTGCCTTGTCGTTGTCGATATCATAGGCTGTCTGGACCTCGGTGAGCACGCCTGGAAAGAGAAGGGAGAATGGGAAGACGAAAGGTGAGTTTTTAAAGCCATTTACTCATGTAGATTTAGTTAGTAGTAGATTACTGCCTGAGCGTCAATTAGGGTTAATACTCAACCGGGCGTATGCTGCTGCTGCTGCTAATTGAGTTAACAAAAATACAATAAACATAAAATATTTAAAGGTTTACTCCGGTTAAAACCAGGTTCACCTAAGTTGGCATAACATTTCCAAAGAACTGAACTGTTAACCTAACATTCTGTTTAATTAGAAAAGAGTTATAGACCCTATTAATAATAATATTAACCTTATTATTCCCATTATCAGTTTAGTCAATGTCGTCGTAGTCGCAGTCGCAGTCGCTGATAAATAGATTTGAGTTTGTTTTGTTTGGTAACAGCTGATTACCAGCTGATAACGGGGGCAGAGAACAGACAAATAGACAAAATAGAATACCCCTTCCAAAACTAGGGAATATCCGACTACATTCCTACTTCCTGCTGACTATCTACTGCCTCCTGCCAGGTAGAATTCAAATTAAGAGGCGGATATGCAAGTAATTAAGAGAGCCATAAATAAAAATATCTATCTTGACCTAGGCAATAACTTGTTAATGTTTTGGAATACCTCAAAGTAAACTATAGAATTATATTTCCTTCATTTTTGGGGGCCACAATTCAAGCGAAATTACGTGCAGTCAAGACCTAACGGCTTATTAGCCGTGTTCTATGCCTGCGTAGTGCACAAGAACCCAAAATATTTATAATCCCATAAATGATCAGTTAGTCGCGTATCAGCGGGCAGGCGGGGAGGGGAGGGGGGAATACATGGCCAAAAAAGCTCAACAAGTTGCAACCGAAGCAAAGACGAGCGGCAAACGACGTGGCACGAAGTTCAAATTATACGAATACGAAGACGAATACGAACGATGGGAAGTGAATCAGAGACTGCAAAAAGTCGGCTGACGTTACTTTTCGTTTTCGTTTTTGTTTCTGTTCGTTTCGTTTCGTTTCGAATTTTTGTATAATTATTTCATTTTCTGGGTCTTTCATTTCGCGACTCTCATACGAATTTATCGTACGATGTTTTTCGACCAATCAGCGCGTTTGTTTGGCCAAGTGACGTAACGGTACGGGGAACGCCAGCCGACGCTGAGAGTCGGCAAGCGCCACGCGATAAAATCCCAATACGTGGGGTGTCTATAGATGGCAGCGGGTCTGGGCGCGTGTCGTGCGTGACACGACCTCTACTAAAAACAAATTTTCTATGAGAGGAAATTTTATTAAGAGCTCGCATTCAAAATAACTACTCATTTCACTAAATTCAGTTTCATTTTTAGCAAATATGCTAGAAATATTTTTATATTTTATTTTGAAATATTTAATTCGTGACCTTCTTCAAACAGACAAGCGCGCATCTCTAAGCTACACTCGAGAGAGCGGGAGAGCAAAGACAAAGAGAGCACATTTATTCTGGCAGGCAGAAATTGGCAAGGTCTGCCGTTTGTTTATCGCATACTTTAAGTAGGGGGAGTAGCGGAAGACAGAGAGAGAGAGAGAGGGCAAGAGAGAAGACGCGACAAGGCTTGCCGGTTATAGAACTTCTGAGTAATTTTAGAACAGGTTTTAGCAAATTCTCTCCGTCTCTCTTTAGAAACGAATTCTTCCAGTTAGTCGCAGTCAGTTGGATACAAGGAATGGATACGTACGTCCCGGCCAAGTGGCTCTACCTCATTAATATGAATGAAAAAAGTTGGCAACAGCCAACTGAAAGCGATTCCGATTGGCCTTGAAATATCGCGCGATTTGCAACGTCAGCTGAAAACGGCTTGAAGCGGGCTCTCCGCCAAGAATTAAGTGATATTTTCATGGGGCATACGAGTAAAATTAAAGTACAAACAACTCTCTTATAAAGGGCCTTAAGTCTATGCAAAGTCTTCTGGGAAAAGCTTTGCTGCGCCTTTTCAACTTTCTTTTGCAGACTCTCTTAAGCATGGAAAATAGAAATCGTTTGAGGCTGCGTGCATCGATAATCAAGAGTTATAAAAGAGTACCAGAAAAAAAGCCTCTCTCTCTCTCTTTCGCCGTCGCCGTATCCGTCTCCGTCTTTGCTTTTCTTTTTCTGTTTCTGTTTCTATTGTTGTTGTTGTTGTTAATTGAATTTGTACTTTTTTCAGGTCGTCATTTGTCATTTGTCATTTGTCGTCGCATCGGGTCATCGACCCAGAAAACACAAAACTGACGCTGAAAATAATGCAAAATGCAAAATGCAACAGAAAATCAACATTTGACAACATTTCAGTTGTTTGAGTTGTGCAAGGTGAATAATGTGAATAATGCCAAGAGGCGAAGTCGCTCTCTAATGAACGATAAAGTGTGAATGAATGAATATGCAAAATGTCGCTAGACACGGGTGGCTCTAATGGCTGCCCTTTTTGGCCCAAAGCTTGAGGTGTGATTCCAAGAAATTCAAGAATTAGCATAAACAAATTTGAGACGGGTATTTGCATACTAGCGCTTTGCACTATCGATAGTATCGACGGAACTATCGATTGCTCAATGAGGAGGCTTAGTTCCTTTCCGATCGAAGCTCTGAAATTGTTTCTCGTATTTGAATTGTACTTCAAATTCCTCTTTTTAGTGAAAGTTTTGCTGGCTGGGAATTTTGTAGTTGTTTGCAACAATAAATTAAAGCAAATGACGAAAAATAAACAAGAGACTCGAAAAAAGATACAAATAAAGAGGCGACGTTTTGCAATTCAAATTTCAATACCAAAACCAAAAATATATCACGTAATAGTTCAGTTTATGAAGATTGCGATTAGGTTTTTTAGTATTTCGTCTTTCGTCTTTCGTTTTCCGTTTTTCTTCTACCAAAAATACGAATTCCGCACAAAAACTGTTGACAATTATTATGGTACGAGTGCAAGTATTTATTTTGGGGGTAGACCAAAAGAGAGGGGGGGATGGGGACTGTAAGTTGGAAAGTGTCCAAGAAATTACGTAGAGAGAAGCATCAGGCAGTGGTGGGATGGCCTGTTTCCTATATTCTATATAAAAGTATCTTTTAGATAGATATTCTCTCAAACGACGAGCACAAAGTTCAGTTCGATTTGGGGAAATATATGTCTATATTCTGTACTTTGTATCCCCTAAAATATATATTTACGCCAAGTTGTCAACAACTGGCATCAGCAGATATTTGGCTGAATGAATGAAAGCAATGAAACATGAATCGGGCGGGGTATGCGGATTAGTCGAATGTTTAGCAACAATAAAAGAAAACATCAGGCGATATCATGCGATTGCCGAGTATATTTTCATTCTCTCAGATTGTTGTTAGTGGCTTGGGGCTTGCGGCTTGCGTCATGAAGGGGGTCGGGTGGGGGTCGGAGGCCACCTTGGGAGGCACAGACTTGCAATAATAATTAAATGAATATCATTAAAGTTGTCAGACATCAGGCGATATAACATAGACGCGTCCGTCGGTTAGTTTCTACTCGTACGATATGGCTCAGTGTTGCTCAACTCTCAGCGCTGCTTTTTGTATAACGAAGCTCTCTTGGCCATGTTTTGAAACAGTTCCAAAAACATTCGGAAATTTGCAAATATATATATATATATATATATATATTTATATGTATAGCCTTGACCATATGCAAGACATCGCTTTAGCCAAATTTAATGGCAGTCTCATGGCTTTAAGCCGTTCTGACCACGTTCCGTACGTACGTTTGGCCAACAAATTAAATCACACGCGAACGCGTTTTGCACTTGATAGGAGCCCCAATCAGGGCCAATTATCTGACAGCTGATAACAGCTGTTATCACTGCTATATTTCTGTTATCAAATGCAGGCGCATCCAAGCTTCAACTTAATTGTAACTAAAAGATAACCCCCACACCTACACTAACAAAACTATTTAACACACACATAGGAAACACTGTTAGTAACAATAACAGGCCATGTTAAGTTGCTGTTAAGCGAATGTTAGGGCCAACTCTTTAACCGGTCTGTGCAACTGCCTTAAGTACTCAAATTATATTAAATCTAAATATAAATATTTGTTATTTATATGGAAATCAAATATGTGAATATGCAGCAAGAGAGAGAGAGCGAGAGAGAGAGAAAGAGAGAGAGATTAATTGACTGACGCCCACATGTGATCGTGAATACGAATCCAAAAACGATTGCAAATGATGAATAAGCGTCTCCCTCATATGAATGTTTTATCGGGTATGTAACACTTATCGCTCAATTTGTATATATAAATATATATGAATATAATAAGAATTCCATTTCCTGTCTCCAGTTCACTTCAACTTTTTACTGATTACAGAAAATCATAGGAGAATTTCTTTTGTTTGCCTTTTACAGGCTTACGAATCTAACGATCAATTATCAGGCACCAGGCTTGAAGAGTCTTAATTAATGCTGTAATTAAATTCCATATATTATTTCTATTTAATGATTATTAAATATTAACTAAAAGCTGCCTATTGTAGGGTATTCCATCTGTAGGGATATTTGTGGCTGACTGCTGAGCAGCGCAACTGGTTCAACATTAATTGGCCATAAACTCTTAGCCAATAAATAGTACCAGGCAGGAGAGGAGAGGAGAGGAGAGGAGAGGAGAGGAGAGGAGAGGAGAGGAGAGGAGAGGAGAGGAGAGGAGAGTGTAACTAGTGCAATTGCTATTGTAATGTAATCAGCGTAAAAAGAGCTGTTAAACTGAAAAACAAGTTTACATTTTCCTTGCCTTAATTGCAATACTAAATGATTCACGTAATAATCACGCCATACGAGCGACTCTGAAACAATATTATAATATATGTACTCATATAATAAGCTGATAAGGCGTGAAAACTTTATATATTTTACCCTTGCTCAGATTTCCTGGCTAATGTAAACACAAGAGAATAATTCAGAATGTAAACATAAATAATACGCAGAGAGGGAAAAGTTCCTTTGTGCTTTTTTCCCTGAATAGTTCTCTGATCTTTTTGAATCGTTTATCACGGGTTTCAGCTTACCGCCGGGGCCGGGAGTTAGACGGGGGGAAGTCAGGCGCCTGTTTCGCATAAAAGTGTTAAGATTATGCGAAACTCGACTCAATTGTTGATTGATTGGTTGATTGATTGTCTAACATTTCGTTGGAAAGAGCTACACAAAGGAATATTCTACTCGTACGATAAGAAGTAAACATTAGCGCAGGTCGTATGATTCGTATTATTCGAAATGATTCAAACTGTAATGTGATTAGTCATGAGAGTTGTTTGTTTCCTCTGCTTTGAATACACCCATTTAAGAGATGACACACACAATTTTTAACCCTACGTCAAAGAGAGCACTTTTAGTGGCTGTGACGTAACAAACTAAGCTACCGCATTAGTCTGGCGTTATCTCTTATTATTGTTTATATTATTCTATTCTTATTGGGGCATGGACACGCGAGCTGTATGAACTCCAATTGAATCAAGTGTCGTAGCTGTCAGCAATTGACCGGCATGCGGGTCACTTAATTTATGAGAGCATTGTAATGTTTACATGGAACTCTTAGCACTTATGGTGTAAGTAACAAAGTAGGCTAAATCGAATCTCCCGCTGTTATCTTGAATACTTTTTATCTGTAGCCGCAATAATGGACTCCAATTAAAGCCTAGTGACGTAGCTGTAGCATGCGGGTCCGTCCGTCCGTCCGGCTGAACACAATTAATAAGACTCTCTGGTCACACTTACCCGCTATGGTAAAGCGATCCATGTAGTTGATGAGATTGACAAAGCAGAGGACGCCAACGGTAAACCACTCGTTACGTCCCACTGAGCAAAGGCGCTGCGGCGGCGGATGAGAGCTGTCGCTCCCTCGGAGCCGCTCCATTGATTCCGAATCTGATGCCACAAGCTGTTGTGACGAGTAAGTCTCAGGTAACCCGTGTGGTGACAGGGCGGCAACATTATCATTGCTGTCACTGTTACTGCTACTGTTATCGCTGCTGCTGCTGCTGTTAACCATTGCCGGATTATCCATGGCTCCCGCGGCTGTTGGTAGCGGTTTGTAAGCCTGATGATTGTGTTTATGCGACATTCACGTGCCTTCCTTGCACACCTTGCTTCGTACAACTGCAACAACAATTGGTAAGTCGCTACGAATATAGCTGCAAAGCGTAGCGGCAAAAATAAATATTCTCGCTCTCTCTCTCTCTCTTTCCAACACAACACACACACACGTTGGCGCGCGAATGCACGAAAGTAAATGGGCAGCAAGAATGTGAAAATATGTGTTGGTGGCAGATTTCTATTCGCGTATACTTTAAAATAAATGTATATATACGTTTCTCTTGCTCTCTTTCTTTGGCAACGCTTGCAGAATAATATTCTCTTTTATTGTCTATTGTTTTTGCTTAAGTGCATATAACTAATCAGCCTTTTTTAAAACGAATGCGGAGTTCACTTTTAATTGCAATTGCATTTGCAGTTCTTCTTTCACTCTTTTAGTGCTGCACGATTGCGCGTCCGAACTGGCTGAAGTGACTAATTGAACTAAACCAAGAGTCGGCGCTTGGCTACTTGGGCGTACGATTCAATATGTTATCGAAATGTTATTAACATTAAAATGTTATCTGTATCGGTAATCGATTTGGCCGTGTGTGTTTTTAAAGTGGGTAAATCTTAAATGTTTTGTAAAATACTGCAAAAAAAAAATAAACCAATTATTATTGTCCACCGTTGACAAGTTGGCCAAAATAGCGTTGGTTGTAATTTGAATTTGAATTTAACAGCTGCCGGCGCCAGTGAACACATGGGCCCAACATGTTAATAACAGAACACACAGCTGTTTGAACATATTCGATTACTTATCTTTATGAACAACGTCACTCGATAAATGGAATCGGCGCAGTTTTTGAATAGAGAATAAACTCTGTTGTTGGTGTTTTTCATATAAAAATACAAAATGCAATTCAGTTTAATCAAGATTATTTATTTATTTATTTATTTTAAAATTAGTTTAATTTCTTGAATAAAAAATCAACCCAAATGCTTTCCGGCAAAGAGCAGGACATCTTTCTGCGATTTTATATAGTAGATAAAAGGATGCTTAGCATAGAAATGCTTGCGTCGCAGGGCCATAACGGGCATTATGCGAAATACTGTGGGCAAATTGGAAAAAAGGAAGCCATAAAATTAAGAAATATATTTCTTTTATTTTATTTTATATATTAATAATATTCACATGCTTTGGTTAGTATAATTATAATTGTCAGCGTGCACAGTCTTATGCATATAATATTACATATATTGTAGGGATTATTTAATGGAGAGATTAAAGTTTTAGTAGTTTGCCAGCGAAGAGCACCGTATCCTGCCTATTGGCAATATAATAAAAGAATGGATGCTCTGCATAGAAACGTATGGGCTCCGGCTGGAACATGGGCATCGATGCAAAACACATGACCATCGCTGTAGAAATGAGAGACAGAAACAAATCCAATCGATAAATGTGAGTGCATTTCTATATAAATAATGATAATGACAGAAAAAAGCTCTAGTTACAGTGTTCGCTCGTGCAATAGAAACGGGTTATCTTTCTTATGTATTTTATATTATATATTTTCCTTCCTATCTTCCGAATTGACTAATCGTTAAATATATACTGTGAAGAAGAGGCCTTGCGTTATAAAAAGAGTTCTAATTAACTGGCGAGCACTGTACATCTATCTATTTACACCCACTTTTAATTAAACTAATAATAATTGTGAGTCATTTTACAATGCTGAACACTTTTTTAATAACAATTTTAAATGTTAACCCTAAATTATTATGAAACTTTGGGTTACAACTGATGATGGGAACACATTAAACGATTAATTTATAATTTTGGCTCTGGCTGCTGCATTTTGCCAGAGAAGAGCACCGAATCCTGCTCATCGGCAATAAAGTAAAGGAAGGGATGATCTACATAGAAGGGAATGGGATCCGGTTCGACCATCAGCGATTCATTGCATATTAGCAAAGCTGTGAAAACGGTAGACAAATGAAAGACACAGAATGAAAATAGATGAGAAAAACATTCTTAGACCCGAAAATGACTTAATAATAAGTGATGGATGAGTGTAGGAAGCCTTACTTTAATTCCAATTTTCTTAATAGGTTTTACGACCCAAACTTACGAGACTATTCATAAAATTTTAATTGAATAACCCGGAAAATGAGTAGAGAATTTGAACAGAACTAATTAACCTTCCGCTTCAAGAGATCGAAAGATAGGAGTAAATGGTTAAAAATAGGGAGTACGTGTCTATTTTGTAGTTATAAAAATACTTTTCTGAGTCTAGCCCTCTTCTCTAGCCTTTATTAAACTGGGTTCACATGCACTTTACAAAAAGTAATAATAGATAAATATTTCTAAATATTTAGCATTTTTCCAGCAAAGAGAACTGCTCCTCGTTTAGTGGAAATATAATAGATAAATGGATGAGTCACTAGGAAGGGTATTGGAGGTGGTTCGAAACTTAATGAAGTCGTAACTATGCGTAACGTGAGGATAGCTATAAGAAATTAGTAGAAGCAAAATATTAGAGTAGGGTAGAGGAGGAATCTAATAGAGTAATGAATGAATGAAGGTGACTAAATACATATAGAAGATTTATAAGACTTATAATACTCGGGAACCACAAACCAAACAAAGAACAAGACGATTAGATAACTTACTTAGAGCTGGATTGTTCATAGCCTTTATTTATATTCGTATTATCAAAAAATACCCGTTTCTAATTCTTCTAAATTTTCATTTGGTTTTATTTATAGTTCCTCATGCTCGCTGGATAACCCTGATGTAGTGCAAGATGCCTCGGAAGTCACCTCGTCGAGCCGCAGAACGGAACCCAAAAATATGGACAATGCTTGCTTATGGGCCAAGATATAGATGAATGGATGATCTGCATGGAATTCGACGGGCTCCTCGAGGGATATCAGGCTGCGTTTCATGCGCACCACAGCGCCTAACAAATGAGAACAGAAACATTCGAAAAGAACGGAGACAAAACATGATGACATGAAACCAGGATGATAACAGGTGAGCATATACGAATATCCATATAATTCAGGTTAGACTTAAGACTTACCGGTAGCCGCAGCTGCCTCAGTTCCCTTCTCGTTGACATCGATGAAAGCCTTGTGTATAATGGCGGAAACCTTCAGTTCCTCGGGGCTCTTCAGCATTTTCCCGAACTCCGCCTTATTGGAGAACATTCGCGGCATGCCCAGCTATAGGAGTAATTGGGGATTAGCTTTTCAATTAAGATAAACAAGAGCTCTATGTTCTAACCTGTTTGAATACTTCCGTCAGTTCCACCTCGAATTCAGCCTTAAATTTAGGCAGCTTGACAAGCACCTGGGTGCTGCGAAGTTGCTCCGTAATTAAAGATAGAGGCGTGGCGCGAAGCTTCTCCTCGAGCTGGGTGAGTCCAGTTCGGCTCTTGGGCAGAACAATTAACATGGAGAGATCCGAGTCCGCATAGGGCAATTCCAGAGCTGAGGCGTCCAAGTTGGGTAAATCGGCATAGCGGAAACGTTCTTTTAGATTCATCATGGGCACATTAATACTATCGTTCTCATTCAAATAGAAATTCTCATTTCGGGTCGAATGCTCTGGGAAGGGACGCAGCCAGTTGCCCTTGAAGTGTATCGCATTGACCAGAACTAATCGCGAATTGGAATCCAATACGCTTGGTGGTACTAGATTCTTTATTAGATTATTTGTCTGCTGTTCCACCCAGGAGTTGATAAGTCCCGCTGCTTCTACGTTCTTAGAAAAGTCCACATTCTGCGCCGCAGATAGAAACTGTTCGGAAAGCAACGTGCTGAATTCCTCCCTCAGCTCATAGCCCTTCATCACATAGATTTTGTTG
This sequence comes from Drosophila repletoides, assembly GCA_018150835.1. Lineage (NCBI taxonomy): Eukaryota > Metazoa > Arthropoda > Insecta > Diptera > Drosophilidae > Drosophila > Drosophila repletoides. The sequence goes on from JAECWQ010000089.1 coordinate 634,130, forward strand.
GCAATCCTCAATATGGAACTCTTCTCATAGGCGGCGAGTACTTGGTGAAAACTCTCCGCTATCTGGGCGGGATCAGTTGAAATTAAACCCAGTCCTCGGTCCAGCTCTGCAGCAGTCTCTCCCTCAGCTCCCAGGCGTGCCATAGCCGCACAGGTCTGTATGGAGAAGGGTGAGAAGACTACGTTTCCATTGGGTTTCAGCGTCGACAGTTTGCCATACATATTGATAGAGAATATGGCCAGTCGGCGCGAGAACTCGGCCAGATTGCTACCCACTTCCTTGTCTGCCATATCTGTGGAGTTGGACTGGGAGTTGGTGATGGAGTTAGAGTTGGGTTGAAGCTGGAGCTGGGCGAGTTGCAGGGGCGGCTGAAGTAGCAGCAGCAGCAGAGAAAGCGTCACGCAGACTGTGAAGAGAAAAGAGTAGAAAAAAGAGAGATTTTTATAGCGGGTGATACAGAAAGAGTTCCTACGGTAAGCCGACGCCTCAATACTCTTGCAACACAAATTTAGTGGAACAGTTGAAGTTTTGATAGAGAAAAGTTTTTGTCTGGAATTTTTCCAATCTTTAAACCAAATATTGGAACTAAAAAGCAGATCAACAGATGGTTAACGGACGGAGAGTACAAATACCCTGTAAGGTCGAATGTGTTGCAAATCGCGTGGTGAAATTATAACACCCTCTCTGAGTCACAGATAGAGTATTATAAACAGAGCGAATGATATCATAAATTTATGTAATTCCCACTGAGGATGAGTCACCTCTTCGTAGATTTTTCAATATTTGGCGTTGTTCAGCCGTTTTGATGTTGATTTCTTCTTGTTTTTAACTCACGAACTAAATTTGGTTTCTAAATACAAAGAAGACGCTTCTTCTAATCTTTCTCCAAGTGCGTTTCTTCTTTCTGTTTTGCTTTTGATTTTATTTATTTATTTTTAAAAAATAATACGCTTTTTCTCCCCTCTGTTGTGTTTGCTTAGGCGTTGTGCCGCCAACTGAATGCGAATGCTCGATTGCCTTCATACAAATAACAAAAGCGCACACACAAGCACACCAATATACCATCCACACAAATACAATCCACACAACAGGTTTGTCACTTAGAACGATGGTACATTTGTACCAAAAACATGTATTTAATTTATTTCTTGGTACACTAGATCGTTTTTAATTAATTTTAATAGTGTAATAGTTTTTGTTCTGCACTTTTATTTTGGAGGAAAGAAACTTTTGTACATTTACTTTAAACACAATCCACAAAACAGGTTTAAATCATTTCTCTTAATTGCCTACAATTCATAAACCCTCTTTGTGCACTCTTTCTCTCTTTACTAGCGCCTATCAGCAAAGAGAACGCATTTGAGTTATACTCTTTGCTTACCGTCGGCGTTTTCTTTTACTCACCGTTTAACTGCAAATTTGGTTGCATTTTACTGGCTAATTTGAATTATCTATTCAGGTTTTAAGCTTTATTTTTTTTCTTTTTCAATTATACAACACAATATACCGTTGCTTCTGGTTGGGAAGTGCGCTTCAGACTGCCTTTTACCGTTTGGCTTGGTCTTCTTATCAGCGAATTATTCACGAAGAATTAGACACAGTTCGAAACTGCGCTTCACTTCGTTTCAAGCTCTTCGCAAATAAGTACAGTCTCCGCTCGTTAAACGCTACTCAGGTTCCAATCTGTCGTTTAGTTGGGCGGGGCAGTTGAAGCCCCTAGAAAAAAATAGAGAAAGAAAACTTAATCGAGGGCCCACTGTACATACAGTGGGTATATACCAGTCATGCTCATAAATTTGAATATGTACATAAGAAATGTTGATAAGAATATTAAAGCTTATTTTCCATACAGTTTCGATTTCATTCTCATGTGGGCTTTTTTTTTTTATAATAATTGTAAATAATTTATTTTTTGAGTTTAATTCACAAACAACTTGTTTTTTTCTCATTTCAGGGGAAGACTCCCGAGTTCAGCATAGGCTCTATTTCGAGGGGTTTTACATATTGAAATATTGAGTAGATAAGGCTTATCAGTTGGCAGAGTATGCGGCGACTCTCTTGGCCAAGCGAAACTCTCTTGTCTCATTTGTTTGATAACAGAGAATATAGCTAAATAGTAGAGTTATAATAGATTACTATATAAATAATATGAAGAAATAACTCTAAAGCAGCCGTAGCCAGGCGGTCTGCTCTTTGGAGAATTGCTCAGCACCAGCAGCATTCTTTGAACTCTCTCCGAGAATTATCTTATCTTTCAGAGTGTTTCTGACAATGCTTTTGGGCCTGACTCACCAGTCAACCAACACGTTAGTTGGTTATTTATACTCGTTTAAATCGGTTGGTTCTACCAATTATATATTGGCCTGATTTATAGGTAAAAGAGACATTAACTAGCCTCGTCAACTTTCGCTTTAGTTAGTTTAATTGAATAGGCAATCGACCCGTTTATCAGTTTCTCTTTAACAAATTCTGTCAGAAGTTGACGATTATTTTAATTAACTTTGCTTATAAGGCAGTTATCTGTTATCAACGGCTTCTGACTGAAAAAGGGGTCTACCATTAGCTGTCTATTTCTTTTTATCAGTTTTTCAATTTCTCACTATGATACGAGTTACTTTGAAAAACACGTTAAATGCTGAAAAAATATATACTCTTTGATGTCTAACAGTTTAAGTGTTGTGCTGGAAGATGACCGAGGTTCAGGAGAGTTTCAATGACTTCGCTAGAGATCTGTGCAATGTGGTCAACAAGAGTTTTGCCTCAAAGTTCTGTGCTCCGGGTGGCAATACGCTCATCTCACCAGTTTCGATACAAACGTCCCTGATGCTGGCTTTTATGGGTGCCGAGGGGAGTACGGCCGACGAGCTGCGGCGGGGACTGAAACTGGGACCCGCAGACCGGCAACATATTGGAAAGAACCATCATGATTTCTGGACAAAACACTGCAGTTACGGGGACATCTTAACCCTGAAATCCGTGAATCGCCTCTTTGTGAACGAAACTCTAAGTGTACAAAAGGAGTTCAAGGATATCGCCAAGGACTACTTTGAATCCCATGTGGAGGCCTTAAAGTTCTCAGAGCCGATTCAGGCCACCAAACACATCAACACCTTGGTGGAATCGGATACGGATAATAAAATTCAGAATCTTTTACAACCGGATGCCGTAAATGAAGATACCAGTGCTGTTCTAATAAATGCGCTCTATTTCAAGGGAAAGTTCCAGAAACCCTTCACTCCCGAGAGCACTATGCGCGATGACTTCTATATTGATCAGGACAATCGCGTCGAGGTGAATATGATGTACCAGGAGGATAAGTTTAAGTTCGTGGATCTGCCCGAACTGGAAGCCAGGGCTGTAGAAATGCCCTTCGAGGGATCCGACATATCAATGCTCATCATTCTGCCCCGCAAAATCTGTGGCCTGGTGAATCTAGAGTCACACCTGAAGACTCTTGATCTGCAAAGTATCGAGGCCAAAATGACTGTGGTAGACGTTGAGATAGCTATGCCCAGATTTACCCTAGAATTTGACTTGGACCTCAAAGAGGTGCTACTAGAGGTGAGTGAACATTCTACCCCATTGCGTTTGCTTACAGGGTATCTCTAATATTCCTTTCTATTCTTTCACAGTTGGGCATCTCAGAGATATTTGGCGACGCTGCGAATCTGAGTCTCCTATTCACAAAGGCAGCTGGACAGAAAATATCTGCTGCCCGGCATCGAGGATACATCGACGTGAATGAGGCGGGTTGCGAGGCGGCGGCTGTAACAGGTGAGTGATCCTAAATAGACCCAATAAATAGATAAACATACTAAGATTTCTCTCTTCCATCCTAGTTATGAAAATGGTGCCCATGTCGCTGAATATGCAAAAGAAAACTTTCAAGGTCGATCGTCCTTTCGCGTTCTTTATTCGGAACAGTAGAGCTATCTTCTTTGCCGGGCGCTACGTAGGACCCCAGAAAACTGCGCTGACAACAGTTACTTCCGGGAAAACCTTTACAGAATCCTTGAATGTTGAAATAAGTCAAAATAGTAAATAAAAAACTATCGTAGAAAGATTAAATCTCTTGTGGTTCATTCCATTAAATTAATCATATTTAATTAATCAAGGAATTCTTATTTCTGATAATTGAATACCAAACTTATTTAACATTAAATTGATGTTTTTCCCATAAATACAGATAACTGACTTCTACCTCAGGTAAATATTGTTTGCTATAATCTTTCGAATACTTTGAGTATTTTTAGATAGCAGATAAATATTCATGAGATACTTGGAAGGCTTAAAGATGAATACTGGACATATTCCCTATTGATTTTGGCTCCACTGTGCTCTGAGCTGCATCGGCGAGGGGAACTAGTTTCTACCAACCTCTAATAGTTTGCCTTTAGACAGTTTAGATTATTTATGTTTAAAATTCAATTCGACTCCAGGTGAGCTCTTCCTTTTGTTAAAGAAATTGTTAATATTCAAGGAGAAAGACAGACTAATTCAGTTCTCTTTTCTCTTTTCAGATACACTGCATCAACCACATCGCAATGGGATCACCAGACCAGAACCAAGGACTGCAGGCTATCATCTGGCTTTAAAATAAGTACTCAATAATACCTTGTTCATTTTTAATTAATTAATTTTTATATCTTTTGGATGACTACGTAAAATATTAGCTTTTAAGTTTTAATTCTAAGATATTAATGAACTTATTAATATTTGTAGAAAATGTATCAAAGATGTTAAAGAAATACATAAATACTTATTTAAAATAATGTGTTATATTTTTATAGCAAAGATTCACAGAAATACCAGGCGAGCAGAAAGTAGCAGAAGGTGGAATTTTTCTGACCTTGAAAGTTGGCAATAGAAAAAGAGGCAGTTAAAAATTTGAATTCCATTTTAAAAATTGGCCGTTGGGCGTTTAATTCAGCCGAATTTTACCAAAATAGCCGCTGAACTACCAGGCAAGCAGAAAGCAGCAGAAGGTGGAATTTTGTTTATTAACAGAGCACTGTTACATAACATTTGCACTGTTAACATGTAACAGAAAAGGGCAGTTTAAAATTTGAATCCCATTTCAAAATTCGGCCGTTGGGCGTTAAATTCCTCTGAATTTGAGCAAAATACCCGCCGAGCTACCAGGCAAGCAGAAAGCAGCAGAAGGTGGAATTTTGTTTATTAACAGAGCACTGTTACATAACATTTGCACTGTTAACATGTAACAGAAAAGGGCAGTTTAAAATTTGAATCCCATTTCAAAAATCGGCCGTTGGGCGTTTAATTCAGCCGAATTTTACCAAAATAGCCGCTGAACTACCAGGCAAGCAGAAAGCAGTAGAAGGTGGACAATTTGATGGCCTTGAAAGTAGGCAACATAAAAATAAAAGCAGTTTAAATTTGAATTTAATTTTAAATTGGTTTCGTTAAACTCAGCCGCTTTTCGCAACGGCCCATTTTTAAATTGGCATTTAAATTTAACTGATTTGAATTTTGTTTTGCCACCTGCTGCTAGTTTCTGCGCGCCTGGTATTTTGCCTGGTATTTTTGGAAATTCTTGCATTTTGGGCGGTGTCCTGCTGCAGGACCCAGATGTATCTGAAGGAACTGTGAGATACAAAAGTATCTGTGAGATACCAAAGTATCTATGAGATAGAAAAATATCTTTTATATGGAAAAGTATCTTTGAGGCACAGAAGCATCTGCCTTATGCCGATTCTCATAGAAATTCATATAAACTTAACTAGTAATCCTGATGAATAAAAAGACGTTTCTTGTTGGTTTCTTCAATTTTATTATTATTTCCCATTCTCTAATACTCTTCTAGGATAAAATCTACGACTAATACAATCTACTCTTATTCCTAATGTTTTTTTTTTAAATGAATATAAGTTAATAAAAGTATTACCAATATTTAATATCGCTTTGAAGTAAAGTTGTCCCTGAAAAGAAAGAAAAAGAAATTAGTTAATTTTAGTAAAATCATTTTTTAATGGGGAAAAATTATTTAAAAATAAAGAGAGCGCTGGAAAGAGAAAAACTTGGTTTTTTCAAGTTTTAATGTTGATTTATGTACTGAAAAAAAGCTTTTAAATATTTTGAAATTAGCTCGATCCACTTAAGCCCAAAGTGGGCCACTGAAAACTAAAAATATTCGACAATAAATCTGGAATATAAATAGATATTTACACTGGTCTCTCGTAAATTGTTATTTCTGAAATTCTGCGTTAAATTTTTTAATAAATGTTTTCTCTTTCGAATGAACACTGTCTCTGTAAGGATCTGACCGACGTACTCCTTCCGAAAACCCAAATCGATGACGTCAGCGTTAAGTTTGCTGCAGGCGATGGAAAGTGCGAGTCAAAGCCGTCGAATGAGCTGTGACAATCTCTCACCGCTTGGCCTTCCTTTCCATAACGAATCCGCACACCAAAGCCACCTCGCCGTAGGCGGGTCAATTGATGAGCTGGCGCAAAGTCTGAAACTGGCCAGAGGCAAATAAAAGCCAGGTTACGAGTATCGCAGGAACCAACGGATGGGCAGGTGGAATGAGGCGATGATGGGAAAATTGAAAACCCCCAATCGCATTTATGTGTCCACGGCTAATTCCACTTGGTTAGAGCATACGGCCTCTTTAAAGACAAATGGCCAACAGCAAGGGCTCAACATAAGTTTTTCAGATGAGGAATTTACTAAGTGAATATAGTAAGTCCATAGAGAGACTGAGAGTGTTATTAGCTTGGAGTTATCTGAGCAGAGCTGAAGTGGACCATTTAATTCTCTTCAGTTCTGGCCATGAGAAGAGCTCAAGATGCGCCAGCTCAAAGTTAATTGACTTTGTTCGGGCCAAGTCGGAACCTAATAAATGCCTTTCCTCAGCTTCAGCTTCAGCTTCGGCTCGTGCAACATTCAATGTCAAGTGCAGCACGTAGCTTGCAACAGGATAACCAGAAGAAGAAGAAGAACAAGGACAACAAAGTGGGAGTTATGTTTCCGTTGAGTTTCAGTTGCACAATGTGAGCCTAGGGCAGTGGCGGACGCAGGGGGAATGGGGTACTCAGAAAGTGCCTGAATATTCCTATAAATCTTTATTTACCACTCCGAGCTGAACGGGCAGTTATCTCCGGAGATTTATGGAAACAAATTAATTCTTTTCAATGAGATACTTTTAGATTGAGTGAAACTACTTTTGTCATTGCTAGAAGCAAGTTGGAAAGAGGCCTAAACGCCCCCCATGAAAATTATTTTAGACGCCACTGGTGCAAAGAGACAACTAAAATTGATCCTTTGCCAATGTCCAGTGGAACATGCGATAGTTTGGCAATATATCTGCCGTATCATCACTCCCAGGGGGTATTCACACTCACACTCACACTCATATTCATAGTTGGTATTCGTATTCGTGTGTTGGCAGCCAGATGGCAATAAATCAAAGCTACTGTGGCCATCAATCCACGACAAAGGAACAACAAAGGACTCGGTAACAAGTGAGATGCACTGGCCAAATTTGAAGGCTCGTGGTAAGTGGCTAACACACACACACACACACACACACACACAGACAGGAAAAAAATGAACAACTGCGCCGGCAATTTGCTGCAATCATCCTCAGTTTCTTTAGAGTTTTTGCGAGTTGTTTTTTATTTGAATTTAGGCCAAGTGTTTTAGCCAAATTTTATTGGGCTGCTGCTAGCTGAGCTGATAATAAGTTGCACAGATATTTTTGATGGTTGGATGGAATTTGAAAGGATTCAGGGTTCTCTTAGAAGCCTCGTTATAATATCAACTTATTCAAGGATAAGATATCGATAGTTTATCAGGCTTAAGTTAAGTTCGGATAGTAACAAAAATTGATTTAAGCCGCTTTTAGTTTAAGCTTATTTAACCCGAATTGAATCAGGCTTTGTTCTATACGCAATAAAGGGACATTTATCAAATGGATACTCAAACCTTGACTCTTTGCCGCAGTTGCCACAGAATATTTATGACACTTTAATATAATTAAACTTTATTGTTGCCGCATCAGAGGAAACAGACAACATCAGCAGCAAAGGACAACAACAAGGACGAGGTGAAAACAATTAGTGGGGGGGATTTATGCACGTGTAAAGTGTAAAACATTTTAATTAAATCCGTCCGCCTTTTGTTTGATTCTATTTGACATTTTGTGAGATTTTGTTACACTTTCGGCAGTTTGTTCGGGGGTAGTCGAGGCTCTTCCTCCACCCCTCCATCCGCCCATTGCCACCTGCCAGTTGCCACCTGCTGTGGCAGCCGCAACGACACTAATTGGTGCCGCTGTGGCAACATTGAGTAAGCTTTCCTCAAACTTCTTCTGTTGCTGCTCCTCTTCTAGTTGCTGTTGCTGTTGTTGCTGCTGTTGCTGTTGCTGCTGACTGTTGCCTGTTGTCCTGGGCAACGTTTCAGTTTTCACGTTTCCGTCAGCAAATTGAAATTGAAATGCTGCCCCAAACCGCAGCGGCAAACGCAAACGGAAACGCAAGCGGAAGCGGAAACGGAACAGAATGCAATGCGTTGCCAAACAGCAGCAGCAGCAGCAGCAGCGCCAGCAGCAGCAGCCGCAGCAGCAGCAGCAAATACCAAGAAATTTCTCGGCTCAAGGTAATATGCCAATTGGCAATTGCCAATTGCAGAGACTTCACTCTGCTGCAGAGGCGGCTGCAACAACAAGAACCCAAAGCAAAGGAAAACCAAAAGGATACCTTAGGTAAGGAAAATTGTCACACTCCGCTGGTTATTGGAACTGGCATTGATATGGCAGCAGCTTCTCTTTCCCGATCCTCCACCCCTGCCACTGAAAAGTCCTTTGAGAAGTTTGCGTAAATTGGCTGCAAAGAGATAAATATAAATTGATTAAAATATGATATTAATTTCACTTTGATATAAATAAATTCTATTCTACTGCATTATTTATTATCTATTTATTATTATTCTATTTATTATTCTTTTTATTAAACTATAATAAATTCATTTTTATTTGATTGTTTTTGGCTCGGAGTGTGTAAGCCACAGCAACTGTTTGTTAGAAGAGAATTTTACTTGGCAGGAAAAGTATCTTTTATTTTCTGAGTATATTTTTATTTACATATTTTTATGTGGAAAGTATCCTCTCTATCTTTATCCTTGCATCCTGCCTGGCAAGTTGTGCAATTTTGTACAAATTTTAACTTCAAGTCGAGTAGAAATTTTGCACGTGTCAGTTACATTTGGAATGCAAAAGGAAAGATGAAGAGGACGGAGAAGGAGAAGGAGAAGAAAGAGAAAAGTGTGGGAGTAGAATGCGAATGGAGGAGGAAGAGCAGCACAAAGTGTGCAGGAGTAGAGGCATAGAAAGGAGCAGAGGGAGCGAGGGGAGGCCGATTTGCTGGTTTTTCAGTTGCATATGACAACTTTGGTAATTAAGGAATTATGTCATGCGCACATTTTACCTGCGTTTACCTGCGTTCACCTGCTGTGAGAGTGGTTCTATTCGTGTGGCAAGCATATTTTGTGATAGCTTTTCGGTTGCCATGGAAATATGCTTTGTGCGAATGTTTTTCCCTCTTCCCATCTTTTTTTTTCCTGCATATTGCAATTGGCATTTAATTTAAAAACTTTTCCTACTGCGTTTCACTGCGAAAAAAATCCTAATCGACTTTGGGTGACCCTGAAATGTAAACAGTTTCAGTCACAGTTAACAGTCGCAGTCACCGTCACAGTCGCAGTGATAGTCACGGATACATTGGCAGTTGTCAAGGAGCTGTCGCTTTGTGGGCTGAGGTATTCCAGAGAGTTTCATGGCTAAAAATTAAACGTTAAATGTTGAATGTCAGCCACAGTTGAAGGAGCAAACACACACAGATAAAAAACAGTTAATGGAAATACGTATTGAGGTCCAAAATGCCCAAAACTTTTTATGCCCTTTCGCACATTCTCCACAACTACCACAAAAATGATAATAAAATTCGTGTGCGAACTGCTGTTGTCCTGGCCGTCCGTCCATGAACGCTTCAGTGCTATCAGTCGAGTCCTCCGCCTCTCCGAGCGCAAAAGAATCATTAAAAACAAAGCACAAAGCAACAAAAATAAAAAACAAATTTGAAAAAGAACTCTCTAGCCATCAATGATCGACTGAGATATACCCTATAAAGAGAGATTTGGGTATGCAAATGAGAACATTTAATTTGGAAACTGTGTGTTCCTCAACCAGTGGACAGGCTGAAGGAGGATAAAGCAGGATAAGGAGCACCTGTTGGCCATGGGTCCTTCAATTGACCAGATTGCATTGGGATTTTCTAATTAATTGGGATAAAATTAAAGTCTTTCTTATTCGAATATTCCCTATTAAATTTATTCAATGCGAACAGGGCATTAAAAAAAGGAAAAAAGAAAAAGGGTAACTATGAGTTGGAGGAAAAAGAAAAGCGGAAAACAAGTTAACGCTTTCAGAGACAGCAGCAGACGGGAGACGGGAGACAGGAGACAGAGCAGTCACCTGCCATCATGCGTATCTGGACGAGTCAGGTTAATGAAAAACTTGGACATGTAAGCTGAAAGTTGTGGCCATCAATGGAACCGAACCGAACCGAACCGAAGCGAACCGCCTGCTGGAAACTGCAACCTGAACTCAAAGGTGTTGTCAACAGCTGGACAATTGAATGTCCTTTTTTTCGATGAATATACAAAATGTTGTTCACACTTTAAGCTTAACACATGAAATCGAATTTAAAGGTAATGAGATTTAAGCCCAATTAAAAGCCAAGTTGTGTCTCAACAGCCCCACAAACGGAATCCATTCTAAAGTCTGAATATGCCCCATGAAATCACTGTTTCTCTTTCAGCCAAGGATATACAAAAAGCTCAGCTTTTGGCCAAGTGCCTGTTATGTTTATTTGGTTTTTCCTGTCTCTGACGAGAGTATTTTCCTCTTGTTGGTTAATTAACATTTGTATGTCAATATTGACAATAGCAGCAGAGTAGCAGAGCAGCTGAGTAGCAGAGGAGCAGAGGAGCAGAGCAAAATCCAGGAGTGCTACGAGTAAAATGAAATTCTATCAGCGTTGAAATTGACTGCGATGACAGGTGCTTATCAGGGGGGAGTACGACTACTCGACTAGTCGACTACTCGACTGTTGGCCATTTGAGAAGTGGGCCCAAACCTCTGCTAATTGTAAGCCTATCATTTACCTTTGCTATTCGATTGTGGTCAGTCTAACCGTATTAGTCGGGGTTTACGAGTGTGCGTTCTCGTGCCACTCCCCCTGCGCTTCTCCTGCCGCCTTCAGCCTTCAACCAGCGTTTCCGAGTAGAGCTCTGAATCGTTGCCAGGGATACCTGAAGGACAACTGTTGGGGGCCACTTCAAGCCTTGACATGCTGCCAGGCTTCAGTTCCGCCAATAGGCCAAAAGACATGTGTTGAGGTTAACTTCATTTACTTACGACTCTTTTGACGTATTAAGGATTAATTCTGCTTCATGATAATGGAATAAAATATAACAAGCATCCTTGAAAAATAACATCCAAATAACAGGTCCACAATGATTGAGTTTTATTCAAACAGATAGGGCCTATATCTTACTCTATGAAAATAGTTCCACTTTAGCATAAATTCCACAGAAAACAGAGTAGTTTCCCGAGTGAATTCCTGCATAAATAGATCACTATAACTTTTATCTACCTGCGAAAAGTATGCTACAGAAATTGGCCTTGAAAATTGAGAGATTCAGCCTAGAACTGTTAGCCAAATGAGTTTTAATTGATTCCTAATTATCCTAGCTGATGGCTCTAGTTCTTCTCTAAGAATTTGTTGATTTTCCAAATGGATTTGAGAACAAAGAAAAACTATGCAGCTGCCGTATGGTTGCTGCTGTAATTGGAACTCTAACTAGATGATAATAGCCTGCCAATTTGCCGAAAAAAGGAAGAAATATCAGAGTGCCTCAAGAAATGCAAGCGACATTCGTAGCATGTTTAAATTGAACTGTCAGAGAGAGGTAGGAGAGCTCGTATTAGGCTCTAAGGACGAAAAAGGATTGGCAACTCGACTGGTAGAAGTTGCCTGCAAACGTGTTCCAAGGCAACATTTGCAGTTGGTTCGAAGTTGGAGGGGAGGCAACTTCGAAAGGACATTAGTCAAAGCTTTGGTTTGTGTCCTGGCTAAATGCGAGGCAGTTGCTGCTATGCCATAAAAAGGACGACGACTTGCCCCTTCGTTGCGCAGGCGCTGTGGCCAGCTGGAAGGATTGTTTTTGTTGCAAGTGTGCCTGCAACATGTTGTGTTTTGAATGCTGTGCGGCAAATCAGTTGGCGGCTTTATAAAAGCAACACTTCGTCTGGGAAACGAAACAGTTTTCAACCTGAACGCAACGCGCGCGTTTCCCTTGGCGCAAAAAACAAAAGCGAAACAAAAGAGGACAAAGCGGATGATACGCAGTGAACAGTGACAGTTAAGACCGTTTTGAAAGCCCATTTGTTCGGGTTATAAGTACTAAACTAGGCTAGAATACTACTCCTAGTACTCTGGTAATAAATCAGTCCTTTAATCAATCTCACGTGCCAGTGCGCAGTTGACCTTTCTGTGGCCTTTGGCGAGAAGGCTCCGCTCCTTTTCAGTTATACAGTTTTGTGATTAAGTATACGCCAGGTAAGCCGCAACTAACAGATCTGTTCCCAAATTCATTTTGGCCCAGATATTCTATAAAATTAATTGATTTTTTTTGCAACAGTTCATTTTGGGTTTGCGTTAACTTAAAAAATATTATTCTTTCTCCACATGAAAATATTCAAATTATTTCAAAACTGAATCGAATAGTGAACGAAAATTCTGTGGCTTTTGCTAGAATTTTGGATTCCAATTTGTTGAATGACCGATCCCAATAGATTTTTGAAATTCTCTGTGAAATTCAATCGAATTGGCATTCCGGAATACGTCCGAAATCTCTTTTTGACCTACTAAGTGACAGAAACAATGTGAATGCGCGTGCCTATGTGTGTGTGTGTGTGTGTGTTTGGACGGAGGGTCCTTCTGAGTCAGCCGTGCTGTGACCTGTCTTGCATTTTACGAGCGCATTAAAATATAAACAGCAACAAAAACAGAAGAGCAAACTGCAAGTGGCCAACTGAAGCGATTTAAAGGACACTCAATTCAGGTCCTTTTTTTTTTGTATTTGCCATATAGACAGGTGTATTTCCCAGCTGGAGATCAGCTTTAACGGTAGCAACGTTTCCGCGCCTAATGAAAATTTATCGTAAGCGCATTAAATTTGTACTCGAAAATCGAATCGAAGTCCCTGGCAATGTTGTTTCCTGGTGCTCCAGGGCTGTTCCTGTTCCACTCGGAGAAAAAGAGCTAGTTCTGAGTACTCTGCGAACAAAGTTTAATAGAGAAAAGGAAAGATTTTTGATTGAATTATGCGCCTAGGAGTAGGCTACCTTTTCCAATGGGATTCAAGAATGAACCGAAGACATCTTCGATGAGATTGAGAAACACACAATTGTTTTTCCCAGTGTAGGAATAGAACATTTCTTGGTCACAATGCCAAAGCTGTGTTCTGCATTTTTATTATGTTCGCACATGGCACCCTCCCCAAAGAAAATAGGACGAAAATATTCGGAGTTGGAGTGGAAGCTGGAGCCTTAGGCCTGCCTTCAAGCGTAGGTAAAAGTGTGTAATAAATTCTAAAATATGAATGGGAGAGGAGCAGAGGGGGAGAGGGGCAGTGGAGGAGAGGAGCCCAGTTGCTGTATTTACAAATATGTGCCTTTATATTCCTATATGTCCTCTCTACTCGTATAATCGGATTTGATGCGGTGCACTTGAGCAGCTTCTCCCTTTATAGATTACTTCTATTGAGCAAAACTCATCGTTTGCTGTAGTTATTTCAATAGAATCTTCGGCTTAGCTGAAGAGATACGTATACTTAATTTTTCGGTAATATTCTCTCTTACACAGCACAAATACTTCCAAAGTTGCCTGAGTGGATTTTAAACTCGTCATATTAAAGTAGTCCTTGAAAGGGCTCTCACAGCCGCTGGCTTCCACTAAAGTTTCCATATTCCAGGAACCCGAAATTCTTGAAACTCTGGCCAAGTATTCAAGTTTTAGCAGTTTTTTCCCAGAATTTGTGCATCTTGCAGCTAGAAATTGAAATTGATTGGCGTAATTGAATACGACTCGCTTTCAATATTTGCTTGCCAGCAAAATTTGTTGCATATTTTATCAGAGCTCAAAGTTAATTAACGTTTTATGCATGCAGTGGGACTTTTATTTTGAGTGCTTTTAATGAGTGTATTTTATGTGAATATTCGCATTTTAATACATTATATTTAAGGTGTATTCATATTTGCTTAAAACTCGCCTTTAAAGCCATTTACAATGAATTACCCTGGCTTTGGCTGAACCCCTCCTAAAAGGGACTCGGCTTATTGACTGAGCGCCGTTCAAAAAAAAAATCACAACAGCTTAGCCAAAACACTCACCTGTCGAGCCACTCACACACTCACACACTCAAACACTCACACACTCACACTCGAAACACTCACACACCCAGACTGACACACTCATAAATACTCAGTCATGTGTTTATGGTAGATTAAACATTCTGCTGCCAACTGCAAATGGGGAATAACAAGCACACTCCCAGCACACACCCAGAGGCACACACACCAGCACACACACACACACGCATTCTTGGCTAAGCATGTGGCATGCCTGTCGCTGCTTGATATTTTTTTTTATACTCTACACTCGTTAAAAGTGAGTAGAAAGGGTATACTAGTCCTTTAACAGATAGCCGAGCTCTCACCTCAATTTCGAAGGAAGAGCTTTGATTTCTGAGTAAAACACAGCTGTAAATATCATCATTAAAAGCAAGCATAGTATCTATTAGTCGAGTATTCTCTGCCAGAGTTTCTCTTAGTATCTCATCTCGTTGGGTAACCAGTTCTTTCGTACAGAGTAACTACTAGTCGAGTATTCCCAGGCAGGGTGTCTTTTAGTATCTTTAAGTACGCATCTCGTTGGGAAAACAGCTGCTCCTTTGCATCCTTTGGATCCCTTTTGCTCCTTTGGCGCCTAGCAGCTGCCGCTGCACAGCTGGAGAAAAGAGAGAAACGCGCTAGAGAAAAGCGCTTTTACTGCCGTAATGAAGTCTAGACCGGATGCCTCAAATGTGGCACTTAGTTAGCTTTGTATCCGGCTCAAATATTCCCATATAAATTTCTGTTCAGAGCCACATTAAAGTTCTCATTGCCAGTTATTAAAGATGAGCTACAATTCTGCCCCTGTCTCCCTTTCTGTGGTTAACTAGTCCAACTCATCGTTATCATTTGTCATGGAACCCAGTTGGATAGCTGAGTGTGAGTGTGTGTGTGTCATTGTGGTTCCTGTGGCTCCTTAATGGCCATTAATTATATTCACCCTATCTGTCCATGTTTACTAATAATACTCGCACTTCGACTCGCATCTCGTATCTATCGTAATTGATAAGAGACGCTCCTTGAAGCGAGTGTTTCTGATGCCCATTTTAATGTCCTGTCTACTGGAGAGGCAATCTATATATTGCCAGGGGCGTGGGAGGGAGACGCTGTCAAAGGGGGCAGTCCCTCTTCCACTTCTGGACAGAATATACATTACAATCTTTACCCGAAAAAGGCTTGGCTTATGCCACATCAGCCAATATGTATCGAAATTGAAAAGATGTTTTCAACTTACTTAGGAGGAGGTTAAACAATCCCTTCTCAGGGAGCTCCACTGCAAACTGGACACAGGCGCTGCTGGCGTGTGTTGCACCCTGACACCCTGACACCTTTTGAGCCTGTAATTAATTGCACTTGAGAGTCGCCTGCTAATGAGTCTAATGAAGCATCCAAAAGCGAACATCCAGATGACTGTACTTTCATCTCATTTTCGATGATGACCTGGCCAGTTTATTAATGGATCACGTTAGCTACTGCTGAGTCACAGAGGGAGCCCCGTTTGTCGACAATACTCCAGGGTGTTCCACTGCAAATGAGCTTTTCCCATGGGGGGGTGGGGCTGAGGGGGCAGCAGAACATTTCCACATTTGCATACTGGAATCACGTATATGCCGCATGTTGCTTGCCTTGAGAGGTCGACGGCTGAGAAGTGCGGCAGCTGCAAAGAAAGAAAACAAAGTGCAATGCTTAAGTAAAGTGCAAATTGAAAATCGGAAAATCTGGAAATGCGCCCAACATATGAAAATACAATCAAAAGTAGAAAATCTGGAAAAGCAGCTCACAATTCTCTCTTAGTAAAACTATTGATAAAATGAGTTTGTGTAAAGGAAAAAACTAGTTGAAGCAAAAGAAATTGATTGCAATAGAATTTCGAAGGATTGGATATAAATTAATCTTAGCAGAACTTGAACTGCTTGCTTAGAGCTGAGCACTGAGTATTTGCTAGTCGAGCACTCTCGACTGGAGCACTCTTATTTCTCTATTTTCCTAGCAATTTTCTACTTTTTTTGTATTAAAATTAAGAGCACATAAAATGTTCAAAAGGGCGCCTACTTTAGACTGTCAATGTAGACGCGCTCATGCGTCGAATGGGACACATTATCCTAGAGTTCCAGACCTCCTCCAGACTCCCTCTGGGCTCCCCGTTTAGGCTGAAACTGGGGAGTCCTTTTCTATACTCATGTGTGTACGCCCTAATGCGCCCATTTCCACTTACTTTAATAGTTTTTGTTCTTTTTTGGCAGCACTTGTAGGCATCTCTCTCAAGGCCCGAGGCTCTTGAAAGCATCACATTGCTCAGCGCCTGCCTTATGGCTTCATTGAAAACACACACACACACACAGAAATACAAACATCCTGCGCACAATTTGTGTTTATGGATGAACTGCCTCCTTTCGGGTTGCTTTGTGGTCGCATTTTCCCCTAACCAGGCATTGATTAAAGTGCCACAAACATTTGATTGCTTCAGCTCTTCTTGTTGCTTGTTTCTCGTTTCTTGTTTTTTGTTGTGCGGCTGTGTGTGCAGTGTGTGTGCTTTTCTTATGGTCAACCAGATTTCGGTTTAAGTTCTTTGTTTTTGAGCCAACATCAGCATTTTATTGAAATTTCATTATACACTCAGCAGAAAATGCAGAAGCAGCCAGCAGGGTATAATCTGCACTTATTCCCTTTTCCCGCAGTGGATCTGAGCAGAGAACTCTCAGCTATTTCGCTGAGTGTACCGATGAGATTTGTCAACAAGTTCTCTGTGTGTTTGATGACACTTAATGACTATAAAATGTTCATTTAGCCGGACATGGCTGGAATGTGGGCCAAGCCGAAAGCAAACAGAAATTGTATTTTATTAAAAGCAATTTCAACTTGGCGACGAATGCCCCGAGAAAGGGAGGAGGGGCAGGTGGAAGGTGTGGAAGAGAAAACACAGTTTGAGGCACGTTTTCCACGTTTTCCTCAACTTGAGAAAATGAATTATGCATACAAGATTCATGCTGACAATTTGTGTAATTGCAGAGAGATTTGGGGCGGTCGAAAGTGTTCCATTTAAATAGGAAACTTAAGAGACATATATTGCGATAATGTACAACTTAATGAATGAGTGAATGAGTGAGTGAGTGAATGAATGAATGAATGAGTGAGTGAATGAATGAATGAATGGACATGCAACCTAATTAAGGTGACGCTGAACGTTTGCTGCTCATTAACAATGCATTATAATTTGATAACACGCCTGGGTGCACAAGGCGCTGCCTGAAAATTTGCACTCCATCAAGTGGAAAATCAAAACTAAAAGAGACGCCACTCCCTCTCTCTCACACTTGCTCACACTTGCTCTCTCTCTCTCGGGAGAAGTGAGAAAGAGAAACAAGCGATTGCATTTCAGTTCCTATTGACAGTTTTAATAAGGAAGCAGCAGGCCAACTGAACTGCCGTCTCATGCTTGGCTGACCAGCAGCAGTCGGGCTGACATGAGGAGCTGGCCAATAAACTTGGCTTAAGCAGGCCACAAAAACAGACAAAACTTTTGACTACTTGTATACCCTGCCCAATCCTATCGGCCGCTGCTGCACTGCGAGATAGACTTTGATTGAGGATTATTATTTTTAAATTTGAACTTTTAACATAATTTCTGCTTGGACAAAAAGTTGGTTTAAATATAAACAATTTCCATTTAAAATGGCTCATTCTCCGAGAGTGCAACAAATGCCTCGTTATACTGCGAGGCTGCCAGACAGAGCCAAAAAAAGGAACCCCCCCTCAGCCAACCAGACATTTCACTCTTCATTTCTCTTTGTTTTTGTTGTTGTTTTTGTTGTTGTTGTTGTTGTTGTTTAGCTATTGGCAATCTGTGCTTAACTTCCGGAGAGGACCTCCTCCACGTGCTGGCATCTCTCTTTATCCTTTCTCCTCTTTATATAGCCAACTATATATAGGAATTGGAATTGGCTGAGCAATCAATAAGTTCGAATATCCGTCCGTTCAATGCCGCCGCCATGCAAAGCGGTTGAATGAATTTTCTAAAACTTTTTTATTCACTCGGTTTTTTCTTGTTTTTTTTTTGTTTTTCCAGCAGTCATCTTTTCATTTTCCATTTTCCATTTTCATCAACGACGGCAGCAGCGGCAGCCGGCAGCAGCGTTAATAATATCAAATTGAGGCCATTTTTAGTCTGGGCGCCTGAAAGCAGGCAACGAATTTTAAATGCTGCCGCCTCCTGCCATGAAAAGGACGAGCACTGGGCATAATTAAAGAAAGCCATTAATGGAAACACTCGGCTCTAAGAGTCGCTTCGCCTCTAACGAGCTCAGTTCCCAAAATTGATATAACCTTCGGCTTAAAGCGCATAACAAATTATTGTTCTGATTTATTTATTTATATTTATGGCCCCATTCAGTTGATTTACATAATAAAATGCGGCCCTAAAAGATTTGGCCAACAATTTGACATATTTGAGGAGCAGATCGAATCAGCGTTTAATTTCTGTGAATTTATCATAGAGAAAAATCACATTTCTGAGGATAGTTTAAACTGTTTCTATTGCTGGTTTTAGCCAACCATTCGCTGCTTATAGCCTTAATAAGCGATTCTACTTTTGGTATCCTTTAAGGAGTCAACACATCACTTCCGTTTCCTGACTTTTATCTGCCTTATTCCGCATTATATTCAGCTAATCTTTATCTATAATATCTCCATCAAATGGTCCGAGACAAAAGCGACAATCTGGCCCAGGAATATTTACAGAGCAAAGATAACAGCAACAGCAACAGCAACAGCAACAACTGTGGCAACATTGATGATAACGATTACTATATAATATTATCATAATCGTGATTGTGATGACAGTCATCAGCGGCTCATCAGGCTCTCTCTCTCTCTCTCTCTGTCTCCCTTCGGGTCCTGCTCCTCTCTAGAGTTGGCTTCCCTTCCAATCCAGCCTCACTTTCAGCCCAGACGCACAAATCTCTTTATAATCGTCTCTCGGTTCTGTTCTATTTTGTTGCTTCTTTGCCCTCCCCTCCCCTTCCTGCTCCGTCAAATGGAGGCATTCCTGTAAAGCGCCCATTGACCTCGGGCCACGGAGGCGGCAACCTTTCTGGAGGGCGGCACGGACGGACGGACGGACGGAGAGACGAAATGTCGAACTGAGTGACGGGTAGGCGTCTTTTTTATGCCTATACTTAGGTATTTTTTATTCGTTGGCATTTCGCAATTTATTTTATATTTGTTTTACTTGAAACACGTTGGCGGCGGCAGTTGTTGTTGTTGTTGTGGCTGGTTGTTTCACGCCCACTGTTCCCACTGTTTCTTCATCCTGTTTCTCAGGACGCGTGTCCAACTGTCTCTTTGTCTCCTTGTCAGTCTGTCTGCCTGTCTGTCCGTCTCTCTGTCAACGCCGCCGGCTGCTGGCTGCTCTTTTCCGGTCTGCACTTTGAAAAATTTCCCAGTGTAAATTAAATGTCAAATGTGGGCTTAAAAGGAAATTGAAATTACTTGGAAAAATGCGTATTTTCTCCACTGTATTATTGCAGATTTAATTAAATTGCTTATTTAATATCTGGCCAATCTGTTTTATATTTAATAAATGGCTTAAAGAGAGCACAATCAAATGATTTTAATATGTTCCCAGGAAATTGGTCAGCTCTCTTAATAAATATATAAAAAAGTTGCCATTTTCCAAATGAAATGAAATAGTAATAAAAAATCTCATATCAAGTGGAGGTCCTTGAATGCACTTGGAAAATTCTGGAAATACTCGAAAGACTTGTTCAGATCCGAAAAGTGTATGGGAATAATTTGAAAAAAGCCCAAAAAAGTTCCATCAATTTGCTCATTTCCCGTTTGCCCGTTGAACTCTTCTCATCAGTGGAGAATTCCGGGAGTCGTCGTGTGCCCTTTGTAATGCTGGGAATGTTGTTTGTGATTTTTCTTACCAGTTTTCTCTGCTGGGGACTGGGCGTGTTTTTTCTCTCCTTCTTGCCTCTTTCGTCCTTCCTCCTTCGTCCTTCGTCCTTCGCTAGAGGGGGGCAGCGTTAAATTCAGTCACGCGTAAAGCTCGTTGCGCGCTTTATGAATTTTTGTGTGCTTCTCTATTACTTCTAGTACTTCTTCGTCTTTGGTCTTTCTTCTTTCGTCGAGCAATTTTTATTTAATTTTTGCGACTTTTCTAGCAGAAGCCAGGACGAAGGACGAAGGACACAGGACAAAGGAGCAGTCCTGGAGCCCAGCTGCCTCCAGCTGGCGTCTTGGTATTCCGTGTTTATTAAGTCTAATTCAATTTTGTGTGAATTTTATTTGTTGCATACATTAAGGCGCACTCAACTGTTTCCACTCGCCTCGAATAAACCTGATGACGTTGAAATATCGGAAGCTCAGCTTTCCCCAGCTCCCCCGCGTCCCCCTGGTTCCCCTGGATCCAGTTTTTGTGCCTAGAGGTGAGCAGATTTTCCACTCGTTTCAGTTGTAATTACACACTTAGCAATTTAGAGACTGCTGCTATGAAGTTTTTAATTAAAACTTTGATAAATAAGCTCAATTTATCCGTCAGATACGCGTACAGTAGTCACTCGCTAAAGGAAATGCCCCAATTGCAGGTGTAAATCATATTTCGAGCTTTGGCTCGCTCGGAACAGTCTTCACTCCTCGAAGATTCTGTTAGTGTTCTCCTTACCGAGGCTCCACTGTAGTTGGAATTTAAGTTTAACAAAGGAGGCGACGCATGTTCTCCTGGTATTGGTTCACATTCCTTTGACAATGCAGGTTTCCCATTTAAATTGAAATTCAGCCAAGAAAATGGAAAATAGAAAATAGAAAAAGCAAATGAAAATCAGAGCAAAGCCAGAGGACTTTACAGACTTCAGAATTAGCAAATGAATTTTCTTCCTCTGGAATTCAATATGAAAATAAAAGAAAAACAAATTATACGAATATATTCTACTCTCACACACAAAATAATTATTTGTTTTTATTCTGTTTTTATTGCCTGAGAAATTGCTTGTTGACAGTTTCCTTTCTCTGCTCGGAAAACGAATTAATCAATGAAAAGAGACGCTGCGAAATGGAGAAACGGAGTAAGAGAAAAGAGAATAATAAAAGGAGAATTTGCTTAACAAGTTTATAAAAATATTTGCAATTTTCTAGCCATTCCAAAAATCTTCTGACAATCTTTCAAGTTGTCTCGATAGATATTTCAGCGTAGGGTAGAGAAAAACAGGGAAAATCTAACATAAATTTAAGCTGCTTATACCCTTGCAGAGGGTATCCAACGAGGCATATCCGACTCAACAATATTATATATATTACAGGAGATATAGAAGTTTCCGTCTATCAAAGGGAAGGGTATTCAATCTTCGGCTCGCCAAAGATACCCTTTCCTTATTAGTTTGTGATATATAAATAAGTATTTGAGTATATGGAAATTAATGCGAGAATATGGCACTTGTGGCAAATGAATGCAAATTTATGATTGACTGTCAACTTATTCGAAAACTCATTTCAATTATTCACATTTCACATTTATTCAAAGTGATTCAAGTGTCGAATTTCAATTTAATTCACTCACCACAATCGCATCGAGTGCTGCGGGAAAACTGATCAATTTTAATAGCCCTTGACACAAATATATCTAGAGAGAATTTCATAGAGAAAGGGAGAATAATGGCCAAGCGCTGAGCAAACATCGATGAGTAGCCGAAAATTGCTAGAAACACACACGTCGCACGGAGAAAGAGGAGGCGCCCTTCCCCGCGTAAAACAGTGGGGCAAAGTGGCAGACAGTGGGGCAAGGGTCAGCGCTGTGGCGTGAAAAGTGCGCACACATTGTCGTTTGTATATGCGATTAACCTAAATGGGTAAACTACAAAGACCCAGTAGGACTTTCCCCCCCCTCTGCTTCACAGATATTGGCCAACTTTTGACTCGAAGAAATTTGAATATAAAAGCGAAAGTGTCCAACGGAAAGTTCTTCCCAAAGTCAGAGAAAAGGAAGCGCATTTTGGAAGCAGCCAAGTTTCTACTGGGCATCTCTTTCTGCAGTGACAGAGGCCAATTGTGGCAAAGTTCGCAAGAAGTTCGCGATTCCGAGCTGCAATCCCTGGCCCTGTCTCAGCCCCTGCCCCTGCCCCTGCAGCTGTCTTTGGGAGACTACGTGTGGTGTCAAAGGCGAGTCTCGAGTGCAACTGGCAGTTGCAAGCACTGGCAATGCCACATGATAATCGTCATGATGAAGATGCTGCATGCTGATGCTGATGCTGATGAGGATGAGGATGATGAAGGCTTGGCATGCTTTTGGGCCAAAGAACAAACACAAAGCCAAGGAGAGGCAAGTGAGAATGCCTCTGCTGTCTCTCTCTTAGTACGTGCCTCTCATGCCTCATGCCCCATGCCGCGTGTTTGTGTTTAATTTGTGGCACAGCTACAAATGTTGACAATAAATGACGTCACTGCCACGTGACGTACACAGCGAGAAAACAATGAAGACTACAGCTAATACACCCCACAAATAAGCAATAATATTTCTCATACTTTCATTCAAATAAGGACTCACCTTTTACGAGTGTAGACGTCAGGATTTGCGAGCTGGAAATAAGGCTGTCTGCATCTGAAGGAGGATTGTCAATGTCAACCGCAGGCCACATTGCTGCAACTTGAGGCAACTGCAACTTCATTTTGCACCTGATTAAATTTTTGCTTTAATTCGCTTTATCCTTTCTCCTTGCATCACTATAGCTTTTGCAAGGGCAGCAGCAGAAGATGGGCGTGGCAATCCAGCAGCTTGGTATCCTTTCAGGGTCCGCAAGGATTGTAACCCTTTTGGCTTTCACGCTTCAGTTGCAATCAAATTTATTTAGCTGCCCCCCAAAAAAAGAAAAGTCGAATTGCCAAATTCTTTGTTGAACCTTTTTGATATCCTGTGGCATCTAAAAGTATTCAAAAAAAAGGGTATATTAGTTTCAAGTGAAGCAGGCATATCTACGGCAAAGGTCTAATAATACAGGGTATGTGGTGGTCTATCAAACTCCCTTTTTGCTTATGATGATTGTAGGATTATAAGAAGCAAAGGCGATTTGATGAGATCTGAAGAAAGTGAGGGAAGTAAATCAATAATATGCCTTATAATAACCAAATTTAATTATAACAATTGCTGTCCAATTAGCCAACTGGTTAGCCACGTTTGCAGCTAATCCAATTTGCATAAAGCAGCTAGCAGAAAGCTGCCCAAATGCCCCTCAAATTGCAGCAGAAATGTGCTCAAAGTTGCTCATTAAGTTGCCAAGTGCAACAGCCGCAACGCAGAGCAGCAACAACAGGGCCAAAAGTGTTGGCCAAGTGCTGAGCAGGTTAAGGACTCGCCTCGGAATTGTTTCGACTCGACTCGACTCGACTGGAATCGACTCAGCAAGTTCTGCGCGAAGCTCATTGTGCAGCTAAATTTAGGTTCCTCAACAAAGTTTTTAATAACACTTAAGGCAGCAGATAAAAGCCAAATTCTGCAATAGGAGAGGGCCAACAGCAGCAACAGTAACAACAGCAACAGCCAAGGCAACAGACTTGTCCCCCAGCCATCTACTGGCAGACCTGACACCTCCCAGCTGCCCCCTCTTCCCAGCACAGTGGCACAAATAGGCAATTTATTATCCATCCATTGCAACATACTTTTCAATCAACACTTTCTTGGGCATCCACCACCGAATGCCCATAGAAGTCCAACTAATCAGTTTGGTATCCCCATTGAATACTTTTCTTCTAATATTCGCGTGGTATAATTAATTTGTTCCACTGTGCAGCGGCGTCCGCGTCGGCGTTTCAAAGCGTTGGCAATTTGCTGTGATTAGTATAAATAAGTAACAGTTAGTGACCCATTTTCTGCACACCATTGAACCAGAAAAAGGCTTTAATAACGGGGCCAGGTGTGTCCTGACCACTCTCCTCCTCTCTTTCTCTTCCTGTGTGTGTGTGGTGTGTGTAACGGTAATAAAAAGCGGCATCATCAGCGATTTAACAGCAGCAGCAAAGCTTCCGGGCCTGCGCTTTTTTCAGCCGCCGTTTGACGCCAGTTTATCATCATTAAGCAACACTCAAAGAAAAACTATTATAAGTATGAAGGTAAAAATGCTGTTTAGTATGGGAAATTTGTGCTCTGACTGTTTTCTCTCAGTGTAAACCAACAAGAACACATTCACACGGCATAAATCGGGCGTTAAAAGGCAATGCTTGGCCTGGTTGGCATCATAAAATAATTTGTTTATTGCTGCGGTCGTTACTCCATTGAGGGTTTCAAATTAATTGCAATAAATTTGGCCGAAAACAAGCCAAAAGAGCTTAGCATACTCACACTTTTAGCTTTTTAGCGCACCATATGCTCTCTATTGGCCCAGTTTGTATGCAGCATAAAACGGATTTTATGATTTAAGTATCGTAAAGCCACAAGCTGGCCATAAACATGAACATTTCAATTAAATGCTGGCCCAAACCATAAATTCCGACTAATTATAAACCGAAAACCGCAGGTCAAAGGGGTTACTTACTTATGACGAATAAATAATGAAAAGTGCGAGCAAATCCTGCCTTTCCTTTGCTCTACCCTCTACCCTCTAAGGACAGGGTATCTTCGCGGTGACTTTGAGTCAATAAAATAAATAAATATTCAACCAAGTCAAATGATAACCTCATAAATTAATAAATTATTCTCGCACTTTTTACCTATAACTGTCTGCAGACTTACAGGGTATTTCCCAGTCGAGATTATTCGCCATGAAGCTCTGCAGGTTTATGATTCTGCCTGGGCAACTATTGAAGTGAGTTGAGTTGGTTTTAGCTTTAATTAATTGCTGACCTGGCCGCAACACTCGTCGTTTGTATAAACCGAAACAATTGCAGCTAGTTGAGTTCTGATTAAAGCCATAAATAAAACTCTGCCACTGCCACTGCCTCAGCCACTGCCAAAATTGAACTCGCCCAAGTCTGCGTTTAATGGCTCGAAGGTTGGCCAAGCTATCTGTTATCAGCCATCAGCTATCAGTGGACAAAATAGATGAAAGTGCGATCAAGCGGAAGTAGTGTGCACATCTCACACACACACACACACACACGCACATTCAGGGACGTAGCCAGGGGGGTTTCGGAGGGGTATTACCCACCAGAATATTAACAGAGAAAAACTATAAAACTTCCAATATTTTGTTCTCTTCTCTATCAATTAAAAACTTTAGTTAGAACACGCCTGAAAGTGATTGATAAAACTAATGAAAGGATGTTTCCTATTCGAATATGAAATTGGACTGCAGAGAACCCAACACTCGCAGGATATTTACACTCTCCTACACACATGCGAAGCCTCATCAATGCTGGGAAGCTTTTGCGCGAGTTCTGTGGCCAGAGGCAGTCAGTGTGTTAGCCGAGGACTTCCAACTGGGTTTTGCGTGGTATTTTATGGGTATTTCAGGCATTTTAATAAACTTCATTCCAAACCGAACACCGAAACCGAACTGAAATCCTTGACGAGCGACTGAGCGAGCGAGCAGCTGGCAATGCGATACAATAGAATTTTAACGCGTGCCAACGTTGCGGCTAATGAATATTTATAAATTGGCGGGGCAAACTATATTTGACATGGCCTGGCTGACTGCAGATAAGGGTGTGCCTCTCGAGGGGGGTGTACACTGTACAGGCCATAAAACACAGGGTATACAGGGTTGTAGGGCTGGTGTGCTGTAGGGCGGCGAGTAGGAGTCGTAGAGAAGAGAGTATTCATGTCAGTGGCTGCGTTATTTGTTGAACATTTCCTGTCAGCTGTTGCCCTGAGTAGTGGTCAGGTCAAAGAAGTCCACCAGACTCATATCTACACTGAGAGAAATATGATGTGTATAATAGAGCCAATTCAAGAAGAGGCTGGCTTTAACCGCATCTGAATGAGGCTAAAAGAAGCATTCTTTGGCTGCAGTTCGAACTTGGAAGCAGATCAATTTCTCTCAGTGTTCACATGACAATGTCACTCCTCCCTTTAATCCCTGGGCTAGTTATAGTCTCTCTCTATGTGTGAGTGTTGTGAGTTTTTAAGCCTCAGTGCTCGGTTTTTTATGGTGTCATACGAGAATACGAGAGCATTTTCCGTGCTGACATTACGAGTGTTGCACACAAAGAAGCCTTGAGGAGGGCTCCATTGTTGGTTTAGTTGTTCTTCCTCTTTTTATTGTTGTTGTTGTTGTTCTTGTTGTTATTGTTGTTCAAGTGACAAATGTGCTTTTGATGACATTCGAAGCGACACCCTGTTGAGTACTGTCAGCCCTGGTTCCTTTAAGCAGCTGTTTTAGCCACTGTCAGGGCTGCAGGCAACCAAAGTTTTCAACAGAAATTCAAGTCGAGGCGCTGGAGATTTGACTCGCAGCTTCAAGCTAGAACCGAACCTTTGTTCTTGCCAAAAAAGGTTTGATTCAGGGCTTGGCTTTAGGCCGCATCAAATCCCCACTTAAAGCCACAATCCAGATCTTAAAGATACAATATTTTTACCCCCGAAGCCCCCACTTGTTCCACATGTGTTGCAATAAAAAACCGAATTTCCATTCAAAGGCAAAACAAGAAATATGTCAACAAACAAAAAAATTGATTGCATATGCTACGAATGTACAAGGAAAAAGGGGGAAATTCGGGAAAGTTCACATTTGCTTTTATACTCCGCTATTTTCACTTGTTCGAGCAAAGCAAACAAAACAAAAACAAAAAAAAAGAACAGAAAAAAAAAGAATTACACGCATCGTAAAAAGTTTTAGGGGCAGCCAGAAAAATAAAAAATAATAAAAGAAATAAAAATAAAAAAAATAAAAGATGTGCTTGGATTTCCTTCCCTTCCCCCTCCCTCCACCCCCACCCCCTCCGCCCAACACAAAGGAAATGTCAACAGCAGCCATATTTTATTTTTATTTGAGAAATCTTTGAAAAAGAATTAATTCAAGTTGTGGGCCTCAACAGTTGCTTTAAAATGTAAAATGGGAAATGGAAAATGGGAAATGGGCGAGGACCACAATGCAAAGTTCTCTACAGGAATTCACAATTGTTCTTGTCCTTTTTCTTACATTTTCATACCCACTTCAAAGTATGAAAGGGGTATGCCAGGATCACACAAGCCACAAGCCACCCAACGATCTGAGAGGGACTCGTTTACTCTCCTTCCGCTAATTTGTTTTATTTGCAGTTGCAGTTCAGATCAGATTGCAGAGTATCTGCCAGTCGCCATCCCCTGACTAGTTCTTATTGTTATTGCTGTTTCTGCACAGCTGCTCGCTGCTATCTTGTCGAGAAAAGAGAGGGGAAGGGCGGTAGAAGGAGAGTGTATAGGCCTAGTAGATTTAATTAAAATTTTATATAGAGCAAAAACATGGTAAAAGGTTGTGGCCACTCAACTTTGCTGCTGCAAAAAAGTGTTGCCTACTTTTGAGGGCGTTTCTTCGAAATTGAATTAACTCTTCCGCTTAAACTGAATTCAATTTTCAGCTTGGCTTCTCTTTTTCCCTCACAAACTAATTTCTTTTTTATATATAAATTAATATTATCCCCTTTTTATGAATATAAACTCATCACAAAGTTTCGCATGTGAATAATTACACGAATAATTTACAAGCTCTGAAAATAAACCCTCTCTAAATTAAATGCAAATGAAAAATGCATTTTAAGCCAGGGAAGAGCAGAGTTTTCCTAGCAAGTTTTGGGGCCCGAAGAACCAAACAAAACACAACAAATTAGCATGCGGCTTTCTGGAGTGTGCCCCACTTGAGAATACCCTGTAAACTAGATCAAAGAGCAGGACTACTCTTAGGCATTTCATTCTCAGTTGTCTGACTCAATTACCCATTCGTTTATCATGAATAATTCATGATAAATAATTAACTAAAGATACCCTTCCTGCCAGCCATAACACAGGGTATCTAAACTGGTTAACCTGCAGCTCCTTTTCAGCGGAAAATAGCTAAACTGGCACCCGAATTTGCATTTTCACATTGTGAAAAGCTCTTGTAATTTCCCAGCTAAACTCTTGTTGAGGTGGACAACTTTTCCCAGATCAAAAGGATTCCGCTTTCCCTGAAAATACGTCACACAATTACAGTTGCAGCTGCAGAGGGATTGGGTTAAAACTATTTTCAATTTTAACAATTTGCTGGCCAACTCTGATGGCCGCTTGTTTGGGGTGTTAGCCAAGTGCCAAGTGCTTCAAAGACGACAAAAAAGAAAGCCAATTCTACAAACTTGTTTCCATCTGCAACTGCAACTGCAACTGCAGCTGTATTTGTTTATTGGCCTCGTCTAGAGTTGGCCAAGTGCCTGAGTAGTTCTCCAAGAGCAGAGGCTAACAAAATTAAATAATGAGAGCCGAGACTTGATTGTTGAGCGAAGAGTTGTGCTCCTTTGCTGACTAGTGTGCTTTTTCGCTGAACTTGCAACAAAATGTTGCTTCTCAGTGGGTTTTTGTATGCAATTAACACTTTGCCCGGGAGGAGAGTGGGGCATTTTACGAATATAATCGAAATTGTCGCATGGAGACAAAGTCGACTCAAGTTGGGGCAACTGTCGCTCAATCTTGGCAGCTGATTGCAACAAATTGCATTTGCCAGCAAACGTAATTATATCACGTTGCATTTGCAATTAGTCGAAGGCAGCAACGGGGGCAGCAGCAGGGGCACGTTACACTCAAAAAAAAAAAGGTTTCTAATTTTTCTGTATTCTTCTTAAAACTGGAATCAATGCTGCATGGAAATATCTACAGCAAATATCCCCTCTATATCCTGATAATACTCAAAATTTATTAGAAATTTCCAAAACTTTCTCTCAGTGTAGAGCGCTGCTGTGTGGCAGGAGGCAACTGGCAGCTGGCAACTGGCAGCTGGCAGCTGGCAACTGTCTGGAACAGGTGCAAAAAATTGCTGTGCATTGGGTGCGCTTTAAGAAGCTGCCTCAATATGTTGCAAGCGACGGCAAATTGAATTGCCTGCTGCACTTAGCATGTGAATTACGTTGCAACATACAAACAAACAGACAGGCGGACGGACGGACAGACAGACAGACGCTGCTTACATTGGGCTTCTTAGCTCTGTTCCGATTTACAAAGCCAAAGCCTTTGCTATCTAAAGGGTTTATTTGCAATTTACTATCCAGTTTGGCTCCACTTCTTCCTGCTGCCCATCCTGCTCCTTGCTCCCTGCTCCCCGCTCTCTGCTCTCTGCTCTTTCCCTACTCTCATTGCTCGTGTTTCTGCATTCAGCTCCCTGTTTCTGAGTGTCTGTGGATGAATCCACCCATTGATGCTAGTTTATTATACCCTCTATTAAGGCAATGATTAAAGGTCTAGCTGGAATTTCAGGGACACCATTTCACCTTCACTTTAATATATATATAATATCCTGCCAGGATTCCAACTTATAGTTTGTTTCCAGGAAATACTTGCAATTATTACGAGTGCATTCCTAAAACTCTGCTTTGTCGTTTCAGAGAAATTGTGTCCACAGTGGAATTCAGGATAAGGGTAGAAGTTCAGTGGAATTCAGAGTAGCTTTGATACAAACGGAATAAAATCCTGAGAAATAAATAAAGCAGCTTTCCCCATTTATTCTGTGGAACTCATTGCAGAGTGGAATTCTCAAGAAATATCTCAGTTCTGTTGCAATTCAATTCAGTTTATACTTTCGCTCGTGTAAGCACAAAGGATGT
The DNA here is from genome assembly GCA_018150835.1 of Drosophila repletoides. Classification (NCBI taxonomy): domain Eukaryota; kingdom Metazoa; phylum Arthropoda; class Insecta; order Diptera; family Drosophilidae; genus Drosophila; species Drosophila repletoides. The sequence continues at coordinate 664,296 of JAECWQ010000089.1, forward strand.
TTTCTTGCATAGAATTAAAGCGAGTTTAAGGAGCATATTTAAATGAAAGGCATTTCCATGTGGGAGATCTCTTGAGATATCCTTTTCAAAGCTTTAGTTCTGCAGTGAAAGCTTTGGCCAGTAGAAGACACCTTCAATCCAATTCCAGGGTATCTAGGAGCGTGTCAGCTTGAAGAGCTTTGCATTTGCGTTCGTTCAAAGGGGCATCCTTTGGCTGATGTGAGTACAGTCATGCGAACACGTTTGCAGATTATGATTACAACGATACACATCCCTCCACACACACATCCTTCCACACACCCACACACACACCCACACACAGCGACGTGCATAGTAAAACACAGTTATTTTTGAAGTTTTGCAGGTTTGCGAATTTATGGAAATTCGCATAGATTTCGCTTTCAGCTTTTAGCTTTTGGCTTTGGGCCATGGCTTCCATTGAAAATAACTCTAGAATTGCGCAGTAATTCTCTCTCTGGCTAGATTAACAGCTGTTATTTGTTATTGTTGTTTTTTTTTGCCTTGGCTGGCTGCCAAATTTAGCAATTATCATAAAATAATAAACAAAAGCAGACAAAATAAACACGCACACACACACAAATACAAGAAACACACACACACAAATACACGAAACACAAATTAGGCGCCTGTTGAAATCCAAATCAGTTTTCCCTTCTATGCGCACTGTATTTGGCCCCAGGGCAATCCTCAACCCAATTTCTACTCCTTTTCAATTTTGGCTTTAAAGTTTCTCTGTTGTTTTTTGTGTCTTGTTTTGCAGCCCAGCGGAAACGGAAGTCAGAAGTTGTAAGCGGCAGGCGGAAGCTTAAGCTGTTGTCGGAGGTGCCGGCGTTGCCAATAAGTTCAACAACAAACAGAAGCAAACAAAAACAGAATTTGATAGCTCAGGACTCGCTCTTCCCCTCTCGCACTCGCTCTCTCTCTCTCTCTCGCTCGCTGTGAGGATATTCAAGGATATATAATGACGAGGTTCAAGTCGAAGCACACCAATAAAGAGCACTCTAACAATAACAAATAGCAACTGAAAATTGGAGCCCCATAAACGGGAACGGGAATTAAATTGTTGCGAGACAACAATAGAAAAGCATAAATAAAAGCATAAAATACCTGGTTGAAGGAGAAACGCTTTATAACATAATAAGGACCTGCACCCAACACACACACACACAGAAAATGGCGGACCTGGAACGCATTCGACTCGTCCTGCTGGGGGGCGCGGGTGTCGGCAAAAGCTCCATTGTGAAGCGTTTCCTATTCAAAAGCTACACTGACAAATATCGCGCCACCGTCGAGGATCTCTACAATCGCGAATACGACCTGGGCGGGGTTACTCTGAAGGTAAGTGAAAGCTGCCCTGACGCTACTTTTGTGGGGAAAGTGGAGGACCTGAGAGGGGGGAAGGGGAAGGGAAAAGGTGGCCCACCTTTTATGACCAGTGTAATGTTAAGTGCAAGTAAGGAAAAGCAAAAGCAAACAAAATCCATTTCCATTGCGAATGTGTGCGTTGCCTTTGCTTTGACTCCCTACAGTAGGGCATATCTACTAACTGACCCAGTTGGACAACAGCTCCCCCTTTCTCTCTCTCTCTCTCTGTTAACTTGTTCTAAACTGCAAATGAAATTACCTTCCCCCAATCTTCCCACTCTTATTTCCAGCTCAATGCAGAAGCACTTTCCCCCAGTTTACTGACAAATTTCCTTTGAAGAGTATTTCAAAAGTCGGCTTGAGTAAAAGTAATTTGATTTTATTTTATTGCTGTTGGTTTCCAGGGCAAATGGGACATTTAATGGGGGAGTTTGAGGCAAGCGAAAAGTGAAAATTGTCTCTGCCTTGGCTCTCATTTGCTCCTTGCTGCACTTTGAGTGCACTCGGTGAAAGTATTTATTGCAGTGTATGCGACGGCGGCTGCTTGCAGATGCAGCCAAGCAGCTGCACAGTGGGCCACTAATTATATCAAAGCTGCGGTCGTTCAGCCCACTGTGCAACTGGCAACTGCCAACTGCAAAGCAGCAAATCGCATTTGTGGCATGCAACTGAATATGCATCGAATGGTGAGTGGTGAATGGTGAATGGGGCACAGTGGGGCAACTATTTATTCCCAGCTGATGAGGAAGATTACGTAATAAGCCTGCCACACTGCAACAACATTTGCATGCAACATGCCACATGAACGAGCTACATGCGAGCTTAAGCCTAAGTCATTAGCCTGAATAAGGATTCCGCCACGTGGCCTACACTCAGAGAAAAGCAAAGCTAAAAGAAATTCTGCTTCAGGCCAAGTAACAAAATAAGCATAAAGCATTTGTTGCAGTGTATGTGAAGGTCCCTGCTAACAAAGGGCAGACAAAGACAAAGAGACAGAGAAATACAGAGAGGAGGAGAGGGGGAGAAGGCCAGAGAGAGAGATAATGCCTGCGGCCTTAAAAGTTGATTAAACATTTAAGTGCTAGAATCGCAAATTGAGCATATGTAAAATGGCTAAATTAAAGGCAAAATGGGTTAATAGTTTATCCTGCGGCCAACGCATCCTTGGGCACACATTAGACTTGGCTTGAAACAAGCCAAAGAGACGGAGGAAGAGAGGCAGACAGGGACAGACAGGCTCCCTCATTAATCAAATTTACACGCTCCGCCTCAAAACTGTGGCAGCAACTTCAAAATTTGAGATACACGCAACACAATACTCCCCCTTCCCGCACCGCCCCGCCACGCCCCAATACACACACGCACACACACACACAGAGAGAGAGGGGCACAACATGTTAAGGATATTATCAGCTGTGATAGAAGGATGCCCGCCGGGATGCTCTCGTCCAACTTGCTTTGATGGCACATCATTCAAGCGCCGTAGACAGAGTACACTGAGAGAAAAAACTTAATATTGAAAGGAATTTATTTAATTGAATTAAATTCAAATAAATCTGGCAATAAAATTACTCATCTTCTGCTCGGTCGTAGTCGACTTTCTGATAGCCTCCTTAGAGCTGCAATTCTCTACTTTTGTCTGCTTTTTTTGCTCAGTGTAGGAACTGATTATTTGCCATTTTCAAAGCTACCCTCAAACACAGCCCGTGCCACACAGCCGATGGAAAACAACGCAGACTTCCCACAAAAGTTGTAACAAAAAGTTGATTAATAGGTATGCTCCTCCTCCTGCTCCTGCTGCTCCTGCTTCTCCTCCTCCTCCTCCTCCTACTACTAATAGTATTTCTTCTTTCTTTCCTACTCCCTCTCGCCCTTTTATTGTTCCCCTCTCGAGGTTGCCATGGCAGGACGCACGCCAAATTGATGTTGACTAAACTGCGTCGAGGCGCTGGCAATGGCGACATTGACACTGTTGGTGATGGCGTCGCACAGTGGGTCGGCATCACAGATTGATCCGTGAAAAGTATAAAGTTTTCTTAATTATTTATGAATTAATACTGAATAAAAACAAGTAAAAGCAACAGAGCTAGAGCCATAAATTTACAGACCAAAATCAACTTTGTTTTATACTTTTTAGAGAGAGGAATTTATAGTCTACAGAAAGATTGAAAAATTACTCAAAAGAGTTTTAGAGTTTTTCAATACTCGCCCACTATGCGGTTAGTTCTCAATCATCGACTGTGTCATCATCGCCAGAATTTTGCTTTAATTAATTTAATTTTAACGCTTAATACCCTAACCAAAAACGCCTGAAGCTGGCTCTCTGCTGGCTCTGACCCTCACCCTCAACCTTACCCTTGCCTTCAACTATGACCTTTAATCCTCTTCCTTTGCCTTTGCCTTTGCTGTGGCTGTTGCAACTAATACTTTATTTTGTTAGTAAAAGTTGAACCGAAATGACCAACAATTTGATTGAATTTTAGAGACTAAAGAGCTGAATTTGGGCTTAAAGAGAGATTCGCATTGAACCACTGGGAAATATTTCAATAAATGGAAACAGATTTTATATTTTTGTTAACATTTCCACGATGAATGCCAATCATTCTAAATAGAAATAAAATCAAATAGAGGATTCTCTCTTTACTTTTGGTTTAATAAATATTCTGGCCAAATAATTGGAATTCTGCATTCTGAATTCCAGGACGAAATTAATGGGGAGTAGAATTCTGTTTGGGTGGCCAACTCGCACCTAAAACACAAACCCTGTAAATGAGGTTGCATTGAACCAAGTGTTGTTGTTGCAGCAGCAACTGTTGCTACTCTGCTGTTGCTGCTGTTATTGCTGTTGTTGCTGCTGCAAGCCACTGCGGTTGCGGGGCGGCGGGCATCAAATGCCGCATGCCACATTACACGGTTGCACAGCTTGAGCATTTAACGTTTGTGCCCCAACCGCGTGACTTCTGAATCTAATGGCAATTTTATGTTAACGCAGCTGGAAAACAAACAATGCTCTTCGCTCTTCGCTCCCCAGGAAAAAAAAGGAAAAAGGAAAATATATTTTCACAAATTTTCTCGCATTTTTAATAAATTCACTTGGCCAACGGTCACTAGACGCCAGTCGCCAGTGCAACAATGCGCTACAAATTGCGCCGAACAATGGCCTCCACGCAGACAATGGCCAGGCTACAGTTAAGTTGAGGCTCAGATCCTTGCTCCGTGCTCCTTGCTCCTTGCTCCTGTCGCCTGAATGTGTCAGCTCCGTGTCGCTGAAAAACCGCCGTCACTAAACGCTCGGCTTTTCTATGCTGTTGACATTGCGGTTGGTTGCGGTGCGAACAATGCGTAAGGCCCCGTTCAGACTAGCCTACGACTTGCTAGCAATATTTAAAAGGACATTTAAATTTGGTCTATTTGGTCTATTTGGTATCCTTTTGATACGATGAACTTAAAGGAAAACTGTTGAATGTGGAAGCAGTTTCCAAAATACAACTGAAGGCTGCACGCAAGCATCAGCTGGTCTGAACGTGGCTTAACCTGAGAAAAATACAGTGCTCGCATTTATGTATAACAGATGCCGACACTCGGGGATTAGTTGGCATCAAGTGAGCATTCAACGGCATCTCTATTTGTATCTATCCCCTGTCTCTGTCTCTGTCTCTGGCCCTGTCTCTGTCTCTGTCTCTGCTCCCGCCCCCGCGCAAATCAGACTTTATCTGTGTGCGGGGGTCGCCGGCTCTGAGAGAAATTTGTAAGGAGCAGTTCAATTTAAAATTCAAACTTAAATGGCAGTTGGCAGATTTTCTCAAAGCGGCTCCCGGGTTTCATTACAATATTTCTTTTTTTTTTGTTTTCTTCTAAAGCGGATTAAAGCATTAAGGATACGAGCAGAACTACAGCTCCAGAGTGCAATTCTCTTGTTATTAAATGAGGGTTTTGAATATGGAAAATGTCTTTCAGCCACTCTCCCTTAAATTCAGCATTTATTTGTTCCTTTTTCTATTGGTTTTTATCCTTGCAAAGCAGAAATTCAATATTTTTGTAGACTTCTTACAGATGGAAAGGATATAGAGAAATTTCCTTCTGAGTTGCTTAGCATTTCATTTGTTTTACCTTTTTTCTGATCATATTAGATTCATTTGAATTCTTTGTTCTTTTGTAGCTGAGCACAGAATATTTGAGAGTCGCCCTAAATTTTTTGTTTGCGTTTCTCTTTTGTCTCTAATCAATTCAAAGGCAAAAACTGTGTGCAATTTCAGGTGTTCTCCCCTGAATATTCTGTGGTTTTTCTCCCAATATTCAAAAGTTCAAATTCTCTTCTCTGGCAGTGAATTTCTGATAATCCATTTAGTATGAATTACCTTTTATATGATTTTATTGCGTTTCAGTCAACCAGTCAGGCAGCCAGCCAGCCAGTCAGCCGCAGAGAAGCATGAAAACAATTTATAAAATTAATTTTGGCCAAAACTCTGCCAAACAAGATGAAGATTGCTCGCATGTGAAATATGAAATATGAAAATTGAATTTAAATTAAATTTCGTGTGCGTCACACATCAAGTGAACAAAATATGTTCTTTGCTGCAAACTTGTGGCGTTTATCGGGGCGGGTTTATTGGGTTTATTGGAAACACACGAGTCAAAAGGTAACCACAGCCCAAACGGACCACAGGGCGTATGCGTAGGCTTTATAAAAATATTACCCATACGCTGCATAGGCCACATTATAAATTATACGTCAGTCGATTCTCTTTGAGCTGCTTATTTATTTAATTATAAACAAACTTTGTCAACTTTCAGGTGGATATTTTGGATACATCCGGCGATATGCAATTCCCAGCCATGAGACGCCTCTCCATTGCCACGGCCCACGCCTTCTTGCTGGTCTATGCAACAACATCCGCCCCAAGTTTTCAGTGTGTGAAACAATGTTTTGAGGAGATTCGGGAACAGCGCGCCGACTTTCAGGTGATTTTACACTAGAGATTTTTCTTATTTTATGCAGAGAATTATTCATTTTTACCCGAAGAATTCCCATTCTGAATTCAGCTCTATTATAAACCCAAGACATGTGGGAGCTGCTTTGCATTTTGCATGCAATTAGCACAGCTGGACCCAAGCAAGCATCGTATGAAAAAATATGAGAAATCCCTCATACGCCGTGTAACCCAATTTCAATGCCCCAAAGCAATTAAAAGCGAAAAACAACGGCTATACTCGGCATGCCGAGCATTCAAATGCCCTTACAGAATGTTTTCAGATAAATACTATGAACTAATGAAAGCTTTCTACATAAAAAATAAGTCAAATCACTTACCAGCAATTCCCTCTCCTCTTCTCGTTTCTGTTGTAGCAAAAGTTGAGCGCTGCGGTGAACTGTTGTATATATATCGACGAAATATTGTTGTATCTGAAAAAAAAAGAGAGAAATAAATGGAATGAATATTGACTCATTAACTGCGAAGTATAGATATAATTTATCGATAAGACGGAAAAATATTGATTGAGAAACTATCGATATCAATAATCGATTTATCGCAATATATATTTATATGTTTGACATATCGGAAAAATATCGATGAAAAAATTATCGATATCATGAATCGATAAGAATTATCGATATCATTAATCGATAAGAATTATCGATAAAATAATCAATCGTTAAAAATAATCGATATATATCGACAAACTATCGATAACATTAATCGATATATCCGGAAGTATCGATAGGACAACTATCGATATAAATAATCGAAACTTACCTTGGGCACCTCCTTGACTCCAGATTCCGAATCCAAATCCAAAACCGGTTCACACACAGGAGACGATCTCCATTTCACTCCGCGCACTCACCGATCGTTCACTGGCAAAGGCCGCGCACTGACTGACCTTCTGCTGGGCAAAGAGCCACCCTATATACTTTTTCTGGCTCTTCTGTTAATGTTACCAACAGCGTCCTGTTAAGTGAGCAGCGTCGCCGTTTAGATCGTTTTCGATGCAATAAATCTTTGTCGGGCAAAGATTATATTTAGTTACTGCTAACGGCATTTTCGTAGGCGTTACAAAATTGGTAACGAAATTGTAATACCTTCTGGCAGGGTATTCAAATGCTCAAAATAAAAAATAAAAGACTGCTGCACAAGTTGGGTAAAAGTCTTTTGGACTCTGTTTACTCCCTGGCGCTGCTTTGCACAAATCTGTTGTTGTTGTTTCTATTGTTATTGTTTTATTTGTTTTTTTAGCTTTTTTGTTAACGGTTTTTTTTTGTTTTGGCTCTCACAGCTCTGGCATTGTGCGTGAGTGTCAATTATAGCCGAGTTTCCGCCAGTTCTGCCTGCTGCCTTTGTCTGCGGCACACAATTGGGGCAGCAGCAGCAGCTGCAGAGCATTTATTGTTGTATGACTAATTCCTAGACTTTATTTACAGGATATACCCATTGTTATAGCCGGAAATAAAGCGGACTTAGCCACCTCGCACAGAGAGGTCAAGCAGGAGGAGGTCACAGATTGGGTATTCTGCGAATTGCCACGCCTCAGGTGAGTTCAATGTTGGCTTTAATTACGCAATAAACGGCCACAAAATAATGCAAATGTTGCAGCAACTACAAACAGCAATTAGGCCAAATCGCGAGTAAATGGCAAAAGTTTAGCTGTAAAAAAAAAACGCAAAAGCAGCCATTTTCATAAGTAAAAGCGCAATAAAAAAGGCTATAAATTTCGCCAGCGAAAATAAATGTGAGGCAGAGGCAGAGGCAGAGGCAGCTGCAGCTGCTTGCCACACAAAATGCAATTAAATGCAACAAATGAAATTAAGCGACAAAAAGCGTGACTGAAAATCATTTGTTGGCCCTGGTTAAATGCCATTTGCTGGCTATAAAATCCTAGCGAAAATCCCAGCGTTTTTTTCAGCATTTCGAAAATTGGGCTCCATTCTCTAGAAAATACTCTATAAACTGTGAGAAAACAGCCTGCACAGAGACTAATTGAGACTCTTCCGTCGGGCTTCTCTCTGACCAATTTGAGAATTGATATTCCTTCATTGCAAGGCCGTTCAATGCACTCGACTGGGTCCAAATACGCGTTTTGCATATTAAACAGCTTTAATGGATACTAGGGAGAGGGAGGGGCTGGGGAGGGAGGAAAACTGAGACAAGGATGCTGCATGCATATGCATGCAACATGCGAACAAGGACTTTTACACTGCGCGCACTACGAGGAATTCAGCTGTTTTTAAGTGGCTCGCCTCGCTGAAGAGCCGAAGAGCCGTACAGCCTGGCAAAATGTATCTGATTTTTATACAATTTAAAATTGAATAAACTGGAGAACAATTTCAACAGAATTCAAGCTCCACTTTCAACTTAATTAATGAATATCTCATTTATTCAAATTGGTAAATATTGAATTAACTGGAGAGCTCTTTTAAGAGAATCTTCTGCCTGAACTTATTCCCCTTTCATTCTAGCCAGAAATCGGAAAGACTAAAGCAAAAAGTGGCTGAGAAATGCAAACTTATTTAGATCAAATTAGGCAGTTAAATTACTCTATTTGAGTGGCTCACATTACTCGTAATTTAATCAAAGTTTTCCACAATTTCCACGATCTTCCACGGTTTCCACAGCATAGTTAAACATAGTTGAGAAGTTTCCTAAAATATTCGCAGAATTAACAAGTTTTATGGCTCAAAATTAGGTGTCAATTTGCGTTGACAGAACTTTGCTGTTATTTTCTCGTTGTAAGTTGACTTGATTTAAAGTTGACTTCCGTTTCCGGTGCTCACTTTTTGCTTATTTGCACGTCCTTTATGAACCTGCCACACACACACACACACACTCACACACAAAATACACATAATTGTGTCCTTAATAAACTGCACGCCCATAAAAATCACTTTCAGTTACAGGACTCTTTTCATGGCGGGAAGCTAGTAGGGGCGAGCGGAGGATTGGCAGGTGTGGCAGGGGCATTGACAGGGGTAGGGGCAACCGTTGACTTCCTGGATCTGGGCAATGTGTTGGCCGCACTTACCATAATTTCATGCGCCACAGGCAGGCAGCAGGCAGCAGGCAGCAGGCGGCTGGCAGGACAAAACCAGCGAAGAAGAGGCGTGACTCGCCCTCGTGTTGCTGTTTAAGCAAGCGAGTGTAAACTTATTTAAAAATTATAAAGCCACACACTCACACACGCATGGAAAAGGCACGTGAACACATACACAAAAAGGACACACGCAGTCAACCACAACAGACAGCTACACTAAGAGAAAAGACTGTCAGTTCTATGCCAGATCCAAGGATCGCATGGAAACTCTCGCAACCCAATTCCAAGCTCTGGCTAGTCCTTAATCCTTCAACCGATCGTTTCACACAATTCCAGACACATTTTGAAAGTTCCTCCCTATTTTTGTGAGTGTACAAATATTTTACTTATATGCAAATATAAGAGCACTCGCATATACAAATCTCTGTTGGATTAAACATTTAAGCAGATTGATGGTGCGGCTGAAACGCACCTTGAACTTTTCGCCTGCCGTCAGCCGTTAGCCGCCTGCCCAGCGCCCAACCGAATAACTGAATAACCCAGCAAGCGAGCAAGCAAGCAGCGAAGCAACCTGCCCCATGTGGCACTTGCAACTGCCACAGTTTCAGCCCACATTTTCCACTTCACGTGCCAACTTTGCACTTTTTTCCCGGTGGTTTAAAGCCTTTGTGGTTGGGTTTTCTGTTCGTGGCTCTTAAAATGGTGCAACATGGCAACATGGCAACATGGAAACACGGCAACAGCGTTGCAGTTTGTTGCTATTTGCTGCATGTTGCATGCTTCCGCTTGCTGCCGCTTGCCGCGTCTTTCCTGCTGCGTGTCTGTCTGCGGTTAAACGCTTCTCACGTCTCTGTGCGAAAGCGAAGAGCAAGGGCAAAAAAGAGCTCAAGTGCATTTATCTCTTTTTGCTCGTTTTTCAATTGTAAAACTTGTTTATTTTGCATACATTTGAATGAAAAACAAAATGATTTTCACATTTGCTCATTTTCTCATTTTCACATTTCATATTTTCACATTTTCACATTTTTCATTTGCCAGCTGAGTGAGTTTCAGTGGGAAAACAAACAATAAAAGCAAACAATTAGCTCCTTGATTTACTGCTATTACGTTTAATGCATTAACAATTCCTTTTTTTGGAGCTTCGCATAAATGTTGCTTTTGCTCGTAAATAGAAAATATTGCAACAGACATAAATAAATATTTGCATTGATTAAACAGCATTTTAAATGAGCTCCACAAGCTTTACACTCAGGGAAAAGAGGGGAAAACGCTGCCAAATATTTCTAGATGAAAATGGTAATAATCTAATCTGATTCATAGACAGGGCGAGGCTACATTCTTTGTGTACTTTCATGCAGGATTCACTTTACCAAATTGATTTCCCCACTTAGTAAAACCAGCAATTGACCAAATTATCAAGTAACCAAGTTCTCAAGTTCTCAACTTGCCGCCTACTTCGTGCTCCAGCAGGCTCCCTCAATTCATGATACGACTAATTTAGCTATTTAGAGAGTCCCTGTTAGTTTGTTGTCCTGCCCTTTCCACTATATCTTCCACTGTACTTTCCCTTGCCTTCACTTCACTCATACTGATATCCTTTCCGTGTCCTGTCGAGCTGTCCTGTCATTTATTCGTTTGTGCCACACACCAAACAAAAAAGAAAGAAAGGAATAGTTGGAAGCGCTGTTGAACCCATGCCACGAACATGCTGAAAATTCAACATATTGTTGCATTTGTTTTATACCCTCGAATCATCAGCTAGAAAAATAATGGATAGATACATAAAATGCACTGCGAATAAGCCAAGTCATATCAATTCGAAGAGACCACGACTCACAGACCACGATTATCTGTCAAGTAAAGAATAAACGCCTCATAGTTGATATTCTCTGAGCAGATCAGGTTATATTCTCTCTGACTCTCTCTCATAATATACTCTTTTTTTACAATATTCTTTTGTTTGCAGGGTATGTGCTAGTCGTGCTGTCTGGTAGTTCAATACAAAAACATTGGTCAACGCTTCAGCAGAATTTTAGTTGCAATTGTTTTATATTTTCGCTAGGTTTTTGCTGCTGTTTTAACGAATATCCCAAACATTTCGTTTTATTTGTTTTTTTGGCTGTCCAAATTGCCGTGTCATGTAAATGTGTGTCATTATTTTAGAATTTCGCCACAAAACGCATATTACGTATACGTTGCGTACTACATTACGTATACGCCGTGTATTACATTACGTATACGCAATTTATGCAGGCCGCTGGCTTTGCAAACTTTGCAACACTTTTTTGCTGCATACTTTTAGGCACTAACCGTAATTCTTTCCATTTTTTGTGGTTTACTTTCGACAGGGCCAAGGTGCTCGAGTGCTCAGCCAAGGAGGACACCAGTGTGACCGAACTATTCAAGACCCTCCTCTCACTTTCCCGCTACCTTCCGGCCAGCGGCAGCGGCAGCGGTGGACCAGGCGGTGCACCAGGTGAAGCAGCGCCCAGCGGTTTCAAGCGACGCTCCTCGGCCTACGTCAGCGCCTCATCCAGTCGCAGTAAGTAGAAGGGAAACAAGAGGAAACACACAACAAAAAGTACAAAGGAAAAGGATTTATGAATATTGCTGGGTTGCCTTTCGCATAAACAACCAAGGAAACAAGGTGGAGCAGGCAAAGGCTGCAGAAATGCCACTGTCGAATTGTTGGCATATTTGCCGAAGTACAAATAAATCAAGCAACAATCTTCAGAGCAACGAAGTTTTGAATACACTTTCTTTCACTTTAAAGTAAAAACAGCTCCACAAAAATGTTTTATGAGGCCTGTTCTAAAATTGCAATCCACTGGGATTGGCCATAAAGTAATAGATTGAGCCAAAGGGGAAGAGTATTGAATTCTATAACTCTCCGAATAGTAAACGATATATAATACCCTCTGTAAGGGTATAAAGAAGACGGGAATTGTTGCAAAGTTGCAAGTCTCTTGCAGCCGGTAACTGAGAACGGAAATAATTTCCGACTTGTCTGCCAGAAAATGCCTTTGTGCCTGTTGCAGTTTCAAATATTAATTTGCCATTTGATTGCTGAATAAAAGGACGTCAGCTCTTCTGCAGGACGAGCATCTCATATATATATATAAAGTATATCCTTATCTATAGATTCATATTTACCTATAGATTGATTCATTTAATACTCAATTCTGGAGCAGAGCTGATGAGCTGACTGATTGCTGCAGCTCAGCAATCAGCAGTGATTTTTTATTGAGTTTAAAGCACCTGTAAACAATTACAGAATTAAGGAGCTTTAAAACGCACAGGTGCAATCAAAGTAATTAATACGAAATTAATATACGCTGTGCTGGCAATAAATGCATAAATCCATAAATACATGGCAAGAAAAGGTATAAATAAAAGCATGGATATTCGCACAGTGGATTAAGTTAATCAAAAATACTCTTTAGTCTTATACCCTCCCTAGCCAAGTTCTCCATATGTCTCTCTGTTCGTAAGCAGCCTTTTCTAGACAGGTAGCATCTATATATCTACTTATATTAGATCCTACCAGATCGAAGAACTATATCTGTTTTTCTGCGTATCTATCTATCTTTCTAGCTACCCATCTATCTACCTATGTATCTATCTATCTACCTATCTATCAACCTGTCTATCTACTTATCTGTCAGTCTATCTATCAGACTATCTCTAAGACTATCTCTCTAAAAATCAATCTATATACCTATTTATCTAGCAATCTATCTGGTTATCTACCTATCTGTCTATCTTCCATCTATCTATCTATTTAAATACCTATATGTCTGTCAAACCATCAATCTATCTACCTACTTATCTATCTTCATATTTATCTATAAATTTATCTATATATCTATCAATTTACCTATCTGTCTATTTATCTGTCTGTCTATGTATAAGTCTCTCTATCTACCAATCAATCTATATACCTATCTGGTTATCTAACTATGTATTTAACTACCTATCTGTCTGACTACCAACTTATCTACCTACTTATCTATCCACGTATTTATCTATCCATCTATCAGTCTGTCCATCAATCTGCCTATCCATCAGAGAGAAAGAAATGAGAGTTTCTCTCTGTGTATTTGTGTATTTTATGGAGAACAGGTAAACGGATCGAATTTAATCCGCAAACGCTGTGTGTGAAAACGTACGTAATTTATGTAGGAATAAATGTATTAATTTATGTAATAAATAATTTCGCATTTCGCATTAAATGCGCATTTAAATTGCAAGAATTGAAATTGATCTCTATAATTAAAAGCTTCAAGTGTGCCGCATTTATTTCATTTATTTATTTCATTTATTTATTTATTTATTTATTTATTTATTTAATATGTTTCATATTTCAAATGGCAATTGGGAGCTCTGTCTGTTGCGAAATCAACTTGCAATTAGCCTGGAAATTGAATTTGCCTTGGAAACGTGTACATAACATTGACAAATTGTCAACAATTTGGCTAATTGAGTGTAATTAACATTCCTGTTGCCTGATGCCTGTTGGCTCCTTGGTCTGGCTTATTCCTCTGCATTTGACCCAAATTAATTGTTAAAATTTCACCGAAAAAAGGCAAATGAAAGCGGGCAAAAGAACAACAAAACTCGCACCAAAGGATTCAAATTGAAGAACAGGACACAAACCCTTTTCATTATTTATTATTTATACTTTTATCGTGCGGCAACTGACTTAAAAGGAAAAACAAATTATTAATAGAGAAGAAGGAAAAAACAACAAAACAAAACACACGGCGAATTATTCAGCAATTTCAGAAAAATTCCTCCATTTAACCTTTGATGAAATTGCCAAACTATTTGAATGCTTCTCTAAAAGTTTCTCCAAAGAATTCTCCATTCTTTCACAGTTCTAAGCCAGAGTTTCATTCGAAAATGATTTAGCTGTAAGCTATAATTTATTGGAAGTATTCAGCACTGCCCGGCGTCGCCCGGGAGCTGTGAATGCCTACACATTTTCGCTGAGTGTATTCACGCTCGCCGAGTCCTGCCACGAAGGTAATAAGATTTCTTACAAAGAGTCTGGACAAAAGTTGAGCAGCACGTGTATTAATTATGTAAATAACTTGACCTTCTAATTAGCCGTAAAATCATTTAATTTCCATCGACCCAGGTATATTATCTCATTAAAAACTTTTTTCCCTACTCCGCCATATACATATGTATTGACTGGGAGTGTGGCTGAGTGTGGGAGGGAGAGGCAGGAAAAGCCAGCAGCAGAGTTAAACAAGACACGAACTTTTCAATTTTCCGAGCAGCGCCTGTTGCAAATATATAAATAAACAGTTAATTAATGCTACCCCGACACGCCTCCTGCTTGCGAGGGGCTGGAAGGGGGTTGCCAACAAAATAATGAATATAATTTCCGTGCTTGAAAGTTGTTAGCAGAGTCCTCGCCACTCGCCCCTTGCCACGCCCCGTTACGCTGTCCTGACCAATAATTTAATTGTTTGGCTGGCGGCATTTGATAAAATTTTTAGTTAGTTTTCCCCCAAGTCTCACAGACCCCTCTCGACTTTTCCTCTCCTCAAGAATAGACGCATAAACCAAGGGGAAATTAAATGCAATTTAAAGCTTTAATATTCCTGCTCCGAGGACCCCACCCGACTTGGTTGAGCGCCCAGAATGCTGCTATAGAATTTGTGTAGCCTACTTTTTGTTTGGGTGTTTGCCTTTTGTTCACACAACACACGACACACACCACACACCACACAACACACAGCACACACTCACATCATTTACACACACTCAAACTTTGCAGTAGCGCATGCTGGCACTTTTTGAAAGGGGTTCCGAAAAGAACAATTTTAAGTTAGAAAGCATTGAACAATGGGCTGAGAAAGCGTTGCTAAGGGTGCCTTGCCCCAGAGAGTAGCACTGCCCCCCTTTGCATACGCCACTGCGCCCATCAAATGTGAGCAATAAAGCGACAGGCGGCAAATTTGTAAATTATTTTTGCCCAAATAGAGACGAGCATTGTCCATTGTCCAGACGAGCAGCAACTGCCGCTGACAGCACACACACACACACAGCGTAGGTGAGTGTGTGTGAATGTGTGTGTGAATGGTGAAGGTCAAATGTCAAATTGAAGCAAATACTTCGGGCAGCACAGTTGACAAAGAAGAACCTCAGCATTGACGGGCGGCCTAGGTAAGAGTGGAATGTGGCTAAGTCGGAGGAATCCCTACTTGTTCCTAGCACCTCTACACTCGAAAAAAAAATCCTTTTTTTATTTAAAGGACAAATGGGAAAAGGCTCGAATTGAAAATTGTAGCTGCATATCAAGGGAATCTTGTAATAAATCAAAATGAATCGATCTTAGTCAACTTTCTGATTTGGGTATAAGGCACTTTTTTCGCTCAGTGCAGCTGTTGCCTGGCAGACAGACAGCGCCCCAGCCATATTAAAATTCGAAATTGAAAATGCTAAATCCCAGTTCTTGGCTGGAAATAAGTCTGAGCAGTTAATCACGCGAATTGAGGCCAAAAACAAAGCAAAAAGAAGGCAAGTAATTGCCTTAAAATGCGCCAAATGCAAAAACAAATCACACACAAATACAGCTTTAAGGGCGTCTTAGTTAGATGTGTGTGGTGTGTGTGTGATGTGTGTGCTGTGCGTGTGTGTGAGTAGTCATACACGTGCTGACAACTCAATAGGGCCCAAAGTGTGTCTCTGTATGCGTGATAGCCCATCAAAAATGGCTCGACGCGTAAGCCGAGACACGCAGCCAGGTGGAGACCCCCAGGAGGCGATTCACACTAGAGAGGAGCACGTGACACGACACGGCACCACATGAGCCTAGTCGGTGGAGCTTTTTAGTAGAAGAGTTTTGAGATTTTGAAGCCTAGAAACCAACTAAACCATTTTATCTATGACTGGATGGGTTCTGGAAGATCTGATTCGAATCATAGGTCACTTTTTATTGTGTATTGGTGACACGATAATACGAGACACGCGCTCAACTCTAATGCGCACACATGAAGTATGTGCTGACTATCCTCTTGCCCTTCCTTCCCTTCCATTTCCGCCTCAACGGAGGGAAGGAACAGCCTGAGGACGCACCCTAGTAATGTGGTTTAGGTTTGAGGTTTGAGTCTTTCAGGATCCGGAGGAGCAACCGCAAGCAGTTTTATTTGCAGTCATCCAACTGAAACCGTAACTCAATTGAAACTTTTACACGCGTCTCAGCTACACACAGAACATGCCCCATGCCCCATGCCACATGCCCCATGATTCTGCCTCTATTTTGTATCTCAGCAATGCAAAAATTTTATTTAACAAAAAGTCTTTACACTCGCTACAGATGCCTCTGTTTTAAGCCATTCACAACACCCGATGGAAGCCTTTTGTGGAGCCAACAAAAATAAAACAAATAGACAAAATATGTATGAAATATGCAGTGAAAACTTGCTCGACTAGCAGCTACTCTGTACAGGCTTATTTTGATTGCACTCAGCAGTTATTAATACACGAAATGAATGCAACCTTTCCCCACCAAAGACCAACCTTTACTATCCTTTTTTTTTTTGGCAATACTCCAATTAATTATTTTTCGAGTGATATAAATATAAATAAAAAAGAAAGGAGAGTTGTATTATCCCCGGCTTAGCCATTTTCATGGCTGCAGGGTATTCAAAATAAAAATGTAATTTAAATTTCCGTTTCACTCCCGCCACAAATATAATGCCACACATGCAACATTTTTGTTGGTTGCTGAGGCTCATTCAGGCTCAGTTACGAATACTCATAGTATTCATATTCATACTCGTATTTCTCGCACTCACACTCATACTGGCACTCACGTATTCCCTCTGTGTTTGCCTTTGTGCCCCAATGGGTTTACTATGTGCATTTGTAGGCGTGTAATAAGCCAAAAAGGCAGCAGATACAACTCTCCCGCCTGGGTGCAACAGCCCAGTAGAACTCGATGGCCTTCAAAATGTACTTCTGCAGCGCCCATTTTCGGTATGGCGTCCTCAAATAACTCAACTCCAACTTCAGCTAAAGCGGATGATGAACTAGATTCACCCTGAAGCTAACCAATATTTTGGGTGCGATTCACGAAGGATATTTAGGATTTTGAATTGGTTTCATATGATTTGGAACATGGCTTTCCCTACTTTAAATTCACATTTTAGGTCAATACAAATAAATGTTTAAATATGGAAAAATGTTCATGGAACCAGACGAGCTCAAAGCGATGGTTTTTCAACCAGGATCTGAAGAGAGCCCGCGAAACGGAGCTCTGAGTTTATTTTCTAACAGCCCTGCATTAAATATAATATAAATATTTCAACACACATATAAAATATTGTATTTTTATATATATTGAGAACCGGTTAAATTTCCACTGGGGCAGGAATCAACGTGTGGCCACAGGACCACAGGACGACACACAAAACTCAATTTTCCATGATTCTAGCAGTTTTTAAGCAATTTTTCGCGCGTTTTGTGTCAGCGACAGCATTTTCATAGCTTGCAAGAACAACAGCAACAACAATGGCGTTGCCAGCCATTTTGTTTGCACTTGCCACACGCACACACACACACAGATACACTCTAATACACACTAATACCAACACACTCATGCATATATTATAATAAGAGGTTGAAAAGTTGCCACAAAGGAAACTGATACAGTTTAAAGGGAATATTTCTAAACAATTTCTCTGAGCCAAGCAGCAGCCTTTAAATTTATAGGTTAGCCCAACGTTAACTACAAATAATCAATAAATTTATTTAATTAAAGACTTTATTAAATACCTGTTACACTCGCTTAATATGGGCCAAATCAATTGCTTCCAGCCTTGGCTCTATTCAGATCAACAGTGAGATTATTTTTCTGCCTTGACGCGCCTTTTGTTCCCCAAATTGTCTCATCAATTAATCGCATCATTTCAGCTCCATTTTCCCGGGAATTGCGATTACGAATTGAACGATTATTTTGGGCAGAAAGAGAACTTTAATGTATAAAAGACAATATAATTTAATAGTCGAATAGAAGGCCTTATTAGGCGTTTTCATACACTGCCAGAGGGTGTTCGATTTAGTCGCGAACCACAGAAAGCATACGAATTTCGATGCCTTTCCGTTCGTCTATAACTAAGATCGGACTACTATCATAGATAACGCCAATCAATTGCTTATTCCAGTGCGCAATTTTCAAAGCACGGCCCTAAAGCAGGCTTATTCGGAGTATCAAGTTTCAATTGATTCTAGGAAAAGTCATTAAAATAAGCTTTATTTAAGTCGAATTGAAAATGATTATAATTTTCTCAAACTTAAACTAAACGTAGTCCGAAAGTAGGTCAAATAATTAAATGCAGCTGCCCATAAGCCGTGATATAACTGCTTGAATGCGGCTGCAGTTCTGGGAACTCTGAGATATCCTGAGAATTCAGTTAATTATGCTTCTTTTTGCAACTACTCAGAATTCATCAGAAATCGAACCTGCATAAGGGAAAATTGTTGCTTGTCTGCCAGGAAAATGAAAGGAAGGTTGCCTGGCAACCACACAGAGAAAGGAGGGAGAGAGACAGAACCAGGACATATCTTTGTCCATTGATTAAGACGCCCAATGCGTCCGTGCTACTCCTTCTTTGGATTGGTACTCTTTACTCAGAAGGAAATGGTGTATATCAGCTGCTAGGAGAAGATGCGCTCGAGAGGAGGCTCAGATTGAGACGCGTATAAAAGGGTATCTGTTAGTCGAGCAGTCTAAAGTGGAGCACTTTGTTGTTTGTATCTTTTATTACCTCAGAATGGTTTCAAGTCCGAGCAAAAGGGGAAATGAGAACTTGCAACGTTACCAGGAACATTCGACTGTTCGTTCTCAACTTGGCAAGATTTGATACCAAAACGTGCATATTTTAATTGGCCAATTCTATTTGTTAACTTTTCAGATAAAAACCGCTTGAATAGCCCCTCGGTAAGCGGCGATAAGAAGTCGACTCTTGTGGATGCCGTCGATGTGGCCAGCACCAGTGCAGAGGCCAAATTAAAGCCACGTTCGAGGTGAGTGCAACATCAATGAAATCCCAATAGAACTTTTCGAAATATTGCTGATAAAAGTGCTGATTTCTCACTACTTGGGAATGGAAGGTGGGAGTCAAAGAAGCAACTGCTGTAGAGACATATTTTGCATGTCATCAAGTTCTACTGGGATATTGTAAAGGAACTCAGACATATTCGAGTAAAAGCCACTCTTTTTTCTGTTTTCACTGTGTTTTTCAGATCACTCATACGCCGTGCATCACGCAAGACCAAGCAGCAAATCAACAACGCATCAGATGATTGCAATTTGCAGTAAATTTGCCTAATTGAGGCCATTAATTTGCGTGAATTATTAAATAATATTATATTAATATACATTAATAATAGATGTCAGTTAATTAAATATATATATTCACTATATATGTATGTATTTACCCATACTATAAGCAACTGGCGAGACCATTGAAATGAGCTAATTATTCAGATAAGTTTTGTTGCTCAACTTGAAAGGAAAAAAGTAAACTTTAAGCACCACAAATTCCCCTGTTGATAAACTATTATTAACTATATTTTAGTTTATCATTTACACAAGTATTTTAGGTATATTTTATATGAGAACTGAGTTTGTATACCCTTCCAGAGGGTAGTCTACCTTTACAAGCGACAAGTGGAATGCACTGAACAAGGCTTCTGCAAAAGACGAGCTTACAACGGTCCGTCTGTCTGTCTGTCTGTATCTTTGACCAAGGATCGGACTTCTATTTCAAATAGTTGCCATAGGAACAGTGGGTCAAAGAATAGAAGTTTTTAAATGCAGTCTGCAAGGGTATCCAATCTTCGGCCCGTCGAAGATAGCCGTTCCTTACCTTTCCTTTTTTCCTTTGGGATTATTTTGTTATGGGACCAGTTTTGTTTGAAGTTAGAAAAGGCATTTAAATTGTGACAAATATCATAGAAATACGAATAAAATAATAGTTTTGCTTTAGGAGCGATAACAACACCAAGCCCTCTTGAAAGAGTATACAACCGTCGGCGAGCGGCAGACTTAGGTTTTAGCTGTATTAAGACACTAAGATATTTGTCATGCCAATTTTACTTTGTCATAAATTTTACTCTGCTTTACGTTTCCATTAGATAGCGAATTATGTGTGGAATTTATAAGATACGCGTAATATGCCTAAGCGTAGATACACAGATACACAGATACACACACACATAGATACACGGATACATAGATACATTTAGATATAGAGAAAGTCGAAATCATACAGTTCCTTTGATGAAATATTAATGATACGAGCAGAAAGAAGTGCGAGGAGGAGTCGCTCATTTTGGATGAGTGTTTGGAGTAAGAAGACTAAGTTAATCAACGTGTTATTCAGAGTATTCATGAATCATTTAGCTAAGATCTAAGTACGAATTAAGGTGAGCTAAAAGAACAGAAACTCAATATCAAAAGTTTAAATGAAAAACACCTTTTAGCAGTAGCATTAATTAAATACAATGTATTCAAATGTTTTGGAGAGAAATTACTCTTGGATACTACAAAAATATCTATTTGTGTCTAGTTAAAATATCTTTAGCATAAAATCTTGTTGGAAAAACTGTTTGAAAAGTTAATTTGGTTATGTTGCAAGTTCTTCAGTGTTGTTGCATGCCACAAAGGTTACGTTGCGTTTGCTTAAGAAACGAAAACAAGCGAAAATCCTTTGAGCAATTTATGGCATTTTTCCTACTGTATACCCTGTGCGCCTAGCCATAGGCAAAAGGGGTATATTCAGTGCGAATTTACTTAAGTAACAGGCAGAAGAGTCGCCTGTCTGGCCGTCCGATCTAGCGACCCAATACTTGCTATATAAACCGATATATATCTAGTGCAGATTAGGTTTTTATTATTATTTATGCTACCGTCCTCAATCTCCCCTTTAAAATGTTCTTTGAAATTGTTGAATTGCCTGACTAATTCTTACAACGATCGGAAGATAAATAGAAATGACGTTCTTTATACTATTCTATATAGTAAAAATCGAGCCAAAGTTATAGCTCTTCTTATATCCTTTCCGAGCTAATTAGAGAGTATTTCCTAGTCGAGCACTCTGAGAAAAAAGCTAAGCAGTTTTTTTTAATTAATTTTTGGGGCTTTTGTGATGATTTCAATCGGAGATAAATTATATTCCAGGATAATACAGGGTGCATGCTAATTGCCAAAAAAATTAAGAGCCAATCAATGTAAAATATTAAGCAAAAGTTTGCATTAATTGTATTTACTAGCAGTGTTTAAGTGTTAATTTAGTAAGTTAAATAAATTAAATGTTTTTTAATAAATTTGCTGTTGAAATTGAATATTTAATTTGTTTACTCAAACTTAGAGAATAGCCATAGAAATAGGATCAGGAGTGGAAATTCGAGTAGAATACTTCGAGCTGATATATGTAAATGAAAATAAATAAATACGGCAGATGCAAAGTGAATTGTGATGAAAAATTATAATTATAATAATAATAATAAAAGCTAATAAATAAATTACTTGCCTGGAAGCCAATGCAAGGACCTTAACTTTGTTAAATCCTTTCGATTTGTATGCTCGTCCAGTAAACATATTGAAAACATGCGAGTCATGCTTGCTATTTTATAAGTATATATTATAATATATTGTTATTAAATGTAGATAAATCTAATCTAAAATCTGAAATCTAAATGCCCCACAAGAGAAGCAAGTATCAAAAAAGTATATAGAAAACCAAAGATATATCAGCGACAAATGGGAACACGTTTGAAAGTTATACTCCTACTCTTACTATATACTCTGTAATCGGTATTCGATATTCGATATTCGTTATATATATATCTATATAGATTTTGTTATAAATTGCGAATCAAATTTTTAATATATATATGTATAAATATATATATATATATTTGTGTATGTAATTTGATTGTTCATGAATGAAACTATAAACCGAATAGAAAACAAAAAACTAGAAGAATGCCGAGTTCAGAGGTTACTCACTCAATATCAATACAAAAACCATATGGAAAAGTGTATTTAATTTAAAAAACAAAAACAAAACAAAAAAAAACAATATTTATCAACAGAAAACAAAATAAACTTATTAAGTGTGTCCATTAAATTATCAGAAATGAAATTTTTTTTATTCACTTACTTTGCAGCCCAACTCAATTATGGATGTATTTTAAATCGATCTCAGAGCTGAAGCTGGAGGCCGACACTCAATTAAAAATTATACCCTGTATATTATGCTAATTATATTGGAAATTATATTTAATTATTGATATACACAGCGCTGGCATTAAAATAAACCACAATGATGCAGCTGACAAGCTCTGCTCTCACCTGGTAACAGCTCGCAGCTCTTCTGCTTGGCAGCACATTATAAATTACCCTGCTACACTGTAAAAAAAACCCTGTGTTGAAAACTCTACTTATAGCTGTATATTTTCGAACTATTATCAAGTGATATATTAGTCCGATCTTCCAGTCTTGTCAGTTCTATCAAGATTTCCTGAGTAGCAACAATCATATTTTGATTTAGTTTAATCGCGTTTTTTTTCTCAGTGCAGTTGTTTAGTTGCTGTTGCTGTTGGCAGGAAGACGCATCAACAATTGCTGCCACTAAATCAATTAAATGACTGAATAACCTCTCCTCTCCTCTCCGCCCCTCCCCTCTCTGCTCCTGCAGCCTGGCAACGAAACGTATCCTATCCTAGTAAGCCAACCGCAGTATCCATTAAAAGTAACTAATGGAATTTTATTCAAATTATAAATTGCATTTCCAGTAAATTCCACAGAGCACGCAATGAAAATGCAAATTATAAATGGGAGTTGGAAAATGGGAAATGCGAAATGCAAAATGTGAAATGCCACTGCATTTAAATCAATTGAACTTTGAATGGAAAATGTGTTTCAAATCGCAGATTTATTTACACAAACACATTTCATTCATTAGCAGATGGGAGCTGAATTTGGTTTCATATTTATGGAAATAGATGCGAGTCCTCCCACATTATAGCCGGACCCAGATGCATTCACAAGTATTCATTGTATTTGGAGGACAATTTGTGAATATTCCGAAACAATAAACAGCTTTGGCAGCTTCAATAGCAGCAGCAGCCGCACCAGCAGCAGTCGAATTTCGCCTCTAATTAGTTCAAATTATGCGCATTTCGAAATGGCTTTGATTTGACCTTAGCCAGGCTTAAACGATTTAAGCCCCGCACAAGGGAATCCCAAAATTCCTACAATTTAATTGAAGTCCGCATTTAGTTGCTGCGGTTCAATTCAAATCTGAATTAACAGACTTTTTTATGAATGGTTATTTTCATACTCAGACTTTCCTTTCTCTATCAGAGTCGACTCACGGATTTAAACTAAGTCAAGGATCTGGTTTTTATGAGTATTGAGTTCAATCTCCAAAACAAATTCAAGTTAAAAATAGAGACTACGGGTATACTCGTCTATTCTAAATTCTTAGCCAGGGAAGATTATTAGAACATCTAGTATAATTCTTGAAGCGAGTCCGATTATTTTTTTTAATACTTATAATTTGAATTTTAGAAATTAAATTTCGCCTGATCAGCATTAAAAGTTTATTTTAAATATTGCAGCGTCAGTTCTGATATGTGCCCTCTAGCGGCGTATCTTGTCAAACTGCTTTGCACAGCAGCGCCCCCTGTTGAGCAAAGCTGTCCCCACTCACAGCTGATTCTACCGGCATTCGGCGTTTTTTAGTACATTTCTATGCGTGCACACAAATATTTCAGGATGGCTTTAAAGTTTATAGGTAAATAATAAAAGGAAATTTATGTATAGACATATAAATAAACTATCTGAAATTCATAGATATTGGGGCGAATCTAACGGATTCCATGTTTCAGGGCTGCTACGGCGGTTCAACGAAGCATCAGCCCGACTTGGAAATCGTTCTGGACCGTGCTTGGAAAAATGGACTCCAGAAGCTAATAATAACATCGGGTTGCCTGAAAGACGTCGACGAAGCTCTACAATTGGTCCAAAAAGATGGCAAGTTGAAAAAAAAACAATAAAGGGATACAAAGCTGCTAAGTTTCTGAAACAGGTTAGGTTCGAGGGCTGTAAGCTTCAGGAGCTTCAAGCTCGAAGTTTAATTGACTGGGTGTGATAGGTGAGCTAATTCATAGGTTCGGTTCATGGTCTGATTAGACCGAAGTATCTCGAACCCATCCGGCTCGGTTGGTCAGGATTATATAGAAACTATTATACCTATAAGGTGAAGGCTTCCTCAGCTTCTAAGCACAGAGAATAGACGAATAGACAGACATCTACATAGACTTGGCTCGTCATCCATTGACTTATTCAAATATTGAGTGTTAATTATAATTTGCTTTTCAGAACGCCTCTGCACAACTGTGGGCGCTCATCCCACACGCTGTGGTGAATTTCTACCGGATCCGGAGCAGTACTACAATGAATTACGCTCCAGAATCGAGGGGAATAAACAGAAAATTGTCGCTGTGGGGGAGTGTGGATTGGACTATGATCGCCTGCACTTCTGTGCGAAAGAAACTCAATTGGAATACTTTGAGAAACAGCTCAGTTTGGCGGAGGAGTTTCAATTGCCTCTCTTTCTGCATATGCGTAATGCCCACAAAGATTTCATGGATATATTGGAAAGGAATCGGGCCAAGCTGAAGGCCTGTGGCGGAGGTGTCGTACACAGTTTTACGGGTAGTTTAGAGGAGGCGCAAAGCATTCTATCCTACGGTGGACTCTACATAGGCCTTAATGGCTGCTCCCTAAAGACGGAAGAGAATTTGGAAGTAGTACGACAGCTGCCCAATGATCGTATAATGCTAGAAACGGATTGTCCCTGGTGCGGCATACGTCCCTCCCATGCGAGTCACAAGCATCTAACAACCAAATTTCCTACTGTCAAAAAGAAGGAGAAATGGACGGCCGAAACGTTGATCGACGGACGCAGTGAGCCTTGCCAGATTATGTATGAAAAATTATCAGTCGAATCTCTCTACCCGTCGAATCTCTATCATTCTTAGGGTTCCGGTTAGAGAATTTAGACTGTATTATTTATTCTTGAATTAGTTTTAATTATCCTTTAATTCCAGACAAGTGCTAGAAGCTATTGCGGCCATAAAACAGGAGCCAAAGGAGAAGCTTGCGGAAATTTACTATCAAAATACACTTGATTTATTCTTCAGAGAGTCGAAATAATATTGGAAATAAAACCCATTTGATATATACATTTCATGCTTTTACATTTATTGTATGTATTTTTTTATTATTGTTTCTCATGTCCTAAATGCAAATGAATTCAAAAATACGCATTAAATCTGTATGATTTTTTTTTGTGGATATATATATATATATATCCATATATATGTATAAACACACACAGAAACACATTAAGATAAACATTGAGATTTGTAAATAATTGTTTTGTTTTTCTTTCTTGTTAATTAAC
Organism: Drosophila repletoides; assembly: GCA_018150835.1. NCBI lineage: Eukaryota > Metazoa > Arthropoda > Insecta > Diptera > Drosophilidae > Drosophila > Drosophila repletoides. The sequence goes on from JAECWQ010000089.1 coordinate 690,206, forward strand.
TTGTTCGAATACACTCGTATATAGAGATGATCGCCAAAAAATATATGTAGATAATGATATATGATTTGTATATAGTATATAGTATTAGCTTTATACGTAGACTAGTCGAGTTTGTAGCTTAGTTATTGCCATTTTTTGGTTACAATAGATACGACGCTTTAGCCATAGATAGACAATAGATATTATTCTTTTTTTTTTTTTAGTGTTATAGTTAAAGTTATTGAATACAATTGAAGCCTTAAAAAGCGTGTATATATACAAAATATTTTGTAAATATTTAAAAAGTCTGTTAACTAGCCATAAAACTTCTGGTTTTCGAGTATTTCATTATCGAATCGGGTGTATTTCAGTGTAAAAGTAAATGCTATCAACAAGTTGCTTTCTTCCTCGATAAGTTATCGATTATATTATCATTTTTTAGATAGATTCGAAAACTGCAGAGTGCTTTTAAGACCAAAACAAATATCTTTGTAAAACTGATTCTAAAATCGTCCTCATATGTAGTTCCATGTATTTCTATGTCTTACGCGTATTTTCAACTGATATGAAAGGAAATGATATATCTATAATGTTCAGTTTGCATTTGAAATGACAAATAAAATTCAGTCAAATTGAAATATTTATATTTATATTTTAGCTTAATGCTCGTTTGATATGAACTCGTTCATATAAATAGTATAGAGTATATAGAACCACATAGTATATAGAACTATATAGAATATAGAACCATATAGTATATAGAACTATATAGTATGTAGTATAGCAGACTACGCCAATGCAAAGATACGATTAGAGTTCTAGTTCAATTACAGTGGGATGCATCATTTTGTTTTCTTTTTCAATTTCTATATCTATTTATGCGTGTACTTAAGATCAAGTCTATAGCTTCTATAGCTATATATGTATAATATGTATCTTTATTTTGATATACGTATAATTGTAAAAGTTCAGACCCTTTGAAATTGACTCGCAGTTGCTGTTGGGTTCTTCAAAAACTGAGATAGAACAACTTATAAAAGATACATTTTTAGAGATACAAGTTCATTTTTATTGGGCGTCATTTTAGATAGATATTTACATTGAACAGAAGCAAATAATATAAATAATAGTATTAAATAAAAGCGCAGTAAATTCGAGTTTAATTATTAAATAAACAATTCAAGTTTTAACTTCAATTCTTCAATATGCCAATACATTTGCACTTAATCGTAATAAACTAAAAGATAGATTTAAAATAGTTGCAACTAGAGAAGAATTTCTTTCTGATTTCTCAAATTTAGTATGTATTTTAGTACAGCATTTAAGATTAATATTATTTAGCATTTATCATATATGTATATGTATATATATATATTTTTTTTTTGTATGTATATGTATCGTATTTATGTATTTGTAGCTCTATATTTTATATATACGAGTTTTTCTTTAGTTTCAAACTAAACTCTTGCGAGCTGCAATCGAGCAGGCAACGCCGCCTCATAGTTAAATTTTGGATTATCTTTAATTTAACGTTAAGTTTAAAGTTTAAATAAATAATATTCGTTAACTAAATTAATGTAATTAATGTATTTTAGGCGCACTGCGATCATTGATCTTCTGGTTCCGTTTCAAAGTCGCGCCACGTTTTATTTGATCCATCAACGACTCATGACAAATACGCGGATCCGGCTAAAGTTTGAGATACAAATTAATCAATTTTTCAATATTTCAATATTTTCCATCGTTAAAAAGAACATTCAAGAAGCTCCAGCACCTATTTCTAGGCACTAGATAGATTATTATATATAGTTAATGCTCAGAATTTGGCGGGATTAGAACTCAACTAAAGCAAATATCAAACAGAGAACACAAACGAAACCGAAAAAATACCTTAACACTGCTCATCACAAGTGCTGGTGGTTTGGGGATAGGTGGATGGTGATAGTGGTGGTGCAGGTCTACGATAGTGTGCGCTAGGACGCGATAGTTTTTGTGGATTTTGATACATCTAAGTAAATGGCACAATGGCCCAGCACATGAGTAATGAGTGAAGGGTAAAAATATGCTTATAATAGATGGGAGAGCTGTGAAACTATCGTTAGTACTATCGTTAAAGGGAATAAATGTATTCCAAGGTATGGCTATCGATAGGTTTGCAGATATACAAATGTGGATAACTGCTGAACTATCGTTAGCACTATTTGGAAATACTATCGATATGTTAGCAGCTATAAAAATGTAGATTCAGACTAGATAGAGATCGTCTAGATAGTACTATCGATACTTTTACAGCAAAGAAATAAAATAAAAATAAGAGAGTGGGGTGAATACTGCTGCATTTTGTATATGAAAGGCGTGAGAGGACTTACCAGGGCCTTGCTATTTATGAGATTTCGCACTGCAAATGCACGTCCAGACATGCCCTGTTTGGCCAACTTCGCATTGAGATTCTCGAGAAATTCAGCCTTTGTCTTGGCACGAATACTGCCAGTCTTTTCGATATTGGTGCTGGTGGCGTAGTCTGTATATAATTTTATATTATGCGTGTCGATTGAAGCGTATAAAAGAAAAAAGAAGCAGAGAATGTTTGATAAATGAGTGTGCAAAGTGTGTGTTGTAAATGAGAGTTAGGAGTAGAATTATTATAAATTAAATATGAAAGAAAAACAATGCAAAATATACGAGTAATCATCAGAAAAGACATCACAAAAGAATGTGATGAAAGTGCCATGAAAAGTTGATGGAAAAGTCGTTGAAGAAATGAGATGAACATGTTTATTCCTGTTTATTCTGAACTGGTTAACACTTTCTTTAAATTTCAAAATCAAAATCAAACTTGAAAAACTGCAAAATTTAGAAACAATAACAAAAACAACAAAAGCAACATGCAATTTGTCAAAAATTCATTCGACGGCGCGCAACAAAAATAGAAAATAAATTAGAAATAAATATCGAATAATCGAATCGGCAAAACTATAACAAAAAATCAGCAAAAATCAAACGAAATCAATTCAAATTGAAATTCAATCAAACGCGCTCTCACTTGAATGATGTGCCTGGAGGACATGGGGCATATGGGTCGCATGAGTGTTGTTTTGGCTGGCATAGTAAACAGCGTTGCTGTTGTTGCCGGCAGCAACATCACGATAATATTGTTGTTGTTGCTGCTGCTGCTGCTGCTGCAGTTGCTGTTGTTGTTGCTGCTGCTGCTGTAATTGTTGTTGCTGTTGTTGTTGGTGGTGGTGCTGTTGCCCACGTGCTGTGGTGCCATAAATGCTGGTGGGCGAAGCAGCGGGTGAATGAAACTTGACTGCCGTTGTCTGTATGAATGGATTCGTGGAAACGAATATCTTTTGCTGCACACTTGAGTGGCGAGATGGTATGGGTGGCTGACGTTGTTGCTGCTGCTGCTGTTGCAATTGTTGTTGTTGTTGCTGCTGGTGCTGCATCTGTTGCTGAGGCAGCGTCATACCTGCTCGTTGATTAGCATGACCATTGCCAACGCCGATGCCTGTAGGCTGTTGATATTGTTGCTGTTGCTGCTGCTGTTGTTGTTGCTGCTGCTGCTGCTGTAAACGTTGCTGTTGTAATATATTTTTGGGCAGCGTAGCGCTATTTGAGGCAGCAGCATAGGCACTAACCAAATGATTGCTGTTGCTGATGCTGCTGCTGCCGTTGTTGTGACCAACATGTGGGCGTGCCATTTTCTTTGGCATAGTTGCTGAATAAATGGGCGGCGGTGGCGGATCTTCAAGCGGCGGTGGGCAAGTGTAGTGTTGCTGTTGCTGTTGCTGCTGCTGGTGCTGCAACTGTTGCTGTTGTCGCATGTTTGCTGCTGCTGTTGCTGTTTGCGCAGCTGTTGAATTTTTCATAAACGAATTTGAATAATTGCTGCTTGTTGCGGGCGCTTGTGGTGGCTGATAATGCGATGCTGTTTGATTATTGCCTGCCGATGTTGCTGATGCGTTTGAAAATGAACTGACTTTAGAGAGCAACGATGATGTGGATGATGATAGTGGAAAGTGAGGCAGAGCATTAAATGAAGAGGAAGATATGGATGAAGTCAGAACAGATGAACTGCCAACAGCTGCAACATTTGCTGTTACAGTTGCAGCTGTTGCAGTTGATAATGAAGATGTTGCTGAAGTGCCGTAACTACCATAAATTCTATGTTGCTGCTGTGAAAGCTTATGTTCAGATTTACCGTCGTAGTGTTGCTGCTGTTGCTGCTGCTGCTGCTGCTGTGTCATGGACAAACCATTACCGCCGCGCATATAAACGGATTCGTTGCCTGCATTCCCATAAATGCCCTCAGCAACATGTTGCTGCTGCTGCGGATGTTGCTGGAGTTGATTTTGCTGTTGCTGCTGCTGCTGCTTACTGTTGAGTCGTGCATTTAGCTGTGCAATTAGATTCGGATTCGCCTTGGGCTGTGTTGGTGGCAGTGGATGGGCATGCCCATTCGGGCTAGGACTGCTGCTCCGAAAACTAGACATGTTGGTCACCAGCTTCGGCTGGGCATAGATGCTCCCCGCACCAACATGTCCACTAGGCGACGATGTGCGGAACGACTGAGTGTGTGTAAGACGTGTATGTAGCGTATGTGTGTGCATGTGGAGAAAAAAAAGAAATGCAGTAAATTAAAATGTGATAAAAAATAGCAAGAATAAGCTAAAGTTGAAAAACTATCGTTAGTACTATCGCATAATTATAAGGCCTTTATGATGGTACTAACGATAGTTCTAGAATGTTTGATGTGCTTAGATATGCTAAAATGAGCTAGATGATATTATAGGTCTAAGTATCGAGCAGAGCTGCCAAACTATCGTTAGTACTATCGCCAAATCGAGAGATGACACGATAGTTTTGCAGCTCGAATAATGCATGGTATAACTAAGCTAAAATGGCATTACAACTAAACTAAGCAGACAGATTAAAACGATTAGTGGGCACGATGGACAACAGCTGCTGCTGCTGTTGTTGGTGGTGTTGTTGCTGTTGATGGGTTAGTTGGCGCACACTTGGATAGGCAATCTAGTGAAGACACTTACGGCATCTACCTGGGGAGGCCCATGATATGGAGGCGGCGTTGGAGGCTGCTGCTGCTGGTGATGTTGATGATGATGGTTATTATGATGTTGCTGCTGTGCCTGCAGCTGCTGATGCTGCTGTTGCTGTTGATGATGATTGTGAGACGCATGTTGCTGTTGCTGTTGCTGTTGCTGTTGCTGCAGCTGCATAAGGCGTAGCTGTTGCTGCTGGGACTTGCTTGCTTGAGGAGCATAGGCGTGCAGCTCCATATAGGAATTATAGTAAGCTTCATACTCAGTGTCATCGCTAAAGGGGGGCTTGTTGTGCAGGGGCTGTGTTTGTGAGGGGTTAAGTGGGCAAGCGTGTGCGTGTGTGTGTGTGTGTTTAATTAAAATAAATATTAAAAAAGAAATCAAAGTAAAAAGAAAAGCGCAATCCCACTACAACATTTTACAAATCTAAAATATGTATAAATTCTTATTCCTACGAAATGGAATTGAATGCAGGAGAATGTTACATATTTCTACATATTTTGATGTTGATAGTGGAATCGAGCAGTAAGAAAATGAAAGCCCAAGCCAAGGGAGGCAACACACACCTGCAAAGTAGGCTGTTGTTGTTGCTGTTGCTGCTGTTGTTGTTGCTGCTGCTGCTGCTGCTGTTGTTGCTGCTGCAAGCGTCGCAGAGCAACAGGTGAAGCGGGCTGATGCCGCATTGCTGCCAAGGCACGCACCGTCTCCGACACCTTCAATGCTGAGCTGGGCATATGGGTGGGTGGCGCAGTTGTGGGCGTGGTTGCTGTGCCATAAGCTGTGCTTGCCTCCAGCATAAAGGCCGGCGGCGGTGGCAAGTGCTCGTTGGAGCTGCTCAGCAATTGCTGCTGCTGCTGTTGCTGGTATGATTGCTGTTGCTGTTGCTGTTGCTGCTGCTGCTGTTGTTGTCGACGCATAATAAAATCATAAGGTAAGTGTAAAGTAAATTAAAAGGAAAACAGAAAACAGAAAAGATCTCGTTTGTGTTGCACAGTGTCTGTGTCTTGTGGCACATTTCATCGATTTATCATTTGCTTACCGTTGCCTAAGCTTAATTTATGCTTAAGAGCTAACTTAATGGACTGTAAGTAATTACACTAGTCTACATAAAACACTTTTGAATAGAATACTTTTTGGGATAGAATCAGTTTTCTTTTATATTTTTAAATGAAAATCTGCCATCTTTTCTAATGTATTCCACGTAACAATTGGTTGAGTTTAGGTGTGGATTAACTCCTGCTTTGTTGACTAGTGTTATACTTCTATAAGTTTTTATATAACTTACCCCGATGCCTGCTACGTTATTGGGGCTGGGAGTCACTGAAGAGCTGCGTCTCACTGGCGGCGGTGGCTTTGCCTGATTAATGGACGAACGACGTGCGATGCGTGTGGAACTGCCTACTGCTCCTCCTCCTCCTCCTCCTCCTGCTCCTGATGCTGCTCCTCCTGTGAAATGTGGCGGAATTCTTTCGATTAATTGATTGTTGCAGACTTCTTTTAAAATTAAAGAGTTTCTTCAGTTAATTACAATGAACATTTATGTACAGAGTTTAGCACACAAGTCACAGAAGACACCATTTATAATACCAGTTAGACCATTAAACCTATAAATGAATCTCAGATAGCTGAATATTTCAGGTTAGCTGAAGTTCCACAACATTCAATTCGAGTTAGATGAGTTCCCAACACCCAAAAGAGTATTCGAATGCCCTACAAGGAGCTGCAAAGATCACGATAGTATCGTATAGAACTAACGATAGTTTTGCAGTTCAAGCCTAGACCAGAAGACGAATACGAGTACAGTAGCGAGTGGGATTATTTTCGAAACTAATGCGATAGTTTCTTTAGCGATATATACGATAGTAGATGCGAATATTAGTGTAAAGCAGTGTTGCAATTAGTCGCAGAAACGTGCAGTTCAGTGTATTTATATGAATGGTGCTGAGGTGAGTGTTGCTTGAGTTGATTCTTGATCGTTGATAGATGATTGCTGAGTTGAGGGTTAAACTTAAGACGAGAGATCCGAAACCGAAGTTAAGATTGTTAAACAAAGTATATAAAAAACGAACAGAAATAAATAAAAAACGCAAACGATTACAAACGAAATTCTTGTGATAAACCAAAGCCGATAAAAGTGCTGCAGAAGCAGAAGAGAAATCAAATTGTTATAGAAAAACTTAGAAGAGAGTTTCAGTTTCTAAAAAGAAGAACAAATCAAATAAAGGAAACAAACCCGACAACGAGGCCGGCCTAGGCGTTATAGACGGCTTAGCGGGGGGATTGGAATTGGATGATGTTGCTGTTGCGGTGGTTGTTGTTGTTGACGTAGGCTTAGCGGGCAGATTGGGCGTAGGCAGCGAGGCAGTTTCTGATGATAGTGATGATGATGTTGATGCTGATGATAATAATGATGATAATGGCAATGATAACTTGGGCCCAGAGGTTGCTGATAATGTGGATGATGCTGTGGGCGCATGATTGCATGTTGTTTCTGTTGTTTTTGGGAATGCGGATGCAATAGTTGCTGATTTATTAGTGATATTACAGTTTGCTGTTGTTGTTGCTGTTGTTGGGGGCGACTGTGCTGAGTGTGTTGTTGTTGTTGTTGTTGGTAATTGTTGCTGCTGCTGGTTGCTTGGCTGTTGCTTTTGCTGTTGCTGCTGCTGTAATTGCTGCTGAACTTTCAGTTTCTGCTTGCGTATTTTGGCATCTAAATCGGCCTTAAAATCAAACTTTCTAGGTATCACTGGCTTGTTGCTGTTGCTGCTGCTGTTGCTACTGCTGCTGCTGCTGCCCTCAGTTACTGGGCCATTGTAAATGCTCAGACTATTGGGCTTAGGCGGCAGCTGTCGCCGCACCGGAACAACATTGCTTTCACTCGCTATCACCTGAAATGGTTGCTGTTGCTGCGGCTGCTGCTGCTGCTGCTGCTGTTCTGAACTAACTCTAAACTTATCCGTACCTCTGTGCGGACTGGCGCGTCCCAGCAACTGCAACTGTTGCTCGCTGGAGGCCCGAAATGAGGAGAGTCGCTGCTTAGCTGGAGCAACAGTCGCTGTTGCCGGCTGCTGTACGGTCGTTCCTCCAGTTGCTGCATCCGGCGACTCAGGCGAACCAGCCAAATTATCTGGCAACTGTTGTAACTCGCGCATTTCGTGCAACTGCAACTGTTGCGGATCTTTGGTGCGCAGCAATACAATTTCCGAATTCTGCTTCACAAATTCAATATCCGGCGTATTGGGTATCTGATGATCGTAGATGACGACAACAGCGCTGCCGCTGTCGCTGCAAGTATCGACATAGGCGTGTCGCTGGTGCTGTTGCTGCTGCTGCTGCAACTGCAGGTTGTCCGAGGCAGCCAGCGAGATGCTATCTGCATCCCTCTGTGCCACAAAGTGAGCAAATGTGGGATTCTCATAGCCTCCCGCCAGTAATCCTCCTGTCAGAGAACTCGTCTCGCTCACATAGCAACGACTTAGCTCGGAATCACTAGCGCCCAGTTGCTGGTGTCGCCTTGCAAGTGGGTTCTCCTCTCCTCCCAGCTCCTCGGATGTTGTATCCGAAATATCCGTGCCGCAGCCACTAGAATTGGTCTGATTGCTGATGGCGCACAATTCAATGTTGCTGCTGGGCATAAGCAGATCGTTGCTGTTGTTGTTCTCGTTGCTGCTACTGCTGCTAGCACCACTATTGCTGCCGTTGTTGTTGCTGCTATTGTTGTTATTGCTGTTGTTGCTGTGCTGCTTGCCCTTGCCCTCATCGATTTCACGTTGAAAGGAGTCTAATTCGCCAATTAAATTATTTAATGCTTGAATCGAGTCTTCGAAAGATTTGTCTAATTATTTATATTCAATTTGTAGTTGTTGTTGTTGGTGGTAATTGTTGTTGTTGTTGTGTTGTTGGTGCATAAGAAAATATCGCGAAATCATACGAATTTTTGGTGTTTGTGTGTGTGTCAACAAAAACAAAAGAGAGCAAGAAACGTGAGGGGGAAAAGAAAACAAAAAACAAGAAAAAGAAAACTGGGTTAAATTCATTTATATAAACAAGACGGGGGCAAAAAAAGGTTTTCGGGAAGTTTTTCGGATATAAAATGTGCTCGAAACATTTTTTTTTTTTTTCTAATTTTTAATAGATGTTGCTGTAGGGACTTACCCATTTCCTGTTGTTCCACGGCACGTAGTTCCTCGGAACGCCGTGCTACGCCACCGTTGGTGCCACCGACGCCCCCTGCAACAGTTGTTGGGAGGGGCACCGCAGCAGCAGCTGCTGCCTGCTTCTCAAACATAGAAGCCTTTTGTAGCACAGAAGCACGAGAACGTTCGTCGGATTCAGTTGAATCCTGGACATCAGATGGACCTGAAGTTGTTGGTTCGGTGATCTTGAGCACTTCATTGGCAGAGGTAGGCGGCGTTGGAGAGCTGACTTGATAGACAAAGCCGAGACCGCTGGCAATACTACCTCCACTGGGTGTACCTGCGGCAGTGGATGTGGGTGAGTTGGTTAACAGTGGTGAATAATGATTCTGGGGCGTTGAACAGCCGCTGGACGGCGTTGTGGTGCTTGTATTGGTGTTGGTGTGGCAGCTGCCAGCAGCAACACCCACAAGTGAGGCGGCAACAGCTGAATCAATGGATGGATGCGAGTTCGAGGATACAGACGAGGATATGGAATGGGAGCGTGTGCCCTGCTGACGATTCATGTGCGATTGCTGTTGTTGTTGATGTTGCTGGTGATGCTGCAACAGTTGCTGTTGCAGCGAGCTAGTTGACGAGTCATTCGAGTGCTGTGAAGTGATCGAATCAATGCTGCTCTGCTGCTGCAGCAAAGGTGTTGCTGATTGCTGTTGTGATTGCTGCTGCTGCTGTGATTGCTGCTGCTGCTGTTGTTGCTGCTGCTGTTGCTGTTGCTGCTGGTTTGTTAGTTTCATAGCCGCCAGCTCGGTCATATTAACATAGGTAGGCGGGGCTTGTTGCTGCTGCTGCTGTTGCTGTGATTGCTGCTGTGCATGATGTGCTGCGGACAGCTCTGTGTTGTTGTGACATTAACATGAACGTTGGACAAAGCATGCGCAGGATGTTGTTGTTGGTTTAGTGTTGTGTTGGTGTTGGTGTTGTGTTTGTGTTGGGAGAGAGCAGCACAATAATACATGGATATTATTAGTAAAAGACTCAATGGATTAGGCATTAGGCGTGCACACAGTTACACAGCAAAACAAAACAGATATTTGATATATGATTTGATCTGTCCAGGCTTACCTTTCGTGATATGAGCCGGTATCGGTGAGGGGCACTGACGCTGCAGCAGATTGTGACCACTGTTCTGGCGATGGTTGCTCTGCGCCGACAACGGTCGCTCCAGTGACGAGCAGCGCTGTAAGATCCATTGAAATGGTAATTAGCATCGATAGCAATAAAAATATGGGACAGTTGGAGATGAGATATGGGACTGTGAGTTGATGAGATGACGTAGCCAAGGAGTTTCCAGCCAGGGCTACAAACGGGTTTTCAAGTTCAGCCCTACAATAACTAAATTAAACTAAAATACAATTGGTAATCTTTAAATTAGCAAGAAACCAATTGATGAACCGGTTCTTTTTGGATTTGCAGCCCTGATTTTTCAACTGTAATGCGAACTATAACTAAGTGGACGGAGGCAGGGGCAGGCAGGGTTGGCGCATGCAAATGAGCGCGCAATGGATGAGAAGAATTAGTCCTCTAGGAGCAGGCTGCCACTTACCACATGAGCTGGCTTCTATATACGATTAATTATCGGTTGTTGCCACAGCAAATTTTTAACAGAGAAACAACTTAATTTCTAGAGCCAAAACTATAAGCCAAACTGTTCAGCTCTTACTTACCACTGGCAGGGGCGGACGACTAAGCGAAGCAGCCGGAGATTTCTGTGTGGCCTGCGCATTCTGACCCGAGGAGTTTGATCCGCCTGCAGCCGGAGCAGCAGTGGTAGGTGGTATAAGGCTGCCGCTGCTGCTGGACTCGTGTATAGTCTCCGGATTCTGGAAGGTATAAACTGTGAGAGGAGGACGCTGATGACCCTTCTCATAAGTCGTGGAAATCGTATGTGGACGATCAGCAGTCGGTGGCAGAGTATCCACAACATCCTGGGAATGTGGAGGCCAAGTAGAGACGGCATGCGTCGCATTAGTCGCATTGGAGGCCTGGCAATTCAACAAGAGATAAATAAATTAGCCATGGAACAGAATACAGAATGCAGACGAGAGACGGACACAAGGAATCGATTTTTAATAAAAGTAATTAAATAATTATAAATAAATGAAAACCTGTGTTGTTAGCGCTGGCGATGAGCAAAAGCCACTATCACTGGATTCACCAGGTTTCAAGCGAATTGCGGGCGTTACAAACTAAAGAAACAAAAACACAAAAGACAAAAAAACATTTTGATGAAAACCCAAAATTAAACATAAAAATGCCAATGAAAAAATAAGCAAAAAACAACATTTTATAACAAAAATATTTCTGAACTATTTCTGGTTCTATGATCTGATTAAGAGCTGGTTTCTTGATGACGGAATATTGGGTAAGGAATGATATTAAAGACTTATATATAAAGTTATCTAGATTCTCATTTAGGGTATCAAAACTATTCCGAATTTGGTTAATTAGTGTTGCTTGGATGCTAATCAGATCATAGTTATATGAGTAAAATATAATTTTGTTGTTTTGTTGCGCAGTGTTTGCTGGATGAAGAGACGAACCTGCGACAAGGAGCGCTGATAGTGCAGATGACCCGGCGAATTGCTGGAGCCGCTGCTGTTCATGCTGCTGATGGAGCAGACAGAACTCTTGCGGGAGCCCAAGGAATTGGAACAACCGCCGCCTTGAGAGCCGGACCCACCGCCCGGCGACTCAGGATAAAGATTAATGCTAGCCTTAGCATCATGTATGAGCTCCTCTGAAGCCTGCGGCAGCACGCTGGGTTCCTTAGTGACCAGAGCAATGGACTGCATAGCCTCCTGAACATACAGAAAAGAGACATATTAGTGGGCATAATTGAGTGGTTTACTGCAGCTTAGACTCACCTGAAGATGTCCTAGCTCGGACATAACTTCACACTCTTCATGCACAACCGGTTGGAGCATGTGAACAAAGCTGCAGTAGCGTAGTCTCTCCTCGACCATAGCAGCCCGCAACGACTTCTTTTCCACCTCCTCCAGCTCCGCTCGACGCAGTGTAACATCCTGCATGTGCGAATCCATCAGAGATTGAAGACCATTATCCGTCTGACCCTTGCGTGCCTTCTTCTGCAGACGCAGCGTATCGCTGGAGCGTTTCTTCAACTCACTACGACACCGCTTATATTCTTTGGCATGATCCTTGTCAATGGTGGCCACCGTGCGCTTCCAATCCTCGATTTTATCCTGCAGCGGCTGCACCAGGCAATCCATAATTGCGCCTGTAAACGTCTTTAAACGCGTCTCCACAGCCTTGTGGCGCAGACAGACCCGAGTCAAAGCAGTGCCAATCTCCTTGGATGCACCTGTAATCGAACCAAGAAATTCAATTAAATGACTGTTAGACCCAGAGATGGAATTGTCAAGGAGATGGCTCCCATTGTATAACCCTTGTTTCCCCATTCCCAATGGTTACAGGGTATAATTACGTGAGGCTGAGCAACGGAAATGTTTGTTACTCTGCGAATGGTTACTTATTGCAGTTGTCGTGTGCATTTCCAGCTCAGACACGCCAACTTGTCTGGACGTCGCTTCAATTTTCCTCAGGCTTGGTGGTTGCATGCCACACGAAGTCGGTCAACAACCGGTCTCTTTTCCTCCCCTCCCCTCTTCTCTCCACTCCTGTCTCTTCCAGCTGTCTGCTGCCTTGCTGCCTGTAGTATCATGTCTCGTGTGTGCCCATTATGCCAGCTACTGCTACGCTTTGAGGCAACGGCAACGGCAACAGCTTATCAAGCCAGGACAAGTGACAGGAGGAACACATGGCTAATAATCTATGCAAGCAGCTCCTTTTTCTGGCCCAAATCAAATTATCAGGCTGAGAATCAGCCTGGGAATGCTATTAGCCTATTGATTTCTGCTTGCTCTTCTCTCATACAACACAGAATACGTCGAAGACATAAATACTCTTCCAGCCAAAGCATCACTCAACTCTCTTTCCCTCTGCGAAGGGTATTAGAACTAAGTACTCCATAATGTGATACTAAAGCAAATACCACTTTATTCACGCCTCAAATCCAAGTTAATTGAATAAAAGATACCAAAAATAGTCGACCAACCCGCCTCACATTCAACCACCCACCCAATGGGAACCAGAAGGCCTGTGCAAATTCTTTGCGTTTTCACCCTCATTCGTCGTTCGTCCTTTCTGGGGGAGGGGAGGAGCTCCCATTAAGTACGCAGAGGACAATTGACACTTGTCCTGGAACTGCTTGACCGAGCAGAGCACCCGATAGCCTCCGCTTAGGCATTAAGTCCAAGTGCTTCTCTCAACGAGCACCACTCTAAGCCAAGTAACCAAGTAACCACTAAAACTAATGAATCCATTTAGTAAGTGCAAAGTACAGTTTTTGGCACACAGCTGACAAGTTCCGCCCATTCGAAAGGGCCAAAAACAAAAAGGGTGGCCAGACATAACCTGGCTACACTGAGAGAAAAGTATGCCAAATATACTAAAGGAAAATAACTTTGGTTGACACCGAATGAAACGTCTCTGCCTGCAGTTAAAATGTATTTTTCTTGTATTACATTTGTTTCCCTCAGTGTAGCCATAGTCCTGCCAACATTTACATATGCAGTTAGCCACAGGGAAAGTGCAGAGCACGCAGAGAGCTCACAGTGGATCAATAAATGCTAATGAGGCGCAGCGAGACAGACAGACAGACAGAGGCAGAGGCAGAAATGAAAACAGGGGAAGGAAACAACAAAGGCAGACAAACAATTTTCAATTTGTACGAAAAAGTCGAAAAGACAATAGATAAATAATGAAGAGCAAAGGGAATTGCAAAACGAGAATTTCCATATTTAATACGCGAAAAAGTGAAATTCGAGACATTAATTACACAATTCATGCGTTAAATAAATTATAGAAAAACATGCGAATCGGGGGAATTCAAAGACGAAATGGGTATTGGAATATTTAATCCAGCAATGTAGGAAAATATTATATGGAACCCAAAAGAATATCCAACTCTGAGTACTCCATTTAAATGGGTATAAAAATATATGTTGCCCGTTTTCTCTTCCTGTCTGTTGTCTGTGGTCTTTGATCTCTCGCCTGGCTGCCCACAGGCAAACTAAATCCAAGTGGCAATTCCCGACTCCCGTTCCCGTTCCCAATTCTCGATTCTCGCTTCTCAATTCCCGATTTTTATGCCCGCCCAGGTGAGCAGGAGCAGCATTGCATAATCAGAAATGAGCGTGAAGCACAAGTCGAGAGGGAGCCAATAAATAAATAAATAAACAAGTAACATTTCTATCAAGTCAACAATGATCGAATAGCATATACTCTGTAGCCGCTGCTTTTGCCAAATAAATGTAACAGCCTTGTCTCTTAGCCGTCTTTCATATTGATCTTCGCCCTAAGCATAGAGTCTTTGGCTCTGAGACTCTCAGTGATCAACCCGAATTGATGTATTCTCTTCATGGGATCCCTGCTAGGCTATTAAACTCTTTTTATCACTTTCATCGCCTACAGGGCATACAAAATAAATATAAATAGCATGGCAAAAAATGCGTGTGTAATAGAATAGAACCGAGCTGAACAAACAGGCGTGAAATGTTGTTGAAAAATCAGATCGATGACCGACGTTGACTCTCGGCGAACTCTGAGCATAAATAATAGATGGAAGTACTCAAGTATCGCGAGTATCGAGTATATTGAGGAGACGTGCGGGGGGAAACAAATGCGGGGGCGGTCAATCCGTCAGTTGTTGTTCTTCTTCTATTTCGTTAACGACTTTTGAACTTACCTCTGGAATTGGTGGCCGCATCGGCGATCTTCTGGAAGGCATCCAGAAAGGCGGCAATTGCCTGAATCTCAGCGCTGTAAACAGACAGAAAAGCAAACAAATAAATGATTACATAGTAAATGGTAAATGAATAGAGAAAAAGAGGGAAAGAGATGCCATTGATTATACGACTATGGCAGCAGATTCAACTGAAAATCTAATAAACTTTGCAACAGACTTTATATTGGCCGTGGGCGACATTTCAATTGAAAATGGCAGAGCCAGACGGACAGACAGGCAGACGGACAGACGGTAAGACAGGCTGTCCAAAGAGCAAAGCTGATGAAGATGAAGATGCTGGCTTAGTCCCAGGCTGGCTACACTCAGAGAAAGAAAAGCATTCCGAGTTCTAGTGATTCTGTTTGGAAATTCTTTTTTAAACAAAAAGAAGAATTCTCTCTACTTTTCTCCCAGTGTACTGAGATCTTTCTCTGCCGAGCGTTTCAGTCAACGTTGCGTATGTGTGTCAAGCGCATTGAGCAAACACTTGGCAAAATTTCTGTTTCTGTTTCTGTTTCTTCCTCTCTGAAGGGGCCAAAGACAACAAACTTTGAGCATGATTTCAGCCCATGATTAATGCAAATTGTATGCTTTATACATACGCTACAGCCATGTCTACCTATCATTTCTATATAGTAAATAATGCAGATATATGCCAGCCAGACAGACACGCAGACAGACAGACAGACAGAGAGACAGAGACAGCTGCTGCTGGCGTCACAAATTGGGGCCAAGTCTGAGCATAAAAAACTACTAAAAAAAACAAAACAAAAATCTGTATAAACAAAACGAGAGAAGAAGACGCAGAGAGTCGAAGAGTCGGAGAGTCGAAGAGTCGGAGAGTCGGAGAGTCGCGTCGGTGGTCGAGCCAGAGCCAAAAATAATCATACACTGAGCAGGAAATGGAGGGCATAAAACAGTTTTCGAGCCACTTTTCAGCCATAATAATCATCAAATAATCAGACTTTTGTTTATCCAACTTCTTGTTTATTTCAAGCAATTTCGCAATGTTGCAGCAACTTTTTCCCCCAGCAACCCGCCACTCGCAGCGCGATACTCTACTTACCGCAGGCATGTGTGCAGCTTGCTCGCCTTTGCCACGAAATCCTCCCACAGTGGCGTTGTGTTCTGAAAGAAAAGAAAATAAATATTATTATTATTATGGCTGGATTATGATACGGAATTGGAGGGTTCTGGTTATTGTTCATATTTTTAAATAAATAAATTAAATTTATATAAATAAATGCATAGAAGACCATTAGTAATATTTAGCTGAGCAAATTGACATTTATTGATTGATTCCAATTTTATTCCTAGGCAAATAAATGTAGCAGAAAAAACAGCAATAAAAGCCAATCAAATGTGTCGTGTGCTGCCAATTTGTGACCCTAGACATAAAAAACAAGGGAATACAAATATGCTCGACTAGAAACTACCCTGCAACAGAACTGCTGCATATAAAGGCAGCTGAACAAAGAGTGTTTCAACCAAGTGACTGGCTATAAAGGGTTATAGCCAAATGTTTATTATATTCCGTTTTAATACACAAAACTATCAATATAATACGCCTTCTTGGACACTTTTCTACAGGGTATACAAGTCTCAAAATGTCCAATAAACAGCTGATCAAAGAGAAATGACTTTTATATTATTTTATTTATAGCTCCCAAATAAAAACCTAGCCAAATGTGTGTACGTGTTGGCCCAATCGCAATAGGGAATAGAGCTGAAAAGCAAAAAAAGGTCAGTAAACCAAAACAAAAAAGGGCCAACAAATTGGTTAATAAAAAAGGCAATGAGATGTGAGACGTGAATTGGAAATTACCTTCAAATTTAACCAAGTTTTAGGCAATTAAAGAACAAACTTTAACTTCGTAGAAAGAAGCGTCTTTAAACTGAAAACCTTTGCATACTTTTCGGCTTCTTTACGGCTTGCCAATTTGCCCAAAATTCGCGTATTTGGTATCAGAATTGGCTTGTTAAAACTTTTCAAAGGGAAGCTGAAACACAAAAAGTGATTGACAGACCTGAAAACATGAGACTTTCCATGTTACTCTGAGGGGAGGCGATGAGGAGCTATGAGGGGAAGTAATTTATATATATTTATCTCTTCGTTTAATGCGACTTTTGTTGTCTGTGCATTTCATTAAATCTGATGAATTTTAATTTAATGAATTTAATTCAACTCAATTGGCTGCATTTCCCTGAATGATATCAAACAGGGCAGAGAAAATACTAGACGGAACGCTTAGCAGTACAGTAGTAACTCGATATATAGAAACTTGATCAGTAAACGTTTCATTTATCGGGTGTCTACTGCTCATTTATCAGCCTGTTGATTTTATAAGGTGACAAACAATTAACAGCTCAGCTCAGCTCAGCTAGCGGCCCTCCTGCTGCCCTCGTGTTGACCATGAACTTAATTAAAGCCATTTGGCGCAGAAGGGCTGCTGCTGTGCCTGCAGCTGCCTGCAGCGTTGATTAATTAAGTTTTCCTCTGTTTTTAATAAATGCAGTCAACAGGTAAGCGCAATGAAAGTAGAATCGATAGGCCAACGACCAGCAAGCGCCTAGGTAAGCAATTTAATGGCTGATCACCTAAGATTCTCACAGCAATACCAAAAACAAACGAGCAAGCAGCAGGTGTCTTCACTGCGCCGAATATTAAATACACTTTCTATTTATTTATAAGAAGATTTACCCAACAGTTTACCCAATTTCATTTGCCAGAGCGAAAACTGAGAGGCAGACAGAAGGACATAGCTATAAAGACTCGTTTCAGCCTCCTCTTTAATAATACAAGTGCTCACTGGGATCTCAGATGGCTTCCTCAATGCATTGCACATTCGTTGACAAAGCTATAATACCTTCTGGAAGGGAATGAAAAGAAAAACCACTGAAAATATATGGTCAAAACCACAAGCCGAACTGAACGAACAGCAGGAACAAAACACAACGAGTTGCGAGTGTTTTTTATACTCTTTTTTACCAGTTTCATTGTCAGACCATAAAAGACAAACGGCAGCAAATTGCGCGAACCATAAAAAGCGGGCCGAGATTTATACATAATTTGAGAATGATCGCAAGTAAAGAAGCGCACAAATGGTCAATAAAAGTGAAAACGGGTTTACAAGCACAGCAGAAAAAAAAGAGTCAACTAAAAAGTCGTTTTGGCCATTCTTCTATATATTATTTATTTTATTATTTACTCGGCTTTTTCTTCTTCAATTACAGAAGCAAATTGACATTGAAAGCGAGCGGCCGTTGATAAGCGAGCGATGACAGCATCAACAGTTGACTTGAATTGAATTCAGTTGAGTTGAATGAATGCTTCAATTTAATGCCTCAGTCAATTGCTGAAAAAGTGCCACAAACAAAATTTGTTTCAATTCGGTTCCATTTCGAATCAATTCGACTCGATTCGATTCGATTCGATTCGATTGTTTGTAGCCCTTTTTTTTTGGCAAAGTTCCGAAAGGCCTAAAAGGAAAAGGAAAGGGCAAAGGAAGAGGAGGAGGGAGAGGAGAAGGAGGAGGAGCGGGAGGCGGAATACAATGCAATTTGAATTTGCTTTCGATTTCGCATTTCGAATTTTGCATTGAAGCGCATAAAACAAAACAAAAGTAAAAATACAAATGCCAATCGGCAAAATCCATTTAAAAGCCAAACAAAATCGAGACTAGACGCCGAGGGGGAAAGGGGGGGGCATTGCATAAAAAGGTGACGCCGCGGCGAGTGCATTGAGCCGCCGCATGAAAAAAGGTGCAACAACAACAAAAAAAAAAAAAACACTGAACGGAAATCGATTTCGGTTATTTCTGCAAAGCATTTTGCTGCATAACAACAACAAAAAAGAAGAGGAAAATGCTGAAAGCACACCAAGAAAAGGTCGACTACCAAATACCCTTTCAGCAGTCTGCGCCTAGTTTAATTCTCCATTCAACCCCAGACTAAGCTTACTCTTACCAACGATTATACCCGACTGACATTAGTTTTACAGGGTATCCTTTTCGTACTCGTAATGGGCTCCCCAAAGTGGCATCTAAACGATAATAAAGCCGCTTCACGTCAACTGACGACTGCAAAAGGTTTATAATTCATAACACGACGACAATGCAGTCTACAGAGACGATACGCGGATTGGGGGGATCGTTCGTTAGATCTTGGCACTGGGACAGACAGTCCCCCATTTGCTGTAGAGAGGCGGAGGGCTGTCTGGGGTCTCGACAGGCTGTCTGAGCTGCTGGCCTTATATGGCATTTCACGTATTATTTTCCTTTTATTTCGTATTTTATATTTGGTTCTGTGTTCTCCTCTCAAATCGTGGTGGGCTCCACCAGTCGATGGATCACTTGACCTACCCCAATCGATTGTATGTTAATGCCTCTCAAGCATTAAGGAGTCGTCTATTCCATATTCTTCTTTTTAATATGGAATACTCTTTAGATTTCAGAATTAATCAGGAATATTAAAGAATTTCAATTCTCTTGAACCCCCCGAAATAATGGGCATTACGTGGGTTGTATAACACTAAGAAACATCTAAATTTGTGGCACAAGGCAAGCGATAGCGATGATAGCTCAAGGCGAAGCGATTTAACTGCAAATAAACCCAAAAATCTATTAAAAATCACACGATTTCCGGATGATTGACAACGCGTGGCACAATCCGACGCAGCCCACATGCAATTTTTGCGATAGTCAAAAAAAAATATAGGAAAATATTTATACAAATATTTTTATTCAACAACAACTCGATTTGGTGACAACAGCAACAACAACAACAACAGCAGCAGCAGCAACAACTTGATAAGCGTCTTTGGCTCTCTGAAGTGGCCTGAACACTGCGTGGGCATCGTCGTTATGTCGTTATATCGTTACTTTTTGACGTGACTTGGACTTGTCGGCGGCATTTTATGAATGAAAATTTTGAGCATTATTTGCAGCCTTTCCAGCTGCCGCTAGACCCATTTACAGATCCCGTACCGAGTCGTAACGCCCGGTCACTCGCACACAGAACGACTAAAACCTACTCCGAAGCACACGCAAGGCTGTCATTACGAATATTATGAGCCAAGTTGATGGCGTTGGCGTTGGCGTTACAAAGTTGACTCTCCTCCTCTGCGCCTTAAACTCGCATGTTAACAGCTTTAAATACCCTGTAAATAGGAGCGAGCCTGAGGTTGTCTAAACAGAAATGTAACCCAAGTCCAAACAATCTTTTAAAGAAATGTTCTCTAGGTCAGGCTACAACTTATGAGGTTTTATTGTCTACAGGGTATCTGCTAGTCCAGCACTCGCTTCTGCAGTCTTTTTTTGTTACTTATGAATGAATCTTTGTTAGTATTGAAGCCCATGGGCTGTGTGTGTGGCCATTAGAAGCTTCATTTTGAAGGCTTAGTCTTACGACTTACATTAAGCTGAACCCACAACAAATTGGGGAACGGGTCAGTCGAATATGTGAATACAGTCAGGAGCCAAGAGTATTCACGGGTTGATTCATATAATCAACTGATCCATTGTGAATTTGCAACGCAGCCCCGAAAGAAGAAAAGTAGGCAACAACAATTATTTCGAGTGCAAAAGCCAAACACTTTCCAGTTTTATGGCTGTAGGCGACCGGTACGAGTACCTGGGTATTCATGAGTGTCAGTATGGGTACTCGTATTCGTATCTGTATCTATTAAACTGCAACTGTGCGAGACACCTAAAAACCCACAATTTGTGCCACCAAACAACGGCAGCAGCGATAGGCGGGGCAACAAAGCAACAGCAGCAGCAGCAGCAGCGGCTGCAAGCAGCGCCCAGCCAGAGTCTGCCACAAACTGGAAAGGTTCTCACACAGACACAGACACAGCCATAGTCACAGAGGCACACTCTTAGCTATATATATACCTAGACAGCTGGCATTATAAACTCTTGATCTTTCCAATAGCCTACAAACATCCTACACGAGTTTAAAACGTTGCTCGAAAAAGTTGCCTCAGCTCTCAGCTGCTTCACAGCCATTCATGCAACAATTCGTTGTTGTTTTTAAGCCAGCGGCCTAGGCCTGGGATTTTTCTTAGGGAGGGAGACTCAAATAGTCTTCTCCTTCATAAATCATATTTCTCCTCCTCATAAGAAAGACGATTCTGAATTGAAACTGAAATCAAGTCAACTGATGAACAATCAAACAGATTTCTAATAACTTTATTTATAATCAAAGGAAAGATTTTTAAGTTTCATTTAGGGGGCAGTAAACCCTCTAAAAATGAGATCCCTTTTACTACGTACGCCACTGCATTTGGTTGTTTGATAATTTTTCCCTGGCCTGTGAATCTTAGCAAAAAGAGGAGATGGGTTTGGAAACTGGGAGCTGGGAACTGAGAACTGGAAGCTGGCTGGCCAAACGGGTTCAACTTCAACTGCAGCCACGTCGCGTCGTCCTACATTGCATTTTTTGGGTTAGAAAAGTTTTTTCCGTCTTTGTTTTTGGCACAATATGCAAATCGAGTGGCAGTGGCAGAGGCAGAGGCAGAGGCAGAGGCAGAGGCTTATTTTTTATATCTCATGGCTCTTATGACTAACGGCCACAAAGAGGAGAGTTCTACCAATTGATTTTTCTGCCATACATTGCCATACGTTGCCATACGAGCGCCTGGGGCAATAAATCTGTTGCCTGTTGGAAAGAAAAAATCGTGCGCAACTAATTTGCACCTTTTTGCCAGATTTCTGTCTTTAGAAAGTTGCACACAGGTTATATACGAGTCTATACTATATATATAGATACATATATATTTATATATAGAGTAGATTTTATGTATATCAAGGAATTTCGGATGAAAGTGTTGCAGCGAGACAAGCGCCTTGATTGAATGCTCTTTAGAATTGTGATTGATGACGATTAGAAACCTATTTCTTAATTAGTTTTAAAAATGATGTGAGATTCAGCCTATGATACTTTCATTTAGAGTTTTACAGGGTATTTCGACAAGCGTAACACAAAGTTTGTTGAACTAAGACAAAGGGGCAATTGGCCTGCTAGCAAATCATTTCAGTTCAGTTGAAATGAGTTGGCAATAAAATTGAATTGAAATGGAAATCGAATTCGAATTCGAAGTCGAAATACCAAAGAGATATTAAAAGCGCAGCCAATTGCCAGACGCCACGATTTTTCTATAGCATTCATCAAGTAATTTAATAACTGACAGCTGTTAAATTTGCATATGCCATTTGCCATAGACTCGATTACAATACGAGCATAAAACCGATTAGAAATTGCCACATGGCGGCGGCCAAGACGGCGGAATACTGGTAGCAGGGACTGTAAAGCTAGCTGCTATTCCATGTAACTCAAAACGGCCTCTGTGGCTTGCAACATGCGCCTTGTGCCATGTGGCATCAACGAAACGCTTGAAGAACTCTTTGGGCGCACACACAACGAACAGTCGAACAACGAACAATAAACAAAGCCAACTCGAATGACAGTTGAATGACTGTTGACATCAGCGCGTGCCACTGCCACAAAATCCAATAGGGGGATTATAATAATCCTTGGCATTTGCCTCACAGCTAAACCCCCTCAAATCCACCAGCCAATCAGCCAGATTGAAGCTCTGTCCAAACCAAATGGGTTAATACGAAGACAAACACAATAATACGCTATATAAGGATGGTTGTATCGACTGATGAGAGACTCCTTCCTTCATTCGGGAAAGAATTTAAATACCCCCTAAAAGGGATTTACCATAAATCCCCATTTAAAAGACTCGGAACTATTGTAGAATGTTGGTGAGTAACTCTACAGATGAATAATCACTGATGAATAATTGCACTTAAAATGCCTCACTGCAAATGATTAGAGGAACAATTAAATAATTAAAGATTTGCCACAATGCGAAAGTTTTATTTGAATACAGCATAAAAAGATCCCTTTTAGAATCTTTTTCTCAAATGCCTTTTGAGCCCTTTACTGTTGCTATTTGAATGGGGATTTATAACTTTTCAAAATCTCCCTTTATCTCCAGGCAAATACTGGTGGGACGCTTGACATTCTGATCATCAAAGGCCTCCATGGTGAGGACGATCTTGTAGTTTCCATTGAATGAACTGCCACGAACATTGTGGAACACCATGTTCAGATCGAAGGGTTCATGAATCAGCTTGGCCTAAGGAAGGAAGCAGACAAGCAAAATATATAGAGAAAAAGAGGAGACATCTCTGCTCACTTACACCCTTGTGGTGAAGGCATTTTTTCTTCATCTCATCCGTGTCCTTGACGTATCTGGTCCAATACTTGAACCAATACTGATCCTTATCGTACATAATATTGCAGAAATCATTTGTGGCTATGCTGAAGATGGTTGGTTCCCATACTCCGCGCTCAAAGTGCATTAATCTGGCAGAAAGCTTAAATGAGGTTGGGTTGTTTAGTGGGATCTCTTGATGTGTTTATAGAGAATATAGCTTGTATTACCGCAATGCGATCATTCGGCTGAATATCCCAAACACACGTCGTGGTGCCTTCAATGTGAATATTATCACCTTCTAGCGACAATTCCAGTTCTTCCAAATCGAATAATCCATGGACATCGAGTGCACCAGGAGGCGCTTCCTTGCAGCTCAAAAATATTTCCGGATCATCAATAAGCATCTTATAATCATGGGCCAGCACGCAGTGGCTCAGACTACGGCTGAGCAGCAGCAACAATACTCGTATTTTCCACATTTTAAGCCCGAATCAAATCGAATTTCGTATGCCATCAGTCAAGCTGGTCAAGCTCCATTTATATAGAGTTCGAAATGCGATTAAATTCGTGTCATTCCCCAGTTAATTAGAGACACATTGTAACGGGGCCTAATCAATCAAGTTGTTGTTTACACTGCAACATGTTGCAAATTAACACAACTCGCTGCGCTGCTCTGCTCCTGATATCATCTGGAACACGACAAACTACTTCCACTCAGAATGGAGTACACTGGGAGCAAACACTGGCAATAAGCTTAAGCTCGAATTTCTAGGGTATTTTATACTATGCAGGTATAATCTGATTCTTGAACTTTGCGCTGACATTGAAAGCTGATTAAATTCATTTGGCTAATCCACACAGACAGCCGTAGAGACAATCCCAGCCACTCAGCCAGACATATTATGCATAATTGGGCGTGTAGATAACCCGATGATGATGTTGATGATAATGATGAGGATGGGGATGGGGATGAGGATGACGCCACTCCCACACAGTTAATATACTGCACACGAGTGCGATTTTATCGAGTATATTTTTGACTATGTCTCGAGTGGAATTTCATATAAAAATAAATTATAATTAATTGCAGCCCGTGTAGAATACCCGCAGTAATACATATTTACAGGGGCTTAGGGGGGATTCTCGACTTTTTGTCCCATTAAAAACTGACATAAAAATCAGAAATGTTTCAAATTTACATTAGACCCCCTGGGAACTATTTCTGCTTACGCCACTGGAGCTTCAATTGCAATTCAATCACGCCACACAATTTCACATCATGCACAACATGTCAAAATGCCAAGCTAAACGAGAGTCTCCCCCTCGCAGCGTCAGCAGCAGCAACAGCAACATCCCAGCAGCAACATACCAACAACAGCAACAGCAGCAGCAACAGTTGCCCGGCCCGCAGTTTAGTTTAAACAATAATGCAAAGTAATTAATATAACGAGAAAAACGAACTCCTCTGTTGACTCTTCTCTAGTCAACAATGCTCCGCTCTGAGGGCATTGTTTGTGGCGCCTCAAGAGGAAACGCTTTTCGCATG
Organism: Drosophila repletoides; assembly: GCA_018150835.1. NCBI lineage: Eukaryota > Metazoa > Arthropoda > Insecta > Diptera > Drosophilidae > Drosophila > Drosophila repletoides. Next base: position 715,026 of record JAECWQ010000089.1, read on the forward strand.
CCTCAGATTACACTCTCCTCCACACGATCCCATCACCAGACCAGCCTGCTGTAAGTGAGAAGAGCCCCCATTTCTGTTGTGTGAAATTCAATTTACGTCGACTCTTTTTTTTAAACAAAAGATCTTCGACGAATATCTGACACTCACTTTCCAGCACTTGATCCACAGTCTGAATGATATTCCTATTTGATTCACAGTCTGAATATATTTAGATTCAAAATACTCGTATCTAAGATTGCTTGAATATTCAAAGGTTTCCAGAACGAACAACTCTGCAGATCTGAAGTACTTTCCCTAAGAAGAAAACGCCAGTTTTAAGTGTTAAAATTGTGACTCATTTCTAGTCCGTATACTCTGTGTCGTCATATTACAGGGTATCTGAGTGGGCTATTCTTGGACATAGAAAGCAGGCGTGGCACAGCCTTGTACCAGATTTTTCCTAGCTAGTTAGCTGGCTCACATCCTGCGCACTTCCTGCACTCTACTAGAGTGGGCCAACAATATCGGATGGGTTTTCTTTCTAAGCCAAATACAATTGCATTCACTGTGCCATTTCACATACAGTCGAGTCGCGAGGCGCGAGTCGAGTTGCGGCCTTGAATGCGGCTTTTAGCCATTTTCAAGCTGAGCAACACAACGCAACGGAGAGAGAAAAACGAGATGTTGTCATACCAATGGTAGCAGCAGCAATACGAGTGAATATATTGCGTCATTCAGTCGCTGTTGCTGTTGTTGTTGCTGTTGTTCAGGTTCAGTGCTATAAATAAATACTTATTAGCTAGAAATATATATAGATAAATTGGTCTACGAGTATCTGTATCTATATCTGCGTACTGCAAATACAGCCCACACCCCACAGCCCACAGCCCACACAACAGGCAGAGGCGACAGAAGGAAAAGAAAAACATTATTTAAATCTAAAATTACTCAAAGTAACCAAAGAAAATTCTATCCAATCAAGAAAGAAAAGTCTGAGACAAATTATTACTAAAATCATTGATAATTCACACCCTATAAAATTATTAGAAAGAAAAAATGAATTTCGCCCAACGTGGGGCTCGAACCCACGACCCTGAGATTAAGAGTCTCATGCTCTACCGACTGAGCTAGCCGGGCAGTTGGCTGCGAGGCGGCCAAGAGCCAACAAGCTGTTTAAACATCTGCCAAGAAATAATATTAAAATAAAACATTTGTTTTCATCTTATTTCAATTTTTTGGGGCTTTTCTTCTCGTATTCACCATAAAACTCCATAACCGGAATGCGGCCTTCCAAAGTGGCCCAATTTGAATGCAGATTCGTTTTTATATTGGTTAATTAATAATTAATGAATTAAGTGTTAAAACAAATTCAGGCGTTTGCATCGAAATTATCAAATTAATTTACAAATTCATATGCAAATACCTGGCTAACTCTGGCTTACCCTGGGCTCAAACAATTTCACAAGCAACAAAAGAGCCACTGGCCAGAAGAGGTAGGAAAAGGGGTGAGTTCGAATGAGGGGGGCGAAGACTAAAGTAATTCGTTGGTTTCAAAGGACGAGCTGCTTTGGTGGCTAATTTAAAATGCATGTTGACTGAATTTCCAGATACAAGAGAATGCCATTAGAGTAGTTGGTTATTGCATAGAAATTAAATCATCAGGAGCTTCTCATGACCTCAATAATTAGTCGAGCGCCTCGTTGGCAGGACACGGAGCCATATAAAGGAAATAAGTCCTACACGGAGCTCTTCATTTCACCATGGAACATCAGAAGAGCGAGAATACTAAGAAATCCAGTACAGTACAGAGAGAGGAGCACTCGAATAAGGAGCACGATTGGTGGGCCGAATTGTGCCAGGAATCGGCTGTTCATGGCATGCCATATCTGGCCAGAAAGGATCTCCATTGGATCGAACGCATATTCTGGCTTCTGACGATTGTGGCAGCCACTTACTATGCCATCAGCAGCTGCTATTCACAGTGGGAAAGGTATCGCAATAATCCCATTGTCTACGAATACGAATATATCTACATGCTGCGCAACTTTCCCTTGCCGGGGATTACCTATTGCACGGAGTTTCCTGAAACTGAGCCAACAGATGCACTGATCCACAAGTAAGCAAGAAGAGGGTATTCCTACTACAATCCTCTAATAATATTCCTCTTCTGCAGCACCTGGGGCATAGATACAGCAAAGGAAGCAGAGAAGACCAAATACTATCATAAATTTTTGCATACAATAAATGTTCTGCACTACGATAATCTGGAGATATTGGAACCGTATGAGAATGATACTACTCTGAAGAATCTGAGCTTTGTCGACTTGTTGCGGAGTCTGAAGAAGAATGTCTTAGTAAACCTCAATGCAAAGCCCGAAGAATTCGGAGAGATATTCACGGAAATGGGCCTCTGCCAGACGACAACCCAGCTGAAGCTGAAGAAAGGCGGAAAATCGTGTGTATACTGAGAATTTCTTGGAGTTCCAATTCCCTGTAAAAATACCTCTATAATATTGCAGGAGTATTCATGAATTTAAGCCTGTCAGCAATTGCACCTATTTCGGCAACTGCCAGGTCCAGGTGAAGCCCAATCACAACTATACCATAGTTTATTTGGTAGGTATTCTGGCTTGCTTGAAGTTCCACTTATCTAATCCTAATCTCAGTTCATTCATGATGTAAATGAGGTGATGCTTCCCCAGGATCGACGCACAGTGAGCATCTATACGGGCACCAAAATCTTCTACTCAATAAAAGTTCGACTCAATCCCATTTCCTCCGAGGAGGAGGTAAGCCATGTGCCGATTGCCTATCGCAAGTGTCGCTATATTCAGGAGAATAATCTCAAATATTTCACGGCAAGTTTGATTAGATAGATTGATATCAAGATACATTTCGATCGATTCTTTATAGGCCTATTATCCCAGTGTTTGTCGTCTGGAGTGCCGCATCAATGTGGCTCTGGCTTTGTGCAACTGTAAGCCCTTCTTCTACAGCGCAGCGCCGCATGCCTCCATTTGTGATATAACCGGAATGCTGTGCCTCGTCCGCCGTAAATGGCTGGATAAGCCCTGTGACTGCATGCCCCTCTGTCAGGAGAATAGTTTCATTCTCACTGAGGATCTCGGCCAGAGTAATGTGAGTCAAGCAATAAAGTTCCCATAATTCATATAATTCATATAAGGAATCCTCAACAGGGCGGGGATGAGTATAAGGGAGAAGGATACGAGCGCGTTATCCAAATTCTAATGGAAATGCCTAAGATGGGCATGAAACGACGTGTCGTTTTCAGTACAGATCAGCTGATCATGTCCTTAGGCGGTGCTATTGGCCTCTTCATGGGTGCCAGCTTTATGACCATCTACGGACTAATATATCTCGCTTTGTATTTCCTGGTCGTCAAGTGCAAGTGCCGCCCGAGGCTTAAGAAGGACAAAGAGGCGCCCTATCCGGTGGCTTAGGCAACGAATATGCCAGGGAGTCTCAACGAAAGAAGATCCAATATATCTAAAATTTCTAAATTTCAAGAGCTCAAACAAAAGACTCATCCACAGTAAACCTTTTTGGACACGTTAAGAAAACTTAATTATATTAAAGTAGAGACAAATTTTACTGTTTATGACGTCGGTATTAATAAGCTTAATGTGCTTATAAAAACCTTTAAGAAACACGCGACAGACGAGAAGAGAGGAAGCCAGAAAAGTGTCAGCGGGCAAAGAAAGCGTCGGTTAAGGCGAATTTCACTTTTGCAAACAAGTCGCGAGTGCCCAACTAAGAGATACTCTGTAATCAGGTCTGGTGCTTGAACTAAATAGTCGCCTGATGAATATTAGGTATATATACCTTACGTTTTGCAGTGCACAGAATGCATATACCCTCTTTTGAAACGTATTTTCAAGGGGTATAATAAGAGTTTATGCAGCTGAAGTTGCGCATCTAACACTCTTGTTTTGTTACACATTGAGCAAGCGTCATCAAATGCGCGACAATTTGCCTAAATGACGAACTGACTGAGAGACTGACTGACAGAGGGACAGACGGACAGATTCTCGGATTTCCAGTCGCTTTAAGCCATCATTTTAAAGTCGTCAGCCGACAGTCGTAAGGGAGTCAGCCGTGCGAGACGCGCTGAAAAGTGAACAACCTTTTAAAGTGCGGCACTTGCTTAATTTAAGTTTAGTTGGTTTTTTCTTTCTCTGTTCGGAAGGGGAGAAGTTGATCAACTTTGGACTTGGACTCGCAGCAATCTAATTGAAATTAGCCGCATTTAATTTAATTTAATTGCAGCTACTTGCAACTTTCCGTTAGTACAAAAATTAATTCCAGATTTTACTTGGCGGCATACATTGGTTCTGGTCTGCTGCCATTAAAGATTATACTTTTTCTCCTCCTTTTTTGTATTTTTTGCTAAATATATTGTACATAAAACAGAACCTCAAAGGCAGCCAGACAAAGCGACGCAGCGAAGCAATTAAAACGAGGCCTATTTTAGTAGCTAAGACTAATTTTAATCTGCAAGCCATATGCCACGCCACGCCACGCAACGCAACGGAATGGGTAGAATCTGAATGGGAATCTTTTTTCAAGCTAGATTTGGCGTTTAACTACCCCAATTTCGCATCACTGCTGCTGCATTTGCCCATCTGCTGGAGACGCCACAGACACAAACACTTTTCTGACATTTACATTGGCATTTGGCGAGTGTCTTCAACCTCCAAGATGCACCTCCTCCTCTTTAAGCTCACCCCCTTCCCATTTGCGAAGCAGACTGGCAACTTTTGTCATGAATGGGAGCAGGCAGCAGCAGCAGCAACAACATTGGCAACAGCAACAATGTTGCCAACGCCAATTGCCATGTAACCAAGCGCACCAGCAGCTGTGAGGCACACACACTCACACACACTTGCCACAAATGATGCACATGCTCCAAGGCATGTTTCTGCTCTAATTCGCACACAGGCCAAGCAACAAGCAGCACTAACAACTTGCAACAACAACAACAACATGCAACAAACTTCTGAACAATTGCGTGGCAAACGCGCGCACATTTCCAAATTTTCCAAATGTGTTCAAAATTTTCATAAATAGAGAATGCAACCGGCCGCATCCACAAGGCCTGACAGCCTGACAGCTGCTACAGCTGCCTACCCCGCTCTGCCCGCCCCGCTCTTTATCTCTGGCCGTATTTCTCTACCTGATCCCAAGGTGCGCAACGGGTCTTCCATAGGCCACATAGAGCGCTTGGCAGCGCCAGCGCTGCTGGCATTACGAGCGTATAAATAGCAAAAGCAGCGGCTCACTTTTATCTTTTGCCACTGGAGTTTTTGGCTTTTATTTTGTAGTTGTCTACACTGGCAAAAAAAACCAAACCGAAATAGTAAAAGCTATAAAAAAAATTCCAAAATTATCTCAATTGCAATTGAAGTCTGTTCGAGTAGAAATATAAATTGAAGCTAAAGGGATTTATCTTAGGATATCTTTTTGGAAATATTTCTCTCAGTGTGGGCAGCTGACAAGGCGTTAAAAATACAGCCAAAATGTTCAACACCTGTCGAGTCGGGCAAGTCGGATATGAAAATGGAAAATGGGAAAATGGGGCTACAAAGTCTAGAGGAAAAGGAAGCTGTACGAATACCCCAATATCCCATTCCATTTCCCCTCGGCACATGAACATTTCTTAGCTTGCAACAAAGTGTTGACGGGTGTTGCCTTTGTTGCCTTTCCCTTCAGTTGTCCCGCATAAAAATAGAATTGGAAACACGGGAATTAACTTGTGCTAGCCATAAATTATTCTTGATCTCTGTCTGAAAGTCCTGTTTTAAGTATTTTGTCTAAAGATTAGACTGACAAGAGAGCTTAATCTGCATGAGGCATTGCCTTCCTGGCCAAACAAAAACAAGCGCCAACACATTAAATAATCATTATTATGGGCGGAATGGGGGGACTGGGGTAAGGGGAGCCAGAGGAATCGAAAAGTTCTATCACAAATACCCTTCGAAAGGTCATCTGGCACAAGGTTCCGTGCTAAAAAAAAACTACTTCGAGATATTCGTTAATATATTTAATTGAAATTGCTTTTAAGTTCGTTTATAATAGAAACATTTATGTATGGCGTCATTATTGCTATAAATTATTTATGGGACTGCAATGAGAGACAGAAAAATCAGATATACGGGGAGTATGTAGCAAGAAAATAGCATCGTAATGAGCCAGTAGAGAGGCTATCTGACTATGCGTATACCCTGTACGTTAATAATGCTATAGCACGAAATGTGTCAAGGAAGGATCTATCTCCGACCTCACAGTGTATACGCCCCTCTGTCTGTTTCGATTTGAAATACATCTCTCTTTTTTCTCTTGTGGAACCAGACGTATTAGACCCCTATAGCATATAGCTGCCATAGGAACAATCGGACAATTTTCATATTATTATTCCAGACTGCTGTGTTAACTTGGCTTCGTTGGAATGAACGGAAACAGTGGCCTTTCTTAGCGAAGAGTGGCAAATATTGATTGCTTTATAACTACCCATATTAGCAGCTAATACAGGGTATTAAAAGCAATTAATGATAAAAGCGAACGTATCTTTTTTATTGAATTGAAATGTGCCGTTTGCGCGTAGATTAATTGAAACATTTTTGGCATTTTTTCTTCTTTTTTTTTTGCCACAGCCAAGAAGAAATTAGAAAAAAAATCAATTAGGAGCTAGCTGAAATATTTATTAATGTGCCGAGCCTTGAAAGTTGCATGCCACAGATATATTTTCCCGTATCTTTTATCGCACATCTTTGGCAGCAGTTGGACAGGGAGAAAGAGAGAGGGAGAGAGAGAGAGAGAGAGAGGGGAGGCATTATTTTCCATTCAATTGTTTATCTAAAACTCGTAGGTCGCTTTGTTTATTCGGGTTATACACACAGACTGCACTCTGCTTGACCTTGGCTTTAATTATTTCTTTTTGCTCTTTGCTTTTTGCTGGCTCTGTTTACAACAGAGGAAAAGAATATTTAAACCAAAAACCTAAAACCTAAAACCAGCGTGAGAGTTCTTGACACACTCAGACTCAGACAATGCGTCGTCGGGGCAGTTGCAGCTGCATATGGAGCGATTCTTTCTTTCCTTTCTTCAGTACTCCATGTAATATTAATATCAGAGACTCTGCTGAATACTTTTTATTCTCTCGTAACCCCATCCGTTTAACGAAAATGGAATCTTAGTCGAGTTTGCTGGACAGAGTATCTCCTAGTCGAGCACTTCAACGATGCAAACAAAGGTCTTTCTGATTTGTATTTGGGCCGTCATTTGATAGGGCTCAAGTGTTGTGGCAAGAATATTTACACAGCTGTCAGAAAACTCAATTGTCTATGACAATTGCATATTACACGGTTTTCTGGCACGTGTCCGATTCCGATTCGGATTCGACAGAAAACAAAAAAAAAAAAAACCAGAACAAAACTTTCAATTTCTCGTTTTAAGCGGAAAATAGAAAGCTGCAACAGTTCGTGAGGAAATCCAACTAGTGTTTCCCTCTCAGTTCTACTATTTCCTGGTATTTTACTTCCGCTCTAAAAAGCAATAACTGAAGGATATTTGAATCGGAAACCTACCTTCATATCGTTGACAATCTGCTGGAACAGACTGCCCAGAGCAGAGCTGTCGCGTTCGAGACTGAGATCCATGTTTCCGTCTCTCTGTTTCTATGGGGTTCTGGTTCTATGGCTCTCTGGTTCTACGTCTATTTTGTAGTTCTTCTCTCTTTTAACTGGTTCAATGCAAATCGATCGATCGGATTCGTTTTCGTAAACTCTTTTTGAGGTGTTGTCGGCCGTCGCTTTTGATCTTTGCTCTCTTTAATTTTGATTTGATTTGGAAATTGATTTTGCTCCTCAAAAATCTTCACTCTTCAATGGTTTGGAAACTAATATTTCTTTTAACTTATTATTATTATTCTTGCGTTTCATCGGCATTTTATTCGTTTAACTTTCGCTTCACTTCAGTGCAGAGTTTCGGCAGCGTCTGTAAGAAGAAAAAGGAAATAAGTTAGAAGGAGAAATTCCAGGGAATCACTTAGAATTTTGATATTAAGAGGCAACTGAAATCACTCCAATTCTAAGCCATTTTATAATATCAGCTAAGAGTAATTATCTCCCGAATATAGCGTAAAGATTCGAGTCTAAAATCTTTTTATCAGCTTCTCGCAGATGATTCAATTATATTCAACCACACTTCCGAGTTAATTTTCTGAATTTACAAATACAAAAAACATGTGTAAAACCCATGCCACATGCCACATGCCACATGCTGCATTTCCCGCCAGACAAACTCTCGTAACATAAATTTTCGAAATTTGTCTTGGGCGATGTAATAATGTGCTCGTAAATAATATAATGAAAAATAAAAAATAAAAAAAAAAACTAGCGCGTATTTCAAAACAAAATTATGCTTAATTATGCTTATTAATAAGCTTTTGCTTTGGCCGCGGGGGCCGGGCGGGGGGGAATGGGGCATGTGGTTGTTTTGGGCAACGCGTAGGCGCAACATAAAAATGTGGTTCATATATGGAATATGATTTTCATAGAGTCGGAGAGGGAGAGGGAGAGGGCGCAAGGGGCAGGGAGCACTGAACGGAAAATGAAAGCAATGCAATGTGACCCAAATAATGACGATATCAGAGACTTGTGATTTATTTCCAGTGTAGCTGATGTTGCTGTTGCTGTTGTTCGACAAGTGCTTGGAGGCACTTTAATCATTGCAGGCTAATTGCCGTAATGCAATTGTTGGTAATTATCAATTGTTAATTGATATGTCAGCCATATATCAGTGTGATTGTGCCCTGCAGAGACGTATGCCAAAGGGGGTAAGACGAACTACTTGGCCTTTTCCAGAAGCCCACCCCATTGCCCCCGCCTCTGTTTTGGTGTGTATATTTCTTTACGGACACTGCCAAAGTCAGACAGACAACAGACAACAGGAAGTTGCAACCTGCAGTTGCGAGTCACAGAGTTAAATACGATTTATGAGCATATAAATAATGCCATTAGCCACTCTTCAATCGGAATCGCATTTGGAGTTAGTTGGGCGAAGGAAGTGCTGTGTAGTTGACCTACTTTGCCTTGGGTGGCTCTACGTGTCTGACTCTGCCTCTACTTCTACTTCTACTAAAAAGAAAAGGTTTTATGGTCGATAACATTCATAATAATCGGCAAAACTGTACTTCTCTATTGGCTGAAGGCATAAAAATATTTGCAAGTAAAGAACAAGATATTTTATAGTCCAAAATAAGTTCTAAAATTATTGAAAAAGAAAAACGTTTTTCTTTCAAGTGCTCAATCGACTTCAAATCTGGAGACCACTTTAGCCATTTGGTTTTTAATTCATAGCCCAATCCGAAGCCAAAGCTCGAGTGTATCGAATTATATATAGGCCCAAGTGGTTCAGTGTAATATCGGAAAATAGATGGAGAAATATTGACAAGGCCAGAGAAGCTTCAGCTCAAGTTTAATGGTCACTCTTGAGGCTGCTGCAAGTTGAAAGCTGATTGCTGCAGCACTTGTGGCCTAAGTTGAAGTGTCGCGCCGCTGATTATGACACTTGACAGCAACTGTCAGCGAGTTCTGAACGCGGCAATTACAAACGAGCGAAAGATACAAAGATACAAAGCATACACAGATACAGATACAGATACAGACACAGATATGTTGATACGCAGCACTCACAAAAGATGCAAGTGCGAGGCGAGTGCGAGGCACAAATGATAAATGCGAGGAGTACTTACAACAAAAGCCCAACAACAACAAATGAAAGAGTGCCAGCCAACAAAAGCTGATTGCCTGAGTATCTGTATCTTTCGAGAGTTTCTATGCACTTCTAACTGCCCAGTAGAACTTTAAAGAAGTTCAGTTCTCTCGCTCATTCAGTGAAAAAGAGATGGAAACCCATGGAGGAGCTTTCAAAGAAAATTATTCCTGAAAACAGCATGAAAAACCAACAGCTTTGACAGTGCATTTTGGATGTCACCAAGTTCTACTGTGTTCTATTTGTATCTATAGCTCTCTGTGTCTCTGTGTGTGTGTTGGGAAAAGCGCAGAGAAAAGTAACAACAAAAACAAGTTGAAGCAAACTGAAAGAGCTGAAAAAGAGGAACAAACAGAACAACAACAAACCCAGCACGTCTCTCTCTCTCTCTCTCTCCCTCTCTTTCTGCCCAGTGTAAATGACCTCTCAAGATAAAGTTGTTGCCACCAAGCAGCCGCGATGGCGGCTTTGTTGTTGTTGCTGTTGCTGTGGTTGCTGCTGCCAATGGACCTGCGATTTCCGACAGTGCGGAAATAAGTTTTTGGGTAACTAAATACTGAATCTTAAATAAACAAAAGCGGACTTAAGAACCGTCACCAGATGGTTCCTAGGAGAACTACACCCTTAGAGGATTAGGTTCAAAGGAAGCTGATTTTTCCCTATTTACAGATCGTAGTATTAGCCAAGATTCCTTCCAAACAAAGATAATTTAGACTAGACAAATAGAAAAGCTAACTAGAAATGGGGGAGTTGGTGAATTTCCTTCCTAGTGATACTCGTAATTCTCAGAATGTTCTCCATAAAACACAATAGCATCCCAGAGCTTGTTTTTCTTATCTAACTCATGCGAATTGTGCTCTGGATTTGTTGAACTTCCAGCGGAAGTAAGACAGAAGAAAGGAAATATATGCTTAGCCACAAAGTCTGCTAGGAAGTGCGTGAGTTAAGCAAAGAAAATTCGAATAGATAAACAAGTGAAGTGGAAGGGCTGGGCGGGTTGGAAGATTGGAATTGAAAATGGGAAAATGAGGGCAGAGGGCAGCCAAGGGGAAACAACGGTTCAACGGATCAACGGTAATTGCAGGACCGGTTGCTCTGAAGACTCCTAAGACTCGACTCATCCACAGGCATCACACTGACATCGGTCGGCTTTGAGGTCACGTTGAGAGAAACGTGATGTGATCTATGGCAAAGACTGCCTAACAGCAGCCCGATTGAGATTTGGATTCAGCCCAGATTCGAATTCAGCTTAAATTCTTTTAGAGCTCTTCCAGTAGCCCCGGCAAATTACCAAATCGTGCATAAAACTCCCGACTTCAAACAGAAAAACGACAATTTTGCAAGCGACACACAGTGGTAGAAAATCAAATAAATAACTGGAAATGTTGAAAAATAATAAGAGTTAAATATTTAATAAAAAACAATACCTCAAATTTCCCAAAAAAACTGACACTAGATTAAGAATTTAATGCTTAAAACTGTTTGAGATATTTGAATTTTTATATGGCTTGTTCCACTGTGCGGCGGCTGTTTGGGGAAAAGAGGCGTGAGACAAAGGGGCAGGGCATTGGGACGAGTTGGTCAAGCCGAAAGGAACCCGCATCACAAATGTCAAGTTGCAAGTTGTTGTTGCTGCTGCTGCTGTTGAATGTGTTTTAATTTCAACTACGCATAATTTTCCGCCCTATTTGCGTTTGATCTGATGTCTGGTTTTGTCTGGGATTTCGAGTTGTCTCCGTCTCCGTCTCCGACTCCTGCTCTGTGTCTCCCTTTGTTGCGGTTGCCAGGGCGCCCTCTGAGATTTGCATCTGTTTGCGGCGGAAACTGTTGAGGCAGCAGCAACCAAACTAAAACTAAACCAAGGGCTGTTGCATGCTGCATGTTGCACGTTTGCTTCAGCTTTGCCTGCAGTTTGCTCCGGTTTCTATTACAGGAAGTGACCTGACAGAGTTCGTCTAGCCCTGCCGCTTTCCCCACTTCCCCCGCTATCCTACTTTTATCAAGGGCTCCCCTCCCCGGCTGTATTCCTAATTGCTGCAAAAGATGTGAACACACGCACAGCCTCAGCCTCAGCCTCAGCCTGAGCGTCAGCCTCAGCTACCGCTTCAGTTCCAGTCTCTTGTTGGAGAGTGTAATTATGCGTGAATGCGAGTGGAAAATGTTATCAACATCGTGCCAGGGCAACGCTTGTCCAGACTTTCAAACTTCAGAAAAAGAATGGATAAATCCTAGGCAAACTCTGTTTTTCTATCTACCCATAAATATTTATTTTATGAAGGGGCAGATAATTTGTGTAAAGCTGCGCTGTTATTAACAGCCGCCTGTAAAACTGAAGCTGTTAACCTTACAGAACAGAACAGAACAGTTAACAGAATTTTAAATGAAACCAAAATTCAAGCTTTGTTCCTCGCTGTTAACCTAGCAAAGTTTTATTAGCAGAGTTGGGAAAAATATTGAGAATATAACTTAAATGTTTATCGATTATTCCAAGATCGATAGTCTCATAAAAGGCGAAAACTATAAAGAACTGAAATCGGAACATCTATAAACAATTATTTTAAGTAGTTGCAGTTCATTGGGAACGTTTCCTACACCTATTATAAAAATGAGGAGGGAAAAACTGGAAAAACTTGAATCTGTGCCCACCAGAACAGAAAATTGACATTCTAATCTAATGCCTAATGCTGTCTCATCGTCTCATCCGAAGCACATTAGGACAGAAGACGAGAATACTCGTATAAATCTATCCAAGAATATGATTATAGCTGGAGGAAGAGCATTAAAGCCCCTCCAAGTTCTGATGACTTCCAAGTTCTGAGGCATTCGGTTAAACAAACATGTTTACAGAGTGTTTCGACATTACTTCTCAGTGCAGATTTATGGGCTTAGCCAGAGGGAGGGGAGTAGGCGGCAGTGGGGAAGCGGGGAGGCAGGGGTTGAGGGGGGATCTGGGGTCTGAGAGGTTGTTGCAGCCACAAGGTAAACGATATGCGGATGGCAAATTGAACGGGCGCGCATCATGACTTTACACTTTCACCGCACAACAAAGCAGCTCGGCACACACACTCCACTCGCACACACACACACACAAACAGACACACACATAGATATGGTCAACAATGAGCTAGGTCGACCCCCCCTCTTAGTCCCCTCTTCCAGGGCGTAGGTTGTCAACGTTTGTGTTGGGAAAGCGCGCTGACATAGCATGTGTTTTCTTTCTTTTTATTATTTTTCTTTTTAGAAAATGCATTTTAAAAGCGAAAAGAACTCATCAGTCGGAAGATGATGTTCATGATGATAATCTAAAGTTTGCTTTTTTTATTCTCCTATATAAAATCAACAAGCTGACTGTATCAATACACTGAGCGAAATTAGTAGAAATGGAGAATATTCAATCAAGAATTGTGAGACTTCATTCGATTCATCCTTGGTTTGGGACTAAGAATGTTTATGAAACACTATTCGGTTTTTAGACAAGTTAAGATTAAGTCAGCTATTCTTCTCTAGTTTCCTTTTTTTCTCCAAGTGTAGCTATATCTGTATCTACATCTATAAATGTCCGTGTGTGCATCTTTCGAGTGCGTTTCGTGTCAAGAGTGGCGGCATCTGTATTTACTCGGCTCTCGGGTGATGCCTTCTCTCAGCTCTCTGCTCTCGGTTCGACGTCATTAACCCAAATTTCTATAAATAACATTTAGCAATTGGATAAACGAAATGGCACACACACACTCACACCCAGGCACACACCTAAAGCACACACCAATTGCTATTGATATGGCCGTAGTGTTGAGCAATTCAGGAAAATTAAATTTTTCGCAGCTCATTAAAAAGCTGCCATGATTGCTTGAGTCGAGAGAGGTGAACTAAGAGATATCCTGTATTGGGATCTACCAAATAGAAAGACTCCACCCATTTTTACCCATTTACGGGGCATACAAACTGGTATACTCAAAACCATTTAACGCTAATTCAAGCAGGCAGGCAGAGTTCCAGTTTACGGGTATTTTTTCCTCCCATATTATCGTATCTTTTGCTGGTCATGTCAATTTACCAATTGATAAGCAACTAGGGAGATACTCGTGATTCGTGAACGATTCGTTATCTAATCGCGTCTCAGATGTCAACACGAGTTCTGCCTTTTGGCGCAAATGTTGCAATCGATTATCGATCCGAAAAGTTATCAAAAGTTCGACTATTACGATGCACAAATGGAGCCCACAAAAGTAGAACACAACACAACGCAACACAACACAAATTTCGCAATAGAAAAACGCCCACAATATGTTAAACAATCCCCTCTCCCCCGCCCCGCCCCACCCTTCCTCATTTTCCCTTTAGTTGTTGTTTGCCTCGGCCGCTCGGGTTTGTATCTGTATCTGGAAATAAACTTTCGGCACATTAGCGCCTAACTGTTTAATCGGGCATAAAATTAGATGATTAAACAGTGGAAACATGGCCAAAACACGAGTGGAAAATATACCCAATGTTTATCTATGTAAACAGCTATTTATAGGCCATACATACTAATTTACTAGTAGTGGCTAAAACTGCGTAAATGACCCCGGAGAAGTCTCGAAAATATAGCCATAAAATCTTAATTACAGTTGCCAATTAACGTACTCAAAACTGAATATAAGAAACAATTAAATTTAAGTAATTTCATTTCAATTTAGAATGAATTATTTGCATTACACATAAACTTAACAGGGATTTTAAGTTCAGGTTGTTCGTATCTCTATCTGGAACTCGAAATCTATTTAGGTTGTTCGCCTGATGAAACGGGTAGAGCTCTCTCCTCTCTGTGGGTTACCAGATGCGGCAAGATGATCATTATTCATTAGAAGAGTCGCTTGCCAGCGCAGGCGAATGCTAATTGAAGCCATTCAAACGACTGTGGAAGTTTTCTAAACTTTGAATCAATTTATAAGTCCGTACGAGTATTTTTTGCACTCATCCAATCACACCATCATTCACACCCAGGAAACACTCGTTAATGATAAACAAAAGCACTGTTAGCCGGCACATGTTGTTGCCATATTCTCGCTTCTTTCTCCCCGTTTTGCCGGCTCGCTTCGCCGCTTTTCTAAGCCGCAATCCCAGCCAGGCCCCACCACAGATTTCTTTTCCTATATACTCCTATTCTCTTCTAGCTTGTTTACATACTCCTAATAATGGCAACTTTGTAGCCATGTCAATTTTCACGGTTCTGTTTGCTTTATCTTGGCTTAAAGCGAAAGACTCTACGAACGCATACGGGAAGACAATGGAGAAGACCCCCTCGGAAGCTCTACTAATTTGTTGGCATAACAAATAATTAATGCATGTGTGGGGTTAATTAAAAGCAGCACTTTGATTACTTTTATTACTTAAATGCTAGCTGCTGGTATGAATAGTCATGGAATGGATAGCTTCCTGAACAAGTTGGGTAAAATGAGTAATGAGTAAGTGGAGGATTCTACAAACTGAACTCAACTCCCTTATCAACTATATATCCATCCATATATTTATTAAGGTATATCAACAATGTCTTGAGAAGGTCAGAAATGTCGCCAAGATTTTTCCCAAGAAAATTTCGAGTAATATTCGCTCTTTTGCGAGAAGGAAGACTCGAATAAAAATCCATTAGGTGGCGCTCAACTTTTGACATTTCGCAAGGCGTGCTACAAACTGAAAACTTTTTAATGAGCTTTCTTTCGGTTGCCTGGTTACCCGGTTACCCGCTTCCCCGCTTTCCCGGTTCGGCCAAGCCAAAAAGTCGATAGTTAAATTAAGCACGAAGCTCATTAGGCTAAGGCGAATGCAGAGTGGAGATTACCAAAAAAAAAAATCAAACAAATGACGCGTGGGCAGCATTTTATATAGTATTATTTATGTATTTATATGGGTGCACGCCTCTCCCCAATATATATCTATATTCATTTATTTATGTATATTCATGGATTCATTCATACATTCAAATTTACACCCATGCAGGGGAATCGAAAACGAAACGAAATCGAAATCAAAAGAAAAATGTTTTCTGAGTGGGTGCCAGACGAGCGACAAGCGACAAGCGACAAGCAACAAGCAACAACAACAGCAACAACGAGGAGTGAATGAATAAGCTGCAAAACAAATGCACTCATTCATTCATGCAGTACTCAAAGGCTCAAAGAGGCCAGTTTATAAGTTTTAAGCGTCTCAGACTTAGACTCAGACTGAGACCATCAAAAGTTCCCAGTCGAAGCAGACCAGCTGTTTGCCAACAACCCAAACAACCAACAACTTTGAGCAACAACAACGACAACGACAACGACAACAACAACAACAGCAACAGAGACGATGCGTTGGCGTATGCAAACACCAAACTGCAAACAGGCTCGGCCAGACTGAAGCTATGGGCCATTATATTCGGAATACTCGCCTAAGTTCGACTTGGCTAAGTCAAAATCTTTGTTCAAATTACTTTTTTGTGGCAGCAACTGCTTCTTTATTCACTTGAAATTCAATCAGCTTTGCAGCCCCAGTTGTCCGTCTTAGGGAGGTTCGTCTGTATTCGTAAATCCACAGTAAATTTAGCTTTGTTTTTACTCCTCTGTGGATTTGTTTGTGTGCAGAATCGGTGTTTCTGCTGTTGCCCAAAAGGTATAATTAAAAATTACATGGCTCAAAGCGGAAAGCAAACACAACAATTCAGAGTGCGAGTCTGATTAGCAGTTACCCTGTACAAATTACAGGGTATTCTAGTCTTATTGTTATTCCTGCTGCAGTTGTTTTCTTATAGTTCCGGCCTTTCGTTTGCGATTGTTTCAGCTGGCCAGAAGAACAGTTGCTGCCCGCCCAAAAAGAGAGAGGGAGAGATGGAGAGAGAGTGTAACAACATTCTTTCTTCCCCCAATACATTTCTGTGTTTAAGCAGCCAAAGCCGCGAACAGGGCACAAACCAAGCATAACCATAAAGAGTAAATATGCGAGTAAACAGAAGGAATCAAGTTATTTTGGTAGTACAACTTTCAGCAGCTGTTGCTGTTTGCAGTCTCTCACAGGTGCAGCAGAAGTTGGCTGGTATTTTTTCTTCTCCTCCTCCTTTTTGGGATTGGATTTCATCAGATAATTACCAGGAAAACATATATATATATATATATATATATGTTTTCCTGGTAATTATCTGATGAAATCCAATCCCAAAAAGGAGGAGGAGAAGAAAAAATACCAGCCAACTTCTGGCTTCTTCTTCTATAAAGCAGCCTCTATTACCGTAGCCCGATCCCAAGGAATGCTATGCAGCAGTATCGCTTGCATAGAGAATAGAATTCTAACGGAATCTGAAACTTTCTAGTTTCGTCTGGGAAGACTGCGGCGAGTAAAATGAAAAGCAAATGCAACTCTCTTTCGCAAAGAGCAGCAATAAACAATTGTTTAAATAAATGCAAACCAATAAGAAAAACACCGGAAGAATCTATCTAAAAGTTTATCTCCTTTTTAAAACATAGAAACTCCCTTTACTCATTATTCTATACGAATCCCAATTTATACGAGAGTATACCCTATATTATGCATATTGATTAGATGATATTTTTAGTGACTCGCTTTGTCTTATCAGGGCTACCCTGTATGAAAGTCGTTTGAAAGGTATGCAAAGGCACACACTGAGACGCACACACACACAGGCACACACACACGCCCACAAAGGCGTCACACAAAAACGTGTGCGATAAGGAAACCCAACAAGAACAAAAACAAAAGCGGAAAAAAGATCTGAAATTCTAATTAAACAACATTTACAGTTACAGTACACTCACGACAACGTGCTGCTCAGGTTCCTGCTCTGATTACGGCAGAAAGACGGGGGGGGAAATAGAGAAGAGAAAAACAAAGCTACCCCATTAAATAAACACGAATATTTCTACATACACAAATGTAACCCCCAAAAAAGCCAAAACCTAAAAAAAAGGAATTTTAGAAGAGTCTTTATATGGCAACATGGGCGTAGTATATTAAATTCATAGATAACAGTGAAGCGGTCAACGAACCCTTTTGGATGCTATTTTTTGAGAGGGGGGGACGCCTACGCCTACGTATTATGATTATTTGCCGTTTCCCCTAAGAACTAAAAATAAAAACTCATAATTAGCCCACACATAATGCAAAATATTTCAGCGATTAAGAGAGAAAAAGAGGAGGAGAGGGAAGGGTAGGCAAGACAAGGGCACACAAACAAACAAGAAAAACAAGAAAACAAAGCAAAGCCAGAGGTAAAAGATGAAGGGCAAAGCACAGAGAGTTAAGGAGTACAGAGACTGAAACTAGGGATGAGCCCCTGCTAAAGTTTTTAATGCACCAAATGATATTTATTGAGCCCCATTGAAGTCGTAGCTCATTTTTAATATTAATCAAAATATATTAAAAACTTAGCTGAATGCTGATTAGAAATCAATTAAAATGGAAACTAAAGAAAAACACCAACAACTCCCATTTGATTGGACGTGTCACGACACGCGCCCATCTCTAGCGCAGAGTCCCTGCACTTGCGCAAATAGCGCGACAACTTCAAAAAGGGAGCATAAAACTGTTGTTGTTTTTATTGTTGCTGCTGCTGCTCCCTTTGTTGTTGTTGGTGGCAATGAAAGGAGTTTTCATGGCTTACACTGAGACTGGAATTGGCACTGGAAGGCCTTGGAATACTTTCGTCTCTCCCTGTGTATGCATGTGCATGTGTATGTGTGTGTGTGTGTTGAGCTGGAAGCTGTATTGTTTTTTGTTGTCTGCTGAACTTCCAACCTAATTACGTTTTTCCAAAAGGGGAAGAGACACTTGAAAAATGAATACTTACTTTGTTTCCGAGTCTAGTTTTTAATAGAATCGGCAGAGTCCGTCCAAGTGCACTTTTCCCTTCTCCTTCCAGCTTCCGTCCACCACCTTCCAACCGGCTATGTATGGTTGTATGTGTGTGTGTGTGTTGTGTTTTAGTTGTTGTTGTTGTTGCTGTTGCTGTTGTTGGGCTGCAGCTCGTCGTTCCAGGCGGCAAAAGCGCACAAAAGAGAAGCCGCCACTCCGCTGCTTCCCCCTCTGCCAACACGTTGCCCAAGGGCTTTGTTCAAACAAACTACCCTGACGACGACGACGCCGACGTCGACGCTAATGTTGATCCTTGCAGTTGTTGTTATTGCATACACGCACACACACAAAGCCAGACTAGACGTGCGGTTGTGTGCGTATATAATTATTTTATTTTTTTTTTTAAATATGTACACACTTTTTACAAACAACAGTTACTTTGCTGTTAACAGTTATTCTTGTTGTGCGTACTTTTTGCTCTCGAACTTTAGCTTTAAATTTGGCTTATTCCTTCTTATTCGCTATTCACACACACGCATACAGACAATAAAAAAACAATGCAATTTACCGCTAATCCACACACACACTCACGCACGTATACGCACTTTTTTACACCACTGCAGTTTTACTGCAACACGCGTGTTTTGACTTGTCGCGCATTTTATGTTTAGCAAATAATCTTTAATTATTCAACAATTGCACTTTATTATTTAACTTTCAAGAGATTTCTCCCGCGCAACGACTCACGCACGTCCGACTCGCTCGGCGTTGTTTTTGCTTCTGCCGTCGATAGCAGTGTATGTAGCAGTGCTGAAAAATACTATAAATAGTTGCAGCGATACTATATCGATAACTGCTTGCGTTAACTATCGATAGCGCACTGCTCAAATTTACGTTTACAGACAATTTCGCTGTGGCGCGCTATTCAATCAACTAATCTATACAAAAGGTGAAAAGGTATCCGATTTATTCACAACAATTAAGGTATTTATTTGTTCATTCTTTTGTTTCGCGTGCACTCTTATAACTAAGGATTTAAGGTATCTGTCAGCAATATCACACAAGCCTTACTAATATACAAAAACATATATAGAAAACAATTTAAAAGGAATATTCTATAAATATAAACAAACAATTCGTTTAGCTGCCCAAAAACTCAACGCACAGTTGAATATCCCTTTTAGGCGTTAAAATCAATTTCCCATTGTCATACTGCAAAGGTATTTGGGTTTCCGAACAGGGAGAATATTTATGTTCCTTCAGCAGGGAAGTTAAACCAATCAGCAGCTGCTGCTCCGCCAGCTGTTTGCCTATACAACCCCGCAGGCCTTCGCCAAAGGGTATAAAAGGCATCGCAGGACGCGTACGTATAGCCTCCACCTCAAAGCGATCTGGATCGAAGCGCAGCGGATCTTTATATATTGCCGGATCCCGGTGTATAGCTGCTACGGGTATTATCAAATTGTTCCCTCGCGCGATGACAAATACAGATTTAGCCAGCTCGAATTCTTTGGTGGCGCGTCGCAGCAGAAGTGGATAGGGCGTATGCAATCGAAGAGTTTCTACAAAGAGATTGGCGTGATTAGGAATAGAATTACGAAAGTCAAAGATACTTTTATATTCGATTTTTGTCAGTGAGAAATACGCACCATTTAAGACCTGCTTCGTATAGGTTAACTCCTTAAGGCACTCGGCGCTTAGTTCTCCTTTGTGCTGCTGCAGTTTCTGCTGAATTTCCGTTCGGACTTTTTGCTGTAAATCCGGCTGAAGGGCCAGTTCATATAGACAGAAGCTAAGTGTGGCATTCAACGGTTCCAATCCCGCTAAAATAAACCCAAAAGCTTGAGCTGCGATCTGGTCATCCGACAGGTGCTCATCCAGTCCGGAATATAATTGAAGAAATGTTTGGAGAGGCTGACGATCTCTTTTACGCTGCGCCTGCAGTTGCTGCTGGACGAGATTATAAAAATAATCGGTAGCCAACTGAGCATAACTCTTCTGCCGGAGTAGACGAGCTAAGAGCGGGAATTCCAGGCATAAGTAGAAACGCCAGAAACTGAAATCATTCCAGTAACTACGGCTCATTTCCTGAAATTCAGTCTGGCTGCCGTCAAGTCCATAAACCAGGGAGGAAATCATCTCCGAATTGTAGGCAGACATCAGTTGACTAACGTTGAGATTACTCAACTTATTCCGTCCAATCCGTTCTTCAAGTATTCGTGAAGCTCGAATAAATCCGGGCAGCAGTTTCTGTAGATTTCTGGGTGTAAAAACTGAACTGCTTGCGGCATGCAGTCTCCGCCAGGAGTGCCCGTCCAGCTGCAGCAAATTCCCAGAGAGCGGTTCAGTTTCCACATTATAATAGAGTCCTCGACTGGTGAAATATCCGGCATCTGTTAGGATAATACTGCGCACCAGCTCCAAATCCAGCACCATTATAAAAGGTTTTAACAACGCATAACAGCCTATAAAAGGCGCTCGTCCTTTGTAATCCTCATAGATGCACTGCAGCAACTCATTTATGTGCGTCTTTCCTCGGACCACGCCTTTGATATTGCCCCACAGAAATTTGGGCTTTTCATGGAGTATTCCCCGACGCTTCCAATAGCCCAAACTCACTTTTACCAGGGCATAGAAGAGCGTCAAGGCCCCCAAAGCGGTTACTAGGGCTCGTTGAATCAGTTCCATTCTAATCCCGGCAGTAGCTCTTCTATAATTAATCTTTTCCTACTTTTTTTGTTGCTTTTTTTATGTTTCGTTTTCGGTTTTTTCAATATCGCTCGCTTATCAGCGCCATCGTCGTCCAATAACTGTTAAAATTGTGGGCTTATCAATGGACTCGATCCCATTCCATTTGAAAAAGCTGAAAAGAGAAGAGAGAAACGAAACGTAACTAATAAAATTTATGTACTCTTTTTAAATTGATTAGTGCTGGCAGCAGTTTCTTTTTTAGCAGTTTTCAAGCTGAAACTTGGTTTTTCTATAGGTAAAAAAAAGTATTAATATTAATTGAATAAATTTTATTTCTTAGATGGAATGAAAGTTAATTTTTCTATCAATATCAATGAAAAATAGTTAGAGGAAAGAATTCTTGAAAAAATCAAAACTCAGAATTCTATAAACCATTTTATAAACCGTTTTTCGAACCTCTAAAAAAAATAGTAGGTTTCAGGGAGTTTTAAAATTTTTACGGATTTTGCTAGGAAGTTCCATTCTATTTCTGGAGTATAAAACACAGATTATAGGCGCTCTCTGGGAACTCGGAAATATGCATCCAGCGCACATAGCCCCGATTAATCAATTGCTGCTTCGAACTAGGCACTCCAGAAAAGTGCGGATCCTAAGAATAGATTAAATATAATATTAATAAAATACAATATATAAATTTAATGGGGGCCTTACCACAATTAGCAGATAGGCGCCCGGTTTGGAACTCAGCTGAATGCCTGCAATGCCCTTTGAGGCCGTATCGCTGAGTCCGCCCATGGCTATGAAACCGCCATATTGTTCGAAATAATCCCTTATATCGCTGATAACCTTTTCGGTATTTAAGTTCTGAATATGCAGTATTTTACAGGGTATATCAAATAATCGATCTATAACATAGAACTCCTCCAGGGTGCCAATCCAATCACGGGAGCCAACAAACTCGGGCTGTTTATCCCCAATCGCGACTAGATGGCGCTGTATATCCTTAATGCTGGGTACACACTTTCCCTCCGACTTGCCACGCCTATTTATGATCCAAGAAATAGCCGTTTGCAGCGTGCGATAGCCACAGCCCCAACCAGCATCTGAGATTCCATCGCATCCATAGTGAAAATAATGAAATGCCCCGCGCGTATAGAAAGTTTTACCTGACTGACCCTCGGGGTCAGGTGCAGGGAGCGACAGGTGCACATTCTCATATAAATCATATTTATAGGTCGGAAATTTGTTTATGTCGTCATGCGAGACGGGTTCACAGGTTGCCATTGTTTATTTATTTATAAATATTTCAAGAAACTTAGCCCACGCTTTCTATTTATACATATATGAGCTTCACAATATATTATATATATTTATTTATTATTTATTTACCTCATTCGCTACGTTGCAACAACAATTTAATTTAGAAATTTGGAAATCATCTGTGCCCGATAACGATAAGCTGTCGCTGTGCTGCGTGCTGCCAACCGTATGCCGACTACCAATTATCGATAACATATCGTTGCATTTTATGCGCCAATTTCAAAAATATGCTTTTTCTTTCTTTTTTTGTACATGTATTAAGAATGTAAACCTTACTACAAAATTCTTAAGCGCTATACATTTATTTAGATATACAAATATGGTTCTAGCTATATCAAGATGTAAAATTTATCGCCACAGATATATGTTTTTTGCTGAATATACACATATATAGATAAATGGGAAAACGCTTTGCGTTCTCGCTTAGAATAGATCCATATCGCCGCAATTTACATCCAAAATATCATCGTCATAACTAATCAACTCCTTGAGGCCTCCCCTAGCTAACGCTGCGGCCTGTGAAGTTGATGGTCGATCTGGGCTATCAATGAGATTTATATTTATTTCGTGGGTCTTATACTCTGGACTGCTCTGTTCGAGGCCCACTGGCGAAGGCGGAGGATTGGATACTATAAAAAAAGTATATATATATATTTATATAAATGTATATTTATAGCTAAGATTTGATACTTACAACTGCCAGGCTGACTTGGGACTATCGACTCCTTGCGCGGATTCAGTGAAGGCAATTCGGTGCTTTTTTCGCTTAGACATTTCTTTAGTTCCTCAACTTTACGATCTCGTATCAAAGTTTCGATCTGTTTGCGAGATTTGGTCTCATTTTGGCGATCTTCGTTGAAAATTGACTTTTGTTGCGCCGGCGTTATCTGATCATGATGCTTCAAAAGAAATAGAAAAACTCCTCCGGGTGTTCGTCGACGCCGTCCATTCTATAGACAATATTTAAATAAATAAAAGCTAAATTCTTATATCTGAGATAATCTTACTTTGATCATCATGCCGCCATCTGCTTCGATGCGCTGAGTTTCCTTGTATAGCTCCAATGGTATATCTATTCCAAGCACCTTAACAACTCGAACTGGAGCAAAAAAATATATATTGGAATACGTTTAAAAAAGAAGTGAAAAATCTAAGATAAGCAGAAAATTTGTAAACTTCCTATTTTCTGGGTCCGAAAAATAGTTGGGAGGAAACTGAAACTGGTTCGTTTCAATGGTACAAAAATGCTTATAACCAAAGCTGTTAGAAACAGGTTCTGTTCGCACTCACCTAGAAGTTCATCTTTCTCCTCGTAGAGTTTATTGGCCATCTCCCTGGCGATGTCTGAAGGATCCCGTCCGACGGTATCTCTTAGATCCAGAATATGTCGAGGCTCGCTGGAATTATCCGATGAACCACTTGTAGAGGAATTACCGCGTCGGGAACGAGAACGTGGCCCAAGACGACCCTTTATTCCTTGATTTCTTTCCCGCTGCTGACAATCCAACGAGGTGCGTCCACGTTTCTGGGCGGGAGGATGGGAGGATTCTTCATCCTCATCCGATGAATTGGACAGGCGACGTTTCAGAGAATGCTCGCCATTCAAGCGATATTTTAGGGAGAAATCATAGTTCTCCACATTACGATCGCTGCTGCTGCGGCGCGTTACATCGCAGCCACGCATATTCTCACTAAGAGCTTCCTCCTGTAGCGCTGCTGTCCAGACATTATATTTTTTGAATTTCGCCCGATTCGATTCTGCATCCGTATCCGTTTCTGGTGGCACTCGCACCATAACTGTACGTTTAATACGCTGTTTACGCTTCTTTTCTGTACGCAACTTCTTAATGCAGCCCTCCTCGGAGGATTCCCCCGAAGTGCTCTCACTGGCGTTCGACAGGCTGTCATCCTCCAGAGCGCCCAGGCGTTGCCCAGGGCTGGCAACACTGCTTTCCATTCTAAGTCCCCCGCCCACGCCTATTCCTGCACCTGCAGCAGGTGTGCCTGCTGGTGCCGGTCGTTGCAATGGCCTATAAATTTCCTCGTCGCCGCTTGCTGACAGCTGTTCCGATTAGAACTTTATTATCTGCTTCTTTACTACAAATTTATTGCATTTACTCACCTCTCCATCCTCTAAATCGATGTCTTCGTTGGACTGCAAGTCCATCATCTTGCGCAAAAAAAAAATTAATTCTACTGCTGCAAAAGTGTTGTGAAACCTCACAAAATGCAGCGGATCCACTGGCTAGTTCCGACTGGTTCCGGAACCGTTTTAAAGCGGCAGCGGGAATTAAATTTAAAATTTGATTAATAGGAGCTGAGATGTCAATTGAGTTTCATACCTACTTTTTATATATTACATACTTATTTATTATTATATGTATTGCTCATCTTTCAGTACAGTGGCTTAAAAATGCATTCGCGATAGCAACATAACTGCAAAATGCAAGTGCAGAATGAAGAATTAAAAATGATTAAAATCAGCTGACAGCTGCGTACTGCAACTAGGTGGCAACTCTAGACATGCGCACAAGAAATATTATTAGCTGACTGCTGACAGATATGTAGCCACTTAACAAGCACATAATTACAATTAGCATTGTTAATGTATACATTTTTTTGGTTAATAAAATAATAAAGTTATTATACCATGAAATACAAAAATGCTCTAAACCAGGTTCGTTACAAATGTACCACTTGTTGAAAGTCAAACTATATGGCAACTCTAGACAGTAAGAAGAAGAAGACACGTGCATTCCTTCTGTGAAGTTCTTGTAGTACTCGTTCCAAGACGTAAATTCTACGTCTAAAAAATGGTGCGACCTAATAATCAACTGCCGGAGAATCTCCCCCAGTTGCAGAACTTGATAAAACGCGATCCCGAATCATATAGCGATGAATTCCACACACAATACGAGCATTTCCTCAGTCTGCTCGAGATTTTCGCATTGAATCCGGGAGAGGAAAACAAATCGCTTGATGAAATTGTTATGTTCATAGCACAGGTGGCTCAATGCTATCCCCACGTGTGTCAACAGTTTCCTAAGCATTTAACCGATTTGCTGCGAAACAGTGCCACTGTGCTGGATCCAGGGATGCGAAATTGTTTTGTGAAGGCTTTGATCCTGCTGCGCAATAAGAACTTGGTGCCAGCCCTGGATATACTGGAACTATTCTTCCAGTTACTACGCTGCCAGGACAAGAATCTACGTACCTTTCTGCAAACGCACATTGTCACAGACATCAAGAATATGAATTCCAAGCACAAGGATATGAAGCTAAATTCGGTAAGACGAGGGATTCCTTTCAATTATCTTTATTAATAAATCTTTCTCAGAGCCTGCAAAACTTTATGTACGGCATGCTGAAGGATGCCAATCCCAAGGCTGCCAAAATGTCAGCTGACATTATGATTGAGCTCTACAAGAAGAACATCTGGAACGATGCGAAAACCGTGAATGTAATCGCTAGCGTCGGCTGCTTTTCCACGGTAACCAAGGTTGGTATGCAGAAAAGCCTCCGGCCTTGTGAAGCATTTCAAATATGTTCTTTATTTCGTATAGGTTCTCGTAACATCGCTGAAATTCTTTCTGGGCCACGACGATGAGGATGAGGGTGGTTCAGATTCGGACAGTGAGCCGGAAGTGGATCTAAAAGGCGCTTTGATGGCGAATCGTGTAACTAAGAAGACGAAGAAGAGGCAAAAGCAACTGCAGCAAATCAAGAAACAGGCAGTGAAAGCACAGAAGAAAAAGAAGAACGCTCCAGCCTTTAATTTCTCGGGAATACACCTCATACATAATCCGCAGGGCATGGCCGAAGGACTCTTCAAGCAACTTCAAGGCTCAAACGAACGTTTCGAGGTTAAATTAATGCATCTAGATGTTATATCTCGGTTAATAGGCATACACGAGCTGTTCCTCTTCGGATATTATCCCTATATAACTCGGTTTCTGCAGCCGCATCAGCGTCAGGTGACGCGAGTTCTTCAGTTTGCTGCGCAGGCTTCGCATGAACTAGTTCCAGGCGACATAATAGAACCTATTTTAAAGACCATTGCCAATAATTTTATAACAGAGAGAAACTCGAGTGACGTCATGGCAATAGGTTTGAATGCAACGAGAGAGATTTGCATGCGTTGTCCTTTATCTATGGGCGAGGATCTGTTGCAAGATCTGGCCATGTATAAGACCTATAAGGAGAAGTCTGTCATGATGGCTGCAAGATCCCTAATAACGCTCTACAGGGAGCAATTACCTGCTCTGCTGCACAAAAAGGATCGCGGACGACAGACTGAGGCCCAAGCAGAACGTAAGGTTCGTGCCTACGGAGAAAAAGATGTGCAGGATACGGTTCTAGGCGCCGAAGCGCTGCTCAAGGACTCCAAGACCATAGAAATAGACAGCGAAGGGGACACAGACTCCAATGATGGCGAATGGGTGAATGTTGATCATAGTGATGTGGAGGGACGCGGCAACGACGCTGAAGAGAGCTCCGAAGAAGAAGATGAGGAGGAGGACGATGACGAGGAGGAAGACCAGGACGAGGATGAATCCGATGAAGGCGTAGAAAGCGATAACGCCGAAGAAGCCGTAGAAAAGAAGAAAGAAAAAGCCAACATAAAAATGCTGAATCAAAAGGAAGCCGCTCAGGAATTAGCCCTGACACGAATCTTCACAGACGAAGACTTCAAGCGTATAAATGCCGCTAATCTGAAGAAAACCGTGACAAATTCCCGAAAACGTCCTTTGGAACAGGATCGAGCGGAATTCGTCAAACTGAACAGCATTGAAATGATCTATAAGAAACGCAAGCACGACAAGGAATCCCGCCTTGAAACGGTTCAAGCAGGCCGACAGGATCGCGAACGTTTCGGCTGGAAGGACGGACGTGTCAATGAGAACTGTTCCAAGACGAACAAGGAGAAGCGCAAGACCAAAAACTTTGGCATGCTGCGGCACAAGGCGCGCTCCAAGGTCAAGAAGAGTTTCCGGGACAAGCAGCTGATAATGCGCAAACATTTGTTGCACCAAAAGAAAATGAAGTAGTGGGCAAAACTTAATATATATATATATATATATATATATAAATAGGAGTATATATAAAGGAGTCCATATTTTTAATAAACATCAATGCGGGATCGTAAAAAAGATAAATTCGTTTTTTTTAGTTGGGTGCAATTAGGGGATATGCCTCGGATTAGATCAACACTATGAAATAAAATAAACTTTCAACCCATCGGTCCTATTACAGCTATTCGATAGCGATCCGATGCTTATAAGTTTTTGAAATCTTACCGAGATATCTCTTTTATAGGATGTAGTTATCCGATCTGGCTGATCATCTAAAACATATCTACCTAAAGGAGTCCGGAACGCCTCCTTTTATGCATTACAGATTATACTTTACTCAAGATCAGAAGAAATACCGGCAAACACCAAGGTTCTCCCAATTCCATTTGTTCCGCGGGATTGCGCTTTTGTGAACGCGTTTATGTAAATAATATTTGTTTTGGTTGATTGTTTTTATGTTTTGTTTTTCAATTATAATTAGTCAACTGCCCTATTTTTTGTACATGGCGAATTTGGTTATTAGTAATTAATTAACACTAGGCCGGCATAATGGTGGGCATCAGTTCCACGCCCACAAACTCCTTAGCGATTCGCACTCCCAGAAAAAACATACCAAAGCTCTTCACCAACATCCTAGAAAAATACCAAAGTTGAGGTTATGTAAACAAGTAATAACACACGAGGAGCAATGTTCCTATTACACTCACCATTGAAACTCATTGTGGTATATATTACGCAGAATGTTAAACGGATTTCCAGCTTTCGCCATTTGGATAATTTTTATTTTGCTTTTAACGTTTTGACGTCTGTTTGCTTATTTGCAGTAGCAAGAGTGAACAAAGTCTGAGAAAAAGCGCCGCACTCTATGATTTCGAGTGAAATTCTGGTATTTTTTTGTTTGCTTCAGTATTTTAGTATTCTCCAGGGCTGCAACTTACATATGAAGCTAAGACAGATTTCGATGTGTGTAGCAAACACAGTTTTTGTGACGTCACAACTTTTGAAGTTTAATATAAAAATATTAGAAAGGTGTAGTCTTAAAATGTGAAAATAAATACAGATAAACTAAAATTTTTTCATAAGCACTAGGATTTTGCCCGATGAATAAGTCAGTCTAATAATCACAAAGCATTGCGTTACCTGGTTTTCTTACAATCTATTGCAGTTCATTGAAGAACTAAGCATTTGGTCACACTGTTTTTGGCAGTTACACGTGCAGCGCCAAACGGACCAGGACAAACGATCGCCATGGACAACAACGAAGAAGAGGTTAACATGGAGCTTGTAGAGCCAGAGGACGCTGAGAGCGACATGGAGCCTGATAGTGATGATGGGGACGAGGAAGATGCAGATGGGGAGTCAACCACAAAGCCACCGAAACAAGTCTATTTGCCGGGCAAAACACTGGAGGAGAATGAGGAACTCGTCTGCGATGAGAGTGCCTATGTGATGCTCCACCAAGCATCCACTGGAGCACCGTGCCTTAGCTTTGACATTCTGCCCGACGAGCTCGGAGCCACCCGACAGGGCTATCCAATGACGGCTTATATTGTAGCTGGAACGCAGGCAGCTCGCACACATGTAAACAATTTGATTGTCATGAAGATGAGCAATTTGCACAAGACGCAGGAAGGGGAGGAAGGAGAGGAGGAGGTAGCTATGACAACAAATATATTTTTAAGTTTTTTTTTATCGCTATATACTTATTCCTAGGATGAAGAAGAGCTAGAGGATGATCAAGATGAAGTGCAGGACAAAAAACCACAAATGACATGCGCCCTAATCAAGCATCAGGGATGTGTAAATCGCGTACGAGCGCACCGACTAGGGAATACCCTGTACGCAGCCTCGTGGAGCGAGCTGGGCAGGGTGAACATCTGGAATCTAACTGAGCAGCTTCAAGCAGTTGACGATGCAGAGCTGCTTAAGCAATATGAACAGAATTCAGGCAAAGAGGCGCCCGTCTTTACTTTCAGTGGACACCAGCAGGAAGGTTACGCTGTGGATTGGAGCGCCTGCGCTGAGGGAGTGCTAGCCACGGGTGATTGTCGGCGTGATATACATGTATGGAGTCCTCTAGAGGCAGGCGGTTGGCAAGTGGATCAGCGTCCACTTCAAGGACACACTGCCTCTGTCGAGGATCTACAGTGGAGCCCTAATGAGAGTAGTGTGCTCGCTTCCTGCTCCGTAGATAAGACCATACGCATTTGGGATTGCCGGGCGGCGCCACAAAAGGCTTGCATGCTTACCGCGGAGCAGGCACACGAGAGCGACATTAATGTAATATCCTGGAATAAAAAGGAACCATTTATAGCCAGTGGCGGAGATGATGGTTTTCTACACATTTGGGATTTACGGCAATTTAAAAGCGGACAGCCCATAGCCACCTTCAAGCACCATACGGATCATATTACCACTGTTGAATGGAATCCTGCAGAAGCTACAGTTTTGGCCTCTGGCGGAGATGATGATCAAATTGCTCTCTGGGATTTGGCTGTGGAAAAGGATGCGGATCAGCTCCAGGCGCCATCTGAGAATGAAGCAGAACTTAACAAACTCCCACCCCAATTGCTTTTCATTCATCAGGGACAAAAGGAGATTAAGGAGCTACACTGGCATCCTCAGTTGCCCGGAGTGTTGCTCTCCACGTCCCACAGTGGCTTCAATATCTTCCGCACGATCAGCGTCTAAAAAGATAACAATAACCAGATAAAAACCTAGCTACTAAACAACAATAAAAACATAAATTCTAAAAGATAATTTGACACGTTTTAATATACCCTTTCAGAGGGTATTCTAATCTCTCAAAGCATTGGGAACTTTCCTCGAACTTTTTAAGATGTTTTGGATTGAATTTCTCATAGGATTGGACTACTCTTTTGCCTGAAAACGATAGTTGATAGATATTTAAAAAAAATCCGCTGATTCTCTTTAAGGTCAAATAATTTGGAATTAAAAATTGAAGAATTGATTTCAAAAGAATCCTCCAAGTCCTAAAACAATTTTTACTACAAAATTGAACTTTCTTTTGCTGTGTTGACTAGTGTAATTAGTTCTGGAGAAGATTGTTTGACACTTTTTATTGGATTGTATATTTTTTATTATTATTATGGGCTATAAGACTACCAGTCGTAGCTTCTGTTTCAGCTATCCACGTTACAAGTAGCGTCCTCTTTATCCGGCTCAGCCTCATCCATCAGCATCGTGATATTGATTAGGTGACGCATGGTGGGGCGTCCGTGGGGGCAGTTCTGTTATAATTAGAGAATAAATAAAAAAATGGTGATAGGGCCACATTTAACTTTGTCTCCAAATGTAAATGACAAGCGCTATCTGTGTAAAAAGATGTCTAATCGCCATTTCCCGGATTTTATCCATGAAATACAACCTGCTGACAGTTTCAGACGTAGGCTGCCCCAGTAGAGTCATGGAAAAGCCAAAAGAGAGCGAACCCATTGGAGTCCCCTCATTGAGTCTTCTGGAGGCGCCTCTAATGGCCACTGAAAGCGATAAGCGTTTGGTAGGCATTTCCCGTACTCTGTTTGGAACTAGAAGACCATCAAAAAGTGTATCTTTACCTTTACAGAATAAGGAGCAGCCCAAGTGGAGCTGGAGTCTAAATCTAGCGGGATTTGGTGCCACTCTAGGCGGAGCTGTGCCCGTGGGTTATTGCACCGGCGTGGTCAACAGTCCCGCTGTGGTGAGTCATCGCCTTATTTGGGATCATCTCAGATAAATTAGGAAACAGTTTCTAGTATTCATTTTTTCTTTCAATTCCACCGCCCGCCTGATGCAGCACATGCGCGCATGGTGCTGGGAGACTCTGAACTCGCGCTATGATGTCCAGTTGAGTGCAGGAGCCTTGGAGCTGCTGTGGGCCAGCGTAGTGTCCTTATTTTTGGTGGGCGGAGCAATAGGATCGCTGACGGGAGCTGCCATAGCCAACAAATTTGGTCGCCGCGGATGCTTCTATATTTGTGGAGTTTTACTTGCCTTGGGCGCCATTTGTTTTCTCAGCTGCCGAGCGTTGGATTCTGTGGAACTGCTGCTACTGGGACGCCTGCTGGTGGGTCTAGCGGCTGGTCTAATCACCGCCTGCATGCCCATGTATCACAGCGAACTGGCAGCGCTGGAGCAGCGTAGCAAATTGTCTCCTCTCTGTCCTATGGGCCTCACTGCAGGAGTTGTGGTGGCCCAAATCTTCAGCCTTCAATCTGTGTTTGGTGGAGCGGATTATTGGCACATCGCTCTGGGATTTTATGGTATTTTTGTGGTAATTTTCTATGCGCCTTTTAAGTGGTATCCCGAAAGCCCCAAGTGGCTCTACATAGTCAAGGGACGCAAGGAGCAGGCAGCGCAGCAGCTGCAAGTCCTTAGAGGATATGCACCGGATAGTGCAGCTCTGCAGGCGGAACTGGATGACATGGAGCTGGAGGCAAAGCTGAAGGGCAAGGCTTGCTCTTTTCTGCAGGTTTTGCGTAATCCTCAGCTGCGTTTACCCCTCATCATTGTCTGCGCCTATTTGGGTGGCCAGCAGCTGTCCGGAATCAATGCGGTTCGATCTCAGAATTATCTTTAAAAAAGCTGAATGTTATTTCTACTGATGTGGACTCTTTCCAGATCTTCTATTATTCCGTATCCATTTTCCGCAAGGCTGGACTGACCGCCGAGGCTGCGGAATGGGCTAATCTAGGCGCTGGCTCCATTAACCTGGCTACATCTCTGCTGGGTCCATTCCTGATGGAACGCATTAATCGCCGACCGCTGATGATCTTCTCCAGCTTCTTCTGTGCCGTCTTTCTATTTCTATTTGCCATGATGCTGCAATTTATTGTGAGTACAAAGGGAAGATCTATCCATACGACGCTTAATTTCTCTTTTCCAGGAAAGCCTTAGCTGGTTTGCTATGGGCTGCATTATCTGCATCTTTTTATATATTATTGTCTTCCAATTTGGGCTGGGTCCTTTGCCATTTTTCATAGGAGCAGGTGCATTTAATCCTAAATTTCCCTTTCCATTTCATTATTAATTTATTATTTAATATTCCAAAATAGAGCTCTTTGAGGTAGCGCCACGTTCCGCTGCCATGTCGCTGGGCAGCGTCGTTTATTGGGTTTGCAATCTGTTTATTGGCATGGCTTTTCCCACTCTCCAGAATCTCTGGGGTGCCCTCGTCTTTTTGCCCTTCTCCATCAACTGCCTGCTGCTCTTTGTGCTGACCCTAAAGTATTTGCCAGAGACTCGAGGCAGGGATCCAAGCGAGGTGGCGCCCCTGGTTGCTGACGGCTTTAAATCAAACCCACGCAGATCGAGATGATAATCGTACACTGCGAGAAATGACCGGAATTTGTATACATCCCCCATTTTATTTGTTTATTTAATACGTTGTAAATATACTTTTATGTTATGAATCTTCCGATCTTTGTGATACTACTTGATAAATTAGTTAGGAGAAATAGTTCCAGGTACGGAAAGACGTACTCCCAGACTTGATTAATTTTCATAGATCATGCATTTAAAGCATGATCCTCAAGCAGATGTCTTGCCGTGTAGCTGCAATAAATTTCCGAGGGATTAGGGATAAGCGACTATACGCTGATTAGACGACTGGGTAGACAGGTATTCTTCGACCAGGCAGTTCAGCTTGAACCGTGATAGAAAGCTGATGGATCTGCAGCAGCATCACAAATTGGAGCCGAAATGGACGCGTTTGCTGGTTTGGAGTGCTGTGGGCAGCACCATAGGCTCCGCCGTGCCTTGTGGCTACTGTATGGGCGTTATTAATAGCCCCGCCGTGGTAAGAATGCCGCTTGAACTTATACTCTATTCCTTCCAATGGTTGTTTGGGTACTCTTATTGCAGCACATGCGTGCCTGGTGCGCCTCGACCTTGCTGAATAATTATAGATTGGATCTGTCGCCGGCTACTCTCGAAACGCTTTGGGCTTTGATAGTGTCCATCTATTTGATTGGAGGAGTGCTTGGCTCCGCCTGCGCTGGCTGGGCAGCAAATCGCTTTGGACGCCGCGGTTGCTTTTTCTTGAGTGGCACACTGCTGCTGCTGGCAGCGTTGGGTTTCCTCAGCTGCCGCTGGCTGCAGTCGGTGGAGCTGCTGCTGGTGAGTCGCCTGGTGGTGGGATTAGGCGGTGGTTTAGTTAGCACTTGTTTGCCCATGTATCACAGTGAAATAGCAGCAGTGCAACAGCGCGGCACGCTGGGCGTTGGCTGCTCTGTGGGCTTCTCCATTGGCATGGTTCTCGCTCAAATATTCACTCTGCAATCTCTGTTTGGTGGCGAGGAGTATTGGCATTTTGCGCTATGTTTTTATGTGGTTTTCATGGTTATCTGCTATGCGCCGTTTCGCTGCTATGCGGAGAGTCCCAAATGGCTTTATATTGTCAAGGAACAGCATGAGGAGGCGCTTCAGATGCTCATTCGTTTAAGGGGCAGCGATAAGGGATTGCAACAGGAGATAAATTCGATGGAACAGGAGTCTTCAAGCAAAGCTAATGCACGTAATTTCCTAGAAGTCCTGAGAGATTCCAAAATGTTTCTACCACTGCTGCTCGTCTGTGCTTACCAAGGTGGCCAGCAGCTCACCGGCTGCTCCTCGGTGAGTGGAACAGGTCCCAAAGACTCTAATTTTCCACATTTACCTCTTAATCTATTTTCCTGCTTAGATCTTCTACTACTCCGTATCCATATTTAAGGGTAGTGGCCTCTCGCCAGCCGTTTCCGAGTTGTTAAATCTTTGTGCCGGTTCAATCAATCTTTTCACCTCGCTGCTGGGTCCTCTGCTCATGGCCAAGTTTAATAGACGCACTCTGATGCTGCTCTCCACTTTCTTTTGTGCACTGCTCATGTTTGCCTTTGGCTGGCTGGTGGAGTACAGCGTAAGATCTCTGTATAGTCTCTGGATTCATCCAATACTCCTAAGTCTTATTTAAATTTCAGGTCCTAATTCCCTGGTTATCCTATGGCACCATAGCCAGCGTTTTCATGTATCTCATTGCCTTTCAGCTGGCCTTGGGTCCCATGCCATCATTTATTGGCGCAGGTTGGTTTCGACGTATTTTAAATTAAAATTAAATTAATATTTTTTTATTTTTTAGAACTCTTTGAGGTGCCCTCGCGCTCTGTGGCCCTTTCTTTGGGGAATCAAATGGGTTGGGGCTGTAATTTCCTAGTGGGTTTCCTATTTCCCACTATGCACTCGCTGCTTGGTTTCTGGATCTTCATTATCTTCTCCGTGTTCAGCTCCCTGCTCTTTTTGCTCACCAAATTTTATCTGCCGGAGACGCGAGGGCGCGAGGTTTCCGTGGTTGCTGAGCTCGTTTCACGTGGCTTCCGCAGCAAAGTACTTTAATCTAATTCTAATCATAATTTATTATAAAATCTTTTATCCAGAATAATACGCATTTAAGTTCAGCTGCCCAATCTTCATACAATCTTCTATCTAGATTAGGTTAGTAACCAGCTTTTATCTTGATTCGTTTCAGAGAAGGCTACACAGCATTTTAATAGACTGGAGATTATCCTTAATTTGTTGGGAAATTCTGTAGATACTTAGGCACTTACCCAGGGCTGTTCGATTTCTCCTAGCTGAGTGATGAGCCTGCGCATGGTCGTCTTTCTGTTGAGCGCTTTGCCGATCATCACAGACTTGCGGCATGCTCGGGATGCGAACATTGAACGAATGCGCGAAGGACGACAGATGGTGCCTTCGGGCGCATCTTGCAGCATAAAAATGAGCTCATCGATATCCTCCTTGCCAAATTCCCAATTCTTGCTGAACGGTTTGCCCAGCAAACGTACCTTCTTCGTGGCGGGTGCTATAACACAAAAATGGAGAACACATTAGACAAGAGCGTTTCTACTGGGTCTCTAAACTCACCATCTTCATTGATACCGAATCGAAAGCCATTCTTTTCAAAGACCGGCAGATGGTCTATTAATATCATCTCGTTAACGGCCGTGAGCTCTAGGGATTGGGGCACTGTTAGCCGTTGATGCTCCAGCTGGGTATTTCGTTGCAGCGTCTCGAAATTATATTTCTCATCTGCGGCATGCTGATCCACTATGAAGAGGTCATCCTGCAGTTTGACTATGATGAAACCCAGATTAAACTGTCCAATAATTTGCATGCGTTCGAAATCTGCTTTGGTTATTTCCTTCTGCAGCTCTGCCTCGGCATTTTGATTTTGATTCGGATTAATTTCACTCTTGAAACGCAAACGCTGCAGTTTGGCACAACGCCGACGCTCTGACCGCAGTTGCTCCTGCGTCTTTAAGCTCTTAGCTATCTCATCCAGTGTGGTTCGTAGCTCAGAGCAGGCCAGATTGGCTGGAGAAGCTTCTGAATCACTATTTCCATCGAGTTCAATGCGTGTGGGCATTTCAATTTCATCATCGCTATACTCCGTTGTGGTTTGTATTAGAGAAGGTGCTTCTATCGGAGCTGGAGAAGCTGCTCTCTCCAGCTGGACTGGGTCTTTCTCTGCAGGCTTAACCTCCAGCTGCAGTTCTCTAATGGCGCTCTGGCGTCTTTTCAACGGTGTTTTGCAATCAATGCGTGACTCCTTGGCCGGCTGCAACAGCTCATCGTAGGCTGAAACCGATTCAGTGAGTTCCATGCGGTAATAGTGACAATACATACATACCTAACGATTCCAGTTTGAGCTCCTTTAGACTGACAAAGCTGGAGTTGTGATTTGTTTCGTGTTTTCCCGGCTCTTCCTCATCAGATTCGCTTTTATAACTACACTCCTTGGGCGTCTCCTGCGTGAGGAAATCCTGTATCTTTTGTAGCTTCATGGCACGTGCTGCTATCTCTGCCGTTTCGACGCAACGACGTTTTGCAGGCGCTGGCGGTGCATTACCTTTGGTATCACCTGTGCGCCTCCATTGGCTGAGAACATCCATGAAACGCTGCGATGAGCTGACAGGAATATCGTCCTCACTTTCCAAGGGAGCAGTTTCATTATTCACTTTTGTCTCTGTTTCCTTTTTAGTTTTGGGCTCCAACATGCTAACTATGGAAGTGTTTTGCATTTGAAATGTGGCGGGTACGCTGCCAAAGGTGTCCAGCAAGGATTTCTTTAAAGCCAATAGTAGAATCCTTTCATTATTGAGCAGCAACTGTCGCTTGTCGGGAGTCAAATTAACATCTACCTCAGCACGGGATGTCAGTATATTCAGGTAAATAAAGGGCTGCTGCTGCACATTATAGCGATGATATACATCATTCATTACCTTGGCAATCTGAGAAGAAATAAAAAAGGTTAAGTCAACCATTGTTTTTACTCGTTAGAAACTCACATTTTTCGGTTCACAGGGACGTGCATTAACAAAGAAAAATTGTCGATCCCGAGTGGATCTGCCTGCGCCATGACGACAACTGGATATAAATCCTTCCAGCTGAAAGTCCGCTTGATTCAGACGCTCCACATCCTCGGCGCTAAACTGAGTACAGCTGGTGTCAGCCGCATCCAGGCTCGAAGATTGTAGCTCATCGCGCAGACGATGCTCATCGAGTTGTCCGCCCTCAAAGGGCGACTTGAGTGGCACCAGATCAGTCAACTGGCGAGGCCCGAAAACAGCTGAAATATTGGCCAAAATATCCTGTGCTCCATGGGTCTGCAGCACCACTGACTTGGCTCCTTTTGGGCTTTGATTGCTGCAAATTATACGCACGCCTTTAGTAACCAGGCAATAAGCTTGTAGTATCTGGCACATCCTATTAAATTCCTTCTTGATATTTCGCGTAAAATCACGTCTACGGACGGGCAACGTAGCAAAGAGATTGCTGAGGCTAACTGTGGTTCCCACGCCACGGGCGCATGGCGTACGCTTCTTTATTTTTCCTTCATGATCCAGTTCAATTTTCAAAGCTGTAAGTAGACTGGGTATTAGTTATACTTCAGCTATAATCACAAAGTATCTGTTAGTTGAACACTCACCCACATCCTGCGACTTGTGGCGTGTCTGTATGACCATGTCGGAGAGTGCACAGAGCGAGCTGAGGGCCTCTCCGCGAAAGCCGAACGTTTCCACCCCTAATAAATCCACGAATTCACGTATCTTGGAGGTATGATACTTGGCAGCTGTGAAGAGAAAGTATTAGTCTAGGCCAAAGCTCTAAATCTGATCCTAGCACCTACTCATGCCCTCCAAATTGGCCTCCTGCACGCCATCACCGTTGTCGCAGACCTCCAGGCCTTGCAGTCCCTGATCTTTTAACTTAACCTCAACAAGTGTAGCACCCGCATCAATGGCGTTCTCCACCAGCTCCTTTACAGCCACAGCCAAGCTGAGCACCACCTAAGCAAAAAGAGAGCCTTAATCTTTAACCCTTTTGAAACTTTCTTTTGGGTATTTTAAGCAACTTGCCTGTCCCGAGCAGATCTTATGTACAGTGTCCTTGGCTATGGCCTTAATTTGACCCGAGGCTGCATCTGTGGGCTTCGGGATGTTCACATCTTCTTCATTTTCCTTCATCTCCATTGCATTTCCATAAAATACCGCAATATTCAATGCAGACCCCGCGGATTTGCATTAAGTGTTACCACACTCACACAAAATGGAAATATTCACAGTGTTGCCATACTACATACATTTGAATTAATTATAAACTTCATTAAACAATAATACTATAATTGACCAATTTAATATATGTATTATTATAATATATATATTTATTTAAAGAAGTATATAGTTACTCGATTTATATTTTGAAAATAACCTTTGGCTAATAAGATATTTGCAGTAGTCCGATTGCGAATAAACAGGCAGTCTCGGTTATATTTTTACTCGTCTCATCGTTCTGATTAATAATAGGAAGAAATAAAAAAGAAATAAATTAAGAAATAAAAGTTTTCCATACTACAACTTTTGAACCGATTGTTCCTATGGCTGGTATATGATATAGTTATGCGATCATATTTGTTGACTGCAACAAAGAGAAGGCTACATACAAAATTTCATGCACCTAGCTCAAAAACGGTGAGAATAGTTTCCATATAAATAGACGGAGAGACGGACATTGCTATATCGACTCGTCTCGTCGTCCTCATAAATAATATTATATAAATATATAATATGCAATTGTATAAAAATGAGTCAGACCTAACATAAAAAATAAATTTTGTATCGCAGAGTATTCAGGGAATTCATATCAAAATCAAGTGAACATACTTATTTCCAGAAAAAACATTTATTTATTCAAACGTAATACAACATGAAAATGATCTTAATAATAAATGATGTCTTTTGTTTATAATAAATGCAATAAGAGCATAAAAAAATGTGTAAATAATTAATTTAAATGTGATGAAAATTGAGATGCGTGTGTGTCAAATTTAATAATTAATGTCAATAGAATGAATAACAAAATTGTTCCTAATTTACTTAGATATAGCCACAGGTTAAGGATGGGATTTTATTTTAATTTATATTTTTAAATAATTGCATAATTTTTAAATTCCTTGAAATTTCCGATATATTATTTGCTCTTTTCATTCGCGAGTTCCTCGAGTCTCTCGATGATCTTATTCATGTCCAGATCCTTTGCGATTTTAATATACATTGTTTTCCGAACTTCATGAAAAGAGGCCCAGGCGGGAAGCTCCTTGGCCAGTAATTTGAGATGAGCCTCAATATCCTGGGGCGTTAGGTTAGCACGAAAACTATTTTGAATTTTTTTAATGATAATTTCCAGGGTGAGTACTCCCTTACGTTCCGTTACAAAGACATTACGCAAATGGCGTGCCAGGTCCGGCAAACGGGAATATTTTGTGGCTTCCTGATCCTGCGAAGGTCGTCGGGTCATCGCATCCAAGGCCTTAGCCGCTTGCTTGGCGCGTATTTTATCTATCAATGATTTGGGTAGGCCCTTCAGAAGATTGGAGTGGGCGGTATCTGCATTGCTTGTTGTGGGTGGCAGATCCGTAACAGTGGGTGCGGCAGTGGTAGTTTCTGTTTTATCCGCCTCCAGCTTGG
This sequence comes from Drosophila repletoides, assembly GCA_018150835.1. Classification (NCBI taxonomy): domain Eukaryota; kingdom Metazoa; phylum Arthropoda; class Insecta; order Diptera; family Drosophilidae; genus Drosophila; species Drosophila repletoides. The sequence goes on from JAECWQ010000089.1 coordinate 754,693, forward strand.
CTTCATAGCGATCCATTACCCGTTCCATGGGCGTGGCACAGTTAAATAGATTACGCGCCGTAGAGAGTATATCCTTAGCGGAGGAGTATTTCTCCACATTGGGTGGATGTGGAAGCGCTGCAAGCTCCACCTCGGCGCAGCTTTCCAAATCGAATTGTGGATGCCAACGCGTGATTAGCTTATCAATAATAATTGGTGGATCCAAAGAGCGTACGAACTTATCATGCTCCTGCAGGACACGCTGCAGCAGTAGATTGTGGAATTTCTGAATCCTAGCGGTCATAACATGTGGATTCATAGACGTCGACTGTGCCGACGCGAGCACATCGTCTTCATTAATTTTGTTTAAGCGTTTCGTTGCTTGCTGATCCTGCTCCTTTACAGGCTCCACATTGGGACTGATAACCAGCTGGAAGTAATCCGCCTTGGAAACTGAACCGAAATTTCGCATCTTCATCTGTGAATAAATAAATGCCTCCGGATAAATATGCCTGATCTGCGCCAAATGCATCTCCGTAAAATTCTTTCTCAGCATTCGCTGCACCGCCGGCTTTAGCTTCTTGAAAGTGATGCATTCCTTCCGATTGTGAAACATAGCCGCCACAGAGTCGACTCCCTTGAATATATCCAATAAATGACGATATTTATAGGGCAAGGGCAGCTGGCCCGCCTTGGAAGTCTCGGCAAGGCTAGCATAGCGCTTATATGCCGGCAGTTCCACTAGCTTAACGGGTGATCCTGCCTTGGCCGGACTAAAAAGTAGACGCTTCGAAACGTCCGTGTGACGTGGTGACATCAACTCATTTTTATCCGGTGTTGGAGGCGGCAGCTTCGTGGGCGTCTTGAATGTCTTCAAAGGGCTGCAAAAATTCAATCAAATGGAATATATCGGTTATAATCAGATTCACAATTTGCTCCGGCAATAAAGTTCTCTTCATTTCTTGGAAATTATTGGAACATTGGGAATTACGTGTATCTAAATAGGAGCAGATTGAACAAGTTAAATATGTAAAGATATCTTGGAAAATATTCAAATTTATGGGAACTACAGGTGTCTTAATAATAGGAGTACATAAAGAGTTAACATGCAATATGAATCGATTTGCTTGGAGTTATGAAAATGAGTCTGAAATTAATAAATTGAGATAGTTTTTTATATGAACTAACAATTTAGCATACCCCGAGACTCCTTTATTATAATAGGTATAAATTTGACTGTACCAATGAATAACATTAGAATTTGTACACTTTTATGCCCTATAAAGATTGCCTAGATCAAGTAACAACCCCATCAAAATTAATTACTATATTCATGATTAAACTCGTACCATAGTTAGAGTATGTAGCATATACAAATATAAGTATATCTGTATTAGAAGATTTGGCATATAGTATATCTGATATGCAGATTTTCATAAAGATCAGTTACAGCAAGAGAATCAGGAAATATCCGATTAGAAATTATGAAAATGCCGATGCTGTTGGAAAAGGACAGAAAACAACCCTCCGAAGAGGCCGTTACAACTGAGCAGCGCTACCTGAGTCCAGTTGACTCGAAGATTCGGGACAAACATTCCCATGCAGGCAGACAACTGCTGGTAAACAACCCCCTGAAAATGGGAAAATGGGAGAATGGGAAGGAAAGAAAAGGGAATAAAGGTCAGTCAAGAATGTAACGTTTTTTTCTTTCGAGCGAAGGGTAAACATTGCACTACAAAGAGCTGGAGAAAACATGTGTGTGTGCAGCATAAATTCAAGTACACCCATCTACGGGTCTGTCTTTATGGGTTTCGTTTCATAGATCATAACGTCACGACGCTGCAGAAGAACGAGAAAAAAGAGCAGCCACAGCGAGAAATTTGACTGAGCGAAATGCAATTGTCAGCAATTAGTTGAATTGGTTGAATAACAGAGTCGACTTGAATCCAAGCCAAGCCAAGTGAAGTGAAGCCAAGACGACCTCGTTGTCAACTCTGTATAAAAAACGAATGGGTTTTTCTTTTTTGTAATTTATGTTACCCGGTTTTTGCTTTGTTTACTATCGTTTCTAGGCCAAAAGCTCAATTGAAATTATTGTGGCAGGCGCGAAATAGAATCTCTGTATTCAATGACGGCCAAAAATCATTTGATCTTTACCGAATCCACCTATCTAGGTGTACCTCATATTAAAATGCTTCCACACTAGGTAGCTGGACTGGTGGTATTCTTACCTAGTAAGGACCTCCAGTTCAATGGTATCGAACTCCTTGAGCTGGACAGTTTGAGCTTTGGCTGGAGATGGACCCGCCTCGCGTAGACGACGATTACGTTCCTCCTGGGCCTTTCGCTGTTGTTCGAGCTGTGCCTTGCGGGCGAGTACAGCCTTCAGCTCCTGCATCTTGGCGCTACGCGAAACTTTTGTCTTGACCTCATCAAAGGTTAGGCCACGCTTGGCTCCTTCCACTTGTTTAACGGGCGAGGCAAGCTTTATTATTTGTTTTGTAGGCGTACGCATCCCACGCTGCACATTGTCCGCATTTAGCTTGGAAGCAAAAGCTATGTTTATCCTTGGAGTCTGCTCATTGGTCAGCTGTGGAGACTGATCCCCTGGCTTGGGCGGTTGTTTCCTGGGTGATAGATTACCCTTACGTATAAACTGTACCAGCTTGGGTTGCTCCAATTTAACGGGTTTCTTTTTTGGTTCTTGCGAGGATACACCAATAAGTTTGATTGTGCGTCCTGAGCGTGTACGAATGCCCGCCGCCGCAGCCTTGAGGCTATCCAGATCCACATCCTGGTCTGTGGAGGCGCCTGGAAGCGCTATATGTTGTGGTGCAGCGATTTCGACAGGCTCTGCGAGACGCTGCGCAAAATTGAAGAAAATTTTAAGGGTATATTAAAATACTGTAAAATATTATATCTCCGTTTTATACCCTGCACCTTTTAATGTGCTTTTTTGTGAATATATAAATTTATGTTGATAATAAATGAAAAAAGAGCACTATAAATTTACATAAGGAACTTATTATTAGTAATGAGTATTTGCTAGTCGATCATCCTCCGAGTATACTTTTCTTTTGAGCTCTCACGCATACAAACACTGAATAGTCCTTTAGTCCTTTCTACAGGGTATTTAAACGGGGCCTATCCTAATTTTTGTTATGCAGAAAATGGCCGAAGGACGCGGCCTGCGAACACATACACAGATACACACACGCACCCAGACGTAATCATTAGACTCACAGATAGGGAAAAGTATCTTAAATACAAAACTATCTTGAAATATTAATCTAACTTTATCTTTTAGTAGTTAAGGCACGTTGCACATGGCTCGTTGAATTTACTTACCCTGTTTTTGATGGTTGTGGCATCATCCACAGCGGCGCGTTTGCGATTGCTAAAAAATGCAGCTACGGATGGCTGTGCCATATTTTATTTTATAATTATTACTATTATTAATTAAATTCTTATCGGTTTTTTGTTGTATTGTATTGTATAATTTCACTACGAGCACGTCTGATTTCACTATAATTTTTCTTCTTATTATTTTAATATACGTCTTGCCACTGAGACTGCTCGAATTACAACTGGGCACAGTTTCCCTCCAAATAATTTCAGCGACGCGCCAAATTTATTTTCGCGCCATTTCCCATTCATGTGCGGTATGTGTTGCAAAGCGACGGCGTACAGCTGTTAATAACATTGGTGTTTATCAACACTGTGTGTGTGCTACGAGAGCTAGGGCAGCATTTTGCGTAGTAGTATTTTCTAAACCAGAACGCCACGCAAACAACAATTGAACTTTTATTTTTGTCATTAAATGAAACACTTTCAATATTTATATATATGCACACAAATTGTGTTACTTTTGTGCACTTTAACGGTCAGCTGTTCCGAATTGTGAACCATAACAACATGTCAACATTCAGCGATAATTCGATAACAATTGGCACAGCGATACATATGATATGATATTAATCGATATTTTGATACACTATATTAGATGAACATATTCGTCACTAATTAATTTTAAATTGCTTGACTTAGTTGCGAATTTCTTAATTGTATTGGCAAAAAAAAACAGTTTTAGTATTGCATAAACAGCTGATTGGTTGAGGTCATAGTTTACCGCTTACCAACTCTAAACTTAGTGTCGCAGTGCTGCATTTTGAGTAGTAGATTTTTCCACTCGCGGAAATTTCGTAGGTGCGCAGCAACGTTTTGGCAATAAGTCCATGCGTTTTGCGACAAAATGTTATTTAAATAGCATGCTGTAAGCGTTAAAGTTATGTAAGTTGAGTAATATAACAATAAATAAACACTTAAAGTAAATTAAGTGCAGAAACAAGTGTGCGTAAGTGAGCAAGCAATACAAAAGCTTTGAATGTGTGTGTGCGTGTGAGCAAGAGCGCATACTAAGAATTTGCCAGGCGAACAGAGCTGGCAACTCGAGTCAATATGAGACACTTGAGTAATGCACGCAGTTTTATTATTATTTGGACATTAAATAATAGTAATTAAATATTGTTTACTACATTAAAGCTATCAATAAGTAATTATTAAATATAAATAGCTCGTTTTATATATATATATAGGAGCTAACATGCTTCTATCGTAAACGTTTCAGTTGGCAGCACCATTTGGCATAATTTTACTCGACCAGCATTTGTTTGACTTTTTTCTGGTGGATAAATCGAAATAGAACAGAAAAGAAATAATCTCGCTGTGATTTAACTAATAAACAAACAATATCAAGCTATTAATTACATTAATTATTAATTAAACAGAAATATAAAACGAACTGCCAGCAGCCCAGCAGCTGCAGTCTTCAATTGGAACAAGTGGCAGCCCGAGGCAAAACGCGATTCGCGACTCGCGAAGCCCCAGCCAAAAAAAAACACACACACAACATAGAAACAAAAACATAGACACATACATAGTCATAGACAAGGCGTGCGCGCATACTAACATCAACAACAACAACAACAGCAGCAGCAGCAACAATAAGAGGTAAGAGTGTGTTTAAGACTACCCGAATACCCTGTATGCCAGTCAGATGTACTGACGCAGGGGCGAGGGGCAGTTTTTATTTCGTCAATAACAGGTTAAGTTATTGACGACTAGCCGAATACCCTGTCAGCCACTCAATTGTTCTGAAGCAGCTGTTCTTTTAGAACGCATTTTAATTCCTATCTCGTGATGACGAATGGCATTCTAGGAAAAGGCCCAATTACTCCAGCTCGTGAAATTCCGCCTGCCATATTCGTGTGCATTTTCTATTTTATGCACATGTTTTCCAGACGGAAAAGTACTGTGCAATTCTCTATATTAAATATTTCTGTTAAATATTCAAACATTTTGGTATTTGTAGAGTTTCCCATTTACTCTAGCTATTATTATAGCTGCCGCTGCGTATACCCGTCTCTCACTTGGTTACAGGGTATCACATAACACGTACAACAACTAGCGTAAGCTTTTTGCATTACCTTTTTAAGATTAAAGCAGTGTTTTTTGTTTTTCTTTCTTCAACAGCTGTTACGTTTGGTGAGGCGAAAGACAGACAGACAGAGTCGAAGAGAGAGAAGGTGAGGAACAAAAAGCGATTAATAATATAAAGAAAAAAGAGAAAAAGAAAAGGTAGAAAAACAACAAGAACAACAACAAGAAGCAAGATGAACTCAAAAGCTGACGTCAACCGGCGCGTTTTGGCTATTCAAGCGAAGAAAAAGCGTCATAAGAACAACAAGAAGCGTGGCAAGCAGCAGAGTGGAGCTGCTGCTGCAGACAGCCAACAACAACAACAGCAGCAACCGCAGCAGCAGCAGCAACAACAACAACAAGAGCAACATAGAAGCAGTGACAACTGCGAAGCATCAGCACCAGAAAATGCTAATAATAGCCTTATTGAGAGCACCAGCAAGTTGCAACTGCATGTGACAAGCTGTGGTGGCGGCGGCGGTGCTACTGCGTCAACTTCAAGCGGGTCCGGGAACACACCAGATACCCAATCGAAATCCCACTCCCAATCGCAGTCCAAGCAAAAGAATAGTATTCATAATCAGCAGCCTCCGCGTAGTTCTTCCAACGAATCGGATGAATCGGAAATGAATAGTGAAAACGAGGAACAGGAGCTAAAAGAGGATTACTGCAAGGGCGGCTATCATCCAGTCAATATTGGTGACTTATTTCAGGGTAAGTTTCAACTTGGCCATAAATCGATTCTATTGATCTTTTTTTTTTTTTGCTAAACTAGACTGAAAAAATCGATTTTCTTTTGGAATTTTAAATATTTTTAAACCAAGGAAAATGATATAGGAAATTTTCTTCTTACGAGCGGTTTCCGTATCCGAACTATTGAATATTGTATTCATAACGCCATGGCGATGTCACCTGTTTGCACCTCACACCAAATTCCAAAGCCCAAAAAAATAAAAAAAATAGGAAAAGCAATAGATACTTCACACGCCATTTTCCGTATACTCTACGCTAGAGTCTCTAGTATTTGTTATCTTATTGCAATGCCAGGGTATAGTGGTACAACTTGAAATAATAATTATAAATCTTTTACAAAATATGTGTAGAGATTTGTTCAAGCTAAATTTAGAAATGGAACCAAAGCGTTCTAATTCGTCACTATAGTTGGGGAAAGTCCGGATTCTCCATTGAGATTTTGTTAGAGTATGTCAGCTTCATAGCACTAGTTAGTTCAGCTAACAAACGTTATTGTTTATTTATCAGTCTTTGTATAATTGCTATTGGGGCACAACAATAGCCCCCTTGCCCCCGGATTTGCCTCATTTCGTGCAACAAAACGCAACATTGGATGGGCTAAGGAGAGGGGAGGGGAGGGTTTCGTGAACGTGATTTTCAGTTGAGTTGTTGTTGCTCACTGTTCGCTGTTGTTGCCTTTTCTGGCACATACAACAACAGGTTGTCAATGGTGTAACGCCCCTTTGCCTGCCACATGCATGCGAGCAGATACACAATTATGTGTAAGGGTTGTTTCCCCCTGGAAAGAGTTGGAAGGGGGGAGGGGCGGACGTCGAACGTCGGAGGAACAACGGGGGGCAGTACGAAATTGGATGGTGGGTTTGCGGTTGCTGTTAGCGACACGGCTTAAGCATTTACCGATTGTCGGGGAGGGCGAGCAGAGCGGGGACAAACGCTTTTGTTTTGGTATGGCAAATGATGTGCATAAAGCTCATTTTTTGGGTTTATAATCAAAGAAAATGCCGCTAACCTTTTGCTGCGATAAGGCGGAGCCCCCCAATGATAAGAGCAGCAGACACTGCTAAGTAAAAATAATAATTTATGTATACATATATATTTATTAGCTAATCATAACTTATTGAAATATGCATTAATATATATATTTAAAGTATTTATTATATATTCAATTACACGTAAAAGACAGACGTCAAGACAAGCAGGAATTGCCCCCAAGGAAATGTGATTATCTAAGGATTTTCGCACACTATTTAAGGACTCTTTAAGAGCTACTTTCCGACTCTTCACAAATCCTGTTAAATATGTAACGAGCTATTTAGAGATTTTTCCGCTCGTGGGGTGCATTTTCCCAATAGAATGAGCCTACTGTGAAGATATAAGACTAGCTAGCTTCTATACTCTGGTCAGACTTTAGACTATCACAATACTAACTACAAATATAGATATAGATATAGATATAGATATAGATATAGATATAGATATAGATATAGATATAGATATAGATATAGATATAGATATAGATATAGATATAGATATAGATATAGATATAGATATAGATATAGATATAGATATAGATATAGATATAGATATAGATATAGATATAGATATAGATATAGATATAGATATAGATATAGATATAGATATAGATATAGATATAGATATAGATATAGATATAGATATAGATATAGATATAGATATAGATATAGATATAGATATAGATATAGATATAGATATAGATATATATATAGATATAGATATAGATATAGATATAGATATCGACATATTTAGATATGATGTGTGTGGAGGAATACAAAGACGCAATTTGTTGTGAGAATGGGAACAGCTGACAATGCGAAGTGGACTCGGAGGGGGCTTTTAATTGAATATATGTGGACTAGTGGATGTATAATTCGCAACTTTGCCAACTAGTCAGCGATGGGGAGTAGTTAGTTAGTTGGTTGGCGTCCAGCGAGGAGGACGTTGAATTCGATGGATTTATTGGACAGAAAAGCAAACATTTGCGACTTCATATTTCTGAGTGGTGCACTTCTTCGTTTGACCTTTGAACATTTGAACTGAACTATAATTAATGGAATTCTCTGTTATTTTTTCTGATTGACAGGTCGTTATCATGTCATACGCAAATTGGGCTGGGGACACTTCTCGACCGTTTGGCTTTGCTGGGATCTGCAGGAGAAGCGTTACGTGGCCATTAAAATTGTAAAATCGGCTCAACATTTTGCCGAAACGGCTAAGGATGAAATTAAGATACTCAGAACCGTCAGGGAAACAGATCCGTCGAATCCACGTCGCCAGAAGACGGTACAAATGTTTGATGATTTCAAGATTACGGGCGTAAATGGTACCCATATTTGTATGGTGTTTGAGGTGCTCGGAGATAATCTCTTGAAGCTTATAAGAAAGTCTAATTATCGTGGTATTCCACTGGAGAATGTGAAGAGCATTACACGCCAGATTCTGGAGGGTTTGGACTATTTGCACAGCTGCTGTAAGATAATACACACGGATATTAAGCCGGAGAATGTGCTACTCTGCGTGGATGAGCCCCATGTGCGATCTATGGCTGTGGAGGCCACTCAATTGTATTGCATGAACTCAAAAATGTATCCATCCCTGGTCAGTCGTGCGCCCAAGGAATATCGCGAGCCGCCAATCACTGGCAAAATGAGCAAGAACAAGAAAAAGAAGTTGAAGAAGAAGGCCAAGAAACGCATGGAACTGTTTAAGAAACAGCGCGATTATTTGGAGCAAACTGGCAACGAGCAGCCCCAACTGAAGCTGCCCGATAAGCAAAATGGCATTGGCTCTGCCACCGACTTAGAGGAGCACGATGTGGATGAAGCTGATGGCGAAGACGATGGTAATGGCGATGGAGAAGACATTGATTCTGTTCAGTTGGAGCTGGTCAAACAGGACCCGGAATTAGAAGCCGATGAGGATGATGGCGATGATGAGGAGGCTGTTGAGCAGCCGGTGCTAAACTCCTCGAAAATTGCTAACGAAATGATCACTTCTGTTGGACCTGATGATCCAAGCCACACTCCTGTTGATGGCGGCGAGAAGGCCAAAAAGAAAAAGAAAAAGAAGAACAAGAGTAAGTCGAAGATATTGATTTTTACATTGTGTCGCCAGGTTTTTGTCCGTTTTCTTATATTCCACTTCGTTTCCCCTTTAGACAAATCAAATCAGCAGCAGCAATCTCAGCCGCAACAATACCGTCTGCAGATGCATCTAGAGAATTCAGCGAGTAGTGGGGATAGTAGCAGCGCGGCTCTAAAGAGCTCTAATAGCAACAGTACTACGAATGGAAGCAGCTCTAACTCGACGAAAGGACAATTGAATGGAGTCGCTGCAGGAAATAACACGAAGAAGCCGCCACGTCCCAAGCAGGATAAGCAGCAGCAGCAGCTGAACAATAATAATACGAATTCGAAGCAAAATTCGAATAGTAATTCGAAAATCTCAAATAACTCGATAGATGAGCGTTCTTCTTCAGCAAATTCGGCCAATGGAGGACCTTATTCCGAACCGCTGATGGTGCCACCGCCGCCGCCACCGCCGATGGCGAAGCACAGGCAAAATAAACGAGATCCTGCGTTGGAGGCGTGCAATGTGCACGTTAAAATAGCTGATTTAGGCAATGCTTGCTGGGTGGATCGCCATTTCACCGAGGATATACAGACGCGACAATATCGCTCCCTAGAAGTAATACTAGGAGCAGGATACGATACTTCCGCGGATATCTGGAGCACGGCTTGCATGGTCTTTGAGCTGGCCACAGGAGATTATCTATTTGAGCCCCATTCTGGCGATACATACACCCGGGATGAGGATCATATAGCACATATTATAGAACTTTTGGGTCCCATACCACGTCAAATAGTGTTCCGGGGCACATATGCCCAGCAGACTTTCAATCGAAATGGAGAGCTGCGTAACATAACCGGGTTAAAACCCTGGGGATTAATGGATGTGCTTATCGAAAAGTACGAGTGGTCCAAGAGAGATGCAGAGGCGTTTGCTGGATTTTTAAAACCCATGTTGGAATTTGATCCGGCCAAGCGAGCCACAGCTGCACAGTGTCTGCAGCATCCTTGGCTTAGATAAGATACGATGCAGCCTGGTCCAGCAGGAGCAGCAGCAGCAGCAACAGAAGAAGCAGGATCAGCAGCAATAGACCAAGCAGCAGCACTATCATTAACCTCAATTTCAACCATTGCATCCACTTCAGCATCGGCGATGGCTGCGCTGCGTGCGCGTCCTTATTTAGTGGCGCCTGCAGCCATCGCCAGTGTCTCCGCTTACTCTGCACCAGTTACGCCCACAAGATGTGCCGAGCTGGAGCTAGAGCAGGAAGAGGAGGAGGATGAGGATTTGCCTCCGCCGCATTACAGCAAATCAAACAAATCGCAGCAATTCTACTGGCGCAGAGCTCTGCGTCGCGTCTTCCAGCGCCGCAAGTGACGTCAGCTGCTGCGACGTCGACGCCAGGATTTGCCCCGTTGGCGTACGCGTCGCTGCCGGCGCCGTCGCACGCTGGCAGAGCGCATCCGTCGCATTTGCGCCTGCTGTGCCTATGGACAACTGCTGCTGCGCGCTGCTCGCGTTGCGCTGCTAAGCTGCATTCGTTGGCGCACGCGTGGCAACATACGCAACAACAATTTTTACTTTAGAAATCATTAAGGAATAGCTGATCCGCCGTTGCTGCTGCGCTGCTTCTGCGCTGCACTTACACACACACACACATACCCAGTACACACGCACCCCCCTTAACCCTACCCCACGAGCAAACACCCTGTAAAATGTTAATGCGAATTCTGATTTAGTTGTTAAAGCATACAAATATTTATTTACTGTTTTACACCGATTAGACAATTTTTTTCGATAATATGAAATTACATAAGCATTACACATTTTCCTAAACAAACAAAACTAGCCTAGCTACCTATTATTATTTGTATAATTTGAATAATTTGAATAATTTGTATAATTTTGATAATCTTTATAATTCTTGGTTGCTTATCTTACACCTAACTTTTTGACTCTGTAAATAGGGCAAAAGAATAATCGCACAGCTTCTTAATTTCTCTTTTATTTGAACGATCTCCAAGAAGTTTTTGCCAGCGTTGATTAGAAATATATCGTATTTACTATATTACAGTCGTGTCTCTCTCTAAAGCGAACTAAGAGTTTAACATATATTGAAATAAATCCACAGAACAAAACAGAAACACAAACAGAGAAGAAAAGAAAAGAAAAGAAAGAAAGAAAAAGGAAAAGAAAGGAGAAAATAATAATGTCATATACAACACCAGCCCTGCCTTATAGAGAGTTACGACTGCAGCAGCCAATTAATAAATCAATCAATCAATATAAAAATATATAAAAATACCGAACAGCCAGTTCATACTATATACAATTTGTTATTGTACATTTTTGCCAAGAGGCGAGGCGAGAAGAGGCGAGGCGAGGCGAGCGAAGGCGTGGCACATACAAAAACATACTTAGCATATAGTTAAATATCAAATATGAATATATATCGGATGGTTTTTAGCATACATACAAATCTGTATAAGTATTCTTGAGCTGAACATAACAATAATGAGCGTAGTTAATTAGTATACCCTCGATTTAGTAACAATAACTAAAAAAAAAAAAGAAAGTATAACAACAAAAACTTAACACAAGCACAGTAAAAATATCACTCGATTTTCACGGAAAAGTCTTTTGAGCAAATGGAAAAGCCCCAAAAACAAAATGTTAATCAAATTAAAATGTAGCAGCTAATGGAAAATTTAAAATGCGTGCAGCAAATGCTATGAAATATTGTCTAGAAAATATAATGAAATGTTCAATAAATAATTCATCTGTTTCAAAAGTTTCCACTTCGTTTCAGAACTCAGAACTCCGAAGTTCCATATTAAATGGAATCGGAATTTCGAGTTCAAGCGAGGTGCGAAGGTATTTGGAACAGATATTATTATTATTATTACAAATTAAGCAAAGAATTGGTGAGAAAAGCAAGCGATAAATGCAAAATTAATGCTATTTACATACAAACATATATATAATAATTAAAAAGTAATTTTGGTAGAAATATTTGTATTTAATAGTAGCAACACCAACACACACGTAACCGTTTAAAGGCACACTCACACAAAAGGAGAAAAAATGGAGAAAATTCCCCAGAAAAAGGCCACTTTTAAGTTAAGGCTAGTTAACGGTTTTTTTTTTTGATACGGGGTTTGTCGCGGGGTACAAAACAGGAAAGAAGAAAAGAGCCAGAAAGAAGAAAATAAATTTGATGTAGTTTTGTGTATGTGTGGCTATTACTGACTATTTACTATGATAAGTGGCCTTATAATAATTCGATTCTGATTCTGATTTTGATTCCGATTCCGATTCCGATTCACAGCACCTCCCAACACACACACACACACTCACGCACACACAAGAATACCCTAAACTCAAGAATTACACACACGCATACACAAGTTATGTCCTACTGAAGCAAAGGATATCAAGGATATAGACACTTACGATTAATAATACCACTTAAAAAACAAAACACTTAAGCTAAACTTCAATGAAACAAGGTTATAAAACTTCTAGAATCCTACGAACTATAATTCTTATACCTTAAACTCGAGTTCACCTATCTTCGGCTGGCCGAAGTTAAAAAAAATAATGAATGAATTGCGTAAAAATACTCTTTGAAAAAACTACTTATCAATGGACTACGTAGATATCAGAAATGGGCTATTACATGCATATATATATAAATTTAAATATATATATATTAACAAAAAAAAAAAAAAATAAATATATATACCAACTTATAGCTTTACAAAAAATAACCCTAAAAAAGTTAACTTGTGCTTAGTCGAGTATTGTTCCCGGAATATTCCAAGAAATAAACGAAATGCAATTCCATAAATATCCAAAATTTCCTTTCGAAGAGTATGCAAAAAGTATGAATAATACGATACACATAATTTATTGATGTAGTTATAAACAAATAAACAAAGTAAAAACAACAAATACAAACAAGAAACAAATTACACAAATTGGAAAACAATAAATGCCTCTTTTATTATTATACGCTCAATGCGGCAAGGACATTCTCATTTTTCAGCACTTTTCTTACTTTTTATATAACCCGTTCTCTCCTGCTGCCTGCTGCCTGCTGCAACTGTTGAGAGAATTTATGACCTTATAAAAATCACAATAGCAGCATGAAAATTGAAAATGTTGCAGGACATTTGCTCTATGCTCTCGTTCACAGAGGCAGACAGACATCCTTGATAGCTTAAGGACGACCTTTAGCATCTGACATAAAGTATATATGCGAGTATATACGAGAAAGTGGAGTCACCTTTGGGATATATCACGTCTGTTTGGCTATGGCTAAACTCGAAATTGAATTTTATGTGATGTTTGTTGCCCCCTATATAAATGTCCTCCTGTCTCATCGAACAACGAAGGCAGTCTAAGAACTTCCGTTAAGTACAATTATATTTTTGCTCTCTTCCGAAAGTTAACATCATTTTCCCTCGTTCTTAATCTGTTCTCCTGTGTGCTATATCTGCAAATTATCGATAATATTATCGAACTATGTCGATTTCACTGTCCACTGTAATAACAAAAAAGAAGTTCCACATTATTTTGTGGGCGATGATGTCTAATTAGCTTTACTACACTGCAGTTTTTTAATCGCTATCATCGATGATATTATCGAATGAACTAATTCAACATAATTTTGCATTCATAAATTTCTTTATTTCGACTCACCTCGGTGGGGTTGCAGTAAAATCAATTTGCCCTACGCCAGCTGTGGTCTGCAGGCAGCGCAGTCGCTAATTAACAGTAATCTTTTGGTCAAAGAGAATGAAGATCAAAGAGTGTGAAGATAACAGACTGCTGTTCGTTCGCTCTAAAACTTGTTTTGCATATACAAATTTTGCCCTAAGCACAGTTACTCTGCTGGCAGCGCAGTCGGCTCGGGGCGTGGAGTCTTTTCTTATCAGCGCAGTGCAATAATGTTGAAACGTATTTTAGAGTTTCGGGTATTGAAATTTATTATGAGTTAAGAAATATATCAAAGAAAGAAGTGAAAGATAATTACTGAAAAATGCAGCATCTGAACTTATTAATCGACCCTCGCTTGCTAATACACGTGTGCCATGAATACTCGTTTATATATGTATCTTTTATGTGTGTGGATGGATGGTCAGAGATTAATTCGTTGTGGTTGTGGTTTCTGGTGGTTTCTCTGTCGGCCGCAACCTGAACAGGATACGGAAATAAGTTCGTCTGTATAAAACTTTTACCCAAGAATTGAACAAAAGTTAAATAAACGTGTCATTCAAATGGTGGCGCAGTGTAAACAGAGAGTGGTGCGGCGTTGCGGCGGTGAAGTGGTGCGGCGGTGCGGGAAGCGCGATGTTTGAGTGGTTGGCTAAGACCAAAATTGGGAGCGTGAGTGAAATGGATACGAAGTGGCCGCAAAAACAAAAAAAGTCCATGGAAACATGCGATAGAAAAGCATTTTCGGTAAGTTTTCTACGACTTTTCTTGCAAACAACAAAAAAAAAAAGAATCTACCACTGAAGAATATTTCTCTGCGCTTCGATTTGGCATACTTTGGTTCAAGATTTCAACCTTGGATTAAGTAATATGCAATGAGGCATATGATATCTCGTTGCTCCTCATTAAGGACGTTTTTTATTGTCCTTCTCCCGCTATTCTGAGGATATTATTCCAGTTGGTTTACCTGTCCCAAGTCCAGTTCATTTCCAGGCTTCGCTTCAACAAATTTAAAGCGGTAGTTAAATCAATTTAAAATTTTCTAAGGGTCTCAGAATTTATGAACTTGTTAATACTTTGAAAGCTTTTTCAGTTGAATTCAAGTCTTTGGGTCTGGGTCTGGGTCTGGGTTTGGGTCTGGTTTTCATTCATTTTGATTTGGCTAAAAGTTTAACAACAGAATACAAGAGAAATACAAAAAACAGCTTGAACGCATGCTAACAGCAGCCGGATTTGCTTATAAATGTCTAACAAATGACAAAATGAAAATAAAATAAAAATAGGAAGAAAACTCTTGAAATGCAAAGCGGATAGCAAACTGACAACACACAAAAGGACTAAGTTTTGGATGCCCAAAAAAAAGTACACTCGGAGAAAAGCCTTCATGAATTACGAGCACTTTCGATGTGAAATTCTGTTTATAAATTAACATAAAAAAGGGAACATTCTTTATTCTGAGTGCATGGAGAAATCTGTTGAGCAGAATAAACCCAAGAAATTGTGAATTGTGATCGATATATAGC
Organism: Drosophila repletoides; assembly: GCA_018150835.1. Lineage (NCBI taxonomy): Eukaryota > Metazoa > Arthropoda > Insecta > Diptera > Drosophilidae > Drosophila > Drosophila repletoides. The sequence goes on from JAECWQ010000089.1 coordinate 770,250, forward strand.
CCACATTTGTTGTATTCCAGGACAAACAGAAGGAAACTTTTTAAAAGGTCCTTTTAGATGCGGCGAAGCGCAAACGATTATTCAATTTGCAGCTAGAGAAGCATCGTTAAATGCTCAGCCTTCCTGGTTCCCCCCGGAAAGTTGCCTTGGGTTCGAGGGTTAAGGGTCGAGACTCAAGTCATATCCTTAACAATCAGCCTGATTCAGTCTGAGTCCTTTCAGTGCTTCAGCGTTGTGCACTTTAAAGTGTTGTCTCCTAGTCGCAGTCCTTGTCAATGTCCTTGTCGCCGCTCAAAATGCCAGCGAGTGCCACTGGATGACATTAAGTAGCTGTCGGGTTGGTCAGGATTACGATAGCAAAAGTGCCTGATGTTAGTTTAAAGTAGATAAACAAAAGTGGATCACTGCCTCCAGTCTCAGCCTCAGCCTGCTCCTCTGCCTCTGCCTTCACGTCCGTCTTTGTCTCCGTCTTAGTCTCAGTCTCCGCCTCGGCGTCAGTCATTGTTCTCCGTTTTGTTTGTGCTGTGCTTTTATACCCTTACCGAGGGTGTTATCAATGTGTAGTGGGTTAGCTGTAGTCAGCCTGTATTCAGCATACAAATAATTTCTAGTTTTTTAATTCTTTGTATAATCGTTTTTCAAAATACTCACCTTGCTTTCTCACAGGATCAATGGGTATGAAAATAGGTGCAAATAAAGAAAATACCTTGATATATTTTAGAAAGGGTATTCAAGTGTTCGGCGAGCCACTCTCTACTTTGTTTTTGATGTGTGTGGGGTTATTTTAAGCATTAGTCAACCGCACATCCGTTGCAAAAGTGAATCTTGAGGGTTTTTACTTAATCATTCAACTCGAATCTAAGCGCTGTCTCTTACTTTCTCTCTCTCTCTCCCGTCTGTCTCGTTTCTCGTTCCTCGTGTCTCGTTTTCCCTTTTCACTTTCACCTTTCAAAAAGTTGAGCTCTTTTTGAGTTCTTCTGCACAAGTTTTAAGACTTGGAGAAAGTTATGTGGGCTCATTAAAAGCACATTGAAATTGCAAATTAATTAAGGATTTGCCTTTGATTGTAGCCAAAGGAATTTATTACACTTTTTACTTTTCACTTCTTTCGAATGACCCTTAACTCTTTTTAGCCACGTTAAGTGTCACTTAGGGTATATTTTGGGTAGTTTTTTTCTCAAAGGATTCCCAACAATTTTCATACCTAAACCTATGAAAATTGAACTTAAACAATGTTGAATTCCATAAAATTGTTATGTCATATTTTTACAGGGTATTTTATAGTCAACCGCAACTGTAACTGCACACTGTTCTGCACTGTTTTTAATATGCTTGTTTATAACACTTGACGCAACTAAATTAGTTGAAACGCTTTGAGGCACTGCTTTAATTATAGTGTTTTTGTGGTAAGCTTTTTAGAAGCTGCAACACGAAATTAACTGAAATAATTATAGAGTTGTGTAACTCTCTCTCTCCTCTCTCCTCTCTCCTGTCTCCTGTCTCTCTGTGTGTGTATAGAAAAGCTCACTGGCTTTTCTTGGGGCTTTGAAACAAATATAATTGCAATTGCAATACATTGCGTATACGCAACGATAACCCTGTGCATGTTCGTACAGTGAACGGTGCCTAATTGGAACGAATGATTTGAACTCTCGGTCCTAAAATGGATAAAAAGTTTTCGTATCGAAAACTAATTTTTACTTGGCTGATATTATAGTGAATCTAGCTAATTTATATAGAAGAATCTATGAGACTCTGATTTAAATCCTTGGCCTTTCCTTGCCTTTCCAGTTTAATTGTAAAATTAGCCGACAATTCTATCAACTGCGAAGGTTTCAATTAGGCAGCGGGCACTGTAATTAAATATGTGTGGCAAGGTGCAAGGTGCAAGGCACCATGTTGCATGAATCTGTGTCTCTCTGTGTCTCTGTGTCTCTGTGTCTCTGTGCCACTTGGCAACCACTTGTGGGCTAACAACAACAAAATATTCGGAGTCAACTCAGCTGCTCTGGGAAAACACTCCGAAAGAGAGCGAAAGCGAGAGAGAGAATAAAGCTCCTGGGACAGCTCTCTCTCTCTCTCTCTCTCCAGTCGAGAGGTGTTTTTATTTTCGAGAGGTGTTTTTATTTTGTTATTTTGAAACAAGGCCTAAAGTTGTTGCTGTCGTTGCTGTTGTTTTAATGGCCAAGTAAGTAGCTGAAGCAAAGCAAAACAAACAACTTTCAAGTTGATAGAACTTAAAGTTGGCTAAAGTAGCGGAAAGTGGGAGAATCTCTGAGTAAAAGGCAAAGTTTTGCTCTTGTTTTTGTTGCTGTTGCTTAACACCATCTATGTAAATATTAAATAAGAAAAACCAACTTAATTAAAATGTATGTGCCATGTTTTGTTTTTATTTTCGTTTCCTCTGCCCTCTGCCCCCTGCCCTCCTCCTCTGCTTTTCTTTTTTGGCTCGGTTCTTCTTTTTGGCTATTTCCCCAAGCAGCCGCAATGTTTTATTTTAACACGCCGTCTGTGTGTGTTTCACCGAGAATCTCCCCGAGCGGCGTCTTCTAATAAACTGGAAACTTAAATAAACCTAAAGGAAAACTCGCACAGGGCAAACAATGAAATGCCATAGAAATTTCGCATTTGGGAAAGACAAAAGTGAGGATAAAAGGTATGCGAGCAATGCGATGCGAAAACCGATGAAATACACACTCGTATTTACAGTAGGAGCACAAAAAGTACAAAAAGGAAGAAGACAAAGGACTAAGGACTAGGGACTAAGGACTAAGGACGAGACTACCAGGCGATACGATACGGTACGATACGATATGAGTACGAATGGGCATCCATACATATTTATTACTTTTATGACAATCCCTTAGGAAATGTGCCATCATAAATACACTCAATACACTGGCCAAAAAAATGCCGAAGTACGAAGTATTTTACCCCTGCACTCAAGGAGGCATCTCGACCCACGTCCCTCTGTCCTCAGTTGCGGAGCTGTCTGCTTACCAGTTTATTCTACATATTCTTCTGAGCTTCTTTTCTCTGAGTGTATTTATTTTGATAGGGCGTGTTATAATTGTACAACAACAAAGAAGAAATCGAAATCGACACAGCCAGATAATAAAATTTATTCTCAATTCAATTTGTAGCTATAAATGTGTCGTGCTTTGACCACCTCTCCACTTGATTAGATTTATTCCGGCTTCCCTTTGCCGCCCCCGCCCCCGTCCCCGCCACTCCCTCGCCTTCTCTCTCCGTCCATCCGTCCATTGACTGAATTTATAGTGTTGTTTAACAACACTCAAAGCTGACAAAAAAACACGTTGCACTTGACCGCATTTTCCCTTTTTCCCATCTTCTGCTCTTTTACAAATTGAATCGTTCAACTAGCTTGAATTTTCCACTTTTTTTTTGGCTGGAAAACCCACAACAAAACTCAGACCCAAAACTCAAAAGGCGACCACAAAGAGGCCACGCGACGGCCGACGGCCGATGGCCGACTCCGAAAGCCAAACTATGGACTTGGTCCTAAACAAATAAAATGGCCACAAAGAATGTTTATACCCTGTAACAAATTAATGCCGCCTGGGGTGTTTTAACTATTCTATTTAACTTTCGTTGGATAGGATCCTTCTCTTCTTGGCCTGCTCAAGTTTAAGCATTAACTCCACTGAAAAATATATTGCCTACTTCTAGTTAATAAATAAAAGTATATACCCTTTACCAAATTAATAATGCATTGGGTATACTAACTATTTTCTTATTCAAAATTATTCAGTAGTTAAGCAGACCTGATAGCTTTTTGATATTTTAAGCTTTAACTCTAAGCAGGGTATGCGAATAGTCGATCAATATTTGAGCTTTTATTGCTTAGTTTTTAAAGTAATCGCCCTCAGTCACACAACCCGCACCCGGAAATGGGAAATTGCCTTTTAATTGCATGAAGTTTCCACATACATTCACATGAAATGTAATGTGTACACACTGACATCTATGTTTATATGTATAGAAGTCGATACATGTGTGCATGCATTACTTATCTGTGTGTGTGTGTGTGGGTACACACTGGCACAATATTTACAGTTTACAGAAGTTTTGAATGACGCCCACAACACACACAAACACCCACACACCCACAGAGAGGTAGAGAGAGCGAGAGAGAGTGAGATAGAGGGAGAGAGAGGGAGAGACAGACACTTTTATGTCCTTGATTGCAGCATGGTTATTCCTGCACTTGGGGGCTCTACGTGCGTCTGCCCCACAGTGCCTAATCCCCAAGTGACCTTCAAACCGTTAGTTGCTATATATATACGCGTCTATATAGTGGTTTATACACTCAGAAAAACCAGGAAGGATTTTCGAAATTTTAGTATAATCTAAGGCTGCAAGGGCCAAAATTGCGAACCTGCGAAACTTGTTTGTTTTTCCAAAACTCATCTGGAATAATTCTAAGGTTAACAATATATAAATTTTCACATCGAAAAAGCCGTTTCGAGAATGTTGGTTTGGCTTAAGTTCAGTGGTTCTCTTCAAGTAGAAATAATGGGTTATCCGAGATCGAAACTAATAACTTTTCACTAAGTTTTTGTAGGATTAGAAAGTCTTCCATTGAAAAAGAACTTCGAAAAAGTTTTAACTTGATTTAAGCAGCGAATTCTCTTGGTTTTTTCTCCCAGTGTATGAGTATACATAACCGTTTAATGTGGTCGCCGTCTGTCTGTCCGGTTCTCTGTGTGCGAGTGGGTTTTGTGTATTTGACAACCATCTGCCAGTTGAGCCGTCTATCTGTCTATCTATCTGCCAGTCTGTCCCACTGTCCCATGGTCCCTGTCCGTTCCTTTCCTTCCTCCCACGTCTGTCCGTCTGTCTGTCTGTCTTCCCGCTTGACTGTTTGCATTTGACATTTTCAATTTGCATGACATCTCCTCTATATATACTCGTCGTAGTACTAGCTCTATATAGAATTGAAGTGACATCATTATGCTCTCTGTCTCTCTGAGAGTTCTCGGCTGCTCCTCCTCCGATGGGCCTGGCGATGGTCACGTAGCTGGGACAGATTTACCGATTAATCCCGTGGAATGTATCCTTTTTGGAGCCCGCACATTTCAGCTGCACTAAAAGTCCTGCATGCGACTAATTACTGGCCAACCCAGCAGCGGCGTTGCTCAGTTTTTCCTGCGGGGGACCAAAGGTCACTTTCAAAATCAAAGACTAAAAAACAGAATAATTTTAACCAGGTCAAATTAAATGAGTAAATGAGCCGGAAAAAGATATACTTTCAATTGTTGTGAGGTTGAGTAGAATTGAGTAGAAAATCCTTCCCCATTAGAGAAATTGCTGCCTACGCCACTGGCCACCAAGGCGTGAGCGGGGGGAAGGGGGGCGGAGGGGTAACTAGAGTCTAAAGTTGCCTAATTAAGTTAATCAAAGGAAATGTCTTTCGAATATCTTTTGGAGCAGACGTTGGGCACTTCAAACACGCAAACTAAACTGGAGGATTCGAGCTTCGGGGGGCAGTTAAGAGTTCTGGAAACTTTCTCAGGGTTTCCGGCTAATTGATGCGGCGGCCCACGGATTGTTGTTATTTATATATAAACATTATTTTTTCGGCGGTTCCTAATTCAATTTCTCAATTTCCGAATTTCCGCATTTCCGAGTTTCCGCATTTTGGCCAATCTCTGGCTAAACTTTTAAGCCGCTGAGCCTATTGGATAGTTTAAGCTTTTAATGGCAGAAGCGTGTCCTCATTTTTTTAGCCTGGCATCAATATTATTTCCTTTCACTTTCACTTTTTATTTTATTTTTATTTTTCGTACTGAGTATCGAGTGTCAACGGTTTTTATGGCCGCTTTCTGTCGCCGGAAATTGCCGGAACTGTGGCGGCTACACCTGACAATTATAGCCATAAATGTAACTCTGTATATATATTTGTATATACGGATATATATATATATATGTATATAGGAGTCTAGAGACAAGTAAACTTGTTATATAAGTAGGCGGTTCGAGCAATTTTTTCAATTATTTATTGCTGCAGTGAGCAAGCTCTGGCCATGGCTTTTATAGTGGATAAAATTGGTATGAAAATTGATGCGGACAAGGTCATAAATTATTTTAATCGCTCAATGTGCGCTCTGAAAGCAACTAAATAGTAAATTGTACTCTAGGAAAGGCTATCCTATTCGCACCGACTATTGAATGCCCTTGCTGATTGGAATTCCCATTTGGAGAGAGCCATATGAAGTTTGGACCCATTGGTCCTATCGCACCTGTAGGATATACTTGTCCGGTTTGGCCTAGCTCAAAAACTGAGAGATTTGTTTCCTTGGAATTCGACAGAAGGCCAGACGACTCATTTCGTTGTCCTGTTCAATACTAGGTATACTTTATAAGGTCGGAGATGCCTCCTTCGATAAACCTTCTCTGCAAGGATATAAAAACAGATACGAGAGTTGTTAATATTAAAGAACCCCTTTGTTGTGTAAATATTCATAGTTACTCTGTAGATTATCAAGTCACAATTTTCCACATTTGTTGAGAAGAATTAAAAGAATTCCTGCAACGAATTTGAGCATTTTTCAAGTGAAAATTTGGGTGTCGCGTTACCCTTCCAGAGGCGTGTTACACCTGTTGGTAGCTGGGAAATGTCACCTTGAGTGTCTGTTTGAATTTCTTACACCTATTCAAATTTTGAAGTGATTTATTCAACATTAAATTACTTAGCATATGTTGCCGTCTATATATTCCAGGCGTTCCTTTGACAAGGACAATCCTTTTAAATCCTGCCCAAACTCTCTCGCCCTCCTCCTTCCCTCCTCTCTCTTGAGAGCCAGAAATAATTTATGTATATATATTTCGATTGGGTGACAAATGTGTTTGGGGCTTGACTCCGCTTAGTTTCTTCGGCTTTGCTGTGGTGCGTGTGTGCGAGTGTGTGCGAGTGTGTGTGTGTGTGTGTGTGGGCATACATTTTTATTGGATTTTATTTGCACTGCAGCAACTGCGCCATAAGTCATTGCACCATTACAAATTCCTTTTGCCTGTCGCCTTGCCCCATCGATTTCCGAGCCCCAAACTGAAGCGCAGCTCGAGGCAAACCTTAGGTCCGCGTCAGGCACAGTGTCACAATGCGATATAAAATGCAGCCAAAATATGGATATGGATTTCCTTGAGATTTCCTTTCGAGCGGACTTTGAACCGAGCCGACAAAATACCCAACCCTCCAACCAGATTTATTTTCTGGGTAGAAAAAGATTCGGCTTAATAAACAGGTTAAAAAAAAGTAATTTTATTTGGGAGTTTTTTCATGTTGTTACACTGTGCGACGCTGGGCCTGTTGGGCGGAGAGGGGGTTCTGCGGCGGCTTTGTTTGTGTGTCGCGTGTTTTTTATGTGGATTTATGGAAAATTTTGAAATGCCTTTGGCTCGATTACAGCTCCTCCCTTGGAGAGCCCTTGTGCCAGTTATTTGCCATTGCAATTGCACTTTTCCTGCAATATTTATTTAATTTTTTCTCCAGCTTTTCTATTTCTGTTTTTCTATTGAACTTGTTGCACCCGTTTTGTGGCAGTTGCAACTTAAAGCTGCAATTAAGTTGACTTCTTCAATTTTTTTGCAGTTGTTGTTGTTGTTGTTGTTTACCATGCAAATAGCAAACAATTTCCGTTCGCTGTCCTGTCAGCCAACTAATTGAGATGGCAAAGTGCCTGGCGGAAATGCCTTGGCTCTCTCCCTTCTAAAAAAAAAAAAAAAACGAGTAGAGAACAGAAAAACCCCAAAAACACATTTTACCAGCCGCAGCAGTGTAGCAAAAGAAGCCATCAAAAATGTAAATATGTAATATCCCAAGACTTCTTGAAGAACCAGGTCCAAACGCAAACCCAACCCGAAGCCGAAGCAGAAACCCAGAAACCCCAACCTCAAGTTAACTTTCCAGACAGCTCGACGTTGTCGTTGTCGTTGCCGTTGTCCTCGAAGTCCTCGTTGTCGTCGTGCCCTGCCTAGGAAGTAGATGGTACACTGTGAGAAAAAGCGAGAAATGTTTCACTTGTTTCTTCTCTGCTTCACAAGAAATTTGTAGTTGTTTTGATCATTTTTTAAGGGACCCAAAAGATATATAATTGCATATATCTTATGCTAGAATTTAGTAAGGGGTCTTTTGGTTAAGTGTAGAAGTCTGTGAGGGTTTACGAGGGTGGAGTGGGGGCAATGACGTTGAAGTATAGCGTCAATGAATTAAATATAAACCCAACCCAACCCAACCCGAGCCGAGTTGAGCCCCCTGCAATACCCAAAAACAACCAATTCTAAAATGTACACGCTGTGAGCTTTCCACTTGATTGCTGGCAGCCAACTCATCCAATTCTCCTCGTTCCCTGCATGTCCTATCCCATCCAATCCTCAATCCTGTCCCGTCTTGTCCCGTCCTGTTCTGTTCCATTCCATCCTTTCCCGTTCTGTTTTGTCCTTGCCGAATGGAGCTTCGATTTACATTTCAACTGCAGCCAGCCAGCGGCAGGCAAAGGCGTTACATGGCGTGACGTAAGCGCCTGAGTAGATAAAATGTATTGCTATATAGTACGAATATACCTATAGCTATAGGTACCTGTATAGGTATACAACACACACACACACACTCGTTCCAACACACACAGATGGAATGTGTGTTTGCTTTGTTAATATGTAATTCACTAAACATGAAATTTTGTTAGGGTATTCACTCCAGAGTTCGCTTTCTGCTGCATTTCGCCAAAGATATTTATTTTATTTCTATAATTTATAGTTCTATATTCTTTGTATATTGAAATTTAGATTTTTACATTGGAAAATAGTTTAGGTATTTATTAAATTGAGCTTCAAATCGAATAGTCCTGATCGATACTCAATATTTCGACTGCTCTTCGACTCTTTTCCAGGGACTTTCGTGACGATTTTGGGGCGAATCGAGTTTCGGAAATGCTCTCGAAATTGTATAATATTATGAACCATTCGTATTCGTATTTGTGAATAGTTCTGGTAATGATACGAAACACGAAACAGTTTCCAAAACAGGCCCATTTGGCTGTCTGGTTATTTGTTAATTGAACCAAAAACTAAACATGGTTAGACACACTGCCACATGCATAATGTTTCTTCTTGTATCGTTGTATAATCCCCTCCTGCCTCTCACCCCCTCTCTCTCCCTCTCTCTATCTGTGTGTCCGTCTGTCTGCCTGGATGTCTCTGTGCTATTCAATTCCATTGAAATGGCTATGTGCTGCATATTAAAAGAGTCGCATAAATAAATAAGCATATTCAATTTTGATGAAACGTGAATGGTATCGAAATGTTTAACAAAAACGAAGGACGTGACCTTGCAGCAGTCATTTAGATACCCCATAAAAACCGGCCATAAAGGGTATCTATATAAACAGCAGGCGCATCCAAAGGACATTCACACACACACACACATACACACATAGTTCTGTACCATTTGTATTTATTTGCTAAATCCCATGGAATTCGAAAGGAAAGTAGATTCCACTATACAATTATCAAGTGTATTTCTTAGTATCTTTCTGTATTCATTACTATGCAATGAAACGAGTAATCGAATATGATTAAAGAGCATTCCCTAGTCGGGTATAACCAGTCTCTAGTCCAACGGCCTTGGTAGCAAATTCGGGAGTCGAGTGCTGAGCTTGCAGCAGAAGCGCTTAGCTGAAAGCTGCAATGCAGCTTGCCCAATTTAGATATTGCTCAGCATGGAGTATTTTGATTTAGATTCTCCAGTTGTCCGTTGAATAATTCACTTAATTGGGCCTCAAAGGTTCCCGAAAATATCAAATGGCAAAGTTGAACCAAACAGAATAGAAACCACAACAGCGCGCTCTATTGGCGAGTGCTCAGCTGGCTGATACCCTGTAAACTGAACTGAAAGACTTCGTTTTTCAAACTACCCGAACTAACATACTTTTTCCCTAACAATTTCCACTGTATTCTAAGGCCGGTGAGGCGTGGCACTCACGTAGAGCTGTTGGTAAAGCCACTAATTATATTCTATTGTTTTTGTGGCTCGCTTCTGTTTAAGCGCTGAATGCAGATAAACAATTCAATATAAATTGTGAAAGCCGAAAAGGAGTCAATTTTTATTTATTTATATAGTTTTTTAAAGCATCCTTATAGTTGGAATACTATTGTTCATTTATAGGAAAAATGGTTTAAATTCATAGTAAATATTTTACTATGTTGCCACGAAATGGCCCCAATCATAAATTGATCTTTCAGGCAACAATTATGGGGAAATATAATTACGCTTCGCTTTCAGCAGCATGCAAATTGGAGAGCCTATTGAATAACCCATACTTATATACATATACATGTACTCTATATATATATAGTATATGTATATGTATGCAGATATATATGTGTATGTGCGCTGTGTATTTCGGTATAGGTATAGGCCAATTTAATTTTCAAGTCACACAGCTGCGGGCTTTCCTTTAATTACATTTTGATGCTGTGTCCAGTTTTTGTGCTTTGATTTGTCCTTTGAAGGATTTTTCTTCTTTTTTTTTGATTGGGAGGGGGGAAATATCAAAAAAGTTTGGTTGAGTTGGGCCCCATACTGCCACTGCCCTGCCATTGCGTGTTTAATACTTTCCTTTGTTTTGTCCTTTCTGCCTTTTTTCCCGAATGCTTTTGAAACTTTATACTTGGCTGTTGGGGGAAGGGATTTCGCAGTCTTCCGAATTAAATTTCATTTTAAGTTGCAGACTGCTTAAGTCAAGTATTAACCTTGAACCAGGCAACATTTCCTGAAGCATCCGCTTGGCGCTACGAGAGTATTTCTATTTTCAGTTCATTAAGCGGGATTTTTAGCACATTATTATTATTTTTTTCGCTGCCTCCTGCTGCTGCTTCCACAGCCACTGCCACTGCATAAGTACGCGCACTTTCAAGGATTTACTGGCACGAGCTGCGTATAGTCCTTAGACGGCTGCAGTGAGAAAGTATTAAAATAGTCTCTCTGAAAGACTGAATACCCTTGCCTCGGATTACGTTATTGAAAAGGAACTGAGCAAAGAAAAGCCACAGAAAAGAATTGGAATTTAAGTATTAGTCGTATACGCAATATTTTTATATATTCTAGGATCTTTAATCGTTATGTGGACAAGCCTTTTCATTCCACTTTAAATTGTGTGCGTTACATACTCGCCAAGACAACTGGAATACCGTAAGGAGAAGGGTATAAATATTGTAATAAGCACGGAGACAGCTGCAGCGACAAGTAGCGACAAGAATATTCAAGAATATTCCAACAGCAATGTGAGGAGATTCATCACGTTTTCACTTGAAGAACAAGTCGAAAGTCAAGTTGCAACATGTGTTGCAATTATGTAGTTTGCTTTGCCTCCGAATGTCGGAAACTAATTGTAGTACACAACTTGGAAGTCTATCAAATTTACAAATATTCAAATTGAATTCAAGTTTTGTTTTTTATTAGTTTTGTTGTCCCATTGAGGCGTTTTCTAACACTGCAAAAGGCGGATGCAACTCTGGATCTAAGATAAATGTGAAAAGTGAATGGAAAAGTTGAGAAGAAAATAAGGAAGAGGAGAATTATGTACGAACATGCAGATGGCTGGGTGCTCCAAGGTTACTTAAGGGATGGTTGTAGTTGTACAAAAATAATATCCTTGCAGTTAGTATTCCCATTTCACTCCAACACATACAAAACAACAACACAATGCAGACGGTAGACTCACCAACACACACAAAGAGTCTCGAGGTGACTCGATCGTCCCGTTCGTTTCGATCAGGAGTCGGTCACCATCACACGAAGTGAACGAACCCGAGTCTCCTTCGTGCACGAAGCAATTGTTCTAGGGGCTCGATTGCAACCGTTGAACGTTGGTCGATGAATGTTCGATACAACTTATCATCGTTGAAAACAATCTGCTTGATCGAAACATGTTGTAGCTCGGTTCGGAGTTGAGTTGATTTAATTGTGTGAGAAGAGTGATTGAACATGCTCGAACATACCCTTAATACCTTCATACTCTTTGGTTGCAGCTCTCTGCAACCAATCGGTCGGATCAGCCAATTATTTCATAGAGAACAATCTGTCATTGAAAGGAACAATGTGTAATTTTATTGTATTCAAATAATATTCACGATTGATATTTATATTCATTCTACATTTATTTATTTATTGTGCGGAAACTCGATTGTATTCGGTTGGTCCTTAGTTACTCACTTCCTCTCGAGTCGATGCCTAAAAGGCAGCACATTTATCAAACAAACACACACTAAAAACAACACACAACACACTGAGCAATGTGTGTGTGGATGTGTGTGTGGATGTGTGTGTGAGTGTGTTGACAGTTGAAATGGAGGCAGTTGAATGGAAGTTTGCCGCATAACATTAGCATGCAAATTGCTAAATTGAAATTGTCATTTCCATTCAGATCCCCATTCACATTTAGGTTTACCGCCTCTTGACTTACGGCTGGGTACTCTGAGCCTGGTCAGAAGGCATGCTGACTGCTAAGCCAGTGGCGTACGCAGAGGGGTGCAGTGTTTTAGGGGTAATATATAGGTCCACTATTGGAATCTAATAGTTCCAAAGGTTAAAGGAAATATGCAATTTTTCCTTCCACTTGGCCAATTTTCAAAAAGGGAGTTCAAATCATATATTGTCTCCTTTGGGCTACTCCACTGGACAAAATCAATATATATCTTTGGTTTAACACGTCAATTGAGTTGGTTTACCTTTGTCAGGCAGTCGATTTTGTGGCATCGGCTATTAGATGGTATCATAAACGCTGGTAATTAGACTCACCTGTGCGAGTGTTGCTAACTGGGCTAACAAACAAATCGATAAATTGTACAACGCGCTACCAAAAATAAATCCAAATTACCATTTCGTTTAATGCGACTAATAAGCAAAAGCCGCAAAATTGATTGATGTCTTGACTACCTTGGCTACCTTGGCTAACTGACTACCTGATATGCTGGCAGCTTGACAAAATGAGGCTAAGCAGCTTGCCTGCTGACTGTGATAAGGCCTAATGGCTCTTTAATTGAAGCAGCTCTGTCATATCTCATCAGAAAGCGTTCAAAAATAGGATACGGCAGAGGATAATTTCTAGAAAATTCTCATTTCAAGAGTTTCCAATTTTCGAGCAACCACTGTGCCACTGTTCTCTCCCTTTCTCTCTCTCTCCATTTCTCCTTTTCTCTGGCTGCTGGTTGCGCAGGGAACGCTAATTGGTACCTTAATTAAACATTGCCGTTTGCGAAAAATGTGCCAAATCGCGTGTAATATTCGTACTCCGAGCAGAAGCCTCCTTTTAAGGAGCTCGCTTGAAGGCTCTTTGAAGTGGCCAACACTGCAGTTTTGGTTAATTATCGCCCTTGCAATTCACTCATTTAGTTAGTCCCTCCCTTCCCTGAATCCTCATTTTAACGACTGCCTCACAATGCAAGTGCCAATACGTGCCACAGTTTGCCCCTTCTTAATATACCCTGCCTTGCGAAAGGGTATTATGATTCTCTGAAAGAATATAACCAAAATATGCCTTTTAGCATAATGGAAGGGTATATAAAATAAGGAATACTCTGGCTTATTTCCTGTTATTACTTTGACTTTCATGCGCGCAATTAAAAGACAATTATGTGGCCCAAAAGTTGGCGGAAAGTTGGCGAAAAGTCTTCTCGAACTTTATTTTATTATAGCCCGAAAAGAAAACAACAAATATCAGAGCATCAGACATCAGAATTTACCTTGTGTGTGGGCAAAGTGAGTGTAATCCTCTGCAGCAATTGTAACTTTTATGTTGACTCCCAGTCCAAGTTACGACCCTATTGAAAATCTCAACTCTTCAATTATTGAGCAGGAGCAGTCGTCCGTCCATTCGTTCCTGGGTCAACTTGGCTAGAAACATTGCGATGTGTTTGGCATTAGCAATGAGTAAAACAAGTGAAATCCCCTTTGATGGATAGTCCAGTCAGTCGAGGACCAAGTGAAATTGCAATTGTTATGCGATTTCCGAAGGAAAAGGGATAAATTTACGAGCAACAAGTACGCAATGCGTAAACTCGTTAACTTGGCCAAAATGATGGCTTTTTTCTTAGGTATTTCTGTGTTTCAGGCTCTCTGTAACTAGTTGAGAGAGCTGGGAAATTAAAGAGCCTTCAGGTAACTAACCAGATGCTTCTTATTCAGCAAATGGCTTTAAGATACAACTAATTCCATTTAGTAGTCCACAACAGCTCAACTGTCCCCTGAGTGGAAGGTGGGGGAATAATAAAAAAAACATAGATAATAAAGTCGTTTTCTAGTCTTATTCCTTTCCCTCGCAGCCGGCCAAGCGCACAAACTTCATTTACTTGATGAATTCCACTAGATATATGTGTATATATATATATATATATTTATATATATATTTATGGTAGGGTATATTAAGTACGTGGGGAAGGAGCGTGTCGAGTGAATTCATTTGGCTGGACACTTTGGCTTCATTAATATTTATAACAGCTGCTGCAACAGAAGCTGGAACAGGACTTGGGAGGGCCGGGCGGGGCGTGGCAGGGGTGATGGAGGACTAAACAATGAGCTGAAACTTTTGTTGTAATAATTTAATCGCCAGGTATTTAACAACTTTTATAATACCCAACTTAGAGGCTAATGCCACTGCCACTGCCACAGCTACAGCCACAGCCAGGACATGCCGAGAGTTGACAGCGAGTTGCCTCAGTTCCTGCAACTTTAACGCTTGAGTTGAGTTTGCAAATTGTTTTGTAGTTGAAAAACTTATAATACAGAAGCAGCGCCGAACCGGTTCAGCTACGGTTTGTTTAGCTGCACCCTTTAAAAATCTATTATTTTCTACACCAAAAAAAAGGAGGTATTTTTCACTAAAACAGCTTCCCAGGTTGGAGATGTGACAGAGAGAGATGTGGCCTAAAGCCAAACCAAAAACCGCAATCGCTTTACATTTTCAATTTCCATCTAATCTAAATTACATGATATGCGCACAATTTGAACGCTAATGAGTAGGGAAAGGGAAGGGGAATGGGAACGGGGGGAGTTACGAGTACCCAGTAACCAAGTGCCGAGTAACGAGTACCGAGAGTAACCGTATAACGTTGCGTATACGCAACATATTGCGTGTGAATTTTAATTAAAAAGTTTTTGCTCACTTACCCAACCAAGATAATCGCTAGTCGGGAAAAAGAGACGGAAGCATGGACGGACGGACAGACAGACAGACAGGCAGAGACGACGGTTTGTCAGGTAAGCCGGATGTTGTTTTCCTGCTGTTGATGCTGTTGCTACTTCGATTGCATCGATTTTCTCTTAATTTTCTTCCTTTCTTAGTCAAAATATAACTTAACAGGCTATCTAGGATTCAATTTTAGCTAGCCAAAGCGCGGCTTTATGCATTTTCTATAGCTGTTTCGATATTCTCTTTTCTTCCTTTTCATTCTTGAATTTTATTGTTAGTTTCTAGTTATTTTTTGCTGAATAAATATAGATCTAAATTAGAGGAATTTTATGTATTTCATACCATATTAATTGACTGAAGTTGAAGCCAATACTTCAGCTGCTTGCACCAAAATATTACACCTCAGTTGAAGCTAGTCGGCCTCGCGGCTTAATTAATTTTCCGAGGAAACATTGCACTGTTGTCAAGTTGCTTTTTTTAATTTATATTTAATTACGTGCAACACAACGCAACACTGGCAGCAAAGGGTGAAAAGGGAGCAGGAAAAGGGCAGTAGCGAATAGTAAATAGTAGTAGCAGCTCCACGGGCTGCCCAATTGATTGTTTGCGCTTTTGTTGTGGCACATTCGCACCTGCCGCTCCACGCAGAGCAGCGCCTGTTGCTAGGTAATTAAATGTTCACACATTAACTTATGCTGCCTGCCACACACCTGCTCCCCGCTGCCTGCTGCCTGCTGCCAATTGGCTTATTAGCTGACAGGTAACAGCGATTATCGATTGTATCTGTTTCTCTATGTGTGTAAATTAGTGTAACAATTCATTGGGCAGAGCTCATAATTTATCTCTGACTTGGCCTTAGATGTGATTAAACTTGTTTTACGAGCGCCTTCCTTAATGCATTACAAAGGACGTAATAAGATTATATAGATAACATTTGAATTCGTTCAATCCGATCATTTCTGGATAAAGTAAGCACCCTGAAATTTAAATATTAAGAAGGGTATTTTGAATAGATTATTTCAAATAGTTTTGGTGGCCTTTGAACCCAGCCTTTGAGCTATTCATTGGGATCTAAGATCAGATGGATAGTTTGAAGAGATTAGCAAGACTTAAAGGGTTTTGTTGTTAAAATTTTTGGATATTACCCTGGCCCAATTCTAGAATTTCAAAAAAGTTTTTTTTTTTTTTGGTTTTTTTTGTTGGTTTTTCTGTCCAGGCCAATGGCCCAAATGCAAACCACTTGCTTGATTCTGTTTGGCTGGCAGCAGCGCTCTCTTTGTGCGGCCACTGCGGCATAAGCGGCACTCACTGCGCAGTCGCGTCTCAGTTACTCCGAAAATAAACGACGTTGACAGCGACAGCGACAGCGACAGAGGCAGCGACGCTGGTGGCGCCAGTCAACAACGTTGCGTATACGCAGCGTTGTCTCAGTCGCTAGCTGGACGTGATGTTGGCCGCAAGGGCGCCACGGCAAAAAGACCAAAAGAACAACATAAAGAAAAGGCAGAGGAACGTTCGACATTCGACATTCGACAGAGAGCCTGAATGCCTGAAGGCAGCTCTTTGCCGCTGAAACAACAAGTACCTAAACAAGTGTGTGTGCGTGTAAGCGAGTGTGTGCGAGTGTGTGTGTGTGAAAGTGCAGCATAGCTAAAAAGTATGCTTTAGAATTTTTATTAAAGCGCGCGCGTGACCCCACCATAAAAACACATAAATATTTATATATACATAAAGACCTAGTAATTCGTACTACCTGTCGAGCTGAATAATTAATGCAATCAAGCAGCTTGGATGTCGTGTGCGCCGTCGGTTTCAAGCTCGGCAACCCGTTTTCTAAACTCTGGTTAATAACTTCTGAAACTCAACACTCGGCCGAACTCAACACTCAGCCGAACTCAACTCAACTCTCAATTCAACACACAACTTTAAAACTCTAACTCAACTCAAAATGTCAGACCAAATTGTAGCAGGAAAAAAGGAAACCTAAAAGGAACACAACTCAACTCTATTTTTCGAGCAAGCTTAGTAACCTATTAAATCTACCTATATAAATATATATATATAAATCGCATATATATACACTTAAATACTAAAAAATCTAGTGCTAACTGGCAAATAAATACCAAAAACATAAATTAACACAATTCGTAGAAGTCGCAGACTAAAGAGATAAAGCGAAAAAACAAAAAAAAGAAGAATTCGGCGAGAAAACAAATGAAATGAAATGTGTCTGCAGACCTGCTGAAAAAAAAGCACTAATAATAATTTTGAAATAATTTTTCGAAAATTTATACGAAAAGATCTATAGAGATATTTACGAGAAACGCGAAACGAGAGAAAGCAGACAGCTTGACCAAAATATATTTCGATTAAAATCAAAATTAAATTGAACTGGACACAGAGCTGACACGAAAACCAAATAGCGTGCCAAGTGTTCTCTCTCTCCTCCGCTCTCCCTGAGTGGAATCCATTCTATTCTATTGTCTGCCAATACTATAAACAGATAATAACAAATCACAGCAAGAAAAACATAGAAGATAAAGTAAAATCTAAGTGGGGCAGCAGCTGCTGCTGCTGCGGCGCTGCTTCTGTGTCTGGTGCAACCAACAGGTTGCCTTGCAACGAGAATTCTTTTCTTTTCCCTTTTGGTAAGTTGAAAAAACTTTGCAGTGCAATTAAAAAACAAGCGAGGAAAGGCGATCCTTGGCGCGCCGAGGATAATCATACCCTTACAGCCTCAAATAAGCAGTTGAAAATTGCCCTAAAATATATTTATCCTGACCGATTCCCATCCGATCCTCTGGCAGCCAAATAATATAGTACTTCGATCTTAATTTCTAAGTTTCCATCAGATAACATTTTTTTGAGGGGAAACAGTTTTATCAACTAGAATTGATCGAATGTTCCTATGCGTGCTATATAGTTGTCCGATCTGTCGAGTCATCTCTTCGTCCTGACCAATGGGTTCGGAGATGTTTCCTTCAAGGGTATAAAAAGTGTCATATAAAATACGTTTTTTTTCTTGGCTTTGGCAAACTTTCTTTCTGAACTTTAAATTGCTTATATGAGAAATAGTTTCAAGCTAAAAATATGTTTTTCTGTTTTTCTTTTGTTCTTTTTTGAGTACTAAAAATAATTTAGCTTTTAAGTTGTTGGGAAATAAATATCTATGAGACAAACATTTCTCTAGAGAAAAGGAAACACCTGCAGTTGCCAAGGCTGAAAGTTCAGGTAGAAGCATTAATCAGCTTACGTCTCTCGCTTCTCAGATACTTTCCATATTTAGATAAAAGTTAATTCAATTAAGTTAATAGTACGAGTACGAGTAAAAGCAGCTATTAAGCTTTCAGTCGAGGCTCTCCCTGCTCCGTATAAAAATACACAAAGGAAGAGAAATATCAGACCTAGCGGGAAAATTGAGTACCTGCTCGGACACCAATTAAAAATGGCAAATTAAATGCTGTATTGAACAGAAAGGAGCGGGAAAATCGATGATATATCAGGTATCGGAAAAAAGAAAATGAGTCCCTGCTCAAACGCCATTCAATAGTGCATGCAATTTTAATTAACTTGAGTGAATTCTGTGTCTCTGAGTAACGAAGCAACAGTATGAATCGAAGGTCTTCTAAGGATTAGGATGCAGAACCAGTGTTAAACCGGTTCGAACCGCATATTTCCCCAGCCTAAACAGACCCATTAACCAAAGCAAAGCCTCAGAGATCCAATCTTCTTTTACCAAAACTGTGTTCGAACCAGCGAATCCATTTCACTTTTGAATAAAGGGCTTTGAATAAAGGCTTGTTAGGAAGTTGGAACGGGCACGGGACGGGAACTGGAGCTGGAACTGAGACAGAACACCTTTATGTAGGTTTTGATGTAGCCATTGGGGGTATTTGTCTGATCATCTGACAGTTTTACGTTAATCCTGTAGTTGGACTGTGAGCGTTAGCAGGGAAGGAGCTGGGCAGGAGCTGGGCAGGAGCTGGAGCTGGAGCACATGTGCGAATAAAATGTGGGTTGTTAGTGAATGCTGAAAAGTGGAAAACTGGAAAACTGACCATGTCACAAAGTGCCATAAACAATTTTACAACATTTTGCCTGTCATAAGATTAAATGTGCATAAAAGGAGTCGACGGGGAGCGCAGGAGGAGGCAGGGATAAAACGACGTATGGCGACGGGCGACGGGCAACGGGCGAGGGCGACTGGCGACTGGTGAAGGCGAAACAAAAGCAATAACTATAAAACAAACAGAATACAATGCGCTTGAATTGTGAGTGAAGGCGACGGCGAAGGCGAAGCAAGGAGCAGAACAGGAGCAGCAGAGTATAAAAAACAAGAAAAAAGGAAAAAAACGCAAACCCCCCCGACACGCAGGCTTTATGGGAAAAACAAAAACAAGAAAAAACGGCTAGCCGATGCTTTGAATACTCTGCACACGTGTGTTTAATACTCTGTTGTCTTTCTTTTCAAATCCTTAAAAGACTATCACGGAAAAGCAAGATTTCCCAGTTTTCCAGCCATTTCCCAAGCTTAAGGGCGGATTTTCAGTTTTTCTCCCTGAAGCGTGGAGTTTTCTAAAATCCCTTTCTAGTCCAATCTTCAGGATCGAATTGTCCTTAGACTTCCAAAAAGAAAGGTTTTATTTACAGAGAGAGGGTCAAAGAAGCTGCCTTCAACGTGTTACATATTCGTTGAGATTATTGAAGTACCCTTGGTGAGGGTGAGGGTATTACAATTGGGTGCGGTGGCAGTAACAAAACATGCACACATACAATTTGAGTTTGCTTTTTACGAACTTGTTTTTCTTTTTGTTGCTGTTGCTGCTGTTGTGCTGAGTGCCGCTGGCGCGAATTGTGGAATGGGTCAGAGGTAGCTCCGAGAGGTGGATCCGAAAGGTGAGTCCAAAGCTGTTCGGGAAGCAGTCAGAGAATCAGAATCAGAATCGGAGCCGGAGCGTCACAGACGACAGCATCCAATTACAAAAGTGAATATCTGAGACCTGTTTGGTGACCTTAACATTTATTTCGGCTCTTGACTTTAAGGACCTTCATTCAGTCTTCCTGACCTCAATCTGAAAAAAAAACTTTAAGATGTGAATGCAGGCAGCAAAAAGAAAATATATATAAATAAAAATATTCCTTTTATGCTGCTGAAAACTAAGCATTAATTTAAATATTGCTCTCTGAAAAGAGTAGAGAACACCTCGCCATTCTTTAAAGTTATTCAAAATGAAGAAAACTGTTTTTTATCTCGCATTTCTCGAACGCTTTAAGCCTGCATTTCTCACCTTTGAATGTACTTTCAGTTTTAGCCAAAAAAAGAAAACAGAAATATTATTTAGACATTGCTTTCATGCTGCTGATAATGAGCCGTTGGTGGGGCAGGGAGGAGGTTTGTTTTGGAGGGTTGTTTGGCAAGGGGTGAGGGGGTGGTGGGTGATTTTTCGGGGCAGTTGGCGTTAGTTTGTGGCACTCACGCGATGTGCGCCCACTTGAGCACGTTTTGCATAAATTGCTGTGCCGTCGTCATCCTGCCTGGTGCCTTCTGCCTTCTGCCTGGTGCCTGGTGCCTTCCTCCTTCTGCCTGATGGCATGCTAATAACGACAACCGCGCCCACCTTTCGGCCAAGGCATCCTAGGGGCAGGGCGGGTAGAGGAGGGCGGGAACAAAGGCCGCAATGCCACAAGCTTATAGCCTTGTTAAGCATTTAAGCACAGCTGCCATTTTCACATCATTTTCACCAGAAAGAAACACACACAAAACCGAAAATCAAAAAACAAAAAAAGCCAAAATTAGACATCAATCTGCGGCAGCTCTCTGATCTCTCTCTGAGATGCCTATCGATGTCATCTAAGCTGCTCTTCAAAGGCGCCCAGTCCATCTAAAATGTCCTGTGAATAAGCCAACAAGTGTTTGTTTGGACAGCTGCATGAAAATTAATTAGAATTACGTTGGCGTGTTGCGTATACGCAGCGTTGCCTGGAAACAATATAGAAATTCTGTTACACTCAGGGAAAAAAGAGAAGAAAATTCGCAGCTTGATGGCTAATAGGCCTGCTGGGTAATAAGTTATCTCATGGCTTGAACTAAGAACTGAAAGCATGCAGATGCGAGAAGCAACAAGTAGACAGCATTTTTGTATACTCTATTCAAATATAATGTTATATATTATTACAGTTTAAAGTCTAGAAACATGATTTAGGAACCTAGTTTTTTTTAGAGTGTATGTCTAGTACACTGAGCAACAAAAGCACTCAGCTGGGCGTAGAAATTTGTATGCAGCCATTGGCTTTGCCTGCTGCCAAAATGAAGAAAATGGTAAAATGGCAGCACGTCTCCTGTGGCAATCACGGAGCGGCTCAATAAAGGAAAACTAATTTTTTAGTGGCAAACGTTTTGAGCCTGCCCCAAAGCAAATGTTGAAGCAGCTTTGTTTTGTTGTTGTGTGTTGTTCTCCTTTTTGTTGTTGTTGTTGTTGTTGTTTTGCTGTGTGCTGATTAACTGTCAGGTGAGAAAGAAACAGGGAGGCGAGGCGAAGCGAAGCAAATGATGGCTGAATGCTGTCAGTTTGGCTTTTGTATGGCCCCCAGACTCATTTGACCCACAAACAATAACATTTTTCCACTGTGTCACTGTGTCTGTCCTGCGTCCTGTGTCCTGTGGCTGAGGCTGTGACAACAAAAACCAGCAAATGAGATATTCCCCCTGGTTACATAAAACAAAAACAGAGCGAGGAACGACTGGGAGCTCACCTATAAGAGGGTTTTTTATATTGTGACCCGAGGAGAACTATATATAACTGTCATAGGAACAATCTGTCTAAAAGTATAGAAAACACTTTCCTGCGTCTCTGGATATCTCATTGAAACTTACCATAAACTCTTCCGATGGAACTACTACTATTTCATAGGGCAGCTATGGGAAAAGTTGGTCGAAAGAACAGCCTTTCCTTACGAGGCTAGTCATAGAATTAGTAGTGTAGGTTCTATGAGAAACTGAGTATTTCTTCAATAAATTCGTGTCTTAATTGGATCAATAGTTTGATATAAATTTTATACAATTTGAGCCGAAAAGAGCTTCCATTTCAGATGAAATAAAAAGTTGATTTTTATTGACGCTGCAAGGCAGAGAAATGGTACAGAGAATTTTGTAAAACAAATTTAAAAATGAATCAATTCTTTTTGATGCGCTGCTGCAGGGTATTATAAAAGCAACAACAAAATAAAACAATGTTGTGCATTATTCAGGCTTTATTTGCCTTTGCATTGTGGCCAGTGTTATGCTGCGGTTGCTACACTCGGAGAAAAGTCGGGTGGTCATTAAAAGAACACTTTGAAGTGGCAAATTGTGAAGTTAACACTGTTTTAATTGAAGCTCGTTTATGCTAGACTATTATTTTTTGAAGTGTAGTGTCGCCAACACACAAAAAAGTCCGTAAAATAAATTGCAAAGTTAATAAACAAGTAGCCGGAGCTGCTTTTGTGCTGCTGCTGCTGCTGCTTCCGGGGGGCCAGAGGCAGAGTCAGAGTCGGAGCCAGAGCCAGTGCCTGGGCCTGGGCCTGGGCCAAAGCAGGCCAACATTTGGCAACGGCAATTAGCTTTAAACACGCCATTAACTGCTTAAATGGCAACATGTGTGTAATGCCAGGATGCCCGGGTTCCCCATCTTCTGCTTCATCCATCTCCCGGCTCCCATCTTTGAGCTCGTTTCTCGTTTCCCGTTTTCCCATCTCTTTTAAGTGTGTTCATTATCACCTGTCCGTCCGCCGTTCGTCCGTCTGTCCGTTCAGAGACAACCATCTGATATTAGATACACTCCTCCCACACTCCTCCCACACTCCTCCCCCTCCACCACCCCCTCCCCGACAGACCTGACATCGCACAACGCATTCTTAAGTGCTTCATCTTGTCTGAATAACATTAGAGTCAGCTACCTGCCATTCCCCCTCGACCCACCGCCTTCCTTCTCATCATGGCGAAAATGAGCTAGCACATTTATGGCAGCCATTTTGGGGGCGCAGTCAGCGTGGCATTAAGTCCCCCCCTTTCCCCCCGCTCCCCTGAGAACCAGACTTCTGATTAGAGATGGAAGCGTGACAGAAGCAGCTGGGAAGGCGGATGGGAAGACTACAAAGCGGCCTTGAAGCGAATCAGTTGAAGTCTGCCTATGCGACTATTTCTTCAAGTTGAACCGAACCATGAACCGAACCGTTGGCATACTTCTATAAATGTTATCGTCACGCGCTCATCTCTAATCGCCATACATACCTAATGAACTTGGCGTTGCCTTTCAAGCAGCAAATGGCTTCTCCCGGCTTCTCCAGGCTTCTCCTGCCATCCACCAAGTTTCTCACCTACATTTTGCTGTGAGTTCTCCAGAGTTTATTTATGAACGCATGTAGAAAAATGCATATTTATGCCTTGGCACTACTATTTAGGCCTTTGTATTTATTCACGATTGTTTGGCATTTTTATTGGACTAAAGGTGACTACTCCGAATTCCTTTCGTTCACTGGGTACACTGGAAAAAATAAAGGGCTAGCGTTAAATATGTTGAATACACTTTGCGAGCAGAAATTGAGAGCTAATAATATGGAAAGTAGCATTAAAAATTTGGTCTTCTGCAGGGGAATATGATCTTAATCCTAAGGTAGCCTTTCTCCTCCAGTTTGTGTGCATTCTTTTCTCTCAGTGCACAGAATATGCATATGTGTATGTGTATTCCACTCACACCTCTGTTAACTGGGGCTCCAACTTCAAACTTGCCGTTCCGCGAGCGAACAAAAACTTGTAAATTAGTTTTATGCCACCTGAGAGTTGGCATTTGAGGAGTCATGTGGCATATATTTCCAGGGGGGAGTCGGAGGCAGAGTGGAGCGTGCAACTTTCAGTTTTAATTTGATTCCTAGTCGATTATCGCCAAAGTTTCGATGGTTAAATAATTCACTCATTTAATCAATATAAACTTTTAATTCGCACAGCAAAAGCTTTCACAGAGCTTCAGTCAGCTCATCTGCCAATATCAATTATCCGCGATTTCAATAATTGATTGAAGTGATTAACTCGGAATATCTTTTATTTATATCGTTTTTATGTATAATATTCTCTTGCTGATTATAAAGCAGAATCCATATATATATAAATATATCTATTATATAGCTAAACTCGCAGGAAAGGCCAGAGATTCAATACTCTTTCACATTTTGCGACCAAATTGTAGTACTCTCTGTAAGGGTATTTAGGAAACTGAAATCGAATTAAACGAAAGGGCAATTTTGTGTAATAAGTGTATTAAAATATATATATTGATTTATATATAAATATGCTTGATTAAAATCCAATTTTAAATGCGTGAAATTAATGAATAAATAAGCGAACTGCATTAAATTGAATTGATTCATTATCAGCTCTATTAACACTCAAAGTATTTACTTTTATATATAAAAAAATAATCAGAAATTCCCGTTTTATATAGCTTTTTACAGTTGGTGCTCATTTCAACACAGGCGGAGGCAGGGAGGGAGGAGAGAGGGAGGGAGGGGAGAGGGAGACTGAGCTAGTATTAAAATGACAAAATTTTATGTATCAATTGAATTGCTGTCGCTCTTTTTTGGCCTTATCTACAGATTGTTTGTGTGCTTCAGGTTCAACTTTTCACTTTTCACTGCTCTGATTTGACTGAGTTTTTGGGGGGGTTTTTTAGGGGGGTTTCCAACCGGTTTGTTTGCGTTGCTACGGGTCGTTAGCCCCCCTCCCCATCCCCCATCCTACTTGGCAGTGCCCCTGGCAGCAGCAGAACAACAATTTAGAATTTACAGCAAATAATTCAAAATGTCAGCCGCAGCATTGAGGCAAATGCCAAGCTCAAGAAAAATGTCAAGGAATTTAAGTTGATGCAGCAGCCTCAGCCTCAGCCTCAGCTCCAGCTACAGCTCCAGCTGTCCCATATCCTGTCAAGGTTCCAAGGATTCCTGCGCCCCGAATAAACTTGAATACTCGCAGTTATGTAATTCTCAGAGATGACGCAAGGATATCGATGAATAGCCAGACATGTAGACCAATAGCTATTTTCCATATAAACTATTGGTATTTCTATGGCCAGCTTTGTTTATAATTAGCCGGGAATTGTTTATCTCCGCAGTTGGTATAAACAATTGGCCAGCCAATGTGTTTTTTTATGTCTTGCCAATGAAAATCGATTAATGTTCAAATAGCCAGCACATTTGTTTTGATTTATGATTATAGGAAGCCAGCTCCCCACTACATATATATATATATAAACAGATATATATATACCCTGTATATACTGTATGAAGAGCACAGAAAGCAAATCCATCGATTGTTAAGTAAACAGCGCAGAGTTTGTTTAGCTGCATAAAAGTTTCTTTCATTTTTTGTTTAATTTTCGCTTTCATTTTGTTATTGTTGATGCTGGTTGAACTTGCGGTTTTCCCATGGCCCCATTTATGTACTGCGTACACTCAGAGAAATTCCCAGTGTCTTTAACTAGGTTTCAAGTTGACTCAACTCAGAAAACTGTTTCTTTTTCTTAACTAAATCGAATGAGTCGGGTTTGAAGTGGAAAGAAACGTTTACTCGGGGATTAATTTAAGTACAAAACTCTAGTTATTTTTTTTCCCAGTGTAGAGCCACACTTGATTTATGCTTCGTGTATTTGATTAGCCGATAAATTCATTGAAGTAAGTCACTTTTTATTGATTTTTCCCTAGTAGCAAAATTTGCCTAACTTAATGAGGCATGCCCCAAAAAAACAAAATAAAAAACAAAAACAAAAATGGAAGAAAAGGAAAGCGAAAAAATGTAAAGTGAAACTAACCTCAAAGTGGTGCAAAGTGCATAAGAAAATTGCTCAAAATGTCAGTTGGTAATTTAAAAGGGCGCAGAAGTGAAAGGTCCTTCGTGCCTCCCCCTCGCCCCCCACAACAGATCCTTACAGCCCCTTCCGGCTGTAACTGAAGCTGCAAGAAAACTAACAAAGTGCTCTAATAGAGCCAAGGGGCAAAGGGGAAGTGGGACGGTAAAAGGGGAAAGGGGAAACTGCTGCAACACTGCAACAAGGGCAAGAGGCTGTTAGTGTTGTGGGCGTGGCATGGCGTTGTGTTGACGCATGTTGACGTTGCTTTTGAATGGCGTCGTTGTTGTCGGTAATTTGCAATGCAAAAACAAGTAAAGAGTCCTCTCTAAACAGAGTCTACTCGATTGAAATATACTCTATAATATTGCAATGCAAAGATGACTAAAGAGTCTCTTCGACCTGGAGATACCCTACAGTCAGCTGGAGCCCAAGAGAGGGGAGTGGAGCATCAACTCGCAGTCCCTACAAATTGATACACATTTGCTTGTGGCAGATGTTTGCTAATATACCCTCTTGATTGAACTTGAATGGGTATAGATTATAACAACATAAAGTGGCTGACAGGGCAAAAGTCTCAGAAGGAAGGCAGCAGGCAGCCGGCAGCCGGCAGCAAGGCTCAGCGAGTGGGCGACCTTCTATAAACTTAAGCAGCTTTCATATTCGGTTCTGCCCCGTTAACTGTGGATCCCCATCAGTTATCAGGCTTTGTCTGGCCCCCATCTGACATTTGTCGAGCTTATCAAAGAGAGAGACGAGAAATTCGAAAAAAATCCCCTCTTGAATAGCTGGGGCTTTGGCAATAAAAGCGCCGCGTCTTTGACGATGTGGCATCAATCAACTTGCAACATTCTTAGAGAGACAACATGCAACTCAATCTGGGAAATCTTTTGCTGCCGCTGCTGCTCCTGCTTGGCCTGGCTTTAACTGAGGCGCGTCACCATGCGGGACCTATCTTTGACACCCGCCCTTCCCCCTTCAATCCGAATCCACCAAGAGGACGACCCATGTACCTCTCCTAGAAGTCAGCTGTCAGATGTATCAGATCGGAGAGGCTCTGTGATGTCGTTAACACATTAGTCTAATTTGATGCTATTAAAGTCAACTGCACATCAAAGGCGGCTCTGTAACTCAATTATTGATATTGTGTGGCAACAATCTTTGGGGGGATGGGGAAAGGTGGAAGCCTGGGAAGGGCTGGAAGGGGAGGCCAACCAATTAGCAAAGTTTGTATTTGCTGTTGCAAAATTTGCAAGTCATAACTGAAAATTTGCCTGTCATAACTTGACAGTACCCCAGATGCAATCCTTGGGGTAGGCGAGAAACGGAAAACTCCTTCACAGAGCAGTGAGAGTAGTTTTCGGAAGGACTTTCTCTTTGTTTGGGTTGGCTCTATGCAAAAGAGTTGAACAGAACAGAAAAGTTTAAGCACAGGCAGCTCCTCATAAAAGAACTGCTGGCATTGAGAGAGATGCTTAATTCTGGCAAAAATAGTTAAAATTCGACGATTTCCGACTCTTTGCGGTACTCCAACAGGGTCTTCCAGCCTCCTTGAAGGAGCCTCCTCCGCCCCATAAAGTGTATATATAATTGATCAGGATGCTGGGAAGAGGGTTGATATTTCAATGTCCTGTTTCAGTTTTTAAGATAGATACATCTAGATATAGATAGATATATCCCAATCAGTCGACTTTCTTTGATCTTTGGGTATTTATCTTAAAGGGTATTCAAAGCGTCGGCCTGTAGTAGCTGAGTCCTCTTCGTAGCTTACTATTTTTTATGAAAATTGCATTAAGTGGTTGTTCGCTGAGGTGTCAACCTTATTAGGAACGGTTCGCTCTGGTGTCATCTTCATCATCATCATCATCGCCATCATCATCATCATAATCATCATTTGCATATCCCTCTGCTGACAGGCCTCATAAATAATAATTAGAAATTGGGCTAGCGAAGCCTTCGACTGGAGATGCATTCACCTGGTGTGTGTGGGGGGGTGTGTGTGGGGGGTGTGTGGGGAGTGTGTGTCATAGATGTGTGTTGATTCTCACGCATCT
Source organism: Drosophila repletoides (assembly GCA_018150835.1). Lineage (NCBI taxonomy): Eukaryota > Metazoa > Arthropoda > Insecta > Diptera > Drosophilidae > Drosophila > Drosophila repletoides. Next base: position 798,384 of record JAECWQ010000089.1, read on the forward strand.
TGCGATGCGATGCGCGTGATGCCATTTATTATTTTAATGCAATTTAATTTGTGAGCCAGCGGGGCGTATGAGTAATCAGCTGTGTAGCTGCAACTGTTGCTGTTGCTGATGCTGTTGCTGCTGTGTAGCTGCAACTGTTGCCAGTTTTATTTGCGTATATGAAAATATTGAGTACGCGCAAACATTTCAATGAGTTTTTCACACACAACATTTTTGTTTTTTGTATTTGTTGCTTTGCTTTCTATTTTCAGACTCGGCAGATCCAAGAAAAGCGCAAAGAAAAACACTTGCGAAAATTAGCAGCAGCTTTCCCGCTGCTGCTGCTGCGGCTGCTGCGGCCGTGCCAGCTAAAAATAGTGGTGTATACTCTGCGCGTGACAGCTGGTGACAGCAGATGGTGACGTCATTGCTTGCTAGCTGGGTTCGTCGACGACGTCATCAATGAATGAGAAGAAGCAGCTGAGCAGCTAATTTTTGTATTACGTATACGCCGTGTACGCTGCCGCTGCCGCTGCTGCTGCACACACACACTGAGCAAACAAAGGAGGAGGGGCGGCAGGCAAGTGATAAGATCTGAAATAGTTCATATACAAAAATAATATTAATAATAGCGAATAGTGAATAACGAATAACGAATAACGAATAACCAATAAACGAATAAGAATAACAATAATAATGCGAAGAGTAAACACACGAAGAGCCATGAGAATCGCACGAAAGCACAGCAAGAAGAAAACAGCCGCAGAGGAAGAGAAGAAGAAGGAAGGAACAGCAGCAACAACAACAGCAACAACAACAACAGAAAATATTTGTCAAAATAGCATACGAAATACTTACAGCTGCTGAGCCTCAGTCTATATTCAACGTCGATCGGCGTCGGGCGTCGGGCCACCCGATATATATATACATACCTATTGCTGTATAGTGTGTGTGCGTGTGCGTGTGTGTGTGCGTGTGTGTGTGTGGGGTAGAAAAAAAAACAAAGAAAGAAAGCAGAAAAAAAAAAACGAATTTAATGCGATATCTGGCGCTATATACACGCTAACAAAAATTAACTAGCAAATCGATTTAAACGAGCTACAACGACGAACCAAAAAACCAAACCAAAGCAAGAAAAAAAACAGCAAACAAAGGCAAATAAATATAAATAAATAAATAAAAGAAAAAGCTTGTGCAAACAATCAACAATAGCAACAAAAACAACAATTGAAAACGTGTCATAAATCATAAATAAATATATATTGTGCTTAATACGTCTCCAACTCGAAAATGTCAGCCATAAATTCAGGCAAAGGATTTCACTTAAACCCATTGCAGCTGCTCTAAACGGTAAGTGCGATTATCGAAGTATCAAAAACAGAAAGGGGAAAACTAAACGTTTATTAAAAAAATTAGACATAGGCGTAGTACAGAGGGGGCTCTTTTTCTCTCCTAAAACTATCAGAGGAACTTCTAGGAATCCGAGTGAACTCATGGAATGTTTAGAGATTAATTGCTATCAGTCTAAAATAAATGTTTTCATAATTTTCAAAGTGTTTTCTTCTATAATAAATTAAATTTAATGAGCTTTATAGTTCAGGTCTCGCCTGTTTATTGCTCTGAATTTAATGTAATTAATTTCTCAGGCATTTTTAAACTGTTTCCTTATATAACGAAAAGACTCTTATTACACGAATATTCGAATACTCTTTCTAGAATTGTGTAAAACCCCCTTGAATTCAATATTCATAGCTACGCCCCTGTGTGCGCTCATGCTTGTAAAAGCAATTATTTCAGAGAATATATATACATAAAGATAATCAATCAGTCAACTATATAAATGACTGTCTAATTAGCTAAATGCGTTTACCTTTTGTCTGACTCGCATTTGCTTGTAGCAAAAAAGGACGCAGGACTCGACGTGGCAGGCATCCTATTCCTTATTCTTTATTCTATTTTATTTATGTACAGTTTATATGATACCTGGCAATATGTCGAGTCGTGTCGGAGTCGTGTTGGAGTCGTGGCGGAGTCGGAGGAGGAAGGGGAAACCTTTCTTTCTGATGAAGCCTACGTTGATTCAAAAAACGGGCCCACGCTGCGCATACGCAATTTGTGTGCGTGTGTTTGCTGCATGAATGTTTTCATAAATTGAGTTTGCTTTTTTCGACAGCTTTGTTTTTTGTTTCTGTGAGGGTTGACAGCATGCCCCGCACACCCCGTAGACCCTGCATACCCCACATACCCTGTATACCCTTCCCCAACAGTTGATATATATACTACCTGTCATTTTTCATTGCTGTGAGTAGCAGAGTAGCAGAGGAGAGATGCAAAGCCAACTCATTTCAATAAGGAATTATGAGGTATTAGGCACACATTGCAGTCTCAAAATGTCGACTTATTATACAGGGAAAATACAGAGAAGCTGGGGAGGATGGGGGGCACATATAATGTCTATTCGAGGAGGAGGGGACAGAGCAAAGGCAACTCATTGTTATGCGAGCTAACATTTGTGCGCTTGAGAGCAGCTTACGCAATTGATTAGCATTTATATACATATATACATATATTTATATACATATATTTGTATTTGTATGCGTATTTATACGTTTATACGTATATTTATTCAGTACTTATTGTAACGTTCCTTGAATGGCATTCTGTAGGAATTTCAAGAATTCTGTTCTATGGCAAAAACATCAACAAAAAGCCAAGAAAAAATGGCTATCTGGGGAATGTTGAGGAAAGCATCAGCTGCCCCGGCAGATACCCTAGTTCTAAGGTCCCATTTCAGATCAAATCTTAATTCTATTGTTGAAGGGTATAAATAATACAGAAGTAGTCATAATTATAGCTGCTGGGGAAGGGAAGAGTTGGTCTGAAAAGTTGTCTTTTTCCCCTTGCTAGTTGCAGGTATTTTGGTAGTATTTCAATGCCTGTCAAAACTATAATACCCTATCGCTGCAAGGGTATCAAGCATAAGAAACTCAGTTAATTTATGTGCACAAGTTCAGCTGAAAACTGAATAAAAATAAATATGTATTCACATGGCAAAGCGCATCGGGCAGCTTCTTCTTTTTCTTGTAAGAAACATGGGCGCACTGCCATGTAATTATGTGTGAGTCTTTGTACACTGAGAGAAAAAAAGAAATGCTGAATTCCGTACATAAATTTCAAATTATTTATTCATCTTTTTCTCACTTGTGAGGAGACTTTGGGGAAGCATAGAGAAGAGAAAGTACTTTCGACTTAGAGAAATTAGAAAAAAAAGCACCTGATTTTTCTCAGTGTATTTCTATGTGTGTAGACACGTACTTGGTTCGTAGTGTTTGTGTCTGAGTCTCTGGCCGTACCTTGACAATGCACTTGAGTCAAGTTGCTTCCTCTGTTTGGGTCGCCGAGTCGCTTGGCTGCCAATGCAGAGGCTGCCAAAATTGCATTGAGAGAGTGGGCTATTGCGGTGGGGTGTGGGGGTGTGGCAGGGGCAGGTATGAGTAGTGTGCGGCACCGTCGTGTTGCAAGCAGCAGCTGTAGAAGCCAACGCGCTCTGCTTGTTTGTTTATTTATAACATTTTTGTTTGCTGCTCGCCGCCCGCCGCCTGCTGCCTGCTGCCTGCTTGCTGTTTGCCGTCGCACTTCCTGATTATGATATACCCCACACACACACGCACACACACACTCACACACAGCGGGTATATTGGCTTTATCATCAAATATACAGCACATAAAGCCACGGCTAACAGCTAACAGGCATTAACATGTCCAACTGTCTGTCAGCCTGTGGCAGGCCAAGAGCCCAACAGGCCAACAGCCAAACAGGCCAACACATTCCATCAAGTAAATGTTGCATATTCCCCTGTTAATGTGGCGATTTATTTCGACATTTTTCATTGTTGAATGTGGAATGATGCAGCAGACTTCTGAGCAAAATGCTTTTCAATCTACATTATTTATTTTATTTTATTCTAAATGCTGCTGAGGAACACGACTACGACTGAGCTATGCCCTTCATTTTACTCATTCTTCTAGCCTGGTTCAACTCTGCGATATATTTCTAAATATTTTCCAGCTTTTCTGTGGGAAGATTCAAGTGAAGTTTCCTCTTAAACATGCAGAAACAACTCTTCAGTTTTGTTACTAAAATTCATAGAAATATATTTGAGTTAAGGCGATTATTGACTGCCTTTTGTACCCTATCTTTTCCTTCATTTAAGGTAAGGGTATTCAGGCTGTGTTGTGCTAAAAAGTCGGAAAGTTTTTCCTTTCGTGTTTTGTATACATTTTCATGCTGTTGTTTTTTTTTTTGGGGTTGGCTATGAATGATAAGCAGAAGTACTTCAAAGCAGACCTCCCCCTGCCACACCCCTTGCCAACCCCTTTTTGGCTGTCAGTGGCGCTGTCAGGCTTGCTGTGGCGTCAGATTGGTTCATTGTTTTTTGTAGTTAATTAATTTCATTTTATTTTATTTTATTTTGTTTTATTTTATAGTTTATTTAGTTACCGCTGCACTTTTATGGCCCAGCAAATGCCCGGGGCATTCATTGTTGTTCTTCTTGTTGTTGTGGCCTGTTACTGTGTGTGTGTGTGTGTGTGGGAGTGTGTGTAAGTGTGTGTGTTATGCATTTTCAGAAAATTGCTTTCACTTTGTGTGTGTTGTTTCCCTGTTTTTCCCAGTTTTGCTTCCCTTTCTGCCTGGCTGCTGCCACTTCTTGTGGCAAGTGGCAGGTGGAAAGTGGCAAGTTGTGTGCAAATTTTCAATGTCACTCGCCTGCTCTCCTCTCCCGCTTCTCTTTTATCCTTTTTGCCGTATCCTTTTTATGGTGTGCTCTGCTCTGCTCTGCTGGGCTCTTACCTGTATGATTGATCAATGTTGACAGATTTAACGAGCTGCTAAAGTGCTGCAAAACAATTCAATTAAATGGGCGCTGCAGGGGCAAATGAAAAGAAAATATTTGCAGCAGTTTCGAGCACATTTTTCCAACGTTTTCCAACATTTTCCAACATATTGCAGCATTTTCCTTAAGTAGGGGTAATTATTTATGAATCTTTGAACCCTCTCCGTTCGCATTTTATCCGCCTGGGAATCGTTCTTGCAGCTTATAAATAATTCAGTTTCAGTTTGAATAGTTTGCCTTCAGAAATACATTTTACAACATTTTATAAATGCGAATTTCATTTATTTATTTATATTTATCGATGCATTTATCGCCCGCCTCCTCCCTGCAAGGTCTCCCTGTCGGCTTATGACAATACGAATTTAATCGCTCTGCAATGCTATATTCTGTCTGTCTGTCCGTCCGTCTGCCTGTCTGTCTGTGCGTCTTTGCTGTCCGTTTGTCCCTCTGTCTTTCTGCGTAATGCGATTTCAATGCCGTGTAGATTTCAGCTGGCCCCGGGCCAAGGAATCTCAATATTACTTAAGATCTCAGCGTTAATTTTCTTTGTGTTTGTTTACCGCTCCTCAGCAGGTTAGCAGCACTTTTCTTTTTCATAAATCAATCAGTTAAGGCCTCTAAAATTCTGATTTTCCCGCCTATTTATCAAAGGAAAACCCATTAAAGGTCGTCTGTTTTTCTTTAATTAAGTTCAGCTCTAATCGCTTGCGATTTCATTGTTTTTCCAATGGCTTTAAATATTTCTATTTAAGATAATAAAGTAAAAATAATAAGAGTGTAGACTGCCAATATATACTCAATACTAATACCCTTACAGAGGGTATTATAGCTGTGTCACGGGTTGAGTAAATCAGCCTCCAAAAAGTATTCAGACCGACCAGTCTCTCAGTTCGTTTACAGGGTATTTTATCTGGTAGATAATCAACATTTGTTTCAGGATCAATTTGTTTTGATTAGGACGAATTGACAGGCAAAGGGCAAACATTATAATTAATAAGGCTCATCAATATTCTAATAAACTGACAGGATAATAATAATAATCCTTTTGGCTACGCCTCATTCAGGGCTAATTTTGTGTTAATTTGTGCAATGCTCAGAGCTCCATTGAATGCTCAATTATGCAAGCCGAAACGGAAACTTAACTAACTTGGCTAAAAGCAGCGAGCAGCAGGCAAAAGGACATTTTGACCTTGGCCACAAAGACATGTGATAAGTTGGCCAACAACAACAACAAGTTGTCTACCACAGAAGTTTGTCCAGCGCCCGAGAGAGGGAGAGGGAGAGGGAGAGCAGCAGACGGGGGGGAATCCTCTCGAATCCTGGTAAACAATTTAATGAGCTCGAAATTGCTCGAATGTGAAAATTGCTGAATAATTTAATGATGCTTTGCGGCTTTCGTGGTCGAACTTTGTTTTATATGCACTTTTGTATTACACCAGCAGCAGATAATTTATAATTAAACAAAGCAAATATAATTAAAATAAATGGAAGGAGACTCTACGGAAGGGAGCCAGAGGCAGGGGCACAGGCAGGGATATCTATTGATCCAAATAGAAAGTATAGTTCAACCCATTCCCCTTCTCTGTTGCATACTTCTGCGCAAGCCTTATATACCCATTAATTGTAGGGTAGAAGCAGAGTATCAAGCAGAGGCAGGGGTAGGGGCATTTGCAGAGTCTTCTTTTTGGGGAAATATATTGATCCATGTAGAAAGTATAGGTTCCAGTCTAATCCATTCCCTTTCTCTGTTGCATACTTCGCCACGAATCCTGTATACCCTTTGATTGTAGGGTATGCAAACAAACAACGCTTTAATTAATGACTTTTAATGACAATTTCTCGCCTTTTCTCTTGCCAATCTATTTGCAGTTACGACCAGCATGCAGCGCTCCAAATGACAACACGATACCAAAAAGTTCGAACTCGCCTTGTGATAAAACCAAGTTGAATAAAGTACGTCGCCTCTTTTAGTTCTTTTCTCTTCTTTAATTATATAGAATTATAATTAATTATAATTAATTAATCTTTGGTTTCTTATGCCTAATTCAGTTAGTGGGACTTTAGGTTAGGACTGACAATAAGGGAAGAAACGCCAAGAACATTTTAAAAGACAACTCAAAACTGCTCAAAAAAAACTGTAGCTTCTAACTGTAACTGTTAACTGTAGCTTTAACTGTTAACTGTAGCCTTAACTGTAACTGTTAACTTGATAGGACTCCCAAAAAGACAAAGATAAAGGATAAGAGATTAGGTTAGAGATTAGAGAGAGAGAGAGTGATAGAGAGAGAGATAGAATCGAGAAGAGTATTCCTGTAGAGCGAGCTGCCACCATGTCACTTGGGGACCTTGAGGAATGTACGTAATATATCCCGCCGATGAGCTCATCTTGATGACCTATGGTTTCTTTGCGCCCCGTGTGAAACCCAGACCGACACTCGATTGCCTGCGTGAGCCGTTGGTGCCCATAGAGTATCCAGACGGTTCCACTTCGAATTCCAGAAACAACTTTAATAACTCAACGCACCCCGCACCCGCACCCGTTCCAGTTCCCGTCGTCGCCGCCCCCGCCACCGCCACCAGCTATTCTTCTCTAGCAGCACCGCCCATAGCCATCAGCCCGCCCAGCTTGCAACCATTTGCTGCAAGCAGCAACAACAATAATTTCTTTAGCTTTGAGCCAGCGCAGTTGCCGTTGACGTCGCCGTCGCCGTCGCAGTCGGCGTTGCAGTCACAGAGCTTGCCTCCAACGCCCACACGTCGCACCTCACGCGCCTCTTTGACTCACTCCGGTTCAGGCGGAGGAGGCAGCAAACGTTCCAGTGTGCGCAGCAATCGCTCCAAGGCGCCGCAGACGCCACTGACGCCACAAACGCCGCCGCCTCCACATCAGCGTCCGCTCATGTATAATGATGCCAGCATGCAGCAATCTGGAGGTGCAACTGGTGGACGACCAGCATTCCAGCGCAGCAGCGCCACCTATGAGCAGGAGGAGGAGGCACCACTAAGCGACTATTATGAAGGAGGAGCAGCAGCAGCAGCAGCAGCAACTGGAGGAGCCCTGGTCTCCTCCACACGATCCCGCAGTCCCAGCATCTTTGTGGTGCCGCCATCCACACCAGATCCCACACATGCACACTTCGGCCCCGGCTGGGGCAGGCCCATGTCGCCCATGGATTTGCCCCCAGAACGTGCCACGTCACCTCCGCCGGCGAGCAAGTCTCGACTGCGTCCCAAGCTGCATTTGCCGCTGGGCCGCTTGGGCCGCTCCAGCTCCTCGGATACGCGTGAGAGCAGCCGATTGCGGGAGGATGTTCATGTGCATGTCGAGAACCCGGTGTTTAGCAGCGAGAATCTACGGCAAAATAATTTCGATGCATTTTTTGAGGCACGTGAACCGGTCATCAAAGTTCAGCCCCGTACGCCCCTTACGGCTCCAGCCGATGGGCATGGCTATTCACCGCCCCTGGATCAATATGCCGGAGTCTATGATTCACCCAGGAACAGAAGGAGCGCAGCGGGCAGCGCTGCCAACAGTTTATTTGCACGCTCGCCGCGGGAAAACGCTCGCTCTCGCAGCGCGGATCATTGGGATGAGAGCGGTGCTGGGGCGGCGGGGAGTTCGGGGGCGGGTGCTGGTGGTGGTGGGGGTGGGGCACCTGCAAGCGCTGGCGGTGGCGGTGCCCCCTCCAAAGGTGAAAGGTGCCACAAAAAAACTATTCTTTCAAAAAGCTAATCAAATTGTTTACAGTTTTTATACATTTTTTTACTACTGCTGCTGTCGCCGCGCTGCTGCTGCAAGCTGCGCACAATATTTGTTTGTTTGATTGATTGATTGATTGATTGATGCAGTGATTGATTGACCGACTGCTGAAAGTTCCTGTTGCCAGTTTTTAAGTGCAGTTTTTATGACCTTGCAGAGGTTACTTTTTGGCTACTTTGTTGAGGAAACGAAAGAACTGAAGAAATTTGAGGAAAGAAAAAGAAAACACATTTTCCGAGAGTTTTCTCTATGAGTCTAGAGGAAAGTTCTTATGTTTCTTTAGGGAAAATTGAATTCTTATTGTTCCTTTTAAGTTTTAAATAGAAATTCTATACAAGAAGTGAATGAAACTCGCTTTTCTCTGTGAATGTAGAAAGCTCTAATGGAATGTACTCATATTTTATTCACTTTAAATACAACTTAATCCGATCTGAACTATAAGAGAATATATATAATAGTTGAATAGGAGAGGCTTAAACATTTTCTTATAGTTGAGCTGCTGCAGCTTCTCTTCAGCAGTTGAAATATGCAGGAATAAGGATAGCATAAAGTAGTCTCTGCAAGGATATGCAAGCTTTTGCATGCCAAAGTTGAATTTATTTCCATTTCTTTTACATGTTAAAACAGAAATAAAATATTTCACCCCAAGTAGAATGAGTTGAGTGCTTAAGCAGCTTGACTTTAATCGGAATACTGAGAGTTTGACTGACTGACTGACTGACTGACTGAGTGGCGTCTTATCCTAATTCTTATCACACATGCAATGATGTCGGATTCCATGCTGAGCTGCTTGCATGCAAAGTGGATTATGCACATGCCTGGACACACTCGCACACACACACACGCACGCACACACACACGCACAGCTCGTACACTGAGAGAAACACTAGAGAATTCTGAATTCAAAGTGTAAAGATTATATACGATATAGTTATTCCACCCGGCTGGTTCCGACTTGAAACACGTAGGAGCTACCATTTGGGTTCGGAGCTGCTTCCTTCCATGCATTAATCTCGCTTTTTCTCTCAGTGCACACACACTGAGACTTAACCTTGCATTGCGTGCCTCGGGCAAAGGGGGTCGCGCTTTGTGCACGCACATAATTCGCAAGGAGGCGCCAGAGGCAGAAAAGGAAGCAACGAAGGAAAGGAAAGAAGAGGAGCTGAATGTTGCATGTTGCATGTTGCACATACTGCTTGGCAGCGCGTGAAGTGTAATCAACAGCGAACGAGGCAACAACAACATCGTTGCACGTGAGAGCCACGCCACGCCCTCCTTTGCCGACTTAACGCCCACTTTGGAATTCATTTAAAAGTTCAGAATTTGATGACCAGCAAGCAGCATCAACTAAAAGCAGCAGCTGAAACCCAAACCCAAACCTAAAACTAAACTGAAACTAAATCAACAGCGAGTGCTACGTGATCAAAGGATTCAAAGGCGAGGAGAAGAGGAAGGAGGACGGGCTATAAACAGAGTTACTCTCACTCGCATAAAGGATAAAGGATAAGCGTGACACATGCAGCTGTCCCACTAGTGCGTCATTTATTGCAGCTAAATTATTTCTATAGCACACTTATGTGGGCGAAAAAAAAGCGCTCATACGCCACGTGCGCCCGCACAGTGAGACAAGCGAATAAATGCACCCCGCAGGCTTTTTAAGCAACAAAGAAAGAGAGGAAAAGGCGAGAAAGAAATCATTTTAGAACACATTCTTCATAAATATAACTTAAGTGTATAATTTCGAGTTGAATAAGCGGAAAAAGCAATTCAAAAATAACCAAAATTAATTGCAAAAAAAAGGTTAATTTCTGAGTGATAGATTTGGAATATTTTGAAATCCTTTTCCCGGGAGTGTGGGAGGGAAAATCGTGAAAATCGTAAAGCCAATGGAATTACGCTTCATTTATCGATTGAATTTTAAATGAGCCCCAATTGGATAGCCTCGACTCGACATCTGAGCGTGTTGGGGGAGGCGATTCTTGAGTCTCGAGACTGGAGACTCGAGACTCGAGACTCAGGACTCGAGTCATTCTGTTGACTTTTGTAATGGGCGCCCAAGCACTTGAAATTTCCGTTTGCTCAACTGAAAATACAAAGAAAAATGGCAAACAACAAGAAAAGCAAAATCCACCTCGACTCATTATTTATGCATAAATATGAGAGGCAGCGATTTGTTTGATTGCGGAAGGAAAATCAGGGAAGGAGAGGGAAATGTGGACAGTATGTCTGGCATGTCAGCCCCAATATATTTCAGTATTTATCACGACAAAGGAATAAAGGAAAAGTAAAAGGAGAAAAGGAGAAAAGGAAAAGAATTCCGGGCATGCCTGTCATTCAATATTGAAGGACAAACAGGGAGAGAGAGAGGGGAAACCGAACTGTTTGCTGGCGGCCCGGCTACTGTTTAATTTGAATTACTTATTTACCTATATTTTCTTACAGCTTTTTCGATTCAATTCCATTTCGATTCGGCTGAGATTTTTGATTAAATTGATTTACATTTGATATAAAATTTAATATGATTTGTTTGCGTTTCGTTTTGGTTACACGTTTCCGTTTCCGTTTCCGTTTGCGTTTACTTTTGTTATTTTTCATTGCCTGATTTCAATTAATTGTTAATTTTCCCCACAAAATTTATCCAAATTCGATGAATTAATGAAGCTTTTGCCTTTATCTATGCAGATTCTTTGGCAAAATCTTCAAGTGGTCCAAAAAATCGTAGTTTCTTCGGGTGGAGGGGACCACGCGGTGGTTCCCTTGGCCCACAGGGCAGCAGCATGGCGTCCTATAATGGTGTATTAAAGGATTACAGTCACAGCAGTTTGAATGAGGCTTTCAAATCCCAAAACAATGTCAACTTTAAGTTAATTAAAACAGGTAAGTCGCATGTGCATTAATTAATTATTATATCTGCATATGCAAAAGCTAGCCGCTCTTAGCCGGCCTTGTCCGGGAGGACTGAATTGGGGGCCGAATTTTCCTTTCCTAGTGAAACGTATAAGCCATAAGTCCTCGGTTTGGGCTGTGCGATGTTGGATCTCTCAGTCAGTCAGAAAATTCTCGAAAGCTTCCGATAGGAAAGATTTTGGCAAAATCCATCTGCAAGGAAGGGAAAATATTTATCCCCTGAGCTGAAAAGGGGTCAATGGGGAAAAGTCGAATTTTAATCTGATTAACTTCAATTTCAGTCTCGAAGCTGTTGACTAAAATCTGCCCAATTAAGACTCGAATTTCCTTTCAGATAATTCAATATACCAAAATACACTACAGTCGGGTGTAACTGTAAAGTTTCTATATTTCATTTTAATCGTTTTATATAAATAAAAAGAAAATTCTTAGAAGTTTACAGAAATATTTAATCCCCACACAAAGCCGAAAAGTTTTTATTGGGCGAAGCTAAATAGCAATTTATTAGGTGTGTGGGCGACTGTGTGTGTGTGGTGTGTGTATAAATATGGTCTATATATATACTGGTTTTTCCCTATATTTGATAAGTTTGGCAATTGTTTTTTTTGGGTTTTTTGTGTGTGGGTTTTATGGCTTATTGATTCGAGACGCACTGCGTCTGCTGCCTGTTTTGGCCTTTGTCTATTGAGCATTGATAGAGCCATAAATCTATTCAATGGCTGTGAATACGTTTCGGATTCCCACTCTATAAATAAAGCGGCTCTTTAACAGCTGCAATCGAAACCGAAACCGGAACCGGAACTGGAATGGGAACCGGAAACGGTGCTGTTTTGTCACAGGTTCGGCTTTAAGTTGGACCGTCAACTATTTATTTTATTTTGACTGCTGTTTTGCTGGCTTTGAAGTTTGTCTTTTAACTTTTAGCACACATGCTGCATTGACCTTTTCGGAACTTGTCAATTTGTATACCCTGTAGACGGTAGGAGAGGGGAGAAGGGGTATGCTGCGGTGCATAAGCCAGAGAAGGAAATTCGCCTGGTTTGGTTAACATATTTTTGGAGTTCCATCGATCGAATCGGGTTAATTCATAACCATTTCGATGCCTCGATAAAAGAGTGGAATTTAGGGTTACTTTAGAGGGCATTTCCTAGTTCAGCATTCCTTGGAGAACAAACATTCTTTGGTGTTATTTTTGTTTGCTCGTCGCAGCTGCAATAGAAGGACAGGAAGGGTCGCAAGGATACAGGACACAGGACACAGGACCCCGGACAGAGGACACATTTCAAAGCAGAAGCATAACTTTGAGCTGTGTCTGAGAAAGTTAAACATGCTGCCAAAAGCAGCAGCAGCAGAAGCAGCAGCAGCAGGAACCGAACAGAAATTGCATTGGGGGCTCTCTGTTTGTAATTCCAGCTCTTTCTTTGGCAGCTTTCGAAAAAAGTTTTTAATAACATTTTTGCACTGGCAAAAAAAAGGACTCGAACAGTGCAAATTGAGCTCAATTCAGGCAAACGCTAGCATTTTTCAGCCTGGAGAAATTCGATTCACATTCCAAATGAAATGCCTGAAAAACTTCGAGCAGTTTAAAGTCTTGAAATTTTTGTGGTTTTTCTTCTGATAAAATGCAAACTAAAAGCCAACTTGTTGCTGCCAAAGTCAATAAAAATGTTTATGGCTCATAAAACGTGGTAAGCTGAGGTGAGGTGAGGAGAGGTGAGTTCAGAATTCAAAGTTGAAAGCTAAAGCAGATTCATTAATATATTTAAATAGTCGTAAATGTGATGGATTACAATGATGACAGGCAGCTTTTTTTACTTCTCACATGACGCAGCTTAACATGACCTTTTATACTCGATACCCCTTAAAAACTGAATCCAAAAGAAGGTATACTCAGTGTATACCCTAGAAGTATATTCTGGAGGGAGACAGCTAGTAATAAATGTATATCCTGTTGATCATAATCACAACTGAAGCTACATTTTTGAAGAGAGAAAATAGAGAGTATTTGTCAGTCGTTCACTTGCCCTAGAAGGATTATTAAGTATGCGCCACATTGTACGTTTTATATGGCAGCGCTGGTAGATGAAAATGAAAATACCTCTGTTAACTCGTTGGCTTATGCCAGTTTAAGCCAACAGCTGGCACTTTTAAGCCACTTGCAAAGTGTTTTTCATTTAAGCCATGGCCTAAACAAAGGCCTTCATACTCTTACTGCATACTCATTTTGCAGCCTTTCTCACAGCGTTAATGCATTTGCTGCTGCCAACAATCAAAAACATTTTATTTTTATTTTCTGCTCAACTTTTCACTCTACGATTCAGCAATTGCTTTCAGCAATTTTCAGTGCGAGTATCAAATTCTATTTTCAATTTAATTTACAGCTGAAACTTATTGCTGAACACTGCTCGACTAGCAGATACTCTATAGACAGGCATAAAAGGTTCTCTTTACTAAGAAACTGACCTGAATATATTCAAAATGGACTCCTTAAATCTCTCAAGGACTACATTTGCTGGTGGGCGTGAAGTCTCGTCTAGTCTTTTAACCTTTTCCGAAGAAAAAAGGGAAGAAAAGAGTTGGGTAAAAAGGGAACTTCACTTTTCCTTTTGCTTTGATTTCGATTCTATGCAAATTGCTTTTTCTGTTGCCTAAATGCAGTTTTTATGCTGAGAGTCCATCGATAGAGTTCGACCCTTGCTCCCAAGGCTGCCGTTTCCCTGGCATTTAGATGGTCTGTGGAATAGAAGCTTCTATCGGTTCATCGATTTTAGTCTTAGCCTTTTATGCAGTTGCCATTTCTTCCTTTTTCCCCGATTGCCTTTCAGAGTTTGCTGCGTTTTTAGCTTGCATTTAAAAGAGGCAATTTTGGGCAGTGTTTTTTTCTCCCAATTTCTTAACAGCTTTTTCTGGACGTGAATGGAACCAATGCAACTATTCCAGGTTGAATCTGTAGGGTATCCTTTTAGCTTTTAATATTGAGGTTCCCGGGCAAAGCCGGGCAGAGCTCACTAGCTTACCATATAAATAATTAAATATATATCTCTGACTTTTATTTATAGTATCCGATTTCAATGAATCACTTGCCCAATTGTACGAGGAGCATGCGACCGCCGTGCAGACTTTAGTGTCCAACTATCGCAAGAAGAATGCAGAGCTGCGCAAGGAAAGGTATTAAACATTGAATTAATTAAGCACATAATTAATTAATTAATATATTTTTTACTCTATTGCTGTGATATTTTACAGACCCGCCTGTCACCTGGCCATTTTTCAGGTGTGGGAATCATTCCTCCAGGAAGCAGAAACCGACTCACAGGCCTGCAACGATGTCGCCAGTGTGCTCTCCCGCCAGGTGAGGATTGGGGGAGATAGCTTCAATTGACAGCTATTTTTGGATATATTTCCAAGGTTGACAGTTAAATGGAAAAGTTGTGTTGACCTCCTCAAAGATAAAATAAAAAGAAGAAAACTTTAAAAACTTTTCCACTGAAAATAGATTATGGCCGTCATATTGACGCTAATTGAATAATGGGCACACTTAAATCAATCCCTGGCTAACCCGACCATTTACACACACAGACGCACACCACACGCACCACACACACGGACACAGACAGACACACAGACAGACAGAGAAAACCGCGGACAGACACTGATTAATTATGGTTAATGTGCGTGGTGGAAGCTTGGGAAATCGCATGTGTAATTGAAGTACAGCATAATGTAATTCCACCTCTCTTTTTTTTTGAATATTTTTAATACCCTAGCATAGCTGGGCTTCTGCATGGGGAGTATGCATCAGCCAGTTTGCTGGCAAATTATATTTTCTAGTTGTTCACAAAGAATCGTCGTAGTTAAGCGAAGAAATGTTTAATGTTCTATTCATTTAATTTCTTACTTTGAAACTGATTACAGAGTATCTGTTAGTCAGCAACACTTGAGCAGAGGGCTTCTCTAATAGTTTCATTTGCTATATATGCTCATAAATTAGATAAGAAGTCCGAAATTTAGTTGCTTATCTATAAATTGTTTACTTAATTTTACTTTCTCGCTGTTTACAGAGTATTCAGCAGTCAGTCAAGCCGTCAATGGAAACATTTTCTAAATTTTTTCTTTGTTTTTTTTGCGTTTTGTTTGGTTTTGCGCTTTTTTTCGGCTGCTTTGTTTATGTTGCGCATATTTAATTTGCATTTCGCAGGATGATTTGCATTTTCTGGCAGGCAATGAATGGAAATTAAATACAAATTGCTTTAAAAGTCGCCCGTGTATAGAGTATTTATATATTTAATATTTTCTATATGTATTTCCATAGGTGTAGAGTATTTATATATCTAATTTTGTGGCTTTTCTTTTATATTTAATTTCTTTAGGTATCGCGGCCAATGCTCGATAAATCGTTTCATCGCAAAGTTCAAAGTCGAAAGATATTTACACACAGGGAGTCTTTCGAGACGATTATCGCAAAGACTGAGGAGAAGCTGTCAAAGGTAAGGAAAACCCGCTAAGAAGCTGGAAAACTCTGCTTAAATTAAGTGGCAGCTGCTTTAATTTAAGCACTTTTTATCAATGTGCGGCTCTCTGGCAGCTCCAACTGTCAGCACTGTTGCCAGGCTGCTGTTGTGGCTTATTAAGTGCTTAAGACTCTCCATAGAACACTTAAATATATTTTTGCATTCAGTGGAGCATAAAAAGCGGCTTAAAGTTCCACTGAAATCTAACAGTGCTGCCATCCAGCCTACCATAACGAAAAAGCAGCTAAAAGCAAATTTAAACTATGGCTAGAAATACTCTAGAAAACTTAAAAGAAAACTAAACTAATTCAGTGCAGTTCGATGGGTTTACACCGCCAAATACAGCTTGAAAAAGGCCAAGCTGACAGCACTGCACTGCTGCACACAGAGCAATTTATATTACGCATTCGCAATGTGGCCGCTCTGCCATTTAATAATACGCATACGCAATAGTGCCGCAATGTTGAATGCCTCTTGATAATTGCATCTACACTGGGAGAAACGTTCACCGAATAATTGATATTGGTGTCTACACTTGGAGAAATATAATGTGACTTTAATCAGTAATAAATTGATAATATTCTCTCTTATTTTTACGCATGTGGCACAGTGTCGTTTGGACTACAAGCAATGCCACATGGCACATCGCCAGAATCCCAGCCAGCACTCGCTGACGGAGTATATCGATGCCCACAATGCATACGTGCAGCAGTTGCATGCCACAAATGGAATGCTGGAGGCCTACCACTGCGACACGCTGCCCCAACTGATGCAGGAACTGGAGGAGATACACAACGACCTATGCAACATTGTCGCCGACTCGCTGCAGCAGGGCGCCGATGTAATTGCCACAAAGGTGAGTCCCAGCAACAACCCTTTGATTTATTACGACTCCTCACTCCTCCTGTGGCAGCTGCAGCAATTTGTTGCCACAGCAGGAGGCTCTCTCATTGTTCTCTCTCCGTCCTTCCAGCCAGGGCTGGAATTTCACTTAATTTTAATGCCTGCCCCACAGAATTTTCACGCAATTTCCACACCATTATAATAATTGCTCATAATTGCAACTGGGTTCCCGGGTTTCTGGGTTTCTGGGTTCCCGGGTGCCTAAGGTTCCTCCCCGGCTCCAGGGCCGGGTAATTTATTTAATATTATGAAATAATGCCAGGTGCGTGCGCTGAGACATCAAACAATCGTCAGGAAATGTTTATGAACATTAAATGTTTTTCTCTCTGTTTCTCTTGGATGCACTGAGAGAAATCCTGCATCAGACTATCACCTCGAACCTGGCTAATAAAATATATACAGCCTACTAATAGATTAGAGACTTTTTATTAAGATTAATCATATCTTTATTCTATATAATCAGTATAATCATCATATTAACTTACATCTCTCACTATTTTCTCTCTGTGTAGGCCACGGAGCAGGCCAAGCGCTATGCGGGGCTGGCGAGCCAATGCAGCGCCGTATCCCCCCAACAGGATCTGGTGAACTTTGTGCGTCTCCTGGCGCAGCCATCGCAGGCTCAGAAGGTGCCCAGACGAGCCTTTGCCCCGCCGCAGGCTCAGCAACCGGGCGAGCCGGCAGAGGAAACGGGCGACTATAATGTGAGTATAATCCCGATTAATATCCCCCTCCAGCTCCGAGCTGGTTCAAGCACGAAATTCGATTATTAGTTGCGACTCTGCCTCGTAACTTGCACCCTAATTAGGTTAATACCCTGTAATTACGGTACGATAAAGTGAAGGGTCGATAGCACCAACACGGTTATTTCTCTCAGTGTAAGATTTCCCTTTTGTTTTTCCTATTGAATGATTCGTTCCGGGATTTAACAGCTTCTTCACAGCTGTAACGGTAATGATAACGGTAACTGTAACTCACCACGCCCCCTTTTTATTGGTTGCAGGAGATGACGCCCCTTTTGAGGAACGAGCTCGTTTTTGACCGCCACTCGACGCTGTCGCAGCGCTCAGCTTTGGAGTCGCTGAAGCGCGAGGCAATCGAATTGGAATTGCAAATACGTCAGCTGCAGGTGTGTTGAGTTGAGGGCTTAACGGCAGATTCCCACCTACAGTTATTTACCTGTATTTGTTTTTTTGTTTTCGTTTTTGTATAGGATTCCATTGATGCACTGAATCGCACACAGACGCGTGGAATTGAGGGTCAGCTTTATAACAAGGTTAACGAGCTGCAGGAGGATTTATCGATGAAGAAATTTGATTTGCGCGCCAAGCAAATTCACCTGGCTGCTATACGTGCTCAGGTGAGTTTCTCTGCTAAGTGTGTTGAAAAGCTGCTTGCCTTAGCAAGTACACGAACCCAGTATTAAAGCTTAAAGCTCGAACAAAACATTCGGCAGCACCTGTTGATGGCTGATAGTTTTAGTAGCGTGAACAAAATTAAAGAGAGCGGACGGGGGTGTTAAATAAATCGGAAATCGTGAAGAGTGCAGTTCTTCTAAGCGCTCAGTGAAATACGCGCTCTTTGCTTAACATATTTTAAGTGTTTAAAGCGAGTTTCCTCTAAAGAGCAGCGTTGAGCTATATGGAGTGTGTTTCGGTGCACGTGCACCGAGTGAAATGTTAATGTAGGTCAAACAGCTGACTTTAAAGCTTTTGCAAGCAGTGCGCATGTGACCCAAAAGCTCGCAAAGAGGTTCCCTTTTGGGAGCATGAAACTCCGGAAGCTCGCGGCCTTCGTTTAGTTTTGCTTTAGACGAGCTTGCGTTTGGTCAGACGAGACAAGGCGAGACGAGGCGAGACGCGTCGGTTCGGCACGAGGCGGTACGAAGTGCAGCACGTGTTAAGTTTTTAAATATAATTAAAGTTAAACGTGAATATATATGCACATAAATACATATATATATATATATCTAACTGAAGCCTGTGTGTAATTCGTTTTGGCTGCCCACTGTAACGGTTATTTATATGCGCGCATAACTGTAGTTTCGTGTGTGTGCGAGAAACAGCTGTTCGAGCGAATGAACAATCGGAGAGAGAGAGAGAGAGAGAGAGAGCGAAAGTGTGAAAGTGCGGCGCAGAGTTGCCAGATCGTTGTCGCCGCCAGTCGCGCCTGGCTCCTTATAAAAGCAGCGTGCAACGTTCACTCCAACTCAGTCACGTGCTTGCATCCGAAGGAAGCTCATCGCGTTCTTCGTCGCGCTATTCCCCACTCAGCTGCCGCGCTGAGTTGAGTTCAGTTGACTCGAGTTGAGTTGAGTTGAGTTGAGATCTGATCCGCAATTTGTCGTTCGCCTCTTCTGCAATAATTTCGATTCGGGCATAAAAAGACACATGAGACATGAATTTGTAGCTGTAGTTTTCTAAAAAAAAAATAAATCCAAAAAAAAAACATACTTTTTTTAGAGCAGAGGACAGCAGGCAGAGGCAGGCTTTATAGATTTATAGATATTACGAGAGAATATAGTCGAATATCTTGACTTGACCGTAAGTAAAGTCTAGTCAAAATAATATGTAAAATATTTCTAGCTTTCTTTTTAACTAACAATTCAACACGCAACGCAATTCAAAAACTAAAACAAAAAATAATAATTATTTTACTCTGTAGCACTCTGTCAGTTTTGTCTGCTTGCATATTCAGTACTTGTATTTAGTGCATTTCGATAAATTCGATTAATTCGATAAACTCGATAGTCAGTCAAAATCAGCTCACAATTCGATACACGCTTGTACTAAATTTCTAGCAGCAATCAAATAATAATACATAATACAAATAGAGCAACAATAGCAATAATATTACATCTATCTCTCTTGAACGTTTACCACACATTTCTACACCTCCCACCTCTTTCCCAGGGACCGAAAAAGTTATTTATTTTTATATTTTAATTCAGCATTTTCAAAGGGAAAAATATTTCAAAATTGACAAATTAAAAAATGGTTTGGTCCATTTTTTATATCTTTTAAATTTGTATTTCTTGCGGCG
Organism: Drosophila repletoides; assembly: GCA_018150835.1. Classification (NCBI taxonomy): domain Eukaryota; kingdom Metazoa; phylum Arthropoda; class Insecta; order Diptera; family Drosophilidae; genus Drosophila; species Drosophila repletoides. The sequence goes on from JAECWQ010000089.1 coordinate 818,381, forward strand.
ATAAAAATGTTTATATTTGAATTTAATTTAACAAAAATAACAATTTTTCCTATAATTTTGATTGATTGATTTAGTGAAGAAAGGCTCTTTCTTGCATACCGAACTTAACATACCCTTTCAGACAGGATCATCATTAAATATATATTTTGACCGAACTATAATATAATTATCCGATCCAAACTGTTTACCAGACTGACTGATGAACTCGTCTTTTCGGGTGCCTTTTTGTAGGGCATTGCAGAGTCAGTGACAAATTTAACATATCCTCTGGAAGGGTATAAAAACAAGCAACTAGCCGAATTTGCCTTTGCATTTATGCTGATATATTTTTTCAATTCGAAAGCCTTTTCATTTATTAATCCATAAATAATGCATCGTTTTCAACTCATTTGTTTTCTTTGTATCGGTTATTGATTATGTTTTTTTTTTACTATTCTTTTTGGTCCCTGGTTCTTCTTCGTACACTCTGCTACACACAACTAGAACCACGTCTAACTACGTAATAAATATAAAATAGAAAGCAAAGCTATATTTATCAACTTGTTTTGTACTGTAAATAGAACAACAACTAACCCACACACACTCACACACACACTCACACACGTACACACACAGTTTGCTAATCTATATAGAAAGTAGTTAAATTATTTACTATGTAAAGTAAAACATCGCCTAGAGGCTCGCATTGTGTCCTGAATGTGCAACTCCGTTTGTGAACGGCAAATCATTTGAGAGACTCAAGAGAAAAGATATCGATAACTGATTGAAAATCGGGCTAAAATTAAAATTTCATCGATAATTTGCAAAAAAAACTGCATCGCACGATCTACTCCATATATATAAAATATCCTTTTAATATTGAAATATAAATAAATAAAATATATTAATTATTAATCGTGCACCATGCGCGTCATCGTGCTAAAAAAGAATCGCCCTAATAAACGCGGCACGCCCACGGCAACATCCGCCTCCTCCTCCTCGCGAGAGCCGCCAAAAAAATCGTACGCCAAAGTAAGAAATTCTTTTCGTTTATTTTTACTATACAAATTTCCATATTTTCAAATTGTATTTACTTAAAATTCCAACAAAAAAACTAGCGAGAAAAAGAGTATCTTTGGCACGCCGAAGATTAAATGCCCTTGCAGAGAGCAAGCAGCTTTCAACTGTCCAAGAGACAGATTCGTCTCATCCTTCCGAATAATTTATACTCTTTATGGGGTAGAAACTGCCTCCTTTAAGACGTTACAGGGTCCGTCACAGAGCCTATAGTACCCGCCTCTGCAAGGGTATGAAAATAGGTGTAAAAAGGGTATTTATTTTGCTTCGTTTTTTCGCCAATGCAATCAATTTTTGAGAAGGAAAATAAATGCAATTTTCCGCGTATTTTCACAGTAATCAAATAACGAAATGCATCGCCAATAATACTCGATACTCGATACTTTTGACACCCACACATAGACAACAAAACCATAGCAATTCCAGCATGTTTTAACTAGAATCATTTCGATAATTCGTAGAATGAAAAAGCAAAGCAAATTAACATCAATTTTATAGCCAATAGCATCAAAAATTGGTTGTAGTGGTCTGAATTGTGGCATGTTAATAGAGGTAATGCAAATGCAATTAAGTTAACGGAATTATCAATTATCTGGCTAATAGTGCAGTACTTTAATGCCTGAATACTCTTTATTTAACTATGATTAATTAGAAGCAGTTGCTCTAGGCACTGCTGGCCGTGTAGAGCACCTCGATTTCATCCTCGTCCTCGGGCTCCTCATCTCGCTGCATCTGCGTATAGTAGGCGAAGACTACGGTCAAGAAATAGGCCTGGAGACCTGAAAGATATATAATAATATTCATTTAGATCTGCTCCAATTATATTCCCTGTTGCTTCCCAACCTGCTGAGAAGGCGTCGAAGAGCAGAAGCTCCGGAATACAGGCGATTACCAGGGTGTAAAACATAAAGCTCAGAGTACAAGTAGCCGTCACAATTAAATACAGCAGCAGGCACACTTTCCGTTCCTGAATGGGGGGGAAAAGGAAATTAGAGATTGGGATGGGATGGGATTGAGATAGTTTCTACAAACTTAGAAATCTTTTTATGACACTCACATATGCCACGCCCGCCAGCAAAAGCTGGGAGCAGAAGAGAGTAATTAGGCCCATAATTAGGCAGAGTTCTGGCTCGTGTTTGGGCGTTTTATTGTCATCCTTCCACTGTGGGCTGAGATAGGGATCCTGTTCGAAGCTGAGATCCTTATAGGCCATGATAGTCTGCCAGAAGCCACAGATAACCTCGAATAACGCAATCAATTTACAGCCTAATTTCAAATTGAAGAAATAGCAGCAGCTCTTCAAATCTTCCATTTGCTTCAGCCAAATCCTTGGCGTTTCCTGCCTCGGTGGCTGCCGCTGCCGCTGCCGCTGCTGCTGCTGCTGCTGCTGCGGCTGCTGCTGCTCCTCTCCAGCTTCTTCATCAGCGGTTTTATTATTATTGTTATTATTATTGCTCTGTGGCAAATTTTGAAAATACATTTCGGCTAGAATTTGTTGACCCCACAAGTTGTTAATGAATATTTTGTAGGCCAGTAAGAGAGAATAGACCAAAGCCTACTCCGATTGCCCCACTAATGCGACTGTCTACTAGATGAAATTGGTGTGAACAGAGTGTATCCTGTTGTGGCCAAGATGGGACTTCTATTTCATATGGCTGCCATGGGAAAGATAGTTCCAAGATTAAGTTGTAGTATGGAAAAAAAGAAGTCATCTTTAGGTCTTTTCTACTGGTAGCTGAGACAGTCAGGACATGGTTACAGCGTATCGGTTAGTCGATCAGTCTTAGCTGTTTTCTGGCTGCTTCTTCTGCTTTTGATTAAGTTTTTGTGCAATTTCCTATTCGAAATTAAGTGCACAAGAAAATCCAATTTGATTTATTTGTTTGGCGCAGCAAAAGCGAAAGCGAAAGCGAGCAAAAATCTAAAACAATTCAATTTTATAAACGCTCCAAAAACGTGAGGCCTGCCTTCCAAATACTCCTCTTCCCTTCGCCTCAATCTCTGCTCGAGCCTTGAGTCTCTGGCGCGGACTCAAATTGCTCTGCCTCTGCCTCTGCTGACAGTGGTACTACAATCAGTTGCCCATAAGCGAAATTCCTCTGCTGATTTCCTTTTAAAAGCATTTTTCGAATTGTCTTGACTTGGCCACTTGAACTTTGTGTCCATCGCTCTGCCTCACCCAGTCTGCCATTTCCTCCTTTCTCCTCCCATTTCCATTTCCATTCCCATTCCCATTCCCATTCCCCTTCCGTTTCTCATTTCTCACAGCTTCTTTTCACATTTTTATTTATTGTTGTTTCTTTTCCGAGCACACACAATGACAACTTGCTCGGACTTTTCTCCAGCGCCGAGCAGCTCCGAGCAGCGTTTACAGAGCATTTATTTTGGCCACGTCAGCTTAATGCAATGAACGGAATATTCATTGATTAAAATTCAGTTTTAATAACCTTTAATTACACTCGGAAATTAATACCAGAATTTAGCATTCTTTTCTTTTAATTAAAATTAATTAAAATGACTCGTGAATTCCTCTTAAATTATTCAATTTGTCTAATTTGACTTTGCTTTGGCGCAATAAATATTAATATTAAATTTGTTCACATGTTTTGCTAATCTATTTTATGATTTCCTGTGCATAAAATACCCTGTATGCAGCGTACAGAGGGTTTGATCGACTTGAGCAAATAATACGAACTAGCAAGGAAAGACTCTTGTTAGGCGCATCGAAGATTAGATACCCTTCCATACTTTATCCTCTACGGAGTGGGTGCCATCTTTAAGGACAAAGCTGAAATACCTCGTTGAAGGGTATAGAAAGAGGGAAAGTTCAAACATTAAATTATTAAACAAACACAGAAAATTGCCATATTTCTTGCTCAGTCTGAAAGTTGATTTTAATCCTGTGGAAATAAAATAGAGTTGAGTTATTTTATTTTGAAAATGGATTAAATTAAACTTTTGCATAGATAAATATGGAATTCCTCTCTTAATATTGGAAATTGGTTCATTTCTGATGCCATAAAATTCTCGTTATTTTTTGTTTTTCCTGCTGACGACAGGAAAAAAAAGCCAAAAGGAAAGCGTAAAATGAATTTCCTTTTTTTGGCCTGAAATAGTTGACAACTATTTGAATTTTAGGGGCGTGTCTCTTACCATTTGGAATAGATTGATACCACACGCCTCCTTTAAGCCTTTTTTTCTTTTTTTTTGGTGTGTCTCTTTGGCAGTGGCGTGGGGATCAGAGGGGCTTAGAGGTCGCCAGAGGGGGCGTTGGGGTAAGGTCAAAAGTCTGTGCTCCCAAAAGGGTTAATTTTAAATTTATTGCCAAGCCCTTGTTCCATATGCCCCTCCGAAATCCAGGCAAAGGGACGCCCAGGAAGCTTAGGCAGTCTACACTGCAAAAAAAAACTTCTGCTAGGAACTTGTCGGTTTCCCACTTATTTCAAGACTTTTCGATTGAAAATAATCCATTTTAATTTGAAAATATTGTTGCTTAGATCTTTCAACTTTCGAATGGGTTTTAGTGTGAGATGCTGAGCATTTTTTCGCCGAGTGTAGAGCTCAGCTATCAAAAGGCGTAGGCGTATGCCGTAGGGCGTGGTCATAGTCGAAAATGTGGAAACAACAACAATTTACACGTTGCCCTCGACACACAAACCGAACCGCACTGAACCGAACCGAACCGCACCGAAAGGGGACAAAACAGCCTGAATTTATTTACGTGAGTTGAGTAGAGGCAAGAGTCGAGAGGCGGGAGACGGGAGACGGGAGAAGGGCGTAGGGAGTCGAGGAGTCGAGGAGCAAGCCGCATGACGGCTGCGGGAGTATGACATGGCGATATATATTTCCTCTGACTGCTGGCAAGGATATTTTATCTGGGCAAAAGGGCGGCCAGGTTGTACTTTATTTTATTGCTTTAATAAATATAAAATGCGTTTCGTTCCACCTATTTTTTTCCGCTCGCTCGTGTAACTCTCCTCTCCTCTCCTCTCCTCTTCTCTGCTCTCCTCTCCGCATAGTTAACGGCATAGTTTGTTGGCAACTCGAGTAAACCGCAATTAGTAGTGGAAAGAGGGGCAAAAGGGTGCTGGCTTAATCTCAATTTGAGGCCCAAAGCACTGAGAGAAAAATCAGAGAACTCTCATTACCAATCGGGCTGCGATGGAATGAGAAATTCTCGATTTTTTGGGCTATTTACAGAGCTCTTGGTCCGGTTTCTCCAAGTGTAGGGAAATGCCATATAAGCAGAGATAATAATAAAAATAATAATAATAATATTTATATTTTTTTGTTGTCTTCTTTGCTGTCGCATTAATTTTAATTAATCATAAAAATGCGTGCGCATCAAAATGCCACAGGTCCTGTTGGCCTTTGTTGCCTTTGTTGTTGCTTTGTCCTTAGCAAAATTCATATTCCTTCTTTAATAATAAATCACAAGATGTTGCCGCTTGGAGCTGCTCCTCGCAGCAAGTCACAGGAGCAGCAGGAGCAATTTGCCCCATTCATTTTCCTTAGCCAAAAGGGACAAAACTGAATGTGTTGCAACGTTTGATTTTCATTAGCTCTGCCACAGCCACACACGATGGAAATGCCAAGGAAAATGGGGAAAATGGTTGGCCATAAAAGTATTGGCGGCCCAGGATATTTAATTAAAGTCATCATCCTCCCATTGTGGCGCTTATTTCTCTCCCTCCTCTGTTTACTCCTGCCTTGAGTCAATTACTCAGCCTTTTCGCGCGCTCCATTTTTATCTGAAGGATGTTTGCATCAATTAATTTGCTGAATTTTGCGGCGTGTAAATAATTATATGCTTGCATTTCCGGTTCCTGTTTCTCTCTCGCTCTCAAGCGGAAAAACTAACCAGAGAGAGAGTAAATCGACACTTTTAATGCTCTTCCCCAAACTATTTTCTATATTTCTCGATTTATTTGTAGAAGGGAACTTTAATTAATCTCCGCTTTAATAGTTGAACAGAATTTTAATGGATCTAATAGTATCTTTTTCTCATGGATTGTTTTCTATTTATCCTGAATATTTCTTAGCAATTATCTACCGTCTGTTAGTGTATTTATTATTCGGATTGCTAGCTTGAGTCCCTTATTTATTTCTCTCCCAGCGACGACTGCTGTTCGAAACTGATAAATATTTAAAAGAAGAGAAAATCTGAAAAGAGCGAACTGAGTAGCTTTTAGTAAGCAGCAGAAGCAGAAGGAGCAGCAGCAGCAGAAGCAGAAGGAGCAGCAGCAGCTGCTTTTATGGTTATTTTGTGCTGTTGTTTGCAGACAGATTTGAGCTGCTTTTGGATCAGCTTCAGTAGAGCTCAGAGACAGCTTGGAGATTTCCCAAAAAAATTCGTTGGACTTGAATTTTCTTATTTTTAGTGATTGCTGCTTGGCTGCTTTGGTGCCTGGTTGGTTGGTTAGTTGGTTGGTAAAGTTTTCGTTTTCCGGGTGTTTTCATTCATTAAAATTTCATTTGGAAAATCAGCAAAATGCTGCCGTAATCTTTTCTAGCCATTTGTTCTGGCCCAAGCCATTGTCTTGGCCTTCTGTGTTCAGTGTTCTGCTCTGCCCAGCTCTGCTCAGCCCAGCTCTGCTCAGCCCAGCTCTGCTCTGTGTCCTGCCACTTGAACAAATATTCTCCTGTCAGCAGTAAACCTTCCAAATGATGGACATTTATTGTTGCAAGAGGAGGAGTCGGAGTGAACTTAACAAGTTTATACGAGCAGTGAAGAGCTGCAGCTTGGGGGCATCTGCCTGATGGAAGAGTCAGAGTCAGACGACTCTTGCACAGATATAGAAATTCCAGTGTCATATTTTCGTCTATTTAATTGCTGGTTGGCCTTATCCGAAGTGCGTTTTTTATTTGACGTTCATAGTTTATGCCTCATGTTTTGGCCACCTTTTTTCCTTCTCCCTTTCCGTTTCCGCTTTCTTTTCTGTTCTGCTCTTTGCTTTTCAGCGCTGTCAAGATAAACAGAACAACAGAGTTTGAGCCAAGGATAAAAATAGTCGTAAGGCATACAACATTGTTTGACTTTGTGGATTTTCCCCTTTTTTTTTATACCCTTCACCCTTTTTAAAAGGTAAAAGGAGAGGTATACTGTGCTGAGGTTAGACCCTCGATCTCAGATACTCTACGGAAAATAATTGTTATTGGATTTGAATATCAGTGGGATTAATTGGAACTATTTCATGGCTTGACCTTTCTCCTTTGGCTACAGAGTATCTCCGAGTCGAGCAGTTTTAGCCAGGCTTGTTTTGTTTGTTCTCTGCTCTGTTTTGTATTCGTAGAGCTCTGTTCGGTTCGGTTCGGTTCGGTTCTGTTCTGTTCTTTGCCGCTTTGGGTTTACACTTGGCTGGTTTATCCCTTCAAAGCACTTTGGCAGTTAAACCGTAAAGATGATAAATGCGAATGCCTTTCAATTTGAGAGTTGAAGCTTGCACCTCTGGAATCAAAGAAGGGTTCAGGGGGGTGAGGGGGGAAGAGAGGGCTGAATTTATGGCTATGCCAGTGACCCGAATTAGGCCAACATTTTGCATATTTCTTTTCTCAGTTTTTCGAGTATTTTTGGCCTTCTGATTGACAGCCAGCTGGCCGTCAAACTGGCCTTAAAATACTACACAGAAAGTCACATTAATCAACACTTAAACGTTTAATTGCCCAACATTAATCTTGGAGGCGCCACACACACTCTCCCCGCCCCCTCTCTCTCGCTCTCTCTTAATGCTCTGCTACTGTCTGTGTGTGTGTGGTATTTGTGGCTGCTTTTTTTTTTGTTGTTTGGCTGTGTCTCTCGAGTGGCATGCCCCTCATTTTGTCATTTAGCAATTAACTTTGCGCCTTTCTCTCGCCCATAAACACGCCCCGTTTCGGTTGCGCCAAATTTGCGGCATGCCACTTGTAAATATTGATGAGGCAGCCACTGCGGCCACGGCTGCTGCTTGCCGCTGCACTCAGAGAAAATACTGAGATTTTTTCTGGTAAATGATGCCAAAGATAAGCAGAACTAAAAAGTGTTTTAAGAAGCTTTCAGTTTACTTAAATGAAGGAAGAATTTGTCTTTATTTAGATCAAAAATATTAATTTAATATTGCTTTCGCTCAGTGTATTGGGACCAGCTGAGACAGCCAGTTGATGGACTCTTGCCAAAATGATGTTGCAGCTTATGCTGCCTCCTCTGCGTGGAGCTTGGAGCTAGGGGCTCGGGGCTCTCGCAGCTGTCGCCGTTTTTGATTGAAATATGAGCCCGAAATTTGGCTGAAACCGCGAGCCATCGCTTGCTCTCTCCTTGCCACCATTTGCTCCTTGCCAGGGCCAACAACAAAAGTCAAAGCAGAGCAGAGCAGGGCAGAGCGCAATCGAGTTAATTAATTTTCACGTTGACATTTCATTTCTTGTATATTTAATGAGCGGGTGTCGCTTTCGGGTTTCGCTCTTCGCCAATAAATTTATACATATATTTACATTTACATTTGCATATTTATATTTATATTTGTTTATATGTGTTAAAGTTAATATTTACATATATATTTTACAGCTCTTTCTGCAGCGCCCACGAATGGGTTTGCGGCTTTGTTGTTGATTCGTTTCTCAAAATATTGTGGCAAAAAGTTATACCAGCCTCCCAGCCAGTCAGCCATCCAGTCAGCCAGCCAGTCAGAGCCATATTTTATATGCAGATATATTTTGTACTTTTACTTTTTATTATATTTATTTTGAATTTTATTTTTGCATTGCATATCCAATAAGCACAGGACGAGGGCAGGGACAGGGCGGGGCAGGGACGAGGCAGGGCCAGGATCAGGCGTTGCTTCAAATGTCAAAAAGTTAGCGCACAAACAGAAACAGAAACAGAGGGAGAGAAAATACAATTTTTATAAATATTTCAAGAGTAGGCAGAGCTCTCTCTCTGATTGCAGTTATCCTCTTTATTATATTAAAAGCCAGTCGAAAATATTATTTATTTCCCAAGGCAAATATTGGCCGTTATTAAATGCTGTCAAATGAATGTCGAAAATACTTTTATGTCCTGGCCAGAATATGACCCAAATTAAGCTGAATATTACAGAGATTCTATCAGCAATTAAGTATGCAGTATGCAGTATAAAAGGGTATCAAAGAGCTGTCAAAATAACAGGGTATTACATTAAATGTGTGGTTTGGCTTAAGCTTGAAGGGACACAGGCGAAAAGGGAAGTGGAAATAAAGGAACGGAACAAAGAAGAATAATAAAATTTACGGGGCGCATAATCTATGCAACGCCTTGCTACTTTTGTTCCCCCCCTCTCTCTCTATCTCACTCTCTCCGTCTCTGTCTATTTAATTATTCCCTCTTTTAGTTTTTAGCTGTAGTTTTCCCTTTCTATTCCACTGTTCCAGTTGTTTGGCTGCCTTCAAAAGAAAAACTTTGACTATTTGCCTCAGCACTTGTCTTTTATTTTGCCTTACACTTAACTACATAGCTGTTGCCTTGCCTCAGCCCTTTCCCAGCCCTGCCTCGCTGTTGCATGTACCCTCACATACCCTGTGAAAAGCTGGCTGAAGAGCGGGTAGATTAATGCAGCCGACAGAAGTAGTAATCACCTGGCGTATTTATTGAAAGTTAATATAAACACATGAGTTACCAGACGCACAGCTCTGTTTTTCTTCTCAAAGTTTTCCCCATTTTCCCTCCTTTGAATCCTTCAGTGTTGCATAAATATTGAGTCCAAGTTGATGCATCAGTCAGTCAGGCAGTCAGTGAGGAAGACGCGTTTTATATACAGAAAGTGTAGAGTAGCTTAAAGTCGACTACAGACACTCTTACTGACATTTTTATTTGCCGCTCTCTTTCAATTTTTATTTATGCAAATAAGTTTTGCAGTGTGCCTGCCCGTCGTCCTCGCCACTTTCTCCGCTGTTGCCTTGTTATCGCATAAGGATGTTGTTACAACTTTTACTATTGTTGTTGTTGTTGTTGTTCTTCTGCTTCTGCTTCTTCTCTTTCTTTTTCTTCTCCTTCTGCTTATTGTTGTTGTAGTTGTTGGGGAAACTACAAGAATGTGCATGTTCTGTCTGGGCCCGCACAGGACGACGCAAGTGTTACGAACGAAACGTGGTTAAAATAAGTAGGAAAAACAAACCCAGTCCCACACACACAGGACACAAAGTAATAAAGCTCGAGTGACTTCTCTCTTTCCCCCTCTCTCTTCCTCCCTCTCCCTCTCTCTCTCTGTTTTTTCCTCTAGATTGTTGTTGTTGGTGTTGCTGGTGTTGTCGAAACTTTAATTATCACTGTGTTTGCAGTGTATGCGGGGCACTCAGTTACCCACAGGGCGAGCTGGTTGAAATATTTCAACAACTTTTTTAGTCTGCATAGTTTTTTTTTGGCTTCTGTTATACCCTATCCAGCTGGGGGTATTACAATTTGGTCAGGCAACACATGAAGCAAATACTTGAATTATAAATAAATGAAATACTCTTCAAGTTTTCGAGCTGTGGAAGAATTAAAGAATTCTTCAAATTTCTTTTTTACATTTATCTACATTTCATGGAATCAATAATAGTTGCTGCACTCGTTGGAAAGGGTATTTGAATTGCGTGGAAAGCTTTGCTTAGTGATTTTTTGTACAATTTTATTGTTATGCCCCTTCGGCTGGGTATATTTTTTTTTGTGGTTTTTGCCCTTTCATTTTTGTCGAGTGGAAGACCAGAGTGGTTTGCCAGGGGAAGGGAATTGTGTGGTCAATAACTATTGCATACTTCACGGGGCACGCTTTTTGTATGAAGCATACGAAACAATCACGCATACGCAGCGTGCGCCGGCCTGCCATTTGCAACGCAATTAACACGAATCACTTGAGAAGCAGACTGAGAATTCAGGCAGGGGAGTATTTAATGGAATTTTTAAGGTATTAATTAAACTTTTTAAATGAATTCAAACACAATTTATGGCTCTTTTAGTTAATTTATATTTGTAAGGAAAGGGAAGTCCTGAAAAAAGATTCAGGAGTAACAATTTAAACCCCAAAATAAAACGAGTCAGCTGCATACGGCACTGCCTCTTGCATTTCCATATTCATTTGCACATTAACCAGCCAAATCACACACACAATTACACACACACACACACGCGCACACACTCGCACACACGCACAGTGGAGCCAAATTGTTAGGCCTGGACTCATGAATTTTTATTGGGGCTGTCGTTAGTGCTTTGCATATATTACGAGAAGTACTCGACTTGTCCTTCCGTGTGATTCGAATGTGGCACGCAATCGTTACAAGGGTTTATGCCATGAAACCACTTCATGAATTCATCACAAAACTGTGACTTATTCACAGAAGTTCACTATCCAATCACGCGTGACTTTCGTATGAATATAATGAATAATAAATATGAATTGATGGCCATTTTTTAATGCTCTTTTCGAATTCACAATATTGAAATGAATACACGAATTCTGCTGCATGAATGGTGGTTTATTTGGGGCAAGCAAGTTAAGCAAAATGCAACAGAAATTTCGATTTGGACAGTGGGACAAAGGCAAATCAATGAAAGAATTACGACCAGGTGTGGCTTTTCATGTTTCGCTGATTGCTGCCAATGTTTTTCGCTCAGGGGGCGTAGTTAGGGGGCGTGGCTGGAAGAAGGGGTAAGTGCTAAATGCTGCCACGTGCGCTGCATTGACAAGCAATTTTGCATTTGTCCATTACGAGCAGCAGGGCGGAGCCAGAAGGGAACAGGAGTCACGGGAAGAGGAAGAGGAGCGACACCATCAATTTGCAATATATCAATACGAAGTGTGGGCGGCAGAAGGAGGGGAGCGGAAGGGCCAGGGACTGGGTGCAGGCAGGGGGGGAGTCAGAGGTGTGTGTCATTTAATCTTTGCAGCTGGCTGCCAGTTGCACTGACAATTTGATTGCAAATCCAGAAACAGAAACAGAAACAGCTACAAAAACCAGTTGCCAGTTGGCAATAGGAACTTTCCTATTGGTAACTCTGCCAAGGTACACTGAAAGAAATTAATGTGCTCCTTTGCATAGCTTAAATTGAGATATAAATTGAATAGATTCCAGCTAAGATAAAAGACTTCTTAGCTTGGTTTATAAGGAATAAGAATTTGAAACTTGAATTAGAGAAATATTCGATTTTTCTGTGCTGTGTACCGTGTGGTGGGGTTGTGTGGAGTGGCAATTGTGGCAGTTGCAAGTTGCAAGTTGCCACATGAAGCACGTTTTGGTTTCAATTAAAGCATCGTTACCAGCCCGCAAATTCGGCAAAGTTGGCTCAGTCTTAAATGCTGTAAGCTGAGCGAGCGCAGCGCACTTCGAGCCGTGCAACTTGCCTCTCTGCCACATGTTGAAAATACAATAAATACGAATATGTGTGTGCGCTTCTTCTCTCTTTCTCTCGTTCTCTCTTTTTTATCCATCTCCTTCTCCTTCTAGTTCTCTTTCTCTAGAGATGTGAGTGTAGAAGTGCAAGTGTTACAAGGCCAAAACTTTTGCAGCATTGGCACAAAACGCGCAGCACGTGGCCTTTTCTTTTATATATTTGCAGCAGGTTTTTACTTGCATACATATGTCTTTTTATACCCTGTACGCATTGCAAAAGGGGTCTATTGAAATTGCAGTCGTTTCTAATGAAAGCCATACGATTTGGCCAAGCTTTTCCATACTATCTTTCAGAGTAAGTTTATAAGTTGTTCTCTTTCTAGGGTATCTTTTAGTCGAGCATGCTCAACTGGAGACACACTTGCCTTCTTGTAAATGTACTCTGTATGTGCGCGTGTGTGTGTGAGTGTGTTTTTGTGCGTGGGCGTGTCGCATTTAAGCCTCAAATGCGCCTTAGGGGTAACCATCTTATATGGCCAAGAACGTGGCTGGCTTTAATGGAAAGCGAGCGGAAAATCGCTTTTAATGGCAAAACGCAAAAGAATATCTTTCCCTTTTTGGTTTTTCTTTTTTTCCTCTACCCTTTTTTAATACCCTGTAGCCTAGCTTGAGGCAACAGCAGAGAGTAGTCTGACTGACGATGATTTTTCATATTCTTTGAATCTATTTTTGTTGACGGCTCTTGACAGCTCAGCCTTGTAAATGTTTGAGAGTTGGTAGCAGAATGGGGCCAGGGTATCTAGTAGTCGATCAGCTACCCATCGGCCATCTACTTTACCATCGACAGCTGCATTAATTTGCTTGTCATGACTTTAACTTAGTTTATGCCACAAACTAAGCTCCAGCTGAAGTTGAAGCTGAAGCCGAAGCTGAAACCCTTCGCTGGCCAAGCTGCAGCTTCAGCTTCAGCTTCGGTGCTTAATTGCTTTCCTTTTAAACAGGGTGGCAGCCCTGTAAATGGTTTAACATTTTCACATTTTCACATTTTCACTAACAACTCACATTCGATGTTAATGGAATTGTTGAAGCCCCGTTTACAGAGCGGCGAGTGTGGGCCAGCAGGTTGGCCAATAGCTGCCAGCTGCTTTTAGGAGGGCGGTGTTAACGCAAATATTTTCAAAGAAAACATTTTGGTTTCCATGCTCGCTCTAACTCTCTCTCGCTCTCTCTCTCTCTCTCTCTCTCTCTCTCTCGCTCGCTCGCTCGGTCGCTTTTCCTCGATGGGAATGGGGAATTTTTAAACGTGTGGTAAATTCATTGGTATGGAATTTTAATTGGATGATTTTCAGTGCATGCCACGTGCCACATTTGATGGCATGTTATGAATTCAAAGCCAAACTATGAGTATCTACAATTTGTGAGCCATAGACAAATATCTTTCCCTGTTTGTTGACTCCTCAAAATACCCTGTACACTCAGCCAAATAATCTTATCTTCTATTTATAATACTCACATGATTAGCAGGCCAAAACCGAAGGAGCCAGATTAGACATATGTTCTGCCTTGGTGATTGAGCTAAGTTTGGATTTCTCTGCCCCTCCTCCTGTTTCTCTAAGTGTACTCTGGCTCTAGTCCATAGATAAGCCACTAAGTGTAAGCGTGGGCGATAAGTCCTCGCACAACAACACACAACAACACACAACAATACACAACAACTGGCAGCCATTATGGCTCCAGCTTGGAGCTCCAGCGCAAAGCTTCTTCTTCTGCCGCTGCTGCTGCTGCTGCTGTTGTTGTGCCTCTCCAGCGTCGTTGCGTACGTGTTTGCTTCCCTTCTCATATAAAATATATAATGATGTGGTCTCCAGTCGCTTGCCCATTGTGCCCTCTCGAGCGTGAAATGTATGACAAAAAGAGCAGAGAAGCAGAGAAGCAGAGAAGCTGTACAGCTACACTGCAAATAAAAATAGAGGGAGATTTAGTACTCAATTTGGGCATCAACAATGGCTTGGAATATGGAAAGGAAATAATCGAATTTCAGAACAAAATTCACATGAAATACCTTTTTGAGCAGCATAGATTTTAGCTCTATATTTTGACCATCTAAATATGAGGGAAATTTCGAATTTCTTTTCAGTGTAGCTCAGAGTGGCCAGGGGGAAGGGCACGGGCACAAAATGTGAGCTAAAAATATACATGACAGCACAAAAGCCGAGAAAATCAACACCAAGCAAAGCAGCTACCTTCAGTGCTATGCCACAGGCAAAAATATAGCTATATATATGTGGAGCTGTATAGATATAGCTATGGCTATAGCTATAGCTAAAAGCTGAAAGATGAAGCAGAAGCAGAAGCAGAGGCAGAAGCTGACGAAGGCTTTTGAGACTCGCTGCTGCTGCTGCTGCTGCTGTTGCAGGCAATCCAATAACAAATTATATGCTGAAGACAATTGGGTCCTTTATTGCCCAACGACTTTTATGCGAAAAGTGCAAAATGATTTACGATTATGTTGATAAAATGGCTTAAATAGTATTTTCATTTCTTAACGCTCGAGTGCACTTTGGAGAGCAGCGGCAGCAGCAGAGGAACACACACAGATTCACACACACCACACACACACACACGCAACACACACAGTTTCAATTGTCTGTTTTGCCGCATGATTTGTTTGCGTTTAAGCGTTGGCGACACCAACCAAAAGCAAAAAACAAAATGAAAACGACGAATTTTTTTGTAGCATGCTTTTGTGCGCAACTTAATATGCATATGTGTGCGTGTTGAGGGAGTCAGCCTGTGTGTGTGTGTGTGTGAAATATTCATGAGACTGTCTTCTTGGCTGCTGCTGGCGCTGCTTCTTCTGCTGATGCTTTTTCTCCCTTCCGTTTGCTCCTCTTTTTATGCAGGCGCCGCTTTAAGTGAAACGAGTGAATTTCTTAGTCTTAAACCTTTGCCTGCATATTAAATATAAGCTTTGGCTTAATAACTGTCACTCCGCCCACACAGATACACACACACACACACAGACACCTAAATAATTCATTTTTGCGGATTTCATATTTCCATTCCAAGCAGCAAATGCGAATTATATATTTTTAATATAAAAGCCTCTGCAAATTAAAATCTTTCACTCAATTATGCTTCGAAATATGACCACGAGAGTCAAAGCGTCTATAAAAATATTAACTATATGTAAATACCCTTTCTAGGCTTCTATTTTCCTAGTAAAAATACAGTTTTTTCTCTAGATTTATTTAGAAAGCAGTAGTAGACCTATGAGTATTAGCTTACTCTTTCTAGACTCCCCAATGTTTCTAACGTTGTTAGAACTAAGCTGATTTCTATATATTTCGATTGATTTAATATTTTATATAATAAACTGCTCATTTGTCCCAGAGTGGCAGGTGCCAGGAGCCAGGTGCAAGGTGCAAGGTGCAAGGTGCAAGGTGCAAGGCAAGACTTGACTTTCGGTATCGTTCCATTCGTTCAATTATGGAAACTGTGTCAACAAATGCTGACAGTCTGACGATTTACCCCACTGCGGGTCTATCTTTAGCTGTATCTTTATATATATATTTGTATCTCTGCATCTATATATATCTGTATTTGTATCTGTGTCTGTATCTGTATCTGTATCTGTATCTGCGTCTGTACTTGTGGTTGTAGGTGCAGTTGCACTTATTGATTTCATAGTAGTCGTACAAGCCGAGCGCTGACAGCATTCAATGTAGATAAAATATTAAAGCATTCGCCGGGCATAATTGAATGAAACCGCAAACATGCCACAAAAGAGAGGGAGAGCTCACGTATATCCTTGGGCTCTGCTTGGTTTTATGATCCTACTGAAACCCAGATACAAAGCCACAGGACCTCATCTGATGACTGACAGCACTGACAGCGCTCCTTTGATGGCTGCTCAGGTGCTCAGCAGCTCAACGTATTCATAATGAGCGGGCCAACCCAAGCCAGGCTGACTTTATTACATGGTTGCTCCTCTATAGGCTCAGCTCTGCTCTGCTCGGATCTGCCCTGCTCAGCTATGGCTGCTGCTGCTGTGGCTGTGTATATGGTGCGTATACGTAATGGCTGAAATGCTGGTCATAAAGCAGCAGCAGCAGCAGCAGCAGTAGCAGCAAATGCAATTACTTTTCCTGCTTGCACACACAATTGATTTTGTATCACAGTTCACGCCAAGCAAATCAAATTGCCCGTAAAATAATTGCAAATACGTGCATAGTTTTCTCTACAGTCTCTCTAGAAATTATATTTATACGAATCGCAGCTGCCAGAGGCAATTAATTGCCTAGAAAACTGTGTCGCTTTCAATGTCAATTTGTTTTATTTGTATTTATTTTCCTTATTATTGCTTTATTTTATTTTTAGAATCACGTTTTCTATTCGCTTTCCTTTAAGGATTCTTCTGCTTCTAGCTCAAATCGATTGTCCCATATATTCGATATTACATCGATAAAATATCGAGTTTTTCAACCAACTCCGAGTTTTATGTTCTATAAGACTCCACCCTGCTGGCTCTAGCGAATATATTGTTTATTATTCACTTTTCTTGTGTCATTTGCATTTATTATTCAGTAGAAATATGTTGACATTGTTAATCTTCACATTTTGTAGTTAAAATCTAGCACAGGTTGGGGGCTAATTACCCGAGACCTTGGCTAGTCATACGAGTTAGTATACGCCTCTAAGTATGCTATAAACTCTAAGCCTAAGCCAAGAAGTTGGGCCTTTCCCTGGAAGGGGAGAATGATAGGGTAGGGTACGGTAGCGTCGGGTAGCTTGGCAGCGATATAAATGATGTTTGCCTAACAACATTTGCATTAATGATGAATTTTGGTTGCTTAGTCATAAACCGCTGACTCAGCTGCCTCGCTGCTGGCTCACTCGATTCACCTGCCTCAATTGCCACGCCTACGCGCGACTCTAATTTGTTAGTACAGCTTGTACTTGGGCCTGAATTATGCATGGGAACACAGCAATGAGGAGGGGAGAGGATGGCGAAAGCGGGGGGCTCTATTGTTAGATTGTGGATTGTGGATTGGGGTTTGGGGTTCGACAGTGTTTAATTGGATTTCGATTTTCTACTCATGACACGCACTCAAATAACAGACAACAGTGGGACAATGGGACAGCGGGACGGTGGGGCAGAGGGACAGTGGGACGATGGGAGGGCGGGACAGTGGGACGATTAACTTAATTAATGTCACACTAATGACAGCTCAATGCGATTATGTTGGTAGAAGTGAAATGAAATTCAGGCGGAAAATTAACTGGCACAAGGCACATAGCAAATAAATTGAAAATGTAATCGAGAACTCAAATCAAATGCTATCGATAAATGATGCATAGCTAATGAGTCCAGATTATGCCACAGCTATAGCTACAGCTACACTTGGAGAAATAAGTAGGCAAATTGGTGATTGAATCCAATCCGACTTTTAAAGGGGATTCTTTCAGAGAAGGCAGAAAGAAATTCATTTAAGAATTTCTCCCAAGATTAGCTATATTTTTGAGCTTTATTGTTTTGAGTGTATTCATTATACGGCGATGGGTACTCGCGTACTCGCACTGTGAATAAGCCGCTTTTGTGGCTGAAAGCAATCCTTTAAGCCGCTAATTAGTTTGCCTTGCTGTTGCGCTCGTTTATGAATTGCATCGATTTCAGCAATCAGGCAATCAAATCGTTAAGCACAGCTCTCTCTGCCTCTTCCCTGCTCATAGCCTGTTATGTTGAGCTGCTGTGGCAAGTTGATCAACTCCCCCAATTGCTTGTTGCCCCTACAGCAGACAGCAGACAACAGACAACAGGCAGCAGACACACAGCTTGTGGCAGCTGGCAGCTGGCAGATGGCAGCAGCCTGCCAGCTGTCACGTCCTTCATGTGGCCAATTGAGAATGCAAATCTGTCGCTCAGTCATCAGTTGAGGCTGAGACTGCAGCTGAAGCAGTTGCAAAAGCAGAGGCGGAGGCAGGGGCAGAGGCGGAGGCAGAGGCTGTTGCACTAACAGCTTATAATCGCAACTTAACATGCTTGCAACAGCAGCAGCATCTGAGCATCTGTCGAAGCATCAGTGCAAACATCCTTCAAGCCGGATATCGCACAGCCTCACAAAACAAAATCAAAAAAAAAAAAACAAGAGAGGAAAAAGCCGCCATTACGATACCCTTTTTTGAATGGAGCTCTATAATAGAGTGTTGTTCCATGAAATGCCCCGAAATATGTTTGAGATATAAACAAAAGCTTTCTTATATAGTTTTCTGATCTATATATTAATCTATATGTTGTGCTGCCTCTTAGAATGCTTTACGAATTGCTTGCCCAAATTATAATACCCTTCAGGTAGGGTATACAAAAGAGGGGCACCCTGTCAGTAACTGGATACCAGACCTGCCGCCCTGTCCTGCTCCTGGTTTGCCCCTCGATCTCAGCTTGTTTGCTGCACCTCAGCGCTTCCGAGTGGAATATGGGCTTCTATGCTAAATGACTCACATGCCAACACACACACGCACACACACATACATAGAAGCCCAGATAGAAGGAGCGTGCGGCGTGTCGAGTGCGTTGCACTGAATTTTGCAGCTTTTGTTTTGCGGCTCAAGCCACTCAGCTTGTTTTATATGCGCTTATCTCTAGCTACTACACACACGCACACTTATACACACATTCACTAATACAGAGACAGGGACAGCCTACATAACATGTTGGGACATGCACAGATGCCATTTTGTTGGCTTTCTTGCAAGAGGTCCTTGTGGCTGAGCAACGTTTACAAACATCCAGTTGAGTGGGCTGCGAGTGTCATTGTTTCTACTACTACAACTACAGACTAGAAATATTTTCACAGAGCTGTGACTTACCTTTGAATACCCAATACTCGTACACCTGACTTGTTCCCGCTAACTGCTCAGGTAGCTGCGTTCTAGCCGGAGCACAGTGGGCAGAACGGCTGTCCTTTTGGATATAATTTCATTTACTAAATGCTACTTATTAAAACTACTTTTTTGCCTGACAAGTTTTAGAAATATATAAGAATTTATGACTGCGAAAATAATTGGCATCTGTGGAAAATCCTTTTCACAATTAGTCAAAGTCAAAGGTCAACTCGCTTCTTCCTTTTCTATAGAAGGTTTCTTTCCCTAATCCCTAGGAATATTTCGAATGCTATCTAGAAATCTGCACTCAATTAGATAGGTGAATCTAAATGAATCTAAATTATTCCACACATATAAAAATATCTGTTTCCATTTCCATTTCCATTGTGTGTGCAGCCGCAGCAAGTCCACTGCACAAATTGTAGCATACTTTTTAGGGCAGCGCAATTTGCATGAGACAAAAATGTAATTTGTATGAGATTCTTGCATACATTCGACTCTCTCTCTCTGTAAGGGTTTCTCTATATGTGGGTGCGGTTGGGCTTAGGTGGAGCAAGAAGCAGCCGAAGCTGTATGCTGACCACGTTGCAAGTGGACTTTGCCTTTGTGAGTGGCGAGTCGCATATTCGCGGGGTATTTGCCACAGATTGCTGCAAGCTGTAGGCGGCTGGAGCCAATATCTGTGCTGTGTGTAGCACATTTCACTTCCAATTCTAATATCAGTGGCAACAACAACAACAGCGGCAACAACAACTGGCACTATGTATTAGCCAGGCAGAGAGAAAGAAGAAAAGAAGAACTGAACTGAAGTCAACATAAGTGTGGGCTCTGCAAGTGCAAAAGGCGAATGCGAAAAAATATTTGCGCTGCCAGAAATTGACAACTGTTTGCTTAGTTGAGAGTGTTTGCTTGCCAGGCAGGGGGCAGTGGGCAAAGGGGGGGTACACTGGGGTGTTCTCTGGCTGCTAGAAGCGGAAATTTGACACTCTTATTCTCACTTTCACTTACCAAGTGGCTCTGCTCCCTGTGGGGGCAGTGGGAAGTGGGAAGAGTAGGAAAGAGTGGGATTGGTGACTGGTTGGCTGGTTTGGCCTGACTTGGCTGAGTGCCCCTGCAGCCATTTCGCGTAATATCAGCTTACTTTTTAATGGCACTGCTGGCAGTCAACGCAGCGAAAATATATGCAATTAAAGCAGCCGGAAAAGGCAAACTATTTGATTACCAATTGATGTTTCTATCACAAACAATGAGCGCTAAGTGCCAACAGTCCAACAGTCCAACAGTCCAAGCAACTTAACAGAGAGTCAATAGCGCCTTTAGTTCTCCTCGCAGTGTTTTAATTAATTTGGCCCCATTCTGAAGGTTTCCTAATACAGCTCAAACGAAATGAAAGAGCCATTTGGGAGCAGTTTATAGACCCTCGTAAAGTGGGATCTTTGCAGATGTTAAATTCAGGCGGATCGAACAAGTTCATCATCTGAGTTACTAGCCTCATTGCTACGTTATTAGCCATGATTTGCTTCAATTTGGGCCCTTTGGAATTGCATAATCTACCAATAAGTTGGTAAACTTTCACACGGAAATACTCAGCAAATGGCCAATCTTATCACAGGCCAAAACAAGTTGAAAGAGAGATTCGTAGTTGGAAGACGAGAAACTTTCGCAGTTCATTTAAAAAATTTGGCTAATTTTGAGCGCTTTAAGAAGCAAGCGAAAAACTAACTTGTGCACTTTCATTAAGCTCTAGTTATACTTGTAGAATTTGGCAATAACTTTGTAGACTTCTAAGCATATTTTATGGCCAATTACGAGCAAGAAGAACTAAGAACTTTTTCTGAATGACTTGAGTTTTCGCAACTTTAATCAATAATTGAATATTTTTGTGTGTGCACTCGAACTTTGGCCTCTGACTCACATCATAAATATGAAAACTATTTGTCAACTTTGCCACACTGCTCAAAGGCAACTGCTACAAGGATATATGTAGGTATATCTGGCAGTGTCCAGGCCCGAGAGTTTGCACTGTTTTTCCAACTTTAATCGATAAATATTACTATTTTTAAACTGGGAGAGTACCAAGCAAAATATGAGCACAGTCTCTGACAAGGATTTCTTTGTATGTATTCTATTCAGTGCTTCGTTTGTATGAGTCCTTTTTGAGGATGCTCCGTTACGCTAACAAGCTGCAGTCTGGCCATAACTAAGGGCCAAAAGCCAAGCACACAATATGTGAAGTAGCTGCTGCTGCTGCGGCTGCCTGCTTGCAAGGACGAGCAGCAATTTGTAGCCAGAGACAGACAACCTGTCCTGCCTGCTTACCCTGCTGTCTGCTGCCTGCTGGCTGCTGGCTGCCTGTTGTCCGCCTACAACTCATACAACGCCCGCAACTTGCTTAATTTTATATTAAATTTATAACCGACTTATTGGCACTTGGCACAGTGAGATTACACCCGCCAGGCAGACTTTAGAGTTTCCTATATGACTATATATACCTTTCCTTTCCTTTCCTTTCGTTTCGTTTCCCTGCCTCTTTCCTTCTTCGTTTCGTGCGTCCTGCGCTTCCCTGGGAAAGTCGTACATCTTGTAAGTAAGTTATTACGTATACGCAGCGTGGTTTGCGGCCCTGTCAAAGTTTCTGCTTTTGCCGCGGGTCTTTTATGGCTTCTGACTTAAACCCTGACTCTGACTGTGAAATAAGTGCTCTGAATTGAGTGAGTGAATTTTTAACACGCCTCCCCGCCCATCAAACTCAAATGATATGATCTAATGTGATGGCAAAAATCATAAAAAAAACCGCACCAACATTTATGCAATTTGAAATATTGACAGCTCAGCATTTCCCGCAGCAAGGCGCCGGACCACGAAATCAAACCGTTTAACAGCTGGCGGCTTTATTTGCATAAGAGCCTTTGCTTTGAATATGCCCTTTCGTCAGGGTATTTCCCTGTGAGTGGAAGAGTTACCGCTGCCTCTTTGAATCAAACTTAATGAAGTAAGATTCGAGCTATTCTCAATCGAATTGGAATTCAAGAATAGATTTTGAAGCAGGTTTTCGAGGGAGCTTTCGAGTGAGAAGGTTTTAAATAGAACTCTGCGAGAAAAAGTAGGATAAAGATAAGAATTAATAGTAAAAGTTAAATAGAAAGTTAAGTGGAAAGTACAAAATTTGTAAATTTCTGACGGGCCCTTTCATAAGTCATAAGTTTTGGCTTAGTATATTTTACCATAGAATTATTTTAATTAATTTAACAGCGAGGGAATTTTGCTATTCGGTTGCAGCCACATTTCTTGACTGTTTTTTTTTTTGTAGTTGGTGTCAAAAGCAATTTCTTAGCCTCGACCTCCTCGGTGTTTTAATAAATTCCGCACAGCTTTGCATTTTCAGCAGCCTTCTTGACCGTGTTTTTCCTGCTGCTTATTCTCCTTTTAGCCTTCTTGGTTTCTTCTTTTCGTTTTTTTGGTAACCATATTTCGCCTTTAACACTTTATGAAATTTCACAGCCTTTTTTGCTGGGCTGCTAGAAACTTAATGAAAATTTAAATAATTGAATGTGATGTGTTGCAGGTGCAGGTGAGAGGAGAAAGGAGGAGAAAGGGGCAGTTGAAGAGGCAGAGCAAGTGCCTCCACCCACTCTTTCCACTTTGCACTTTCCACACACACACTACTCGATCTCGATACCCACAGTATTGCATATTAATGAGCCTAAGAGGGAGAGGGAGCGGGAGAGCGGGAAACAGAGAGAGCCTTGGCTCAGTCAGCAGTTTTCTCCTCTGCTTATGTTTTTCAGTTTTCAGCACTTGGCTCGAATTATTTACCACTCAGCATTTAAGCGTTTTTGTTAAAGCATTTTCTGGCAATTCCTTTCCTTTTACCCAGGACAAACCCGGCACAAACTCAGACCCAGACCCAGACGCAGACGCAGACGCAGCCTGCTGCATCCTGACAATGACAAATGAATACTTTTATGGCCGCGACCCGCAGCGGCAGCGGCATTAAAAGTTTCGTGTTAGCAAAAGTGACACCTCTAGCAGGACTACGTGTAGCCTAGCAAACGGTGGTGTCTCTGCCTCTACACTCGGAGAAAAATTCCAGACAATTTCAATTAATTTATAGCCCTAAGAAAAGGCCAACTATTTTTACCACAGGTAAAAACTTGAAGAAGCCTTTATAGGAATACTTTTTCCTTCTAAAACTGATCTGAGACATTAGTAGGCAACCAATTTAATTGAAGTTCATTTCTCTCAGTGTAGTAGGGCTTGGCTGATAGCAGGCAACGTGGCTTAGGTCCTGACAGGAAGTGGTCTTTGCCACTGTGTAGTCGTATCCTGCTAGCCTCAACTGTCTGCCCTCTCACTCAGAGACTCGGTTAGTCACTCGCTGTCTCCCTCTGAGTTCTCTCTTTGCTCCTAGAAGCTGTCTCCTGATTGAGTATTTATTCAGAGCTCTTTGCCACATTCAGTGGCAAGTAGCAGGCATTTTTGTTGCACGTCTCTCTTGGTCCGTGTGCTGTTTACCAAACGAATTAAATTGTTCGCCTCAAGTGTATTTTGTGCTTTGACGCACAAACAACATTTCTGTTGTCGTCGTCGTTGCTGTTGTTGTTGTTGTTGTTTCTTTCGGGTTGTTCTGTTACAGTGTTGTTCGGCTTCGAGTTGTTCGGGTTGTTGTTGTTGCTGCAAGTCCTGGAGGCTGAATTTGTTAATCTGCGGCACTCAATCAGCGCCCATTTTGCCCTGACAGCAACTGATTTTTTGCCGCTAATTATGCACGTACCACGCGCGTATGAGACTTGGCTAAAAGGGAAGGGCTAAATGGGAGCGGAGTGTTGCGTGTGTGTGTGGGTCTATTAAGTTCGTATTCGATTCGATTCGATGCGATGCGATGTGATGCGACTCGACTTGACTTGATTCGAGTCGATTCGTGCCCATACCTGAGCCTATATGATTAACGATTGCTTGGGGCCCACACACGTCGCGTTTGACATCAATTATCGCGCCTCGTGTAGCGTTCAATGGGTATTTGGCATTATTTACTTGTGCAGCGGCGTAGTTGACAGATTTTTCTAAAGGGGATTCTTTAAATTTATGTAAAATATAAAGACTGCTAGACAAATAGACAAATATTAATGAAGGAATCGAAAAGGCCTTTTCTAAACAATTGCAAATCATCTAAGATATAATTCGACCAAAAATATTGATTTGATTTAGGTGCAATTTGGCTTTAGTTTATTTAACTTTAAATTCCAATATCTTTTCTTAACAATTGTTATGCTGTGAGTCAATAACTTTCCCTTAATAAAAGACATTTTTTTGCGTGCTTAAACTTAGTATATTCCCCTCTTGCCTACGCCTCTGGCTGTTTCCTGGCTCCCTGGGAATTTCCAGCCAATTCCATCGATTTTGTGGTTGAAGTTATGAGCTGGCACGAACAAGACGCAAGTTAATTGATTTTTTATTAGCCCAAGCCACAGTTATGGCTAAGGTTGCGGTTACTATGAGTACCTAATTCAGGCGAAGTAGGTAGAAAGGCTCATAGAAAACGGCTAAAATGATACAGAAAAAGCCATAGCCATTTTCAATATACCGCTAAATGTATTTTTCATGTGTGCTCACACACACACACACACACAGACAGGCAGACACCCACACAGACATTCACATTCACACGTGAAAAGCAATTGACAGTTTTCAATTTAAGTTGCGGAAATATTTTGATTTCCTCTTTGTGTGGCAGCCTATTGTTGTTGTTGTTGTTGCTGCTGTTGTTGCTGTTGCTGCCGTTGGGAAGGGCAGGGAGGGAAGGGGAAAATCAGCTCAAGCGTCGCCAGACCATTTCGGCTAAAGCATATTTTCCGCTCCATTTCCCTGGCCATATGTGTGTGCATGTGTGCGAGTGTGTGTGTGTGTGTGAATACATATTTTCACATTTTATTTGCGCAAAGCAAAGGAAAGCAGAAAAAAACCGCAGCCAGCATTTTGTCAGTGCAATAAAAGTTTTGCGTGTGAAATGCCTGAAGGGGCAGCAGCAGCAGCGGCAGCAGAAGTTAAGTTAGTTGCAACAGGACTTAATCAGTTGGGAGAAACGGCGTCCTGTTCGTCCTGTCTGTGGCACACATGCACTTTAAATTATGCATATTATGTGACCCCCTTAACCCCTGACCCCCCCTCACCCCACGTCCATCCACTAAGGCCCCAACTCTGCTAAGTAATTAAGTAGATAGCAGCCACCCAACAGCCACCAGCCAGCAGCCGCCTCTGTGCGTTGTGATGAAACGAGTATTTACGAGTGATATGACGAGACGCACAGTGGAATAAATTGACACTCGCATTTACTTTAAATAGCATTTAGAAAACCGAGAAAATAATAGAAAATTGACTATTGAAACCTGCAGAGAATAAGTCAATTCGTTGCTCGAATAAGCCAAATAAATCAATATATTTTTGGATGTCATTAGAGCCACTGTGCCTGAGAGTTTTCCTAACATTTTAATTGGAAATTCGTGTTCCAAGCCTTAAAGAGAGCTGCTGACAGAGGCAGCCACACAGGGGAGGAAATATTTTCTTTTTCTTTGACATATTCAAAAACAAGAAGAGAAAAAACTGTTGCCTACTTATGCGGGCTGCTTGAGCGGCTGCTTGATTGATAAGTCAGTTAGTTAGAAATTCGATTAGGCCGCAGCGGAAAATGTAAAAGAAAATGCAAACAAAAAAAAAAGCTGAGGAAAAAGCAGACAAATGCAGCTTTGATAAATTACTTTTAAGCTGTCACGACTAAAACACAAGACTCTTGACCATTTATCACAAAAGCAGTGACCAGTGACCAGCGACCAGTGACCAGTAAGCAGTGACTAGTGAACAGCGTCCAGTGACCAGAGACCAGTGACCAGTGACCAGTGACCGAAGCAACGGCTCAATCGATGTGTCTATATTTGTTTGCCCATCAATTACACGCAAGCGTTTTTTTCAGTGTATAAAAATAGCAGGCAAACAAGCTGAATTAAATGCGTAGCGAAGCTAAGGAAAACCAAAGCGAAATTCCAAAGATGCCACACTCTGTGGCAAGAGCAGTGGCTTAGTAAGGAATGCCACTTTTGTGGGGGGGGATGTCCATAAATTAAATAAATTAACTAGCCACTTTCAGACGTCTTTCCCATATGAAAAATCGATTGAACTCTGTCAGTCTCGGCGAATGGATTGTGTAGTTAATATATTTTCCTTTGGCATTCCTACTTAATTCTGAATAATTAGCTATATTTATTGCTGGGACTACGCCACTGCATAGACCTGCTGAGACATGCACCGACATGTCGAGCACGTTTGTATCTGCGTGGCCTTCTCTACTCAACGCTGAGAGTCAACGGAGTATGTCATTTTATTGAATCAAAAACCACTCAGCTATTGAAAATCAATTTGCAGCACAGCAAAGGTAACAACGTGTCTCAAAACTGGACCGAAGACAGACAGACAGACGGACGGACAGGCGGACGGACAGACGGATGCTGAGCCATGCTGGAAATAGGACAGTAAATACCCACACACACGCACACAATTTTCCACATTTACACTTGCAATAATAATAAAGCGACATATAAAGGAGGGAAAAGTGAAAAGTGAAAAAAGAAGGAAAATTCTACCTCAGCTGAGAATGTAAAATTTTGTTGGGAAATGCAATGCCATTTGAGGTATGCTGATCAGCAGTTCTCGCACACGTTGCCTTTTAAAACCAATTCAGAATCGAGTTAAGGACGAGGCACAAGGACATGCCGAACGGGTGGGCGGATGGGCGGGAGGGAGGATGGGAGGAAGAGCCACCCCCTTGTTCAGCCATTCACCTGGTATGCAAAATGAAGCGGCAATGCCACTGAAAATTGATGGCAGTCACGTAGAATGTCAGGCAGCAAGTAAGAAAATCCATAAAACACAAGTAGAAAATGTGAATGGGCAGAGCACAGAGCACAGAGCGCAGAGCATATGAGTTGCCCCACTGTAACCTCCCTGGCCCCACTGTGGCCTCTCTTCTCCCCCAGCTGCACCCCTTCTGTGGCACGCTGTCTTTTTGTTTTTGTGTGTGCGATAAAAAGTAAAAAGAGCAAGCATGTAAGCGAGTAAAGAAAAATGCAAATTGCTGAAAAAAAAGGACAGGGGGAATACAACAAGTGAAAGTGCTCGACTAGCAGATACCACGCAGCCCCCTCTAGAAACTGTTTCCTGAAAAATTTCCCTATTAAATATACAATTTCTATGCATTTCCACTTTTATAGAGAACCCGCTTTCTCTCCATTCTGGTTTCACTCAAATTAATTATTTTTATTTGCGCTCCAAAAAGTATGCTATGAATATTTCTAGGGAAATTGAATTAAGACTTTTCACAGTGAGAATTGAAGATAAACAGAGAAACAGCTGAAACAGAAAATGAAAGCAGGCGACGTTGCCAGTGGACAGGTGACCAGAATGAAGGCAAAAATTGCAGCAGATGAACAGAATTAACTCACAGAAGGTTGCAACTGCCACAACAGCAGCAACAACAGTTGCAGCAACCAGCTGAAACCGACCTGCAACAGCAGCAGCAGCAGCAGCAGCAGTTAAAGTCTCATTAGAGCCACAGTTTGTGTGTGTTGTGTGTTTCACTCGGTCTGCTCTTTGGCTCCCCCTCTGGCCTCAGCATTTCACGCAAGTTTTAACCAACTTGCCCCGGGAATTGGGGGCCTGGGAGCAGAGCCGAACTCTGCCTAATGAAAGCCCATAACTGTGCATTAGTATCAGGGCTGCCCCTCAAAAGGCTCTACACTAAAAGAAAAACAAACAGAATTCTCTACTTCAATTAATCAATATAGAAAATGATTTTATTTTGACTCACTAAAAAGCCTTGAAGTAAATTGGAAATATTGGGAATTCCGTTTTCCTTTTTTGTATTTTTAGTAGACTCAACATTTATTAATTTAAAGGGCTTTTCTCTCAGTGTGTTGCCAGTTTATATGGACAATAAAAGGCGGCTTCATATGACATGAAATTGCGGCACGCAGCCATAAAATACTTGTACAGACACGCCCACTGCCCACAGCCCACAGCCCACACACGTTGTTGGAGGCTGGGGAAAATATAATAATAAATACGAGTAAAAAGCTCCCCCAACAAGCCATGCAAATGGCGCCGCATACGCATCCGCATCCGTTTCCGGTTGTCGGTTGTACCGTTGTACGGCTGTCCGTTGCCAATGGCAATGGCATCTGCCTCTGCTGCTGCCTCTCCCTCTCCCCCTTCTGCTGCCTCCGCCTCCGCCTCTGCTTCTGTTAAGGCGTTAAGCGTGAGCCGATTACGCGCACTTATCAGACTTGGCAACTGGCAGAGGACCTGCTATGGCTACTTACTTTTCCAGGCACCAGGCACTGATTCCCTTTTCTTCTCCCCATTTTCCTACTTTGGCATTCTACTGTTAGTTGCAGCTTTAATTGCTGCCCCATAAATTCTCCTCTAAACATTTACTACAATTAAGATAAAACCGGGCCGAATATGTTGACTGTACCTTCCACTGAAAGGAGACTTGAATATTTGGAGAATACTTAGGGAAAGCATAGGAAATGTCCGACATATTTCAGCATTGCGTTAAATACTCTTTGAATAGTCTTAAAATAAGTCACAGCTTAAGCTTAAACTCAATTGAGTAGGCTTTATTGAAGAGGCTTTCTGGGAAATGGGAAATGGAAAATAGGATTTTGGCTGGCTTTTTGTAATCAAAAAAGGAAAGCAAAGGAAAAGTGCTGCTCACAAAGCAAATCACAAAAAAGTGAAAATAAAGAGAGGAAAAGCATAAAAAAAATGTGAAAAATGTGAGAAAAACTAATTGCTGCTTTTAGGCGTTAATGAAAATTACAAATTGCGCATACGCCGCGTGGTGCGCGCTTTTAATGGGCGGCTCTATGGCTATGGCTTTCGGTCTGCCGCTGACTGTGGATTTTCAAATCGAATGTTGCATTGTCATTGCATGTGGCTACTGCCGCTGCCGCTGCTGCTGCTGCATGTTGCATGTGTTGCATAATCGCTGCTCTACATTTCGCGCTTGGTTGCAGCAGCAGCAGCAGCAGCAACAACAGCAACAAGAACAATGATCTCTCAACAACAAGCAAACCCATTAGAAGTTGCTGCATTTTCACTAAACACACAGGGGAGAGGGGTCAGAGAGGCGAGCTGTAGCTGTGGGAGAAAAGTGAGGGACAGCCAGACAGCCACATCACTTCGCTTCCTTCAGTCCCTCTGCCCCCCTTTCCCCCTTTCTCCTCGCTGAACTGAGCTGAGCTGCACTGTTTTTGTGTTGAGTCATTTTTGCTGCTCAAAAGCACTCACTAAAACAAATAAACACTTTGCGCATTGTTTCGTTTTGACAAATGCGTGTAATTTACGGAAATGTTTGTTTGGGTTCCTATCCCCCGCCCCGCCCCCTTCGCTCTACGCTCTCCTTCAAAAAAGGATGAATGATTTCGTGAGTCTCGTGACACGCTCTTGGCTGCGTCACAGTGACAGAAACTAGCTTAGAAAATTATAAGTTTGCAATAGTTGGAGCACCTTTTGAAAGTATTTTATGCATGTAAAATAAATATTATTAAATATATATTAAATAAATTTTTCACAATTTTAAGTCCATATCTGCTTACTAAAGTTTTGTCCTAGTGTTCTTTCGTGACTGTGATTATATAGCGATTACTTTTCTTTCGTGACTCTACCCATTACGCTTGAATACTTGTGAAAAGTCACAGGTTCGGGTAAATAAATAACGCTCATCTCAAAATGCTCAGCCCTTTCCTTGCCGCCCCCTTTTCTCTCTGTGTGCCTTTCCTGCTTCATGTTTGCTAAATTGTCTTAAGCGTATTTGCACGGCACTCATATGAAGCTCGAGCTGCCTGCCTGCCTGCCTGTCTGTTCGCCTGTCCGTCTGTCTGTCTGTCTGTCTGGCTGCTTGCAATTAGTTGGTGCTTTAAAAGCCATGAAGTAAGCCTTGCAGATGCACTCAGCGAAATAATGGCTCAAATATTACTAAATTTGAGCAGAAATAAGCCAAGAATTTTCTAGAGAATTAAAAAGAAGAACTGGGGATATTTTTTAAACTGTTTCTGAATTGACAGCTGTGGATTGGGGGGCCTTTAAGAGCCTATAGCTTTTTATCAGTGTACGAATATCGTGCCACATTTACACACACACACAGAGGGAGCGAGAGGGAGACACGGACACAGAGACACTAATACTAATGACTGAGTACGTGCAACAACTGCAACAGCTCACAAATTACAAAGGCAACGGCGGCATTTGAAAAAATATAGGTTAAAATTGTTGGCGGCTGCTCATCAAAGTAGCAATAAAATATGCGCATATTCACGCGCTCGAATAGCTCATTACAAGCCAGGGCCATGCCCCCGCCTGCTGCTTCCCTATTGCCCCCTACACGCCCCCCTTCAAAACTTCCCTCCCATCTTTCCTCTCATTTTTCCCTATTGTGTTGCAAGTGCAACTGCAACTGCAACTGCAACATCAGCTATCAGCTCGTGTGTTTGGGGCTGATGAAGCGCGAAACAACACAGAGGCTACCCTTTGTTTTACTTTCTACACCCTCTACTCACTGAAAGGGAGGGTATATCCTTTATTGACTACACTACTCAAAGCTCCAGCAGAGAAATCTGCAAGTCTGAAAAGTTAGAAGCCTACGATTAGCGTTAAACAGATTACAGAGTATCTGCTAGTGCAGCACTCAAGAATGTATCCCATATTATTGTTTTTTTCCTTGTATTCAACCGGAATTTCTGCTGTTGCCACGTTTATAATGGGGCTTTTGTTGCGGTCTTAATGAGCAAATTTTAGTTTGCGATTTTGCTTTGCTCTTTGGGGCAACTTGAGCCGCTGGCCAATGTCTACTGGCAGCGTCCTTTTGGTCCTTTTCTTGGCCAGCTTTTGTTGCCTACGTTTTTTTCTGCTGCCTGCCTGCCTGCCTGCCTTCTTTTTGGTGTTTGGGTTCAGAGAGAATCGCTGGCAATTTATGATACCTTTGTGGTTTCAATATCGCAATGCAAAGAGAAGAGCAACATAATTAAAAATTGTGACAGCCATAAATTTTAACCGTTGGGTTTTTCCCCCGAGTGCCGCGATAAAGTTCATGAAAAATCAGCTTAAAAGTTTCCCAGGAAGCTGGGTTTTTAAAGGCCGTTTTCTGGCCAGCCGGTCTGGTCAGCCAGCTTGGAGTACTTGGAAAAAGCCAAGAAAATCAATTAGAGCGCATTATATGCAACTGAAGTTGAACTGAAAAGCACTTAAAGCCAAAAGCTTCCTCTACAAAAGGCCAAAGGGAAACCAAAGACAGAAGGGCACCATTTGATTCCTTTCATTGTGTTGTTGCTGCTGCTGCTGCTGCTGCTGCTGCTGCTGCTGCTTTAGCTGCTGCTTCAGCTGCTGCTTAAAATCAACTAGGACGAACCCTGATTGCTGACGAGAATGACGCCCACATCAGGACCCCTTTTAAACCAGCTAGTTGCTTCTGACAGCAGCAGCATCAGCAGCAGCAGCAGCCGGGCTTTGCGAGGCGATAAAGCAGCAGCGCTTTTCGGGAGCTGCGGGTTACAGTTGCCATTAGTACACTGAGAGAAAAATAGAGCAACGCCTTCGATGAACACTTTAAATGAAGTAGAAATGGGAGAAAGTAGTCAGAGCAGTTAACTAAGCTAGATTTGAGTCCCAGAACTGAGCTGAAAGTGAGTTTATTTGGACTGAAGAAGTTGCTATGGATGGGGAGCCAACTTGAGGCAATTTGGCTTCATTTAATCCTGGAAAATACTGAAATAGGTCTTGAGAAAATCATGAAAATTCAATTATGATTAAATTAATCAATGACTTTCATTCAGGCTTAGTCAGGATGTTAGTTGATCCTTCGTTTTGCCGAGTGTTGGGGAACATACACTAGAAATTTAGAACTGGAAACTGGAAGCTGGTTCTGTCAGTGGCGACAGGCGACTGGCGACAGGAGGCCAGAGCCCCGCCAGTGTTGTAAAGTGTCAAAACGTGTACTTGTCGCTGGCAGGCAGGATGCTCTGCCGCCGCGGCGGAGTCGGCTCCTTTAATTTGAATTTTATGCACTGCATGCATAAATTTATGGCACAGGACACGCCCTCCCAAGGACAATGACAAAGGCGACATGACAGCCACATGTCCATTACGGACACACACACACACACACACACACACACACACACAGATAGACAGATAGTTAAATGTCCTGCAGGACTCTGCTGGTACTCAACGCCAGGCAGCTGGAGAGCTTCTTATCTTATCCTTCGCTTTTTGCCTCTATTTCTATTGCTGAGCAGAGCACTTTGAATTCACTTTCAATAAATTTCACATTAATTTAATGCCAGGCAAATTAATTGAGTATTAAATTGCTGCACAGTGCCACAAAAACTATTAAACTTGGTGCAATTTTTATTTTATGATATTTTTGACACGGCAATAAATTGTTTTATTATCCTGTTTCCAAAACTTCTTCTCAGCTGGCGTAGAAATGCGTAGAATGCACTTTAATCGCTTAATGGAAAGAGAGGAATTAATTTCATTACACTGTGCAACGCTTTTTGCAACGGATATGAAATTAATTTTTAATTGCAGCAAAGTCAATAAATCGCTTTTGCCTTTTCGCTCTGTGTGTTGCCATATAAAATGGCATTTCATTTTCGCTGGCTGCCCGCATTGATACTCGATACCCGATACTCGATACTCGATGCGCCATGGTATCAATTGCCCCCCTCTCGCCCCTCTCTCTCTCCCTGGGCACTCTTATATGGTCACATGACAAGTTTAATATCCTGCTGTCAGGGCAAAGGACGAGAGCTCACGCCCTCATGCCAATCCACTGTCAGGGCTGTCAGTCTCCAAAAAGCAGCAGAAGGAAAAACAAACAACAAAAAAATGAAAGCAAGTCGAAAATTCGCAACTGGCATCAACATCTGACAACATCAAACAACAACAACAAGCAACAACAATAAGAGAAGCGTGTTGCACGCGCCTCACGTTGCATTATAAATGCTGCAATTGCTGCGAGTGCTGAATTTTCGGGGCAGTTATTGTTGTGGCAAGGCTACAGCTCTACACAATCGTCAGGCCTGTCCCTCCGGCCGTCTCTCTGTCCGTCTGTCTGTCCGTCTGTCTGTCTGTCTGTCTATTCGCCTGTCGCTGTCTCTCTCCCAGCTGAGAATACAAGTCAATATCCTCGCTGGCAATCGGAATAACACAATGACACAAGCTGAAAGTGACGCTTACATTTTCGATTATCTATGCAGAAGATAGAATCAGGAGGAAATAAAATGGAATTCTCCCACAAGTGCTTCGAGCGATACGAAGGACGATTGAGCTAAAAGCTTTATCGCTAATTAGCTAAGCTTTCATCTGATTTCGGAATGGAAACCGGAGCTTCTTCTAACTATCCAGTTCGGGTTTAGATGGGAGTTATTCGTAGGTTCACTTCCTGAACCGGTTCAAATGGCCAAGTAAAGGAACCAGCTCCACATGCTTTTCATTAGCTTAAAGCAGATAATTATAGCTAAATTTTAGAATTTAGTGAAAAAAAGGGCAAACCGCTGCTGTGCTTTGAGTGTAGTGAAAACCGCAAATAAATCGGTTTTAAGCCAAATTTCATATGGCACTACGGGGAACCACTGAATGGGATATTTTGTAGGCCAGGGCCACTTAACTGGGCTGTCAAAGTGTCAGCTGAAACTGGCCTGTTCCGAGCTGCAATTCGGTCTGAATTCCACTCAAAATAACATAAACTATAAGCGAATGCAGCCAAAAAGTATGCTACACATTTATTTCTGGAAATATTTCCACAGTGAAGTGCGAAACAGAAACAATGTTAGCCCAACTGGAAACCAAACTGGCAACTAAACTAAACTATGGCCAAATGTCACACGTGGCTTTAATTATCGCCTGAGAGCGAAATGCGACTGTATTTCTCTCTCTCTCTGTGTGTGTGTGTGTGTGTGTGGCATAATTACATTTTGTGGTATTTGGCAAAGTGTTGATTATTAATTAAAATAGCTTTATTTAGCACGACGACGCATAGCATAGAGAGGGGCCCTATCAAAATACACAGAATCGCTCGCATACATCCAAACATGTATCGAGTATCAGCTAAATATTTAACATTTGCGCCTAAAAGCGAGCAACACACATGTAATTATGCCATAACGAGCTTCTCTCTGTCTGTCTGACTGTCTCTCACTCCCACTCTCTCTCTCTCTCTCAGTGTGTGTGTGTGTGTGTGTGTGTGTTTATCCTGTGTGTGTAGTTTTAATGGCTGTAATTAAACTGCAGCGTGAGACGTTCAAATGCAAATTTGTAATTACTAAGTGAACGCCGAGTTCAGCTAAATTTGTATACCCTGGAAATGCGCTCCTGTCTAAAAGGTAGTCGCAGTTGCAAGGGAATTGTATGCTACCAAAATAAAAGGTAGTGAAACCTATTCAAAATCTGCTTTGAAATCCAATCTCTAATCTAATCGAAGAATACTTCGAATGCCTGCCAAGTATTGCTTACAGGGTATTCTGTAGTCGATCACTTACCTATTCCACATTTCATTCTAATGTATTTGTATCTATTTCTATTTCTGTTCTCGTCTAATTGCAGAAGGAGTTATTCGTTAGCAAAGTTGAACCAACTTCGCCGCGAAACGAACGAAAATTTTCCGCTGCTACAGCACCATCGATGAAAACAAAGTGGCTGAAAGCATTTAAGAGCCTAAAGCCGGCGGGTTCTGGTTCAGCGACACAAGCGGATAGGTGAGTCAGAGTCCAGACGACTATAAATACCCTGCACAACGATTACTTTCCCCTCTCCAATGGCATTCAATATGTACTCTGTACATTTTACTTTATATATACATTTTGGGTATAAGCGCCCCTCCCAATCGACTCCCTCCCCTCCCCGCCCTCCAGCCATAAGCAGCACTTAGCCATTAAGCCAAAATGGGAAATTTTGCTGGAAAAACCGCAGTTAAAAAAATAGAAAGAGAGAAAATTCGTAGAACTCTAGAAACGCAATGGAAAATAGTCGGAAAATTGCAAAAGCAAACTGAGATACAAATGAAGCGCAGCACACGCCCATTCCGCTCCGCTCAGCTCCGCCCACTTTAATATGACTAAAAGCCGCGAAAATATGCCCAGAAAAGTCGGCGAAAAACATTTTCAATTTTATAAATTTCCACTGTTTATGCAACAATTCAAATGTTGTGCAATTTTCTCTGTGGCTTCAATTTGAGCTGAGTAATTTAATCACTGTTGAAAAAGCCGTAAAAAAAACGTATCCTTTGAGTCGCATTCTGCGGTTAAAGCACTTAGTTTTCCTCCCCCCGTCCATCCAACCATCCCTCCATCCTATAAGCTATGTTTAAGTATTATCCTTAGGATTAATCCAACGAGTATCCTTTAAGTGAGCTTAGTTAATATGCTGCCTTTACTAATGTTCTCTCTACACTTCTCTCTATATAACATCTTATATTATTATACTGTCTCATTAAACGATTATAATTTACGAAACAAATCTGAAAAAAAACTATCGATAAACACTCAAAATTGTGGTATATATGTATGTATTACAATCAATACATCGATACGTCGATAATCGATAATCGACAATCGACAATCAGCCCACAACCTCGACAAAATCAAATGTACCACGCTGTATCAACCGTTTTGACCCTGAGGTAACCAAAAATTAATCAAGCAAATAAAACTCAAACATTTTTCTTTCAAAAATCAATTAAAAAATAAAAAATAAATTAAATATTTTGCTTTCCATTAGCGCTTGAAATATATCCGAATATCAAATTCGCTGTAAATGTTGCACGACAATTTTTAGAATTAGCAGCCTTCCCTTCCAAAATTTTGAAAATTCGATTGTAAATATACAAAAAAAAACTGCACTAAAGCAGCGTTTTTTAACTGAATTTATTGATTTCTCTTTTGTTTTCTTTCTCTTTTATGAATATTTGTTGTTATTTCTTTAATATTATTTGCTGAGTGCAAGCCATAAATTGCACCTGCACCTGCACCAGCTGCACCTGTCCGGATGTCCGAACCATCAATCAGAGTCTACGTTATTCAATTAAAAATAATAAAAAAAGCAATTAAAAATGCAACAGAACAAGAAACAAAGTAAACTCGACTAAGGCCAAGCCGAACGCTTAAATACCCTAAATAAATCATTGAAATGCCGTCATATCTACAGCTTCCCAAAGAGAAACTATTCTATTCGCAGTTTCATTGATTCATTTATTATAATAAAGGGTATAATAATGCGGTAATTAAGGGGTATAATAATGCAGTAGTTCAGACAGTTAGCTACTATTTTGCCGAAGATTGAATACCCTAACTAAATGCCTCGAATAAATCATTGAAATGAATGCTGCAATTCGATTAGTTTCTACATTTGTTTCCAACGAAGCTTCGTTCATTTATTATAATTATACCCTGTAATAATGGCGTAATTCACACTGCAATACACTTCTTGGCCAGTTGCAAGAAAAGCGGGGAAAAGAACTAGACCCGGCCATATGTGGATCCGTGGAAAGTTTCGTCTGGGCCAGTAAATTCAACTTGGCGCCAGCTTTGAAGCATTGAAAAATATGCGAAAAATTACTGGCCATAAATTGCAGAGACGCCATAGACACCCGCACATAGAAAATGCACAGATAAATTGGCATTGCATTGGCCATTGGGTATTCCCTTTCCCATTCCCATTCCCCTTCGCATTCGCATCCGCATCCGCCATCCGCATCCGCAACGAATTGGCTACCGTTTATGGCATTCCCATTGGCCCATTGCCTGAATTTCGCCTTCGTTTTTTTCTTCTCTCCTTTTTTCGGGTAGTACGAATATTTTGCAACAACAATTGTTAATACCCTGCCGACAGCTGGCGCTCCAAACGATGATAAATCGAAAATCTTCTCGGCTTAGACAGAAAGGGACAGCAGGATGAAGACATGCGGCATAGAAAAGGACGGGGACAGATATGATAACTCGTCAGCTTTTATGGCGACACATTTAAAATTATTATTTATTTATTTCGAAGAGGTTTCCCAATCATCGTCTCTTTATGGGGCGATGAGACAGCTCCGTCTGTCCTAGGCCAGTTCCTCAGGCAGTGAGCCTTCCTTTTGATCAGACACAACCTGATCGAAGAACTATATCCTATAGCTGCCAAGAGAGGAACCTTCGCTTCGAAGGTCGCTTCTCTTTCTTGGCCTTGAATGCCCAAAGAACTTGGCCCAAAAGTAATTAAAAAGCGGAAGAATCGCCGCCTCTTCAGCACTCTTCAGGGCTCTTCTGGCTTATTTTTCTTCCATTTTATTTCCAATTTAATATAAACATTTGCAAACGTGACAAGAAAATCACAGTTAAACTTTGCTTTTATATTGCAAAACTTTTCGCATTGCGCTCGAAATTACTAATGCGGCCACGCCCACTTTCCCGCAGTGAGCCCTCATTTTTTTTTTGGCTGAGCAGCTCGTTTTGAGAGTTTTCTTCTATGTTTTTTTTTTATGTTTTGTTTTCTGCTTTCTGTGCAGCTTAAAAGTTTTAGTTTTCCCTTAATGAAAATTTTATAATTATTTCCCGAAACTTCTTTTTTTTTATGCTGATCAAAATAATGTGGTAAATAGCAATACACGCATTTTCCTTTCCTCCCTTTTCTTTTGCTAGAACTCCCCCCGAACTCCCCCTCACAGTATCTCGTACTTATATATAAATACACTCGACCCTTAGAATACCCTGTAAACGTATCGAACACCTTTAAATCAGCAAATCGATTTTAATTTAACATCCATTTTGCATATTTTCTAGATGTACATGAAATAAATATATAGATTAATAAAACTAAACGACTTAGCCTTAATCTTATATGGAATCAATATATATATATATGATAAACTGTACGATTTGGGTATCCTTGTAAAATACTTAAGAGCTTGGCTGAGGATTTTATAGCAAAGTTTTGCCAGATTTTTATTTATTTGCTAGAAATATTTGATCTGTTCTCTCGAGAATATTTTTATACCCTTGCAGTGGGCATTATCCTTGAGAGGAGTCGTCTGTTTCCTAAGAGAAAATTGTTAAATTGTGTCAACAGATCGGACTGCTCCATCCTATAGCTGTCCTAGGAACAGCCCGCCTGCAAGGGTATGCAATGTTCGGTGCGCCGAACATATTGTCACTCCGAAGGAAGAGTATTTTGTGTGTAAATTGATTGGAAATATAATTTAAATTTTGTTTTGAAATGATTTGTAGTTTCCAGTTTGAAAAATAGAAGAAAAATGGATTGCTAAAGCTAAAGAAATACCTTTAGCTAGGTTTATAAATATAAAAGATTAATTTAAACATATTAATTAATTGATCAAGAAAAAGATTGATAAGTTTTTAATCAACATTTTTATAAATTAATTTATGATTTTTGCATTTGTAGAGCAAACGTTGCGCCTTTGCCTCACAGAGTAATTACTTAGCTTGAGAGAGAAAAAAGGATACAAAAAACAAAGGAAAAAATGAGGAAAATTTGTATATTTTACACATCTGCAACAACTTTATAAGCCAACTGAATTGTTTGTGTGTTTATTTCTTTGTTTGTTTGTTTGCTTGTGCACAATATAAGCCACTTACAAACAATCAGCGTCGAGAGTTGTTCCACTTCCACTTCCACTTTCAGCAGGTCCTGGCAGCAGGTCCTCTGCCAGAGTCTCTCTCTGCCTCTGCCTCTGCTTGAGTCCTTTCGACCCTTTTCCTCTGTCGACCGCCCACTGTGAACAATTGCAGCATTGTGTCTGGCGTATTGTCTATACGTGTCCCACTGTCCCTGTGTCCCTCTGTCCGTCTGTCCGGCCATTTGGCTGTATGTTTTTCTGGTAAATAAAACAGAAGCAGAAATAAAAACAGCAGCAGGCCAAAAAGCAACAACAAAACAAAACAACAAATTGGTTTTATTCGCAAAGAGCAAAGGCTATGCATATAAATATGACATCGAATTATTGAGAGACACGAAACACTCCTTTTTTTCTACCTAAATATAGAGTAATTTCCCATTATAATGAGTATTTCTTGCATATCTATCAATGCTGAATGAAATATGCAGTGCACCGCAAGCCGAAGCGGAAGTACTCTTACTGAAAGAATCACAAAAACTACAAAGTATTTTTTTTTTGCTCGCCTAAAAGTAGGCTTCAATTTTTTTCATTCTGTATTAAGAGAAGTTTACTGCATGAAAGGGAGAAGAGTTTGTATGGCTCGCTCGCTCGTTACACTCGTTTAACAGCTCAAAGGAAGGGTATTTAATTAATATGAACTCACGTAGAGTAACTGAAATGTATATAAAATGTAGAACACATGTTTATTGCCTGGACTCTCAACGAGATTGTCTGTGATTAATGTTCATTTGGCATTGTGCTTTTCCATTGTTTGCGGTTGTCATTGTGCATATTTGCATATCAAATCTATCCATGTATGTGTATAAATATGTATACATATGTGTAAATATGCATCTGTGTATGTGTATGTGTATAATAATAGGTGCTAATAAAACAACAGCTTTGCCCGCTCCTGCCACAGAATTTATATCCTTATAAATGCAAATTTACTCTTTAATATTATGGTATCTGCTTATAGCCAGATTTGTATCTGGCACAGTGGTTGATCAGCAGAATAAATTAGCTTGAACCACTGTACTTTTAGGCAAAATATGTGGCTATTTGCCCCACTGTAGCTGACATAATAATTACTCTCAGCAAAGGCGCAACATTTGACACAGTTTTTATTTTCATTTTGATTGGATTGAGTTGTACTCCGACTCGTTCAACTGAGTTTATCTATAGAGATATATAGAGATATATATATATAATTTAGTGGTATAATTTGGTATGCTTTTTATTTGGATAACTGCGAGAAGACAGAATAAGTGATATAATCTCTGTTGCAACATTTTCACAGGCGCAATGGAGCCTCGAATGCCCCATCGGAGACGCTGCGCCCCAATTTGGATGGAAGCCATCACCTGCAGGAGTACACGTACAAGAAGATAACGGCCTGTGATGTCTGTTCGCAGATTTTGAGAGGCGCGTATTACCCTTTACACCATAGAGTATTCATTTATATATAGTGTACTTATGAGTCAACAGTTCCCAAGTGCTTTTATGATGCTCTACTAAGCGTTGGAAGAGGAATATTGGGTGGAAAGTCTGTCTGTGTCTTGCTCGAATAATCGCAATCTGAAGAGATCTTTAATGGTTTATATATATTATTAGCTCCAACCAATTCAAAGTTCACTGAACTTTCCCACTGATTATTCAATGCAAAGGACGCCCAAGTCTCCCGCCTGGCTTGCAGCCTACACTTAGTTTATGACTGATTGCAGGGCATCTGCTAGTCGGGCGAGCCGACTGAGTACTTTATAGTTATGTTGTAGGTTTATTTTAATTTTGTATTTTTAACATTTTGCAGGCCACACACGCCAGGGGCTGCGGTGTCGCATCTGCAAGCTGAACGCCCATGGAGATTGTGCCCCAAATTTGCCACGCTGCCAGCCCAAACAGAAGCTGCTGCGTCGCCAGAAGAGCACCTCGGAGCTGGAGAATCGTGTTGATATTGAGGAAGAAAGTGAGTATTTTCCACGCAAATATTCCCCTACCCACACATACACACACGAAATGCTCATCACGCGCTCTGCTCTCCCTCTGTTCCCCCTCTAACAATAATATAACAATATACTCGTAATACTCGTAATACACTGCAAACATGCTTGCTACGTGTGGCAAGGAGTCCTGCAGGACTCCTCCTGCTCCCGCTCCTGCTCCTGTACCTGTACTGTACATTAAAGGCTTCCCCTAAGCGCCATTGGGTTTTTACTACTTACCTTTCACATACAGCCCAGCTAAGAAGATAGCCAGGCAAAGGAGTCCTTGATTATGCTGAAAAAAAAATACTCTCATAATATGAGTTTTATATTAATATTTACAGTGGTCGCTAAGCGCTTGAAAACCGCTTAAATTTGAATTCAAAATTAGAATAATCCCTGGAATCGCAGCGAGCGACCACTGTCCGTTTTTTGTTTATTTATTTCTGTATTTTATTCTGAATTTTACTAACTGCAAGTTGTCCCAAAATGTCAAGAAATGTATTTAATATTTGCATGGGAACTGATTGTCCTTCTGGCCATGTCCTTCTGCTCCTGCTCCTGCTCCTGCCTCTGAATTCGTTTCTGTGTTTTGTGGTCAGCCCATTTACCTGGTTATTGCAACCAATTGCATGCCACACTCTGAACCAGAACCAGTACCAGGACCCGAACTGGAACCAGCACTGCAACTGGAACCAAAAACAGACCACGAACAGCGTTTAGCAGCTGTCAAACAGGAGCGCATCCAGCGAGCGGAGTGGATATTGATTTGACAGGCTTTTTCGGTCTCTCTTCCCCCTCTCTTCACCCCTCTCTCTCTCTGTGTTTGCCAGTTGATTTGACAATGGATTTATGGCACTCCTGGGACAAAACTGATTGCGTCATTTCTGCTTCTGCCTCTGATTTCTGCCACAATTCGCAAAAATTTCAACAAGAAATTCGTATCTGTTTTTTTTTTCGTTTCGTTTACATCCTTTTTTTTTTTTTGGTATTTATTTTTATTTTGTGGTTTTCACTTTCCTTGTGAAACCTTTCATTTTATACAATTTTATTGTATGTAGTATAAAATGATTTGTGGCTTCGATCGGAGCTCCCTCAGTTCCTGTTTCTTTGTATTCATTGATATATTTACATTAATAAATATATATACATATAAAGCGACTAGGCAATTACTATAAGAATTGTAGGGTATCTGGAGTCCACTCATAAAGGCATCTTATTGCTACCGCTCATACTAAAGTACATTAAATAAAGGCCAATGCACAGCTCGAGATGATCCTGCGAAGGAGACGCATTAAATTTAAAAAAGCTCGGCACGGCACCGACCATTGCATACTCTTGCAGATTGCAGTAAGCCTGTAGTCCGATCCTAATCGTTTACCTCTAAGTTATGACCGATTTCTCCTATGAAAGGCATGTATTATAGTAGTCTGATTAGCTGTGAGAAGTAGTAATCCATACTACAACAGACGGGTATATTGACCACTCTCATCGTCCTCCTCAATCCTGTATATACTCTACGAGGACCGAGATGTCTTCTCCCATGCATTGCATATTCCATGACAAATTAATAGTACTCTCTGCAAGGGTATTCAAGACTATTCAACTGGTTATTTTCCCGCTTATCTCGAGCAGTGTATGTGGCTTTACATAAAGAAAAAACAAGAAATTAAGTTAGACACAAACAAAACAATTCAATAAATGTCAAATATAAAATCCTTTTCCCCTTTAACAAAAAAAAATATATATATGTAAATTAAAAAAAAAAAAAACACCCACTAAAGCATCGCCACTGGAGTCGGTTAGCCCCCAAACAGTGGGGCAAAACCAAGCAGCCGATGAGCAAAATCAAAGCGCAAGTCTGTTGAATGTGCCCAATACGAAATTCCGTCAAAAGACGCCCTTCATCAATCGCATAGCGCAACTAGGTACCGAACTATCGTAATACTCTATATATTTGATATATATATAATCGTAATCGTACGTATATATATGGATATACCAATATTTATATATATATTGTATGCGCAAAGATACTCAATTGCCATGCGCTTGAAATTTGATTATGATTTGAGTTTCAATTTTGATTTGTTTTCATTTCTAATTTAATTTTGTATTTTTTATCGGTTAATTGCAATGATTGATTGTTGCGCTTTGATTCACCTAATTAGCGAGACAAGAATGAATATTAATATATTAATATCATAAGAATAACAACAAGAAAAAGACAAGCGCCGCTAAAATACACTCAGCTCAACAAGACACACATGAAAACATCAATCAAAAGAGGCCTCAAAATTCACCCAAAACTATCGTATAAAAATATATAGATTAATCGATGAAACCCACAGAAATCACTTACGAATATTTCGACTATTTCGATTAATAACAATAAGATAACGTAGTGGAGCATGATTCATTAATAGCGTTGACAACAATCAGAATCAAATGAAAACTATCGATAACAAACTCACTAGCTATCGTTGCCACATACACAGACATATCGTACACACCTACGCGTACCCACCTATACATACATATATCCTTTGTAGGTAATGTAATTGGGTATAAAAAAAGATCCACATGACACACACATCAACTTCAAAATCGAGGATAAAATATTCACCAAATACTTTCGTTTAGAAAACATCGATTAATAGATGGAACCCAAACTTACTTTGATTCATAAGTATAAGATTATGTAGTGGAGCATGAACCACAAACGGAATCGAAAGAAAACTATCGATAACAAAGTATCGACAGCTAGCTATCGTTTCCACACACTCACGCGTAAATGTACACATATCGTTTGGGGGAATCTGGGTAAATCCACTCATATTTAGCGCTTTGGTTCCATATCTCTGTCGAGAGCTTAGCTCTTTGTCATTACTCTCTCTCTCGTACCACAAGCACACAGTCGACACATTAATTCCCATCGATTTGAGCAGACCAACTATGATTAAAAGTGGAGTAATTAATTATCGAAAGTATATTAAAGTACAGTAGAGGTAACTTAAGTATCTTAACTCAAAGTATGCTGGAAACACGCAGCATTTGCACCAAGAAACACGCACAAAAACTGAATACAGAAGAAGAAGGCTGCAGGTGGATTAAATTTATAAATTTAAAAACATTTCAATTGAATGAGTGCAAAAATTGAACAGCGCTTGCAGCCTTGTTGAATATATTTTCATTGAGCATAAAAACTATCGAAATACCCTACCCGAAAGTCCCCCTTTACCCCACCATTAAATAACTTTATTGATGCTCATCGAACCACTTGCTAAATTTAACTAATGCACTTCAATGCACATCATTAAAAAACGAATCTAAAAAACAAACCAATCGAAATCGAAATCGAATATCGAAAATCGAAAATCGCATTGAAATTGAACCAAAATCCAATAAACTGGCAACCACTGTTCACCACGCCCACGCCCACCACCACGACCACGCCCACCAACCACCACCAACCACAACGGCAACTAATCAACTATTAAAAAAAAAATACGCTACGGCACCAATAAAATTTCAATATTCGAAAAAAATCACCAAAAATATTGAAAATAATGAAAAATAAATTAAAAAAGAAATTACCGAAATCGATCAAATTTATCGTGTGCTGAAACAAGCCGGAGAACTCAAATCCGGGCATATTCCAGCTACCGATAAATCCGTCCATGTGCCCAGCAAAGCCTTGGACGCAGTTGGAGGCGGACTCGAAGTTGGAATCGGATCGGGAGCAGCCGGCGTGGGAGCTGGAGGAGGAGCGACTGCTCCCACAATGCCCTTGCAGCCACTTCTCCTATCACACAACGAGAGGATGCCAGTTGCCGAGATACCCATTGTTAATGTGCCGGAGACGGTGTTGCTGGAATCACAGCAACAGCAGCAGCAGCAGCATCATCAGC
Source organism: Drosophila repletoides (assembly GCA_018150835.1). Lineage (NCBI taxonomy): Eukaryota > Metazoa > Arthropoda > Insecta > Diptera > Drosophilidae > Drosophila > Drosophila repletoides. Next base: position 863,233 of record JAECWQ010000089.1, read on the forward strand.
CACAGCACCAGCATCAGCACCAGCAGCAGCATCAGCGGAGTCTCGCATCGGTGGCTCAAGCGGCAGCGGTGCGAGCGGGTCGAGGGGTACGTCCCCCTCCAGTGGCCATGCCTATTCTGGGCGTGCAACTGCAACAACAGGAGCTGCAACAGCAACGAGGCGGTCTGCCAGTGCCCACACAAGATATCTCTAGTAGCTCAGGTCCGCAAAAAACGAAAAGAAATGCAAAGAAAAAGCAGCAAAAAAAAAAAGTAGTTTGTTTCTCTCTCTCTCTCTCTCTATCTATCTCTACTAACTCTCTATATCTCTCTAACTCTTCTCATAAGTTCATAAATTCTGTTTCTTGTAGTACAGTGAACACTCGACAATTGAAATTGAAATTCTCTAAATTAAATTATATTTTTAATAGGAATTGTAATTGAAATCATTCGGTTCAAAGGTTCCAATTAGCGAGCGCGCACTGTACTATTTCTCTTCTCTCGTTTAGTTTGGTTTTTTTGCGATTTTCTTTGACATTTTTATGGTTTGTAGCTTTGGTTTTACCCTTTGCTCTCTGTCTCTTTCCTTCCCTTAAACAGCATTCAGTCAATCAATCAATCAAATAATCAATTAATCAATCAATCGAGGCAACATTTCTTCATTTCGTTTCGTTAATTTTAAGTAAAATACTTGCAAACTTGAAACCCGAAAGTATTGTAACTCTTTATGTACACCGAAGAGACTCACACTCTGCCACAAACTGAAAATTGAGTTCCATTTAGACACGTCAAGTCACGTCACTTCACGTCACGTCACGTCAATCAATTGAACAAAGTCCTTAGATACTCTGTAATAAAATTCACCTCAATTCAACTCTTCTGCTAAATGCTGTTCTCTGCACTCGTAGCGCATCCTTTCACACTCACACACACAACAAATAAAACATGTTTATTACTCTATTTGAAATATAATTATTGTTCCATTTAAAATATAATCAAATATTATATAGAAATGCGCTTCTAGTTTCACTTTCAAATCAATTTCATAGCCTCCCTTTTGGCTGGAGTATTTATTTATTGCTCTGAAAAGTATGCTATGAATTTCCATGAAAGTTGAAGCTAGAGCAAAATATTGCGCATACGCCCCGTTGCTTCTTCGCCTTGCCCAATAGCTGCTCCTCCGCTTGCGAATGAAAGTAAATACAAGAACAGAGTCAAAGTATTCAAAACTATCAAAAATCACAGATACATTTCACACACACACACACACACCACACACCACACACACACAGCAAATCGTAGCTCTGTATTTTGTGTATAAAAATTAGACGGAAAATAAAATGCTTTTGCATATAGCGGCTGTCAAACTGTAGAATTTAGCTTAGTTTCTTTAACTAGCGCTTAGCATTTAACTAGCCATAATATATTAATTAATTTCACATATAAATATATATAATATATATATAGATATATTCGTATATTAGCTATTATTCTCTACTTATTCGCATTCCGCATTAGTTTTATGTTTTTCTCTTTTGGTTTTCTGTATATGCTGCATTAGTTCATGCAAAATATTTTCAAATCATTTTCATTTATATTACACACACACACACAAGCAAAAGAAAATTAACTATATATATACAAAATACACTCACACACACACCGAAACACAATAAATTAAAATTAAATTAATTAAAGCTTCGATTTTTAAACTATAAATAAAAGAACGATATTTAAATATTAAATAGGTCATTTATTAAATCTATATTTAACTTTTAGACTTCTGCCATATGCGAATGTGTGCGTGTGCGTGTGTGTGTGCTGCCCCCTTGAGAGTGTGTGTGTGTGTGTGCTGTGAGAGTGTGTGTGTGCTGTGTGTACGAGCTGTGGCTCGTGTGTTGAAGCCAATTTCTCTCTTGTATCTATTAACGTGACCCAAATAACAATTGAATAGCAACGCTCTATGACACAACGAATTTCCTATACACTTTCTGTGAAAGTATCGAATGTCTGAGCAATTTTAACAAAATATTCCATTTTATTTTATTTATTTAATATTTATTTCGTTCAACTACAAAAGAGAACATCAAAATTTAGTTTTAAATAATATCTGATTTTAGAGTATAATAAATCTTTAAGGATATATTTTATATACACTCAAAAAACAATATCGTCTACTCTATAAATGGGTTGGTAGAGTATTTAATTAGCTGAGGAGCCCTAATATATATGCAAGCCGTGCTGCAACAATATCAAAGGCAGCCATGCAAGAATGATTTTCAATTGAAAAGCAACGCAGCCAGCTGGCAACACACACATGCAACATCTGCCACACCCCTTGCTGCCCCCTCTGAGGACGATCAGATTTAATGGCGCTGCCTATTTGCAATCTGTCGCTCATTTAGTCGCACTCGAGTGCATTGCCTATGCCTTGCCACAAAAGCTCTTCGCCTCAGATGATTAGCGACAGTTTCAGCACTTGCAGCACTGCAACTGCAACAATATCTATAAGGATAAATACACTCAAAAAAATAAAATAATAAAGAGAATCTAAAGAATTCAAAGATTTCAAGTAACTAAAAGATTTGTATCCTTAAATATTAGTTTTGAACTGAACTTAATGTTGGTTCGGTTCAGGTTTGAAACCAGGTTTATTCGGTTATCCCTGTTTTTTTCCCAGTGTAATAAGTCTCCCTTGTGGCAACACTATTTAGATAGTAAGTCTTATTCCGTAATTAGAAAATTGTGTATGTGTTTTTGTTGCAGCTGTCGCTTGCCACCTTTTCTCATTGTTGTTGCTGGCGCCTCTCCTGCCGCCTCTCTGCAAATAATTAGTCGAAGAAGTTGGCTCAGTTTCCGACAATATTTTGTGGTTTATTGCAGACGGCTTGCAGCTAAAAGGCTAATGGCCAAAAGGCAATTGGCTAATTGCAGCACTAATTATCTGAGATTAACTTGAATATTATGAAATTTATGACCCCAATTTGTATGAACTAAAACAACAACGACAACTAAAACGACAACAACAACCACAACAACAACCACACATATTTACACACACCTACAAAGAATGAGATTTAATTTATTGATTGTGCAACGAATTCGAAATTAACACACATTGAAAAATGTTCTTCTCGTGTCATCTTTTTTTGCCACTGTTTTTTTTCGCTTGCCCAAAACCGAACCAAAAAAACAACTAAAAATAAATCCAAAAATATTAAAAAAAAAACACAACAACAACAACAACAAAGATCGAAGCTATGCGCCTGTCTCGGCCATGTCAAGTTCGGCTTACATCAGCAGCGGCTTTGGCATTAACTACTACACAGCAAGCGTGCAACAGCAGCAGTCACAGCAGCAGCAGCTAGCGACGACAGCAGCATGCTGCTATCAGCAGCAGCAACAGTCGTCGCCCACACATCAGCAACTGCAACAGTTGCAGCAGCAGCAGCAATCAACTGGCGGCTATCTGCAGAATGACTCGGGAATGCGTCGACGTCTCTTTGCCGGATTTCGACCATTGTCCGGGTTTGGACGGTTGCGACAGCAGCAGCGCTCCTCACAGCAGCAACATCGGTCCATATCTCTGCCAGAAAGTAATTACGTGACTTATCTTCAACAACAACAACAACAACTACAACAACAAGAACATCAACAACAAGAACAACAGCAACAGTTTCATCACTTTTATCACCAACATTTTCATCACTTTTCTCATACCAACAATAACAACAACAAAAATATACCCTGTAAAGTCGGCAGCTATTCTTTAGACAGTGCAACAGCAGCAATTGCCGCCACAACAACAACAACAACAACTACAACTCTATCTACAACAACAACAACTCTAACAAGCAACCGTTCTTTTTGGAATAGTACTGCATTTTATTCCAATTGAATGTTTTTTTATTGGTGTCGCATTTTACCTGTTGTCTCTTTGTCTGTGTGTGTGTGTGCTGTGTCTGCTGTGTGTGTGTGTGTGTGTTTGTGTTTGTATGAGTGTATGTTAAATGTACACTTAAAAAAATTGCACCTTTAGTTCCTCCTCCTTCCCCGTCTCCCACTTTCATTTGCTGCTAGACAAACTTGGCTTAAACAAAAGCACCCAAACACGCCAATTAGTCTTAACCCAGTTTACACTTCAGGCAAACGGCTCATTTCCGGCAACAACAGCAACAGCCGCAACAGCAACAACAATTAAAAAGCTCAGGCAAAGCCAGGCAAGGCACATTGCCATAATTTGTATACATGGCTGCAACAGCAGCAGCGTCTGTTGCATGCAACAACGACGAGTAAGGCAGCAACTTGCAGCAGCAGCAGCAGAGCAGCTGCAACAGCGTCGTGTAAATTGCGACCCATTGTCAGCTGTTGCATAAAAGAAAGCGGCAGAAAGAAAGAAGCAGGCTAAGCTTTACTTTGGCACACCGAATAATTAAATACCCTTTCCTATTTCTGAATCTATCTCTATGTAAAGTCTCCGATTCTTGTAGAGTATTTCAGAGATATTAAAAGGCACCAATCCGATTCCACATAATATTTAGCTGCCTTTAGAGCTCAGCTTCTATAGAAGGGTAAAAGTTTGAGCATACCCTGCGTTAGGGTATCTTTAAAATATGTTGCGAGTTGTTGCAAGTTGCAAGCTGCGCGCGTTGCAAGCGAAATTGTAAGTTGTGCTCAAGTCTGAGCCTTGAGTTCATTTATGCTTAATGTCTGCCGCATTTTTAATGGTATTCTCTCAATCTATGCCGGACTTCAGTGCCATATCCGAGCGGGAAGAGTGCCGAAAGCAGCTGAAAGAGCTAACAAACTTTTTTGTCTTTCTCCTCTGCCGCTGCCTCTCCCTCTGTCTCTGCCTCTGCCTCTGCTGGCTGCTCGGCAGTCTCCTACTGCTATATAATTATGCTAAAATTTGTTGTGGCACACAATTTTCTTTTCTTTCTGTTCTCTGGTTTTTTGCCTTGCTTTTTGGACTGGAACTGCGACGACTGGGATTTCGCTGCCTGTATTTCTCCTCCTGCTCCTGCTCCTCCTCCTCCTGCTCCTGCTCCTTTTTCAACATTTTCCCTTGGTTGTTTTTGTGCGTTTGCATGTTTTCTCCTTTTGGCCTGGTCGACAAGTTTGCTTGAGGCTCTGGCAACAGCAGCAGCAGCAGCAGCCAGGAGCCAGCAAGTTGGTATTTTTTCTGGGATTATTTTTTCTGCTCTATTACATTTAGCCCCCTCCGAACCGAACCGAACCGAACCCGTCCTGACCCGAAGGAATCGCTGTTTTTTATGCATGAACGCTGCCTGCCGTCTTAATGTTAATACTCTTCCTTTCTTTCTTTTGGTTTGGTTTGTCTTCGTTTAACTTAATTAGTTTTAATTCGCTTTGCCGAGCTGAACTAACGCGAAATTCACTACTAAAAAAGCGCTTCAACCTCATCTCAATGAATATATATCTTACGATTTCTTCATGAAAATATATATATATATATATCTGCAGCGGCAGCAAATACAAAAACCGATATTACTCGTCCTTTTGGCGAGCCTCTGATGTTGACCAGAAGCATCCTGAAGAATCCTGAGCCCAGCCTCAATGAGTCACAGACGAAACGACGAAATTTTTAATTTAATTTAATTTAATTTAATTTAATTACACTTTTTTCTTTTCCCACTAGTTGTAGTTGAAAGCCTTAAAATTAGCTCGTAATCAATGCAAATATGCAGCACAGTAATTATTACTCAATACTCAACTAATCTATATCGATACTCGACTATTGTATACCCTGTATCTTTATCTATGTCTATGTCTATATATATATAAATATTAATCGTAATTCAAGTATATTTAGCATGCAGGTAATTCGGAAATGAGCGCTACAATTAAATATGTATTTTTTAAAGTATTTTAGTATTTTATTAATGCACATCTCCTCTCTGTAATTGTGTTTGTATAATTGTTGTAAATACCACAAAAGAAACAAAAAATCCAAAGAAATAAATCAAAATATAGAAATATTTCAGTTTTAAAGAATATATTTGAGTGAGTCCAGCGAAAAACATTGAAAAATGGTTCTACATATCGAAAATCTTGGAATGCTCTCAACTTGTCTTTGTTTTCCCTTCAAACACACACACAATATTTACACTATCCAACACGCACTTTTTTACGAATATCCCAAGTCAACTGAATCCTCAAATCCTCCTCTTCTTAAAAGACTTTCAGGAATGCTCCCAACTTGTTTCCTTATCGTCGTCTATCAAATGTTCACTGTACACTGTACAACATGCACTTTTTTTATAATTCTACAAATATTTTTGCAAGTCAACTTTCTAAATTCGAATATTTAATGTACACTATCCTACAAGCATTTTTTTTCAATTATTCTATAAACTTATTGTGAGTCAAAGGAAAACTAAAATATGTTTTAGAAAATCTTTCAAGAATGCTTTTCCTACAAAATGTACACTGTACAACAAACACTTTTTTTGATAAGAATTTCTTTAATTAACTTCTCCAATTTGAAATTATTTAAGCCTTTTTACTCCACGTATGAATAACACGCACCTTTTTCCAATTCTCGAAATATTCTGTGAGTCAAGTGAAACTTTCAAAAATTGCTCTAAAAATAATGAAACTTTTTCAAGAATGCTCTAAACATTTCTCCAAAGATTACACTGAACTACACGCACTTCTTTTTATTGATTGGCAACTGGCACGGGGCGCCCAAAAGCACACACTGAAAAACACCCAAAAAACACCCAGAAAACACCCGTAAAACACCCAGAAAACACCCGTAAAACACCCGAAAAAAACACTTGCTGTCTCTTTTTTTTAGAAAACAAAAAGAAAAACAAAAAAGTGTGCTGAATGTTGCTCTGTTGCATATTTCTTTCTATACTCGTATTACTATGTCCTGCCAAAAAGGACTCTAAATGTTTTAGATTTTAATTTCTGTTTCTAGCTAAGAAGAAAAGAGTAAAAAACAAAGTGAAAAAACTTTTTCTTTTCCTTTGGTTTCTTCTATTCTATTCTTCTTTTGAGTTTTTTTAGAGCTGTAGCTGCATATAGATTACATATACCAACAAAAATCTGAACCAAACGAAATTAAATTGCAAATTTTCTTTATACATTTTTATTGCTTTTTTCGAATGAAAACTGAAACTGAAACTGAAATGGTTTTTTCGACCATAAAAAACTCATGTGTCTCTCATGTGTGTGTGTGTGTGTCTGTCGCGTTGTCCTACACTATCCAACACACTCGCTAAATGCCAACAACAACAACAACAACAACAGCACCGCACTCACCGCGCCGCCAAAAGTTGAATTTACGCATGAAATCCTTGAGCCTGGATTCGCCCGAATCCTCGGAGCTGCACGGTCAGTTCAGGAGGCGGCAGCAGCATCTGCCAGTAACAGGTGCCTCCACATCCAGCGGGTATTACCATGGCGGCTCGGGAGGCCATCTGGAGCATAGTACTCCACCGTCGAACAACAGCAGGCTGCACTGTAAGTAGCAATCCAGCAAAACCCTCCAGCCTCCTCTCCTCTCCGCCTCTACACACCAATTAAAAAACTGGAAGTTGCACCTAACCTCACAATAAATAAAGAACAAGTCGAGCTATACCTATATACTTAATGCTAACTGGTTGACCCATCAATTAGAACTCTTAACTATTCTTTACTCTGACTCTCCACGAAAAGAACACCAAAAGAAAAGCGAAGAAAAGAAAATAAAAGAAAAGCTGGAACATAGGAATAAAAATTCGAGTATCTCTTTTTAACGCTTACGTAGTTTGATTTTTTCTTTTTTTCCTGGTATTTTATTTAGAATTTTTGTAGCTTTGTTGCGTTCGTAGCTATAAAAGTAGTTAAAGAACATTGAGTTAAAATATTGAAAAATATCGAAAATATCGAAAAATATCGAAAAAATAAAGTTCCACCTCACATTCAACAGTCGCCATTAACTCTCGTCTCTCATATTTCCAGTAGTTCTCTCAAAGGCTTCAGCTATCTCTCGAGTTAAAGCACCAATTTTATTTTCCAGTTCCTGCTATATATCTCTAACTGTAACTGTATCTGTATCTGTATCTTTACCTTTATCTTTATCTGTATCTTTATCTTTATCTGTACTCGTAACTGTTTCTCGCTATATTTTGTATCTATCATTCGTGCATTCGACTAACTAACTTGTCTATCTTTTTTTTCGCCTTTCACCTGCCACAATTCCCCCTCTAACGTTGCATCCGTATATTTATTACAGCCCCGTCGAGCCCCTCGCATCCCGGACGCAAGCTTCTATATGCCACACGTGGCATGCGTGGCGGAAGCGTCGATCTACCCGATGAAATGGAAAAGTCCCAATCATCGGCCAGCACTTCGCCGTGCCTATCTCCAGTAAGACATGCCCAGGTATTCCCCCACTTTTCAGTTCATCTCCCAATTCTCTCGTATCATTTCGAGATTTCTCTATTTATCTTTGGAATATTTTCTAACCGATTTTCTAATGAAATTCTCAAGAAATCGCATCGCCTGCTGCCCACCAACTTGTACGTAATACTCTACAATTTCAAGGCTCGCCATGCCGATGAACTGGATCTGAAGGCTGGCTACAAGGTGAGCTATTAAAGATTATATTATATTATATATATTGGAAGGGAAGGGTATCTTCGGTGCTTCTCAAAGTTGATATACTCTTAGAAAGACTTCCGTCTGCTGCCTGAAAGCACAAATTAAATTTGTTGTAGCAAGCTTTGTTTATAGTTGAGTATACCTTGTTTATGCTATGTAAATACAGGGTATTAATATGCCTGGCACATATTTCTGCAAAGCGAGGAAAAAAATAAATAAAGCGCTTTGTTTAATCCGCTAAACTGTGCGTTTACCATCCACGGGAAAATCAAGAAAAAAAAGAAAAAGGAAATTCACTGAGGACAAAGGAATCAGAGGAAATTGCCTGGACAAAATCAAACAGGGGAACCCACACAGACAGAGAGACAAATAAATAATATACATATGTATTCATATGTATATGTATTTACGTGTGTGTGTGTGAATATTGTTGTGTGCATATCGCATAAGAATCCATACAGAATAGGCAAAAACAATAGGGAAAAAAACAAACTGCTTCATTTATAATGTACACAGCGCATTTTTATTATGTACACAGAGCCAGGGCAAATGGGGAAATCAGAAGGAACAAAAACAAAAAAATCGAATAAAATAGTAGAAAAGGAAGAGAAATAAAGAGTAAAATAATAGTTAGGGGATTGTGTATACACTTTCTGATTGCCATTGCGCATACGCCCCCCTAGCCGCTCGCCGCTTGCCTCTCGCCCGTGGCAAATTGTGCGAAATATTTACATATGCATTAGCCAGAGTGTCCTTGCCAGGATAAGAATAATTTTAAGACCAGATTTTAAGGCTGAGCTTTCTTTAAAGAATATTCTATAAGCATATTCTATAATCTCAAATATCTTAAGAGAACTCTTCTCTTTCTTTTTCAAAGGTGACAGTGATCGACACCTCGGATCCGGACTGGTGGAAGGGCAAGGTCCTGGGACGCGTTGGTTTTTTCCCATCCAAGTACTGTGTGCGTCTCAATGCCAACGAGAAGCCGCTCCAAGTGACACACAATCTCCAAGTATCCGATGGAGATCGTGGCGAGAATATGACCCTACTCCGAGATCAGATTGTCATACAGGTGAGTCTCCTGGCTGCTACGGGAAAGATTCTAAGTAACTCTCTTGCCCTCTGCCTCTCATTTGCACCTTCGACAGGCTGGCGATGAGGTAAATGGAATGGTTATGGTGCGCTCGGCGGATAATCGTCAGGGTTATTGCCCCATTAAATATCTGCAGGAGGTGTGACAGCCAGAAGAAGAAGAGCCGCCTGCTAAATCATCGATGCAAACGTCGCGCTCCTCTGGAGCAGGCGACAAGACCAAGCGTAGAATTAGAATAGTTGTTACAGATAATAATAGCTCCTTACCACCTTTAACCCAAGCACAGTCACAGTCACAGTCACAGTTGCAGTCATCCCCCAGTCATGAGACGAAGCGCCTGAATATCGAGTATGGCGATGGCGGCGGAGATGAGGGGTTCACCTGGGACAAGGATAAGGATATACTGATTCTCTCTGGCCGCAATAAGAACGATAAGAATTGGGAGAATTGGGAGCGGATACGTGAGCAAAAGCTAGAGAAAATGAAGAACATATGCTTCGAAAGTTATCGTCAGTCGAAGCGGGATAAGCTGTTGCTAGCCAAGCCGAAGCCAAAGCAGCTGGACTCCACCTGGTATACGGACAACATTTACTCGAATCGTTCCGATGATCTTGATGAGGATTATGTGCCCGACTGCCTCAAATACGGCACCTATAGCAATCGAATTCTCCGGGATATACACGAACAGGAGGAAGAGTCACTGCCCATGCGGGAGCGTCGCGGAGAGGGTGAAGGCTCACCTGGCTATGGATTGCAACGCTCCAAGAGCTGCAAAGAGTTTCAGTATCCCAAATCACAGAGCTGTTGCTTTGAGAGCAACGTTTTCGAACCGAGCGGTGGAGGACGAGGAGGAGAAGGAGTAGGAGGAGGAGCCACTACCACTTCCATATTGAAAAATCGCGCTGGTGTGCCAAAGTCTTATTCCTTTAGCGCTTCTACCAAGACCATGCCTTTTGATATCATCGACTATGAGCTGCCGCCCGCCTCGAATACGCGTCGGGAGAAGAGGGAGGCCTACAGACGCAGCATGAATATGCTTTATAGCAATAGTTTGGATGAGCGAACTCTGGCCCAGCATAGCTGTTGTGCTCGGGAACAGTGCACCAGTGCCCGATGCCTCCTGGATGATATCTATGCGGGTTCCAGACGATCCAGAATCCCAAATATCATTCCAACCCTGACTCGCAATGTGAGATCACCCGCGGACTGGTTGTTCGACGAGCGTGCAGAGGCGGGATCCCAGAGATTAGTTTCACGTCCTGCACAGCCTACGGTCATCTGTTGCTGTGGTTCGGAGGACTTTTGCTGTCATCGTCAGCCACAACATCATCGACTGAGCTCTAGACGATCCCCCCACTGTCCGGGACATCATCCCGCCGCCGAGGAGGAGGAACACATGCATTGCCGCTACGACACAGACCTAGAGCAGTTTATACGCGCAGAGAGGGAGCGTCTCTTACTGCAGGATAAATTCCTAGATGAAGATGAACGATATTTGGCCCAGTCCCACATGCATAGCAGTCCGGCTAGACGACATTATCAACATTATCAGCGTCCGACTCGCAGTAAATCCTTGCTGGAAGTACAGCCACCTAGTCTCTTTGATGAGGACAGCTGCTCCGATACGACTGAGGTAGATCTGGAAGATTTCAATATAGATCTCGAGAAGTACTGGGAGCAACTCGACAAGCCGCCAAGTCCCATCAATATGGATATGCGGCGTAATATGCACAGCAATCTGAAGGTTAAAAATGTTAATGTCAGATGCTATAATAATGGTCAGCCGATTGATATGCATGATCGGGAGCACGAGAGGCTAATGATCAAGAAATCTTTGCTGGAGGGCATGCCCTCACCTCCTCAGATGGACTCCAGTGGTTCGTCTTTTTTTGACCAGGCCCCCGTTACGATGCACCACCCGTCAGTCCCACGACATCATCCTCATCCGCATTCCCAATCGCATCATCATCATCTTGCTCAGGGCGCGCCAGGGCCAGCACCCACCTATGGCTATGGACATAAGGTATATCCGACTGTGGACACCCTGCCCTCGTACCAGTATAATAACTTTTACCCGGAGCATAACTCGGGGATGGGAATGGGACTGGGTGGAGTGCTCACCCAACAGCCCACAGCTGGCATACACCATGCCTCCGCTGGCGGCCATTCCGCTCTCAGTCTTATCAACAACATATTCTCCATCTATAAGCCAAACAAATACTCTCCCGAGAACTGTCAACTGAACTATGAGAGCAAACCGGAGCCCTGCAAGAAAATGAATGTGCCCAGCACTCGAAGACCACTTGGGGCCGTTTCGAGTAATACCCATGAGTATCTGCAGTCCTCCATGAAGCGTCCTCTCCTGATAAGCGCTGATCAGCCACATTTTAAGATTATACCCGAGAAGACTGGTCTTAAGATATCGCCACTGTTGGCTTACGATGAATATGGCAATGGAGGGGGAGGCGTAGTAGGAGCCGGAGGAGGGTTAGATAAATCCCATCACAGACTGAGCAGCACCGCAAGACCTTTGATGCTTCCGCACTGATGGTGCTGGACCTTTCCGTGGTATGGTAATGGTAATGGTAATTATTGTTAGTTAAGCGACTCCAAGCGACTGCCTTTAATAATATCTCCAGAACAAAAAACGAACAAAGAACAAAAATATATGAAGAACAATCCAAAAGACTCGCTCGACAAAGCAAACCCCCAAAACGCACAACTTGAACCGGTTCCAATATATTTACGGGCTCTGTTTACGGGCTAATTTGAAGTTTGTTTGAAGTGGCATCTTCCAACCCTCTCACTCCGTCGCTCCTCCTCCGAGGGATTACAGCATCAACAGATGAGGCATCTTTTCATCGTTAGTCTGACACTCAATCCAACAACCGACAACCAACAACCAACAACAACAAGAAACACCGTCACCACAACAACGACAACTGCGCCATACCATTGGAAAAATAAGTATAGCATCGCTAGAAACACGTCTACCGAATTCTGTCTTTTCTCATCAGTTTCACCAGGAAATATCCTTTAACCTTGCTCCGATTTGCACTTGGAGGACTCAGTTAAAGTCCAAATCTTTTCAAGATACTTCAAGTAGGACTGAAGTTCACTAGAGTTTGCTGTTCACAACAAATCAAATCGAATCATATTTCGGTGGCAATTTCGGTTCGGGTACGGTTCGGTCCGGTTCAGGTTCGATCCCCTGATCTTCCATTATAATGGATCAGTTTTAATTTCCTTTTTAGACTAATTAAACACAAGGATAATTCTGTGAAATTGATGCGAAAATGGAATTCGGAAAAGTAGCGGATATTTGTAGGACTTTAGGAATAGGAAAAACGAGAACTAAGGATTAGGATAAGGAACCAAGATCGAAGAACGAAGAACGAAGAAGAAGAAGAAAGCATATATATGCACACCCACACACAGAATTACACACAACACAAACACCAAACAAAATGCTTTTACTCCGCTTGAGAAAAACGCCGCATGTAAGTAGTTGATATGCAACAGAATATAAATATATATATACTATATATATATATAGATATGATATATGTACGGAATATATACTATATAAAGTACGGGTATACAATACTATACCATATATGTACCACTAATTTTTCGAGCAACTTTTAAGCAATCAGCAGCAGCGTACTCAATATACTATATATGAATATATATAGCTATATACATATATATATAAATATATATATTCATATATGTATAAAGAGATCTATAACTATATGATAGTTGTAAGACATATTCATATCCGTGTTTCACATACATTGCGCTCGTATTTAGAGTTCGAGACGAGTATCCCTATGTAATGCTCTATGTAATCCTGTCTAAAACTGTAGCAGCTAAGCAGATTTTATTACAACAACTATTTGGGTATATCGATAACGATAACTATAACGATTACGATAACTTGTTGATGATTTGAGACAAAAAATGTTTTTATTGCCACGAAATTTTTTCTATTTTTTATACCAACAACTTTGAAGCAAACTAAACATAAACATAACCGAAACGGAAACAACTTACATACTTAGAAGCTATAAATCGATAGATCGATAGATCGATTGATCGATTGTAATGGAACTTTTGAAATTTTGAAGGCTTGGACTCTATAAGTTGCGGCTTCTAGGCAACCAGAACTTAGTCTTACACAGGTCTATGCGCTTTTTACAACAAGAAAAAAACAACCACTAGATTTGTATGTAGATAAGATGAATACTACTCAGTATACTGCGAGTATTTAATGAATACTTTCGTATTATATGATTGTACTTTTATGATGTATGCGTATCTACTGGCCTTATTTATTAACAAACAAACAAACAAACAAGCAAACCAAATAAAAGGAGCAAACTAAATACTCTACTAACAAAAAGAGCTGAACCCTCAACAACAGAAACACAACCAGAAACACACAAAGACAAAGACAAAGACAGACATGAATTTATTTGAGTACTTTTGAATAGAATTAAAGTACTCACTCGATAAGGCTTTGCGTTACTTTTGTTAGTTGTTTTTTGGCGTCCAATTTTACATTGAATATATAAGTATTAAATATTGTAGGCGCGGCAGAGAGTTAGCGAGTAACGAGTAACGAGTAGCGACTAGCGAGTAACGAGTAAGAAGTAACGAGTAGGAAGAAAGGAGATAATTTAAACGCGTAAATAGTAAGGAGTAAGAAGTACCAAGTGGGGAGTAACAAGTATAAAGTAACGAGTAACGTGTAACGATTAAAGAGTAACGAGTAACGAGTAGCGAGTAACGAGTATTTGAGCAGCGTATTTTGTAGTCTGTAAGCAAAGCAAACCAAACAGTTTTAGCACCTAATTGTGCAATAAATTTTGAATTTGAATTTATTTTTAATGACTTTTGAATAAAACAAAAACAAAAAAAATGAATCAATAAAAATAAACGAGAACTAAAAACTAGAAAAATTTTATTATAGATCGTTTTCTATCCACATTGTTGTTGAACTACTTACAAAACGAAAAACAGAAAGAGAAACAGAAGAAGAAACAGAAAACAGAGAAAAACAAAGAAACACAAGCTACACATATATTATTCTAAGTGTACCCCTATGGCCTATTAGTGAATAAGTCCAGACACTAGAAATTTCTGCACCAAAAAGAAGAAAAACTAAAAGAGAGAACACATCGAGCACCCATTTAATCTATATACGATCTATATCTTTATATATATATATATATATATATATATAGACGATCAGCTAGCGAGTAAGTCAAGTGTAAAATGAATGAAGTCGATACACAGAAAAAAACGCCCAAATCTTATGAGTATGTAATTAAAAAGTAAATTTCAATAAAATACAAGAACAACATGCAAATGAAATGCTGAAATTGGCAATTAAGTAAAGTAGAAATAGACGAAATACGAATATGAATACACTAACTAAACTAAATTGAAACCTAAACTATATAAAAATAATACTAATAATACTTGTAGCCAGTAATTGTAGAGTGTAGAGCAGCTCAGCCCACAGAAATATCTAGAAATCCTTTCAGATCCTTCAGGAATTGGGCTCTCTACTCTCAACGCTTCAACATTTGTTTAGTCTGTAATATTGTTATAGTTAATCGGAGAAGCACATTAAGCATAGAGTATTCGATACGTCGGTGTAGACACGGTACACACACAGGAAAGCAGCAAGGAAACCAGAAATAGATCGATTCTACCAGTAGCTAAATATACATTTAAATACGATACATAAATACATAAAGGATACTACGAAAAAATAATAAAATTAAATAAAAAATATCAATGCAACTTACATATATCAACAAGGAATGAAAACCGAAACAAAGGCAACATTAAAGCGACAAAAGCGTAAATAAACTTAAATCAAGCAACTAAATAAAACACAAATTCAAACGAAAACAAAAACAAAACGAAAACTAAAACCAAACAAAAAAGAAACAAAGCAAACAAGAAACAAAACAAAAACAAAACAAAACTCATTTAGCACTACATGCAAATTAAATGTGAAACTTATCCCTACCTTACCTTAACCCCCTCTTCTCCCTCATCAAAGAAGTCCTTGCCATCCTTTTAATTTAACTGAATAAAAACCAAAGATGTTGAAATTCGATGTAAAAATACGATTTTATTTACTTCCTCTTCTTCTCTCCAGGACATAAATATATAATACGGTTATATTTATTATATTTATACCAGCTAATCAAGGTCTACAGGAAATTCACATCGTCCTTAACACTTTCGAATTATCCTGGGTTTTGTGTTTTTGCTAGTTTTCTTGACAGAAATTTTCCAAGTCGCTGATCCTTAGACGACCCCCATATCCTTGAATGTCAATCGATAGTTATCGTCCTTGCGATCATAACGCAAAATATCCTAGCAAAATGCGCAAGGATTTGGCCGAGTTACAACAATTTTTCTACCAAAAAAAGCACTTAAATTTTTCTAAGGGGTAGGCATAGGAAAAATGTCCTGAAAACAGTTTATCCGCTTTAAGTCAGCTGTTCCAAGGACTGCCAGGATATCATCTGGCCAAGAGATAGTCCTTGATTAGCCAGATCGGACTTTGTGATCAAAAGGACGAATGTCCTTCTGTTAGCCGAGAAAACAGGACTTTTTTGCATTCAGAAAATTGTCATTTACTCGGCCATATCCTTGCGTATCCTGACGAGTCCTGTTTTAAACTTTGAGTATTGATAAGGGCTATCAGCTGTCCAAAGGACATTCGAATCGTCCTTGCCGTTTCCGAATTATCCTTCATTTTGTATTTTCAGCCAGTTGCCTTATGCTTTTCGACTGAAATTTTCCAAGTCGATGATCCTTAGATGACCCCTATATCCTTGAATGCCAATCGTCAGTAATGGTCCTTGCGATCATAACGCAACCAGTCCCAGCAAAATGCGTCAAGATTTGGCCGAGTTAGAGCTATTTTTATACCAAAAAAAGCACTTGAAATTTTTCTAAGGGGTAGGCATAGGAAAAATGCCCAAAAAACAGTAAATCGGCTGTAACTCAGCTGTTAGAAGGACTATCATGATGTCCTTTGGCCACAAGATAGTCCTTGTATTGCCGGATCTGAATATGTAATCAAAAGGACGAATATCCTTCAGGGGGGCGAGAAATAAGGACTTTTCTGTATACACAAAATTAGCTATAACTCGGCTATATCCTTGCGCATCCTGACGAGTCCTATGTCAAACGATGCGTATTGAAAAGGACTATCATCTGGCCAAAGGACATTCAAATCGTCCTTGCCGTTTCCGAATTATCCTGCATTTTGTGTTTTCGGCCAGTTTTCTTGCGCGTTTCGACTGAAAATTTTCAAGTCGCTGATTCTTAGATAACCCCCATATTTTTGAATGCCAATCGATAGTATTGCTCCTGGCGATCATAACGCAAAAGGTCCTGGCCAAATGCGCAAGGATTTGGCCGAGTTAGCGCTTTTTGAAATCCTGCGTGCAAAGCGACTAAAAGCGAGTGCCTAAAAGTATGCAACACTTTTGTAATTTTTTTAGTCGTTTTGTTTGCTGCACCCTGTATGTACAGGGTGTGAATGATTTGGATCCCCTCTATAGAATAATATTCATTGTAGCCCCAAGAAAACACACGAATAGGTTTTGTTTTTATTGTTTTTATTAACTTTTAAATTTATATCACATTAAATTAAACATTAACAAAGATACAGAAAAGTAATATATAAGCGACTATCTCTTGTCGTTTTTACAATCAATCGTATATAATATAATTAGTTTAAAGTAATTTATTGGTAATATATAATATTTCTGGATGGGTTTATAGGATTATTAGGATTGGACGTGTCTCTTTCTTTTGGGTGTACATATCAGTTAACATAGATTCTTAGTTAGACATTTAACATATGGTTATACTTAGTGGCTAGAACTAACTAAAATTGGTTTTCTAAACTAATTGCATCAGAGTCAGTCAAAGAAGTTTGGAACCTAAAACCTAAACTACTCGAATTAATTGCCAGATACGTCAGATCCTTCTCGTTGAATCTTTCTGACGATCTGTTTGTCAGGCGGCTTAGAACTAGTTCATCGGCTGTTCTCCTGATTGTTGTTGCTGCTGTTGCTCTGCTGTTGTTGTTGCTGCCGCTGCCGCCGCCGCTGCTGCTGCTGCTGCTGCTGCCGCTGCTGTTGTACTTGCCACAACGCCGTCAAGTGCGTTTAATGTGTTGCTGCTGGCTGCCTTCTGATTGGGAAATAGCACCGAATAAGCTGGCGGCGGATCCAGTTCCTCATAATTTGGAGGCGATGTGGCACCTGTGGCACCATCCACGCCTGCCCCATTGGCGGCAGCCAGCGCCGCCTCCCTCTCATTATTCACGGCGTGCTGCGAGGCGGATGCTGCAAATGAACGTATGGATTGAATGTGAGAGCTCAAGCGACAACAGGAAACTGTTGCAACGTTGCCAGTTGCAACAGTCAACAGGTAAGAGGCAAGTTAATAGAAAATAAATTTGAAAAAGGAGTTAGACACAGACACAGAGACAGTTAATTTTATATAAATGCGGGCAGATCAGGATGCAAGGATAAGGTTGATGCGGGGGAGTACAAAACGAAATAAAGCAAAACAAAACAAAAGAAAACAATGAAATATAATAAAATATCTTTCAAATTGCATATTTAAAAAGTATCTTTAAATTAAATTCTAGACGAAAATTATCTCTCCCACCAAACACCAAAGCAAGCATGCTCTTCTAGTCGTGAATGCTCGACTAGCAGATACTCTGTACCCAAGTTTGATTCTCTTTTCAAATGCTATGCTTATCAGATCAATTTCGCACTCTTCTGGAAAAAGGTTACATTAATTTAAATACATTAATATACCCCATTGCCCATTCGCGTGCAGAGTATGGCAAACACAGAAAAAGTAAGCAGAACAAACGAAGAAACGAAGCAGAACTCACATAAATATAAATGTCTCTGTCTTACTTGGTCTACTTGGACTACTTGGACTACTTGGGGACTACTTTGGGCTAGAGAAGTGTGCAATTGAACGTACCCCAAAGGCCGCAGATGAGAAGAGCGCCGCCGCAGAGGAGCATGCCGAGCATTAGGTAGCCCCAAGGACCGTATTTGGATAGATCTGAGTGGAGGCCGGAGCGAGTTGAGTTGCGACGGGTGAATCCGCTGCCGTGTGTCTCCATGGTGGCATTATCCTGTGACTTTATATCCGTTTCCGGCGTCTGGCCGGAAATAGCATTGGGTGAGCCGCCATTAGCCCCCTCGCTGCTTGGCTTTTTCATGTCTTTGGTATGCACTTTGCGCAGCTGAGTGGTCGAATTTGAACTGGAACTGGAGTTTGAGTTGGTTCCAATTGAATCATTGCTGCTGCCGCTGCCACTGCTGCTGCTGTTGCTGGGATTCTGTGGCAGATCTTCAGGTGCTGTGGGCGCATCGTTGGCAAATAGATTTCGTATTACCTCCAGGGCAAATTGTTCGAACAAGTCAGACTCCAGCGCCGAGGGCAATGTCCCAGCGCCAGGACGACGCTGCTTATAGCACAGCTCATAGTCCTCATCGCTGTCATACTCATTGCTATAAGGACAATGCCTGATGCCGTCGCAGGCCAGCTCCTTCGAGATGCACAGTATGGGTTCGTCCCTGAAAACAGTTTTCAAATGGTTACTCTCCGTATTCGAATGATGAGCATGTAATTTCACACTGCTTCCTTGCTTACCCAATTTTCAAGCACTGATGCCTGCTCGCATCCTTGCACTGTTCTCCCTTGCCCAGCACAGTGATCATCAGCTTGGATTTCAACGAGTGATCTCCATGCTCCCAGACAATCTTCACCCGGCCGTGGAACAGGCGCACTGGATCCTCCATTTCCGAAGCTGTATCCTCCAGCTGGCAAGGATCTACGCGCCATTGTGCCGTGTGTGGATCCAATGAACTGAACTGCAATGAAGAATACAATAATATTATTATATATTTTTGGATAAGTCATTCGAAAACATGTTCAATCCCTTTACCTTTTATCGAGTTCTACTTTTAATTTGTTACTATAATATTCGGCTGCGCTTGCGCAAACAATTTACGTGCTCCAAATATTAAAATAATATTAAACTAGTCGGGGAAAACTACTTTCAGCACGCCGAAGATGAGATACCCTATGTTCCTATGGTAGCTATATGCTATAGTGGACCGATCTTCATTTAAACAACAACTCTTAAACGATCCAGCCGGATCCGACATATAGGATGGCGTGTCTTGTAACAAAATCATAATACCTTCTGGAAGAGTATACAAAGGGGAGAAGAAGAAGCCGAGCAACTGGGAAATAATAAAAAGCACTCAAATCTTTTCACGCCCACAAACAAAGCTTCTAACGTGATATAAATTATTTAAATAAATAAAAGATGAAAAAACGTGCACAATAAACGATCAACTGCGAATACATTTCGGATATTTCGGCATGTGAAACAACAAAAACAACAACAATAACAACAATAAAAATAATACCAAATTAAATATTTACGCTGGAAAAATACGCGACTCAAAGAATGCTTTTAGATTTTAGCACATGTCGAAATGGATCGGGAGTACTACGAGAGAATACTACGAGGTATGCTCTATTTGTATGATAATAAATGCAAAAATAAACCCATTTCAGGTATTCTGTTAACATAAATATAGGGTATATTGCGCTGAATAATTAAGTTTCGATTAATTAGAAAGAGTTCAATAATATTATTGTTGGCTAGGATTAATTGTTTACTTGTTAACTGTTTGTTGACGGCGCCTATTAAAACGTGTTTATAGGGCCAAGTTCAATACCTGAAACTGAATTCAGCAGAAAGAATAATCAATAATTAATTAGGAATCAGGTGTGTCTATTTGCCTGAACTTCAATGTGCCTTCAATTAATTCAGTTACCTCCATACCAAAGCACTAATCAATAGTTATTTTTTAAGTGCATCTCTCGTAGTGGTTGTTGTTGTTGTTGTTGTTGTGATATGCGATAGTTCTACGTACTCCTATTTATTTTTCCTGTTTTTATTTTTCATTTATTTTTTGCTGTTTTTCTCATTAAGAAAAAGCTGGAAATTGTGACAAAACATTTGCATGTGCAGCGCGAGAACAAAGGAACCATTTATAGACGACTGCACTATGGAATACCTATGCAAATCCATATAAACAGATATATATTATATATATATATATTTATAGTTGTATCTGTTAAACAGATATTCTACCTCTTGACATCCTCCAAAAGCGAAACGCAGTTAGATTTTTATAGCCGCTGACTGTCCACGTTCTGCCTGTCAACTATTCCGTCAGTCAGTCAGTCAGTCAGGCAGTCAGTCCATCAACTATTTAATCAGCCATTCAATCATTCATTCAGCTGGCAGTCCGGCTGTCCGCCAGTCCGCCAATCCCTGTAGTATTTATGGCATCACAACTGAAAGTGTTGTCTGTCCGTCCGTCTGTCTGTCGGTTTATGTTTTGCTTTTGCTTTTGGTTTTGGTTCGAATCGCGTCGTTTCGCGTCGCATTTTGTTTCGATTCGTTTTCCTGGCCAAATGAGACAAACGTGTTTCAAATACAAAATACAAAAATAAATCTCAGAACTCAGGCAAACTGTTCGCACCGCAGCGCAGCGCATCGCATCGCATCGCATGGGGCGCGCTTATGCAAATCGCACGCGATTGGAATATGTGTCGCATAGGTGGCGTCTCTGAGAAGCTCGCAATTGGTTCTACAGGTACACTGAGAAAATTAGAATCTAATACTGAAATATACCCTAGGAGATAAGAAGAGGTATTTTCATAAGAGAGATTTTGTTCCATCTCTGGTTTAGTTCTCCTCCCGTTCCTCCCGTTCCATCTTTAGTTTGTATCTTTTGGAGGGAAATCAATTATTTTGTATATAAAATGTTGCTTCTTTTTTGACAGTGTACACATATTATCGACTATCGACTATCGAATAAACGGGCAGGTGTAGAATCAGCTGAAACAGTCGAGTAATGGGAAACTGCGGCAAAGAGTTATCTATAATTCAGTTAGTTCAGCTCAATGCCAGCCTCAAGCCTCATAAGTTGCTGTAGTCTATTGAATGATTAAGTTGACAACAAAATTGTTATTAACTGCATTCTGGGGCCGCGTAATTGGAGACAATTTGAGATGTCATAATGCCTAGTGAAAACCACAATGCAACCTAAATAAATATTAAATAATACGAGAAACGAAAACTGGCAATAGGCGAAAGTAGTTGACCATAGAGAAACCTTCCAAGTCTCCAAGTGTCACAGCCTCAAAAGGTAGAGTATTACTCGCATTTGGCTCTGGAGAATCGCTTGGTTTCTGGGCTCTTTTGGCCACAGTTCTCTCCGATTCACAGCTCTGTTTTTCCAAGGGCCATTCAATGCTACAATCTTAACCTCAAATCTCACACTTTTCGGTGGTCGTCACGCATGCTTGAACAAGAGACACAGATACAGACACAGATACAGATACAGACAGAGATATTTATATACTCAGATACAGATACATAGTTAGATATAGTATCGAGAGATATACACACAAATCAAAGTCAAAAATTTAGAATTTGATGGTCAGCCAAAAGCAAAAAGCAAACGAAAGGTGCCACAAATGTCGAACCAACTCCAAAAAACCTTCGGATGAATATATG
Organism: Drosophila repletoides; assembly: GCA_018150835.1. Lineage (NCBI taxonomy): Eukaryota > Metazoa > Arthropoda > Insecta > Diptera > Drosophilidae > Drosophila > Drosophila repletoides. The sequence continues at coordinate 885,596 of JAECWQ010000089.1, forward strand.
AAATATTCAAGAGGTGTGGATTATAATTGGGGAATAAATACCAAATGGAATTAATCAATTCTGGCATCACTTAACTATTATTCGGAGTGTTAAATACTTCTTGAAGGTTTCAAAGGAAAGTCTAACTAATAATCGATTCTCGTCTTTCAGCAGTAAAGGAACTTTGGGCCTGTAGAATTATTATGCTTCTAGTCAAATAACTGGTTCAACTTACGATGTTCAGGGGGCAGGTGCGTCCCGCAAGGATTCCGGCAGTGGAATTAAGTCGGTTAATCAGAGACGTCGAGGAGGAGGTTCCAGCAGGTGAGCTCTGTGCTCTCGACTGCGACTGTGGATTCACCGTGCTGATGCTGGAACCGGAACCGGAACTGAAACTGGAACCGGCGCTATCCTTCTCCGAGTGCTGATTGTGTCTCAGCTTGGGCAGAATGAGACGCACAATAAAACCGTAACTAGGTGGAGCACTCAGTATCCGGGAACAGGAGGCGTGCTGGGCTCCATAGCTGCCCGGCTTCAGCTCAATAATGAGACTAGATTCCTTGCCTTCACTCTCGATGAAATGCTCTTGCTGAACGCTGCACAGTGGCTTAAATGTCGGATGCGACAGCAGATCACCTGTGAAAATATCAAAGTTACTTTTAGCCAAGATATATATAGATAATGAATGAATTAATCAATTAATTTAGTGCACATAAATAATATAAGTCATGACGTGTTAAAACGTGAATAAATAAATCAAACTCTCATTGAATATTTTCCTATGAGTAAAAGTTTTTTCTACTAAGTAGAGCACGCTGGGAAGCTGTGAAGCAAATTTACAGAGTGCTGCTAATTTCCAGGGTATACAGTGCAGCAAAAGCTGTCTAAAGCATAATAATAACCACGGCAGACAAGCCCAAACGGAGAGTAGCTGGGAAGAAAACCAAAATCTTAAACAACTCACTAAAAATAGATCTGAAATTGACCAGGCTGAGGCATATTGAGACATTGATATGTCATCTAAATTTTGTTATACCAAACGGGTAGAGTGAAACTTATGTAAGTAACATTTATGACATTCTGAAATTCAATTAATTTGATATATTTTATAATTGAATAACTGGCGATACCTACGATGAAGGCGGCACAGCTCGTCCAGAGACGAATTGAGTCGAGTCCGAGGCGAGGCGAGGCGAGTAGAGTCGAGTCTCAGCTCAATTATTTTGCACTCGCACTCGAACTTTGCGCAGCAGAGGTTAAAGATACTAATGCATATACATAGATAAATACACACAGATAAAGATACACACACACAAACAGCACTAGTTAAATTAATAAAGCACACACATGATACTACTACACTCGGTGGCTGTTTTATTGTTATACCCCGCATCCATTGAAAATGGTTAAAAGAAGCTTATATACTCATGCAAGTGTATGGTGTATGCACTCTAAGGTGTTCGGTGAATATATATATTCTCGATCAGCATTCATCAAAGAGACATCAGATACATATCTGCAACACCTTTCAGTAAAGAGGTGATCCCATCTCAGCGAAGATTAGACTAAGAGATACTTTAGTATCTATCCATTTAGTACGAAGAATAAGATACATTTTTGTAATGATGCAGATTTTCACTTGTAAATATCACCTTTACAGAGTATCTGTCAGTCGAGTGTTTCTCTTAGGCTCAAGTTAAATATTTACATTGTGCTGCCAGTTGTCGATTTAGTGCCATATTCCATAGGAAAACTACTTTTGCATTATATTCTGGGTCACTGACTCACACGCACACACACACACATATAGAGTCATATGTGGGAGCTTATTATTGCTGCAACATTTTATTATACGATCCCCTCGCCCCCCCTCTCAGTCCACAAGTTGCCGTCTTGTGCAATTGCCGCCGCATTTGGGCTATTAAAATTTTATTCGCCTTCGCGAGTGCAAAAACAATTTGCATTTGGTTTTTCTGGGCGCACACACATCTATGAGTATGTGTGTGTGCGAGTGTGCGAGTGTGAGTGCAATTTAGCAGCTAATTCCCATTTGTTGAACTTGACATTAATAGGAATAATAACAGTGGCTGCTGACACGTGCTGCCTGCACTTTAATAAAATTGCTCATACGACGCGTAGAATGTTTTTTGGGGGAGCTCCTGAAACTGCACTTAAAAATGCATTTATGCACTGCAATTGTAATGGTAGTCGTAATTGTAATTGTAATTGTAATTGTAATCGTAATTGTGATTGCGATTGTTCTACACACAAGTGTTTATTATTATTAATTAATTCCATTTCTTGTGCATTTGACACTGCTGCGCATTTCCAGCTGCAGTTGGGGTGGATCAATAGAGTGGCCAATAAATTACGAGTCTATTCATTAATGGGCGAGGTTAGGCCACCAAAAACTATACAAAAAATGGAGTCCTATCAAAATGTATTTTTATGCATCACTAAATAATTCCGAATAAATAATATTTCAAGAATTAACTGAGTTCCACTTATTATCCACAGAACAGCAGAGGGACCAGAAGCAGGAGCAGAACCTGGGCTGTCCACGGAGTGCATCTTGAAAAGCAACCCACAATTATTATTTATATAAAAAATCTATTTAAATTCTGTATTTATTCAAACAAAAATAGATTGCAAAATAAAAATAAAGTATCTAATTATTGCTCAATTTATTTTCATTTATTGAAGTAAGCAGCAATGTGGAATGGGAACCGTTAATACAGATAGAGAGATAAATAGTTATGCTTGAAACAATTTCCAATTGAATCTGGCTTATTGTATTAGCCATAATTCAGGAAATTCTAGTGATTATACTCACTTAATATACTCTTCTTTTGCTCTACTATTTTGGCCTGTAACTATTTATGCCGGCAGTCAAGTGCTGTCTGACGTATAAATTGAGCCATAAAGCATCATTTAAACCCATTAGCACCATAAAACAATGGGGTTTAGTACATTTTTTATATTTATTTTAATATATATTTTGTATTTTGTATTTTAACTTTTTTGTTTGTGACTGGCTGGCAGCTATATAAAAGTCGAGGCTTATGCCACTGAACTCCCAGCTTCAGTTACAGCTTTAGCTAATTGGGTTAAAAGCACGCTCGCACACACTCACACACACACGCAGACATACAACAAACACACTCATTAAACGTATAACAAGTTAAACAAGTGTGCTCTAGTCGAGAGTGCACGACTAGCAGATACTCTGTACTCCCAGACTTTATTTTACAATCGTGAAGCTGCTTTGTTGATTGTTTCTGCATTTCTCATTGAGAATCTATGCCAATTATTCTCGTCAGCCTGTTACATAGGTTTATATAGACCAAAAATACCTTCGTTTTAGCCATTCTTAATGGGTATGCAGAGTATAATGAATGTTGTGCTTGGCTGCAGCAACTGAGGAGAGAGGCGCATTAAGTGAGATGTGTGCTTGAAAGCGGAAGGGAGAAAGGGGAACGGGGACGGGCAGCGGGGAAAGGGGAACAGAGGTTAAAAGTGGAGCCAAAAGCAAACTCAGCGAACCAGGCAAAGAAAAGGGCTATAATTTCACTTGATTTTTCGCCATAAATGTGCCGTTAATAATTTGTCTCAATTTCTAGAGCAGAACATGAATAGTTAGTTGCTTGTTTCTCTCTACCATTTTAATTCCACTTTATTTCTGTTTCTCTATTTCCAATTTTTACCATTTTTGTTTTTCACTTTTTTTTTTTTTGTGATTTTTGGAAAGTCAAAGTTGTAATTTACTGTTAGAATCTCTCATTTATATGCCACATGCCGCATGCCGCATGCCACATGGGAGTATCTCGGCTCAAATACTCGGCAGCTCGTATCTATGCAAATGCAAATGTGGATGTAAATGTAAATGTAAATGCTGCTTAAAATACAAATAAACAAACTAAAAACTAAATAAAACATTTCAATTTGTTTTCTAGTACTATTTACCTTTAAATTTGTTTGTATTTTTAGACAGAAGGTCAGCAGCAGCAGCAGCAGCAGCAGAGGCAGCAGCAGCAGCATTACAAAGCTGCGTTTACAGCAACTTAAATATTTGTTCGCCTGTATACTGACCATATCTGAGAAACGGCTTAAACACTCGGAGAAAAACTCAAGAATTTTGTAAGAAAACCTCGTTAAAACTTGCCCAACAGTCGTATTTCCCAAGTGGAGTACGAAAGCCCCATTAAAATTTGTTTTATCCACAATATTTCTGGTGTATTCCACTCAATTTGATATTGCCATTTAAAAGCAATATTTAAGTTGGAATTATTAATGGACTTATTAATATTAACTTTATACTTTGTTCTCAATTCCTTCTTCTCAATTGTCAACTCAAGAGTTATTTTTTGCAGTGTAGGTGGCGGTCAGTGGCAAAGGGCTAAACTCAATGGCTGGGCAGTCAATGTTGATCTACAGGTGCCTATAATGAGTCCATACACAAACTCGCACAACAAGTACTTACACACACAAGGTGTGTGCCAGTGTGTGTGTGTGTGTGTGAGTGTGAGTGTGAGTGTGAGTGTGTGTAGAGGGGCACTTGGTACGCATTCAGTTTTCAGTTCTGGCCTTGTTGTCAGTTGGACAGCCGGACAGCCAGCGGGCCAGTTGGTTTGCTTTGTTTTGTTTGGGCCTGGCCTGAACCTGTGCACTCGTGTGTTAAGGGTCCCCCCTTATGCGTGCTCTCCAGAGTGCTTCGATGCAGATTGTCAAGCATCTGTTTCGAGTGCCTGTGTTGGGCATTGCAAATTTCTGTGGCATTCTCCATGCTGCATGCTGCATGCTGCATTCTCCATTCTGCATGTTGCAGGCTCACTCATCATAATTACGCACAGTTGCATACGAAAATAAAAATGGAAGCAAGCTCAGAACGAGTATCCCCCACTAGAAAATACTCTGCGATCTTCTTGATGCTACACTGTGGAATACATCGATACAAATTTCGATCAATCTTTCAACTTCTTTCTAAACTAGAACTAAACCTTATTGGGAATTGATGATTTCTAACTCCGATTGGGAGATAACTCTTGTGCCCTTTTACCAGCAACCGAATTTAATATACTCTTTGAGGGGCTTTTCAATGGGTACAGAGTACAAATAGCGTAGCGACCACAGCTCACTCGAAATAAAAAAGTTGTTGTTAAAAAATTACACAACACATATACACAGAAACGAACAAACACACAAACACAGAAACACACATAGAGAAAAGGGGGCCACTTGACGCACAAACAGCTACAAAAAAGCGATGAGTGTAGTTTTGTTTTTATTTGCCAACTGAAAATTGGGTCAACTATCAAAGTCAGAATTGTAAGGGTTAAGCACCAGGCCCTCTTCCCCCTAAAGCCCATCTCTCTTCCCCTCTCTCTCTCCCTCTCTCTCTCTCTCTGTCTCTCTCTCTTTCTATCTCTCTTTCTGTTTTCACTGACAATTCCCGTTGGCCAATTTTGCTTATGGGTCAAGCGAGTGTGTTCTGCCCCTTCTTTTTCTTGGCTTGTTACAGTTGTTGTTGTTGTTGTTCTTCTGGCTGTTGTCGCTGTGCCGTTGTCTATTTACACAGCAGCAACTAACTAAATAAAATAAATTCTAGTATAAACAAGAAAGAATGCCCAATCCAGAACGCACCGAACATTCAAGTACCCTTCTCTCCTCCTCGTCCAGTTATAAAAAATATTAACAAATACAAAACAACTACAAATCAATAAAAAACATATCTATGGTTGCCTTCTACATGATGCGATCCCAAGAAAAAAAGGATATCTCTCAGATAAATTTTATTCCAAAGTTCTAATGAAAGATCTTAATGGTGTGCACAGCTCATGAGTTGATTATTATACCCATTTGCAGGGTATAAAAACAAGACTACAACTTGGAGCAACAGCAAAGAACTTGACACGCATACAACTCCAACTGTTTGTTGCTGCTGTTGCAGTTGCTGTTGCTGATGTTGCTGTTGCTGCTTGTCTTTGCGTGCAACAGCAACAGTTTTATTGCAGCCAGTCTAACGGCAACTGTTGCTGTGAGTCTCAGTTTGCCAACAGCAGCGTGACCGAGCTTTGTAGCCGGTTCACCACTCACACACAAACACCGCTGGGCATCCCAATAGAACCTGCTGGTCAAAACATTTTCTTTAATTACGTTTTATGTGCAAAATAAACATAAATATTGCAAGGTCATGCTATTGTGCCTTCTCCTAGCATGCCTTTCGGCACATGTGTGACTAGTGGTAGAAGTACATTTCGCATGCATGCGATTTCCTACTGGGTTCGCTGCCTGCTGCCTGCTGCCTTCTAACGGTCGCATGCATAAATCAAGGCGGCCATTTTAGCAATTAGCAAAAAAAAATTACCAGCATAGTAAAGGCTTTATCTCTCTCTCTGCCTGTGTGTGTGTGAGTGTGTGTGTGTGTGTGTAGTTTGCACCAATTTAGATAGTGCGGCTGATGGGCGTGGGGCGTGGCAACTGATGCTGCTGCTGCTGCTGCAGAAAAAATAAAAAATTCAGAGCAACATCTTCAAGTGTCGCCATTTTTAGCTAGACAGAAATAGAGAGAGCGCGAGACAGAGAGAGAGAGAACTAAGGCAAAGCAGATAACGGTCAATTTGCATTTTAATTGAGCGCACATCTGGATACACACATACACACACACACATAGATAAAGCTGTATCTCTCTCTTCTCCTCCTACTCTCACGGTTCCTTCTGTTCTTTCCTGTTTCTATGGGAGGCGACGGGGGCGGGGACTGGTGGCGTGAGTATTGCACCTAATTGAACTCTTATGACATCAACAGATCAAAAGCTTTCAGACCGAAAGCCCGAGGTGCGACGACTTCTTGTTTTTGTTTTTGTTTTTTTCTTGCTTCTAGCTTGTTTTTGTTGTTTGTTCTTTTATTTTTTTTATAAGTAAATTGATTCAGCAACCGGTTTGCATATGTTTTTTTCTTTTATTATCGAACAGATATCTGGCAGCTTCTAGTGATTTTTTCTTTGGCTAACTAAATCAACTAACTTGGCTATCTTAATTGAAATTCATTTTAATTGAAATACTTTGGGGAACTTCTTCACAGATGCAATTGGCATATTCCCTTCTGAGATGGAGGAACGAATTAATCTTAAAAGTTCAACGGAACCGCCTTAAAAGCGGCGCTGGTTAACAGTGTCAGCGGAAAGAGGATGAGCAAAGAGAGAGGAGGAAGAGTGAGGAGCGAGTGGGCGTGTGTGGAAGGGGGTAACGGTAAGTGACGTCGCTGCCTTTTGTTCTTTGCCCGTTAACTGTACTATTTCAATGACAATGAGGTCGCAAGAGCATTTTATGCAGCTGTCTGCCTCTTCTTCTTTTGCTCCTTTTATTTTTTATGTAAATAAATAAATATTTTTTTTAATTTTTGTCTTGTTTCCGCGTGTATTTACGTGATTTTTATTGTTAATATTATTACATCTAGTGATTCACAGCTTGAGCGAATAATGAAGAGAAAGAGTGCGAGAAACCAGAAGAAACAATTAAAGAACTAGCAAAGCCTTCTTTATAGCCATCTGTAAGTCTGGCAACAACAACGGCCACAATAAGAATATTAACCAAATCACAAGTCAGTAAACACACAGAAAAAATATGAAAAACAACAGCAACAAAAGTAGATATAAAAATATAAATAAATAAGTCATAAAAACCATGTGCACAAATGAAAAAAAAAAAAAAAAAATAAAGAAAAAAGATCGAGACTCGCGAGTTTCGTAGCGACCAACCGGTTTACGGTTCACATTCACAAATTGTCGCCAGAAAAAATACAGAAAAGACGAAAAACCAAGCGTGAATGACAGTGGTTCACATCACACAATAATTTTGATTAAATAAGCATAAAGATAATGCCAAGCAACTAATAAAAAAAAACTAAAGAGCATGTCTCGAAATAAGGCAGAAAAAAAGTAAAGGCAGTCTAAGATTTCGGCTAGAAAAAAGCCAAAAAAAATAGATTGCTGGGGAAGCACCCAAGTAAGAGTGTCTTAAGAGTCCACATGCTCAATAGATACAGTGAAGGCTGCGTAATTAGAATACCTTCGTCATAAATTTAATTTAATATCAAGAAATAAAATAATGAGATCAGCGTATGACTAATAAAAAAAAAGAGAAAAATAATTTTAGAGGCTGCTTTAGAACTTAAAGCGCAGAGTTTCCTTGTGAACTTACATTTGTCTCAACTAATATGATTAATTTGCTTGATATATTTCTTCAGTCGAATAACGAATTCAAGTGGTTCTAATTAACGCGCCTTCACTGTGATAGTTACTTTTTTTTTAAGGTTAAAGTTAAATATCTTAAAAGACTTTAACAAAAGAAAATAGCATAAAAAGAAAAACAAAATCTGACTTACCAAAGGAAACCGCAGCACTTTGAACAATGGCAGCGCTGGCGGCGAGGAGGGTGATGAGCGCCCAGGCGCTATAAATATGTAAAATGGCATATCTGCCAACAGCTGCGCTTGCGCCGGCGCTGACGTTTACGCTAGCGCAGCGTCGACTTTGACGCTGGCGCACGCAGCTGACGCAAATGTTCGCAGTCGCAGCAGCCGCCATTTTCTGTCTGGGATGTCTTAAGTTTCAGTTATTTTTTAGTTGTTTTAAAACGGTTTTTTTTTTTTTATGTGGTTCGATTTTAGCTTCACTTTTCTTTTGCGCTCGTATTTCCTTTATTCGCTTTTAGCTCTTTCCTTCTTTCTTACATTTTTCAGTTTTCACTCAATTACATAACGCACACACAATTCTATACAGATTAATTAACGTTTACGTTTCACAAAACATTTAAATATATTCAAAAATTCCGAATCGAATGTTAATGCACTCGCGCGCGCCCTTTTTCGGTCTGAGACGCTCTGCGCCACCCTCGACGCTCGGCTCGGCTCGACTCTCTCGACTACGCACTGCTGCTGGGGGTGGGGGAGTGACCCAATGACAACTTACTGATGCTGCTTGCGACTTGCTGCGACGAATGATCGAACCGAACTGAGCGCAGCTTTCAAACGAAGAGTCCGTCGATGCTTCGTGATCGAGCATTACGCCAGTGCTGGCAGCGCTTAATGGCTCTCCCGCTAGAACTAGCTTCTTTTTTACGACAGTTTAGCTTGCTTGCCGTTTCGCGGCTGCCAACACATAGTATTCAACTTTATTTGCATAGATATATTTAATTTTATTTCATCTTTGATTTGTATTCATATCTTTTGTTCGTTTGCATCTCATATTTCAGCCTTTTTTATTGGCTTTATAGCTAATATCACTGCTAAGCTCAGCTCAACTCGCTCTCTTTACTCTTTCGTTCTGACACTCTTAAATTACTCGTAAGCAAAGTAAAGCTGCTCGTAACATTGCCAGACAACAACTGTAACGTTACAAATCAGCTAACAAAGCAGAAGAAGAAGAAGCAAAACACAAATAGGAGAAATCGAAAATCTGTTCGCACACCAATAAAGTCCAAGCTCAAGCGCTCCTTCTGCCTAACCTCCTATCCTCCTCCTTCAATTCTCTTCCTCTCCTCCTTCCACCTTTTGCGTTTGCAATCAGTGCAATGCTTCTGACTCATAAAGCTTACGGTGTCAAACGGATTTTTGCATTTTTATTTGTTGTTGTTTTTCTCTCTTGTTATTGCTGTTCTTGTTGTTGTTGTTGTTGTTGGTTTGGGGGCTTTTGGTCTTGGGCTCTGTAACCCAATTTTAAAACGAGTCGCAGAATACAACAACAGCAAAAAAGCTCAACGAACAACAACAACTACAACAAAAACAAATACAGAATACATACGGAAAGCAGAATACGAAAATTACAGCAAAAGGCGTTGTAAGAAATCGAAAACAGTTCAAACAACAACATGTCTGTGCACGTTCGTATGCATAAATGACCCAGTAGAATTCAGCTAGAAAATTCACCCTTTAACCTTTTTATTTAACATATTTTAATACATATTTAAGCAAGGCAATTACAAGCCATGAATTGCGCCTTCTGAAGTAGCCTTTGGCATATATTGGGAAATGGAAATGGAAATCAGAAAGGAAACTTTTCTTTCAGTGGAAAGTCTGCAGATTTTCCTACTGGGTCTACACATATTTTGGTGTAACATACACACATACATATGCTCGGCTCGCCTTGAGGGATAAGCAGAAATACGAGTCCAATTTACTTGATTTTTTTACCACAGAAGTTCTACGTAATATTGAGAATATAGGAGGAGGCTTAAGAGAAGCCTCATCAGATATTATATTACATGAAATGAGCTTCGCGAGGGGATTTAATTATCCAAAATTGATTGCTAATTTTTGGTCCACTAAATGTGATAATTTTTCAACGCTAATTAAGTTTCTAAATTTAGCAGCAGACAAAAAAATATAAGTTAAAAAACTAGTTAAAAAACAACAAAATATTCCCAGAAATAGCTGTTTAGTTTGTGGCTTTACTTTGAAACTAACCAACGAAATTTGAGCTGTTTACTTTATTAATGAATAACGAAATATCTGCTAAATTGGATAGAATTAGAGATTTCCGGATTTCATTTTCCAAATCCCTCAAATACTTTCTTTTGAGATAGTCTTCGGATCTATCTGGAATATCTGGCATATCCTGCTAGCTCAAGAGCTGAGAGAATACTTAGCTTAGCAACAGACAGGCAGAAAAGGACAGACGGCTAATCGTCCTTACCAACAAGATCGAAGATGCCTCCAAAGCTGACTAAGGTTGCCACGTTGGATTTCCCTCTGGGAAAACTGCTAAATTTGATTTTTCAGTTCATATTTAGCTTGAAGAGTCAACTGATGAAATGTTAACCCGTAGAAACGATCGAACATTGCATAAGGGAGAGGAAGAAGAAGACAGCCAGAGCTGGAGTTACACCTTTACATACCTGTGAGTGTATTTTTGCCTTTGTGTGTGTGTGTGTGTGTGCGTGCTTATTTTTATGCTGTTGTTGACTCGATCCGGCAACGTCAACAACGTCAACAACAACAAGAAAACAACAATAACAACTACGAGTATTACAGCCGGTATTTTCAGTTTGTAATAAAAAAAAATAATGACAAAAAACCAGGCCTCATTTATGCGCTGCATTTTTAGTTGTTGTTGTTGTTTGTTATCGACTTTTTTGGTTGTTGCGGCCACTGTTGTTGTTGTTGTTGTTGCTGTTTGTTTTGGTGTCTGGCCAAGCTGTTGCGGTTGCCGTTGCCGTTGCCGCTGTTGTTGTTGCTGTTGTTGTAGTTGTTGCTGTGCAGCTTTTGCGCTAAAAATAAACTGCATGTAATTATAGCAGCGACTTGTTGCACTCGCGCACACACACGCACACACACACACACACACACACACACACACGCGTTCGCACATGGACTGCATGCAGCCATATCCAAAAGAGCGAACGTAAGAGTGACGTCTTCAAAGAGAGCGGGAAATACACGCAGAGAGACTGCGAGAGCAGGCTTAGGCTCAGGTGAGGTGTTGTTGTTAATGATGCGTGCTCTCTTTAAATGCTGTTTGGTCACGTCGTCCAATGGACCAAGCTTGATGGGTCACGTATGCGCACAAGATTAACATTAACTACTGCTGTTAACTGCTTGTTGCTGTCCTGTTATCGACTTGCACACACGCACACACACACACGCACACACAGACACAGTTGGTAATCTTTGTTAACCTTGGCCTAAAGAAATATTACACCAAACTGAACAGCAACCAGCTCTTAGACTAAAGCTCTCAATTATAACCAAGAAGTGGCTAGCAAAGAGCTTTAAGCTCAACTTAGCTAAGACAGCAACCCACATAGCCGAGACACTGTTAAGAGAGTGTTTGACTGTTAATGCTAACAGCGCGCTGTAATTTAATCTTGTTTAACATTTTTTTAATGTTTTTATTTTATTGTTCACGTAAATTAACTTAAATTATGATAAACATCAGAATATTTACAACATTGAAATACTACGAGAAGGAATAATGCATGCGCTGTGAATGACCCGTTCTTTTTTTGTTTTTTTCTAAGAAAATAGAGGAAAAAGAGGGATAGTTTTTTTAACAGAATCTTTTAGGTCGATTTTTTAAATGGCATGTGATGATTTTTTACGGCAACAACAAAGAGAGCAAAGAGAGACAGTTTATCTGCGACGCAAATGCATCATCGTCTCTAGAGAGCTCTGATCCAGTGTGGCCGCATGCTCCAAGTCCTCGCTGCTCGCATTCTCTTCGGCCACACTGACAAATGTGCTCGACAGCTCGCCGTTCAGCCTGTTCACGCCCCCCGTCGCAATGTCGTACATGTAAATCTCCTGTTCCGACGAATCGCTGGCTCTGTAAAGAGGGAAATGATAATAATTTGATGCTTGATACCCTTTCTCCCCCTGTGAGGAATTACTTACTTGGCCACCAGAAGCACCACCGACTGCAGTTCGATATCCGTTCGGGATTCCTTTTCGAGCCAACGCTTGAAGTTGTCCTTGGTGGGTTTCTTCACCAGAGTTTTGACAAGTTCTCCACCCAAAAATTTGACTTCTTTGCTGTCGACGCTGCTGCTGCGGGCCTCGCTGGATTGCGGCTGTGGCTGTGGCTGAGCCTCAACTGGAGCTAGAACCACAACGCTGACAATCTTCTTATCCCGCAGCTCATCGCTGTCGGGTATGGGGAACTGTGCTCCATTTATTTTCAACGGAAGATAGCGATTATATTGTTGGCGTTCAGCCAGTTCTACGGGGCTAACCACAGTTGCATCGGATCTCAGATATTTCTCACTGATGCTCTGACCCTGTCCCTCATCGTAGCGCACTACCTTCACATCCAAATTCTGTTTTTGGGGCAGGGAATTGCTCTCCTTGACCCGCTCAATTTGTTTTTCACTGAGCGCCACCTTATCCCCATTGGGTTTAACCACAGTCAGTACTTTATTTGTCTCAGCAATCTGTGCTCCGCCGCCTGCTCCATAGAAGTGTTGCAGATGCTCTGCGGGCAGATTCTCTAGAGCAATGTCTCCCTGTTTATCGTAGTCCAAAATTGATATGTCCGCATTATTTAATATGCCAGAAGAGAAGAGTTGCTGGCGCAGATCATCTGGAACCTCGTCGGGCAATTGGAGCAGAGTCTGCGAAGCTTTTCCATTGGGAGCGGCAGCTGTTGTTGGTGCTGGCGAGGATGAGGGAGTGGGTGCGGCAGCTGTAGAGGCAGCTGGTTTCAGTGGGGTGACATATGAGGATTGCTGCTGTTGCTGCTGGGGTTGCGTTTGTTGCAGACGCGACTGCTGTTGCTGTTGTTGGGGCTGATCCTGTTGCTGGCGCTGCTGCAGCTCCTTAAAGACATCTGAGTGATACGTGGAGACACTGAAAGGAGAGTTGCCAGCAGCTGTGGCAGCAATAGCAACATTTTGCCTCGATTGTTGCTGCTGCTGCTGCTGGTGTTGCTGTGGCTGCTGAGGATGCACCTGGTAGACCTGCTCCTGCTGAGCAGAAGGATACTGATTGTAGCTGGCATAGCTGCTAGAGGGAGGCACAGGTGTAACAACCATAACCTTTTGACCGTGTGTGGACTCGGCGTAAACTGGAGGAGAATCGAACTGCGATTGTTGCTGCTGCTGCTGCTGCTGCTGAGGGGAATTGTTGCTGGCAGTTATATAGTGACCAGCAATTGCCGACGACTGCGACTGCGGCTGAGGCTGAGCAACTGTTGCAACTGTTGCTGCAGGCGCCAAATTGGGTGCGGGTATATCGTGTATAACCTCATTGCGTGTGCTGCTGTACGCAAATTGCTGATGTGACACTTGATGTTGCTGCGGTGTCTGCACGGTTTCCGTAATGTGTTGCTCGAATTTGGGTATAGACTTGAGCAGCTCCGTCTCCTTCGAGGGTTTAATGTCAAAGTAAGAGGAATACTTTTGCTGTTGCTGCTGTTGTTGCTGCTGTTGTGACAGGCGTTGTTGCTGCTGTGCATAGTAATCCGTTGCTGGAGTGGGCGAGTGCACCACAAATTGAGGCTGTTGCACAAACTGAGGCTGTCTGATGAACTGATAGGGTTTGGGCACTGTTTGGGTTTGGCTTGAGCTCTGATATTGCTGCTGTGACTGGGATTGAGTCTTATATTGCTGTTGTGTTTGTGAAGAGGCCTGGCTATGGTATTGCTGCTGTTGCGACTGATATTGCTGCTTTGAGTTAGACTGGCTCTTATATTGCTGCTGTGACTGGCTGGGGGTTTGGCTATGATATTGATGCTGCTGTTGCTGTTGTTGCTGTTGATAGTTGACATTCTCCAGTTTGAGGGGCAGCTGCAATGGCTTCACTTGTGGCGCCGGGGCGGGTGTTGGCCGAAATTTAATGGGCTGATAGGCGGCAGGTGTTGCACGAGTGGCCAATTCCTGAATTTTGGGTGGAATTGTAGGGAAGAATGGCACTTGTTGCTGCTTGTGAGGCGGCTTCTGATATTGCTGCTGTTGTTGCTGTTGTTGCTGTGGCTGCTGTTGCTGCGCTGGCGTCTGATATTGCTGATTGTGATTGACATAGAACTGCGACTGTTGCACCAATTTGTTGAAAATAGTCTGAGACGAAGTCGAAGGCAATTGCTGCTGTGTAATGCTGGGACGTGCAACCTGTTGCTGCTTCTGATAGAAGTGTTGCTGCGACTGCGACTGCAATGGCAACTGTTGTGGCTGTTGCTGCTGCTGTTGAGTAGCCTTCGTGGGCGATCTAAAGTAGTTGCTGCTGTGCTGTGCGGGCAGCTGTTGCTGCTGGCTGGCAAAGTGCTGCTGCTGCTGCTGCTGATGTGACTGCTGCTGATAGCCGTTGTGGTTGCTGTTGTACAACAAATTGGAGAAGCTGCTCTCCCGGCCATAATCCGCGCGTGTGTTGCTGAGAGGCAGAGCAACAACCTGCCGCTGTACACTCTCCGCGTCATGCTCCTCCAGGATATGTCCAGTCTGCTGAGCATTCTCAGCTCCAAAGGAGACATGAATCCCACTGTTGCTGTGATATTTTTCCGAATCTGGATGGATTATCGTACGCAATGTGGTGGCTTTCAGTGGTGGCAATGGTGTGGCGGCATATCCCACCACTTCCTCCTCTTCTTCCTCCTCCTCGGCTTCCTCATTATCGTCATTATTCAGCGAGGCAATCGGAGTTTCCAGGTGCAATTTGTTGTTCTGATCCTTTTTGTAGTTCACATAGAACACATGCACCTTCTCCTTCTTCTTCTTCTGCTTCTTGCTCAGAATGGGCGTGGCAGGCTGCTCGGCGAGCGTCTCATTCGCGTCCTTGATAATGATCTCTATGATGGGTTCCGGTGCCTCCAGATATTGCGGATATGGCGAGTAGCCAGGGTATTGAGCTGTTAGGATAAGGAATAGAATTAAAAGTGTCATATCAAATAATATGTCATATGTCACCAGCTGTCATATTTTATATGGCCCGCTTGTCATATGACACCATACAAATATGATGCACATATCTCTGGCTTACCTATGGCCTGCTGTCCATTGTAGTAGCCCGCCTGGGGATAATAGTTATCCACGTAGCCGGCACGGCGACTGGCCACCTCTGGATAGAGATACCCCGCATTGCCAAAGTCGTAGAGGGTGCGCTTGCCTCGATTCTCGCCAGGCACAGCCTTCAGAGCCTTCGACTGTCGTGTGGTTGTGCCACTTTTTGTGTCTGCTGCAGACGCTGGTCTCTTAGTGGTTGGGGAGGAGGAGGCGCTACTGGTTGTCTCTGTTTTGGATTTCGATTCGCTCTTTGGCTTCGTTGTGGCTGCGGCTGCTGCTGCTCCAACTGCGAACAACGCCAACTATGAAGAAACATAATTAAATAGAAAATTAATAAGTTATAAGCAATAAATAACAATTTATCAAAGGGTAAAGGTTATCTTTCGTCCAGCGACTACTCATATCCTTCTTCGCATCCCTTTCAGAGGAACAGAGGCATCTCTGACCCCTTAAAGTATAGACGAGTCGTTATAGCCAAGTCTGTCTGTCTCGGCTTAACTCAAGATGTCTTGACGAAAGTTCGGAATGTTCAGATATAGGGTATATAATCGTCGGTGCACTGAGAGTAGCCCTTCCTAGCTACTTTTTTAATTAAAAAGTGTTGGACTGCAAGGTCGAGACCCCAAGCAAAGAGTCAAAAAAAAAACCAAAACGAAGATTAAAATAAAATAAATTATAGTTATAAAAAATAAATAATAAAAAATAAACAGTTTTACAAAGAAGAAGAAGACAGCGCAAATTGGTGAATGCCCAAAAAAGCCAAATTAAAAATTAAATAAAAATGTACCTAAAAAATGAGCAACAAAAAAAGAAGAAATATCAACAACATCTCGAGTTTTTTTTTTTGTGTTTTTTGTATCTTTCCAAAATTAGCTGGGCAAATTGTGTGTGGTGTGTGGACGTGTTTGGAATCCGTCTTTGGCATTGGGTCAATGTCAAGTTGAGTCAAAAGAGTTGTTGAGGTTGACCACAAAAAATGGGCTAAGAGGAGAAGCAGCCAAGGCAGGGCGGGGCAACCTTTTGCGGCTCAAAACGAGCCGAAAGCAAAAACGAAACCAAATCAAATCAAGTCAAATCAAATAAATAAATAAAATCAAAAATTAAATTAAATAAAATCAGCTCATCAATCTTTCTGTCTTTCTGAGTCGGAAATTGTTATCGTTATCGCTGCAGTTATCGATGCGGGCGGGCCGCGCGGCCTAATTAGCGTTGCCGCGAAAGTTGCGACTCGACGCGAGTTGAATTTCAATTTCAATTTCAGTTTCAGCAGTCGCAATTTGCATTTCAACAAAATACGAGCAGCAATGCAGGTGAGTCAGCGCCTAAACCGAACCAGAAATACCCTACACATAATTCAAATATTGCTGAACAAATATCGATCAGAAAACCACGCAGTAAATCATAAATAAGTTATCGATCAGTATCGAGTATGAGATAATGAGAAAATAGAGTTAGAGAGCTATGGCAGGTTCTATATGCTATAGGCGACCGATCTTCATCTGACTTGAACAGACGCAGAGACGGACAAGGCTTATATATACCCTGTACCCTTATCTTGTTCAATGTATACTCTATAAGGCAGGCGGTGCCTTCTTCCAGGCATTACACATTGAATGTGACCGCATTTTTTATATATAGAAGAATTTCTACCTCAAGTGAAATTAGTTGAGTTAAAAAAAGCTTTTTTTAACTATGAGTAATACTTCCCGTTCCGCAAACGATAAATAATACAGCTATGAAGGTTTCTGGGGGGAAGTAATATTTCAGTCCAATTTCAAAGTAGTCACAGTAGAAATGCCACTGAAAGCTGTTCAGATTTCTTTTCCAATTTTGTTCAAATCCAGCGTTGATTATATTCTGCAGAGATCAGGAAATAATACCCTGGAATAGTTCAGACTTTTGGTCATGCATTGAAATTATTGTCAAGTTTTCTCTTGGCCTGGCCACCTCCTATTTGATACTTTTCCTCATAGCTATGGCCAATTTATTATAATAAAGGAACCACACAGTGAGTAGGACTCTTTTGGGACTCAAAGGAAGAGCAACCAGTCAACCAAACGAATCGCAGAAGTATTTTTGGTATGGAAACTAAGATACCCTGTGGAAAGAGTAGCAAAGCTGCTGCCGCTTCTGCTTCTTTATGCTTCAGAGTATATGACAAAATTTCTAAAGCAGCTGCAACAACGCCCACGCAGTTAACTTGGCCAACTTCCAATGCAGCAGGCAAACTCACATTTTGGAGGTGAAATTGTTAAAGCAAGTTCTGCTCTCCTCTCTCCCCTCTTCCCTCTTCCATGTCGCCTCTAAAGGGGCAGCAGGCATTTGACATTTGGCATGGCCAACGCCTGTCATAAAATTAAATTTGCTATACTTTCACACAGAAACAAAACGTTGATGGACTAGCAAATACCCTGTATTCCATTAAGGAACAGGCAACTCAACATTCTGTCATTCTCCTGACACACTTTCAGCTGGTCTACGCATCTAATTAGTTGTCTCTGTCCAAGCTCGGACAGACAGACGGAATAAGTATACCCTTTTCGGGAGAATTTCAATGGGTATGTGAGATAATAGTTTTTCTGGCAACACTTTTTATTGACTGCAAATGTCAGCGATGTGGGCGCTGACATTTGATTTATGGACGAGTATATAACAGCATATTACTCGTACAGTGGGTAATGGATAAAGTGAAACTCTCACACATAAAAACAAAGCAAAAACAAAAACAAAAGGAAACACGTCCAAAATTGACGTAGCTGTAAATCTGTGGACAGTGGGACAAAACTGACGAAGTGTGGGGAACGGGGCACAGTGGTGGCGTATGCGCAATATTGCTGTTAGCTCAGATCAAGCTGAGACTATGTGCGTGCCTTTGCCATACCCTGTAATAAATCAACAGAGCTCTTGCCAAGGGTATGCTGAGCTTTAAGCATTGACTTGTGACATTAAAAGGGATTTCTAGAGCCATTCTAGCCCTGACTTCCCAGATCCATCAGCGCTGCAAACAAACAAGTTTTAGAACTGGCTACAGAGTATCAGGTAGTCGATCATTCTTCCACCTGGTTGCCTGACGGTGATTATGGCATCTCGTTGACACATTGTCACAATGTTGTTGGAACTGTCAAAGTCGCTTGTTCATCAAAAAAACACATTTTTTTATATGTAAAAACGGAAGCTGTGCGAAGACATTTGACTGTTACTGTTACTCTGACTGTGACTGTTACTTTTTGCTGCTATTGTTTTAATTTTCAATTATTATTTAATTATTTCTCGTGGCACGCTACTTGCTGACACACATTTTGGGCCAGGCTCAAAGGCATCTTTTAATTGCAATAATTAAGTTCAGTCTTCCCTCCTCAGTTAGATAATAATTAAAGCAAATAAAGCTCAGTCCCTCTGCGGAGACTTGCTATATGGAGCCATAGAGCTACCCCCCTCGGAAAGAGATTTATAGAGTTCAAGTATTACGACATTAGTCGAACAAAATGTTATGTTAATCAGGGCAGAGAGTTGTCACAGCTCGAGAGGTGATTATTTAATAGACGACTCGCGAACTGATCAATGGGTATTAGCATAATGAACTGACCCCGCGACCTCCGATCTCCCCGAGTGGAAGAGAGGTGCTCAGTAGCCGGCAAAATAGATTTATTAACGCATCTTCAGGGAGGGCGTGGAGGGAGGGAGGGAGGAGATACAATGAAAGCCCACAGAGAGCTAAGCGCAGACAATGGGCAAATGTCAAGACAGAAAAATATACTTTATAATAAAATAAGCAAAATAACCAAATAAAAAGCAAGCCACAAGGTTTTGGCCAGAGCCAAAACAAAGCCAAAACAAGCTCATTGATGGCTAAAAAGAAACTGGCGCATAGCCAAAAAGAAAGATGCTAACAATGGGTGAAAGTTAACACACAGCACACATCAAAATAAACACACACACTCTCGCACACTCGCACACACACATAGAAATGTTTACAAGCTAATAAATATTATGAGCAGCAGCAGCAGCTCCACAAACCTGCAATTTGCTGCTGCTTTATCCAGGGCCAAGAAAGAAGAAAGAAGAAAGAAGCAAAAGAAGCTGAAGAATTATGCAATCAAATCTGCGATTAGCAGCGGCTTAAGCCAGCAGGAAAGGGGTAATTTCTGGGTCAAAAACCGAATTGATTTATGACTCAACTAAATAACCCCTTTTATAGCAGAAAATATAGCTGGAAAATATTCTAGCTGCCAGTTGCTTCGCGTATTCCAGTAGGATTCCAGCCACAAGCGAATCAAAATCGCTTTGCTCTGCATTTCATTTTGATTGAATTCATTGAAGAATATTAAATAAAATTAGCTAAACGCTCCCCCTTCCAAAATGTCTTAGGTAAGCCTCTGTTAAATAGCATTTAGTGACCAAGTGTAAATCAAAGACTCAGCGCATCTTTAAACAAAATGAACTTAATTGCCAGAGCCAACTTCGGCTTCAGCTGGGAATTGTGTAATGCAAGTCGAAGCTAAATTATGGCCAAATTACAGTGCAGCGTTGCTGCTGCAGCAGCAGGCAGAAGAGACGACAGCAGCAGCAGCAGCATCGGCAGCAACAAGTTAACAACAGGATTTTTGGGCAGTCAAACAAGCTAACAAACTAAACAGCAACAAGCTAACAGCTCAACAGGCTAACAGCCAAACAGTTTGTGGCATGTGGCAGCTGGTGAATTGTCGAATTGTCGACAAGTTGTTGCAGCAGAGTATCAAAAGAAACAGCAACAGCAACAGCAACTGCAACTGCAACAAATTCAGCTCGTAAACTGATGACAAATGGCCCGAATGGGTTCTCATGTTGTTGCCAATACGCAATTAGCCTTTTTTTTTAACACTCTATACCCATTGTTTATGGCCAAAAAAAAGAGCATATACTTTTTGGCAGGCAGCTCGAAACATTCTTGAAGCGAAACTGAACTCAGAGATATTTTTAAAAATGAGAGATAATAAATTGAATAATATTTTCTAGCAGAGAGAGCAGGGGAGACTACAGAGTATCTGCTAGTCGATCACAGCGACTGCCTTTTGTTGTTATTAGAGTCACAGTTATGCCTATTAGCTGATGGCAATCTCTCAACAACGCCCCGTGCCTTTCCCGAATATTGTTGTTGCTGCTGCTGCTGCTGCCGACGCTGCTGCTTCTGCTGCTGCTGCTGTGTCATGCCACTCCAATTTGCAACAACAACAACAACAGCAGCAGCAGCAATAATAATACCTCGCTTTCGGCCTTTGATGATGCACAGTTATGATATATGCCACAACGATCTGGCATTGTTTTTCTCGCTGTTTTTAGCATGTGAACAGATTGCCAACCTCATGTGACATAGCACAATTACTCGTACTCCATCCTATTCCATCCAATCCGGCTGTTCCGAAAGTCATCTGCTCTGCTCCCAGAGACTTTGCGGAGACCGACAGATGGACAGATTGACAGATTGACGAACTGACTGACAGGCAGACCGACAGACTGACTGACAGACTGACAGACTGACAGATTGGCGTGACAGACTCAGAACCTGCCCGTCGTCGGACGACTCAGTCTCAGGCAATTTGCAGGTGAACGGAAAAAGACTAGAAACCAAATTATGCAAGAGTTTTGCAAAAGATTTTATGGGTGGAAACTATATTTAAGTACCATAAAATTTAAGTACCAAGATGAGGCTTTACAGCTGGGAGAATTGTTTGAAAAATGGAAAAATATTCATGGTTCGCATACAGAAAACTCCAGTCTTTCTGGCCATATTAATACTTTCCAATTTGGCGGAATAAATTAAGCAAAAACAAAGTTTGTTTTACTGAGAAATCAGCACCCCCGCTCCGTCTGCAGCTTAATTATAGTCCTGCTGCAACATTTTAGCTAAACAACTTTAATCTCTGCAGCCAGCAACAGTCAGTCAATCATAATTTCTCCCATTTCCTGTTAAAACTGTTGGCGAATTAAAAACACAGAGAAAAAAAAAACTTAATTAGCCACCTAGTGCTATTTTAATATTGGGTTTTATTTTTGGCCATTTTTACTTTCTCCAGCAACGAGCAGCGTTCCAATTCCAATTCCAGAACTAATCAGTCAGCAGACTGTTTTCTATTGAAGAATTTATTATGTATTCTGATACCCTTACAGAGGCTGCTTCCTCTTCTCAGTCCAAACAAAAGCGTCTTAATTTGCAGGCAATAAATAAGAGTATTCAATAAATTAAAAATGTATCTCTCTAAGCGTTTCCTCTGGTGATAAAAACTGAATTTAAAAGCCATCAGCTCTTTTTAGGTGTCCAAAATAAATTCAACAAAATAGAAGAAGAGCTGACCCTGGAGGGCGTCGATACCCAGCGTATCGGCGTATCATCTAAAAATACTCAACTCATCACAGAAATTGCATATTTTCAAGGCAATTTCGAGCTTAAAAATCAAAAAATCAACTTAATGCAGTGTCATTTTAATGTCCTCAATCGATTTGAATACGCGTGAAAAAAGGTTATTCAATATTCAATAAAAAATACTCTAAAGATTAGCGCGTTGTCCATGAAAAACCCCCCGAAAAAAATCTGAAAAATGCGTTCCGGATGTTGTGAGTAATGTTAAAAAAAATGTGAAATTGCAAATAATCCTTATATATATAATTAAAGAGATCAACACACAGAGACAGACAGACAGACAGCCAGGCAGACAGACAGACGGACTTGGGTTATGCAAGCAGGCAAACAGACAACAATAAAAGAGCTGTCGGATATATGTAGACCAACAACAACAACAACTGGAAAGGAAGTGGTGTGTATGTGTGTGGTGTGTGTGTGGTGTGTGTGTGAGGCGTGCAAAATAATAAATATGTGAGAGAGTCTGGCGAAAACAAACGAAAGACTTAGGCGACAAACTTGGCCGCCTGCCGCGTCTAAAAGGCGTAAAAATCACAGGAAAAAAACATTTAAAAGTGCTTCACTCAACAGTGAGCGACTAAAGAGATACTCTGCAATATGCCAGATATATTATAATAGGTTTTGGTTAAAAAAAACCTTTCTTAACTAGTTGCGTTTAAGCTGAATCTTGAGATTAATCCTTAGAATAATCAGAATATTTATAATAAACTCAAGCCAAAGCAAGTGTTCAAGTCTCTTGGTAAGAATCTATATATTCTATAGGCTTGAAATTGCTTAATTTCTGGCCTGTCGAATACGTTCGACTCAAGATAAGAATACCCTTCTTGTGCTGATTAAAGGGTATATAAAAAGGGGGAAAAAACACATTTGTTTTGTGTGCTAGAAGCTGCCTCGGCCTGGCACCCAAAAACGGAAGTAAGCGACGCGCCAAGCGGCAAAATTTAGACCACAATAAACACTCGAAGAGAGACGACAACAACACGAGGCAGCTGAGAAACAACTGAAGCAGCAGCAGAAACAACAACAACAACAACAACAACAGAAACAGAAACAAAAACAAAGAAAGAAAAAAAGAAATATGAATTATTAAATGAAATGAAAAATGAAAGTGTTTTTTCTGTCAAGTCTCAGTCAAAATGAATGTGATGATGCCTGCTGCTGGGGCCGACGCCAGCCGAATCTACCTCAACGTGACATGAATTGGGCCCAGCTATATAGCTATAGCTACAAATATATATATATATATACGGAGAGAGATAAAGATACAGATACAGGTAGTGCGATGAGAAAGCGAACTTCAACTCAAAAGCTTGGCGGCAACGTGCCAACAAGTAGCAACTCGATAAAGGTACCCTTTCGTCCCCCTTTCCAGCCATGGGTGTGGGTTGCTGCTGCCCCGGCTGCTGCTGCTGCTGAAGATGAGTCGCAGTCGCATCTGCATAATAAACCACAGCTGCAGCAGCTGCTGCTATAATCATTTATAAGAAATGTAAAAGTTGTTCAACCAGTCCAAGAATGTCATTGAAATCTGTTAACAACATTTTTCCAAAAATTTTCATTTTCATTTTCCTATACTGAAAATTATCATAATGCTTCGCTTTGTAATATTGAATGATAAATGTGCCAACATTTAGACAGCTCCTCACGGACTGATTAAATATCATTATGCAGTTGCAATTGTCTTGCAGACACTTTAAATACCCATTAAAACGGTCCAAGCAGAGCATATTAAGCAGCTGACTCGCACACTGTGAGTGCTGCCTACTGAGTATCTGGCTAGTCGAGCAACTCGCTTAGGTTTCTGCAATTTAGCAAGAGTAATTTACACCTTTTCTCTTGAGAGGTTTGAGCTGCATTGGGCAACAATTGTGTCGCATTTCGAGTAGTTTTGCATGTGTCCACTGCAAATTGTTCGTTGACTCAATTGAAATGCAATTGAACTGAGTGTTGCATTGCACCATGCAACTGTTCAACAGGTTATGCAAAAATCACACAGGGAGAAAAAGAGTGGGCCATGAAGAAAAGCCACAGCAAATTAAGTGACCAAACCGACAAACGCTGCAATGCTGGTGACAATTACAGCTGCTCAGCGGCTGCACTTGGCGGAAAGAGGGGCCTACTTAGCCAACAAATCCAACAGAAGGAACTGAAAAGTTGTACTAAACATTCCACTCATTCTTGGCTAGAAACTTGGCTATACGTCGAATCGACTTTTATATGTTTCTAACTGGAAGCAGCAGTATTTCTTCCACTGTTTTTAGTGGGCCTTTTTGTTTGCTTTGGACGCGTGTAGCAACAACAAAAGACTTAGGCAACGAACTGGCCATTGCGGGCGGAGAGCTTAAATTAATTTTACGCGTATAACTCTAATTAGTTGGCGATACTTTTGTGGCTTATACCCGAGTATAGACGGGTTAAACGATGTGCAAGGTCGTTGCATAAAATACATAAAAATCAAATAAATAAAAAAGTTTGTAAGAAAGAAGCAGCAGAGCTGCATAAATTAAGAGAGAGTGGAGAGTGGAGAGTGGAGAGTCAGCCGGAACCGAGCGAACCACAAACAGACCAAAGACTCCCCCCTTGGCTCAGTCAGAGATCTTCTCCGACTCCGACGCTGACTCTGACGCATTGACTGAACTCTCTGCTCGCTGCTTGTTGGCTGGAAATTATGTAATATGTGCAGTCCGAATTAATACATATGCTAAAGAGGCCGCTGCCGCTGTCGCTGCCGCTGCCGCTGCCGCTGCCGCAGTCGCTGCCTCTGACTAATTAAAATAGCAACAACAACTACAAATTAGAGTTAAGTTTAGTTAATCGCCGCATTCGCATTTGGGTCATTAATAAAAACAGAAAACTTGTGTCGAACTTGCGTCGAACTTGCGTCGAAGAAGCAGCCGTCAAATTGAGTAATATTTAATTAAAAACACTGCTAAAAAAATGAGGAAAACTGTCCAGAAAGCGTCTGTCCACCCTCTGAACCGGTTTAAGCCGCATTTTTAAGTCATTTAAAAATTGATTGTTGGGCAAAGGAATAAGCCAATTTGTATTTAAACTTAATAGAAATGATTTAATCATTTTTTTAATCAAAACACAAGAGTATAAAGAGCCGCTTTAAGCCCGATCCGGCGGCTGAGGCTGAGTCTGAGGCTGAGCATAATGATGCGCTGGCCGCAAATTGTTTTGTGGTCAAAAGCCGCTTGCTGCATGCCACAATTGAGCTGCGTTTTGGCTGTGTCTTTTTTGTGGTTTACATGTGGAAATTCATATTTATTTTTATTTTGTTTCGTGTGTCGCCAGCCATTCACTCGACTTGGCTGGCTAGAAAAACCTGTACCAAAATACCACCAAAAAGCAACTCGTCTTCGAAAAGTCGAAGAGTCGAAAAGACGAAAAGACGCAAAGTTTCCTTTTCCTTTCGAACCAAGTTGGCTGGCGCATCTTTGCAGCCAAGCGAACAAACCATAATTGCCTTTGGCCAAGTGAAAGGCCAGGCATTCCTGGCCTGTCCAGGGCTCCTCTCCTTTTGCAGGAGCTGCCTTATTATTTTTTATGAAATTATTTCTTGATCTTCTCTGGTGGATTTCTTGCCTGCACTTGTCACAATTGTGGCTGAGAGATTTCATTTCATTTCCGAGAGAAATACAAAAGTATCAAAATAAAAATAAAAATAAAAATAAAACCAATCAACTTTCTACGGCACTCCAAATTGTTGCTTTGCATGCGTGCAGCATATTAAAAAATGCTCAGCCTATTTGAAGAGACACGGCTAACAGCAGGTGAAGTGCTCTGTGTGCTTTCTATACCCATTGAAAAGTCGCCCCAAAGGGGTATATAACCTTATGGGAATATATGTAACAGCAACCTATTCTAGGGAATATATAAACCTCTCGAACAGTTGAAAGAAGCAGGAACTAAAGGAACGAAAGTAGGACTAGGGCTAGGAGCAGGTGAAGAGCGCTGATTGCTTTGTATACCCAACGAAAAGTACGCTACAAAGGGTATATTAAGTGTATGGAAATTGATGTAACTGGATGAGAAAACCCTGCTACTGAGTATCTGCCCAGTCGAAGACTCTCAGCCAAAGCACTCTTACTTTTTTCTGTTATTTACTATATAAATAGCCCTGGGGAAGTACGGACCAATTCTACGCGGCCAATGACAATCAATTTATTTGGCTCTTTTCTTGGTTCGGCTTTTATTTGCTTTGGCAACTTGCAATTAGCCATGAAACGCATTTGGGCCACATGTCTGCTCGTCTCTGCGCTCGAATCTATTGACAAACACAACACTCGACGCTCAACGCTCGGCGATCGACTCTTGGCGCTTGGCTCGAATCGTCTGCCAAAATGAAGTTGCACAAACAACACAAACAACAAAGCCAAATAAATGGAAGCAAAAGAGTTGCAAATCTTTTGTAAAGGTTACAAAAATCAATACAAAAGACGCACCAACTGGCTGACTTGGCTGGCTTGGCCATTAATGATGGTTATTGATTTTTGGCCTAAATATCGATCGACCTGCTGCTGCAGCCAACCAGAAACCAGCCACCAGCCACCAGCCACCAGCAACAAAAGCTGTTGGCCATGTGGCGCCTCTTTTTTATTATTTTATTTTTTTTTTTTTGAAAGGCTGATGATGAGGCAGCTGCCTCTGCTGCGACTGCTGCGGCTGCTGCCGAAACGAAAGGAGGGCACATTTTGGGGCAATTTGAAGATGAAGCTGTTCAAATGTGGCTCGCTGACTCTCCGACTCTGTGGCTGCAACAGCAGGTGGCAACACTCTGTTAAATGTTAACTGCCAACTGCCAACTGCCAAAAAGTTAGATGCACTCGTTGCGCATACGCCGCATGGTGGGAGAAGCATCACAAAACGAAGCGGATTATCTCTGCGATGTGATTTGATTTTTAGCTTGTGTTTCTATGCAGAGTTTTATTGGAAAATATTCTAAATTTTCGAAAATTTATAAAACTATTTAAAGCATAAAGGCAACAGAATTTGATGCTGACTGATTTGAGTTGAGAACAGAAGAGCTTCAGGCTGACCCGACATAAAAGTGTTTTAAAATTATATAAAAAATATATATTTCTTTTTATATGAATAACAATTCTTTTAAAAATAATTATTATTTTTTAAAATATTCAATAAAATTCAAACAACAATAAAAATGTTTCGAAAAGGCATCCAAAGGTAACAAAATATTTAAACTGTTTGAAAACCTTTTGCAGGCCAAAAAAAAACAAGCTAAAATGTGGTAAAAATTAAACAAAAATCAGGTAAGAATCTAGCTATGAAATATGAATATGAAATATAAAAACGTTAAAAAACCTGAGAAAGATTGCGAATTTTTAGATTTAATTTGTCCCACTGTTTGGGGCTGATAATGCAAAATTTGGAGTGGCTGAGTTTACATAAGGTTGTTGGCTGCAACAAAGGGCAGGTTATTATGGGCTGCCCAGGGATGAAACCGTAGGCAGGCAGGGAGTGGCAACAAGTTGCTTGCCACCTGAGACTTTTGCACTTTTGCACAGTGTGCCACATGCCAGCAGCATGTTGCCAACCGGAAGAAAATCAGCAGCTGAGCAGCAATGCAACACATTAGTGACATAATTTGTCAATGTCGATGAGCGCAGGTGGCAAGGTGTATGAATAATAATAAATGGAATGGAATGGAAATATAAATATAAATAAATTGTGGAGCTCACCAGCAATGGCAAATGTTGCAAGCGCATCTTGCAGCACAGGGAAAAGGACGAAGGCTGTGGCTGGTTTTAATCCGTGGAGAGCAGAGGCTGCTTCTCTTTGTGCAACAAAACAAATAAATAGAATCGGGAATTTATATAGTATATTTATTTACACTACACTGCACACTGCACAACAAGAACATGCAACAAATATGCAATTTGATATTTTCTGCGTTATCCTGAAAGACGCGTCGCAACAAGCCGTGTTGCAAGTTGTTTGAGACCAAGAGAGAAAACGCGTCCAAACCGTTGCGCGGACAGATTATAACTGAAACTTGATGCCAAAAGGCAGCTCAGCACTTGGCCAACTTGGCCAAGACGCAACGCAGCACAAACACAGCCGCAAACGGAGAGAGAGAAAGAAAGAGAGTGGGTGAGTAAGCTTGAAGAGTGAAGAAGACACCTCGTGGTGAGTATTGGCTAAAGACCGCTGCTAAATAAAGCTAGTTTTTGGCTGGGAAATAATGCCAAAAACGTCTTCATTTTGTTGTATTTAATATGTTATTTATCTAGATTATTTATTTAATATCTACACAAATATTCTAGTGTCGAACTGATTTGGCCTTATTCCTATATAAAGGTAAATTCAACAGGGAAAAAAGGCCAAAAGGGCAGCACTGTCCATTCAGTCGCAGCTGAAGTATTCTCAATCAAATCAAGCTGAAAGTGAATCTGAATAAAATACACTCATTACAGCTCATTTGGCCAAAAACAAAAGTACTTTATCATTATTACAATTAAAAATCAGCGCGAATTTATAGGAAATGTTTAGAGAGTAGCCACAATTGAGCCCCGGGCTCCAAAAAAACACAAATAAATGAGAAAAATTATATACAATAATACGGAAAAGAGCCGATCAACGATCGGCGATCGACGATTGATAAAGCCCTCTGAAAGATCAAAGATCACAATGGCACACATAATGAGCAGTTATCGAAAGGCGATTTGTTTCTGTGCGGGATCACAAACATCTCCCAATGGCCAAATGAGCGGCTAAAGGCCAGTTCCAGTGTAATGGGAGTTGCCAAAAAAGCAAATTAATAATAAGACACATATTGATGAATGATTGATTTCTATTCGCATTGTGAATACGAACGGAACACTAATAAAACCTGGCCAAAATTGGGCACGAGGACTACTGCTAATTAAGCCACAATTGCCACAATTGCCACAAAGAAAGCAATTAATTTGGCCATTAAACTATGCTCCAAGTATCCCCTCCCCTCTTGGCATATTTGTTCTTAATTGAAACCTGCGTCCAAACAATTGGTAAAAGTCAATTGAATTGAACAGCCAATTGAATTGAATTGAAGTTGAAAGTTGCCATAAAGCTTATTAATGTTTGTGGTATTTTTTAATCAAACAATTTATTTGGCCAAAGTAGTTAAACATTCATTTTTCTTATTCAATGGTTCGCTTTTCGCAGGGTATTTTAGGTCGGTAAAAAAGCACTTGCGGTTCTGAGTCTTAATTGGTCTATTTCGGATCGATTCCGGTTTGGTCACCTGGTTTACTCTCATCATAAATGAAATAATTCAGTTTACCAGGATATCCTGCATCAATAATAAATCTTTTATTTCCACTGCATAATGGGAAAGAGGAAAAAGTATCTGTTAATATATCGGCCAAGATAGACATATATATATTTCAGCCGTTAACTAGCCCAATTCAATATATAAAAAGATAATTTTAAGCTTAACTTTTTTTCCATCGAAAAGTTTGCTTAATTCACACAGCTTTCTTCCAGACTTCAGCGTTGTTTTTAAACAATTTGTAGCAATTAAGCCTGGCTGCAATGCCTGCAGGCTGACAAACGGCGAGTAAAGCTGATTGGGCACCCTCATAAAAATATCAAGTATACGCCGCGTGCGCTGCGCGACAAAGCTGCGACTGAGCTGTGAGCTGAGCTCAACTGGGGGCAGATGATCTTCTGACTGTCTGGCCGGCTGGCCGGCTGGCTGCCTGGCTGGGTGACTGACTGACTGGCTCGAAGTGACCATGGTCAGGCAATTTGCAGCCGCCAAAAATCAATGACCGACCGGTTTTGCATAGGCTTTCAGTGTATTGTTGTCGTCGTTGTTGTCTTCGTCTCGCTTGTTGTAGTTGTTGTCGTTGTTGTTGTCGATGTAACGTAACAACTTTCGCTGAAACGTCATTCACAACAACAACAACAACACCAACAACAACAACGGCTACAAATATAGCTTGGAAATGGCAAAAGGCAGCAGATAAAGCGACGATAGCATCACCAAAGCCAAATACCAATGATGAAGCAGAAGAAATTCAGTTTCAGTGTCGCCGCCAAATGCACAGTGGAACGCTAAAGCCAAAGTTTTTATGGATTTTTATTTTGGTATAAAACTTTACTTTAAGTGATTCTACGAATGCAAATATACCCTCTAAATATTAAAGAAAATTCAAACTATTTTTGGCAAGAAGAAATATCGGTTTTTGTCACCTCTTCGCACTGAAGAGCCCACTGTGCGCCAAATTGTTGCCTCGTTTTGTGGCTATTAACGCAGGTCTAGACCAGTTTGGCAACAGGAGCAGAGCAGCACCAGCTTTAGGCAGATATATATATATATATATAAAGATATAGATTTAGTCGAAGCTAACTGCACGAATTGAATCGAATTGGTAGTAAGACAAGAGCATCTCTCGTAGGCGAAAATGTATTGGGCAGAGTTTCAAGTTGTTGGAACTGCTTGGAGCATGGAGTCTTGAGGAGCTTCGGAGTAGACTGGAGTTGAGTGGAGTGGAGTGGAGCGGAGTGGAAGAGACTCATTTGAATAATTGAAAACCACTTGCACTGCAATTAAGAGCACAGCAACATGAAATCTTTTGATTTTCTACACGTTCAATCAATGCAATGCACTTGCTTAAATTGCCGGAAAATTTCGCTCTAAACAAGTCTCTGAAAAGTTTCGTGGCTCTGAAGATGAAGCTGGTACGACTATTCGAATTATATGTATGTCTCTCTGTCTCTCCGTCTGTCTCTCTGTCTGTGGACTGCGACTTTGGATACAGGCAACACGCTACACACTCCGCGCCGGAAGTTGTTAAAAGAAACACATGCCATGTGAGGCTGAGTCTGAGGCTGAGGCTGAGACTGAGAAAAGAAAGAAATAAAGAAGAGAAAAGAAAACCCAAATCCAAGTGGAACTCCAGTTGAGGCGACAACATTCTGAATATATTCATAAAGGTGTTAAAATCACTTTCATCAAGCCAAGCCCCACTCAGCCCCGTCGGCTTTCCGTCAATATAAAATGTATCGAGTCTGCCTG
Organism: Drosophila repletoides; assembly: GCA_018150835.1. NCBI lineage: Eukaryota > Metazoa > Arthropoda > Insecta > Diptera > Drosophilidae > Drosophila > Drosophila repletoides. The sequence continues at coordinate 916,482 of JAECWQ010000089.1, forward strand.
ACTGCTGCTAGAAAAACAAGCCAAAACTCACAAGCTGATTATTTTAAATTAATCAGAATATATTTACATAGAAATAACTCTTCAGAAAACTCAATTTTAATACCCTCTGCAAGCACAGCGAACTAATTACTCGTATACCCTTAGAGAGGGTATTTTAAGTGGGTCACGAAACGTGTAATGCATTCAAGAAGGCATCTCTGACCCCATGAAGTATATTTATTATTCATCAGGACAATGAAACGACTCTATATAGCCCTCTGCTTGTCCGTCTGTCCATCCGTCCGTCTGTCTGCTTCTACACAAACATGTCTCTTAGTCTTTGAGCTAGGCGACTGCAACTTGGCTTGAACTATCCGCCCGGCAGAGGCTTTATACGAATAACTTCTCTGTTATGACAAAGATCACATTACTATATCCTATATAGCTGCCATAATAGTTTCAGTGAGAAAAAATTGTTGCCTTGCTCATTGCAAGACTCCTTCCTGACTTGCAAAGTGTATTAAAACGTTTGTTTTTTTAATTTAAATTGCTTTTACGCTGATTGCCGCTGCGGCCGCTGGTTCCACAGTGCCTGCTGCACTCATATTTCGGTTCCACTGTGCGTTTGGGCGAGCGGCCGAGGCCGGGAGGCCGGGAGGCGTGACGATAATGACAATGTGTACAAGTAAATGCCACAAATTGGGGGCTGAAGCATGCGTAATTGTTCAGTTGAGGCATTTAAACATGTTGCAGAAACATGCATGCCGCATGCCACGAGGCATGCAACAACCAGAAAGGGAAAAAACAAAGCCAAAGCTTACCACTTAACGAGGATTAGTTACAGTTGCGTGATGGCCGCAGGACATAAAAGTAGTCCCAGCCCAGGAGGAGGTCTGATTATCTTGGGAATAATTCTGCTGTGCCTCAATCAACGGTTGCAAGCACCAGCAGCAGCAGGAGACGCAGCAGAGGAGGTGTTGCTGCAACTACTGGAAAGAATACGCCTGGAGCGGCACTATGAAACCTTGCTCATCTACGGAAGTGCGCCCTGTTTGTGGCATGAATTGTTGCCGCAGTTGCAAGTTGCTCGAGTGCTTGTTGCAAGTGGCAGCAACAGCAGCAGCAACGAATGGAATTTTAGCAGTGAAGTGTTGCTGCTATGCTGTGGCAGCAATGCAGAGCCACTGCAGCATCAGCAGCAGGACAGGAAGTTGCAACAGGCGCGGCGTTTGGTGCTGCTCGAGGCGCCACACGACCAGCAGCAGCTGGAAACTCTGTGTGATGCATATTTTGCCAAGGAGCAGCATAATATAGCCATATACTCCACGGGAGAGCTCTATGGCTGTCGCTGCTTTCAGGCCACAAAGTATGTGCAACTGCTGCCACAGGATACGATTTACGTGCAACAATTCCAGAATATGCAGGGAGCAACTATACGAACGGAGACGGATCAGCTAGCACCACGGGCCATGCTTTATCGGGATGCCACAAGCGGCAAGCTCAAAATGATTGGCTACACGGCAAGCCTGGTCACGACCTTTGCGCAACGTGTGAATGCCACACTGCAACTGGTGCCGGAGGAGTACGTAATCGGCCGGATAAGCCACTATGCGGATATACAGGAGCGGACTAGACAGAATCACTTGGATATAGGCGCTGTGCTCTCCAGCACGACAGGCGTCTCCGATATGGCACTACTCAGTTATCCCTACATTCTCAGCTCTTATTGCTTCATGGTTCCAGTGCCCGTTCCTGTGCCGTATAGGCAAATCTATGCTCTGATAGTGCATCCTTTGGTTGTGGGTATACTTCTGGTGCTGTTTGTAATACTCTCCCTACTGTTCATCTATAGCAACACCTTGTCCTGGCAGGATTTGAGCCTGGCAAATGTGCTGGTAAATGATCGTTGCCTGCGCGGATTGCTAGGACAGCCCTTTCCCTTGCCCTCAAATCCTGGAGGATACCTAAAGGCCGTCTGCTTTCTACTCTGCTTTGTCAGCTTGATGACTACCACCATGTACGAGGCCTACTTGCAATCCTTCTTCACCCGTCCACCGCCGGAGCCGAGCCTGCACAGCTTCAAGGATATCGACAGATCCCGCTACACTGTGGCCACAGCTCGTCGAGAGGCGAATATCCTGCTGAAAACCTATAATCTCACCACGAATGATGCTCACAAAATCTTTCTCCTGGACGACTGGAACGACTTCATCCATATGAGGGACACTTTTAATGCCAGCTATATTTATCCTTGCACAGGAATACGCTGGCGCACCTATGCGGAGCAGCAGAAGCTTTTTGTGGAGCCAGCCTTTTATTATGCCACGGATATGTGCCTCCACCCCTTCAGCTTGCTATGTGTCCCCCTAAGGAGAGAGCTGCCCTATCGAGACCTCTTCGAAAGGCATATCCTGTACATGCAGGAGTTCGGAATGCTGGAGTTTTGGATTAGCAGAAGCTTCTTTGACATGGTCAGACTGGACCTCACTCCGCTCGAGGATTTGAGTAATCTGCCACCTCATGAAGATGCAGTTTATCTCCGGGATCTAACCTTGATTTTTATCTTTTATCTAATCTGGAATCTGATCGCCTGTCTTTGCTTTGTCATCGAGTATTGCAGAGGTTAAAACAGCTCAGAATTGCATAAGCTTTAAAGTGCTTCACGCTGTTGTTAATACCCTGTAAATGTCGAAGAAGTGGGCGTCTATGATGCTTACATAATAATAGCAACTCCAAAATTTATGGTGAAAACTAATTAACTAATAAAGTTTAAGCCGAGTCGCGCTAGAAAGCTTTTGCTCTTCTCTGTTTATTTTTTACAGGGCATCTGCTAGTCGACCTTCTCATAGCCTGAACTGAGCGCTGAACTTTTGACTCCATTAGCAGTGGCAGCCATCCGCCTCCGCCTCCGCCTTACAAAACCTGCCGGATATAAAAAAAAAACCACGCATTTCTATTTCTATTTCCATTTTCAAACAAATGGCAAATAAAAAAGAAAAAAACGGCAAATGTTGCGAACGTTTTTTATTTTATTCAATTTTTTTCTATCTTTTTTTTTTTTTTGATTATAATCAAAACGGAGGGAATATTGATTTCGATGCGGTTTTAAAAGGCACTCAAATATTATCTGTGAATCGATTGTGAAAAACCAAATGGGAAATGTTGTCCATTCGCGCATTCCACGCGATGACAGCACATACTCCCCTATATATCTATATATATCGATATATACCTTATATATCTATATATATATATATATCTATATATGTATTTGAATATGCATAAATAGCTGTCGGTCGTAGTCATCGTCAGTCGAATAATTTCGGTTGAATTCGTTGCATCAATCAGGCCATAAATGCCAAACAATGCGGGTGTCTGTCTCTCCGCGAGGAGATTATGCAAACTAACAGCTAACTGACTGACAAACTGAACATAAAGTCATAAAAGAAATACAACTCCGTCGATCCGAATACATAAATACTCTTTCAAAAGTACTTTCGACCTGTTCCTTGCCTGACAGCTATAAGATATAGTTTCTGTCCAAATCAAAAGAAAAAGACGAATTGGGAATTCTACAGAGATAAAAATATATATAACTATATAGAATATATACTTGAATTCAAGTTAGTCTTGGGATTAAATAAAGTACGAGGGTGGGGATCCAATCCGGCTGGAATCAAGAGATTGCTTGTGACAAAGTGAAAGTACCCCTCTGGCAGGGTATAGACAAACCGCAACCTGTTGAGATCTGGAATCAGCTGGAATCGCATCATTTATTTTATTTTATTTTAATCATAATTTTATGTGGCATTTTGGCGCCACTCTTTTTTCTTCTTTTTGACGCGTGCTTCTTGAATAACCTTCCCAATTGGCCTTCAGATTGGATAATATGCATTTTTTTGGAATAATACGAATAAAAATAATACCTAATGCTCAGTGGGTGCTGTTGTTTCAGATTCATGGAGAAAAAACCCAGACAATAGCTGCGTATTGTTATCAGTTTTTTGTTATCGGTTTTGCTGGTTATCGGTTATGATCCGGCCATAAAAATGCTTTCAATTTCACTCAATTTCAGTCTAAAGTTTACTTTGTTCCGCATCCGTCTAGCCGAATAAAATTAGGCAACTTTTTGAATGACTCAAAAATCCAACTACGAAAATAAACCCCATTTTCATCTAATTTTTCATGGGCTGCCTTAGAAATGCTTTAGAAAAATGCCAATTTCCATCATTAAATGGAAAATTTTAAGTGCTTTTAGTCAAAGTTTATTAATTAATTAATTTAATCAAACGAATTTCAATCGGGAATGCGGCAAACAGCTTTTAGTTGCGAACAGCATGAATCAAGTTTTAGCTTTTTCGCTTTTTAAGTCTTTTGACTGATTTATTAATTTATTGATTAATAAAATTGCATCTTTAATAGAAACATTTTTATCGCTATACCCATACAGAGGGTAATATAAGATTTATTATAAAGGACCCCCCTCCGACTATAGAAACATATTGATGAGGAGGTTGAGGAGAGTCTTATTAGTCTGCCTGATGGTTTGTCTGTCTGTCTGTCTATCTGTCTGTCTGCCTGCTGTCAGAGGAACATTGCTTACTCCTGTCTGTATACCCTTACAGAGGGTAGTCCAAGTTTCTCATCAAATGTGAAGGTCGCCATACTCCAAAGTATCTATATATTAATGAGACGACTTGTGTCCGTCTGTCCGTCCGTCGGTCTGTCTGCTGTCATAGGAACATGATTCACTTATTAATTGCGACATGTTTTTCTTTAAATTCCGTTGGATAAATTGAAAAAACTCGACGAACTAAAATGATTCCCAGCGTTTCTTGTAAACAAACCATTTTATTTTGGCCTCAATTTGTTATGGGAATAAAAGCTCCTTCAGCGAGCTCCTTTTGTAAAGCCGAATAAAACCAATAATAGTACGATGAAAGAAAAGAGACGCAATCTTTTTAGTTATACTCAAAGGTTGGGCAACCTTTTGACATTTTGTGGAGCATCTTTTTCAGGGGGCTTCTTTCATCGGAATTGTTCGAAACCGTAACGAAAATTGAATGAAAGCGCAAGTAAAACCCAATTTTTCAATTGCGATCGCTTTTCGAAATTCTATTATTATACTTTCCGTCTCTTGATGGATGCTGAGGCTGATGCTGATGCTTGATGATGAAGTTAATGATGATGATCCATACCTTGTCTGGCAGTCTGCCTGTCTGTCCGCCTGTCTGTCTGTCCGTCTGGTAGCTTATCTGTAACACCAAAGATCAGACAAGACCCGAGCAGACCAGACCCGGCTCAGGGTCATTTAGATTAAATAGGTTTTGTGGCTTGTATCATTATGGTCAGCTCTTGAACAATACCTAAACGGCTTTGTTGTTTCTATACCCTGTAGGCAATGAAGAAAGTGTAGGAAGCTGATCACAACCCTTCAACCAGGACCTGTCCCTCCTTTAATCAGGTTAGCCCCTGCAAAGAGATCCCTTCCAAGAAGAGGACAGAAAGTAGTAGCCTAATTCAACAGACGGGTCAACTTAGCCATATTCTTCTATCTGACCGATGGAAACTATAGAAGCTACAGATATCTCATCGAAGAGGAATCTCATCTTTAAATACTCCAAGTTTCAAACGATCGCTTGGCAAAGAAAAATGGGGTCTACTACTAAATATGATCAGTACTAGGATCAGGGTCAAACTGAAGAACTCTGCTCAAAGTGCTACAGGGTATCTGCAAGTCGAGCACTCAACGCAATTAGAGCACTCTTCTTTGTGTTGTATTTGTTTTTGTTTGTGCTTATTAATGAGACCTCGCTCCGAAAGTCAATAATAGATATTTTTATATATGTTTCGAGTATTTTATTTTTAATGGCCCAACTTGCGTTGGCTTTATGCTGTAATTAAAGGCAGCAACTACTTAAATTATGCCTTGATTTTCGCTTAATTTTTTTATTTAGTTGCGCCTCATAAAACTCTACAAATTCGACCTTAAAAACTCAACGAAAAAACTAATTTAAAAGTGCTAAAAATGCATAATTTGATTTCATGCATTTATCAATTTCGGAGGTGTTAATTTCTTTGGCCTAAGGTCGGGCTTGCTGCAGCGTTAAGGGGGGTTAAGGGGGGGTTTCAGCTCTGGTTGGGGCACAAGTCAAATAAATAAAAGAAAATAAACGAAAAAACGTGGAGCGACTAACAAAGTAATTTATTTCCTTCCTAGTTTTTGTCGCTGGAAGCTATTTAAAAAAGTGTCTGCACCTTACACCATTTCACCAGGTTTCCCACAATTCCCCAGCCCCTTCTTTTCCCACAACAATTCCCCCCTTCCAAAAAAAAACTCCAATTATCAGCTTGAACTATTTTTTCTAGCCGCTTACCTGCGGCGACTCCCGCGGCGACGCTCTGCCGTTGCGTATACGTAACGTAACGAACGTATTAATTACGGGAGAGCCGAAAAACAATTCGCAATGCATACAAAAATAAAAGAAAATATATAACTAAAAATAGCCAAGTTAATTGGCGAATTTAATCAAAAAAGCCCTAGCAATATTTGGTTTAAATCTCGTTGTAAAATTATAAATTAAAATTTCAAATTATAAATAAAAAAAGAAAGGAGAGGCTAACTTCGGAACACCGAAAATGATATACACTTTTGCCTGTCCGACAAATTTAATTCAAAATATCATTCACATAAAAGAAAGAGGCGGACTGACCGACAGACGACATTGCTATATCAATTCTTCTCGTCATTCGGATCAATGATATATATAATTTATGGGGCAGGAGATGCCTCCTCCTATAAGAATACCCTTTCCAAGGGTACACAAACTGCTCAAAACACAGTGAGGAAAACAGCAGAAATATAGGTTAAAAGCTGTTGCCCCTTTTTAATTTTTAATTCAATGAAAGTCAAAATTAAAATAATATTTCAATTACTCGCAGCGAACCCAACGAGGTGTCATAGCGTGTCAAACCCACGAAAGTAACAACAAAACACAGTTCAGCAGGCAACAACAACAGCAACAGCAACAACAACAAAAGCAACAAAGTTGTTTGTTGTATAGGAAACTCATTTTGTTTCTTTCAGTTGAGCATGCAATTTGTGCATTAAAAGAGACAACAAAAATGTGTCAAATGCGACAGTTTTGAGTTGAATATTTGAGTTGAATACCACTGTTCGAATACCCAGAGGCACATTCAGTAGTTATGTTTTCCTTTCCTTTTCAGCCTCATTTTCAAGTGGCCCTTGAATGCAGCTCGCTCTGTCAGCTGAACGTTTCGTAATTTTAAGTACAATAATTGTCTGATTCTAAGCTACTTTTAAAGTAATTCAATGTTTATTTATTTGTATTATTGTTAACTTCATATTAATTTAATTTACTTTACTTTAATTTAAATTTTGCATCTCACCCTGCAATATTTTGTTTGGTGTATATTTGAATTTTGGCGCCCATTACTCACTTTACAGCACTGTTTACAGCGTTTACCAGCACTAATTTGGTGGCGTTGCCAGATTAACAGAAATAGTTAACTGGCAGCTCGCTAAAGCCAGACACATTAACAGACGACTATTTACTTTAAAGCGTTAAATAATAACTGAATAATAAGTAATTATATAATTACATGTAATTATAATTAGTTGTCTTTGTAAGGAACGCATAAAAAATAAAAATATTAAGCAGTGACTAAGATGTGCTGAACGCATCCACAGCGCTCGCAACTAACTGGCAACGCCAAATCACCTGCTAGGTGCCCCATAAGTGTTTTTATGCACGTCTGCAAAGCATATTTAATAAAATATTTAACAAAATCCGCATTAACTACGGCAACGAAATGAATAAATAAAAAGCAACAAGTGAAAAGTTAATAATAAAAGCAGAGCAATGCGACAAACAGCTGGCAAAGTGAAAAACAACAACAGAAGAAGAAGCAACAGTTAAGCCTCAAAGATATTTACATACAAACACACACACACACACACACACACATAGAAACAGTGCGAAGGTGCGAGCAATGGGCGGAGGGGCGACGAGGGGCAACGACGGCAGCGCAGCGACCGCAACAGCGACTGCGACGGCAGCAGCGACTAGAATTAACATTTAGTCTAGTTTAAGCCACAGCCGCAGCACAAAGCAAAGCGATCGACAGACCAGAAAAGAAAGGAAAAAAATAAAAATTAAAATAAATAAACTGGAAATTCTGTTGTAGCGTGTAGGTGTGTGTAAATAAAAAAGAAATATTTTGTATGTGTGTGTGTAAATATACTAAATACTGAAATGACACTGGCCACGTCCACGCTGCAACATTGCAATTGAAATTGAAATTGAATTGAAATTGAAGTTGAAACTGCGTGTGCTACCTCAGAAGAAAGAAATCCCCGTAATTCAATAAAATTCCTTAAAACAAATAGTAAAAATTACACATCAATATATATTCGCCAAGAATCAATGTTGAATTCAAAACCAAGTTGAAAAAAACCCCCCCCAAATGAAAATCCCAGACGTGCACCCAGAAACTACAAAGGGTATCTCAATAGAAAAAAATAATATATCAATAAAATAGAAATTTATTGAAAGGAAATCCTGCAAATTAAATAAAAATCCCAACAAAGACACTAAAAAACTACTAGTTTAGTTTACACTCACCTGGAACCAAAATGCTGCCTCGGTTTCGTTCCTTTTATGGCAAAGTGATTATATTTGTGCTCGTAGCGCTGTGCTTCATACTCTATCTGAAGGTGCAGCCTGCCAGTGAGGATTATTTGCAGCCGGCTGCCCGGCCCAAGCCGCTGGCACTTTCGCGATCCGTTTCTGGACACAGGGATCACAGCAGGGAGAAAGAGAGCGAGCGAGAGAATGAGATACGTCACGCGGATGTAACGGTATCGCCGTATGAAGAAAGCATTCGACTCGATTTACAAAAACAACGCGCCGAACTGGGCAATGAGGGCGTGGCAGTGCACTTAAAGGGTGCCGCGAAGGCTCGCGGCGAAAAGATATATAAGAAAATCGCGTTAAATGAGGAGCTAAGCGAGCAACTCTCCTATAATCGCACAGTCGGTGATCACCGCAATCCACTCTGCCAGCAGCAGCATTACGACGATCCGGCAACTCTGCCAACCGCTAGTGTTGTCATTATATTCTACAACGAACCGTATTCCGTGCTGGTTCGTACGGTTCACAGCACTTTGAATACGTGCAATCAGCACGCCCTCAAGGAAATCATCCTCGTCGACGATGGCAGCGATAATCCTGAACTGGCCGGGAAATTGGATCACTATGTTCGCACGCGACTACCCATCGGCAAGGTTACCATACTTCGTCTCAAAAATCGGTGAGTGTAAGACAAACCCTGCGAAATATTCCTATGGCCGAACCAAGTCAGCTGGAGACTGCAACAACTGAACCAAAGCAATTATCTAAAAACGAACCGAACCACTTTTTCTTTAGTAAACCAGTTTGAAGCAGGATTCTAAAAGTTTTCCTCCTTATATTATTCGGTGTCCAAAAATAAGATAGGTTTCAGTGGGTTCAATCGAAACTAGGCTGTAACCGAACCGGTTCATGCTTGATATTATTCTGCAAAGCAACAATTCAAGATTTTAAAATTAGTTGGAGTTATTTGAAAATGATTTACTAGTAGCATTTTCGACCTTGGAAATAGCCATAAATCAACTTAAATTAAGAAACTTTAAATTGAAAACAAAATGAGATGAGACCATAGCCAAAAACAGGTTAACAAACGTAGAAACATTGGTTACACTGAGTACTCACGTGGGATAGCAGCTGTAAAAGGCTAACAGATCTCTTATCGCTGGCACACTTTTGTTTTCCTCTTCCTTTGCCTCTTCTTTTCTTATTTTGAAATTGGCTAGGAAAAGTTCCATTGCGCTAATCGAAAATTAACAAAAATAGCCACACGACACGTTCGTCAGTCCGCCCGTCCGTCCGTTTGTCTGGCTAACATTTTGATTTTTGGTTTTTATTTTTGATTTTGGTTCGCCTTCATTTGAATAACTCGTTTGCTTTGTGGCCCAGACTCTCAATTGGGCTTTGGAGTGTCTTCTTCTTTACAGCTTAAAAGCTGAAGAACGGAATAACTAAAAAACGTTCAAAAATTCAAAAGTCAAAGCAATCTTGACGAATAGACGACTCTGACATACCCTCTAAACCAAACGAAGACTAAAGACGTTCAAATATGGAACAGGTGAAGTTAGAAGCCAACCTGTTAGCTGGTTTTAAACCAAACTAAACCCCAATTCCACCTGGACTGAACCAATATTTTCGGTTCGCTTGAAAAATATTATTTGGGGCTTTCCAATGGGTATCTTTGGATTGAACAGACCTCTTGAAAGCTAGGAGCTCAAACCAATTGTTTGACTCTTATGACTAACCCAATCTTCTAATTAGGTTTGAGATATATCGTTGTATATATAAGCCTATTCGTACAGTTGGGAATGTGTTGGAATATAATTATAGGGGCAGCTGGGAAAGAGCCCGTTGCTGGTAAAGAACTCCATTTTTGAAACAGTTTTAACTATATTTGATAATGCTCTTACGTAAGCAATATGTTCTTTAGTTGCTTCGCACTGAATCGTTATACCCGACCTGGAAAGCTGTTATGCAGGGTATACGAAATGAAACCGTAAAACCTGTTCGTCAACTCACTATTATGTCTTTTTTTTCTTCATTTTTTTTACTTTTATTTTTGTATCTTTCGTATCTGTTTGTGGCCCGTGCACTATTCGCTTAGCGCTTCGTTCTCTGTTCGCTGTTCGCTGACCCAATAATTTAATTCTTTTATTTTTTTATTGCCCAAAAAAATCATCATTTAGCCAAAGGAAAGTTTGGTATTAATTTCTTACATTCTTTTTTCTGTTTGTGGCTTTCAGCTTGGGTCTAATACGCGCCCGTTTAGCTGGCGCCCGTATAGCGACAGGAGATGTGCTCATCTTCTTGGATGCGCATTGTGAGGCAAATGTGGGCTGGTGTGAGCCACTGTTGCAGCGGATTAAGGACTCTCGCACCAGTGTGCTGGTGCCCATTATCGATGTGATCGATGCGAACGACTTCCAGTACAGCACCAATGGCTATAAGTCATTCCAGGTGGGGGGATTTCAATGGAATGGTCACTTTGATTGGGTAAATCTGCCGGAGCGGGAGAAGCAGCGACAGGCAAGGGAGTGCCCTGATCCTCGCGAGATTTGCCCCGCCTACAGTCCTACAATGGCGGGAGGACTTTTCGCCATGGACAGACGCTACTTCTGGGAGGTGGGCAGCTACGATGAGCAGGTGAGCAATGGAAATGTTTGAGAATTGGGTTTAGTTACTCATTTGTAATACTCTTTTGTAGATGGATGGCTGGGGTGGTGAGAACCTGGAGATGTCCTTTAGAATCTGGCAATGTGGTGGCACCATTGAGACTATACCCTGTTCCCGCGTCGGACACATTTTCCGTGACTTCCATCCATATAAGTAAATATAATTGGCTCTTTAGTTGGGTCAATATTATTATAAGTTCTTCTGAATTTCTAGGTTCCCCAATGATCGCGACACCCACGGCATTAATACGGCTCGCATGGCTTTAGTCTGGATGGATGAATATATCAATATATTCTTTTTAAATCGACCCGATCTTAAGTTTCATCCGGACATTGGCGATGTGACGCACAGGGTAATCCTGCGAAAGAAGCTACGCTGCAAGAGCTTCGACTGGTACCTGAAGAATGTCTATCCGGAGAAGTTTGTGCCCAATAAACAGGTTAAGGCATGGGGCAAGGTCAAAGCGCTCCACTCCAACCTGTGCCTGGATGATCTGCTGCAGAATAACGAGAAGCCCTTCAACCTGGGTCTGTATCCCTGCGGCAAAGTGCTGCAGAAATCACAGCTCTTTTCCTATACAAAGAAACAAGTGCTGCGCAATGAGATCAGTTGTGCCACTGTGCAACATAGCGACTCCCCACCGTACAGGGTGGTCATGGTGCCCTGCATGGACAACGATGACTACAACGAACAATGGAGCTACGAGCATCAGCAGCTGATCCATACTAATACGGGCATGTGCCTGGATCACAGTGGGCAAAAGAGTATGGACGACGCCCAAGTGGCGCCATGCAACATTTCCAGTGAGACGCAGCGTTGGACCATTGTACACGACTGAGGACCAAGCCAATTTGCAACTGAGAGAAACTGACTAAAGCAAAGCAACAATTAAAACATTGCTAGACTCGAATTAACGCAACAAACCTTGTAAATATCAATTAAAAACAAAAACACTGCTAGAAATATATATATATTTTCTACATGATATACATATATACACAGATATATATATATATATATACCGTAAGTTGTAGTTAGTCAAAAATCAAAAGAAACAAGTCAAACTAATATGCTATTCAAACTAATTGATGTTGTGTGTAAGAAAGAGAACGTGAAGAGAAACGTGCAGAGAAACGGGACGAGAGGAGAGGAGACGAATACTAGAACAAGTTGTATAGATATACATATATATAGTCGATATCGGTCTATGTGCATATTATGAAAACTAATATATATACGCATATATATATATATATATTCCTATGTAAAGGCTTGAAATATTTATAATTGCTATGTGATCATCAAATGATAAACTCAATACAGATATATACATATATAAACTCATATATATACACATATATATATATATATATATATATATATAACACTTGCATTCCAATGCAGACTCAAATCGCAAATCGAAATAAATGGAAATCTATGTCGTGAATGGAACCCAAAACACGTGTTATAAGCATTTATTTAACTAACAAACTCTTTTTGCCATTTTGTTTTTCAAAAATAAATACGCTATCCCAGTGGAAGCAGAAACAAAATGTCAAGTTGTTTCAATGTATACCCTGTAAGTAGATTCAACAGCTGGACAGGGTATAAATCTTGGATTATATTACTTAGCCAATCAGTAATCAGCGTGAATTTGCATATGGAATACCATTTGTATTATATATTGTATACCCTATGATTTTAATTTCTCATAAAAAGATTGGCAACGGGTTCACACTCACCTGGAACCAAAATGCTACCTCGGTTTCGTTCCTTTTATGAAAAAGAGCTTTATAGTCTATCTGAAGGTGCAGCCTGCCAGTGAGGATTACTTGCGCGGCCCAAGCTGCTTGCACTGTTGCGAACAGTGATCAAAGCAGGGAGAAAGAGAGCGAGCGAGAGAATGAGATACGTCACGCGGTTGTAACGGTATCGCCGTATGAAGAAAGCATTCGACTCGATTTACAGAAACAACGCATCGAACTGGGCAATGAGGGCGTGGCAGTGCACTTAAAGGATGCCGCGAAGGGGCGCGGCAAAAAGATATATAAGAGAATCGCGTTAAATAAGGAGCTAAGCTAAAAACTCTCCTAAAATCGCACACCGCAATCCACTCTGCCAGCAGCAGTATTAGGACGATCCGGCAACTCTGCCAAACGCAAGCGTTGCCATAATATTCTACAACGAACCATACATTTTGAATATTTATTGTGTGATTTTAATTCGTCATAAAAAGTAAAGTTTGTTTTACATGTAGCAGTTTGAGGAACATAAAAATTTGAGCTGAAAAGATTGAGCAGTGCAGACAGGGTATATGCTAGTCGATCACTTGTGTGTTGTGGCTTTAGGTGTTTGGGCCAACAGGTCGGGCTAACGAAATGAACATAATGAAATGATACAGGTAAGCCACAACACAACAGGTGTAAAACAGGTGGAGATCAAGGCCAAGACCTCTGCTTGCTTAGGTTGAAGGTAAATACTTACTTTTTGGGTATTTATTATTATTTATTTAGTTAAAACCGAATAGCGAATACCCAGCCAGCTGTGCCATCTGTGGAAAATGTGGAATTTTTGTTGAAATAAACTCAATGCAGCGTTTCATTGCACGTTTGTATATTTATAGATTAAAGTACATAATTTTGTTTTGTTTTGTTTTTTTGGTATTTCTTTTGTGTTTTGTTTTTGTTTAAATTTAGTTGAATTTGCTGACGTTCAATTAAATTACTAAAATCGGAGTAAAATAATTAAGAATAAATTACAGAAATTACAGTTGATGTTTACTGTTATTGTGGGTTCATTTTGTTGTTGCATTTTGCTGTTGTTGTATTACACTGAAAAAAATTACAACTATTTCGAAGAAGGAGAAGCGATAATTTTCAAATTAACAACTGCAATTATAGAAGTATTTGTGTGAGTGTATCTGTGTGTGAGTGTGTGTGTGGCTTGATTGCACAATAAAAGCATTTGATAGCTATTTTATTTGTATTTATTTATTTATTTATTCATGTTTTTTGTATAGTAGTTTAACGGATTGTTGTTGCATCTATTTTATTATTTAATAACTTTATTTACGTTCGTTGACCGTGTGCTAAAAGCTCTAAAAGTGCGCGCAAATTTTACGATTATATTTTATCTTTTATCTGTTATCTTTATGTTTTTTGAACCGATTGCCTCTAAGACTAAACACACCAAATGCTCATCTATTAATTGCCATTCTATAATAATTATATATTAATTATATACTTTAATTCTTTGGGGTTTTTCTTGTATTCATATGACTTGCAAATCATATTTTATCTACAAACAAAATGCTCCTAAACTTTAAGATGTTATATAGTCCATATATGCACTCTATAAGGTACTCTTCTTCTTACTTTTCCGATTTCGATTTCGATTTTGACTCTAAACTATATATAGCGATTTGCTGTGTGTGTGTGTGTTAGTGTGAAAGTGTGTGAGTAGAGAGAGAGAGAGTAGCTTCTATAAGCAAGCATTTTCTAATCTTTCTTTCGACTATTTTACAATACATATAAAGCGCAGTATTATTTCTGTAATTTTTGGAATTTCAAGCTCTATTTTGAATTTATGTTTTACGCTTATTAAATGCATTAAATTTCAGTAATTTTCGATAATAAATAGTAGATATAGTATATATATATATATATTTATTACATACTCGTACAATTCTTGTGCTGGGCGTGGAGGGGTGAGTCTGTTTTTAAACCAAATATATTTAAAAAATAAAAATAAAAAACACTCAATATTTTATCATTAATAATCGTATTATTTTAATGCTCTTTGAGCACATATATCAGATGATATAATGTATATGTAATTCTCACAATCATCTGGATATATTTAGTCTGATTTTAATGTCTGCTCAGGGAACATTTAATACTCGGCAAGCCGGAGTATTCAGTATTCAGTTTTTCTTTTATATATTATAATGGGTTATCATTGATATAAATAAATATTTTTATGTATATATAATTATCATCATGTGTATATATTGTAGTTTTTTAGCTTGCTTTTTTGAATTTTTCAATTTTGGACGTATCTTCAAGTATATTTTTCTTTTTTGGTTTTTCTTTTTTGGTAGTTGCTGCAAGTAGAAAACACAGTTCGAAAATATACATATACGTATACCTAATACATATATATTTTACGTGTAATATAATATCAAGTATGCATGTATATGTAAGTATATATACTGCTGGACTCCAGTTGGGTTTTCTGACTGTTTCTGTTTTTTCTCTGAGTTTTCTAAGTGGTTTTCTCTAAGTGTAAATCGCCTCTTCTTTTTATTACGAGTATTTTTTATTTATTTATTGTTTGTAAATTGCAATCATTATCTCAGACTCAGTTTGGTGTGTCTTGGATGTCTTGGTTTTGTTTTTGTTGTTGTTGGATGGATGGATACGTTACGTATACGTACGTTTCGTCTTAGATCTTTCGACATATCATTTCATATCATACATATATCATAATTCTTAGAAATAAAATTGAATATTAATCGCATTTATTGCTTCATTTTCTCTCCGCTTTTCCTTTCTTTCGTTTCGTTTCGTTTCGTTTCGTTTCCCTTGCTTTCCTTTCTTTTAGTATTAATCAGTATTCTGTTAATGGTTCACAAACATTGTCGCACAACCTTCAACTTTTGATAAATATTTATAAAAAATGAAGAGAATAACATAAAATAGAAAACCAATCGAATATACATAGCAAAATGAAGTTTATTTAAAGTTAAATAGAAATTATAAATAGATCACATCAAATAATACAATTTACATACACATAAATATGCAAAGTGAATATGCGCACTTTTCTTAACTTAAGACTCAAGATCTTCCTTTTTGCGGGGGCAATTCTTGATACTTCAAATGGAATATATATATATATAATTGGATATATCATATAAATGCGCTAAAACAGAATGTGAGCTCGATAAGAGAACAAGGGTAGATAAAGAGAGATATATAGAAAAGATATTGCATGTCTGAGCACTTAAGTTTATATAAAATATATAATATATATGTATATACAACTGATTTAATAAGTATATTTGATAAAGTCCATAACAATAATAATAAAATATAAGCTCAAGTCACATTGATATATAGAGAAATAGAAATACAAATATAAAGTAAAGTTCGTACATACAAAAACAATTGAACTAATCAATTAAACGGTACAAAAATATATATTGTGCTTTATCAAAAAGCAGCAAACATTAATTATAATTAATTAACTACCAGAGCTTGAACTCAATTAATTGCAATTAATTAAATCAAACGATTAGGAAACATACGACACACATATACAACGATTTTAAGTGATTAATTAGACCCTACTACTACTACGTTTTTCTTTTAAGGTGTGTGTTTCGGAGTGTTATTGCACCGCCTCATAGAACTATATTTGTTTTTACGTTTTTCGATTTTTCGATTTCTCGATTTCTCTTTTTTTCCCTTTTTGTTTTACTCTTTAAGCTTCTCGATCAAGTGGTGTGCGGGGTGTGTTAGATAAGCTAGCTTATGTGTGAATGGGTGTATGGTATGAATTAATGCTCCGCATTGTTCGTTGCTGGGGACGAAGGGCCTCCGCGGGGAGGACCTCTAGTTAGCCTAGAAGGCTGTCGAGCGTCGATTGGCATTACATTTTTTGCCATGACTGTTCGCATCTGCAGCGCCGCTGGTTGCACGCAATCTGTGGCAAGTTGTTGTTGTTGGTGTGGCAACTCGCACTCCGCTTCCAACCGCCACTCCTTGCCTGCAATTAGTCGAACGCTGCAGCTGATGCGAACATTTTGGATATAATCATTTGCGCGCCGCAACATTCAGCGATTCGCCACGGCTCTTCGAGCGCGTCATAGAACTGCTCATCTCTGTAAGGATCAACAATAATAATAAAAAAATAAAATAAAAAAAACAGCGTGTTTGCTAGTCTAGTTACCTTTGCTAATGCTGTTGCTTTTCTCCGCCGCCTTGTATGCCCGCATTGCTTTGCCCCTTTTGTCCAGGAGCAGCTTGTCTGCGCGCACAAAGATACCGTGCTTGGGCCTGCACTGGAAATACTGTATACCCTGTACGGTGCCATCGTTCTTGCCAGTGGGTGTGTCCAACTCAACGCCTATCCAGGCACCGGGCTGAAAGTGTGTGGTGCCCACAAAGCTGACTACTCCACTGGTATTATACGGACGTATAAGCACCGACTCCCCTACTACAATCCACTCCGGCAGCGTTATATCGAGCTCCTTGCCTTCATCTATTCAAGAAGAGAATTGTATTAATCGAACTTGAATAGTGGAATCCTGTTGGTACATACCTTCTTCTCTCTCTGTGCTGCTGGACATGATGTTGCTGGCATTAACATCCAAGTAGGCGCTGAGACCCTCCATTTTGGCCACGGAAGCGCGTTGTAGATTGTTACGGGTCACTTGGCTGGTTGAATTGTTGTTGCTAATATTGTTGTTGTTGCTGTTGTCACCGGAGGACTTCTTGCGTCGCATCACCTTGCCAGGAGGTAGTTGCTCCCTGACAATACCCTCACCCTCCATGTGCTGCTGCTCAGTAGATTCGACGGATTCGGAAGTACCTGGAGCCTGCTCAACAGATTTATTGCCATTATTCTGATTGTCTAAGGCCTTAGTCGGGGCTACGTCCTCTTGCTCCTGAGGGTGCTGCTGCTGCTCCTGACAATTTTCTGTCTTGGCGCTGAGATTGTTATTGTTGTTGTTTAACTGTTTACACTCCTCATCGCTTTGTGCATCATTCTCCTTGGACTCCTGTGGCAACTCTAGAGGATGTGTTAGAGCCTGTTGAAGCTGCACTTTCTTTGGCTCAACTTCGTGCGTTTTGGCTTTTGGCATGTCCTTGAGGAAAGGATTAACACGCGCCTGTCGATTTGGCGGCGAGTTTGAGTTGACGCGTTCGAAATCTTTAATAAAATCAAAATCTAAATTAATTTAATGTCTATTTACTAGCTGATGTCTTCTGCTTCTTACCTGGCGTCTCATCAATGCTCATGGAGCGCATGGATGTAATATCCTCATTACTCAGATTGTTGCAGGACACCGCCTGGGATCCATAGCCGCTGCTGGTGGAGGAGCTCATGCTGAGCGTGGCGAGTCCTGTCAAATGCTTCATATTCGCATTGGCGCTGGAGGTGTAACTCAAATAGCTCTGATTGGAATGAGTGCTAACATCCATGAAGGAGTCCATTGTCTTCGAAGCAGTGAGACGAGATCTATTGCCCAATCCTCGCTGCTGCTGTCGCTCCTGTTCATATTCTGCAGCATATTCCGAATCGCTGTAGCTATCCTCCGGTTCCTCATCCAGCGAACGATGCCCGCCCAGAGGCTCCTCATGCAATGTGGTCATGCGCATGCCCAGCAATTTGCTTGTAGCCGGCGAAGCTAAATAAAAAATGCATCAATTAGTAATCTTTCAAATCGGAAACAATGATGGAGGGTTTACTACACAGCTTAGCTTAAGTTGGAGCTTAAGGTTAGACAAACCACATACGTTTTGTTGGCGCAATTCTCAATGTGTTCAGATTCAAATTGAGATTCAAAAATGTTGGACGCGCTGCATTCCACGGAGGGGAAGACAATGATTAT
The DNA here is from genome assembly GCA_018150835.1 of Drosophila repletoides. Lineage (NCBI taxonomy): Eukaryota > Metazoa > Arthropoda > Insecta > Diptera > Drosophilidae > Drosophila > Drosophila repletoides. Next base: position 935,400 of record JAECWQ010000089.1, read on the forward strand.
GTTTTTTATGTTTAGTTACAATGATTTATACAACAATTGATGAGCCAATAATAAGATAAACTAAAAGAACACACACAACTAACAGAACAAGAACAAGAACAAGTAACAAGTACTAAAACTAGTATTAAAAAACTAGTAACTAAAATTAATCTAATTCCATTTGAATAACTAAATGCGCTGCTGCGTGCGATTCTCGTTCCCGTGCTCTGTGCGTGCCTCTGGCTGTGAATGGTGCGCCAAATTCGAATTTGAAATTGAAGCTGTTTGTGGGGTGTACAATGGGGTAAATGAATAAATGAATGAATGGATTCACAAAGTATTTGAACGATTGTACAAGATGAGCTCAATATGTTTAAGGCTTGAACTCCACAAGTTTGCTCCGAGCCAAAACGGTTTTCCATTCGAATTTCGAACCAGCGTCCCTTGACTATTGATTCTACTAATGAGTTAACGATAAAGGATAACTGATTAGGTTCAGAGTGGGAAAAATGTTGGAATTCCTGGCAGCCTTTCTATACGAATGTTGCTACTGAAATATACGATGAATGCTCTAGATTATTGTCTGTGTTCTGATGTTGATTTTTATCTGGGGATATGGAGAATGATATCAGATTAAAATAATATTGATGAGGAGGAGAACATCAGCTAACGGATTACCTTTTATTACCAGCAAACATAAAACTACGAAAAAGAACTAGCTAAATGGTAGGACTAATATTAATTTATAGTTCCCCGCCCCATAAAATGACTAAATTTGATGGAGTTTTATCGAGTTTACACAGATGATACACAAGAGAGTATATAAACACAGTAAAAGTATATTTTGGACTGATGATTCGTCTAGTTGTGTGTGGGAGAAAGAGAGTGTGTGTGTGTGGGTGTGGGTGTGGGTGTGTGACAACAGACAAACTTAAACTCCAACTAACAATTAAATAAAGTTCAATCAATTTACAGGGCCAGCCTTTACCTGACAGTATAGAGCCTGTTAAGTATTTCAAATTGAAATTGTTTTTCGGGTTTCGTATTGTTAATTGAAAGCACAGAAAAGAGTACATTTATGATATTCGAGATATACAAACGAGTATAAGAAATGTGTCCAAATGAACTACGATTATGTTGTGGAGTGTAACACGAGTGGATTGGAGTGTAGTATTAAATGATGTTCTCTGTATGCATGTCAATTTATATGATAAGCTGAGGTGCATTCGACTCGACTCGACACTCGAATCTCGAGTCAATTCAGATCGAGTAGTTTAGTGTAGTTGTTTTTTGTTAGAGTAATGCTGTTTTTTGCTATTTCGTGTTGCATTTATGCAAAGCAAAAGAATTTAATAAACATTAGGAACAAGTTGCAGCGTTTGTTTGCTTTAATTTTTGATTTGTTTTTTGTTGTTTAAAGCTGAAGCATCGACAAGTTGTGTGTGAGTCGACTCAGTTTTAAAAGGATTTATCTTGTAATCTTAATGGGATTAATAACTTTTTCGATTCTGAATTAGTTTGAGCATTGTTTCTAGTGTAAAAGTCATTAAAAGAATCATTGATATCTAGAAAGGTGGAATAACCATTTGAAAATTGAAAATGAAACACATTCTTCAGAGAATCAAAAAAGTATCCTACAAGAACGTTTGGGCCCATTGTACCCATTTATATATGTACTTTATGGGGACAAAGTTATAATACCTCTCTACAGTTTAAAATTATTACAAGTTAAGTTTAAGGAATGCAACTTTTAAAATTAAAAATTTAAATTGATATATTTCCAAAACAAACAAATTTTAATATCTATGTAAAACTTTTCCGTTTGAATTAATTGAGTGATACTTTGGAATTTTGAATACTCTCTCTCGCAAAAGAAACAACTCCTCTACAGGTCAATAGATTACGAGTTATGTTTAATAAAATATACTAAATACGCTTTATAAATCAGCTCTAAATAGATTAAGTTGAATATAAAAAATAGGAATTACGAAACAAAGATAAATCCCTTGGGCTAAGGCATGGCAGCCAGCAACTATGTCGCACGAATTTTAATTTTTAATTAATAATTAATTAATTAAGTTGCTGCGCATAAGCATTAAGTATATATAATTAATTAAAGGTAGATATATTTATGTATGTTGTGATAGAAAAACTTTGGTTATATGTCTTCAAATAATTGCTCAAAATAAATGGTGAGTATATCAAATAAAATATGTTTTTCTTTCTTTCGAAATGTCAATTCCCTAGGGGTATACATACCAATGCCAAAAGCTTTGCCTGGAGAGTCCTCGCTGCTGCCCTTGCCTCCGAAACTGTGACGATTGCGTATGACGCCACCTCCTGTTCCACTAAGAGCTGTAAGATAGGGTATGACATTAGTATATATATGCATTATAGAGTATTCCATGTTTAACAAACCTGGCGTGAACTTGTTGCCCAACGCTGCTGTATTATTTAGATCCGCAAAGGACTCGGAGCGACCCACATTGAGCAGCGATTCCATGGAGGCATCGAAACGCATGATCTGCATAAGTTTATTTATGAGTTTCTTGAGTCACAAATTGCATGAGTGCATATTCATAACGTATAATGTTATTTACGAGTAGAGTATCATGAATGAAAAGAATATTGAAAATTATAAAAATATAAACATAATGAAAATAAAAGAAGGAACAGAACAAACACAAAACACTGGCAAACTGAAAGCTGCACGAATACAACAACGGGGTGAAGACTAAAACAAAATAAAACACACAGAAAGATATAGAAGTAAAAGTTGCTAGTGTCTACAGAGTCTTGAGTTGCCAAACTATCGAATCGATACGCTTATCGATAGTATCGAATTTGAATATTTATAATATCTAATATGCCATTGGGAACAGAATGTTTGTTTTACTGTACTCTTTTTATGGTTTACAGTTCATGGCAAATTCATAATACCCATTTTATCTTTGGGAACAATTCTTCTATTTTTACTATCGATAGTTCAGCAGCTCATAGTAGAAAGCATAGTTTATATAGTGTTGCACAGAGAATTACTTACACTCCCGGTATTATTGGTATCTTTGACCGCCTATGTGCGCAGTGAAAAGCAGTTATATATACACACACAGACACATACGAACATATATATATATATATACATATATATGGATTTATATATATATATATATTAGATAATGCCAATATACAGTTGCAGTTTTTAAGGCGCGCCGAATTTAGTTTAATTTTTGTTTTTCAGTTTTTGTTAGTTTTTGTTGTGCGATTTTAGTTTTGAGTTTTAGTATATTTTTGGTGAAAGCGCATAGAAAATGTGAAAAGAGAAAGAATTGCGTTTTAGTCAAATATTATTTGAATGGGAATTGTACAAGTTGAATTTTGCTGGCTGCGGGTGAGCGCGGGGTGGCGAGGTGAAAGCACAAAAGGCACTAGAAAGCTTTGCGTAAAGCTCGGCTCAATCCTAAAGTCACATACCTGCGAGAAGTTCGGCACACTGACTGTCTTACGCATTGATAGAGGCTGGCCATGCGCAGTCTCCAGCTCCTTGACAGCCACATTCTGACGTAGTCGATCCAGTATCAATATGCTCTCCACTGCTGAAACTCCACGTGTGTATTTCTCTGTTTAAATCGAGAGGAATAAGCTATTATTATGCCAAAGTATTTAAAAGGTCAGTTGGGTTACCTATATAGGTCTCCCCATCGCACGCAGAACAATCATCGCCACTGGCAGCGAGCTGGGCCAGGGATTCGCGATCCTCGAGTTCCTCCGAGGCTTTGGGAATGTTGGAGACAACTTCGTAGGTGACGCCGCTTTGCCAGATGGCATTTTCACCACGCACCAAACGGAATTTCTTTAGGCGATCGGTCAAGGTCTGTCCTTTCTTGATGTTAATACTCAAGCGCTTGCGTAGCACTAGATCCATTGGAGCAGGATGCGATAAACGCACAGTTGTGCGTAGTATAAGATATATACGTTCATTGGCCTCTGTTACACGATTCAGGGCCGTGCTATCATGCATAGATGAGTCCCAGCTGGCTACGCAGCACACATCCTTATCGAGATGCTGCAGAATCTGTAGAGTATAGAATTTGTGGCCATGCTCCTTGGATAGAATGGAATTGATGCCTGCTACGGAGAGCTCATCGTTGGTATTCTGTGCGGAAAGATCATCTCCATTTAAATTCAAGAATAGAACGGGCACATGAGGTTCCATGCCTGAGGGCGGTTCCCAGGAGGCCGGAGCACCTGGTATACCCGAGCCCGGGGCCGGCACAAGTACCGCATTGCGTTCCTCGGTAAGAGAAACCCATTGATGCACCAGGCTGAGTTCTCGCTCGCGTTCTTGTTCGTTCTTCTCCTCCTTCTTGATAAGCATTTGGATTTGTTGATCGAGATACTGACGACGGCGACCCAGCGCTTCGCTCCATTTTTCTCGCAGCACTGTGAGATCCTCCTCCTGATAAGAATCGAGTGGACGCTGCAATCTGGAACGAACTGTTACACTGCCAATGGCCACATTCACTATGGATTGACAGATGATCGGCAAAGTGCCTGAATTCTGGACCGGTTTAACCCGCACATTCACTCGCCGCTGCTGACCTTGTCGGAGCTGATAGATGCCTCCGGTAAGCACCTCATTGCGGTTAGTAACCTCAACTGGTGAATATTCTCCGCTATCGTTTAGCTCATGTATTTCCACCCACAGTTCGATTTTTCGTGAAAGTTCCGCCCAGCGATCGACCAGAGAACGCGCTTTGGCCTGTTGCTGTTCCACCTCCCAGCCCTTGGACTTGGAGAAGCCAGCGCTGCGATGACCCCACACCTCAATGGACAAAGCGCCCTCAATGCAATGCTCCAGGAATTCCTCATTAATGTTGACAGTGAAGTCCTGTGTATGTTCAAACTTGAAGGTCATATTTTGATCGTGTGCTGTCGTTTCCGCATTTATGACAGGCACCACCATCTCCTGGTGGCCCCAAAAGGTGTACTGGCAAAATACAAAGTTGGACAAGGATAATGGCAGTCCCGATGCGCACTTGATGGTCACTCTGCAGGTGATTTGATTTGCCATGGGATCCACCGGATCATCATAATCATCTCGTGAATCTGCTGAAGAGGACTCCGACACTGATTCACACATGCGATCCTGCGGCATTTGGCCAGCTACTCGTTGAATTTCCACTTGCAAACGTCCAGCTACCTCGCCTTGCTGGCTTATAATGGGCGTATGATAATCCAGCTTGACATCATGGAAGAGCACCTCCAGATAAATATTGGCCACTCCTATCAGATTATGATTCTCCTGCGATTCATAGAACGGATCCTGCGGCTTCCCATTGTCCTCATCCTACAAAAGCACAATGAATTAATTCAGAATTCAACACATATAAATCAGCTTTATATGGCTAAGAATAGATGGTGTGATTTATGGTGTAGGAGAGGGACCCTATTTATACCCTTGCAAAAGGTATTACAATTGAATGACAGTTCAAATAAACTTCACAGTACTCGGACGACTTCTATATCGTATAATTAATAATACTAGAAGCAATCTGCAAGGGTATTTAAAACGTCGGCATGCCGAAAATTGCATTTCTGTCTAGTTAATTACCTTGTCGTCGAACTCATCATCTGAGTATGTCTCTACAAGGGGCTGTAGCGGGGGGTTAATTGAATGCGTGTGTGCGAATTATAAACGAGTACACATAAATTATTTATGGTTAGTACAGAAGACAATATGGAAAAAAGGAGAAATGAGATAAATTTGGAATTTGGGACACGCACCAGGCCATTCATTATGCGCTCCTTGTGCTCCTGATACATTTCTCGCATGTCTATGAGTTTATTCTCCAGCTTCTCCATGCTCCAGATTTGACTGCCCGAGTTTGTGCGCTTCACCAAAATTGCCGGTTCGCTAACAAAAGCTCCCCTGCGACGATTTGGACTCAGATTTGCTGGCGGTATTTGCAATGTGACCGAGAATTTGGTCTTCTTTTCCATTTCCTCGGCCAGAAAGTTAGCCTCCTGCACCAGCGAATTGGCACGCATTATGTCCGTTTTTAACTGGCCCAAAGAACGTCTAAACATCTCATCACGCTCCTACAAAGGGAAACAAAAATTCAAATTTGTAGCTGTAATTCAGAGATAGCTCAACTGGAACTCACCTGAGCCCATTTCTCGACACGCATCTGCGATGTGGGCGTATTAGGCGTTACTTTGCCCATGCGAAGAGGATCGTACGGTGCATATGGAGCATACGGGGTGCTGGGCGATAATATATTACGTAACTGTTGAAACTGCCTCTCATACTCCTGTCGCTGTTTCTCGAGGGCCACCTGTTTATCCTCCTCATGTTGTCGCTCCAATCGAGCAATTGCTGTCTGTATGGGGTCATTGCTAAGCTCATTTTGCATGATCTCATCTCTCGCAAAATTATAATCGATGAGCTGTGCGGGCGTTTGTGGTTCAGAGGCGCAGAGGTTGGCACTATTATTGACCCGAGGTGAATTGACGCGGAAAAAATGATGATTGCCCCACAGTATACGATCGCCATTCTGCAGCGGCGTTTTCTCAACAGCTGCAGAGCCATTCACGAAGCAGCGAGCACCCTGGACAGGAGCCATAAACAATCCACTCTCTTCTATGGTGATCACACAGTGTTCTGGTTGAATGCCCAAGCCAGAGAGCTGTATATCTGGTTGCTGGCCACTAATACTCCGACCGCCAATAAGCGTGCGTTCCTGTGAAGAAAATATGAAATTAATTGATAAGTCGATTTAGTTTTTATTGTTAGAACTTACCTTCAGGTAGTAGACTAGCAGCTCATTGAGCGACGGATCTGCATTTAAATTGACCAAGTAATATTTGTTCTTCTCAACCTTAATTCCGCTAGCCTGCACACTGATGCCCATTTGTTCTAGAGCTTGTTGCCTTTCATTTTGGATGCGTTCGGTTTTAACGAGTTTTTCCTCCCAGGTTTGTGAGATTTGCTTCATTAAGTTTTCGCTCTCGGCGAGCTTGTCCTGTACATCGCCTACGGGCGAGCCTGTGGCATGCTTCAACATGCTGCGCAACGTCTCCACTTCATGACGCAACTCCCGAATGATCCGAGCATTGGGATCCTCATTGACCACGGCATGATTGACAATCCGTTTAGCCCGATCCGCGTAGCGTAGTGTAGACAGTGTCTCCTCATAGTTATCTGCCGAGGGTGAAATGGTTGCTACCATCACTGTCCTGGAATTACCACCGAGATTATCCTTCAGCAGCCAGGTGAGCACAGAGTCGCGATACGGTACAAATTTTTCATTTGTGCTCTTTTTGCCATTCGACTGATCCGCTAGCTTCGAGATGACCAGACCCAGTGTCGTCAGGGATCTGTATAGGGAATTAAAAATTAAAATATATATTGACCTTCTAATTCAGTAAAGGTTTCGACTCACTTGTTAATATTGGAACCCTCCTTGAGGCGATCGCCAACAGCGCCAGTTTTGACCGCACGTTCTGAGCCCGCTAAGTCGACAAGGGACATGCGGGAGACCTTCTCGCCGCTAACTCCGGTCGCCTGATCGGTCAAAATCTGTGTAAGGACAACGGAGAAGACGGCATGGGAACGCGACGATTCGGCATTCATATTGGTTGCAGCGACAGTACGCGATTTGTTGCCCTCGGTCATCAGATTATCAATGTCCTGATAAGATGTAACCGCCAACTGGGACAGACCATCCACATAGGGTCCCAGAACATTGTGTTCGCGCACCTTAAGCGACTGTTTATTAGGCTTGGGATCAAGCAAATCGTGTACTTTCTCGTTATATATTTCCATGTAAGAGACCTCCACCTTGTACATCAGCTCTGGAGTCGATTTATTCGCTATGGCCAAGAAGAGCTTGTCACAGAGCCTAGGAATAATACCCTTGCCCTCCTGCGTGCCCATCATTGTGTAAGATTTGCCAGAACCTGTCGAAAAAAACAAATGACTCACGATTACATTAAGACCCAGGAAAAACTCTCAATTACAAGCTTGACTGGCTGATACTCTGTACTCAGAAAATAATATACAGATATAGAGCAGTCTGCTCTCAGTTACAAGCTAATATACTCCTTTTACACACTTTCAACTGAAGGTTGGTTCTCTTACCTGTCTGGCCGTAGGCGAATATGCATGCATTATAACCCTGAAATGCATTATCCAGTATATCACGTCCCACGCAATCGAACACTGTCTCCTGTGAGGCAAAGCTGTCATCCTCTGGGTTCAGCGAGTAAAAGCAGTGATCGAAGGCAAATGTCTTTGGTTGTTTTCTGAAAAGGCATGAATCAGTCAGTTAGTACAGTGATTATTCTTGATATCAAATCGGGTTAAATTACCTCTCCATCTTCTCCAAAGACGGCGGATTCTGCAGTATCGTCTGCTGCTTCTCCATTTCGACGATGCATTTTGTGCCCAATTCGATTTCTGCGAGGAGAAAGAAAAGGAAAGGTATATAAAAGGTATTCTTTATCGATAGATTAAGAAGAAATCAATAAACTTCAGCTTATATTAATCATTTATAAATAATAAAATAAAATATTTCCATCTGGGGTCTCTTAGGGGGCCATATAATAATGTAATGCTGGGATCTGAATTATTTCTTTTCTATAAAAGCCTGATAACACGAGTTCAGAATAGCAGAGGCTACAATTATTTAGACTATATATAGTCGTATATATATATATTATATATGTACTCGAATATGATAGATATGCGCATTCTCCCGCCTGTCAGGGGCTTTCGTACATAAGTGCGAAATGAAATATACACACAAATATACAAAGTGAATAATCAAGGCGATAAATGAATGTATTATATATGTGTTATATAGAGAAGTATATATATAAATATATAAATAATATATAAGCGAGGCAAGTCCAATGCTATATCGCAATCTTAATGCACATAAATAAATAAAAACGCGAACCTTTCAAATAATTGTAATTTCAAAAAACGAAAAACATGGAGAGAAAAAAAAAAACACACAATAAATTGTTGCCCAAAACGTGCAGCGTAATAAATAAATTCTGGCATGAAAATATTTACTACTTACAGCTAAATGGACACTGTACAGCCATAAAAAATAGCCAAAAAAATGTACCAAAATATGTTCTAGCTGGAATTGTGGAAATACATTAGCCCTAGGGCCAGGCCATTGTCCTTCGCACGTCAAATGGCAAAAAAGGCAAAAAGCAAGCAAAAAGCGAGGTTGACCTAGCCCAAAAATGTATACCAAAGAGAGAGCCTTGAAACGTGACATTTGCTTCTCAAATTCCTATATATAGCCTTCGTATAATTCTTTACTATATTCACATTATGTCCTTTCCACAAGATTTGCTCCTCTCTTGAATATTATTCCCTTATAGAAATGTTAATAATTTATTGATTGACTCAAAAACTCCTGTAAACAGAGTTGTTAACAGTGCTTCGAACTTAACATTGAATTAACAGCACACCATTTAACATGAGATTAGTATATATATAGTATATATTAGGGAGAAGAAAGGGAATCCTAGAAGCAATGTTATTTTTAAGTTCAACTCATACAACGAATGACTCATTTTATCAAGGCTCCACTGTGGCCACTGTGCAGTGTACAGTGTACACATGTTTGTTTTTGTGGCCTGCTCCTGCTGTTCGGCTACTTCCGTTGAGCGTCGCTTTGCAAAAATAAAGCCGACGTGATGGATATGGATATGGACACATGGCAAAAGGGCAGAAGATGGAGAGACTCACACAGAGAGAAAGTTGAGGAAAGGAGAAACCACAAAGGAAGCTACAAAAGCCAAAGGCGTGTCATAAATAATTTGATGTTCGACTGTGCCCTCAAAGTTTCGATTAAGTTCCGATTTGATTTTAGGTTCGGTTTCTGTTTCGGTTTCGAGTTCAGGTTCTGGTCAGTTGGTCAGCTTCGAACTGGAACTGGAACTTGAACTGAAACCGGAGCTGATTTGGGCATTTCTTCGTCATAACCTTAAAGTGTGTGCCGTTTGCCATTGTCCAATTTTGAAATTAACATACACACACACAACAAACACACACACACATCTTTATAGAGTTTTAGACGGGGGAAAACAGGTTAAGCTTTATACATTTTTTTTTTTTTGTTTGGTAGCTTTCGAGCTGTGACTTCATTGCGAGCGCCGTTTTTTAGCTGTGTGTGTCTTGTGTTTTTATTTGTGTATTTGCATTCGTATTTGTATTTGTATCTGCATCTGTATCTGTATTTGCTTTTTATGTAGTTTTTTCCTATAGTTTTCAGTTTACGCTTTGCTGCTTAAGATTGCGACTTCAAGAGGTCGACTGACTCGGCTCATACAACAATCTGCCCCAAATGCGGAGCGATGCGTAAGATGTCATCAAATTGATGGGGCAAATTGAGTAACCTGTATGCTACGTGGATATAAATGATATAGCCAGGTCTGAACCGGTTCCATAAACTGAACTTTAAGCACCTCATTGACGACCCCAGGCGAGACTCGAGCCCAAACCGGGTTCACTTAAAAGAAAAGGTTATCTTCACAATATATTCATCAATACAAGGATTCATATTTCCCTTGTCAAATAAAGCCACTTTTTACTGAATAATATGGACATTAAGTAGTGGTAAATGGGTAAATTAGAGAACCAAAAGATTGCTTAAGAGCGGCTAGCTTCCGCAATTGATCCAATAAATGAATTTTGTAGCTTTGTAGCTTTGTAGCCCTGCCAAATAGCTCAACAATGCGTGTATCAGGCATAATCAGCGCTGTGATAACAAGCGTGTACTTGTTCTAGACGTGTGCTTATCACCTGGACATTCACATTCACACATAGAAACAGTCGTACATACATCTGACAGTGAATCAAGCGAATAACAAACGAATCACAAGCGAATCACCTGCGAATAAAAAACATGACACAAACCAGCCCCAAATATAGAGGTGATTTGGTAACAAGTAACAGTAACAGCAGATGGGAACAGACTAAAAGGAGTACGATATATAAAGTACAGTAGTCTCTCATAAATGAGGACAGCTGAGCACCCAGGATTCAGCATAGTCTTATACCCTTAGTTTTCTCTTGAGGAGTTCTTAACTTGAGTTAGAAAGCCTTAAATGTTCGAATTGGCGGAAGTTCTAGTCTCCGAAAGACTACTGTGAATTATATATATATTGTATGAATATACACTCATGGACAGAATAATAGGTGTGTTTTTTTTTTTTTTTTAACTTGGTATTTCTAATTCCTATCTTTTCTAATCTCAACAAATCTAACTTTTTTTAAGACTTATATTAATTGTCTTTAAACAAAAAGTAAAAACTGTTTCACAAAACCTTTAATATACAAATAAATTAAATATTTCCTTAAATCCACCAATTTTAGCTGGTCACAATAATAGGTGTGCGAGGATAAATGTTTAAATTAAATCAATATTTCACTATGTTTGGTCTTGTTTTATATTAAACTAAGTATCTGGCGGTATATCCGCCATTATTATGCAAAACTTTCTCCATTCGCCTTGGCATGGAGGATATAAACTTGCGATAGGTCCCATTGGAATGTTATACCATGTTCTTTGGAAAATATCCTTAAGGATTATTTTATTTTGACAAAAAGTCCTTCCGACCTCTCTTTTGAGTTCACCGCAGAGAGTCTCAATGGGATTGAGGTCCGGGGATTGACTTGGCCACCCAAAAACACCCACATTTTCCTCTCGGAACCGATTCTTTACTACTCGAGAGGCGTGTTTCGGGTCATTATCCTGCTGGAACTTCCATAAAAGTGGCATATTATCCTCGGCATATGGTAGCCTCACCGTCTCCTATAGATCTTTGTATTCGAATCTGCCCATTATTCCGACAATACGATGAACCCGACCAACACCATACCATGAAAAGCAGCCCCATACCATTAGGCTACCACCTCCATGTGTCACAGTTTTTGTGTGTACTTAGGATCAAATTCTTTGCCTTTCCGACGACAAACATTCCTTTTAGCATCAAGTCTAAATAAATTTCTTTTGGTTTCGTCACTCCAGAAAATATTACGCCATTTTTTCTCACCCTCTGGTCCGCACCAGGTTCTACGATCTAATGCAAATTTTTGGCCCATCTGTAAATTTGCCAATCGAGGCAAAGGAACCCTGCGGGCAATTTTACCTAGTAGATTTGCTATTGCCAATCGTCCTTGAAAGGTCCGTGATGACACAATATTCCCAATTTCATTGGGAATCGTCCTGGAAGACGCGTTCAGCCTACTGAAAAATGCGATCGTCGGTCTTATATGATGATTTTCTAGGTGCTCCCCGAGTTTGACCTATTTTTTCCGGTTTTAAGGCATTGGTTACGAAGTTTTGAGAACGTTTCATTAACATGGCAATGGATTTATACGTTTTTCCTTAATCTCGGAGTCGTCGAATGAGCCTTCCCTCCTCCGCACTGCAGTGACGCCCACGGCCCATCTAATACAATTTTAATGGTAATTAAGTACCCATTTAGGTATATTTACCTAATACCTTACTTTCTGCAACCAAATAATTGTATTTATAAACTACATGTTAATGTTTTGCTTCTTACACCTATTATTGTGTCCAGCCAAAATTTGCGGATTTAAGGAAATATTTAATTTATTTGTATATTAAAGGTTTTATGAAACTTTTTTTACTTTTTGTTTAAAGACAATTAATATATGTCTTAAAAAAAGTTGGATTTGTTGAGATTAGAAAAGATAGGAATTAGAAATACCAAGTTAAAAAAAAAAAAAAAAACACACCTATTATTCTGTCCATGAGTGTACATTCATTGCTTCCTATACATTCATATATAATATATAATAAAAAACAACACGAAACATATGCGAAAAGTAAATGGCAAATGGCAAATGAATTCCACTTGACGCCTCAGAGGGGTTCAAATTGACTCTGCCTGTGCCTCTGCCTGCCCCGCCCCCTGCCCACATTTCCGTTGCACTCTGTGTGTATTTACTGTGTGTGTGTGTGTGAGTCATGGATAAGCCGTATGAATGATCGCCGTTGACATTGGAAATGGAAACATTGTTTTAAACTTGCAAGTTGCAACACTCGACTCTTTGCTTTGGTTTCACCTATTCTGAGACCCAATAGAAACCGAAAAATTAGCTGGAAATGAAAAGTGTTTTCCCCCCTCAGTCACTCAGTCAGCCAGTCAGTCAGTCAGGCAGTCAGTTAGTCAATCAGTTAGTCGGTCGGTCTGCAAGGCTGTCAGCGCAAAAAGTTGCTGGCGTTGCATTGAAAAACGAGGCGACCTTTTGCAGCTAAGCAAAGGAAACAACATTTGCATGAAAAACAAATCGAGTCAGTCAATAGGCAATGCACGACTAGCAAATACCCTGTCCAAAATGTGCCAATTCAAATTTGTATTAGGTTACGCGGGACAGTAAGCAAAGTAGTTGGAACTTAAGCGCTTAGGGTGTACTTTGCTAAGATATACACCCTATTTTTCAGATTGCTTGCAATATATGTAGGGTATTCAAGAACGTGCAACGAGCCAACTATGCAAATTCAGTTATCCCGAAAATAATGTAAAGTACTTATACGAGAAGGAGAACGGAACGAAAGAGAAACAAGTCGAGTATATTCTGCTGACTTTTGCATTATTGATTGCAGCGCTCAGACAAAAGAGACAAAAGAAAGCAGAAGGCAGAGCCCCAAAGCAGCCCAGCTACTGCATAGATACGGCTCCAATGAGGCTATAGAAAATTGTCGGCTTTTCATGGAAGATAGAATGATAAAAGGGCGCCGGAGAAGCCTTTCTTTTCAAGTGATTTACCTGGTTTAAGGGCATGGGCTTTTTTCTAACTATAAATCTTAATCTCTTAATTCTGAATTTAATTGATCAGGGAATAGGTATAATAAACTTGGTCAGAAGTAAACTATTTTTGTTTTGTAATATTCCACACTTTGATTGATAAAAATGCAGTTACTCACCACGGCGATTGAAGGGTCGCACCCTCACAGCAACTTTGATCTTATCACTTGACATCTTGAATGTTGATTAATGCGGATACGGAGGATGAGAAGGTGTGGGCGGAAGGAAGTCCTTGACACTCTCTCAAATCTTTACACTCTTCACTCTCACTCTCACTTTTACCGTTACTTTAAATATATGCGTGTAGTTGTAGCAGCAGGAGAGAGGAGTGTGCGGCGGTTGTGTGGGTGCGTCTGATTCATGCACCCAACTCACACTCCGGTCTATATGCTTAAGACTGGGACGGTATATTTTTCTTGTATTTCTATTATTATTTTTTTGTTTTTATTGTTGGAGCCCGCCGAGAATTATGTGGCACGCAATCTATTTTTTTTTTCGTTTTTTTTGGGGCAAGCGGGTGAGTCACACACAGAGGCAATGGGTTAGTATATATTTGTATTTGTATTAGTATTTTTATTAGTAGCTTCAATTAGCGCCACGCACACGCCTAAAAGTAACTGTTGTTGTTGTTGCTGTAGCTGTTCTTTTTGCTGCTGCTCTTGTTGTTGTTGTTGTTGTTGCAATACGTCATGTGGGGCGGGCATATTTCCATTTCATTCACACACACACGCACACATACGCACTTCGTCTGTGTGTGTATTGGTGTATTTGTTATTGTTGTTTGTTTATAATTACGCGTAATTCTGTTGTTATTACTATTGTTGCTGTTGCTTAATTAGGTCCTGTGCTTTTGGCCTGCTTGGCAAACATCAACAAACTGTAATGCGCACAGTGGATTCAATTTGGCAAGCAAACAGGCAAACAGGCAAAAAAAATAGAAAATCAAAAATCAACAACAACAACAACACTGTGCACACTGGGGCACACTCCACCGACGCCCGCGCGAAAAGACTCTCTCACTCTCTTCGCTATTCGCTGCTTTGGTCTCACTGTGACTTCGTTGGAGAATCGATTTTTATGGCTCTTTTTCCTTTTCCTGAAGCTGTAGGTTTCTTATGCTGCGCACTTTACGTTCCTCGTTTTAGCATTTACCTAATTATGTATTGCACTCGTTCATTTGTTATTTGCGCGTTGTTTTGCGTTAATTATACTAATTTTTATTACGTTTATGTTTTTCGCGTCATTTCACTTGAATTTTTTGCTATTTTATAATGGTTTCTCGACCTGCTATGACTGCACTGCTTCTGCTGCCGATAACGATAACATTGTGCTCACTGAGTGCACTGAGCAACTCTGGTTGTAGTGCTGCTACCTGCGTGAAGTGTGACCGTAAATAAATTGCCAGCAGCATTGCCAGCATGTTGCGTGTTGTGTAACGTCAATTTGAATTTTGAAAATTATTTAAGCTGTAACAACTGATTGTGCATTGGAAATGAAATATTTGCAGGGGATTAGAGATTGATTAAATATAATTAATATTATACATTAATATTAAGAAAATATATTAGTTGGTTAGTTATTTAAATGACAGAAAATTAGCATTACATTTTGAAAATAAAAACTTCCAAATAATTCTACTGTTGAATTCTTCAACAACATTCTTAGTTTTTGCTTGCGAAGAGCACGTAATTTTCATTATAAAAGAACGAATTTAATTTAAGTTCTTGTTTTGAGTCACGAACTTAGTTTACTTCTTTTTATTGAACTTATTCTCAAGTTGCAGTTCCGCTCAGCTCTTTTAAGAAAGGTCATTTCATAAGTGGAACCCTTTTAATAAAAACCCATATTAAGATAATAAGCATTACCCTTCCCTTTCAAGGGCCTCACCCTTCAGATTTTGCGGAAATAGCCGCAGCAACGCAGTGCAATGAACGCTGATTTTCAATGAACAAAAGAAAAAGAAGAGGAATATACAGAACCATCCCAGGTTTACCTTGTGACGTACTTTTTTCTTGCTTTGTTTTTGATCCGATCAAGTAAAGCTCGGAAATGCACGCCGGTAATTGTCACAAAGAGCGAAAGAGAGGAAGAGAGCGGAAAAGAGAGACGAAATGACAACAAATGGTTCGAATGGAATTGTTACGAAAAATGACGCCAAGAAACCTGAAAACGTTTTTGGTTGATACTCTATAAAAATAAAAGCGAAGAGTATATTAATAATATGCGCAACATGTGGAATTATTTAAGAAAATTAATTTTTCTTTTATTTTTAATCTCTAATCTGTTTTATAACTTAAACATTGGAAAAAATGAACAGCAAAAATTAAATAATAATAAATGCAAATGGTAAAAAGAAAGAGAAATTTGTATGAGCCACACTTGGTGCTTTGGAACAGAGTATTTGCTAGTCGATCACTCTCTGCTATGCGTTGTTTTAAAGTTTTGTTTTGATGGCTCTGTTGATGAAGTGTTATGGTTGTTATGGTTATTGTTGTTGCTGTTGTTGTTGTCGTCGATCGCCTCGATCGGATCCGATCGGATCTCTTGTAGCGACAAAGCAAAGAGATGCTGCTATACTCTGCTACCTGTTCACGTGCTGCAGCGGCTGCCGCTGCTTTGACTCGGCAGAGCCGTATGGGTACGGTATATGGGTATACCCGAATTCGGATTCGTGATGCCCAGAGAAGTTATAAATAAGTAAAGACGAGAAGCAGGGCGCAGCAGTTTCTCGGCCAACCTCAGACTTCAGAGCTCAGAGATCAGACCTCAAGACGTGCGCGCGCAACCCAAGCAAAAATTAGGCGAATTTAGATTAAGTTTTAATGTTGGTTTTTCTGTCTTTGGTTTTATATATATATATATATATTTCTTTCGGAATTGGGTATACGAATGCTCCATTAAAGCAATAAAGTGAAGACATCAAAAATAAATACTCTGGGGAGTTGAAAACTCCATTTAAACGATTGCGAAACGAAAGTCTGATTATAATTACAAATTACTTGGAATTCAGAAAGTAATTAAGTTTTTTCTTGGTGCTCAAAACTTAAAGTAAGTCAAACTGTGTTGGAATCAAATGAATATCATCTCAATAAGCGACGCATCAAAAATATAAAGTGAAAGTGCCTGCGAGTTGCAATAGAACCGATTACAGATGAAGAAATACTCCCTAGTATTTTAGATATCTAAAAAAAGTCCATAATAAAAGTGTCTAATACCGATTTCATAATGAACAGCCCAATAAACTTGAAGAAAATTAATTAAGTTAATTATGATTAACTGAGACTTGTAAAAGCTTTAACTGAGTTTTCAAATTGAAGATTGAATACAATTAAATTCGGATTTAAAACCAATTAAGTTTTTTTGCGATTAAAATAAGTTAATTTGTCTTTAAACAATAAAAAAAGTGATATAAAAACAATAAAATAGGGCGAAAAGGCATTAAAAAGGTGACTGTAATTATATTTGAATTCGAAATCAATTTGGTTTTTTGTTTGATCAAAGTAATAGCCTAGATCTTTTTTTAAAATGGTGAAAATATCAAAAACTATATGGGTAACTATATAGATATATCTTGAAAACTTTATATATACAAATCTAGGCTATAAGCCAACTGGTAATCAATAAATAAAGCAAGTAAAATCGTCACGCTGTGCAGTATACAACTAAAGACAGTCGCAGAAAGTCTGACCTAATATATATATAGACTAACCTTCAGGCAGACGAATAATAAATACTCTTATAAATCTGCATAGGTGTGCAACAAAGAGCCTAATAGCGATTCCATTTATTAACGCCCATATAAAAAAAAACCTGAGCGAAACTTGCACGAGAAATGAAATGCCAAATATTATTACAAAATCTTTTTTCGCTTTGTTTATAAAAAAGTTGATAAAAAATATATATATATATATATATAGTTGCCAAAAATGGGCATTATTGAAACGGATATCCAAAGCAAAGCAAAGCAAAGCAAAGGTGAAGGCGCCGGCTCATTTGCATTGGATTACTACCAAAACAGTCAACAAAAAGACAGGCGAATTGCCCTTGAAATGGTTTCATCGAAAAGCAATTAACTTGGCGAAGCTATGGAAACGGGCCTGGGTAAACCTTACAGCCAGAAACCATGTCGGATTCGTAGTATACCAAACATATGTAAAATATATAATATTTTTCTTCTTTTTTGAATTGTCTTTTTGCACATGTCACACGAGCGTTCAATTTGCAAAATCCCTCAGGGGACTTACAAGTATTTTTATTATACCCTCTCCAAAGAGGGTATTATAACTTTGTACCGGAATGTGCAATGCATTGAACAAGGCATGTACGTCCCCATAAAATATAAATCGGCCAAATCACACAACTATATCTTATAGCTGCCATATAAAGTTAACTTTACAATTGGATGAAAGAAGGGGCTTTCCTAATGCTGGGTCTACAAAATAGATGAGACTTCTTTATATACCTGCCAGATCCTTATTTGCTTTGTAAGAATTAATCTTCAAGTCTAAAATTGAACAAGATCAAACTACTTTATCATATGGCGTCCAAAGGAAAACTCGGTCAACATAAATAGAGTATGGAAGCTTCGGCGTGGCGAAGATAGCCTTTCCATTTTTTACTTACCGAAAGTCTGAATAACTGAACAAATATTAAGAAGCGTAATTGATCAAACGGGATGAGTATTTGACCAACACAAACTGGCCAAAATAATGTAAATTATTCAGTAAACAAAATATAATAAAAGCCTATAAATAAATATTCGTACGTCAACTTAGATCAATAGAAATCTGTAGTATTCTCAATATTCTGAGTAACTGAGTATAAAGTTCAAAAACTATTGTCGCGAATGTGAATATTCAAAAACTTTTACTATAATTGTGTTTCTAATTGCCAAACAAAGCATAGAGAAAAAGGGTCTTTATTTTTACGATCTGTTAAGTATTGAAATTTCATGAATCAATCGCAAAATTACTTTTATTGACGTTTAAATTGGCAGTACGAATTTTGACAGATCGCCCAATTAACCTTCGAGTGACTTGTGATTTTTTTAAGTGTGAGTACCAGTCGCATTGGGCCTCAAACTAATCCGCTGCAATATCTGACTATATATATATATATATATATATCTTTGTATATAGACGTCAGTTGAGTTGACATTGAGGCGCACTTACGCCTAAAAAAAAGGGTAATTGATGTTTGAACTTGATTTGTTTGCCTATAAAACCCGTTCAATCGATCTGTGGGCCAATGTCATGAACAAATTTCGGGCATACGCCTATTAATTAAGTGTGCCGGGTACACCGGGAAAAAGTTATCATTCACTATAGCTTTAGGTTTAGATTAAGTACGCCTCGAATACCCGATTGTTTTAAGTGTATTTTTCATATTCATTCAGTTGGACTCTTATCCCAGTGAAAGGGCTATAGCCCAAATCAGTTCCGGTGGGAAGGTCTCTTATATATATTAGGTTAAAGTACCCAGATATATTTTCCGCTAATTGTATTTGCATACGCCTCGCTCGCTTGGAGAAAAACTGTTAGCGCTTGTAACGAGCCACTTGAATATACGGGTATTCATTCGAGTATCGAGTACTACTCATAGTATTCATTTGACAATGCTCTTATTTATTGGAATTACTTTGCCTACTTTCAGTTAGATTTCAACAGCCGCTTGAAAGCGGTCTGACAGCGTCATGAAGAGTTCCGGAATTTCAGCTCTATTCCTCTGCCTCCTGCTCCGCTCCTCTGAGGCTCAACTGAATGACTCGACGCTGCGACTGCATCAACATAGTAACAATAATATACTTAATGCTACAAATGTCTGGTCCTCACCGGAGCTTGGAGGCAAGGATTTACTAGAGCAGCTGTCACCTTCATCTGATGTCACAGACTCTGACAATCATGGATCAATTTTGGGTCGAAACTCGATCATCTACGGCCTAACAGAAGTATCTAGTGAGAGCAAAGTCAATCCAATCTGCCATTCGCAGCTGAAACACCTGCAGCGAGGGATCCACAGCAAGCAGCCTTGGGCTATCAAAGGTTCGAATGACTGGTTAAATGAGATTGTTTTCCTTTCTAACTGCTAGAAATCTGTCCCCTCTTTTCTTGGCAGTGCTTGACGCCTCTGGTACTAAGGCGTCTGGCTTTATTTTTGGCCAGAATTATTGGCTAGGTAGCCGGGAGGGTTGTGGATCTATTCAGAGACCTCTCACCTTAACGCTATCTAGGAATTATGATCGTGTGATGCACTATGCGCTCTTGAACCAACAGGCCCCCTTTGAAATGGATTATCGTGTCGTTTATCTACGTCATAGCTCACCTTGGCAGGTGGAAATTAAGCTAATGACTGAACAAATCTTACACATAGGCCTGTGCCTGCCCAGCTCGTGTGATTCGGGGGAGATTAAGAACTTAACTGCCGACTATTTTAGCATAAAGGATAATGATGTCTACGAACTGCAACCGGAGGTGCTCTACATGAAGGACCTAAAGCTTAGCCAGTCCTTCTTTGAGAGGCGCAGCCTGAAGCTTCTCCTAGCCACAGTGCTTGCCACTTGTGGTCTTATGTTGTGCGCCCAGCAGTTAAAAGTTGCCAAGCAGCTGCCTGCTGAGCAGGAAAAGGCGACTGGTCTAGCCCCAGAAGAAACGGAGCTGTGGCGCCTACTCCACACGCTGCTGAACCGGGAACCAGTCCAAAAAATTGTGAACTGCTTCGATCTATCCAATAATTGGCGTAAGATCTCTGCCATACGTGAGAACAGCCCCTCCGATATTCCCCTGTTAAATGGACTCCGCTCCATCAGTGCCATCTGGCTGGTAGTATTCCATGTAATGTGGTATATGTACTTTACGGTTCACAACAAATCGGTGCTCATCGCCTATGGAGAGCAAGCCTTTTTCCAGTATGTTTCCTCAGCTCCACTGCTTGTGGATGTCTTTTTTACCATAAGGTGAGTCTCCATTGCCGAGGCTACTGTTTTTAATCTGTGTTAATCCATATTTAAACTGTTTGCAGTGGTTTCCTGCAGACGTACAATTTCCTGCGTAATACGCAACAGTTGGAGGCAGTGCGTCAAAATGGAATCCTGGCAAATGTCAAGCTCTATGGGAAGCTACTCTTCCATCGCTACCTGAGATTGGGTCCACTATACTTGATGATCTTAGCCACAACGGACCTGGTTTTTGCCTATGTTGGAGATACTTCAGTTTATCATATGCCCGAAAAATTGGATGAGCTCTGTCCTCAGTATTGGTGGCGAAATATATTCTTTATACAAAATCTCTTCCGTCATGAGGAAATGTGTGCCAATTGGACCTGGAGCCTGGCCTGCGACATGCAGTTCTTTGTTCTGGCCAATCTATTGCTCTTCGTGTATGCCAAGTGAGTTTTAAAATGAAAGTAAGACATTCCTTGTGACTAAATTTTCTACTTTCTTTATAGGCATCCAAAGCTGGCAAAGTCTCTGGTAGTCGGAATATTATTGGGTACAATTAGCTGGTCCTTTGGCATAGGAATTAGCCATAAATTTGAGTTCTCCTTTGACGCATTGTTTGCGACAGGCAGTGAAATCTATATGAGTTCTTTTGTTCGTATATTACCCTATATAGTAGGAGGCATATCCGCCTGGTGTCTGCTGGAGCCTAAGCTGAAATATGAGTTAACAGAAATTCAGGATCGTTTTCTATGGCATTTCTTCCTTATGGTCTTCTTTATAAGCATCCATTCTACAGTTAAACGTGACTTGGGTTCTTTAATTACAACCTTTCTATTTGTCATGGGTAGACTAATATTTTCTGTTAGTGTTTGTTGGATGATAGTGGGCAGTGCCACAGGACGAGGCGTTTGGTGGTCTCGCCTCCTTGAATCGCCATATTTCCAGCATCCGAGTCGAGTCTCGTATGGCATATATCTCCTGAATCCCATAATTATTGCTGGTATCTATGGCCTGACTAACTCGAGCACTCATGCAGATCCCTTCATGCTGGTAAGTACAAAATACCTGCGATCTATCCAATAATCATTAACATTATTATCTTTTTTTTTTCAGGGCGTTGTCTGCTTTGGCTTTGTTATGTTTGTTTATCTGACCTCCATCGTATATACGATGGCCTTTGAGGTACCCTACGGCAATTTATCGAGCTTATTATCGAAGTGGGAGAGTAAAAAACCAAAAACTAGCTAAATTATCCTTAAAATGTTCTGTGAACAATGCTTTAAAAAGAAAAAAAACTAAATGCATTTAGTTTATTATTAAATATGTACATAACGGCCAGTTTAATTCATATATATAAATAATTAATTAATTAGTGGTATTATATGCTAACCAAATAAAGCAAAGGTTTTTCAAACTCTACGTTTTAATTTCAATGTTATCGATAAATCAGGGAGTTGATTGAGGAGCAGCCAACTTTAAGCCAAACAAAATTGTGTTAACAGTCGAATGTTAAGTTGAACCACGTGAAGTTTGCCGCGATAGCCATTGGAACTTCGGCGCGCTATTTAAAACAGAAGAAAACAGTTTTCAAGTTCTTTTACAATTAACCTAAACATTTATATCCAGTAATATTTACAACACTAATTACATACACATGTAAATTGTAGAATCTATATGCTAGGAATGTGAGTGTGTGTGGGTGAGTGTGTGTGTGTGATTGAGTGGGTGGATTATATTCGAGCTCCTTCTTTTCATCCTTTCATCCCTCATTTTTTCCCCTCCTCCTTCACGCAACATGGCACGACATCTAATGAGCTAATGAGTACAGTAGCACTAAACAAACTAAAAATCTTTAAGATATTGCTCTAGAGGATTGGATCCCAGGAGCCGCGATGTGGCCGTCTCATCTATAAGAAAATTCGACTTCAATTAGAATTTAATTGGAGATATCATCGGTTCTATCAATATAGTCTAACTTTTGACAGCTCTCTCATATTTAAAAAATACGAATACTCACTTGACTGTGCCGGCTTCACTGTGGTGACACTCTCTGCCCGTTGTGATTGGAGGCAGTTCACCCATTCGGATAAGGAGATCTTTTTATCGCCATTCACATCACAGTAGCGTGGCATTTTTTTGCCACATTTGCTCAAGTTGCTACGGGTAAACGAATTGATTTATAAATGGCATATTTTAGCCCACTAAGCAAGACCTTTACCTGGCGCTAGTAACTAGGTCACGAAAGACCTTCCATTCCTTGCGCTCCCACGACTTATTTTTGTTTTTATCCAGAAAAACAAAACTCAATGTGGCGATGCGTTCATCCTCCGTCTTCCACATGGTCATGTTTCGGCTGCAAAAGCAAAATCTTAATTCGAATGAAAGCTTGATAGAAACAATTTTAGACCCTTACCCAGTATTAGTGCTAGGAAGTATTTGTGTGTTGAGAAACTCCTTGAGCTCCTTAAGAAATTGGATTTTTCTAGCACCCGTACAGCCCTTCATGGGCCTCACAGCGCTAACTTCATCGCATTGAGGCCTCTTCTGTCCAAAAGTGCCGGATATACTCTTGCCCGTCTCCTCCTGGACACACCAGCAAATCGAACTATAGCACTGCACGCGCTTATAGCGTCCATCGGACATGCACTCCGGCACAAAGAAGGAACTATTTCCCCCATGCTGCAAACGAATATAACAATCTGTTACAATCTGGTGAAGAAGTTGGGAGTGGATAGAGCTGCAAAACTATAAATAGTTTCACAATCGATAGTATTTTTATGCTCCAGTGATATTTAGTCGATAATACTATCAATTATTTAGCATCTCTAGAAGGAGTGGAGTTTAGGGGATGGAGAGATGGGGGCTAATCGCTTACACGCTGTTCCTCCCGTGCTAGTTCTCTGTCCGTCCAGCAATTGGTGTCACCTTCGCTCTCGTTTATTGTCGCCTCAGCTGTCTTGGCATTCAGAACTGTGAACGAAAGGTCCATTAGAATAGACTGGAATCTGCCCTTTGGAAGCATGCCAAGTGCTATTTGGATGTTACTTGGGTATTACTCAAAATTTATGGTTAGTTTATAGCCCGACATTTACGTACAATTAAATGACGATGGCGATAACGGTGATGTACGCGAATGTGTCATGCTATCCTCCTCATCCTCTCCCAAATAATCATCTTCATGCTCCTCACTCTCAATACCGAAATCCGGTGCGTTTATTGTTGCTACATTACTGCTGCCGATAGTACCGAGACTCCCCATATTTCCGATAATATTTGTATTTGTATGATCATGACTGGGATTGGTGGTATGATGGATGCTTTGCAGATTGGGATAGTGCGCCGTACGACGTGGACTGCCGATCAAACTTGAGCTACTAGAGATGGCACTGGCACTGGCACTCGAGCTGGAGCTGGAGCTGGAGGTGGAGGTGGAGCTGGATGAAGAGCTGCTGTTCAATATATTAACGGCCGCTTTACCTGCGTAGGAATTTCATATATGTCGATACAAAAAGACACACACATACATTCATATACGTATACACAAAGAAAAACTATAATAGATTTCTAAGTCTAAACCCTTTTTTTCTGTGTAATTGTATATATATATATCTATGTTTACCATGTGAATACCCAAAGTGTTATAATTAAATTTCGAAAATGAACTGTTCTCCAATGTAATTAAATAAGAGTTAAGGTTAGGATTAGTATATTAAACGCCTCTTTATGGGCTCTCCATGCATGTGAATATTACATAATTGGATATATGTATATGGAGGAGTAGGAATAGGAATTGGAATACTTAGAAATACTCACGATGGCTGGCATCTTTGGCGAGGCAGTTGCTCCATTCGAGGCGCGACAGGCTATCGTCTCTATTGATATCGCAGTACTTGCCAAAGGCACGTCCACAACGTCTGGGCTTTACCGCCTGAGAATGAGAATGGGTGGTGATATTATCTGAATACCAAATAGGAATACGATTGCTTCACATCAGTTGAAGGTGTTCACTTACACACTTGCAGCGGGTATTACAGTTTTCGGATGAAGCTCGGGATTTTTAACTGAGCCTTATCAAAAATATGTTTAAGCCTGAACCACTATTCTCTGTTCGGTTCAAACAAATTTGTACTTGTAAATCACCACAATTAGTGGTTCATCTCAAGCTTCACTGCAAGAGTATTTAAGCACTCGGCATGCCGAATATAGTCTTTCTCTCTTTAACTTTTTGAGGGGTATTGAGTGACGTCTACAAGGCAGGTGGACAGCTGGACAACTGGACAGGTGAAGAGTTGGACACGTGGACAGGTATAGAGGTGGTCAGGTTACGTTCTCGCTTGACTTACCCGCTTGACTAGCTTCTTGAGCTCACGCACTTCTTGCCTGTCCAGCAATTGATTGGCATTCGCATCCAACTGGGCAAATTTCCAATCCAAAACTGCACCATCGCTGACCTTAGTGGATTGGCCGGAACGCACTTGTTCGCTCCGAAAGACCTCAATTAAATGATTATTAAAGGCCAAACGATCCGCTTTGCTGCAAGGACGATGTCCTGCACCTCCTCCACCTGCGCCGCCGCTGCTATTTGCCGCATCCGATTCCAGGCTCAGCTGGCGAGCTGGCGGTGATCGACGGCGATAGTTCCTTTTGTAGGGACCACACTTGGGTCTGCTGCGACGTGTTGAGGTGTTCTTAATGGGATTCCCGTTAATATCGCTGCACCAGCAGCCCGTACTTCCCAGGCACTGTACGGCCGCATAATACCCATCGTTGCGGCAGCGCGGAAAGAAGATTTTCGGATTTCTAGCACGCTCCCGTTGCGCATACTGAAGCGCTGCCAAGCAGCCTGAAATTGGAAATAAAGTTACAAATCGATACTATCGAGTACTATCGCATCACTGATCGTATTCGTTCAAGTTACGATAGTTTGCTTATACGTTAAAAACGTATTCGTATAGTTTACCTTTGCAGTTTCCGCGATGCTTGAGGCTGACTTGATGGCCGCTGCACTGCACCCTGAGTAGATGGCATCGCGTGGGATAAGTTTGTTCATCGGTTCCGCAAACGGGCCCCTCGCTCTCATTGCATTCTCCCTGCTTGGCGGCGCACTCGGACAGCGACTGCGACAGATGTGGACAGAGAAGAATATAGTTAGTAACATATCGATATCGTTACACATACTATCGATAATATCCATACATTTAAACTTCAAATTACAAACTCAATAGGCAAGCCTACCGATAGTTTAGCAGCTCTCTACTTAGTTATGACAGGTGTGAAGTGAGCAGGTGAGAAGAATTCAATTCAATTTCAGGCCGAGTCCGAGTACGAGCTCGAATTCGCCGAATGCGTTTACAGACCAAAATCGTAAATAATATCAAACACGCGTTAAATGATTTATTACATTTATGGTCGCCAAATTCAAGACTCGACTTGAATACGAATTACGAATCAGTTTTACTGCCAACACCAACACCAACCCATACCCAATATCCAACTGGGGTTTACCGGCCGGGGGAAGGGTGGAAAGGAGGTCGGGCCATAACAAGTCTGATACCAATTGAATGTCTGGCAGTTCCCAGCCAAAATCGAAGCGAAAAATTCACAAAATATTATGTCCAGTTGGTATGGCTGCTGACTGCGCAGATTCTTGTTTAGTCCAAAAAATTATTAAAACAAATTTTCTATGTTTTTTTTTTTGAATACCCTGTACCCAGAGAAATAACTAAAGAGTATATTAACTTTTGCGGACCAAAATTATGTAATCAGCCGCGGCTGAAAAATAGCAAAACTTTTGTTAGGGTTTCTGATAGATAAGCAAACTGCAGACTTGCCTACAGAGTATGCGCTAGTCGAGCATTCTCTCGTTTTATTATTTTCACAGTTGCGTAGCACTTGAGTTTTGCCACAGCAGCGCCTTTTGTTGCCAATTTGTTTATCTTTAGATAAACACAAATATTTCGTGGCATTAATGAGAGTATTCTGGCTTTAATCAAGCCAGAAAAACGTTAAGAGCTGTTAAGGAGTAAGGAGTAATAATATAACATAAATAACCTCACACCTTTCAAAGTTTTTATTACTCTCCAGTCCCAAATTGTATGGAAATGAAGACCAGTAGCCCAAAGAGAAGGGTTATACAATATAGAGAGAAACACGATAAATGTCTTTCGGTCTGTTATCAAATTCGAATAGATTCGAATTTATTTATATTTTCGTTTTCGTTTATATTTATGTTTAATGTTGATTTTTGGAGCACGCGCTGAGAGGTAATCGGATCAGGGAACTGACACCGGTGACTCGCAGCTTGTTGACAGACATATTAGACACATGAATAAACATGAAAAGAACCACAGATATATATATATATATATATATATAGCATATATAATATAGCACATATAATATAAGCTGCCTCAGCAGATAGATGCATATAAGTCTGCAATTGCAGGTAGAGTTCCAGGAATGATATATGACCATAGAGTAGGGCATCTGGTAAGGCGTATTAAACCGAATCAAAAGCCAAAAGCGGCGCCAATGAATCGGGAATCGAGAATCGGGAATGAATATCTTATTTGAAATGCAAATGGCATTGTTTTTTCACTACGAAATAGGGCGTTATCCCAAAACGTGCTAGCCATAAAATGATTATGCGCTTCTATATATACTCTATAGTCTCTGCTGCTTCACCCTGTACACCCTGTACACCCCGGACACCCTGTACACTCTCTGTTAGTGCGAAACACAGAAATTATATATGGAGACAGCTCAAGGATTGTTACGACGATAACGACAAAATTATTGACTGACAGTTCTCACGCTCTTTGGATTGGGGGTACGAAGAGACTGAGGCTGTAGAATGGAGACTAAGTCTGAGATGAGAGAAGAGAAGAGGAGGAGAGAATGCACACTGAGGCCGCATAAATAAAAGAACAACAACGAACCAGAAGGAAGAGGCAACACTTAAAATACTGCTTCACACTTTGTCATCATCACGCAGCTTAGTGGCATTGGTGTTGGTATTGGGTCTCTGTCTCTGTCTCTGTCTCCGTCTCTGGGTTGTGGGTCTGGGTCTCTTGATAATGCCAAAACTCTCTATCTCTGCCTCTCGTTCCGGCTGCAAAACTGGCCCTACATGAAAGGTAAGCTAAAGCTCTGCCCACACCATGAAAAAAGCTCCAAAGCGCGTTGGTCTTCTGACCATTTTTATACCCTTGCAGAGAGGCCATTATAATTTTATATTATATCAAGAAGCATCTACGATTCCTTAAAATTTATGGAGAAAATTTATCCTTGAAGTTATCATTAGGACATATAATATTATTAAAAATCGGTGAGGGTATCTGAAACTTCGGCGGACTATTCTAGCTTATGATTTTACATCTCAGCTCAGTTTTTTTCTTTTTGTTTTGAGCTTCCCCTTTAAAACACGTTCGTCGGCAGATGAAACAAAAACAGGAGATTGGGAATGGGACTGAGACTTGGGAATGGGAATGGGAATGGTACAGGGAATTGCGAAGTTAGCCGGCAAAAGTGAAGTTGGCAGACAGCGCGGCGGCAACAAATGTCGAGTGGAGGGGACGGGCTAAAAGTAAAGGGGGAATACGACTCAGACTCAGAGTCAGAATCAGCCATTGCCTGAAGTTGGCAGCGAAGTTGGAGTTGGAGTTGGAGTTGGAGTTGGAGTTGGAATTGTCGTGGGGAAATCAGTAAGAGAAGTGGAAGACAATTTGTAGTCGATCGCTCGACTGACCAATCACTTTTAATACCTGGAATATTCAAGTGTTTTCTTGGGATTTGGTTCAATATATATGTATGTATGTTTTCTCTCCTTCTTTTCTTATAGTATACTCCTCTCCCTCTCTTCTCTCTGGGAGCCTTCTTACTTACCGGCAGATCACGTCGAGGCTGCGGCTCTTTTACGCCTAAACCGCCGCTGGCCAGTTGAAGTAGCATCAGGCATAAGGCGATCACAAACATTTTGATAATATTGTCAATATAAAAGTAATAAATTATATTTAATATTTTTATTGTTTTTGTTTAATAAATCCAATTAGGAGCACAACAACATTGTGTATACGGGAGTCTAAACAAATGTTTGTTTCGGATTTGAATATTTTCACCAAAGATTTGATTTTCGCACAAATTGTGCTCTGCTTTATTTATTTATCGATTTCCGCAGTTCTATTTATAGTAACTTTTAAGTATACGCATATGTTTGTATGTATCCGGATTTGTTTATAAGTATATATATATATACATATATACAATGGATTTCTGCTTTATATGAACTTATATGCGATCGCTCTTCTGGTTGTTTGTTTATTCGCAAAAGCCACACACACCCGCACTCGGCGAGGAGAATTGAATGAATATGGAAAATGAAGAATCGCAGAATCGAAAAATTGAAAACTGTTAACGGAAAACCGAAAGCCGAAAACCGAAAAAAAAACGGAAAAGCAAACCGTGCGTCGCCAAGTTTCAAATACGACTGAGTTCAATAGGAGTAGTCGGGAATATATCGTGGCCTAAACTGGGCCCCAGACACAGAGATAGAGACAGAGACAGAGACAGTGAGAGAGAGAGAGAGAGAGAGAGAGAAGGAGGGAGACAGAGAGAAACCGAGTGAGAGAACAAGTAAGAGTGCTCGACAAGCAAATACTCTACAGTGGGGCATAACAACTTATGATTAATTTCTGCTTATTATATGATCTTTATGTAATTTTTAGAGCATACAAATTATACTTTAATATATCTGGCTTCTAAAAATTGAAGAGATTACTGAAATTTTCTGCTTCTTTGGAACTCACATACCAAATTTGGTGCCCTCAGCTCTTATACTCCCCAAGATCAACTCGTTTGCTATTGCTGGTCAAGAAAAAATATGTATATACTTTATGGGATCGACATAGGCTTCCTTTTGCCTGTAATCTACCCTTTACACATACTTAATGGGTATAGAGTATATAAAGAAAGAGAGCGTATAAGAGTGTGTCAGAGAGAGACAGAGACAGAGAGCCAGAGGGGCAAAGAGAACGTGGTGAGACCGTCGTATAGCTCACAGTTGGTCAGCATCGTCAGCAAAGTCGATGTCGCCACAGTGTCTGGTGGTGTCTACTGTCTCCCGTCTACCGTCTACTGCCTACTGCCATATCTTATCTTTTTCTTGCACTCACGTCGACTGAGACGGCGACTGCGGCAGAGGCAGAGGCTAAGACTGGAACTGTCTGAGAGGACTGGACAGCGGCCAGCATAAAGGCCCGATAGGTACACATGGAGAAAAATGTATATATAAAATTATATAATTGCTTAGCCTTAAAATAGGTACCAAGAACCCCGAACCTTGATTGGAAATACATAATTATTTTGTTTTGAACAAGTTTAATTTAAACTTCATTTTTCCCATTTTTTCGTTCAGTGTACGATCCTCCTGCACACTCAAAAACTCTTCCCATTGTGTGAGTGTGTGTGAGTGAACGAGTAAGTGTGAAATTTATCTTCCTTTGTATATCTCAAGAGGTTGCCTCACCAACACCAACACCAACAACTTAACATCAACAACAACAACAAAAACAGCACAACAGGAACAGCAAACAGAAAACACCTAAAAAAAAAAAAAAAAAAAGAAGCCACTGGTTTGAGAGTACTCGTGGTGCCAGTTGGTGGGATCAGACGACGCGATCTGTGGCCTGGCCAGCTGTGGCTCGACCAAAGGCTAAAATAAAGGTAAGCCCAAAGGCAAAGGCAAAAAAATGTAAAGAAAAAATATGAACCAAAGACCCAAATACCCTTCGTTCGAAGTAAGGAACAGATTTGTTTGAACCTTGAATAATTGTATTATTTTTTCACTTGGGGAAGAAGGAAATAATTGGCTTAAAGGTGTTGCTCGCTTCAGGACAGGTTCAGTAAAAGGCCTTAAATCAGGCTTCGCTTAAGTTACTAAACTCCTAACTAAGTGATAATACTCTTTGCAAGGGCATACAAAATCTGGCAAGTAAAAGGAGAAAAGGAAAACGTGAGCTATGTACTGAACCCGAGACTGGAATTGGGATGGAGACAAGGACGGGAGCGAGACTGAGGTAGCTCCTCGAGGCTCGAGAGGTAGCCTCTCGCCAGGCAGTCGCACGTCTGTGATTTATAGAGCTGCCGGCCGGTGCCGAACTGGAAGCCGAACCTGTAGCCGAAGTCAAATGCGAAGATGAAGACGCAGACGCAGACGAAGACGCAAACGAAGACGAAGACGCGAAGCCGGTATCCGTATCTGTGTGAAACCTGCCAGACAGTGTGACGGCAACTAAGCGATAGCGATCCCAAGCCCCCCACTCCGCACCTCGACTCCCGCCTGGGATAGGCCCTTGTCTTCCCATTGTTTTCGGTTGTATTTTTGTGGTCTTCTTTTATGGTTCGAACATGGCTATAGATACGAGCATTCAAAGAGTTTGGATTCGGGTTCGGGTTCGGGATGGAGTGGGGGGAACTTAGTCTGGAACTGCGACTGCCAGACAGTATGACGCCAAATTGAAGACAACAGAGTCGATAACAAAGGTAAACATGTAGGGACAGCGCTGAAGAGGGACGAAGAGGGTGAGTAGGGGGTTTTACAAGAAGAAACCACTCGAGGAGTGTCAATAATAATAGCCCTGGATGAAGACGCATTTCGTGCACTCAGAGAACCATTTAGGAACTTTTTGTATTGATCAAAACTTCTTGACTCCTCCGCTGTGCGTTGAAATAGGCGGTTTATCAAAGAGGAGAAGAGAGGAAGGAATAAATACCTTTTCGAGCGTAGTTTTTCCAAGTGTAGCCCCGTACTTGTGGGTTTGTATTGGAGTCAGAACAAAAAAATATATATGTATATTTACAGATACAAACACAAAATACGGATACCTATAGATGCAGATACAGATACAAATACAAATGCAGAGCGACACACACACACACAGACATTACGCCCGCTGCTTGTGTACTTAACTAATCATTGTCCGATTCTTCTCTGTTTGTTTTCTTTCTTTTTGTTTTCCTTTTTGTAAAGCAACTTTTCTGTTGAAATTACTTTTTTGTTGTTCTTTCTGTTGTTTTTTTGTTGTTTTTTCTGTTGTATGTGCATCTGTACAGAAGAATTGCTTCTGCGCAAAACAATTAGATAATTAAACAGAAATTGGCGAGATAAATATTTTTTTTCTATAAGCAAAAACTTAAATATATTTCAGAACTAACCAAAACAAACTATTGGAGAATTAATTGGGTCAGTTCTCTAGAAGAATCACATCAATCTGAGAGCTTTGAAGTCTTCTACCAGCTTTCAAAAACTGATCCAGTTGAACGCAATCGAAATTCAATGGAGAATCTTATATTTTATTATCAGTACTGTAACAAAATCACCGATGAATAAATATTTTTATAAAGATTCCCCCTGTGGGAAGCACCTCGGCTTATCGATGCTCAGCCGTAGCCTCGGCCATACTATAAAATCAAGCTACATCGTCTATATAGCTCATCAGTAGTCAAGCCTTGCAGCTATAAGCACAGAAAGTCTCTCTGAAAATCATGAAGTTTACAATGTTTCTTGGAGTTGTGGCCCTGCTGGTGTGCCTGGTGCAAGCACAGCCTCTTTTCCAGGATTTTGTGGAGCTGGATGAGTCTGCACCTCAGTTGTTTGATGAAGATGCACTGGAAGTTGAACCTACACCTGAGTCCCACAGTCGACAGAAGCGAGCTACCTGTGATCTACTCAGTGCCTGGAATGTGAATCACTCAGCCTGTGCTGCCCATTGTATTGGCATAGGGTACAATGGGGGCTATTGCAATGATAAGGCTGTTTGCGTCTGCCGTCGCTAAACTATATTGTATAATCTTAATAAATAAAGTAGAATAAAATTACTTCTAAATATTTCACTGCGAGAATTTTATAAAATCTCCCAAGAGGCAGAACATTAGCTTATCTGTAATTAGCAGACTACTTTCAATAGAATAGAATTCCAGTTTTGAGACATTCTTATATATATTGAGTATAAAGGTTAGCTTCTCTATATTCCTAACAAGTAGACTGGCTTCCAACTGTCTGCAGAATGAAATTGGGTCTTTTTCTAGGTGTACTGGCTCTGCTGGCATACATGACTCAGGCACAGCCTGTCTCGGAAGAGGCGCTGGTTGAGAGAGATCCTTTCTTTCAAGCAAGAAAAAGGAACTTGAATCAAATATCCTGTGCAACTCGCTGTACGAAAGAAGGATTCAAGGATGGCTATATAAATAGAAGAAATGTTTGCATTTGCATATAAAAAGTCGCTCAGAAATCTATAAAAATTCTTTCAACTTGTAAAGTTCTTTAAATATTTTGTATACAATAAATATGAAGCCAAAAACTTGTTAATATTCGTAGAACTTAATTTACTTAGCAAAGGATCTAATAAGAAGTAAGTAGGTC
The DNA here is from genome assembly GCA_018150835.1 of Drosophila repletoides. Taxonomy (NCBI): domain Eukaryota; kingdom Metazoa; phylum Arthropoda; class Insecta; order Diptera; family Drosophilidae; genus Drosophila; species Drosophila repletoides. The sequence goes on from JAECWQ010000089.1 coordinate 968,597, forward strand.
AATTGTAATACAAATTATGAGAGCTTTAATTAATAAAGAAAATGTAGTATTAATACTGCTATCAACACTCGAGTATATAATAATATAAGTATATAATATATAAAGAACTGAGTGTTGAATTACACAGTTTCTACAGAGCTCTGTACAAATATATATATATATAAATATATAAACTCTATTAAAAATCACCTGTCAAAACTCCTCGGATTTATTTTTATAACTTTGTGAATGGGAAATGCTAAGTTTCGAGGAAATGCCAAGTTTCGGCATATTTAAGTCTCGTCCAGCACCTTTGGGTAGTTAGCAAGTTTAGCCTAGCAATCTGCAGAAATCTACTAAAATGAAGTCTACCCTCATCCTTGGATTGGTGCTGGCTCTATGCCTTGGCTTGGTGTCCTTGGCTAAGGCCCAACCTGCAATCACCGCTGCACCACTGCAGGTACAGAAAGGGGATCAGTTGGAGTCTCTTAGTGAAAGGCCAGGAGATATAGAGGCAGCTGCTCTCCAGTTTATCCACCAAGAGGCAGAGGATGGCAGCACAGTGGAACCAACCACAACACACAGTCGACAAAAACGCGCCGCATGCCGCTGCTACAGGCGCTCACCTACTGTTATCGTTTGCTATTGCCGCTAGAGGACCCCCTAGAATATCCTTGTATTTAAATAAAGAAGAATTCAATTTGCAATAATGGAAAATTGTCTTTTTTTTCAGAAATTGTCTTGTATACTACATATACATAATGGGTATTCCAAGTAATTACAATTACATTAGCTCTTGGAAATTTGCCTAAGTACCTTTAATGACCAGAGATAAGTAAGATTTAAATTTATGCTTTGGGTATAGGTATATAAAGCCCCCATAACAGTATCAACAGTATAGCTCAGTCCTGTAGCTAAAGCAAAGACTTTCCCGGGGAAAAGCTATTTTTCTAAAAACACTTGCGCTATGAAGTGGAACCTAATTTTTGGTTTGGTAACCCTGCTGCTATGCTTGGCCGTTCTGCAAGTAGCATCCCAAGAGGAAGGACGAAATGTAGAGGAAATTACTTTGGACACTACTGAATCCACTACTGAGGAAAGTATTGAGAAAGCTACTGAGGAAATCCCTGAGTACTGGGAGAACGAAATTCAGTATGTCCGTTCCTGTCGCGGCTTTTTCCGTAGACTTTTCTGTCATCTTCCACCGATTTCAATAGAACTGCAATTGTAAAGCATTAAATATATATATTGTCATTTGGAAAATAATAAATATATGTATGTCGATTTATCTGGCCGGAGATTTTGAAGAGTACGCCCAAAAGCGGGGGGAATAGAGAGGGAACTAGTATTTATAGTATAATTTATTTCTGAACCCAATCTATAGATTGACTTTAATCGTATACTACACAACACAGTGGAAGATAATAGTTTTTAATTAATAACAGACAGCGCAGACAACGCTTGATTAGCTAATTTGACGTGTAAACGCGACATTCATAATTTCTTAATATTTATATGAATATGGGGAACAGGGGAATACGAGGCTTATCGCTTATACTATAGGCGGAACGAAGCGAGTATTTGTGGGTCAAATGCTAACGCCGCCGGCAGATGGGGAAGGGGAATAAGTTGATAGCAGACCTCAAAATTCATTCTCAAAGTTCGGACTTAAAAGTTGCACATTTGCCAAATGCAGCCAAACAAACTCTGCTTTTTTTTAGTAGGGTATAGTTTAATTTACACTGCGCTCATTCTTATCAATTGAATGAATAAACACAACAAAAACAAGTGGAAGAGAAGAGCGTCTAAGGAGAAGTGTCGAGCTGAGAAGAGTAGAGGCGAGTCTCGTGTGCCCCGTTGCACAGTCTGCAATAATACAAACAAAGAGAAAGAGAGAAAGAAGCACGGCAGCAGAGAAGTCTCCAATTAACGCCAATTTAATTGTGATCTCGAAACTAAATAGTTAATAGCAAAAATGATAGAAATTAATACGAAAAATTACAAATGCTGTGGGCTTTAATTTACTACAGTTATATTACAGCACATAAACGACCGGTTCGTGCAATAAATGCTGAATTAATTTTTTTTATGATTATTTATATTTCTCTGCCTCGCGATAGAAGAACCGCACGCGAGAGCGTCTTCATTTATACTGACGCTTTACTTATCAGTATTGCGCATTTCACACATATACTAATTATCTTTAATCTCAAGACTTTCAGAGAGACGCGCAATTACTTGAGAGAAAAGCAAACACAGCTTGGGCAATTAATACGACAAGCAGCATCACGTTCACATTTCAAACGTACGCGCGTTAATACAAAAAAATACTAGAGTCTAATTGAATATCGATTACAAGTGTTATTGGTTATCGCTCTTCTAAAAGTAGCAGTAAATCTTGCCGCTCTGATGAAAACATTTTTTTTATTTTGGGAGCGGATTATTATTGGATAGTTAATAACTTTATTATTGCATACCTTTTAATGGTTTCATTTTCGATCTATATTCAATGTTCTTTTAATAAACTTATTTTCATTGAAATTAACTTTCTAACACTTAGCACATTTAGTTTTATAAACTTAAGCAGCCGCGGCGATTTTTCTACGTCAAATTAGCCCAAACTGCAAATAACATTGCAGAATCATTACTGTATGTTTGTGCTCAATAGGTGCTGTTAATGTTATTATTGAAATCTAACTAGACAATCGTAATTAAATTTTCCTTGGTTCATATTTATTAGAAATGTAAGAGGTACGAAACGAACAAAAAAGAAATATACAAAATTATGCTATTACATCCACACCAATACTCTTTTTCACCCTTTTTCTTTTTATCTCAAATTTGGCGCTCACTGTTAATAACAGAACAGCGTTAGTTAACTGTTATCGGCGTACACAAAATGTTCTGTTAACCTTGTTTATCTTCTTGTTGGCAAACAACAACTAAAGGGACAGTAAATATATATTATTTATGCTTATCTCTTGAGTTGGGAGTTCCAATAAATAAGATTTAACAGAAAAAAGCAAAAACTGTTAGTTAGGTAGCCGTCGGTTCAGCTGTCGCTAATAATTATACACAGTCTAACATCATTCAATCGTTTCACCACGTTGTGTGCTGACGTGGTTTATAATAATTGTAATCTAAATATAATTAAATTAAAGTTATTTTTATTATTTTTTTAAATATGAAGCAAATAAGCGTGTTTCTGTACTGCATTCTCTTGCTAGGCATTAGCCAAGTGCAGAGCTACAGTTTTACCTCGAAGGAAGTCAAATGTCATGGTAAGCCGCACTAGAACAGTGGAACAAAAACGACGTGTTAACTTATGGACACTCAAATTAAATAACATTTCTTACAGTGTGCAAGGCCACCGTGCAGGAACTGGAGGAGGCTATCGCCAAGGAAGATGCTCATAAGAAGGTGGATGTTAGTGGCTTCCGGCTAGATTCCCAGGGAAATTCCATTAGTAAACGCGTCCGTTTTATTAAATCCGAAATGTTTCTAACGGAGCTCATGGAAAAGATTTGTAAGTGAATGAAATGAATGGATTTGGTACGATTTCCTCTACAATTTTGAAAGACAATTGGTAATACATCTTCTGTTTCCAATTATAATAAATCAGGTGAAAAAATGGACGACTATCTGAAAGCCACTTACAAAAGTAATGGAAAATTCACTCTGCTTAAGATGATAGTAGATGGTAAAATGAATATGGAATCGTCCCTGGTGGATTTCGTGCAGGATGGCGATCTGAACAAGAGCTTGGGTCACTTTTGTCTGGAGGTGCTCGAGGATAACGAAGAAACGTTCTTGAAGGCGTTCCAGGCTGAAGAACTGGGCAGCGATTTAGATATTAAAATCTGTTCCGAACAAGCCAAATACTGCGACGAGGCCCCCGTGCAGGACGAATATGATTTTGATGGCAAGGAAGAATTGTGATTTATTAAGTTAAGTAATCGAATTTAAATGAAATGATAATCGTTATCATTGTTAAGAGGCAGGCGCCTGCACCAGACGCTAAACTGTACTGAGCTCCTTGAACGAAATTTATATATACGACTATATTTTTTATATGAAACGACAATAAAATCTAGATGTGCAATTTCCTTCCTTAAACAGATAACTTTATTGTTTTATGTGTATTATGTTGGAATCCAGTTGAACAGGTTTTTGTATTGGGTTCGCGTCTGTTCTGTGTTTTTACTACTTGTCTTCTTGTTTCTCTTCAGGCCTGAAAGGAAGGTAGGGTTATTTATTCATCCGTTTTCGTATAAGATATAGAGTCGATCTTCCCTAATACATATTTCTTCCACTCGGACGTATCGAGGTTAGATTCTCTGAAACTCGGAATAAAATTGAGTGATATATAATTTCGACTATTTAACCCAAACCAGTTTACTATCCTAGGCACTATCTACAAGAATATACGAGCCGAAGTTATGCAGAGAGCCTGGATTTAGGGAAGTTCGACGGTATGTAGATAAATATGTATGATGCTTACGGTGGCTTCTGGACAGTACGTAACATTTGATGTGCTACAACCAGCCATGGAGAACCGAATCCAAGGGTTCCTAGAATCAACCAAGCTATGGTAAAACGCAGCGGACTATCCATTCCCCTGCGAAAGGGCATGTTCTGTTTGCAGGCGACATAGGGTTAGGACTTCATCAGTTCTTCTAGGAAAACTACTTACCAGGCCTGGCACTCCACCCGGATACCCATGATGATCGTATCGAACTTGAGTTTTACATAAATGACGAACCGCACCACGTATAGTAAACATTTTGTATAAAATCTAATTCAATTCTTTTGAAAATTGAAAAAAATTCTCCGATTTGGCAATCGAATCCAAAGTATTTTTTGTGACTGAATGCTTTCAGAGTCCGTAGAGCTGACTAGAGAATTCCAAAGCCTACTTCGATGTAAAGAAAACAAGGCACTTTTGTCTTTAGTTTGTGTGTAACGTTTATTTAATTACTTTTTAAACTTTTCGACTTAATTTTAAGCTGTAACACAATGTACGACATGGCGGCTACAACAAACCATCTGAAAGTAATAGAATATAAAAATATTATTAATTCATTGAATAACACTAGCAAACAAATTTTTGTACTATAATCTTACAAAGACAATGATCTATAGTCTATTCAAAAAAAGAGATGAATATTTAATTATCTAACCAAATTTTGGAGGGTAGTCAAAATATGTCGGCAAATTTAATTTTAAATAAATATTCATATATTAACAGAATATTATTTTTGAACCGTTTCAGGTTTACTTTTGATTGTTCAGATTATGGTTCATTTCAAATGGAGATATAGTTGGGTTCCCCAATTCTAACTGCTTAGGCTTAAAACAGACTTGAAGCTAAGTAGTTTAACCTGGAAAAAACTTGTATTTTGTTGGCTAGTGTAAATTGGAAATTAACCTTACTTTTTGCTGCTGCTGCTCTGTCGGAGGGGCTGCGCTGCCGCTCGGCGCTTACTTCTTCAACAGCTGATGCCTCACGATAAGGAAGGGGGCGCCAAAGCCCAAAACACAGCCGATGGTGAACAGAGCGGTGATTCTGTATTTGTTCGTCAAGCCGAAGGGCAGGTTCTGCAATTAATTAAGTAATTTTTGTTGCCCAATGTTATCGATTTTTTCTTCAGGATTATTAAATTATGTAATCAAGTGATAAACAGCAACTGTACTTACCTCGCCGGGGACACCGCCATGGCCGCTGAAGCGCACCATCGACTGGGAGAAATTGCGTGCAATAACACTGCTGCGGCCCAACATTTTGTTAATATTTTTAATTTAGTTTTGATAAAAAGCAAGCGCAGAAAGTGTTGGTCTTCGGAGTAGGAAAAAGTGTGTACACAACTAAGAAATGGCCAATAATACCGCAGTTGCTGTTATCGATATCGTTGGCTTACGCATAAATGCGCAGCGCTGTTATCTGCTCTCAATTGCGTTGCATAAAACTTATCGATTATAAAATGTTGGCATAACTGTAACGGCCACATTTATATATGTATATTATAAATACTTAACAACAATGTAGAATTTTAACCCAAAGCATTTATTATATAAAAACTAGTTTTTGTTTGAGTGTAGAATAACCAATGTTTTATTTACTGAATGGAAAAACTTAATGGTAAACACTTACATACATTTGTTATTAATAGCTAATCAGCACCAAGTAAGACTAAGACATTACAATTAATTGTATTAATTACGGCATAATGAGTGGTTGGGGCAAATTTTGGTCTCAAGCACTTAACTAAATTTAATTAATTACTATTTATGCTTAATTTAGCTAGCGAAAAAACATCTGTAGAGCATATACAAAATTCCAAAGAGCCACATGCCTTTGTACACCTTGTCCACGACCCACATGCTAAAAAGAAATAGATATTAAATAAGTTTTATTAAATGTTTACAATATAAAGAAAAGGTATACCAACATTTTCATATGTCTTCTAGCCGCTGGTATAGACTCGTCCGATTCTTTGAGAATCAGACGACGGGCGCATAGAACACAGTTGGTGAAGTAGTCAATTAAATCCAGATCAATTTTCTCTATGACATATGTTTTGCGTTCTCGATTATTCATTAGCTTGCGCAGCTTTAAAGCTTCCGAATTATCAAAGCTCCAGACATTATTAGCATAGTATTCAAAGACCTCGAAACCCTTGGAAATGCGATTTTGGACACGGCAAAGCCTAGGGTTTTATTTCAATTAAAATTTGATGCAGTAATATGTGAAAAATTCTGAACTTACACAGGTGGATAGCGTAGGAGCAACAGCAAAGCATCCACAAATAAAGCTGGCAGCCATTGGAAGAGTATCATGCAAACGTAGTGCACCCAATAGTTGGACTTCATGGAACCACCCGGATACCAGGCGACGCCATTTAAGGGTACTTTATTCTCGATAACCCAACGGCCCAGTTCAATAATCTCGGCCCAGGAAACCTTAATATCATTCGATGATGTCATATGGGCCACTCGATTTGTATTATCCGTCCCGGCTGTAATATTACGCCAGCTTGCCACTAAAATGCCATTTACGGCTATATCCACGGGTAAAAAGTCGCCATAGCCTGAGGAGTTACAGTACATGGTGCGTATAACACCCTTGCCAGCGCCAATCAGTAGACCTGTAGGTCCATTAATATTGTCTGTCCAGCCGGGAATGGGCTCTTTCCAAATGGGAATTACGATAGAGGGCCGCAGTATAACCGCGGGTAGTTCGTCAAATTTCTCCACGACTAATGCCTCCGCCAGAGACTTGGTATACGCATACGTATTGGGTATGTCTCCCAGAACTTTCTTCTCTATCAGAGATACTTCCTCGTCGGAGAGCCATTCACAGGCCTGTATTACCTTATGGGGATTTGCTGGTGGATCGTAGGGCTTCTCGTAGAGCGTCTTTACATGCAAATGACAATAGGCCGTCGAGCAGTATGCAAAGAACTCCAAATTCTTCAATTTTCCGGCCAATTCCAGCATATACTTCGTTCCACGGGTATTCATAAAGACGGCATTACGCAGTGGTTCATCAAAGCTGTTTAAGATAAGCCGTATAAATGTGGTAAAAAAGAGAAATCTCCTAAAGAATATCACTATACAATTAATACTCACCGAACTGTGGCCGCACAGTGATACACAATGGATACCTCCTGGCGTAGAATGTCCAAGTCCTTCTCGGAGATACCCAGTCCTGGCAGAAGGACATCTCCGGCAATGGCTACCACCTGTTCCAGTATATTCTGCTCTCCACGCAGCTGTTTCACCTGGTCGAATAACTGCAAGCAAGCAGGGATTTTATATTGCGTTGGTAAGTTCAGAGCTCAGAGTTAATTAAATAATCATTTTTCATAATTTTACATACTACATTCTGAAATATATCCTTAATGCGCTCCTGTGGATCCTTGCCCTTCTTGGGTCGTATTAGCAGATAAATACGCTTCAGTTCGCCACACGACCTGCAAAAATTAATAACGCATAATTACAATTTATGGAGAATTATTGAGGTCACGTGTGCGTCCAGCTGCCAGCTGTTGGCCAACGCAATAAGCCAAGAACGAAGCCAGAAAAACCCACCCAACCAACCCGCCCACCAACAGCTGCCTCAATTCTCCCTCCCCTCGAGTATAGTAAGACTGTGATATATGCGCTCAAAAGTTGTCGTAAAGTAAAGTTTAGAATTCAGTTTCAAATTTTATTAAAATAGACTTGTTTTGCATGCAACCCTGTGACTAAGCGGGTATATAGAGTGTATTATTACAATGTACATTTTATACCCTTGTCGACGGTACTATAAGGAGCATCTCCATAGTCGATATGTCTCTCTCTCCGCCCTTAAAGTCTCTTACTTACCGCAGCAGCTTCTCTACTAAAACCTTGCCAAGAAAGCCCGTTCCTCCAGTTATGAAAAGGCTGCGTCCCTTGAAGCTGGCCGCAATGCGATCCACTTCATCCTCATCGACAGGTCCAATGGTCAGCACGCCCTGCTTCCCAAAATCAAAATTAGGTTTTGCCGCCATGTCTTTTGTTCAGGCGATGCTGTAATACAGATTAAAGAGTTATTATTATTTTGAATTTTTTAAAAAAACATAATTCTCTACACTATCTTTATATAAAAGCGGACCTCGACTGCCTTATAAATGGTGTGCTAATCAAGTGCACTATAATTTATTTGATCTTGGCGTCCAAGTTGATCGACTGAACGACTAATCGACTGTCGGATTGATCAACTGGTTTTTCTTCATACATTTTTTCTATAGTTAATCTCGACTGCTGTCCTCAATGTTAAGTGCCAAGTGGCCAAGTCGAATCTGTCGCCACGCTTCATGACCAACCGTCGAGTTGAGTAAAAACCACTAGAAACCACTGAAACCACCGAACCACCGCGGTGTAAAAAGCCACCAAAAAATTTGACACCAAGGCGCATATATTGCGTATCCGCAGAGTGCCACATGTGGGCCAATTAAGCTGCCGATTGCAACATAATGCGGCATTCGGCACACAGAGAGAAAAATTAATCACTTCCTTTAGCATTGTAATTAATTTAAATTTAATTTGACATTTTTATTTCAAAATCTAATAGAAATGTAGAGAACAGAAGATATAAATTCTTTACAAAATAATTGCTTGGAGTTTGGGTTGCTTGAAATTTACACACTTTTCTGCAACTCTTTTCTTCCTGTGTACTTTTTGAGCTTTTTTATGGTCAGCATGTGTGCCATGATAGTGAGCTTGTAAGTGCAGTCAAGCGACTATTCCCCAATCACCTCGACTCCCCCGAATCCCCACCTCAGCTCCAAAGCAAATTGGGGCGTCAACAAATAGCTGTCCTTCAATTTTGGTTGGAAAAGTGATTGCTCTTTTGTGGGGTATTAGAAAAATCAGAAAAAAATCGAAATTATAGCAATTAAAACTAGAGGAATAGCCATAAACAAAACTTCCATATAGAAATCAGTTTCATTTTAGCCAAGTCTACTCTACTCTTCAGGTTACAGAGTAACTTATAGTCGAGTAGCTCTCACGCTTGGAGAACCCTTACTTTTTCTATCTTCAATGCTGAGCTCCACGTGTCAGAGTCCAGTATGCGCAATGTAATTAATATGAATGAACTTTGTATTAGCCAAGCCAAGAAGCAGCCGTTTTAGCCGTGTTTCTGGCTGTGGTTTACCTAGTTAAATGCCAACTTTTAGCCCCAAAAAAATAATTGCAATAAAATATTTTATTTTCTTTTTTACGATCGCTAAAAAACTGTTGTTGCCAGATATTTCAAAAGCATTAAATTATCTTGCGTCTGATCGAGTAGACTGTGTTAATGGCTTTAGCATTGGCCGACAAGAATAGAAAACCTCAGGCCAAGATCAAAATCATTAGCCAAGTCGCAGTAGCAGTAGCAATCGGAGTCACAGTTGCTGAAGAGTTTAGTTCCGTTCGACAGCTATTAAATCACTTAATTTGTCGACTAGACGAGAAACGAAAGACTTAGGCAACGAACGCGCTGCTGGAAGTCAAATGCCGTTCGGAACCCGCACCAGCCACACTGAGCGAAGACACAAAGCTTCTGCCACCCCATAAATAAAAAATATATACTTAATCTGGACGATTAAAAGATTCCTTATTTCTTGAAAACTATTCTAAGTTCCGATTTTCTGCCAGTGCATATTAACCAATTGCTAACTTGGCTAAATTATATACAACATTGTATTAACTGCTCGTTGACCCCAGCTGCTGTAGGGTTACTTTGATGGGCTGCCGATATGCAACAATTTCAAGCGTTGCAATTGCAAATCTGTTGCAATTAAATTAGATTTTATAGTGCCACTTAAATGGTAATTTTCCGTTCGAAAAAAAAATAAAAAAAAAAATGAAAAACAAAACAAAACGAAACGAAACGATATCGTTATACATTTTGCCATTATTACTGCTACAACAACAACAGCAACAAGAAAAACGTTAATAAAATCTTTCCACACATCCCAAGGCAAAATACTCGTACAATTTATGCAAACGTTTTGCCCGTCATTCAAACACTCTGCCGGGTTCGGGTCAGATACGAGAGATACAAGCACTGTCGTGGGGTTCACAGCTGTAAGCAACCGTTGGAGTGCACGACTAGCTGATACTCTGTACTCAAGCAGGAGTCGGCTCTTAGCTCTAGGTTAGAGTTTATCAGCAACAGAGGCAGACAGGGAAACAAATAAATCAACGATCTTCCATCTAACGATAACTATTAAAAACTAGTATGCTCTGCATAACCATTGCCATTTACAGGGTATAACTGAATGTGGTTGACGTACTGGAAACTTACATAGTACCAATACGAGTACGAGTCCCCTTAGAAAAGCTGTCATTCCACAGCGTTTTTCATTGCAATTTCTGTTATTTCGATTTCATTTGAAGATCTTTAGGTGCACGTTTTCAAGATAAACAACAAAACAAAACAAATTGAAAAGTGGAAAGATTTGACTTTCTATACCCTTTCTTCAATCACCTTAAATGTTCATAGAATGAGCAGAACTAGCTAAAAGAAAAATAGACTAGCAGGCCAAGCTGAGCTACTTTAATTGAATTAATTCTATATATCAATGTAATATCAATTAAATTATATTAACGTCTGAAATATAATTAGTTCAGAACAAGAAATGTTAGCTTATTGTGCATTGTAATAAGCTACACTGAGAAAAAACCTTTCTAAAAGTACCATTCTCGAGAACATTCGTTGACAAAAGTTAAGAACGATTCAAGAACCTTCCAGTTTTAATTGAATACTCTTTGTTTATTAAGAAAATCGCTTTCGAAATAAAGAACTGTGATCCTACTCTTAGAAGGGAAACTTTATCTACATAGAGCTAAAGATAGATATCCTTTGCAACACATTTTTTTTTCCAATATATTCCCACTAATAGTACTATTACAACTATCAGAATATTCTATGGGTATGGAACCTACTTTATAGCAAAAGAGAAGAACTTTTATATCAAAAATAGAGTATCGCGCTCCTTAACAGCAAAGGCAACACATGTTGCTGGTTGCATGTGGCACCTGGAACGACGACAACTTAAATACAGTTTTGGCAATTGCCGAAAATAAAAAAATACAGTAAAAAGTGCCCCGCCACCGCAGTCGAGTTGTTCAATTGCATTTTTTGTATTTTTCTATTTTTCGTATTTTCTTTTGGGAATTTGGCTAAGAGTTGAGCAACCAGTTTTGGAACCAAACGAAGCCAAAAGATGTCAACGAAAATAAAGGAGCAGCAATTGGTAAAATTGGTAAAACAAACAAATAAAAAAGAGCCTGAGAGAGTTCGAACCCGGAAAATGCTCAGCCAAAGCAAAGCAGCAATATTTAGCATTTTCTGGCTAAAACCCAAGCATGTCAAGGATGTTATAAAAAAGCTGCCTAAAAATGCTAAATAAAGCTTTAAATTCTATTGTTAAAATTCATTCATAAAAGGTGTGCGCATAAATTAATTAAATCCGTTTTTTAAGCGCACCTTGATTTATTTCGAAGCCACTTAAAAAACACTTTTAGTTCAGTGAATTTGTTTTTTTAATTGTTTTTTGGTTTGAAGCACTGCTCTTTATTCAAGGATATTTTTGTTTGTTTACTTTTCTGTTACAGGATTTATTTAGTTATTAGTTATTTCTTCGGCTATTAAATTTATTTATTAATTCGCATATAATCGCGTACGCGCGCACTGAATGCTAAACACCAACTGAACAAACTCGGCTTCAAATTAGGAAAAAGAGCCTCTCGCACTCGAAACGAACCCAATACACAACAACAACAACAGCAGCAACAGCAGCAGCAACAACAGAAAAACAGCTAAGTGAAAAAATAGCTAAAAACTAAGCATCGCATCACAATGTATTGGCTAGTTTATAACACACACACAGACACACTCTGATCTCGCACAGACACTGTTAAACGTGCCCAGTCACACGCACACATTGAAACATGCGAGCAAAATGTATGCAAAAGCACACGAGCAGCCACTGCTGCTGCAGTCGCAGTCGCAGTCGCCGTCGCCGTCGCAGTCGCCATCAACTTCGCAGTCGACGTCGTTGTTCAATGGCCAAGCTTGGCGTGGCGTTTATAAGTCGCTCTCTCGGTCAGAGGTTCAACTTTTAACAGTGTGACGCTTTCTCAGAGTTTTGTTTTCGATTCTCATGCATACCCTGCACGAAAAGAGTATTTGGGTTTCATGGAACACCAGGAAGTTATTAAAAAATATCCCGAAATCATTGTGGAAATTCCTCCTGTATGAAAAAATACTTATTTCTAGAACTGATTATCACGAACTAGAAGGAAAAAGAACCGAGTCAAAGTGCTGTATGAGTGATACGTAAAAGGAAAGTGTACTTAAATCGTCGGCATGCAAATCTTTATTTGTTTTTTTTTTTTTTATTTTGGTGTTGCGTGCGTGCGCTTTAGGTAAACGGTAAACGATCAAAGCTGTGGGGGCTGCTGCCCGGCAAAAGCTTCTTTCGATAACAACAACTGCCGTTATTACTCAATGTCTACACACATCGCAGTTGCAGTTACAGTCGCAGTCGCAGTCGCAGTCGGAGCGCAGTCGACGTCGCAGTCACTAGTAATGCAGGTTAGAACATGTCGCAAGAGTTGAAGTTTCGAATTTATTTTTATTATATCACAGATGCTGTAACAGATGCTGTGAACAGTCTGTTATGTGGATAGTCTGTTATATGTGACTTTTATAACGAATATTTCTAATAATAAACCAGCATAAATTTCCATTGTTTATTCACTAATTAGACGGAATTGACCATGGACCAACTAGCACTAACTCATTACTAACCAACTTATTAGTTACAGTTGTTGACGTTCAAAAACTCGAAAACCCGACGAAAAAACACTGAAATTTCGAGTCCAAAATTTGACAATGGCATTGACATCAAATCCGTAACTTTGCCTCTCTCTCCCTCGCTCTCTCTCTCTCTCTCTCTCTCTCTCTCAAGCGTCTCAAGACCCCAGCAGAAAAGAGAGAGTGCTAAAGCCAATAGAAACGGTAGATAGAAGGCCCAGCTTGGTTGCCGAGCGGCCATTCGTTAAAGCCGAATGTCTCTGCGACAGTTTTCAAATACCCTGTAGAAATTTATGTTATCGAAAGGTAGAAAGTAACATTCTATAAAAGTTCTAACAGAATTTAATTTCTACAAATTTTATTACATATTTATTCAAATTTATTAAAAGTGTTTTAATCAAGGAATCAATCCGGTTTATACCGATGCCTCGGTTTTGGTAAGAGTATATCCTTGATTATAATATGAAATACTCTTTCGAAGTGTTTTGTAACATGTTTATAACATAAACAATAATAAATCGTATACCAAAAATATAAAACAATCTCAAAGTTAGACGGGTTAGAGAGGGTATCAAGAGTTCAACCCAAAACAATTAGTATTAATATGTGAACTGAACTTAATTTTCCATATTTTTTTATAGTTTTATTTTTAGTTTTGAAGAATTCGTTACTCACTGATAAACGATGGACGGGTGGACAAACGGACGGACGGACGGACGGATGGATGGGGCACACGACAGTCGTCGTCGCGACGGGAAATCGCTTTTGAACTTGGCAACCGAAAGAGTTTTGAACTGGTCTCCATAGACAAGTTGGTATTTATGCAAATGTTAGGCATTATATCATGCATATTTATCAATGCAAATAAGAGTATAGATAGTCGTAGTCATCGTTTCTATTGATTTTTAGCGATCGTTAAGCAAACCAGCCAACAGCCAACAGAAAACTGGCTAAAAACCATTGTTAGGTGACACATTTCAAGCAAGTCATCGGCTCATCGCCTCGTCGGATATCGAATACTAGGCTCAAGCGATAAGCGGGGCACAGACACATAAAAAATAAATATAAAACAAGAAACAGAAACAAGTCAGAAGTATGCTCGACGAGCAGATACTCTGTAGGCTCTTTGGCCTTTGTTTGTTCTGTGATCTTCCAACTAGAAACACTTGTAGAAAGCTGTTCATAAGCCAAATCTTATTAACTTATATTAATCAGCGGATGGCGCTGTTTCCCTGGCTTCCCTTTATACCTGTTACATATATTTTCCGAAAGTTTATAGGCTCCTTTGGCAATTTCCTATGAGTGCAGAGTATCAAAAAGAAACAAAAAGAGAACTTGGCCTTTCAAAGCGAGGCCGTAATTACAGACTTCCGCTTACGAAAATGAAGTGCCCAGCCCCAGCAAAAGACCAAAACAGAGATGGGAGATGAATATATGAAGGTTGCTTTTGGGGAGCATAAGGATGAGGAGGGGTGGGTGGGTCTGAGCAAGGACAGGGACAGAGACAGAGGCAGAGGCAGAGGCAGGGGCAGGGGCAGAGAGGAGAGGAGATGAATCGGGCTGCTGAAGGCGCCACAATGTATCCCGTTACAGGGCCATAAAACTGTATAAACGGCTGGCGACGAGGCCAAATTATACCGCATACGCACACGTAGACCAAGTAGACCAAGATGTCCCCAAGATGCTTTAGCAGGGCTAATTGGACGCCAACTCAGTGGCTAGCAAGGCGAAATGGGAGGTGTAGACTTAAAAGTGGGCGGTGCATAACAATTGTGGGCGATTTGCATATTATTTGGCGCTTGAATTACCAGAAAAACGGCGACAAAATGTTGCTGCGTCATTGTTGCTCACCAAAATCCACCAGTTTTTATGTATATATAATATATCTATATAATATGTATATTAATATATCCATAACAAAAACCAGATTACTTTTTGTCTGCTTTTTGTGCACTCTGCCAAAGAAATCGTCTTGAAATTTTGAATATTTTAAGATAAATTTGTATCTTCTACTAAGACCAAAACAATATTAAATGAAGTACAAATATTTTCTGTCTTAGGAGGGGCTCACCCAGCGGCCAGGTGGGCTAATGATAAAAGGAGCGGATTCGGAGAGGCGTGGTGGTTGCTCTGCTGGATGCATCGCCTACTTGAAAGCCACCTGCTGAGTCAATAAAGAGCGCCAGATGCAAACGGTATGAGTCGCACGCGGAAGGAGGGTTCTTCTGGACACTGTCAGTCTTCGTGGGGTAAGTGCATCACTTGTGGTATACCACCTCGTTATAACTCTTATCACCCTCCGAATTCTCTTCTCGTTGTGGTATTCTGCCTTTTCATTCACAGCCAGTGAATGAATCAAGTCACAGACTTATTTTAAATCTTCATTTTGAATAATCAAAATTTGTGCTTAATTTAGACACAAAGTGCATAGTTTTTTCTTCGAGTGTATGCAGATAATAGAGATAAAAAATATGCAAGACAATGCAGGCCTTTGTTTGCCTCTGACAGACTTCTGTCTGACAGGTTTGTCTGTCACAAGACAAACAAAATATATATGACAAAGGGGACTTACAGGCAGGGCTGGTCAGCGAGAGGAGGGGAGGAGAGGGGAGGAATATTACAGACTGACATTGTCAAGGCTTTGCTATAAATAAAATAGAAAGCATACGTAATATTCAAATTTTGAATGCAACTCAAAGGCCGCAGCAGCAGTTGTTGCAACTGTTGAGACACATTGTTGCCTAAATATTTCTGACGTTGTGTAGCAACACTTGTTGCTTCAACAAGCCACCCACACACACACACACACACATACACAGCGAAAGAAAGCCACTGCTGTTGTTGGCCTATAATAATCCTTAACAAAGGAAAACAACGTCGCGTCGACTGTGCGCTGTCGGTTTGTCGGTTGTTGCTGTTCTCGGGTGTTGCAGGCTCGGGCAGCATATACTTATACAAAACACACATACATATACATATACACACACACATACATATACGTTCTCGTATATTCCTATAAAACCGGATGTTAGGCCAAATATTTGCACAGAAGAGTTTCACATTTGCGCGGTCAACAAGTGTCCTGTCAAAATACACCAGAGCAAACGTCCAAGAAGTCAGTGCAAAGTTTTTCAAAGCGATTTCTTTTCCAAATTCAAATTCGCCCCGGGAATGTCTTCTTAATAGTTTCTCAACAGTTTTTTTTATAAGTGTAAAATAAGGTAAGAATTAATCAGTTTTAATACCCCAACAAATTCCACTGTCAATTTAATAGAAGTCTTTGAGGAATCTCTTATGAAAATATTATAATGCTTACAATTAAATCCCTTCAAAATGAATTTATTATCAGTTGAAATATCAGAGTAAACCCAGTTCAAAACTGATTCTTTTCTCTGTTGGGAATCTGTTTTAGTTGCCTACCAATTTTCTAATGGGTTTTCATGGGTCTCTGATAAATCCCTTTCGAAAAAATATATTTTTGAAACAATATTTGAATGGAAAACATTCAAAAATATTACGAATCAATCGGAAGAGCTAAGCAAAGTTACTTGTAGAAGAAGTAGATAAGTAAACCAAGACTCGAATCTGAGCTTTGAAAGTTTCCTGCTGCTAACCGAACCTCGTTCAAAATTTTATGTTTTTTTTGGCTTTTTATATTCAGTATATTCAGTTTTGTGGTACTATTGAAATGCGAAAAGGTTATCCATTGGATTTTTGCAAACCTGAAATATATTTTTTATGGCCGTAGAGAGTGGGGATTGCTTTTATATCTTTATTATTAGAATGTGGCATTGAAAAAATATCAAATTTCATTTATTTCTGCATTTTTTCTGGGAACTTTATCCAGGTAAATGCAGCCGGAATTCAAGGTGTAAAAATAGCTGTTCGCACACTCCGCAGAACTTCTTCCTTTTTGGGGTTAATGAAGGTAAATTGAAATATTTACGGCTGCACTTTGGAGAGAAGGAGCCGCCACAAAGAACCGCTAGATTTTCATTTGTGCTCGCAGTTTTCCCCAGCTTTTCATATTCTATTTACCCGTTTTATATGTGCTTTTTTCACCTGTTTTATCAGCGAAAGTGAAAGTTGAGAGTTCAACTTTGAACGTTGAAAGGTGCCCGCCTGTTGCCAGCTGAGTTGAGCTCAAGAAGTGTCTGCTGCGAAGCGTGCCAACATTTTTGATTTATCACTGACAAATGCCAGGAATATGGCAGGTCTATAGCCATAGTTCTATATCTATTTCTGACCCAAGTAAATCTCTCTCTCTCTCTCCTCCTCCTCTCCTTGTTGCACATGCCACACACGCGACAATCATTTGTCTTTTTTTCCTGCTTCTGCTGAGGTGTTGAGCTGACTGCCGTCTGTGTGATAAATTATATTTATATATGCCAAATGATTTTTTTAATGTTCTCTGCATCCATTTAGATTTCGCAAAAATGTATATATTAGTTTGAAAAACCTTTCTAAGATACTAAAGATTCTAATTTAAAAACCAACTATTTTGTATAGTGTTGAAAGCAACCTAAACTGCACCGTTTCCTCCTTAGACCTGTCCATAGAGTATCTATTAGTCGAGCTAACTTACTTGTCTCATGCATTTCTTTTATCAAACATTTTTTAATGCTCTCTACGCACATTAAATATTGGCGGAAACTTGCTTATTAGCTTAAAATACCCTTTAAAATACTCTAAAATTTTGTTTCTCGAGAGAAGTGAACTATTTGCTATAAGTTGTGAACCAGGAGAAAGCTAAGGGCGAACTGCACCTCATACAACTCCGTAGAGCTGGCTATAGAGTATCTTTTAGTCGAGCTTACTTCTTATGTCTCTTTTTGGTTCAAATATAATGCCCAACACATGCAACGCTTGATGTCTGCACAGAGAGAGGCAGAGATCAAATGTATCGCATTGCGGAACATTCATAAGACATGAAAATCTGATTAAAAGTGCTTTTGTAGGCGCCCCTCAAAAAAAAGAAAGGAAAGTAACAAAAATAAAGAAGTATCAGCTTTCAGAATTGAGCGACTCAGCTAAACGAATTAACATTAACGAGTGTGTTATTGATACGAAGAAAAAAACGAAGAGATGGAGACTGAGCCACAGTGCCACTGTGCGTATGCGTATTATCAGTGGAGTAGGCAGAAGACAAAAGACTTTCTTGGGGGTCAGGTTCTGTTTTCGATTTCAAAGCAGGTAAAAATATTGAATAATATGTCGCCATTAGCTTCAGTCATTGTTTATTTTTGAGGAGCGTAAAATGTTTAACAACTTTTCGAGGTAATTAACCAGCCCCCAGCGTACGCCACTGGCATAAAACAAGAAAAGGAAAATCCAGAGGTAAAGTTGCGAAAATTATGAATTTTAAGTACGCATCTCAAATGTTTTCAAGGAGGGAAAATCAATCAGCCTCTTTGACAGTTTCACTTGAAAAATGTACTCGCTTGTTGCAACACCAAAATACTCAAAATACTCAGACTATTCGAACTACTCGAACTACTCGAACTGGCGGCAAATACGAATAATAATACCTTTGACAAATACTCATAAATTTAATGACAGTCGAAACGAAGTGCAACTGGAAGATCTGACAATTTGACGGCATTCGGTGCCGCATAATGTTGCAAGTACCACGAGTAGCACTTGCAATTATTTTCAGCGAGGAGCGAGGGGGCTTGCGGCATGGGGCAGGTGTCACAGGGCACCTGGTGGCACTTTCAATTTAATATGCTGCGTTGTGTGCCAGGCCGTTGATTTGCCTAACGAATTGCCAACAGGGCAGGGCCTAAACAACAAGCGTTACACAGAAAAAAATAAAGATGCGAAAGCAAACGAAACGAAATAATTACGCAGAAAAATGCGTGCCAGACGCAACGCCCACTTTGAAAACTTTGAGGATTTCTCGGAGCCCGAAGAGAAATCTGTCTATGAAAGTTGCACCAAGCTTTGCCTGAAGTTTTGAGATAGAATTCTTAAATGAAAACCCGGCTTGAAGAATGATCCTTCATCTGTTTCTAAGCCAACTAATCTCTCAGTTTTCGAGCTGTATCTCAGGCTTGAGCTGTCGGAATCAAAGCAATACAAATCTACCTGAAATTAGCTTTGTTAATAAGCCAAAATATTTATTTTCAGTGCATTTTGTCATCTGTTTCTGGTCACATTCATTTGCCACTTATTGCCAAAATGAATGCGAACTGATTGCGTCTGCAGAGCAACAATAAAAAATATAAAAAAATGTCAAAAAAATTTAAAAAGATTTTCACATTTTTTTTTTTCAGAAAATTACAGTACGACAGTTTGTGAAATTATTACATTAATGTTGAATGTTGTGTGTTGAGTGAGGAGTGTTGAGAGAGGAGAGAAGAGTGAGGAGTGGGGAGTGGGGAGTGTTGAGTACATAAAATGTATGTTAATTAGTGTAGCTTGTTGCCAACTTCATTGGCCAGCAACACAGTTTCAGCTGAATCTCTGTATCTGGGGTCAATTTGTTGTTGTTTCTCAGCAGACAAGTTTTTGTTGTGGTTCGGTGTGTTGTTGGCCCAGTCGCATAGCAAAGCCAATTTTTAAATTGTATGATAAGTTGGCCAACTGGCCTCCTGATTAATGTCAAGTTTACGAGTAAATCAAGTAAATTAACGTATTAACTTTATAAATGTTCAGCTACTGCCTGCTGACTGGACTCTTAGACTCTCGCTTATTTAAATAAACACTAAAAAGACATAAACAATAAATAATAGAATACAATAAACAATTAAAAATCAGCTTTAATTTTTGGCTATTTCTATTTTGGCTCAGACTTTGGCAATGCGATCTTAATGATTTTATTTTGACCAATAATATATATACTCTATGGAGTCGGAGATTTATAATACCCTCTGCAAGGGTATAAAAGGGAAAGTTCCTGGAAAATGACCCTCGAAAATTGCTTTAGGTTTATTTTAGCAGAATGCATTGTTGGCCATTTTTCTGGTCTTGGCCCGAGCCTAACGCTCAGCTCTGAGCTGTACCTTGCTGCTTACCTGATCCTGCTGCAATTCAGGCAGAGCCCACAGAAACGTGGGCCCATCCACTCATCCTTTAAAGCTTCCGTCACCACAGACACATTCACTTACACTTCCCCATACACAGGCCATAATCATTTGCATCTCTAATGGCCTACTCACTGACGGAGTCCGGACGTTCATACATCAACTCCCACTGCCACTGCCACTGCCACTGCCACTGCCACATCCACTGCTACTGCATCTCACCCAACCCACAGCATCCTTCTTTGTGGCTATTAGAGATGCACAACTGTGACTAAGCCCGCGTCTCACTGTAACAGAAACCTTTGACGTTAAAAGAACTTAGATCTCGGAATCTCCTTAATCCCATCCGCGAAGCGAAACCAATTTTCCATCGGGTTCAAACTCTCGAATGGAAGCTCTTCCTTCCTCTTAGTTGCTGTTATTTATCTACTCGTCTGTGACAGTCACAGTGACTGCGGCAGTCACAGTATTCTAATGCGCATCTTTGATGCTCCAGCCATTTAACGCCTTCAACAAGTTGTTGTTGCTTTTGTTATTGCTGTTGTTGTTGTTGCTGTTGTTGTTATTGTTGGTGTTGTTGTTGGTGTTGATGGCTTTAATGTGCTTGGTTAACTTTTTACGCGCAACACATTCATATTTCTCTCTTGGCCACACAGATTATCGCATAAATATTGTTATGGTTAATTAGCGGGACACTTTGTCTGGCCAAGAACCGAGAGCCACATAAAGAAAGTTGTTGCCTGCCACCGGAGGAGTTGCTTAGTTGTTGCTTTAGTTGTTGTTGCTATTGTTGAGGTTGTTGTTAGCTAAGTAAAATAAATGTGCGCGCGTTAATATAATTAAAACCTGATAATAGATAACAGTCAGCAAGCGATTCAGTCAAGAACTCAGCGCAGAATCATATTGCACCTTAAAAATAGATTCCAGATGTTACAGCTTAGTTTTTTTGTTCCAATCGCGACTCTATTCCTATTTTGATTTCGTTCCTTTCTTTTGTCTACTGCTCTGCCTCTGTCTTTGACTGGGTTCGGTTCAAAACCGGCTTCAGCCTTGCTTTCAACCATAGTTGGGTTTCAAAAATCAAATCCTTCGAAGTTTTCGAATCTCTGGAGAGTTTCTGGACAACTTCGTCGGTTGTTTTTTATCTAAAACTAATCTTAGAAAATAAGGAATTCTCCAGGAAATATTTAATCAACGCAGATCTTTTATAATTTGTCTTATAGCTCCGGAAATTATGGGTATTGCATTGATGTTTCTCCTGGCGCTGTACCAAATGCAGTCGGCCATACACAGCGAGATAATTGAGGCGCCCGGCTATAAGGATAATACTTTATTGGAGACATCGGAGGGACTGCTCCATCCAGAATCCTCAGCTCGAGCTGATAGTGAAATTTGGGATGGGCTATTAAACGATGGACCGGAGCAAACTGAGTTGGAGTTTCGTTATCCGATCTCGGCGATAGGCATAGATTATGCCAAGAATTCCGTAGTGCTGCGTTTCCAGAAACATGCGCGGAAGCAGCGCTATAGACTGAATCCTGACTTTGAGCTGAAACGCAAATCCATGCAGGATAATTTCATGCATTTCGGCAAAAGGCAGGCGGAGCAGTTGCCAAAGGCCACAGGACCCGGCTATTTCGAGAGTGTTAAACGTGCAGCTATGGATCGCTACGGGCGTGATCCTAAGCAGGACTTCATGCGTTTTGGCAGGGATCCCAAAGAGGATTTCATGCGTTTCGGACGCAATCCTGAACAGGATTTTATGCGCTTCGGCCGTGATCCCAAGCAGGACTTCATGCGCTTTGGACGTTCCGATAATTTCATGCGTTTTGGCCGGAATGTGCACCCTCATGAGGAGTTACGTAGTCCCAAACAGGATTTTATGCGTTTCGGCCGCCCCGATAATTTCATGCGTTTCGGCCGGGCAGTTCCCACTGAATTCGAGCGTTACGGCAAAATGGATGCGAATTTTATGCGTTTCGGAAAGAGTATTCAGGCAGCGGGAGTAGCCCAGGAATCGAATCAAACCAAATCTGTAGAGGAGAAGCAACAACAACAACAGCAACAACAGTCCAGTGATCCAAGCAATCCCGTAGATAAAACCCTAAATATTTTATTCAATAAACAAAGGCAGGGTATCCAGGATGAACCGGAACAGCCCGAACCGCAGAAACTGAGCGATGACAGCAGCTCGGAACAGTTCTATGAACCATAGATGTGCGCCGAACCATCTGACAGTTCTTTTGTATATATTTTGTAGGCCAAAGCTGAAGCTGAATACTGAAAACTAATTAAACCTATTGATAAATGTACTCGTAATCTATATAAAAACAAATACAGTGATCTCTCGTGAATTGGAAAACTCAATTTAAATAATAAATTCTAATCTCAGTATAACTAATAAAATTAATTTTCATTGCAGCAAATAGCTGAAACGTTTAAGGAATTTCGTATTTTTTTTTTTTTTTAATAGCAGTTCCAATTAGCGGGCGAGCACTGTAATAAATACTTTTGAATTTTTAATGGGGCTGGATTAAAAATTCACCACGCTTTGATCTGATCAAACAAAATAAAAAAAAACTATAACTAAATAAATTATAAATATGTATATGTTATAATAATAATATAAAAAAAACTCACCCACACTCCAAACCTCATACTTATTAACTATAACTTATAACCTAAAAGATACGGAAAAAAATACCAAATGTTAAATGTACTTCCCCTAAATGCATAGAAATGTTGTGAACAATCTTTTAAATAAAGGCTACACACTAATTTGTTAAATTTAATTATTTATAAATAATCGCAAAAAACTAAAGATGGCATTGGCAATGACCTTAATAATAACAATAATTAAAAATTCAAATGAGTGTTTAGCATAGTAGCTGGCGCCATCTGTCGGCCAGCAGGAGGTCATACAGATGTTGGCATCGAAAGGTGGCAACGCTGCAGCAACAAGTATGTTGTGTGAGAGATGAGTCAAATTTGAGCACGAAGCTAATTTATTTATTTCTTTATATATTTAGTGTGTTAAGAGTGGTACATAAAAATACTATCTTCTATCAAAAAAGTTTACGGTACTTTCTGCAAACTGCTAAAGATAACATATCAAAACAAATAATGGAGTATTAACGAAAAGTAATTTAGCAGCTGCCGAGTCGTGCCTGTAACACGACACGCGTACAGCTCTAGCGTACAGCAGCCTGATCTGTTAGTTAACAGTAAGCTGTTAGCATTGCTGAATGCCAGCTGATCAGTTGAAGTGGAAAGTGCTCCCTCATTTGTTTTCAATTATATTATTATAAATTATTTGCAATTTGCTGCAGCAGTTAGACGGCAGCCATAAGGACGTTCAAAACAATAAATAGGTAAAAGCCATTTTTTTAAACACATTTTTCAACAAACCGAACCTTAAACGCTCTTGTTGTCGGCGAGTCTAAAGTCCAACTTGTTGCGCAGCGAACGCGTCGACAGCGGCATTATTTGTTTTTGTTTGGCTATTAATGTAAATAAAATTGCAATTAAATTTAGTGTTATTCATTTATATCCATTGCAGGCATAGATAACAGAATTTGCTGGTATAATGTCGGCGCTGCTGAAAATTAACAGAGGTGAGTTTTATTTCTAATGTCGATCACAGACAATACATTCTTATGTTATTGATTACATAATTTAAAATTGTTTTTCGGGAACACACAACAGAGATAAAGATTCTGTACTGTTATATAACAGGTAACATAATATCCTTTAAATAGCACTGGCCGGTCCGGGGTAATAAATCTTGCGATTATTTCCAATCAGAAGTTTGAACTTTAAGCACAGCGTTAAGGATTCTGTTATTTAACAGTACAGTCGAACTGCAGCTAACAGACTGTTAGCAATACCCTTTGCAGGGCAGGGTATTGTCATTTCGCAACGGAATATATATCAATCCCATAAAGTATTAATATATACATATGTATAATTTGAATCAGATAAATCAGCGAGTATATAAAAGTGTTCGATTATGTTCTAATCAGAAGCTTCAACTGTCGCGACTTTATCTTTCAGTTATTATCGCACCTTTGTACTCTTGATTAATCACATATACAAATATTAATAATACTAATCTCTCTCTCTCTCTTTGCTTCACCCTGGCCCGCCTCCAGTTCAGAGGCTCTTCACGCCCGCCTTTGTGCGCAGCGTATCGGAAGCAGCGAAATATCCAAAGATAACCACACATTATACCCTGCATCCAAGGGAAAAGGATGCGCGATGGAAGGAGGTCGATATGGAGCGCTGCGTCGAGGAGGTGGATCTAGTTATTGTGGGCGGAGGACCTGCTGGCATGTCAGCTGCCATACGCGCCAAGCAGCTGGCTGCTGAAAAGGATCAGGTGAGTCTGTCAACTCAATAAAAATTACAACTCATTTCTACCTCGAAAACTTGAATCTGTTACAGGAGCTGCGCGTTTGTGTGGTGGAAAAATCAGCCGAGGTAGGCGGACATATACTCTCTGGAGCTGTCATAGATCCAATCTCGCTGAACGAGCTCATTCCCGACTGGCAGGAGCTGGGTGCTCCATTGAACACGCCTGTGACGAAGGATAGAATGTCGCTGCTGACGACGACGGGTCGCATACCCATCCCCGTCTTTAAGGGCTGGCCCATGGATAATCATGGCAATTATGTAGTTCGATTGGGACATCTAGTGAAATGGTTGGGTGATCAAGCGGAGGCATTGGGCGTCGAAATCTATCCCGGCTGTGCTGCCTCTGAGGTGCTTTTCCATGAGGATGGCAGTGTCAAGGGTATTGCCACAAATGATGTGGGTATTGCCAAGAGCGGAGCACCCAAAGAAACATTTGCACGTGGCATGGAACTCCACGCAAAGACCACAATCTTTGCTGAAGGGTGCCGAGGTCATCTGTCCAAGCAAATCATGCAAAACTTTGGTTTAAATGTGGGCAGCGAACCCCAAACATATGGCATAGGATTGAAGGAAGTCTGGGAAATAGCTCCTGAACTGCACCAGTGAGTTTTCAACGTGTCAAGCTAGTTTTCCTACCGTTAATACCTCTTCCTTTTACTCTTAGACCTGGTCTAGTGGAGCACTCCATAGGCTGGCCGCTGGATCGCTTTACCTATGGAGGCTCTTTTCTGTATCATCTCAACGAACCGACACCCACCATTGCTGTGGGCTTTGTGGTCGGTCTGAACTATAAGAATCCTTGGATCAGTCCCTTCCAGGAGTTTCAGCGCTTCAAGACACATCCCAAGGTGCGGAGTGTTTTCGAGGGCGCCACAAGGATTGCCTATGGCGCACGTGCCATCAATGAGGGTGGCTACCAAAGCCTGCCAAAGAAACTATCTTTCCCTGGAGGCTGCCTGGTCGGCTGCAGCGCCGGTTTCCTTAACGTGCCACGCATTAAGGGCTCCCATTATGCCATGAAGAGTGGCATGCTGGCTGCCGAGAGCGCCTTTGAGGCTATCAATGCGGGTCAGCAGTCAACGGCTGGCATTGAGCCCAGTAGCTATGCAGAAAAGTAAGTTTGCAAAACAAATCAAAATTGGATGATTTTAAATTAAGTATTTTATTGATTAAAGGATCAAGGAATCTTTTGTGTGGAAGGATTTGTACAAGGTGCGCAATGTGCATCCCTCGTTCCACAATCCTTTGGGTTTGTATGGCGCACTGGTGCTCAGCGGTTTCTCAATTTTCATGGGCGGCCGTGAACCCTGGACACTGACCCATGGTCCACAGGATCACGAGTGCCTGAAACCAGCCAATGTTAGCGAGCGCATCGTATACCCCAAGCCAGATAATAAAATATCCTTTGATCTATTATCCTCGGTGGCGCTGACAGGCACCAATCACGAAGGCGATCAGCCCGCACATCTAACGCTCAAGGACGATCATATACCTGTCGATCATAATCTGGCCATTTATGAGGGTCCCGAACAACGATTCTGCCCCGCCGGCGTCTATGAATATGTGGCCAATGAGGAAGGCGGCAATATGAAGCTACAGATTAATGCACAGAATTGTATCCACTGTAAAACTTGTGATATCAAGGATCCCAAACAGAATATCAATTGGGTGGTGCCCGAAGGAGGTGGCGGCCCCGCCTACAACGGCATGTAATCTAAGCTTCTCTGGAAGAAAGCTTATAGACTATATATACGATAGAATTTGTACCATTGCATTTGATTAGATTGTAAAAAATATTGAAAAGAATTGTAATTAATTCGTTAAATCGAAATTACTTTTAAAATAATTGGGAAATTTTTAAAAGATGTTTGTAATAACCATAAAAAAATGTAATTAATTGTTTAAGTCCAAAGTTTTGCTTTAGATTGTAATTAAAAATGAAATTATTGTGAAATTGCTGTGAGTTCTTAACTAAAATTAAGAATTGAGCCACTAAAATTAAGTCGAAAGTCCAAAAGTTTGCAAAAAAAAAAGAGGAATTTGTATAATTCATTTGCCAAAAAGGTTTTTTATTTAAAAGTCTACTTTTTGTTTAAAACATCAACTTAATAGATAAATGTCCTTTTTATTTTTTTTAATGTTCCACAATCAATTTTCAATTTTCAAAACCTTTCATATTCAGTGCACGGATAAAACTTGTTTACATAGTAAGTAGATTTAGTATCATTCATTATTTTATACATATATCTTTGTTGTTGTTGTTATACACTTGCAAGGCAGATGTCCTTTGGCCATCGGATTATCCGTATTATCTGTTAAATCAGAATACGTAACAAGAAGGATGAATATCCTTTGGGGAACTGAGAAAGGAGTTTTCTGTATTCAGAAAAGTGGCTATAACTTGGCTATGTCCTTGCGGATTCTCACGAATCCTGACTCAAACGGTAAGTATTTATAAGAGCTATCGACCGGCCAAAGGACATTCGAATCTTCTGTGTAGTTTTCGAGCTATCCTGATTTTTGTGTCTGGGCTTGTTTTCTTGCGCATCAGAAATTTTTCAAGTCGATGATCCTTAGATGACCCCTATATCCTTGAACGCTAATCGATAGATATGGTCCTTACAATTCTAACGAAACAGGTCCTGGTCAAATACGCCAGGATTTGGCCAAGTTATAGCTATTTTTATATCAAAAAATGCACTTAAAATTTTTCTAAGGGGGAGGCCTAGGAAAAATGTCCTAAAAACAGTAAATAGCCGATAACTCAGCCGTTTGAAGGACTATCTAGATATCCTTTGGTCACAAGATGGTCATTACTCTGCCGGATCAGGATATGTAACAAAAAGGACGAAAGTCCTTCAGGGAGCCGAGAAAACAGGACTTTTTTGTGTATCTAAAATTGGCTATATCTTGGCCATATCCTTACGGATCCTGGCGAGTCGTGTCTCAAACGGTAGGTATTAATAAGGTCTATCGACTGACGAAAGGACATTCGGATCGTCCTTGTAGTTCTTGAGTTATCCTGGATTTTGTGTTTTTGGGCCAATTTTTTGCGAATCTTGACTGAAATTTTCCAAGTCGATGATCCTTAGATGACCCCCATATCCTTGAATGCCAATCGATAGAGTTGGTCCTTACGAGTAGAACGCAGGCATTTGCATCAAAATCCGTAAGGATTTAAGGAAGTTATGTCCTTTTAAAATTCGTATGTACAATGTGAACAGACAGCAAAATTCAATTTTTATTGCATACTTTTGAGGGCAGCAAATCAAATTTAAACCAAACTGCCGTCAAAAGACCAAAATTTGCTGAAAGCACCAGGCGAACATAATTCATCAGCAAGATGATTAATGTTATTTAACAGCGCACGTGTTGAGTGTGAATGTTAGTTAACAGTCCCACTGTTAATTAACATTTGTTTACCTTCCTGCTGACTCTGTTTGCCTGGTACTTCGCCTGGTAATTTTGGACATTTCTGGCTGCCAACCGCTCTCCTGCTGCCGGACACAAATGAATCTGTGTTCCATAGTTTTAGGCGCACTTTTCTTTTGCGTTGCATGATTCTTGGGTTTCTTGAGATGTTTTGGTGTTGCATACTTTTAGGCGCATTTTTTTTTTTTTTTAACAATTTGGAGAGTATATTTGTGTTGCATTCTTTTGGGCGCATTTTTGTGTCACATAATTTTGGGGTATATTTTTGTGTTGCTTACTTTTAGGCTCACTTTTTTTTTTCAAATAATTAGAAAATAAAATTCATTTGATTTTCAATAGTAAAATTCTTCTTTGCCAAGTGCACCCAAACAATTATGCAGATCGGACTATTATACCGTATGGCCTCCTTAGGAACCATCTAGCTTGCAAGTGTATATAATCTTCGGTGCGCCGAAGATAGCCTCTCTTTGCTAGTTTTTGTTTTGTTTTGATGATGTTTTCACCAAAATCGGTTGCTAAATTCTGTCTAAAGTTTAATGCCTTAAACTATGTTTAATTTAATACAATTTGAACAGAGATACATCGATGGTTATTACAGTTATACATACATATAAGTAATATCAATTTTGGGAGCGCCTTTCACATACATACAGATATATATATAGATATATATATATATATATGTAGATACCTTAACTAGAGGCCATATCACTTAATTTGTATCCTAGAATTTAACGAGAGGGTAATTTCTCTTTCTTGCGTTCTCTTCAGTGCTCTCTTAAGGTTTTAGAAACGGATTTTAAACGCCTTTGTTCTGGTACCCCTGGCATAATAGCTTAATTTTAACTCAATTTCGATCCACTCATTGATCTGGACAACGAATTGCAAATTGATAACATAAATATGTATATAAATATTAATACAGGGTGCCAACACTTAGTCTATGTACATAAATATCCTTCAAGCCTGCTTCGGTTTCCACTGGCTAGAAGCAAAGCCTCCTAAAAGTAGACTTCATATTTCTGTGTGAAATTCAAGTCCGAACAGAGCTATATACATATTTATGTATGTATATTTATACATTATTTATAGGGTGTGTAATATTCGGCGTGCCGAAGAGAGCCTTTTCGCGGCAGTTCTTTATATTTAAATGGTGTGTGCGCAATGTTTAATATCGTATATATAAAGTATATATATTTATGTATGTTTAATGCATAAAGTCTTTTGCCTTTTTAACACGCTTTGCTTAGTTTATACTAGAATTTCATATATATATATATATATATATGTTTATATATATTTATTTTGTCGGGTGTCACATATATCCATACAACAGTGCATTGATTTTTTCTTTCTTTTTTAACATTTATATATATATTAAAACATATTCTTTATATATTTATTTATTGAGATTTATGCTACAATTCCGAACCCTAACCGGAACCGGAACCGGAACCCGAACAGTTGTTGGTTACCAATAGACGAATACCTTGTGTTGTGGTCCTTTTAACCAATAGAACGGCCCGTAGAAGACGGCCAGCTGTACAGTGCACTGCCCCAATCTATATACCCTATATACGAATATACCCTATATATGGTCTCTAAAACTATTTAAACCTTCAGTTGCCAATTACAAATTTAGCCTGCTCCATGATTTTTGTACATTATGTGCTGCTCTCTTTCCTCTTCTCTTCTATTCTCTCTTTGGTTTTGTTTCGACCAAGTTTCATTAATTTTAAGTTTAATTTTAAGGCTTAGTTTAAGTATATTTCATCTTTTTTTAAATAGCACAAATAACACCTGTATTGAAATTTTTCACCATCAAGTTGAATTGTTTTTTTCTTTTTTTTTTTCAGCAAGCGAATCGCTGTGTTTTTTCTTTTAACATTTAACATTTATGTTTTCTTTTAAGAGGCACTGTTTTTAAGGCAACACTACAGAGTGAAGTTTTCATTTCAACTGAAAATTGTATGAAAATAGGGGAAATCTGGAAAAGTTCAATGCAAATTATATGATAAATTCAATGCGTGTGGCTTAAAATTAAAATGTACACACTTAATAACAACTGTAACACTACATTTAACACTCACTGTAAATTCCTGCATACCCTTGCAGAGGCCATTATCATTTCCTCACAAGTTATGTCCGTCTGTCTGTCTGTTTCTTAGCGCAGATCCAGTGCAAGGACAGATCGGACCAAGAAGTTAAATCAACCAAATAACAATGCCAGTCTGCAAGGGTGTGCAGTCTTCGGTGTGCCGAAGATAACTTTTCCTCAATAGTTCTGTTTTTGTTTCTTTTATGAAATATGTGTAATTTTATGCTAGTTTATTTAATTATAATCAATATTATTTATTTTAATGGAGCTCTGGAATATTTCAGATTTGAATTGAGCCAGAAACTTGAGGAAACTCTCGTTTTTAGTGATGGGTTTTGGGGTTATTCAGCTTGCCCTCAGTTTATGTAGATTCATATATAATATTCGGTATATTGCTAGAAAATATGTAGCTTTGGCTACTTTATATATTTTATAATTTATACTATATATTTTATAGGGTATGTGCGTGCACATACAACTCGGTTTTTGTAAAGCTTGTTTGTTCTTCTCTTTGGGGAAACCTGTAAAGTGTAAATGTTTATTGTTTATTGTTTGTGTACAGTGCGGGCCATAAGTATATGCACAGCTGTATATATACTCTATACGAATATGCAAATATACTGCGAACATTATTTGCATATGTTTTTCAATTTTTTCTGTGTTTGTTTTCAATTTTTTACAATTTTTCTGTTTTGTTTTTATTGTTTTTTGCTGTATAAAGTGCAACAGGTCATATTGTGTTAGCGCAAATATTTACAGAGCGCGTGAAAAGTATATTTAAATTATCTCTGGCCAATTGACAAGTATTGACAGCCACGCCCACCTCATACCCTTGCAGAAGGTCTGGTAACTTCGTCCGTCCGTCTGTTTCTATGAATTATTTTTCTGTTAAAGCTTAAAGTTGTCAAGATATAAAGG
This sequence comes from Drosophila repletoides, assembly GCA_018150835.1. Lineage (NCBI taxonomy): Eukaryota > Metazoa > Arthropoda > Insecta > Diptera > Drosophilidae > Drosophila > Drosophila repletoides. The sequence goes on from JAECWQ010000089.1 coordinate 999,798, forward strand.
TCTGTGATCCAGATCAAGATCAGAGTACTATACTATAAAGGTCTGCCTAGGAACAATCAGTCTGCAAGGGTATAGAGCTGTCGGTGCGACAATGTTAGCCTCTCCACAACAAGTTTCAAAAACAAAAATAGAATGGAAAACAAAAGAAATAAATAAAAATTGTTTATAATCATTTTATTTAAATTATATTTTGTGTTTGAGTTGGTTTCTTTGTTTTTTCTTCTGTTTTTGTTGTTGTTTCACAAACTGCTTTCAAATTGTAAAAATACAAAAAAACTTAAGAGGCAAAATTTAAGAATTTCAGAACAGAAAATCTGAATTTAAGTTTTAATATAATTACAATAATTACATAAAATTATGACTTCGTTTTGCTTAGAGAAGAAGAGAATAAAAGTCTATCAAATAAAAGGCTTAAACTCAACGATATTAAACTAAATTAAAATTATAATTTTCGGTTTTTATTTTTCTTTCTTGTTTTTTTTTTATATTTAAATTAAGGTATAAATTAAGTTTATGTCAAATAAAATTAAAACTGAGTCGTTGAATAATTATGAAAAAACGTATTGATTAAATTGCACAAATTACAAAAGATACAAAGTAAAATAGAAATAGAATAAAATATTAAAACAAGGCAAAATCTTTTCTTTTCTTTTGTTTTGTTTTGTTTTGTTTTGAGTACATTCTTCATATGCTTTCGTGTGCTTAGCCTAACGTCGTCTCAAAGTTAGTATGACTTGCTTTTAGTTACGTATTTAGATTTAATTGTGATTAAGGTTTAAAACAAGTTTCTTTCCTTTCGCTTTTTTCTTCTTTTTGATATTTACATCGATATTTACTCAAGTGTTGCTTTGACTTAAAGTTAGCATTAAATTGACTTAAACTAAATCAATCAACACGCGTTCAACTAACTAATTCTCCCTCTCCTCCTCCTTCTCTTTTTCCTCCTTTCGAGTTTGCTTTCAAAACTTTACTCTCCTAATTCTACGAGCTTAATTTTAATTATAATTTCTTTTATATTTATCATTAACTAACTACGGCTTTCAACGGCGCACAATCTGACAATTATTTAGGGGTTTTCTTTGCTTTCTTTTAATTTTAAATTAAAATTAATACATATATATTCATATATATATATATATTTTTTTTAGATAATAATTGTAGATATGACACTGTCACTTGTTTTTGCTTAAACTTAAACTAAAACTTAAAACAATAACAAAACCACTCGTTTCCAGCTGACTAATCAAATCAAATCTATTGCACTCTGTGGAAACTGTTGCTGCTGTGCTGTTGCTGTTGCTAATGTTGCTACTGTTGCTACTGGCTACTGTGCTTACTGATGATGTTGCTCCGGTGCTCCGGCATAGCCCACTGCCAAGTGTTGTCCATAGCAATCGTAGCCGCCACGCCCATAGGCGGCTGTTAAAAACGCTCGATGTGTCGAGGCGATGTCTTTGCGTGGAGGCGGCGGCATCATAACCAAATCATTGCTGTTGCTGTTGCTGTTGCTCACTGGCTTCTTGTTGCTGCTGGTGCTGTTGCTGCTGTGATGTTGCTGTTGCTGTTGTTGTAGCTTGAAGTTGCTGCCACGTGCCGGCTATGTGCCCCATCCGCCGGATATTCTCGGCCTTTTGTGATTGGGCGCATCGTAATCGCTCAATTGTTGCTGCTGCTGTTGCTGATGTTGCTGCTGCTGCTGTTGTTGCTGCTGCTGTTGTTGCTGCTGCTGCTGTTGCACTGCAACTGCTGTTAAGCGCACATCCTGCTCACTGCTGGGCGCACCTGCGTTTAAAATAATAAAATCTGTTAAATTATTAGTTTTATTTTTACTCTCAGTTTTATATGTGTGTGGCACGGGCAGCAAAGCAGGCGGGTTGCTTTTGTTTTTAGGGCCAGAACGCAAAGGCATTCAACGCCTGGCAACATGTTTTTCTTTTAGTGTATGCGTGTGTGTGAGTGTGTGACTTATGTGTGTGTGTATATATATGTGTGTGTAAGAATTAAAGTTAGTCAGAAACTAAAAAGTAAGTAGAAATAATGCAGGCAATTGTTAGATTCGTTTCGATAAAGTTGTACCAAATCGACAGAGTTTTAAAATTGGTTCAATTGTCTGTGAAATTATTGAAGATTTTCAAAAATTCTGCTAGAAATGTGTATGGAAGAGAGCTAATAAAAATCGATAAGTTCGATAGAAAAGAGAGTTAAATAAGTCGCGTCGATTGTTTGCTGGAAAAGCGTACAGAACACAGCCAATAAACAAACAATTATTTGTTTTTTAAATTTAAATGAATAAAAATCGAATATAGAGATAATAACCCATTGATAATTTATCGATTAATCAAAGCGAAAAGACTCATCGGCGACTTATCAGCTCTCTCTGTGTCGCATTGTGTGTGTGTTGCTTTGTTTGTTTGTGTGAATATTGTGAATGTATGTACAAAAATGTTGAAATATGTTGTTGTATATATGTATTTTTATGTTTGTTTGTATGTTTGGCCAATTTACCGGCAAAATTCCATCTAGAATTATGTCCCATTAGCGCGCGGTACGGATATCCTTCATACTTATCATGCCCTAAAAATTGTCATATTTAGTTGGTTGTTGTTGTTATTATTATTATTATTATTAATTAATTAATATATTTGTAGTTTTTGTTGTAGTTGTTGTTGTAGTTGTTAATAAAACAAACAGAAAGAGAAAACAATTTTAATATACATTTAATTCTAATTAAAAAACACAGCTGCAGCTACAGCGACTCACGCGGCGCATGCGCAATATTTCGTTGCTGATTGCGCATACGCCGCTTAGGCCGACTCAAGATTTAACGCTCATTTTTATATTCTTGCAGAGGGAATTTTAAAATGTTTTTTAATCTAAAGGCAAGAATTATTTAATTAATTAAACTGCAAGAACATAAATTAGCTAAGATTCTAGAATTGTTTTTTTTTTTTTGACAGGTAGCATTAGACATGCCGCAAAAAAAAGTAACGGGAAGAAAATTGAACAAAATTAGTAGAAAAACGCAAGCGAATTTTCTTTTTAAAGGAAAATTTAGGAAGAGAAAAGTAGGGAACATACCTGGCGTCGGCGTTATGTGGCCGGTGGATGAGGGCCTTGAGTTGGGCATGACCAGGTGCTGTTGCGAATGACTTAGGACGCTCAAATTGGTTGCTTGCTCGGCGGCGCTGCTGCCATTGGTGCCACTCCCACCGCCCCCGCCTGTAGAGCCAGCAATGCCCAAGTGGGTGATGAGTGCATTGCCAGCGCCGCCAGCTGAGGCTGAGGCATTGCTGCTGGTGCTGCTGCTACTGGAACCGCTGCCCGTTGAGCCATTGCTATGATGATGCTGTTGCTGTTGCTGCTGATGGCCGCCGCCGCCGCCGCTGGCAGAGAGATCCCTTGGCGGCGACTGAGGTTCAGCTTTGACCTTTATGCTGCTGGTGGGTGAAATGGCGGCGGGGGGCGGTGTACTATTCGAGACAGCCAAATGCGATAGACTGCAAGGCAGATTAGGCAATAGAAGATGATGTTGTTGTTGTTGTTGTTGCTGTGCTTGGAGCAGCTGCTGCTGTTCGCCATTATTTATTATAGTTAACGTTTGCTGCCTGCTCGGGCTGCTGCCGCTGCCGCTGCCGCAGCTGCTGCTATTTGCCGGGCTCGGAGCCTGTACTACCCACCTAGTGTGCTGCACCAGACCCTGGTGCCACTGCGGCAGGCTCATAATATCCGCGCTCATCCCTGCCCCAGAAGCTGAAAAGTCCTGCGCCCCAAATGTGTAGCTCGTCAGCCCTGGCATCGGCGTCTGCAGCGTCACCACCGGAGTATTCAGCGATGTCTGGCTCTGACGCTGCTACAATCAAATACAATCAAATACAATTAAATAAATTAATAATTAATAAAAAGAGAATCTATAAAGGAACCCAACCAGGCGTCGGAATATAATTCGGAAATAAAACTTACATCTGTATAGGCCACATCCTCGGCTGTCGCCGACATATTGGGCGTTATAGTGGGCGGTATTACGACACGTAAATTGGAAGCTCTTCCGTTCTGGCTGCCCGGCGATTGCTGTTTAATAGGCAAATGATGTGCTGCAAAAGGCGTTATAATTATCCAGTTAAATTGGCCATAATATCTGGTTGCAACTGGGGCCTAAGGGAGGAGACTGCGGGTCAGTCAGGGGGCAGTGTCTATTAAATGCTAACTGGGGGGTCGGGGTCTAACTGGGACATGTGAGTGAGCGTGTTAGCGAGTGGGGAGGAGGGAGTTTTTCTCTATTGAAATATGAATATAGTCAATTATAGCCCACCTATGCCAGGACTGGGACCTGGACTGGGTGATCCCACAAGCGGCGAATGTGAATGTGGATAACCGTTTGACATCTCCAACATGGTACCCGATGGATAGACTGATGCAATGAAATATATAAATATAAGAATGGAATATAAAGTTTAAGGATTTATTTGGATATACGTTTCGTCTCCAATCAACGAGTGGATACAGAACAATTGCAGGCAATGTTAGAGATTAGATTTCTGGGCAAGAAAAGTAATTCCCAGTGCTTAAAATTATATTATTAAATCAAAATTAACTTCCTAGTCGAGTTGTGCGTGCAGGAAATAAATTAATGGTAAGTAAAATCAGCTCAGTTAGGAAATTAAAAAGAAGGCATAAAATTGTTGGGAGCAACTTAAATGAATCAACAAATAAAAGAGTATTAACGAGAAGCGAGTAGCGAGTAGCGAGTAACGAGTAGCATGAGGAATATAAATAAAAATAAAAGAAAATGGAGGTTTTAAGGGGGGTACAGCAACGAGTAGGTTGGCAGCGAGTAACGAGGAATAGTTATGTTTAAAAAAAAACCTAAGGGTTACGAGGAGCGAGAGGGATAAGGAGACAATATACATAACAAAAGGAAAAAAAAAACTAACGAGTAATTGGTAGCGAGTAACGGGAAGAATGTTAAATAAAAGACAAATTACGAAAAGAAAAAAACGATAACGAATAACGTATAACGAATAACGAATAACGTGAATGTGAAAGAAAAGAAAAAAAAAGTGGTGCACCCGAGACACTCTGTACTAACTTATTAAGGACATCCCACCTGAATCCGTCTCCGAACTCGATGGACGTGGGCTGATGTTTGTGTGGGACATTTGTGGGCTGGCCTGCAGCAGATTCTCACCGTAGGAGCCAGGCACTGGTACCGATACTGGCAGCGTATAACTTGTATTGGGCATTGGTCTGTTTGGTCCACCTCCGCCGGGACCGCCGCCACCTCCGCCGCCTCCTCCTCCTCCGCCTCCACCGGCTCCCGTAACGCCACTAATGCCCATTTGGCTGCGCTGCATCATATTCTGAAATTCCTCGTCGATCTTATTATATTTGGCTTCGGTGCGGGGTGTGAGGGTATAATCGGCCTCCGCTTCGGGTGAATCCGGTGACATGACGCCGTTTTTGTTCTCCTTCTGTATAAGAAAAAGAAACATACACAGAGAAAAAGAGAGAGAGTGAGAGAGAGAGAGAGAGAGAGAGAGAGAGGGGGAGAAAGAGAGTGAGAGGGTATATAAGTACTCGTAATTGGCCTGAACAACAGAGGAGGTTTTCACCAGGGGGCAGGGCAGGGGGCTGGTGGTTTTGGCACTTGACACGTCTGTTGATGTGCTAAATTATGTAAATCTTGTCTACAGCTCTCTGCACGCGGCATTAACATTACAAAACAATTTAAAAGGCAGCAAACAAAAGACAGCAACAACAGCAGCAACAATGTCGCATTAGAAATGCAAAATACATGGGCGTCCCTCTTCTCTGGTGCGCCCCCCTCCACTCTACTCCCCCTAGCGCCCTCTACGCCCTTGTCATTCCAACCATTCCAGCTCCTCTTCCGCTTGGCGCTCTGTATAATTTCTTGTTGTTGTTAGGGGCCCAAAACTAAACGTTTTGTCGTTGTTGTTGTTGCTTCTGTTGCTGTTGCTGTTGTCGCTGTTGTTGCTGTTTTTGTTATTACTCGCATTATCGTTTGTGTTTTTGTTTTTTTGCTTTGCTTTGTTTGTTTTCCGCGTGGCTGCTGCGCTTTTCACAGCTCACTTGAGTTTTCATAATTTTATGCAACTGCCATGCGATGAATAATGCGTGATAAAAACCGCCAGAACAGAACCAGCGAGTAGCATTCTCAAATTTTAACGAGAGATTGAAAATGCCCTTGCTTAAATCTGTTCTGACTGTCAAAAAAAACGTTAGCTAGGTCTAACGAGTAGCGACTCTAGCGAGAGGCGACTCTAGCGAGAGGCGACTCTAGCGAGAAGCGACTCTAGCGAGAGGCGACTCTAGCGAGAAGCGACTTCAGCGAGTAGCGACTCCAGCGAGTAGCGCCTCTAAAGAGTAACGACTCAAAGAGTAACGACTCTAGCGAGTAGCGACTCTAGCGAGAGACGACCGTCGTCTTTGTCTTAGTCTTTAACGGGTAACCAAGAAGTATTTAGCACCGAGTAACTTGTGGCGAGTAACTAGTAAAAAGTAACGAATGGACTCACCTCAATTATGTTCTTGTTGGTCAGCGATTCGTGCGGCTCATTGTACTCGGTGTATTTGAGGAGCACTCGATCCATATCGGTGCTAGCATACTGATACAGCTTGTTGCTCGACGAGAAGATGATCAACGCAATTTCACAGTCGCAGAGCACCGACAACTCATAGGCCTTCTTCATGACGCCGAACTTGCGCTTGTTGAAGGTCACCTGCGGGTGGGTGGGGAAAGGGGGCGGAAACAAAGAAGAAGAAGAAGAAAACACGTTAGTTTAGAAATTGAGCTTCACCAATTGCCTGCTCAAATATTTATGTAATTAGACACCCGTTGTTGGCCCCTTTTCTGTCCACGAACTGCGATTGGTAATGAATCGATTATGGCCAAGTCAAGGCCAGAGGGCAAAGTCGCTGCCGCTCTCCCCCTCCCTCTCCCTCTCCCTCTCCCTGTCTCTCTTCTGTCAGTTATGACGCGTTTACGACTAGGCTAGGCATTAACCTTTACGATGCCACAAATGTCCTCTGAAATGAAGGGCTTTTTAGCCGTCCGTCCCAGTCACGCAGAGCATGTGCGAGTGGTTCATTTGAACCAAAGGAACAGTTCAAAAATTGTGGCTTAAAACGATTGAATAAGTGAGTAGTTATAACTAGGAAATAATAGACGAGAAAGTGACGGAAGGACAGCAGTTGATTGAAACTAATCCGACATATGGCTCATACTTGATTGAACCCAAATATCCTTGAAGAACTGACTACATTACGGACATTTAAAGCCAAACATTTCTGGCTAAAAGGAACAGAACAAAAATGGTGAACCGACTCAGCTGTAGGGTATCATCAGTTGGAACTCTATTTTGGACATTTTAGGGGCTTCTTCGTTCGGCTTGTCGATTTAATTTGGATTCTTTCCTCGAACTACTTTAATTAAGAAACTTCAGGACATTTCTATGGCAGCAGCTCAATAATGGAATAATAATTGAAAGAAATATAAAATGGAATTCCATTTGACTTACCTGTCGATTGCGTTCGTCGGTGATGCGTGAAATTTGAATTTTTTTGCGACCCATTTCGAGTGATTTGGATACAGATTTGTTGCTTAAATAATGATGTCCTTGCTCTTAAGGACTGCTTCTTATTTTTGTTTTTAGTAATTGTAGTTGTTTTCCTGGGTATTTTCTATTTGTAAGGATGAATGTGCCTTACGCCTTTTTGTAGTTGTTGTTGTTGTTGTTGCTGAACATATTTATTATACATATACATATATATAGTATATAGTATATATATATCTGTATAGTGGTCTCCCCTCTGTGTATAAACTGTATAACTGCTGGACGGCTTCTCGAAAACGGCAAATGTTGCTCTTGTTTATCTTAATCCTTTGTATTATTCTCTATTTTTTATGCACTTGTTGCGATTCTTTATATTAAATAAATAAATGTTGCCGTACAAAGTGTTCTCAGGTATCTGCAAATAGAGGAATAAAAGAGACAAAATTAAATTGATATGAGTAACCAGGTGAGCCAGGTAAGCATCCCATATCCCATATCCCATATCCCATATCCCATATGCCAGATGCCATATAGACCTCCCGCAGCTCGAAGCAATCATCTATATTGCCAGTGAAGGACCCGCTTTAACCCACTTATTCCTCCTCCTTTACCCCTTTACCCCTTTAGACTGACTTCAAAAGGATTCACATAGGCAACTTGTTGACGCTTCATTGGCCACGTGCCGAAAGTTCAATGCACCTACATACAATGAGGTCCTGGCGGGTTGACCCCATTACACTTTCTACACTCGGCGAACAGGAAAAGGAGTACAATTTCTGCACAGATCAATTCAATTCAATTCGATTTAAAATTCTTCAAGTTTATTCAGAAATATTTAGGTTAATTTCCATAAGTTTCTATCCACAATTAATTTACTTCTTTAAGTATGATTCATCAGAGTGGAATTCAAAAAGGATTTAACTAGATTTTTCTCAGTGTACAGCCGCCCTTTAAGGGACATTTTACTTGGCTTCCTTTGTGTATGTGTGGCACCTCAGAGACCAATGCAAATCCTTTCTAATTCTCTCCTATTTTATTAATTTGTATTTTTTTCTACCTTGGCGTAGCCTTCGCCCTTCATTGAACGCAGCTCGCTGGACACGCTCTCACGCGTGATTAGCGCCGTTTCCTGCCTACGCTTTGATGTCCTTCAGGTGCCACAATGCTCACGCACAACACACACACACTCCCACACACACACACACACACAGATACAAACGCATACGCAGAGAGAAAAAGTAGGGGCTTCAGGGCGCAGTGAAGTATGCTCGCCTTATTTATTCATCAAAGCAAAGACCAAAAAACTAAAGTTTCAGCGCATATTTAAACAGAAAAAAGCAAAATATTTTATTTGCTTTTTAAGGAAAACAATAACAGAAAGGACCCCAGAGAAGATGGAGAAGAAAGAAAGGAATGCCCAAGTTAAATAAGTAAGTGCTCTAAACAAATATTTTTGAAGAATGCTTCTAAAATAGCTGCCCAAAATATAAGTCCATTTAAGTTGTTTATTTCCCAACAACTATTCACTAGTTGAGCCTCATAAATATCATCGCAACATGAATAGTTAATGATGGCCAAATACCCTGTAATTCTGCTCTGAGGTCACTAACAGTCCTTAAGGCAAAATTCGTATGTTAACATTATGTTAAGTAGCACCTGTTATTTAACATGTAGCAGAACAAGTCCTGCTGTTACCAACTTCTGTAAGTAAAATAGATTCGGGTCTCGTAAAGCAACTGCTGATGAATGGCGTGCTTTAATTTGAAATAATTTTAATTTATTAAAGTATTAAAATATATATTCCTTAACTCAATATACCCCATTGGTATCCTATCAATTGCAGGGCATAAAATATAAAGGACGCCTGCGGCTACTGTGAAGGCACGTGGCTCCAAACGCGAGCGAGCAACATCTCCGAGCAACCAGCCAGCCAGCCAGTCAGTCTATGTGTGTGTCTTTGTCCTGTGAATGTGTGTGTGGGTGTGTGTGTTCTCATGCGTCTGGCTGTGTAAACATGCCAATTCTTGTTGCTCGTCCTGTGTCTTGGCATGTCCTGACAGTGGCAGTGGCTCGGCGGGAAAGCGCAAATTTCCGAGTGCGAGTGCCGGAAATCGAGGCAGATGAATTTCAATTGCTGTGCTCTCAGTTCGGCCCCTCCGTCTGTCGTCTGGTCTGTCCCATTTCGTCCTTTTCGTGTTCTTTTCCCGTATTTGTCGCTCTTTGTCGCCTCTGCCTGTTTGTCCTCCGGCCAGAAGAACTTTCATTCTTTCCTGCTTTGCTGCCTTGGCAACGTTTTGCTTAGAAATGAGTTTGCCTCACGCAGCAATAACAACAAATAACAAGCAATGAAAGCGGCATGCCTTTTGCAGAGCCGAATGACTAAATACCCTGACAAATAACTCTAGAGAAGGCTGTAAAAAAACAGCATAATATTTTCAACTTTTCTTTCAATAAATTTTCTACCCTTTCTAATACTCTATAAACTCTGTGGAACCAGAGAATCCTTGTTGAATGTGCAACAAAATAGGTAGGAATATTATAATACTCTCTCTGCAAGGGTATACGACAATAATAACAACAAGAACGACAACGACGACGACCTACGCAATATGTTTCAGCTTTCAACCCTGGCATGCCAGTTTTTTTTTGGGGGGGGAGGAAGTTTTGGGTGGCAAACTCCACGTGGGGCAACCTTGACGTTCCGCCCCTCCATTCAAAAGAGAAAAAAAACAATAGGGACAAAACCCTCCAAAAAATTCGATACCCAAATGATTATGTGGAGCGTGCGTGCATTTTGTATATGAAATAAAAGATATAAGACGCAACGACAGAGCACTGAATGCCCCGTAAATCGATACTATATATCGAATATACTCGATAATATCTGAATAGCGGGGATATATAATAGTTGAGGACAAAGAATAAAAGTTAAGTTTCGGTTACTCATTTCGAGCACTCGCCATAAAATAAGTTTATATAGAAATTAATCAGAAATAAGCAGCATATTACACATACGCAGCGTTGCACACTAATCAACTTAATCAGTGATTAACTCTCTGTGAGGAGCAATCAAATGAGTATATTATAAAATGGAAAAGAATAGCTAAAAATATGTGTTTACCCCAAAACTAATTAATACTCTCTCCCTAAAATGGTTAGTCAAACAGTTTAACTATTGACCCAAAAGTTGTGACTAATTAAAAGCCGCAGCGGAGGACACATAATCCTGTTTAAGGAGCGAGGTCCCCCCCAAAAAGGACACTCAACTAATATTTAATACAAACACACAAAAAGAGAGACGTGTCTTGATTTTTGTGTGCTGTTTGCTTGGCTTTTATATTGATTCGATTCTTTATTGATAGCTGCGCTGCTCGGGCTATGAGAATATTTATCTCTGTGCCAGATTAGGCTGAGATTAGCCAAAAGAAAATATAATGGACTTTACAGGGAAGCAGGTCGAGGATTTCGACTAACAGATACTCTGCAGGCTGACACTGCAAGAGACCAATCAGGACATGATAGGAGGCGATAGAGCCATGTGCATCCGTCTGTCTCTCTGCCCCTAAACAAGGTAATCTCTCAGTCTTTGAGCTAGATAAATGAGTAGAGATAGAGTAGAGCAAATGGATAAAGCTTTCGATCTCTTACTCAGATCTGAGAACATATATTTTTAGTATAAAAAGCAAGCGATAAATCTTGACCTCAAGTTACTTGGCTACTTTTTCTTACTAGAAAACACTCAGCATTAACACACAACAAATCGAAGCATAACGTCTAATTCTGATAAGGACCCGCATTAAAGAGAAACAGCAACAACAGCAACAACAGCAACAAAGAAAAGGTTGGAGAGAGAGAGAGAGAGGGGGAAATGCGTCATTGAACAACACGAAACATGAATAATTGAAGCTGGTTAGTGGTTAGCCAAGGCAAGAGGAAGAGGGAAGGGAAGGGAAGGGAACGGGAGGGGGAAAAGGAATGGGAAGGCGTTGCTTGGCAGCTGGCAATTAAAACAAAAAAGTTTTGTGAAATGCGTAAAATACCTTAATTAAAATAAATATATATATATGGAATTCTACACGTATATCGAAAATATATATTTCATTAAATTGGATTCAATGCAACACTTGAAATTTAATAAACAATTTCGAATGCAATTTGATGCGTAATCAAAGCTAAACGCACGACTTATATATAAATCTATATGAAACAAAAGAAAATGACATCAAAAGGCAGACTGACAGGCAGACAGACAGCTTCAGCCTCAGCTTCTTCTTCCCCTGCTGCTTCTCTGCTCTTTCAAAATTTATAGCATACTTATGAGCGCAGCTTGAAGAGCTTTAAGAGCAGAGCAGATCAAAAGAAGAAATTTATATTAGATTTGGATAAAGGGAATTGCTTTGATTTAAACCATTTCTTAGGGGAATCCTTATTTATGTTATAAAAAAAACAATAATACAATAATTGAACAATAAATTTCGAGTCTCCTTGAACTGAGATAAGCGACAACTTTCTCAATTTGTTAATTATTTAAAATTGTTTATTTCTTTCTCACACTCTTTGTGGTCATTTGCCTAATGATCTCTGTCTGTCTGTCTCTGTGGCTCAGTCGCTGGTCTCTGATTCTGGCCAAGTCTTTTTGGGGGCCAATTAAAAAACTGATTCTAATTGCCAACAAAAGCAGCGACTATAACAATAACAGGACATGTGAATGTCTTGACACACATACAGCAGCAGCAACCAAAAAAGGAAAGAAACAGAAGAAGGGTTTTTCTTCTTTGCATTTCCACTAATTTCCTTCCTTTTCCTTTGTTCTCTGCTCGCTGTGGTGTGCTGTGCTCAAGTGTCTGACCCAGTCAACTTGCAACCTGCAACCTGCAACCGCAAATGGTTAATTGTCGCGTTGTCTATGCAACAAACAACAAGCAACAACAGCAACAACAAACTGTGTTAAGTTTTGACCCCAGGCAAAAAACACTTTCCACCGCTTTTCACACGTGTGTGGCCAAGTGTCCGGGCATGTCCGGGTTGATTAGCTGCTGCTGCCGCCGCCGACTGCCGCCACTTGCAATTAGTCAGCAGCCCCTTTCTAACATAAATTTTGTATTTATTATTATTATTTTCTTTCGCAATTTGCACCTGCACAGCATTTTTATTTCTACCTTTTCTTCTTTTTTTTTTTTTTGGTAGCAATTCTCACATTCCTGTGACGCTTCTATTTGATTTATTGGTCCGCCAACTTGGCTTGTTTTTGTTTTTATTTTTTTCTCTCTTTTTCTGCTTCTTTTTTGACTACTTTTGACCACTTGAAGCGTTCTAAGGGCTATCTAATCGCCCCAAGCAGGCTTCAGCAGCAAAGTGGCAAATGCAGATTTCGATAAGGCTCCCCCATTGATAAGAAATACAACAAATAAAAAGGCAAAAAAAATTGCAGAATCTATGAGAAAACATTGAGTTTCCCTGTACCAAGATTCGCACCCACCAGAAAGCTGTAACTCCGTCTGTCTGTTTAGCCTAATCTTTGAGCTAGGAGAATGAAGCTCGGCATGGACAGGCAGCAGACATATTCCCGGCTATTCCGCCGGATACATCGGATAGGATATACTGTAAATGCGCATCAAAATATAGTGAGATCGGACTACTATATCTTATAGCTGCCATAGGAACAATTTGAATGCTTATTCCAGTCTGCAAGGGTATCTAATCTTCGGTGTGTTGAGTAGGCTTTCCTAGCGTTATTGAACAGAACGTTCTTTGCTTTGTTCTCATTGCTCGTTCCTCCAAATACGTAGGGTATTTATTTGCATAGTAAAGTTTATAATCACGCAATGAAAATGAATCATTTTTCGGAATTTTCTTGTGGTGAAACCTCTTAAATAAATACCATTAAATGTATCGCTTGCAATTAGCAGCAGTTTGTTGCTCGTAATATTATTATTGTTGTTGTTGTTGTTGTTGTTGTTGTTGCTGCTGTTGCTGTTGCTGTAAAGTAATTTATGCAAATTTTAAACTTTTCCGTATTATTTGGATGAATGAACTTTTGGCTTTTTTCGAGCTGAAAAACCAGTTTGGAAGTTGAGAGCAACAAATATTTGATACTCATTCGCCCAGGCGAAACCTTTCATAAATTTCATTTTTATTACAGCGCCAAATTCATTTAAAAAACTCAAATTTATGTACGCAAAATTTGCAAACAACTTTTAATTAAATATTTATTAAATACTGAGAATAATATTTAATATTTAATATTTTGTTCAGCTTCCATAGAGTTCAGTTTGACGTTGAAACTCAGCTGAATTCTTCATGAAATTTCCCCTTCGGAGGCGGAGATTAATCAACTGGCAGCCTGGCTCTGGTGTTAATGTGTGAAGTCCCACTCAACGCATCTGCCAATTCCGATTCCAATTCAGATTTCGAATCAGATTCTGAATTTTTTTTAGTACTCGTAAATCTCCAACTTAATTAACGCCACGCGCAATGCCCCGTTTTAAAACGCGTCTGAAACGCCTCGTTGCCGCTGCCATTGAGCCGCATCAAAGCCGACAGAACACATTATTTTTCGGGTTTTTAGTTCCGCCTGATTCGATGACAGTTTTCAGAATAGTTTCGAATAGAAAACCCTTCGAAATTCGATACAAAAACTACTACATTTGAATGGCTATAATTCCAGCTTGTAGCAGTTATTATGGTTAAAATGTTGATAAGAAAGTAAAGTTTACTCCTAGGAGCTATTAATACAATAAACATCTATCTGGCTGGCTGGCTGGCTGGCTGGGTGGCTGTCCGTCTGTCTGTCTGTCTGGCTGAATTGTTAGCAAAATAACAATAGACTTTCTATGCTCGTCGTTTCTTTTGCAACTGCAAACATTTTTCAATTGCATTAACAACTTTTGATAAGAATCCGGACAGAAGATTCAAGGTTTCTCGGTTTCTCGTTTTCTCCAGTTTCTCTCGTTTCTCTGACACGCGTCCTATGCTCAAAGCTGAACTATAAAGCCATATCTTATCTGCAGACAGAAAGAGAATACGGGGGAGAGAGAGAGAGGGAGAGGTGAAAGAGTGTGCGAAAACAAACAAAGTGAAAAGAAACACAAAACAATAAAGAAAACGAAGAAATCATAATAATAATCATTAGAATATGACACAATCGCAGAGCAACAAATTCATAAACTGGCCAAATACGAATCTATATAATATAATCATATATATACATATATATATATATATATATACCTATACATATATATATATATACATATGTACAATCATCGCATATATATTTCGTATACGACTTGTTTCTGGTACCTTTTCGTGCGTGTTTTGATAAGGCTGAAAACCGAAAAAAAAGACTCTCGCTCTCGTTTTGAGATAGTGCGACAACAACTAAAAAAAACAACAACAGAAACAACAACAACAATTTCTTATCTAAATAATTTGTAGAGCGAAAAAATTCGATTGCAAATTTTTTGGCTGTTATCTCAGAGAAGAAAACAACAAAAAAAAAAAGCAAGCACACTTCAAACTTTTTGCCAAATTATTGATTGATAAAGAAAACTCGTTTCGAGCGTTTTTAATAAATTTTTCACCTTTTTTTCTTTTTCTTTTTGATAGTAGGCCTAGGGCAAAGGTTTTACCTTTGTGCCCTATGGGAGGCATGCGAGGAGCAGAGAAGAGCTGCCCCTGGTCAGCCCTATCAACGCTATCAGATGGTTTATCTCAGTTCAGATTAAAAAACATTTCGAAAAATACTCACTAATTGAGCCAAAAGAGAAAACAAAGTTCATTTAAATCAGAAGGCAGCTAAAACTATGAAAAATTGAAATTGGTTTTCTGGTCAATTGGTTCGTTTGAGCCCAAATGAAAGCGAAAAACCAGTAAGCCAATATCACATACCCTTCCTGACTGGAAAAAGCGCCTGGAAACTATTGTTATAGCAGTTCGATCTTGACAAGACTAGAGTAGACTAGAGACTATTCACTGGACTACACCTGGAAACAGACATACAGACGGAAAGAAGGACATGTCTGTATCCATTCCACATATCGTCCATATTTTTATTCATGTCGGAGATGCCCTCTACAATGCATTACAAATTTCATGAGCAAGTTATAGTACCGTCTGGAAGGGTATGCTCAAGCTAGATGGCAATGTGACGTCAACAGTTGGAAAAGATAACAGAGATAAAGAACAGAGTTTGCTGAAGGGCTCGTTATCAAAAGTTTAGACTTAATTAAATCTAAAATTTAAATTAAATAAAATAACTATTAGATAAACTTTCGACTCCCTTATTCTCTGAATAAATACACCCTTTATTTATGTGAATAAAATCAAGCAATTAATATCTCATTTTTGAGTGTTTTCCTTTAACTTTTCAAATACTTTCTGAGTGTTTCTTACCTTTTAATCTGTTGGCCTTTTAAAGCTGCTGTTTCAGAGCAGAAAACAATTTAATTATTATAATTTCTGTTGCATTTCTTCATCAGAATTTAGGCCAGATATCATAGAGAAGAGGTGGATAATACTCGGATTGCAGGCGTACTATACTGAAGACACTACTGGGAAGTGCAATGCCTCATTCTCGGACTCCTCGGACTCTGTGTGGATGGATTGATAAGGCGAAAAGGCGATTTTGCATGGCATTTAAAAGAGGCCTGCAAAATGCAGCAAACAAAACGCAGTCGGGACAATTATCAGAGCCATTTCGTCCGTCTCGTCGTCTGCCCCTCTGTCCGTCTGTCCCTCTGTCCGTCATTCAGTCAGCCAGTTTGTCAATTAAGCAATAAGAAGAACTACATGCAAGAACTGATAACGTGTGAAGCATTGGAAATGGATTTGAACTTCGCTGGAAGCCCTCTCACTCTCCCCTCACACACACACACACACACACACACATATAAATGAGTGTATATATACAGTATATATGTCTATATATGTCTATATGTGTCTCTGTATCTGTAGTGTATTGGCAGAGCTTATCAGTTTTGGCAAAAGTCGAACCACACACACACACAAAGATACACTGGAAAAGAGCAGATGTTTGTGTACATTTTGTGTATTAAATGCAAAAACCAAAAAATATATTGAAAAAACTACAGTAGTCGCCCGCTACAGCAAACCAAAGAAACTCAACACGTTTAGAAAACAACAGAAACATTCTTAAAAAATAGAACTGCCTGCAGGATCCTCAAACAATTCTTTAGGACGATATTTATTATAATAAATTAATGACAACGAATTTATATTCATATACAGAAAGATCTATTGATAGAGAGAGAGAGAGAGAGAGAGAAAGAAATTCAAACTATTTTTTTAAAAGCAATATGATAATATCCCACAAAGAATCATACATTTTCCCTATAGAAATTCAAATTTTGGGTGGATCGGCGATGTAGAAAATTGAAAATTAGATTTTTTTAATTTTGAAAAATTCTTCTTCACTTCAATTTTTTTTGAGCGTTTACCGTAATAAGAAAAGTAAAAGCCGCGTTATAAATGGGCGCCTGTTGTTGTTGTTGCTGTTGTTCTATCAATAAGAAATTTGATAACTGATATGTGAAATGACGTCAGAATGCGGCTAATAAAGTGAGGCAAACACACGTCACAAAGGTGCGTTTTCCACAATTGAAAGATACTTTCAAAATTTCAGAAATTCAACTTACATGTTTCAAAGACAAAGCGCTCGGAAATTCGTTTCACAGTTGATTCTCTTTGTTTTTTTTTTTTTTGTTTTTTAAATGTCTCTCTCAAAATTTGCATATAAAATAAATGTTTTTTATCCAAAATTAATTAATTATTTAAATGTTTGTGCACAAAAATTGCATTTCATTTTTTCGTTTCTGTTTCTGTTTTTGTTTTGTTTTTGTTTTATTATTTTAAAATTTGTGTAAATATTTATAAACGGCCCAAAGGGGGCGGCGAGGGGCGGTAGTGGGGGGGCGGCGGCGTACGCCTCCCAAAATAAAATAAAAGTTAAAAATAAAATGTTTTAAGTGGCAAAAGTGGCATTGTTTTTATTTTTATTTTTAAACTTCTCTGTTTTTGTTTTATTTTTGGAAATAGACGTCGAAAATTGTTTATATCTTGCCGATTTGCGGAGTATAAATTTAATTATAGCGCGCACTCGCTTGCACCTCTCTCAGCTCTTGGCTCTTAGCTCTTAGTATTATTATTATTATTTTTACTGCAATATTTTATTTATTTTTATAATTTATTTATGTGTGGAAATAATCGCGCAAGAAGAACGCGACAGAACAGCGCGAAAACGCGAACGGAACGCGGACAACTGAGAACAACACTGAGAAGCGGCGCTGCGGACGCGTACGAACGTACTGACGGATACGCCGAACCGTTGACGTAGTCCACACACGGCCTGCACACACACTCACACTCACACTCACACACACACACACTCAGTCAGTCAGATATACACTCACACGGATACGAATACGGTGCCTATCGGTGTAGCGGTGTTGCGGTGTTGCGGTGTATCGGTGTATCGGTATCGGTGTGTGAGGATGTCGTCGTCGTCGTACGAATCTCGTAATTTTTCGTTTTGGTTCACACACACACAGACACACACAGACAGAGCTGCACACGCATACGCCTCGCATTCTAACGGTTGTCTGCGCTTGTATTAGTGCAACAGATTTTTTGTGTAACAAAATATCACACACATACACATACACTCAGCCACTCACTCACTCGCTCACTCACTCACTCGCTCTTTCGGTCTCTCTCTCTCTCTCTGTCGCTCTTTCGCTCACTCAGGAGCGCGCAGGCGCTTTGCCTTTTCCACTCAATTCGTTGTTTTTTTTTTCTCACTCAAAACGAAAGCAAAAGCAACGCGCGAATCGACCGCAACAATAAACATATGGTTTTTGTTTGCACTCACTCATCCACACACACACACTCACACACACACGCACACTCACCCACACACACACACACACACACTCACACAGGCAGGCAGACTCACTTACAAGCAACAGTTATTTTTTCAGAAATTCCTTCGCCGCGCTCGTTCGCTTCGATTGTTACGCACCTGCACCTCCCCGCCGCCCTCCTCCCACACACACACACACACACACACACTCACACACACTCACACACACACACCGCCCACTTCTTGAGCTTTTCGGGACGCTGTTCTCCGCTCTATTGCCTGCTCATAAATGTTAATTATCCATTTTGATGTACAGCTGCCTCCCATTGGGCACCTCTCCCTGCCCACTCCCCTTCCCCTTTTCCACTCGTTGCCTTGGTTTTAATACCCTGTATTTATTGAAAACCTCTGCAAAAGAAAGGAGTACAATAACTGCTTTCAGGCATACTTCTAACTAAGGTGGGGAATATCATCTACTTCCTTCGTTGACAGGAATAATTCTAAGTATTATAGTGTCGATTGCAAGTCTGAATAAAGGGTAGATCAGGATTATCTCTGATAACTTCTCTATTACTATTGATGCTTCGAACGTTTAGAGGGCATCTGCTAGTCGAGTCGGCAGGCGCGTTTAAAGCACTTCTACTTGTTGTATCCATATTTTTTGAGGCTCCATCCAAATGTGTGTTGTGTGTTTGTTTGTCTGTTTATTTATTCGACTCTCGTGTTTCTTTTCAGTTTTCCTTCCTTTCTGTTTCTCTTCTTTTTTTTCGCTCTAATACGAATGCTCGTATAATTTTCCTTCCCCGTTTTTCCTGTCATGTCACACATTGTCCTTGTTTTTTTTTTTTCTTCTTTTTTTTGAGTGCTTTTTAGGCTCTGTGTGTTTGCTTCCTGACGTTGGCTTCATAAAAACTTTGTTAACCTGCGTGTGGCAGCAGGAGCAAAAAAAAAAAAAAAAAAAACAAAGGTCCTTTCGTTCAATGGAGAATTTAGACAATTTTATTTGAAGCGCTTCCTAAATACTTTAGAATAGCTGGGGAAAAGGACAAAACTAAACGGTGTCCCTTTTAGCTCTATAATCATATATATTAATATGTTTTGGCCTTACCAACTGATCCATGGAACTCAATTAACCTTTACCTCTACCTGTATCCCTACCCCTACCTGGATAGTCCATTAGTTAACCGGGCCTAGCATTTGTGGGGGATACAACTTTAGCTATGAATGGAGGGGGGTTCCAGGTGCAACAAGCATATAATTTTAAATTGAGTACTCTCATTTATATATTGATTTTATTCCCCAGTTAAATATATATCCAAATCAATGGAGGACTATTAATAGAAGTCAAAACTCCCCATTGACCTACGCACGTGTCAAGAACTCTCCTAAAAATAGATAATATGTTGGACAATGGACTAATGTCTTCTATATCTGGCATTATTATATAAATATGATTTGAATAATCTCTGAAGGGGGGTAGCTGTCATAGGGGGGAGGGGATTTTCGAGGTGTTAAGCAGTTCCATATTGGCCCTTGAACTGGCCAATAAACATGGAAAGACTTTTACTCTTGTTCAACAGATTCATTAGTTATTCATATGAATATTTAGTTAGTTTCAGTTTCAGTTTCAGTTTGAGTCTCGGTGAAAATTCGACTCTCGTCATATGAAAATATCAATGAATTTTGCATGAATGAAAACCGAAAAGAAAATCACTTATCCGCTTGTCCAAATCAATTAAAGCTACGAGTATTCCTCCCTCCGAACCCCAACTCCCTGTCGAGGTTACCTTGAAATATTTTTGGGTAAATTGCGGAGGCTGGTGATGCCATTACGGATACGGATATAAGCGTATACGGATAAGTACACTCCGAAAAAAACAAACAATTTTCTTTTCCTTTAGTAAAACTGAGATGGGATCTAGAATTCTTTTGGGAAGAATACAACTTTGAAGAAGGTTCGTTGCGGGGCTTCCCTTCGACGAGTCCTTTGAAACTTGACTAGACTTTGTTTCTCTGAGTGTAGTACTATTCTGAAAGCATCCATTTCAATTATAATTTGAGGTGTGTGTGGGCTGACTGGATGGCTGGCTGGGAAAAACCTTTTACCTTTTGGGTTTCTGGCTGGAGTGATGTCCTTGCCAAAGCATTTGCATCAAATATTTGTCCTGGCAGTTCGTACAAATTTTATTTGCCATTTGTGCGCTGTCACACAACAAAACTCAGCGCTGTGGCTGGGGTTTATTCCCTCTTTCCCCCCCCCGCCCACCCTCCTCTCGGGAGGAGGAAGGACTATAATTTCCTTTAACAGGCCAAATGAAAGTGAAAATGTGTCACGTTTGTCACACTTTTTCGGGCCTTAGTTCAGTTACCAATACCAATACCCATATGAATATGAATACGAATACGAATGCCAATACGAATACGAATGCGAATACCAATACGAAGGCAAATCGAAAAACAAAACGAATGAAATTCTAAAGTTTTTCGAGTTGAGCAGTTTACTGTTTACAGTTCACAGTTTAGTTAACTAATTCAGTTGACAATGCAACAGCGAAAACAATGTGGGCCGAGTGTATTAGTATACGACTAGCAGATACCCTTTATTTGGTCTATACAAGTCCTTTCCCTAACTGGCTGAATGACCGACTGCTAAGAAGTTGAAACTAGGACCATAGATTTGATGAAAGCTTCCCCTAAGGAATCTTGGAAAATTCCGACGCCAAAGGAGGAAAATGGTGATAAATCGTTCTATAAAATATTCCATTTCTTGCCTGGAATAAAAATGAGTTCCAATAGGAATAGAATCCAGCTTATCAAGGTGTACTTTTAAAAAGACTTTCCCCAGGGGTTAAACGGCTGTTCAGCATTTAAAATTATTGCAGGGTATTCAAAATAGAGAACGGTAGCGTTGAGCATTGCGGGGTAGAGGGGTAGCCTGTCATGGCCACGTTTTCTGGCCACTTTGGTAGCGCCATGGCAGCGCAGCAGCGGCGCAGCAGCGGCGCAGCAGCAGCGCAGCTTACCAGCTGCTCATCATTGATGCAAACAGTGAAATGCTTTCACCGTCGCTCAGCTGCTTTGCGACCCTCCCCCGCTCCCCTTCCCATGTGGCGCCCTTCATTTTCCCCTTGCTCCGCGCCACTCACACATGTTGAAGGTAGCCTTATTGAAGCTGACAGGCTGCCTGGCATTGCCTCTTGTTGCTCCTGGGGCAACTGCGCACAGTGTCCAAAAACTGAATATTTCCTACCTTCCTTAAAACAAGGATTACCCAAAGAGGACCAAGGAATATGTAGAATACTCATTTTAATTGTAGCAAATAGATCCTAGATCCAGTTTTTCCTTTCTCCTGCAAGGACATCTTTTCACATAGACTTTCCTCAGAAGAAATATCGAGTAAGCTTTCTCCATCAGTCAAATCAGATGGAGACACTGTGCGATGCTCCTGCTGCTGTTGCTGCTGCGTGGGCGTGCAACAAGAGCATTGAGCAAAATTGATTAGATTAGGCGAAACTTGAGGCGTATTTATTTATGGGCGGGGCAGGAGGCGGGGGATGTTCTGCCAAACGCCCGCCCGCCTCCTTTATTGCCCGTTTAGGAACGCTTCAGTTGACAACAGGCAGAAAATTTTATTTTACTTTTCTTTCTTTTTGCATTTTGTTTGCGAAAAGAAAACACTTTTCATACCTTCCTCCACTCTCCACCCCCCTTCCCCTTCTACGGGAGTATTTTCCATGGCGTTTTCCCTAAGCCAATATCTAATCACATTTAAATTGCACTCAAAGCAGACTCGCACCAAAAACAAAAAAAAACACAAAAAACCGAAAAAAAAGGAGAAAATATTATAATATTTTGATGAACGATTGAGAGTTTAAGCGCCTTTTAAGACATGCGATTGAAATGTAATTAGGCAATGCTAATGCCCCTCCATTCTTTGATATCCTTCAGGGGGGAATGTCCTTAGCCTCAGTTAGAATTGTCTTTATTCAATTTCAACACACACCCTTTGTAATTACTGCGCCTAATTGCTTCTGCCTCCGCCTCTGCCTCTGCCTCTGCTTCTGCCTCGGCTTCTGTTTCTGTTTCTGCTGTCGCTTCTTTATTTTAGCCAAGTCAATCAGAGTTGGGCCAGAAAGTTGGTCAAAATGAAAAGGAGAAATGAAGGCAAATACTTAAGCCTGCTGTTATTATCTTATTATGGAAATTCAGCTTAATTCAGCCATTTCATGCATAAAATTTTCCAATTGATTTATAGACGAACAACACTTTTCTCCGAGTGGAAAATTTTTGAAAAATTCGATTTCTAAGCTTAGTAAATCAGAAATATTCAAGCTCAAAGAGGAAGTATATATTCAAACGATTAAGTAATATTATATTTCCTTTCAACTCGTACACAGATTTCAGGAAAAAGGATCTAATTTCTGTACAAAAATAAATGTTAATTAACATTAAAATATCCTCGCCTTTTTCCATTGAAGCGAAAAGAGCTAAAATTGAAAGAGGTTCAAGTTCCTCGTTGGGGGTTAAGAGGAGAGCGGTGGGTTTCAGACTACGCCTCTGTTAGATACCCTCTCGAAGCAATATAATTTCAATGAAAATGAAAGGAAAAAAATACCTACGCAACGTTTACAACAACAATAAGAAGAGCAACAACTTCTACGCTTCTTTTGCTTATTCTCCTTTCTTATTGTTCTTCCAGTTGTTGCAGTTGTTGTTGATCTTGGTTGGGGTGCTGCCCCGGCCGTAAGGAAACCCCTGCGTGGTGGCAAAGAGAAGAGAAAAGACTGAAAGAAGAACGACAAACCGAATACTTAACTACCCTTCATTTCTAGCCAATAAACTGGCAGGAAAGCTGTTTCCTCAGGTTGACAACTTGAATACCCTTATGGAGAGGCATATATCGACTAGTCCCCCTATTTTGGTTAATTAATGCATTACACATCTCATGAGAAAGTAGTAATACCCCCTGTGAGGGTATACAAGAAAGGGAAAGGCAAAAATTCAAATCGGATGCAGCCGCGCTTAGCAGCAATACGAGAGGAATACTCAAGAAAAAAGATGGTTAAGTGCCTCGCGTTGCATCCACAGAACAGAACAGAACAGAAGTCGGACTCAATTCAACTCAGAACTCAACACATTGCCACAGAGTGAAGCATCGCCTTGCTGCCGCATGTTGCACATATGTGTGGCACTGTGGAACGTTACGCTGAAATGCCTTTTGGACATGCACCTAAAAGACCTCTGCGCTTCACAGGGAATACGCGAAATGCGGCTCGGCGTTTATTGAATTAACTGCAGAAGGCGACGATTCTCGATTCCCAATTCTTCCCTCCTCTCCCTGCCTCCTCTCCACTCCGACAGTTGGAAGGGTGTTAAAAGTCACAAGGACACACGCACGTTGCACGTTGCAAGTTGCAAGTTGCTCGTTGCATTTAGCATCTCACAGATGCCGCAATTGCGTTTTGCAACCAAGTCGAGGTCAAACGCAACATTTGCATATTGCCTCTGTCCGTCTCTCTTCGCTCTTTCGCCATATGCAACATTGTGGCGCCCCTAAATATGTCGTAAATACTAACTTACTTCTGACGATGCGTGATTTTTACTGAATTGTAAAAATTGTAAGGCTTCTTCCTCTCTTTAAAGGCCCCAGCAGAATTGCTCTTTAAACTCGAGTCTCTTCAATGACTGAAGGGTTCGACTCATGGTTCAGTTCCGAGCCGAATAAGGAAACCCCGACCCAGGCAACATGGAGAAAATTAGCTGAAAGAAGAAACTGATGTTGGAACTATAAAATAATCTTGTGGAAGGCCTTCAGTTGGATATTGCAGTGGATGCAAGATTTAAGAGGATACTTTCAGTGTTTACTCTGATTTAGTTTAGGAGTAAGTCAATATTCTAACTAGTTTAAAATCAAAGAGGAATCGATTGTATATCGAAGTCAGCTTTAAGTAATTGAATGCAATAGAAATTTCCCTGGGAGAAAGGTACAAGGTTGAACCAGACAGACATTAGCTAATCATATTCATCTGTATTCAAAGGAAATCAGCATCACATTTCCCTATATAGCAGGCATATCAATCATGGTGTCTAGGCTATGTTGTTTGACTGACTGTCACAAAGATATATAGTTATATATGTATACAAATACAGGTGTATATATATATATATATAGACACACCTGTATGCGGTAAGTAAAGCCCAAAGAAACTTCAACTGTTCCAAGCATAGCAAAGCATATAGACAGAGAGACAAGAAGGAAAGGAAGAGACCGACCGGGGGTAAGCACATTGGAAATTGACAGCTTGTGTGGGTGATAGGACATACACAGCGAGAGACAAAGAGAGGGAGAAAGACAGAGAGAGAGAGAGAGAGAGAGAGAACGCATCCTGTAGTCCTCATATATAATATGATATATTTTTAATGTCTTTATTATGTTCCATTGAGTGTAAATATTTGCCTTGTGCACAAATACACACGCACAGAGGCAACAGTGGCAGCGGTAAGCAGTGAGAGTAGAGGTGGATTTTGGGTTAAATCACCCTCCCATTTCTTGACTTTTTCTTCGACTAGAACATATTCCTGCCTAGTTTTAAGAGTCTAAGCTAAATGAGACTAAACCAACACTTTCATACTGGAACCGTAAGTAAGCACAGTAGAGTAGAAGACCCCTTTAAAAACTGCTAAGGGCTACGCCTCTGAAGGAGGAGAGAACGTCTATACAGATGAAGAAGCAGAAGCTGCTCTATAATACGTGGCACGTGCTCGGCGTTTCAACTTAAGCCATGAAGCAGCTACAAAACTTTTCATTTCCCAGCGGAGGAGGGGATGAAAACTCTAGCTGCGGGGCGGGGGCGGGGGAACAGACGGACGGAACAGTTTTCACACTCACCTTTATAAAGTTTCTTTTTGCGTGCGCAAACAACAGGTACAAAAAGTTTAGCTGCAAGTAAAAAAAAAAAGGTGAAAGAGAATAAATATTTTGAATCGAATAAAGTGAATCAAATGAATACAATGAGTGCTTCAGCACAATTTTCTACTGCAACTCTGGCAGATCTAATTAAACTCGAAACTGTCGAACCGTTTCGCTAAAAACCAACCAAAAAAAACGCGATTTATGATGATCAGTTCACTGCACACGCGTTGCCTTTGACCCCTTCTCGTTCCACTTCCCCCCCGCAAGGGGACTCAAAAAGAGTTGCCCCCCCTTAGAGCAGGCTTAGGCACACACACACAAACACAACAACACTTTGCATGTGTCCAACTTGGCGAGGGGCATTGTCAACTTGGAACATTAAAAAAAACACTAGAAACAAAATTTAGTTCCAGCACGATTGAGCTTGAATTAAGACCAATTAAAATATAAAATTGAAATGTGATAATCTTGGATTAAGTAGAGAATTAAGCATTTACGACTTTTCTACTCCACAATTATTTGAGGTTGATTTTTAAGTAAAGAACTGTCTACTATTTTCTTTAAGTGCAGCAGCAGAAGCCACAAACAGAGACGAGTTTAAAGTTGAAAGGATACCATAAATCTTTTGCAGGCTGATGCAAAGCGACAGCCCTGGAAAGCCTCTGCTCACCCCTTCTCCCCTCCTCTTCCCTCTTCCCATCACTTGTAGAGTCGCCTCGACTCGCCACGCACTTGCAACATGACTTGAGGCTGGCTTGACTCGGGCAGAGTGGAGTACTTGTCGTAGATTGGGTCTGACAGCATTGGGCTTTAGCTGTCTCACATAAGGCTCAAGTGTTCCTTCCCTCTTCTCCCCCTGTTTATTCTGTATTCTGTATTCTGTTGGCCTGTTCTGCATAATATCAAGAATTGCACATTGAATTCATAATAAATAATAAGACTGATGTGGCATTAGGGATTTGTTGCAACAGTTCCTGGCTGCTCCTTGCAAACGGAAACAAAGTGAATCAAAATTCCTAAGAAATTCAAGGCTGGAAAGCAACAGAAACTTAAATTTCTGCCTGTAATTTTTCTATAATTTTCGAATTAAGAAATCGGAAAATCTGAACTGTGCAGAAGGGCAAATATCATTTAGTTTTTTACAGGGAAATAAACATCATTCAGAGCTTTCAAACCAAAAAGAAAAGAAGAAAAAACTAGAAAATTTCCACCGAGAAATCAATTGCCAGCTGTTCGTTTTCACTGTGACGTCAGCTCAACTCAGCTCAGCTGTTGATGGATAATTTTATATACAGAGACTACTCAAAGTTCATTCATTTAGAGGCTAAAACACAAATCCTGCACGCGATATATATCTATATATATACCTACGCATCTCTCTCTTTCTCTCTTTCTCCCACTATTTATGCTGCTCGATCAGCTGTTAGTTTTATGTCGTCCCGAAAAGAGAAAGAAATGAAAATAGTTTTAGATCGAGCGGAGAAGATGCAGTAGTAAAAACTACCGACTATTCCGATACTTTTCTGAGGTTGAAAAACCGAACCAGACACCAAAAAAACATACGCAACATGTGTGCACAATTTGTTGTTTATATTCGATTCTATACCCATTGAATATAATTAAACAGAGCATATTAGTTTATACAAAGATGTGTTAAGGTACAAGAAACGGTTCAAAGAAAAAATCAAATCCGAAAATGAATAACAGAATAGAAGCTCCTTTCCTATCGATTAGTAGCAACTGCTTACAGAGTATCTGCTAGTCGAGCATCTCTTCACAGACGGCACTCTTTCTGCTTGTTATTCTTGTTGGCTCGCAGCACATGGCACAAGATTCGGTTCATCAAATGAACCGTATATGTGCCAAAAAGTCAATGATAGACCAACTACAAGCACACCACACACACACACACACACACATACACATCGCTCACACACACTCACACATATGTGACAAATATTTGGTTTTCAAGTAAGCGCATTTCCCGGGCTCATCTAGTGCAGCCTGTGCTTCTGTTCCTGCCTCTTCCTCTGCCGCCGCCTCCGCCTCTGCCCTTCCTCTTCCTCCGGCTGCTCAAGTATGTGCACATCCTTTGCCGCTTCCTTTAAAAGGCATTTAGCATATTCCTATTCCTATTCGTATGCCATTTGCTCTAACAGCTCAAGTGGACCAGCAAAGAGACCCCGCCTGACTATTGGCTCTAGAGTATACAACATAGAGATGGACTCAAGTTTTCTCCACAGGACACGACACGCAGGGATCTTTCCTACTACTCATAAATATAGTTCCTAAGGCAGCTAAAGCCACAGGGAGACCTTTTAATAATACAAGGAAATATCTGAAAGTCGTGTAGACGTTCGTGTCACGACAGAAAAGAAATCACGCGCTCTGCCCTAGACTCTAGGCAACACATATTCGAATAGTGCGGAGTACGTTTAAAGACGCGTATTTTTATTACCCGGGCCGAGCTGCTGTTGCTCTCTGTTTACGTGTGTGTGTGTGTGTGTGTGTGTGTGTGTGTGTGTGTGTTGTGCGTGTGTGTGTGTGTGTGTAAGTATTTCTCACCTACAGAAGCAGCGCCAGACAACGTCCATTGCGATCGTAGATTTCGAAACAGATCTTTCCTAGCACGAAAATGAATATACACTGAGAGAAAGAAAGGGCGCATTCTTAACTCGATTTAATTCTGATTGAAAATGTGATTATCTCCGTTCAATTGCTTGGATTAATCTCAAACAATTAGAGAAAATTAATCATTAATCAAAAATTAGTTTTCAGCTTACGAAATATGGAATTCTCGACAAGTCTGGAGAGGATTGGTACTCGATTTCAGTAGTTCTCAATTATTTCTTCAAGTGTAAAAAAGCGAGTAGTGAGTGCTTCTTATATACGAAAATGTTTCCTTTGATTTTTCTTATGTGCTGCTGCAGACACAAATGTTATTGACGTCGCCGTCCGGGCAAGCAGACAGAAAGAACGACGAACGGACGGGCGGACGGACGGACAGAAAGAGCAGCGACCATACGTTGGGTTCAGGGATGGGAATGGAGGTGGGAGATGGAACTGTGTTGGGACTGGGACCGCGGCTGGGACTGAGACTGAGACAGAGACAGCGGCAGGGACAGAGACAGAGACAGGGACAGAGACTGGGTGATGCTACCGTTAAAAGAAACGCAATTAAAATGAATCTGTAGACCCCTAAAAACTTCATGCAAAGCGCTGCACGTTGCACGTTGAACGCTGCAGTAGCGGAAGCAATTAGTAAACTGAGCAGTCGTCTTCCCCACATAATCTCGTATACTCCTGCCATAATCCCATAGCAAATCTCTGGGCCCGACACACGCGTGCTCTACGTGGCATTTTCTCTCTCTCCGGACTGCAGCAAAAGCGGGGGGATACGCACTTAAGGAAGTACACAATATACACACATACATACACACACATACATACACACACATATATACATACATACATACACATATATATATATACAGATACATAAGTATATAGTTGCCCCCCTTTTAACACGTTTAATTTGTGGTGCCGCACATGCAATCCTTTCGACAGCATCTTCCTCTTTTCTTCTCCTGCCTCCTCCCACCGCTTCCCCCTCTACGAATCTACTTTTCCGTTCATAATTTTTATAATTTCTTCTTGTTTTGTCTTATTGTATTACTCCTAATTTGGTTGTATGACAATTATGGGGCTAGAAATAGAAACGGAACGTAGAAAGTGCAACCAAGTTTCATATTTTCTTTTATTGAAATAAGCATTTTGATTCTTATATGAAAATTTGGACATTACTTTTTATTTTTTACTTGAAAACTTGTCTGGAAAAAGCTCTTCTTTATCAGGGATTATTTATAATAATTTGACTGATTGTTCCTCTGGAGAAATAAAAGTCCGGAAGGAGCAGACAAATTGCAGACGAGCCTCCGAGTTTCCCCTCTGTGTATATCACTGCTGGACCACCCAGCGGTGCAAAATAAAGACATGGATAATACGAGCCAATAATAAAAACAAACATAAAATATTCAAAACATTCGTTTCTTCGATGCTGATGCAAGCAGTCTGCAAAAAAACATATAGAAAAACTATCTGTCTATGCAAGAGTCTGTCTATCTTTCTGTCTATATATCTCTATATATTTATCTATCTATCTACCTATCTATTTATTTATATATCTACCTTTCTGTCTATATCTATCTATATATCTATCTATATATCGTGGCACGTGCCACGGCGTGGCAAATAAATATGCATTTATAAAAGTGAAATTGTGTAAAAATAAAACACTTTTAGGAGGCAAAGGCAAGTCGATTGTGTTTATTTCGATTGAACGGCAGAAAATAAAAGAAAAGCAAGTCAAACAATTGATAATTTTCTCTTTTTTTACGATACTATCGATGTGTGGTGAGGTGAGGAGAGGGGTGAAGAGGGGAGGGGCTGGCTGTAAGCTGTATACGATTATTTATAAAATGCGACCTGTTGTCTGGCGCCCCATTCATTCATTCATTGAATGAGAAAACACAGCAAAAACACGGCGCAAAGTTAAATATAAAACAAAAACAAATGTTAAATTTAGTTATGGACAAAAATAAAAATTATCCTTTTTATTTATAAAGCGCAAAAACGAAACGAACAAACAAACGAAAACAAAACAAAAATTGATCGTGCCGCAGCGCCGTCGCCTCGTGAATCACGCGCGATAGTTACGTTTAAACGATTATTTTCAAAATGGCGTACATATACACCGCCCCTCCCCCTTCCACTCCCCTCCCCCAATCCTTCTCTCTCTTTCCCTAGCCAAAGCGCATGCGCAAAAAGCTGTGTCAAGCCTTGCCAATGTGTGTGTGTGTGTGGTGTGTGTGATTTGTTCACCTATACTTACACACACACACACACTCGCTCACACTCTTCTATGCTGTCCCTTTCTCTTTCTCTCGTACGCGCCGCCATTTGCATTTTCGGTCTATATATAGACAAATGCTGCGGCCGATCGTCTCATAGGTGAGAGAGCCTGCGCCTGTGTGAGTCGCTCACGTTACGTGGCGCTGCTGCTGCGCTGCTTTGGTCTGCTGGCTGCTGGCTGCTCGTCTGTGTACGTCACGCATTTGCGGCCGCCTGCGTCTGCCTGTCTCCCTCACTCTCTTTCTGTCTTTCTCTCTCGCTCTTGCAGAGTTGCCTTCGTGCGCTGTTGCCTGATTAAATTACAGTGCTTTTGCCAGAGAAACAACAACAACAGTTTTCCTCTTCCTCTTTTTATTTCGTCTTTTCTTATTTCTTCATCATTTCGAAATTTTTCCAAATGCCCCCACAAAAAGTTGCGTGTTCGTAATACCCTAACCCAGGCAGGTATTATAATATTGATCAGGTTTCGATCATATTATTTTCCTATAGTATTTAACTGCCATAGGAGTTACATATCGGAAATTCAGGCCAAATACTGCTTTATTAGCCAATACAACATATTTCTCAACATTTTTCTCATTCGTCTGAATGGACTTTTTCTTTAATATGAAGCTTCGATAGAGCATTTAATAGCCTGTCCTTTTTGTGGTTTTGGATGAGTCGTTTTTGCTTGGGGCTGGCCTCCAAGACAGGTGCTGCCGCAAGGCGTTACGAAAACTCAGGCATTTTCTACTCGACTCGTACTGCTGCTGTCAGTGTGCCCCAAGTACAGTTGCAAAATGAAGCATGCCCCTTTAGTCTGTCCGCCTGTCCGTCTGTCTGTCCGTGTGGCATCTGCAACTGTTGTCTGTCGTCGCCATTTGCGCAGCTGCAGGCCCAATACAAACACAAATTTAACTGAAGATACAGCTACAAATCCACATACAGACACAGATACACAGATACAGATACAGACACAGATACAGAGACGATCAGTGGAAGTTTGTTTTTGTTGTACTGACGTTTCATATAAACATATTTTTGTGTACAGATAAATATACACATGAATCGCCCGAATGCTACGTGATATTCTTATTATTCCTATACGAAATAAGTAAATGTAAATGATCTTTCAGCTCGAACAGCAACAGCAAATGTTAAAGTCTTGCTGTTAATGTTAACATCCATTTAACATAATGCTAAGCCGTAAAGAAGATAGACAGATGCTGCCAAGAAGTAATGCCTGAAACTCCGAGAAAGGGTCAAAATTTATTATACATTTATTGAGAGGCGCGATATGAAGCAATGGTATAAAACAGAGAAAGATAACAGCTACTTAACATAAAAAATACCCTGAATAAACTGACAAGTTAGAACATGTTTAACAGCTGCATAGAAATTTAATTAATTTTCCAATTAATTAATTAGTTTGGTAAGCGAAAGACGCAGAAGCTCAGGTACAGTTCGCAAACAACTAAGCAGTGTTTTATTTTGAATGCAAAAAGTCTGGCAAAGGAAACTGCAACAAAAAAAAAGAAAAAGAAACAAAGGCGCAGAAAATAAAAGCAGAAAAACAACAGAAAAAGATCTTAGAAAAACATTTTCTTATATCTGAAAAAGAAAAACAAATAAATAAGATGAAAGTGTCGCCATTTTGATCAAGAGATTTGCTCAGTCTTTCTGGCTCTTTTTTGTTCCCCCAGTTTTCTTTTTTGCAGCAGTTTTTCCTCATTTCCCCCAGCTCAGCTCCTTTGCACTGGGACAATGATGAGTCTGATATTTTCACGCTTAATCACTAACTGTCCCCAGCAGAAGCAGCTACCCATTGGATGTCGGGCAGACCCAAGAAACGAAGAAACATTTTGGAACAGGGCCAAAATACTTGACGCTGCAAATGAAATGGCAGAACGTCGACGAGCAAAATGCAAAAATGCACATACAGAAAATGTCAGGCATAACAAGTCGGAGTCGGGACTATTCGACTAGCAAATACTCTATAAAGGGGCAGGACTTATAGACAGATAATAAGGATTGGGGTCTGTTCGTATTCCGGACTGTGGTAGCCTGTGACTCTGTACGGAATACTCTACAATCATTTAGGACCAAGCTAATATACCCTTTTCCTTTTGAAGCATCTGCAATGGGTATACAAAAAACGGAGGGGCTGGGGAGGATGAGAAATGAGGGGCAACAGGCAAGAATGGGGCGCTCTGGCAGGCATACAAATCGAGCCAAAAAGATGCGACACGGACTGACAGCAAGAAAATTGAAAGAAAAACAGCAGAAAAAACAACGAAAAAATCATTTTTCTTTCTTTTTTTTGGGGAAAAACTTTAATTTTCTTTTATTGCGGTCGTCGCGCGCAATAATTGCGCGTAAACAACAACAATTTTTGATTCTTCTCTCTGGTTTTGATGGGATTTTGGCTACAGGTATACACACACAGACACACAAGCCCACACACTCTCAGCCCGAATATTACACAAGACACGCGTCTTGAATTCCTGATGATGTTTTCCCACACACACACACACACACGCACACACACGCACACACACGCACACGCACACACACACAGAGACGCGTGAAAAAAACATGCATGAATATTTTATAATTTCCATAGAAAGATACAACTCAAGCAAATTGCCTGCAATGACGTTCAATATTTTCATTTTGTTTTTCCTTTTGCTCTTTGTGTGTGACGCACTTTCCTTTTGCCTCACTCTCTCATTTTTGCATAAGAAAATAAAAGACGCTACATAATTTGGCTGTTTTCAGCTGGAAAAGTTAAGGAAATGCTCCGAGTGTGTTGTGTGAAAAATGAAAGTGAAAGCTTCTAAGTTGTTGAACCCGCGAAGACTTTCCTTTTTATTTTTTGTTGGTTTCAGCATTAAAGCTGCTGTTGCTGCTGCTGCTGTAATACAATGCTTCTTTATACACGCGTATTTCGCGCCCTGTGCTCAGCTGGCATTTTCTATGATTTTTCCTTGCCTTTTCTGCCTGAGTTTCCCTTTATTTTCCACTGTTGCCATGGCACTAAAGCATGGCTAACGAAGTCTCCAATGAAACGGGGCGAGCCAAAAGACTCGAGCGAAATTCTTGGCAAATGTTTTACGTTAATTGAACGCCAAGAAATACCATCGACAACATCTTTGTGTTTGTTTGCTGTATGCGTGTGTGTGTGTGTGTGTGTGTGTGAATGGACACACACACACACACACACATTCGCATATACCTACAGCTGTTGTTGCTGATGTCTCGCTACAGTGGGCACTTGATTATGGTATTAAAAAGATTTTACAGAGATTGGCTCATTAATTTCTGTGCTGATTAAGCATAAAGAAACGAATCCGATAATTTCGATAGTCATTAGAGACTCATACTAAGAATATTTGCGAAACAAAATCGAAGCAAGACCCTTGATTCAATGCATTTCCATGCAGACTCACGTTTAGTCAGCGCAAAGATTTACTCATTAAGCTGTAAAGCTCTACACGATAATTTCGATAGGCTGCATCGATAATCATTTACTAAAGTCTAAGCTGGGATAGCCATTAATCGATAATTTGATAAGTATATATATTTATACATAAATATTAGCTCAAAGTCTGAAGGATTCTTACCTGCCAAACGCGGCTACTGAGCAACATGAAAAATCCCACGTTTCACCGAGGGCCTCTAAAATGCCAACTGGCAGCTAGTTGATGACGATTACAAAGTTATATATATATATATTTATAACAGTTATTTATATTTATAGATTATTGGTTGTATAAGCCACTGGATCTGTCTACTTTTAGGTGTTTTATTTCCTGAATCTAGTTATTGTTGCTGTTGCTGTTGGTTGTTGTTGCTGTTGCTATTTTCAATTGACTTTGACGTAGATGCTTTCCCTTTTTCCGTGTGCTTTTCTTGTATCTCTGAATTGTGTAACTAAAACGACAAAAACAAAGGAGAAGATGAAAAAAACAATCAGTTATTCAAGCATTAAGACATGTGTATCGAGTATTGCCTTATTTGCGTCACATGCATCCAAAAAGGATCCCCGTGGTCATTAAGCCTACCTCCGGAATCTAAAATCTGATGCTGTTGCATATGCAACAAGTCCAATTTAGAGTCAGAAGAGGCAGAAAATAGAAAACACAAACATCCTGCAACAGTTGAGGATATTTTTTGTGGCTGCTGCTGCATAGCCAAAGACCTTAGAAAAAGTCAACGACTTAACTATGATTGACTGTGAAATACCCTGTGATTACTGTGATACTTCAACCTCAAATCCTGATCTTCAAAGCATAGTTATCTATATTTCGACCTTCACTCAATACATTTTCCAGGATCTAATACGTACACCCATAAAGATGCCTTCTATGAAGCCTCCCATTCCCATAACTTTCTCAAAGCAGAACCGATTTCCATGAGGTTTGGTTTTTTGATCAATCTTTTCCCTAGTTAAATTCTACAGATGAGTCTGGACTACTGAAAATTCAATTTCCTAGATTATTAGCCAATTAACATACTTTTTAAGCTCATCATCCCATTTCATCAGCCCATTTAAATTGTTGATTTTACAGGGTATCTGGCTGAGAAAAAATGCGCGTGCTGTTCTCGAACGCCCACATGCCAGGCGCTTCGGTCTCCTATCAGTAGTGTGTGTGTGTGTTGGGTATGAGTATATGCTTGTATGTGTGTGTGTGTGTGTGTGTGTGTGTATGTATGAGTGTGCGCATAGCTATAGCGTGTGTGGGTGGCTAATGAAATGCCTCAGCAGAAACAGCAACAGCAGCAGCAGCAGCTACACCAACCGCATCCATTCATCCACGAACAGCCATCCACACGAGCACCTACACCCACACACACACAAATACACACACACACGCACACATGATCAGTTGTGCCCCCGTGGCGTGTATACATATAATTGTAACTGTATCTGTGTTTCTTTGTATAACTGTATCTTTATATCTACATCGTTTTTTTTTTTTTTTTTTTGTTGCTCTCTGTGTAAGTGCGAGTGATTGTGTGGGGTGAAGGGGAGAAGGTGGAGGCGAGTTGTCATGGCACCTCCAGAGCTTTTCCAGTGGGTCCAAATTGTCTGCAGTTTTTCCTCCTTTTTTCCTCTGTCTGGTCGCACAAGAGGGAGAAAGATAGGCGGCAGGAGAGGGAAACAGAATTCAGACAGTTGTCTATAATAAATTCTTTTCCTTTTCTCTTTTTTGGGGGACCCTCAACTTTTGCCTTTTGTCATGATTTTTCGACATTTCTGTGAGTGGTCCCTCACTTGATTTTTATGACAGAAAAAAACAATTTTTCCGCCCACCTTTTCAAAAGAGGACAACAACAACAAATTGTATATATACTATGGAAAATATATATATTCTACGACTCTTTAAAACATATGAGTGGAGGCCAAGTTACCAAATATTCTTGTAAATATTTCCATAGGAAACTCTAGTACTATCAATTTGTTGCTGGTGTATTTTCTTTTTTGGTAGCGGCTGGCATTTGAAATTTTCGTAGGAAAATGTTCTTTTCTGACTTTTCTGAGGCTTTTGTAATTTCTGGCATTCATCCAAAGTCTACACAAATTTGCGTAAATAAACAACAACATTTTGTTGCAATTTAGAAACGAGTCGTTAATGCTTCTCGCTGTTTCTTTTTCAGTCTTTCGGCTCGAAAATATTTAGAAAACATTGCACGAAGTTTGCACAAAATATGCGACGCAAGTGCCAAAAAGAATGCTCTAGTCAAGAGTGCCCGACTTGCAGATACTCTGCACTCACGAGAACTGAGTCTCTCGAATTGCGCAGATGGAGGAATCTTGCCAAGTTGCTTCTTGGGTCTGCCCCTGCACAGAGTGAATATACTCTTTCTATCAGCTTCCCAACGTAGAGTATTAAAGGGGGCACAAGTCGACGAAAAGTCTCCAATACAAAGGAACAGAGACATATATACATATATAGATTTATATGCTCACATGTGTCAGACTATGAGTGGAGCACTCGAAGTTGGAGTCCATTGAGTGAGAGCGTATTGGATTACAGCGGAAACGGAAACGCTTATCGAATAACAGAATAGACATGATTCTAACCTTACCTAACCCCGAAGCTGCCACTCCTTTCTCTTTTCTTTCTCGCCCTCAGCCTAAGCTTAGCACCACCGAAACCTAAGCCAAAGCCTAACCCTAGGCGCATTTCTTCTATAGAGAAAAGAGCACAACGAATTTATTATACTCTAATTTAATTTAAGTTAAAGTAATTCTTGTTTCATATTCCACAACAAAAGCTTGAAGCATACTTTTAGGATTTCCTCAAGAATTTCCCTAACAAAAAGTAAGCCATATATTTTTCTATGGCATTTAAAAAGTGCCGTATCAAAGTTTGTTTAAAATTCTACTCGTTTCTAGCTGAAAATTCCCAGTTAGAGAAGGAAGAACTTATCAAGCGTGTGGAAGTCTATGAAAACACTCGAAAAGTTGTCACATCCTTTCGCACTTTTAACGCAAAACCGCTTAGGACACCAACGTAATAGCCGACAGCTCTGCAAAGGTCGCCTGCCACACAACAGTGGAAAAATAGAATACTTTGGGGAAGGTGGATGGTTGGATTGAAGGATTAGCTGGAAACTAAGCAGCTTTTCTCGCATTGTTTCCCCTACAGCAAATTCAAAATGTTTACAGGATGTTTCAGATTGAAAATAATTCAGTGAAAACAATTCCTCTTCTAGCTATTCTGTTCTAAAACTTACGCAGAAATCATCAAGTCTATTTTTCATTCTATTTATTTTTACAATTGCTTGAAAAATGCACTAAAATTTAATATGCATCTTACGTTTTCTAAGGAAATTAAAGATTTCTATTTACTAAATTACTAACTAACAAATTATTATGGACTTAGTCTGTCCCATATTTATTTTTTTCCTATTTTTCCTAAAGGAGACTAGATGAATATCGATATATATTTGATATCGATATTTTAAGTTTTCATGCTTACAATTTTGCGCAGCGGAGATCCGTTTGGCGCCACCTAGCAGCCAAAATGCGCAGCTGCTGTCGCCATCTGTGGGCAACGATCAGTGGCGACGCCCTCTGGCGGCTAACCACAAGAGTCTGTTGAGCTTGCGGCAACATTTTCATTTTGTATTTTAACATTCTGTTATATTTTATGCTTTGTTGTTGTTTTCTAGGGAAAAACAACAAAAAACAGATGTTTTTCATTTTATTTTGGGAAATTTTATTGCTTTGACAGAAAATTTCACTTTTCAACACAAAAACGCGCGTCAGACTTTTCAACTTTTTTTGAACTCAACTGAATCACTTTTTTTCTTTGTTTTTGTAATATTTTTCAGCACAGTGGTGTTAATTTTATTGTAGTTAATTGAACTGCGATAAAAGCGAAGGGAGTGAAAGAGGGAAAGATGGAGAGACAGAGAGAGGGGAAAAATTAGAGAGGCGGAAATTACGCGTCCTTCGGCTTTAATTTTGCAAAAGTACAGTGAACACTGGCAAGTAGAAGTAAAAGAAATATTGTCAATATATTGGAACGTAACGCCGCCGATTTAGTTCAAAATTAAATGTTTCAATGTGAAAATATTGCCCGTCTGTCCGTAGTCCGCCGTCCGTTGTCCGCTGTCCGCGGTCCGCTCGAGAGATATTTCCTACACTTCATTTTCATTTTACTGACTGCCCAAGGAAAATCGCATATACAACGAGAATGTATAATTATAAATAAATGTTCTATAAAAAACGCTTTTTGTTCGTTCGTTCTTCGCTCTTCTGTATTTGTTTTGTATCTGAGCCATTTTAATTTTAGAGGTAACCCAAAATAAATAACCGCAGAACGCGGCCAGAAAGCACCTTTCTCAAAAACAGAAGGAAAAAAAAAAACAGAAAACAGAAAATCCAAATCACAAAATAAAATCCTACGAAACAATTGAAATTTTGTAGATGGGAAAACCCCAATTTTCCCACAATGTTTCTCCTGCTAAGCGGCTTTTCCCAAGCAGCGTTTTAATGGGCTTTTCATGCGAAATACAATTTTCTTCCACTTCTTTTTGCAAGTGTTTGCTCAAAGGATTTGCGGCTGAGTCCCAAAGCCAAGGGAAAAGATACGATATTTACGATATTTGAGGGGGAAAATTATTATTATTATTATTATTTATCTGCATAAAATACACGAGCAAAGGCGCCTAATGAGCTTATAACGGACAGCACATTAACAGCGTCATTTAATAATCAATTACGTTCGGCTGGGTTGGCCTCTTTTCTTTTCCCATAGGAAAACTGTCGAATTTCCGAATTTCCATATTAATAACAGAAAACAAAGCGGCCGCAAGGTGTGCGAATTTCACGTTCCCTCTCGATATTAATGATGAATTAAAGCAAAGCACATGCCGATATTTCACTTCAGTTATCGATAACAAGAACTGCTATAAATTAACCGAGTTATTTTGTTGTGAATCGTTTTTTGCAGACACAATGCATTAATTACACTATCGATATTATCGCAGTGCTTACTTATCACACCTATCCAACTTATCGATAACACGCGCTTAATCGATCGATTTCTTTTCTTTCGTTAATTTTCTTTCACGTTTCTGTTTAAACGCGACGCGTTTGATTGCTCGGCCGATGCGCTAATAAAGCTCTTAATTCTGGCCGATCGCTCGAAATAAATCGAAAGGCCGACACACACACACACACACACACGCACACACACACAGTCACATGCATATACACTGAGAATATATTTTAAAATTAAAGCAAATTTTACGTATTATTTTTGGTTTTCCTTTGTTTTTGTTTTTGTTTTTGTTTTTGTTATTGTACAAGTATGAGTATAAGTATAAGTCGTATATATTTTGGGTGCCCACAGTGCTCTTGCTTTGACTGGCTGTCTCCTTCAACTAAAAGAAAGGAAGGAAATCTTCTGCTGCTTTTGCCGCCTGAGCATCTGTTTTTGTTTTTGTTTTTGTTTCTGCTGCTGTTTCTGTTTCTGTTTCTGTTTCTGTTTCTGTAACAGAACTGTTTCTTTTTCTATAAATGGAAGTGGGAGATGGGCGTGCGCACGATTATTCGAATAAATATCACTTATTTTTATCAGATAATCAGGCAATCGCCCGCTATAATGAATTATTTGTGGTATAAGAAGCATTGCTTCCATCCTAAAGAGGGATTCCAATTAAAGATGGGCGCTTGATATAAATTTCTATTCTTTTCCTTTGCTGCCTTTCCAATGCCAATCCTTTCTTCCTTTCTATTTTATCAATTCCAAACAGGATTACAATAATTTTTGAACTCTTTTCTCTTCTATATGTTTCAATGCCAATCATTCCTGGGTATTCCAAACTAGTTTCCAACTATTCCTGGAACGTATTCCCTTTTTTTTGCTCGAATTCCAATTTATTTTCTTACATAAGATACAAATAACGAAAAGTGGGAACGTATTAAATCCTTTCTAAATCAGGAAGAGGATTTTTTAAAGAATTTTGTGATTTTCTTTTTCTGGGGAACTTCCATCTCTGAGTGCAATTTTTCGCACGTCTGTTGCAATTGGAAATTCCATTTGAAGGCGCATTCTGCACTGTTTTAGACTTTCTTGGCCAATTCGCTGGGAGATTCACAGAATTTTGAATTTGATTTCGAATTTTAAAATTAGCACAAAAGTGAAAACATCAATATTTTTACATTTTTCAATATGCACGTTTTCTATGGAATTTCCAACAAGGAGTTATTTTTAAAACGACGCCCGCTGCTGCTGCGATTCTTTTTGGGCTCTTTGGGGGCGATTCTCTACGTGTGTGTGTGTGTGTGTGTGTGTGTGTGTGTGTATTTGTGGAAAGGGGAAGAGCAAGGGGAGTAGCATGGAGAGGGGACTACGAAAAAAAAGCGTCTGTTTATTGTCAAAATCCTTTTGGCAGCGTCAAGTGATTGGCAAAAATTCTCTTGAGACCAAAATAGCAGCACTGAGATATTCATTTGCCCCCTCACTCTCTCTCTCTCTCTCTCTCTCTCTGTCTCAGTCTCTGTGTATACCCTCTCAATATGTATACTCTCTCTTTTTTGGGGTATTTTCAGGCCTTATATAAGTCGTGCGGCCTATGCATGTGTCACGTGTTTGTGTTCGTGAATTTCTGAATGTTGCTCGGCATTTTAAAGTCAAGTGAAACTGTGGCGCCTCAGAGTATGCTACACTTCTTTCTGCCCCAAATACTGACTCGAATAAAAGTTAATACATTAATGCGAAATTCAATGAATTTCACCTGCACGCTTAATTAAAGCGCAAGGATTCACGTTAGAGATGATACAAGGAATACAGCGGTATACCTAAATATCGATAAACGAGAGACAGTCACATGAGAGTAATTTAATCAACGTGGAAAAAAAGGAAGCTTAATTTTTATGAAAGAGGAAAGGTGTAGAAAAGATACTTTTTTCATTTTATATCCTTTGTACCGCCGTTCGATATTGATAGAGAGTTGACTGGATTAATTATACAGAAAAGCCTTTTAAGCGATATTTCGATATATTAGCGTTCCCCATTTCGCATCACTAATTAAAGCATACTTTGAGGCATTATTGTCCCTCTAATGGAGCGATTCATACTACTTGCGGTTAATAACGCACAACCACACACACCACACCCACACACACCCACACACACCCACACACACCCACACACACACACACCTGTTGTGAATGTAAGCGTAAAATTTTATTGAAAGTGATGAATTAATGAGGCGTTAAATGAATAAATGTGTATTCTCTTGCCGCCCTATTGAACCGGAAGTTCCCTCAACACAAAATGGCGTATGCCTCCCCCAACACAGCATCCCCTGTCGCGCTCCCCTCCAAAACTAACATAATTATTAACATTGAGCTTTAAAGAGAAACCCACAGAGAGAGGGGGAAGAGTGTTCCTCCATTATAAAACATTTTATTGCGTATCATGAAAAGCGTTTTCCAGTGTCACGTGCCAGATTTTCGCATCAATAATTTTCATGGTGTAGCAACAGGCATAAATAATTTCAAATTAATAATAAAAAGTACTCACAGCTAGTTTATCGTGGGAGTCAGTGGAATTTCCTCTTCACAAATTGCCAATCTGCAAAAGGAAATTGACGAGAATTTTAGCAGTATATTCGAATCTGCTGAACAAAAATATATATAATTGATGTGAAATTTGATTCCAATCAAAATTAAACACAGAATGAACTCATCTTAAAATAGAAATCGCCTTTGTTGACAGATTTTCTTTTTAATAACACTTATTAAAACAGAACCGAACAGTTTTGAACCCTTTTTAAATAGCTTATAATAATATGAAAACCCCTCTAAAATTGATCAAATAAAATACTGAAATTTTCGGTCTAGACTAATCTATATAGTCTCTAAGATAGCTCCGTATAAGCCGTGATATGCATATTTACACCCACATCTTTCTGCATATTTTAACAAACATTTTGATAGTTCTCGTATACCCTTCCAGAGGGTATTATAAATTTCTCACGAGCTGTGTAAACCATTGACCGACCGAGTCGAGTCGATATAGCCATGAATCCATCTGTCCTTCTATGCAAACTAGTCTCCAAATTTTGCCTTCTTTTAATTGAACTTTCGTCGTAAACAGCATAGAAAAAACTATCCAGATCGAACAACTACAGTCGGAAAGGGTATATAATCTTCGGAGTGCCGAGCCCAGTCTTTCCTTATTAGTTTTTTAATGCTTTTTAGTTGTGCCTGGCTATTATTGATGATATGCCATCAAATCCATTTGCCTGCGCACGGCACGCGCTATTAAAAACCAATAACTCAAATATACCCTTCCCTACTCCGCTCCCCCCCGCTTCAACCCCCCTTTGGAGTAGCTATAGCTGCTGGGATAACACGATTTTATGCTGTTGGAGTAGGAGTATAACAAGAGCCATTAGCGCCAGAGAGGGAAACCCAGGAAAACTAAATCCTAAAGTCGCAGCAATCCTCTATCCAAGTGCCAGCAGGTGCCTGGCACGCAAAAGAATTCCGAATCCAACACACATATCTACACTCAAAAAAAAAGGTTTGAGAGAATTCTAAGTACCTGAATAAAGTACGAATATATTCGAAATTTCTATTGGAAATTCCACTTCTTTGCCAAAACTGAGAGTTGAAATTGATGAGAGTTTTCTACGCCTTTTTTCTCTGAGTGTATTACACATTGCACATTTATGCAAAAGTGTTGAAAAATAGGCGAAAATCAAAGAAAATGCAATTTAGTTTTATGAGTCTGAAATAAAGCCAAATAAATATTATGATAGATAGCAATTGGTTTGCCATTTACCAGAGGAGAGGAGAGTGAGAAGGAGGAAGCAAAGGAAGAAGGAGGAGAAGAAGCTTGAATAGCAGACGAAAAGGAACGGAAAAGGACATCAAAATGCACGCTGCGTGCAACGCGGCGGTGTCAATCACTCGAGAGGCAAATGTCAGTCGCCAGTTGCCAGTTGCAAGTTGTGTTGCAAGTGCTGCACGCACAGTGAAGCCAGTGTGATTAAAACCAAGGGTTTAAAATTCTTTAATTTATTGCTGAATATACGAAGGGTACACTGTAAAACAGCAGCTAGTAACCACTGTGCAACAAAACTTACCACACAATGAAACAAGCAAACAAACAAACACAGCCGCATTGCATTTCCGCTGCGGCAGATAGCAACAGCAGCAACAACTTCAAATAATAATAATAATAATATAAGCAACAACAAACAGAAGAACTTAGTATGCAAATGCAGCTCCGGTTCAGGCAAGGTTCTAAGCGAACCGAACCCAACCCAACCCAATCCCAATCCCCATCCC
Source organism: Drosophila repletoides (assembly GCA_018150835.1). Lineage (NCBI taxonomy): Eukaryota > Metazoa > Arthropoda > Insecta > Diptera > Drosophilidae > Drosophila > Drosophila repletoides. Next base: position 1,042,874 of record JAECWQ010000089.1, read on the forward strand.
AATCCAACTTCAACTCCAAAGACAAAGACAAAGACAAACTCGAATTGAATCCATTCACTTTTCGCTTTCGCTTTTGTTTTAACTTCTACTGCGAATGGTCAACGTTTGGCGAGGGTCGCTCAAACAGTTCAAGAAACGAATATATTATTATCTTTTTAGCTTGTTAATAGGCCTAACCGAATATTTAATTGAAGGACTGACTAATCTTGAATCTGAGTTAAACAGAATCAAACCGAAATATCTATTCTGAGTTTTAATCTGTTTATTTCGAATGGTTGCTGTTCGGCAAAAGTTAAGAGCAGCCCTCGCTTAGTCATATTAAATGCCAAGTGCATATCCATATATCTATCTGCACACATACAGACAGACAGACATACACATATCCATTTTTATTTTCATTTAAATGTCCTTGAAATAAAAACCACATTCGAGTTGTGGCCACGAGGCGAAAGAGGCGGGAAAAGGCAAAGTGGCGTTGACTCTGAGCTGTCTGCGACTTTGGCACTTTGCCTGTAATTGATCAAAGATGCCCCTGCCGCCCCTCTCCCCTCATCCTCCTTCTTCCACGCGGAGGTAAATGGCGGTAAATACAAGTGAATGCCATTTGAATTTCTAATCGAGTTGAAAATGTCGCCGGAAATGGCCGCAAACATAAAAACCAAGCTAAAACACACACAGAGACACACTCGCACTTTCTCACTCACACACACACACACACACACACACACACACAGAAAGACTCACTCACTCACACACACATACACTGAACATATTTTGATTAACAGCAGGCGTTAAAATTTTGACAGTAAAAACAAAATAAACGCCAGAAAGTATGCAAAGCTTTTTTTAAGAAGATACAAAAGTGAGCAACGAAGAGGCAACAGCAATAACAACTAGCTCTTTGTGGCACACCGAATATTATATACCCTTTCAGACTAGAATAAGCATTATCTATTCTAACAGATTGTTCCTGTGGCAGCCATAGGCTAATAGTAGTCCGAAGCAGTCCTTTCCAAGACGTGGAGTTCCTAAGAATTTCTAAGTTCAAGTTTCTGCTGATTCTAGCTTTATTCATTATAGAAATAAATTAAATTAAATTTTATAAATTAAGCATTAAATGAAATGGCGATGGGGAGTTTGGTTCACGCAAATTCAATATTTATTTTAAAACACGCAATTTTTGCTTATGCTTTTTTTAGTCCTGGCTAATTTTAGCCAAGCAAAGTTGAAAGTTGAAAGCATTTCCGCGTTGCATGTTTTTTTTGTTTTTCTTGCCGAATGACGTCAGCAGCAACTATTTTAAAATGCAAAAATTGAAATGTTGCACAAATAATTTATGCATTTTGTTTTATTTGTTCCTTGTTTCTTTGTACAACGACCACGCACTCAGGAAAGTCCCAAAAGCAGCAGCGACAGCTAATTGAAAATTCCCATTGCCTACTTCTAGGCGCACTGCGAGTAAAACTCAAAAGTCCGAGTTGAGTTGAGTTGACTTTGAGCTGCATTGAGTGCATTCACTTTGAGTGAAGGAATGCAAGTGTAGAACACGCCCCCTAGCGACAGCTAAGTGCAATTCAACGAAGAGCCGAGAGCCAACCCCCGTTCAAGTTCAATGCAATCCAAGGTGGGTGGGGGCAGTGCCAGTGACGGTGGCGGTGGCGGTGGCGAAAGCGACAGCAGCAGCAGCAGCGACGCTGTCCTTGACGACGCCGACGTCGTGTGACAAGTTGCCAAGCGACTGCGGCAGAGGTGGCGCCCACTTTTTTTTTTTTTTTTTTTTTTTGCGTAATGTGGGAGGGCGTGCGAAGGGCGTAACGGTCAGCGCTTGCCGAGTGCAAGTGCGAGGTGGATTTCACTCGTCGGTGTCGATGGGTGCGTGTGTGTGTGTGTGTATGGATGTGTATGTGTGTGAGACTGCTTAAGCAAAGCCCAAAGGTAAATAGTGCAATGTTGAGACTAGCAGAAATGCAGTAAGTGCATGACTCAGAGATACCCTGCATAATTAATCGTTCACATTTCTATTTAAATAAATATTTTAGATACAAATTCTTATTTTTTTATACGTCAATATAGAGGTTTAATGACTCCAAAGATAAATACACACAAACATATGTACACATATATGTACCTATACATATAAGAATTATTGCCTGACTCTTTATATCAAAGCAAAAGTAATTCACCTCATAAAAATGATATTAAAATGTGTAAAAAAATGATAAATGTGACAAATGAAACAATTGATAAAAATGTGTAGATAAATGTGGAAAAATGGAGTGAAAATGGAATAAGTAAAAAATGGAGAGTGTTCATGGAATAATTTAATTAAATCAAAGCTTTTCTCGGGTTCAAAAAACCCTCCCAAAAATTTGAAGGTCTTCCGCCTTGATAATTAATTAATTATTGAGAATCTGGCAGATAGGCGAAAATTGTGGCAAGCAGAGCGGCAATTGAATGTTTACACATATTTTTGCCACATGCAACAAACAGAAAACGCGGCACAAAGCAAACAAACAAATAAATAAATAAACAAAAGCAACTAAAGGCGCAGAGTCGTTTAATCAGCGCAGATAAATACCCCGCCGCTCCCCTCCCCCCTCTCCCTCTCTCTCTCTCTCTCTTTCTGCTTTGTTGTTGCACGCTTGTTATGCTCGACAGCTTAACTAAAGTCACGTGTAAACATATGAAAATGCTGTAAATTGGTATTTATTGCAACAACAACAACAACAACTACAACAACACCACCAAAAGAGCAATCAAATAAAGAGGAAGAGCGAAACACACAAACAAAAGCGAATTGAATAAAATGTGATAAAAACCCAACGACGAAACGGCAAAAAGTCAACAAATTGCGAGTTCAACTCACACACACACACGCACACACATAGGCACACACATGACAGCCGGAATCCAATTAGAATAAAATGCCAGAGAGAGATAAAGAGAGAGCGTGCCAAAAGAGAGCGCAGCTTTCTGCAATGCTCGCTGCATAAATGACATCACAACAGCAGCAGCAGCAGCAACAACAACAGCAACAGAAGCTGCGCAGCGCGATAACAGCGCACGAGACAGACGGGCAGAGCGTAGGAGAGCGACAGAGACAGAGACAGAGGCAGAGAACAGCGCTGATGTATGACATCAGCGTGTGCACGATTTGTTAACAGTTAAACGCACGATCGTTGGCGCAGGTGGCCCGGGGTGGAGGTGTGGAAAGAGGGAGGGATGGAGGGAGGGAGGGAGGGGAACGTTTAAAGACTTCGGAAATACTTAAAGCTCTGCTGGTGCTGCTGCTGCTGCTGCCGCTGCTTCTTCTTCTCGATTTTTGATTCTTCGTTTTTGTTGTGCTTTTGTTTACTTTGAAGTTTAACTGGCGATGATATTTAGTTTATTGCGAACTTAGTCTTCCAATGCGATCGCGAACACGTGCCTAAAGCAAAGCAACGCAACGCGAAGCAAAGCAGCGCAAAGCAAACCGGGAACCAACGAACAAATAGTCAAATAGTTTAGTAATTTTTACCTCCAGTACTCCCCGCATCGGAGGCAGCGAAACACTCATTAAACTCATTAATTGACGACGACGAATCATTTGGGGAGATGGAAACGCGTGAAATCTCTTGAGAACCGGTTCGATTTGTGGGTTTCAGAGTCGAATTGCCAAAAAGGCAGCCAAAAAAAACGGAAGAAAGAGAAGCGGAAAAAACAGAAAAACAGAAAAACCAAAGCGCAAATCATACAGAAACACAGTGGCATATGCAGCGGGGTCTTCAGAGGGCGGGGCAATTAACCACTCCAATCTCATTTTAAGTCTTTCTATATAAAAATTTCTATTTTAAAAGTTAAGCATAAATGCAGTCAGATTTCAAATAGTTTCCCTTTAGATTTCGCATTTTTCTCAATATTTTTCCTGTTGCTATAAAATCATTTTCTTTACACAGATGAAAAATCGAATCAACTTTTCCCTTTCAAATTGAATATTATCCGTCGAATAGAAAAATATGTTTATGTAGTGGAACCCCAAGAAATATTAATTGAGAAATATGTTTCAGTTACAGTTAAAGTTGGGGAGATTAGTTGATCTAAAATTATACAAAATTCTCGTAACGCACCCTCAAAAATTGTCTGTGAACGCCACTGCTATACACACACACATAGACACAACACACACACACACACACACGTAGAGTAAGCTTAACTGTCGACTCTAATAATTTTTGTTCGTTATTGATTTATTTCTTTAGCTGATTTATCAACTCGCACCAACTTCTTATTTATTATTATATTGTTTTTTTTTCTTCACACTTTGTTTTTTTTTTTCATATATATTTTTTTCCCTAGTGCGTAACATTTTATTTGTTGTTTATTAATTTTTCGTGGCATAAAACTTTCGCAGGAATTTCAATAAACAAAAAAAAAAAAAACATTTTTCATTTTTTGTTTGAGATTTTTTTCTTTTGGCCAGCTAAGTTGACACCTTAATCACCTGGCCGCATTTGAAGCAGGCAACAAAAAAAAAGAAAAAAAGAAGAGAATGAAGAAAACGTCTTCGCGCTGTCAAAGCAAAGAATTCGCTTAAATAATGTTGTCTAGTGGCACTTTAATGATCTCTGAGGATGAACAAGAGATAAAAGATAAAGCCCAGATGGAACGTAGAAGAATTGCCCCTGAGGCAGTCCCTCTCTTCCCTCTCTTTTCCAGATGCGTCACACCAGAGCAATATTTGTTCTCTCAACAATATGAAAAATACTGGGGGAATATCTTGAGATACGGAAATTGAAGGAGAAGAAGACTAGAATCGAGTTGTAATTTAATGTTTGGTGTTATCATTAAAAAAGGAAGTGAAACTAACCAACTGTTAGCATATTTTGGCATTAGAGCCCCCAAATTAGCACAGACTATAGAAATGATATTGAAACAGCTGCGAATCATCTTGAATTTATCAAGAATTTTGCTAAACTGTGTTCAAATAATTACGATTAATAAGTCTCTTTATTGAGTGGATACTACAGTGATTCCTACCAATAAAGAACCTTCAAAATATCTATCCCTAATGGATGAATATGATATATATACATATTATGATATATATCTTTTTAGTTATCAGACTTGGTCGGTTGGATCCGACCTCTTCCCTCAGAAGAAAGAAGCTCTCATACCACATTTCATTCCTCCTTTGTGACAAAATTATAATACCTTTTGGAAGGGTATTTGAAATGTAATTGGCGGTTATCTGTAAAGTGAATTTTGAGCTTTTAATATGCTAAAAACTTTCCCGAAGAATGAGCACTACATTACCGTTACATATTCAGAGGGTTTTTGGGTTTCTTTCCCCGAAAACGAACCACAAACTTTGCAGTTTTAGTCCAGTTTCTAGTCCACACTTCATTCAACTGGCTTGGTTCGTTCTGTGTTGATTTGCTCAATGAAAACAATTAAATCAAGAGGTTCCAAAGTGGCCACGTCTGGAGATATCTTTGGGCATAGCTGAGATTTTTTCTCTTCTTTTCTTTGTTTTTTTTTTTCTCGCTTTTTTAAAGAGATTTCTGTCTGGGGTCTCTGCAAGACGGGCTAATGATCTCAAGGCTCAAGGTATTTGTTGTAGTTGCTTTTGCTTTTTGCTGATTAATAATTTATGCATGTAGACAAATAATTAAAAATCATGAATCTTTGCACGGCAAATATTTATTTATTCCATTTTTTATACAAGTATTATAAACTACTTATTATACCCTGTAGCCATACGAGTCTGCTAAGGAGCTTTTAATTAGTCTATCGAGCTGAAAGGGAGGCGGATTCTTCTTCAGAAAACATAGACAAAGTTATATGGGTTAGCAGTCTGGAAAGAGTATTTGCTAGTCGAGCAGACTGTACTTAAACATTCTTATTTGTTTTTATTGATTTCTTATTTATGTTATTTTTGCTATGGCGTTGTACAAAATAATTATTAAGTACAAGTATTGAATACATTTGGCAGATGATTGTTCTGTTTTGGTCAAGTGTTTGCGGCCAGGCCAGAACAGGGCAAGCCATAAAAGGCTCAAAGCAATTGTGAACAGCTAAAAAAACAACGAACGAATGAACGAAATGAAATTATTTGCGCTTCAATTAAATCGCAATTACTTCACTTAAATCAATTGCCAAAATTTCGTGCACAGCTTTAACTAATTAAAAAGTTTTGGCTTTTTTCTGCTTGACTTAAAAAAAAAAACTTTCTGTCAATTTAATTAGTTGGCAGCGCGCTAAAAGGCAACAGAAACTTTCTGTGGCAACACAACTTCAAAAGCAGCTTTTAAAGGACTGCGAAAAGCAGCAAAAACAAAACATAAATCCACAGAAAAAAAAACACAAGCTCCTCATTAATGGCATTTAAAAGTCATACGCAGGCGAACCACGCTGCGTATGAGCAATACAAGTCTGAACTTTCCGGAAAGAGGCGGGCAGGCGGGCGGTTGTATAATTCTTTTGTAGGCGTAACACCACAATCACGCAGGTTCCACCTAAGTCCATAATTTATGATGCCTTTTCAGTGGACTCGTTATAATTCCTATTGAATTTTCAATTTGATCCAATTTGTTGGGGGGAGGGGAGACTTGAGGGCTGACCAGTTCCACATTCCGTCAATGCCTTCAGTAGTTTTTTGACCATATTCATTTCTAATATATCCTGCTCTCATTTTGGCCAACATAATTTAAACAGCGGCTGAAAGTTCATTTAGTCCAAAAAGCAGTTAGAAAACGCTGTAATCGACTGATCGACTGCTAAATACCCCTTTCCAGTTCGCAATTTAATTCGACAGTTAACAGTGTAAACGAGACTGTTAAATCGATTATGTTATGTTATGGCTCTGTTAAAGCGATTTCTATGTTATGCCTCTATGCCTCATCATATGAAGAGATCGCTGAAAGATCTCTTCAGAGTACGAAGATTCTTCCTATGCTAAAGGGAATCTAACAAAGCAGCTGCCTGTGGCTAATATACCCCGTTTTAATCCCACACGAGCAAGGGGGTATAACAGACAACTGTGTATTGGTAGTAGAGCAACACATGGAGTTATATTTAAGCGGCTTAATGAACCATTTGAAACTTTCACAGCCATCATTATGATGTCTGCGATATTTGGCACTCAATGCCACAAGTGGAACCAATTTTTGTAGCAATTTTTTTTTTTTTCATCCTAAATCAAAGTTCGGCTAGGGCGAACTGTAAATGACCTACGTTTCCCCGAAATCGAGATAAACCATAAGAATTCAGAGATAAATTACAGCATCGATCTAGCTCTAAATATATTTAGAAATAATTTCATTCATTCCGAGAAATTTGTAGATCATTTCTCTATTCTCCGTAGGCAAATTTAATTGCATCTGAGATACAAGTTGATATTTTAATTGTCTCCAGCTCGGCTCCAGCTGAAAGATAAATGACGGATGATAAATGGTCGAGTGAAAACACACGGCAAATCTAGAAAACTATCTCGGAATACCCTACGATAACGAGCCGCGAAAACCCGTTCCAGCTGGCCAAACTAGCCAATGCCATCAAAACACAATTACGATTACCTTTGGGCTCCAAAAGCGACCCAAAACGAAACTGCAATAGCTCCGATGAGCAGGCACCCCAATGATAATGATCTTGCAAAAAACAGAAAAGCTGAAAACAGAAAATAAAAACATAACAGCAAAGCGGACAAGTTGGAAGATAACCAACTGATGCGATTTTTTTTTAGCTCTTTTTTTAGCTCTTTTTTTTACGCACAGACACACAGAGAGAAATAAAAGCTTGGCCTGCTGCTGCTGCGGCGGCTGCTGCTGCTGCACGGGACTCTAAAAATAGCTTGCGCTCATTAGAAAAGGCTAAAAATAGCCGCAAGTTGAAGCGCGTCGCGTTGAGTATAAATAATAAAAAAAAAATAAAAAATAATCGTAATAAAAGAGAAGCTGCAAAAAAGAGTAGCGAATAATACGAAGATAGCTGCAAGCACCAAACACATAAAAATATTAATAATAAATAAGAGATTCCCATAAAGGTTACCAACCCAGCAGAAGATTCGGTTTACTATTGGAAAATCGGCTAGTTTAGTTTAGTTTTAGCCATTTTGCGAAAAGGAAAGTGTTGGACATTGGTTAGATATAATTTCCCGTTTTATCCTGTATTTCTCTTCGCTTCAGGGTGTCTTTTAGCCGACTTTGGGCAACTCTTTTCAGAGGCTGAACTAGTTTCAGAGGCAGCAGCAGAACAGGTTGGACCCACAGTAAATTCTTTGATACTCGCAGAGCTGTTGCTCAGGTTCTTTGCTCACATTATTCGACCATTAAATTGTCAATTTTCCAACTGGAATCTGTTTTATCCCCCCTACAGCAAAGGAACTGCCCAATTCCAGTTGAAAGAACGAATAAAATGAAGCAATTAATATATTGGTTCGGTTCAGGTTCAAGTTGAGCTGTTTCTAATAAAATAATCATATTTGAAATGTTTCAGGGCTCCAAACTATCGATTGACAATGTTATCGATAGTCAGAGTCCTCCCCTCCCCCATTAAAAAAACTACAACAAAAAGCATCAATAAAATAAACCTCAAAATAATTTCAAACAATTAAGTTAAATTCCAGTGGCATTTTGGCAATGTTTACACGGCAAACACTTTTCGGGGGGCGGCACATAAAAAAGGGGGGCGTGACGCGTAGAAACCAGACGAAAGCAGCGCAGAGCAGACAATGGCCAAGGAGGGTGCCAAGGTAAGCGAAGTAAATCAAATAGTACAGGTGGGTGGGGCAGCAGCAGCAGCAGCAGCAGCAGCAGCGGCAGCAACAACAACAAGAACAAAGCGAATGGCACTTCAAACAGACAACAAACGTAAAAGGTAAAAGAAACAAATGTAGAGAGACCAAAGCAAGGAATGCGAGGAGAACGAGCCCCAACGAAGAAACCCAATAACATAAAAGCTAAAGAATTTTTTGCGCAAAAAGGATGAAGGCGACTCCAACTGAGAGAGTGGGAGAGAGAGAGGAAGAGGCGGTTGTGTGTAAGTAGAAAAACCCGCTTACAACAGCAAAAAGAAAAAAACGCGGCGAGTGACGACCTTGATAAGTTTCACACACACACACACACACGCACGCACACAGGCAGAACGAAACTGCCCACAAAAAAAAAAAAGGAAGGGCTGCCAAGGAGCAGCACGCGTATAGCCTAAGGGGGTGGGGTGGGGTGTATGAGAGCCTGCCCTACACACACAGAAGCGGAAGGGGAAGCTCGGTGTCACACCATAATCGATGCACGCTGAGAGCGTGAGCGCGCATGGTGAGTTTCTCTCTTTCTCTGTCGTCCGCTCAACAAGTGGCTGCTCCTAGCACAATTCGTTTCTGTGTGTCTGTGTGTTGTTGGTAGCAGCGCGCGCTCTTTAATCAGCCAGCGACGCGTGGTGAGCTTTGCTTTTTGTGTTTCTTCGCTGTTCTTGTAATCTTGTATAGCAGTGCACTTAATATACATACTAACACTTACATACTTATTATCATGCTCTGCCTTTTATTATTGAATTTCTCAAGGCGCTGCCGCTGCCGCTGCCGTTGCTGACGCATGTAAGGAACGCCAAACAAATTGCGACCGCTTGTCTGCCTCTGTTATTGTTGCCGCTCTCTCTCTCTCTCTCTGTCTCTCTCTCACTCTGTGTCTCTCTGAATCAGCTGTAAATCAGCTTGAAATTCAAATTCAATTAATATTATTTAATAAATTCGCATTTAATATTGACACAACACAAACAGGCAGCCATGTGTTAAGCTCTATGTAAACACTGTACATACATTGTATGTATGTGTACACACACATGTACCATATGTATGTGTATCTACAGTGCTGGACACATGTTTAGCACAGCTTTTATTAGGCTACGAATGTTCCTTTATGCTGTTCATAATAAATAAAAGGGAATATTTAACTTATATTAAGTAAAGAAATTAAAAATACATACAAAAACACTGCTAAAAGAATAACTTAATTCTCGATGAATTATTGAAACATATTCAATTTAATAAATCTAAACATTTGCGTATTAATTAACAATTATATTACATATGTTTATGGCCAGCATTGTGTCTTTCCAGTAAATGGAAAATTTTTGATACCCATTGGGAGTAGGGGAGTATGGGTACTGGCTAAATAAATGCAAAAGCTACAACAACACTTTAAACGATCGTGCAACGTGCCTGAAATTATAAAATACAAAAATCAACGCGGAACCCGCCAATGCACTTGCTACAAGCTGCAAGCCGCAGCCTGCAACAAAAAAAATGCAGCACAAGAAAAAAAACATATAAAAAAAAATACAACCGGCTCAGATCAACAGATCGAAGAGAGGGGGACGGACGTATGATCGAAGGAGAGAGGGAGGGAGGGAAGGTATCCAAGTCTAGTTTGAGTTTTGAACGACAAGAGACAAGAGACAACCCATAATTAATCAGACTACGCGTACTACTCGTTCGTCCAGGGGAGCTTACGATCTACGTGTACAGCCAACAAATTGCGAATTCCGTGCAGATCCTTTACAAGAATAAACACACAGCAGATAGTCGGCTAGCAGATACTCTATAGTTGCTTCGATTGAACAATTTTTGTGTTCATCTTGCTCTGTTTACAAAATGTTTAGTTCCAGAATAGCAGCAGAATTTTCATTATTTTAGAAGTTTTTTTTAAAGAAAAGTCGTTTAAATATCGGATTGAATATGTTCTAACTCTAGGATATATGTTGTGGGATGACTCCATCGATACTGAAGAAATATCATCCACAAGATACTCTTTCTATGCAAGTCCAATGGCTACAAGGCAGAAAACGCATCCCCCGACTTGTTCAATTCCCATGTTGTTTGGCTTATCAAGTGGCAGATCGCACATAAATTTATCTGTTTTTTTTTTTTTATCGATAACAGCTCATAATATTTTAATTATTGTTTTATACTACTGAAATACTACTATAGAAATGTATTTCTTTTGAACTCGGCTCTCTCACACACACAGAGTCAATAGACCAATACGTGAGGTGTCCAAATCCATATGTCAAAACAAGTTTTCAAACATTAATTCGCATATTTTTACAAATTATATTAAAGCTCATACATAAAGACAGAACAAAAAACAATAATAATAAATGACAACAACAACAATAACAACAACAACAACAACAGAGAGAGAGGAACAAGCATTCGGATTTCGTCTATGTACTGTGAAAGCTCGTTTTGCTTGTAAAACTATTTAACAATTGTTATTCCAAAAACAAACATAAAATCTACTGTACAAATCGATAAAATCGAACCTTAGATACCCTACAATATATACCCTACAAGTCCGAGTTTAAACTGAAAACTCTTCAATTAAAGTTTTAAGATTTAACCTTAAAAACGCTCAGTAATTCAGTTCACTTGAAATTACAAGAACTTAACTAGAATTACTCGTATTATCGGTATTCCCAGTATGTAATACTGTGTAATGCTTATCATTCAGCCTTATCAGAAGGCAACTCTGACTAATGCAATCGATAAATAGTTGCATTAAGCATGAAATCGGTTCGATAAATAAGAGAGTTATGACTGTACATTTACATGATTACACATCTGCATCTGTATGCACAGTGGGAAGAATATTGAGCCCGAAATTTCACTTAATTATACAGGTAATTTCGTTCAGTGTGCGCTAATCAAATGGAAAATTTATATACTTTTTTAGTATGGAAATGAGTATATTACAATATGTAATACTTTGTATAAAAAAATACCCAGCGCCAAAGCTATAATTTAACTGTTACATTATCGTTGTGTGTGTGTGTATTTAAGTACACTCCAAATAATATTGTTGTTTGGGTTTTACACTTTCAACTTAAGTGAGGTAACTATTCTAATACAAATGTAAATAGATAAAATTTCCCGATTCTTGCTCAATCTAGCTGAGAGCAGCAGCACCCGCACATACATATGCACATACATACACATACATATGTAAGCATGTGTTTTTTCGTGATTAGAATAGGTCTGTAGTAAAGCAGACCCAGTAGAAATTTGGATGCTACCGCAATGTACTGCAGCATACTAGTAAATACAGTAGGAAGTGACCCTTAGAGAAAGTATTTCAGCAAGGAACGAGTAACTAACTACGCACCTAATAGGCATTCTAACAGAAGGCACAATCGCAAGTCGTGGAAAGAACTCTGCAAATTTCCTATTGGGCATTGGGCCCTGAGAGGAAATTACAACCGATCACCAATACAAACGAGCTCACAGTTGAGGCTGCGCTCTTTGTGTGGCTGTGCACTCCTGGCATAGTTAAGAGCGAAGATAGTATGTTGGGAGGGGAGGGGTGACGCATGACGAAATGTCGTTGATCCAATGATTCTCTTTGCTTTTGTCTGCTATCAGTCGCCGCTATCCGGCTACGGCTTGCTCTATATGAGTGTGTGTGCGTGTGTGTGTGAGCTTGTCACTTAATTTGATGTGCGATGCTGCAATCAAAGCACACACAAACAGAGAGAGAGAGAGAGAGAGAGAGAGAGGGATGGGATGGGGAGTATGCAAAAACAAAACTATTAAAGAGGATGGACAAGTTATAAGCAGTTTGGGCTGGTCAAGCACAGAGTGAGTGTGGCGGGAAAAGGGGGAGAAAGCCCACTTGCAACTTTGAGGCACACAGCCTAAATAACCATAAAGAGACGATAAAAATAACTCGGCGTTTGCCACTGCAATCAATTTTATACCTATGAATAGACGCCACTTGCAACAAAGCAGTGGCAGAGGCAGAGGCAGAAGCAGTAGAAGAGAAAGAAGAAGCTAAATTCAACTTACCGCTGCGCTCCCGCGCCGTACAAGTTCAAGGCCAAGTGGCCACGGCGCCACCTCTCTCTCTCTCTCTCTGTTTTTTGCTCACTGCTGCGCTCTCTTCCGAGTGCCTGTGTGTGTGGTATGTGTGTGTGCTTATGCTTTTTTTTATGCACCAGAACTTTCGTTTTCAAGTACGCCACCTCCTCCTTTGGGCAACCCCTTCGTCAAAGAAAGAGAGAGAGAGAGAGCAAAAGCTTCCACTGTTACCGACCGTTGTTATTATTGTTGTTGCTCTCTGTTTTGTTTCAGTAGGGCGCGCGTGGTGAATATCAACAACGAAAACGAAGCGTAGCACGCGCTACAAATCTATCAAAATCAACAACAAATTCTGGAGCTGGAGCTGGAGCTGGGAGCTGGGAGCTGGAGCCTGGAGAGCTGAGGCGGCTTTTGTAAATTAATTAACAACTCAAAAAACCTACACACACACGCACACGCACACACACATATGCATATCCATATCAAGCGAGCGAGCGCGCGCGTCGAGATAAGCAAAGCAATTTATTTGCACTAAAATTTACTTTTTGCACAGCGGGGGAATGTGGGTGGGGGTAGGGGGGCAGGTTGCCTGAATTCACCACACACACAATCACACTTGGAATGCGTCGCGACGTAAGCGCACGTTGTTTTTGTTTTTTGTGTATTTTTTTGCCAAATTATATTTACACTGCGCGAAAATTGCGCAGTTTATTGAAACTCAAAATTTTTTACTTAATAAAGTTGATGAATTTTTAAAGAATTTACATTAAAGACAAACACAAGCGGGGAGACACAACGCACAAACGACGACGACGACGACGACACCGCGATTACGAGGCGCAACAACAAATGCGGAGCGTAAAGAGAGAGCACACGATTGCCACCCAGCGTTGCCACCCCGGCAAGCAACTTTTAGCGCCAAAAAAGCTCAAGCAAAGTGTTGGAAACTTCCACAAAAACTAGTCAACTTATAAAATTTAAGCATTTTATTAACTAATTTTTAATTATTTATAAACAATATTAAAGCATGGGCAAATTAGCTTTTAGTGCATCAAACTCCTGTCGTTTCAGCGGTTTTATATTGGTGCCTGAGAAAGGTGACTTGAATTCCACATCGCGATGCTTGTTTACCAGTATTTTTTGCTCCGAATAAATTAAATTAATCTGTTGCTCTATTTGCTGTTGATCTACAAATTTACAAAATAATATAACATAATATTTATATGTTTAAATTCATTTATTGTACCTTTCTTGAGCAGTTCTATTGCCTGTTCTCGTTTCATTTTAATTAGCATGCTGCCTATGGTAATCCATGTCTTTTTTTCGTCGCTTTTCTCTATTAAACGCAATGCCTCGCGGTTCTGTTGTCGCCTCTTGTCCAATTCCGTTAATTCTTGTTTGTTTACCAATATCTGGTCTGCCAATTCTTCAGTTTTGCTTATTATTTCTATGCTTTTATTTAATTCTGTTTGCGACATGTTTTCGCCTTCCGAAATAAAAGTAAACAATTTTTCAAGGTGACCACAGTAGTCAAAGCTTTTGCTTTGTGCTGGTTTGGTCACTCTAACAGCTGACGCTGACTTTCGCAACAGCTTATTATGTTTACCAATACTGAAATTAAGCGGGATAATTTGAAAATAAGCACTAATATGGGATACTCTGTAGTTCAGGGAGTACTATAGAAGTACGTAAATAACTTATAGTAGATTCCCATTTTCAAAGGGTATAAGCACTTCTGGTACTACTTTAACAGCCAATTTATTTAAAGTATTACACCCAATATAATATGTTTAGACTATACAATCTTCCAGAGCTATATTCAATAAAAAATATGTAAAATATCCCATTTTTAGTGCTTGTAGTGAGTGAGATGATTGATCATCGTGTAGAGCCATTTGGGCTGATCGTGTGGAGCCATATGGCCGGCATTACGGATCATAATCTCGACAAGATGTCCGGCATGCTTCACATAACCGGCGACCTCTCCGTCAATGCGCCAGATTTCACGTGGAGCGACTTTATAACGATCCGCGCCGGGAAATTTGAGTTGTTTCAGATAGTTGCGAGTCAATGGATAGGCTACAATGATGTCCAATTGGCCACTGTAGATGCACACAGTATAGAAATTAAGTAGTTCAGCTATCCAGGGCGCAACCGAGTCCATAACATCCTTTTTCAAATGGATTTCAACCTTATTCTCCTTGTCGAGATCATGGAAGGGTTTATTTCCCACATGGATGGCCTTTCGAGTGTCGCCAGACTGTAGGAAGTTCCCTAGATTGGCATCTGATGGATCCGGTTGAGTCAGCAGATAATTATAGTACCAGGAATACCCTGTGAGATTACTAAATATCGAACCATTTGTCATATCCCCATTGATGAGGGAATCAAATACATCAAAGGCGCAATCCATATCCCTTTTTTCAATGCAGTTGGCGCCCTTTTTTTCTGCCTCCTTGAATTGAATCAAGCCATTGTCATCGATTAATCCCAATTGATAGAGATAATCGCCGTATTTAAGCTGATGCACTGGATCGGACAACCCGTTGCCTATGGCCACGCCCTTGAGAGGAATGTGAACCCTCGTCTCTATGGCATTCTGCACCTTGTGTATATGATAGGCCAGGGCTGGCACATATTTGCCTGCATAGGACTCTCCGGTAACCCAGAATCCTGAAGAGTTTGACCATTGGAAGAGTTCGTAGAGCTGCATAACGGCTTCATGTAAATTACGTCCCACATCTTTTTCGTTCTTGGCATAACCCTCATCATGATCCGTGAAGCTAAAGCCTGTTCCAACTGGATTATCTATATAAATGAGGTTATGTGTCTTGCTCCATGTATAATTTCGCTTTCCCAGTTTTTGGTCCTTCTCCAGCTGCAACGGTCCATTCTCAGTGAAAAGGCCAAACAGAGATGAGGCGCCTGGGCCCCCCTGTAGCCAGAGTACAACTGGTGAATGTTCCGGATCGGTTTCGGAGGGGAAGTACCAGAAAAACATATTGGAATTCAAATTGGAATCGACTGTTAGATAACCTGCATAGCTTTCCACGCCATCGAATTGGGCGCCTTCGACACGCGCCATTTTCTGCACTTGGTCCCGCGGCAGGCTTGCATCTTCGATGAACGGCGTCAAAAAGAGCGGCTCTCCAGGATCCACTTCGTCCTGGTAGAACTTGTAGCGCGGATAGGGATTAATAAAGCTTTTCCTATACACTTTGCCATCCCTGGAAGCCGAAGCAGTAGCAACAGCAGCTGCAGCTGCTGCTATTATCAACAATACGCAATGACTTGCGTTTTTCATTGTTTTGTCTGCTTTTAAAAATATTTATTTATTTTAATCAGTTTGTTTTTTATGCCGAGAAACGCCCACTTACCGAACAGATAACGCCTCTTTCTTCTTTGTGTATTTTCAGTACAGTTCTATTGACAGCTAAAACTCTTCTGAAGCCGGCAAATTGGTTTTGCAATCAAAGAAGAGAAAGAGACACAAAGAAGGTTGCTCAAAAGTTGCATTCAGCTGTGGCTACGTCATCAGCTGTGAATACGATAACCCCAATAGAACTAGTCAATACTTTTCTCCCTTGATTGTTAGCTATAACTTCTCAAATATCGTATTATTTTGTATTTTAATTCTGCAGTTAACTGTTGACTACTGAATATTTGTTTTTTTGATAGTTTTTACGAAGCTGATTTTGATTCCCATAAAAATCCCTTCGCAGACTCTTTCCCCTGCCATGAGCAATGTGTTCTTTCATTGATGCATGGCCAGCAACAAGTTGACTAGTTCAGTTGCATCGTTCTGAAATGAGCTACTGAACTAGTTCGATTTATCGAGCATGTTATCGATATACATAGCAGCGGCGTTTTTGAAATCAGCTGCTGTTTTTTTTTTGTTTTGAAACCAATGTAAATAATGGTAAAGTGTAATTAATAACAAGAAGATATCTAATTAATTAACCCACAAAGCCACCTAATTACTTGTGACCAATAATAATTTAAATTTGTATCAGTACGAAAACAAAGCGGAAAGGTAAACAACGCCAACTGCGCTGCCGCCGTTGCTGATAATGAGTCACAGGCGTCGCTGCGCAGCCGACGTCGCTGTATTCGCCAGGGCTTTTGTTGTGGCCTCAAAGCGGCATTTAAAGCATTCCAGTGTAGGCAGCTGAAAGTGTTGGACGTACAGAAAAAGTGAAATTTTATTTAATTACTCACCCACAAATTAAATAAACAATAAATAAATATGTTTGATTTCAATTTGGAATTCGCTCGTGGCGGCGCCAACTTCACCACAGAATTGTTCCGACTGTTGTCGGCAGGTGGCGTCAAGCAGAACATTGTCTTCTCCCCGTTCTCCATACAAACCTGCATTGCTTTGGCCTTTGCCGGCGCGCAGGGAGAAACAGCCGATGAAATAGCCAATGGTTTGCATTTCGTTTCCAATTTTCCCCCCGAGGTGTCACAGACCTTCCAGTTCGTGCTGGAAAAGTACCGAAATAGCCCACTGCTTAGAATAGCCAATAAGCTCTACGTGCAGCAGGGTAAGCAGTTGAAGCCCAGCTATGAGGCCTCCATTAAGGAAGAGTATCACTCTGAGGCGGAGTCCATTAACTTTGCTCTGAGCGATGCGGCAGCACAGTCGATTAATGCGTGGGTGAATGCCAAAACGGAAGGCAAAATTACTGAGCTCGTCACACCCGATGCCTTCGACGACAACACTCGACTCGTCCTGTTGAATGCCCTACATTTCAAGGGCAGCTGGGCACATAAGTTCGAGGAGGAGCGCACCGAGGAGGATGATTTCTGGACGGGCGCCGAAGAGAGCGTTAAAGTTAATTATATGAATCAGAAGGCCAAATTTGGCTATGCCTATTTGGAAGATTTGGGTTGCACCGCACTCGAAATGCCCTACAAAGACTCCGATCTATCCATGTTTGTTCTACTGCCACAGGAGCGTGATGGTCTCAAGGACCTGTCCGAAAAACTGAAGGGTATCAATCTAGTCGATCTGGCCGATAAGCTAGCCATCGAAGAAGTTCATGTTAAATTCCCCAAATTCAAGGTGGATTACTCGATTGAACTGGCCGACAAGCTCAAACAGGTGAGAGTATACCCTATTAAAAATAATGTTTATTGCGAACAAAAATACATTTTATTTTTATTGACACGTAGCGCTAGTCGCACTATCAGTAGAATGTTCTTTCCAAAATAATTATTTATTAACTTCTTATCTACGAAAGCTGTCTTTTTTATGTCTGCATACTTTCGGTGGCTTATCAGCAATCAGATAAAGTATAGGGTATCATAAAAGTCGTCATTGCAATTTTAATTCACTTCGGGTTAAAGATCATGTCTCACGAATTATTGCACAATTCGTACACTCCTTATTTGTTAATGTTTAAAGGGTGACAATGCCTAAAGTACTGTATGCAGTGGCGTAGTTTGAAACTAAAGGGGGTCCGTTTGTTGCAATGCAAACTAGTTGTTGATTCATTTAATTCACTTTCAGAATACTTGGCTTATTCATTCATTATCACAATTGTTGGGTACTTTCTATACAGGGGGTTTTCTCTGTCCCTTTACCCCTTTGACTATGCCCCTGAACGATACACACCTGCATATCTTATCGATCACCTCCACATCCTCCTTCAAGTGTTAAGTGATCTCATCGATTACTTTCGTGTTTAATCATTGTTTATTTATACTCATAGTTTTCATATCTCTTATTTATCTTTTTATTTCTTTATTTTTCCAGCTTGGCATCACGAAAATGTTTAATGAAGGCGCTGAATTTGATAATCTGCTGGAATCGCCAGAGGGTATATATGTATCGAAAGTCTTGCACAAGGCAACAATTGAGGTCAATGAGGAGGGAACTGAGGCGGCGGCTGCCACTGGAATGATTATGATGACGCGCATGATGACTTTCCCGCTACAGTTCCAGGCGGATCGCCCCTTCTTATATGTGATTTGGAATAAGAAGAATATTCTATTTGCGGGCGCTTTTGTTAATGCACCAACTGCTTGAACTCATTAATTTATTGTTTTATTATTTTAAATTTTGTACTGGAAAGTAACGCTTTTTTATTATTATTAAACGCAACGCTCAAAGAATTTTTATCATTTTAACATTTATTGACATTTGGTTACTTTTTCGGATTGGCAAATGATTTTATTTAACGTATATTAAAGGACTATTTTTTTTCAATTTAACGGCTGATCCCTTGGCCGTGTTACATGAAGCCAACTTCACGTGTGCTAAATTTGCGCGGAGCCAACTTCACGTGAGTCGCAATTTGCGTTTAGTTCAAGTGAGCTACTAGTTCAGCACCCGCAGGAACTAATCAGCTCTATTAGCTTTTGCAAAACAGAAAACAACTTTCGTATATATATGTATGTTGCGGGTCGAACTATAAACAGTCATGTGGCAAGAAGAAGCAGAGGAGCGAAATAGGAAAATTTAAAGCAATGTCACTGCGTGCACTCAGGAAACGGGATACTCAGCTAAGCCAGGGCTACGGCCAGCCCAAGACAACGCTCTACCAGAAAAACAACAACAACAACAACAACACAGCAGTAATAACAACAACAACAGCGACAGCGACGTCAGCTAAATCAAATAGAACACAAAAACTAATACGTCAGCGCAAGTTACTGGGACGCGCAACACATTCAAATCCGGAACTAAGAGAGTTCCAAAGAGCGAACAACTTGTTGCGCAGCAAATCAGAGGGAGATGTCAGTACTGTAGTCCTGGTAGAAGGCAGCAGCAGCAGTACAGCAGGAGTAGGAGGAGTGCGGGCAGCCAGATCAGAAGTGTGCCTGCAGCGCATTAGTTCACATAGCTACGAACAGACTGCCAGGGCTGACAAAAGGGCAAAAGACGCGAAGATGCTGGGCGGAGCACGTTCCCATCGGGAACTAAATAAACTGGAAGTGGAGCGCAACCCGCAGCCGCGCCGCATGAGCGAATGCAGCGGCGGTGGCTATTCCAGGCGTACCAGTTCCAGTATGTTTGCCAGCCAAATGACGCTAAGCTCTTCAGCAGCACCTGTTGATCCAAATGCCCCTCTGCGTGTGCCCATTATAGGGTATGAGGTGATGGAAGAGCGTGCTCGTTTCACTGTCTATAAGCTTCGTGTAGAGAATCCGGATACCAATGACTGCTGGCTCGTCATGCGACGCTACACGGATTTTGTTCGGCTCAATGGAAAGCTAAAACAAGCATTTCCGTATTTCAATCTTTTGCTGCCGCGTAAGAAGCTTTTTGGGGATAATTTCAATGCCGTCTTCCTCGATAATCGCGTCCAGGGCCTCCAAATGTTCGTCAACTCCATTATGGCTAAGGAACAGCTGAGGAAATGCAAACTGGTACGCGAATTCTTTTGCCTCGATGAACCGCCCTCCTATTCCGAGTCAATGGAGGAATGTCGGGTGAGTAGTTTGCATGGAACTTCTCCTTTGTTCAATTCTCATTATTTGAATATATTGCTCTATTCGCAGGCAATATTCGAGGCTCAGGAGGAGACTATTGCGCATCTGAAGTTGCAGATACAGAATAAAAACGATCTCATACTCAGTCTACAGCAGAAGCTGCGCGAGGAAATGATCGAAAAGGAGCAACTGAAAGAAGATTTAAAGTAAGTCCTCCCCTTCTCGATTAATTATAGTTCTAACTGTCTGAAATTCACAGAAATATCAATCTGGATTGCTCACATTGCTCCTCGGCTAACGATAGTTTGGCGCTAAAATAGAATAGGAAATATAAAAAGGAAGAGTATTCCAATCCGTTGTGCGTGTGTATACAATATTATGCTGAGCATAACTCTATATACTCGCACGGGATATTGGGATATAGGCTTACATATATAGACGTATATATCTCCCAATTGCATATCAGGCTCTACATGCTACAGTGCTTTAGTATTCAGATGATAATAAGCCCAAAAGAAATACATTATAAATAAATATACAATTATTTTTTATATATACTTTTATAATTACGAGCTTTTACTCGTGGATTATTCGATTTAGCATTAGCACAATCGTAATTTACACTAATAAAATCTACAATTTTGTAACTTATTAAACCAGAATTTCAG
The DNA here is from genome assembly GCA_018150835.1 of Drosophila repletoides. Taxonomy (NCBI): domain Eukaryota; kingdom Metazoa; phylum Arthropoda; class Insecta; order Diptera; family Drosophilidae; genus Drosophila; species Drosophila repletoides. The sequence goes on from JAECWQ010000089.1 coordinate 1,063,805, forward strand.
ATGCTCTTCGTTCGAATTGTTAGAATAGAAATCAAAGTGGAATTGGTACTAAATGATGTTCCAACTTCCAGTGGAAATTTTCAAAATCAGTCTTTATATATAGAATTTAAACTGGTTTAACCCAATACTTCAAATACTTAGAATTTAGGTTAGAATAATTGGAAGAGGGTAAAATCTTTTGTTGAACGATAACTTTTGGGAGTAAGAAATAGAAATAGCCTTAAAACTGAATTAAAGACTCGTCATGGCTGGGGGACGTGCATAAGCCTTAGGTATAAAGCCATATTTGCGCGTCTTGGGCGCATAAGCCCAGAGCCAGCCATCTACAGTCTGATTGTTCAGATCAGCATATATCCAATCGCCGCGACGCACGGACAAATCATCGGGTGCTTGGGCCTTATAATCGTATAACATGACCAACTCTGTGCCATGATAGCGCAAGTCATCCGTATTGGGTCCTATGCCTAGTTGTTGTTGCTGCTGGTGCTGTGCCTGTTGTTGCACCTGCTGTTGACCCTGTTGTTGTTGTTGTTGTTGCTGCTGCTGCTGTTGTAGCATTGTTGCGGCATGTTGTTGCATGTTGCTCTCGTTGAGTGGCGGCACTTTTTGTTGCTGCAGCACTCGCACACTATCTGCTGGATAAATGAAATTAGCGGGCACAAAACCCTCCTGTCCATCGCTGCGCATTATCCAAAACCAATCGGGATCTTCCCGGTTCAGCACAGTAACAAATTCACCTCTTTCAACGGATAAGTCATTTTCATCGCGTGCTATAAAAGTGTACAGCACAATGCAGCGTCCGGAGGGTTCTTTTATAAATGGCGTACACTCCGGCATAACCACATGAAGGTTGCTTTCCAAGGTATTTCCGGTTGGCGAGGCGACAGGTATTACTTCATCGATAAGCACCTCCAATTTCTCGGCCAGCAACGGCTGATTCTCATCGTGTGGCTGCTCTGCGGGACACTGTTCCCTTGGCAGCTTCTTCTTCTGTATGGCCAGCTCTGCCAGCTGCGTATTATACGGTGCACAGTAGGAGTAGGGTATAAACCCTTCCTGTCGCGAATCCTGTCCAATCACATAGACCCAGTCGTTCTCCCTATAGAGAATATTCACCAGCTGACCTCGTTTCACCTCCAACTCATCATCCACACAGGGCGTAAAGTCATGCAGGACAACCATTTTTGAATCGGGACTGCAAAGTCATAAATTAGAATAGTTATGGGATATCTGCTAGTTCGTCAATTTACCTCAGACCATGCTCCTTCTCAATTCCCACACGAACGAGCGTCTCAATGCTGGAGGAGCCAGTGATGCGTCCCATTCCCACTGGGGCCAGGTCACGTTCGATATTCGCATTTGTTGCTGTAAATGGAGAAGAGGCAGAGAAACAAGTTTGTTGTTTAAGTCTTTTGTGTCTTTTTGTTTTTCTATTTGTTTTATTGCACATGCGCACCTTTCTTTTTATCGCGCCGCATGCGCACCGGACAAAGAAATGCCATGAAAATTAATTATTATTGATTCACTTATTTGAAAATAATAATTTTAATTAATAATAAGACACTGAATTACGCTGCAGGTCGCAGCTATTTATTCCCATTGGAAAATTGATTGCAGGTGTGTTCGATTGTTCCTATCGATATTGTGTTATCGACCGGCCGCCACTTGGCTCAACAAGTGATCGAAATCATGTCCTGTGCTGTGCGCTTATCGAACGACCGCTTAGTTCTTATCGTTAAACAATTGTGAACTCTTCGAAATTAACTTAGTGTTTTGTTTTTGTGTTAATTGTTGTTTCGCTTTGCATTTATTTTTTGCTGTGTAACCAAGCGTGTAAGTATGAAAACTGTAATAACTAAATGTGCATGTTATTTATGTAATACGAACTTTAACTGGCCCTCAAAGAGCACACACCTTGGTGCAGGTTCACTACACTTGCCCGTTAGTCGAATAATTATTTTAATTAAATTAATTAGCAATATGCAAGCAATTAATACGTGCTTTAGGTGGTAGGTGGTAAAGTCGCCACTGCTTCTACTCCTATTGAATGATTTCTAGAAAAGCAGCTTTAAAAGAAAACAAGGGAAAGTGCTCAGTGCTAGGGAGTGTTCGCTCTGTAGGCAAGCATGGCACTCCAAGAGTGAATGAATAGCTTCTTTCTAACTCTTTGCTTAAAATACAATCAATACCTTATCCCACCATTTGCTAACTGCATAACATAAAACCTCTAAACCAGTTTGATATATAAAAGAATCCAATTCAATTGCTTAGAGAAAAGAGCAACAGCTCAAAAAAGAAATTTCTAGAATCTTATTGATGCACCGGTAAATAATACAGCAGAGTTCCAAGGTTGTATTTATAGAAAAAGAGCAGCAAAAGAGAGGGGGGAGAAAGAGAGAGAGAGAGAGTGAGTGTACGTCATCTACTATCCTTGCAGCGTCCTCATCATCAGCAGTGCATTCTGTCAAAACGGGCAACGGACTATTTTGGTGCCAAGGATAACGCTGTTTGCAAGTCATTTTCGATTATTTTAACCCCTCTGGGCAACCTAGACAGCCCCTTATCGAGGAGGGGGGAGGAAAAGTAAGCGAAAGTACACGCAAATAACAAACTGACCTACACAGCAGCCCATTCCTGAACCCAGTCCTCAGTCCACAGTGCTCAGTCGCCTACCGAGTTCGTTTTCATTGCCAAAAAAGCAGAGGAAGAGGAACTGCGCATTACAATTGTCGTATTATCCTCTTCCATACAAGTACACCTCCCCTTAAATGAGCTCTTTGTCTCGTACTCGTCTCGTTGTTGACTTTTGCTTACTACGCAGTTGATTTTACATCCTGTACGCCTCTCCCTTTTGCTTACCCAAACTGAAGCAAAGCAAACCATCTCTTCCCATGCCCTATCCCAAGCATTAACACTGAGAGACAACCTCTGCTCCCGAAAATTGAATCGATAGAAAGGCGTCTGCGCAATGCCCCACACGTGAAACCATTCACTAAAACTGCACAACACGAGATGAAGATGAAGATGATGATGATGATGATGATGTTGATGATGCTGATGCTGATGCTGATGCTGGACTCCTCTAAAAATGATGAAACTATCTGATGAAATTGATAGATAGAAATAATCGAAAAAAGATGAATAAAATAATGATGAATTCAATAGATGAGAATGAGATGAACTTGAATAATGAAGATGATGGAACTATTTGTTGAAGATGAAAGGAAAATGGCTCTGATAAGGCTGAGGATTATGATGAATAAGATAATGATGAGTGACAAGAATGAAGAAAATGATGGACTCATCTGATGAAGATGATGATAATCACATTTGATTAGGATAACGATAGAGTAGGAGAAGATAATGATAGAGCCATCTGAAGAGATGATAAAATATGCTCCTCGTCTGGGGCAACAGAAACAGACATTTGACAGCTTTAATTGGGTCAGTTATTTTTGGAGTCACGTATATTTATTTGAATGTTAGGAACTACGTTACGCTCCTTTATTCATTCCTACTGATTTTTGATATATACTCGTCACACTGGAATTAAATTTCCCCCTAAGTGCTATAATAAAACTGTCAGTGCCCCCATGAATTGTGAAATTACAACTTGGGCACGTCATCCACGCCCATTTTATTACACTCTCATATGCCCGCACATCGCACATACACATGAGTATATAGAGTGCTCCTATATATCCCCTAACCAAGTTAGAAGGTTGCGTAGGCAATGCTCGTAAATCGATTTCAGGGAGGCTTCAATTTCATGAATGGCATTTCAATTTCCCAAACGCAACAGCCGAAAACAGGCAAATTTGATAGACGTGCCCGAAAATAGGTAAATGATCTGACAGCCTGGGAAATGGGCTGCCAAAAAATTTCGCATTAATATCTTGTATACGTCTAAAAATAATATAAACTATTATGTTCTTCGAAATCGGGAATACTCTATATAGAAGTCGAGTCCAATAAATATGTGTATCTTTCGTATTCCAGGTTCAAATTTATGAACTTTTTTAAGTGAATGAATATATAGTAGATTTAAATTTCAGTTTCCAAAATAAATATTCAATTCTTGCAGAATTTGTTTTCGAATGCAATCAACTTGGTTGCTTTACATCTGTGAAATCGGAAAATTTTACGATCGTTTCGAAAAATGCACTACGCTATAAACAAAATCAAAATAAATAACGAAAATGCAGCTTGAAAATGCAAATGAAAAACAAATAAACAGCGGGAAATTGGAAACTTTCCAAAAATATTTTGTATTCCGCGTATATAACGAAAAAATTATTAAAAATATTAGAAAAAAGAAACCAAAAGAGTGGCAAATGTAATTAGTAAAGTGGAAATCTGTATAAATTATAAATAGAAAACAGAACTGATGATTGCATAAGCCATGAGCAGGCAAAAGGATTTAACTGGTGTCTTTCCATGCATGCTCATTCATGATTGCTCGACCCACGCATAGGCCTCTCCCCTTGTTAATGAGGATGATGATGATGCTGTGGGCGGAGAGGTCAGGGGTTAATGCGGCAATACAGTGGTACAAAGTATTCAAGGACACTTGCAATAGCGAGGCATTAAGCCATTAAATGTGGCGAAACACACCTAGAGAAAAACCTGAGCATCTTCGTCCCAAGTCTCAAATCTATTATTATTATGAAATACTATTCAATGTTTTAATTTGAGAATTACAAAATAGTTTCAGCTAATTTAAAAAAGTATAAATTCTTTTTCAAATCTTTTTCTCTGAGTGTATTGTATCATTGAACGTTGCGTATGTGTGATATTTAATTGCCCCTGACTGCTGTTGCCTTACCTTTAAAATGCATCCACGTCCTTGCCAGCTTTTCAGTCGCTTGTCAGAATTGAACCAGCACACATAGCTTTGGTTTCCGTTCCAGTTCCAACTCCCGTTTAGCAATTTACACTGAGAAAAATAAGGCATTCCAAGTGCAAACATTTATTCTACACATTTTTGTGAAGCTTAAGGAATCAAAGAGGTATTTATATTTGTTCCGTTTCTAATTTTATATATATATATATATTAAAAATGTTCCGGTTGTTTTCCGTTTGTAAAATTTATAAACTTGAAAATTTCCGCTCCGGTTCGAGGAACTAACCGGTTTCGGCCCCTCTCTATCTCTCTTGTGCCTTCCCCTTTTCTCTCGTTGCTTTTTTTAATTGTCGGACGCCACTTGGGGCACGTGCGCCAACTTGTCGGGTCTCCATTCTCGTTCTCTGTCTTTCCCTCTCTCTCTCTCTCTCTCTCTCTCTCTTTCTGTCTCTTGCCACATTCAGTTGGTCGGAGCGCTCAGTTGATGTTGGTTCCTCTTACGGCGTGGTTCGCAGTTGGTAAAGTTCGCATAATTTGCGCGGTTTTTTTCGCTGCGTTTTATGTGTTGCAAGTGGAAATCAAAATTCTCGAATAAGGTAAAAAAACTAATAAATAAATATAGATTATAAACCCTCCAAACGCAGCCCCTGCCCCACATAAAAATTAAAAAAAAAAGCTGCCTCAGGTGTGTCAAATATTTTCTGCTGCATTATCTAAACCGTTTGTTGGCGCCACTTCCGTCCGATGCAGCCAATTACAACTGCATATATATATTCCACACATTTGTAATGGTATTTGTATCTATATATATATGTATGTGTGTGTGTAGATATATATTTTTTATTAGCTTGTTTCTGGACTTTAACAGACACGCCATTAAATTGTAGCCCAAAACAAAATACTTTTCGGTCTGTCTGCGACGTCAAAGTCAAAGACATTTTTATGTGTATATATCTTCTAGATACGTATCGCTCCCTGTATATAAGTATATATATATATATGCACGTGTATGTGTGTGTGTGTGTGTGTGTGTATAGGCTGTCTTACATGGCTTTATTTATTTGTTTTGGTAATAAATAATTATGAAAGTGGCGCATTGTTGACACGCGAAAAAACCATCGTCTGTTCGTTCGTCTGTTAAGCAACGAATTAATATTTAAATACCCTGTAAAAAGGAGTATATATATTTTTCAAAGAATAAAAATGACTCCTCTTTCAATAAAATATTTTTCGATGTTAACTTAGAAATAGTAATATGACTTCAGGACTAGTAATTACACAATTTTCGGAAATTGCTTGATGCAGGTATATAAATGAAAGGGTATCTTCTAGTCAGCTACTACAGAACTTTCATTATGATGAGTGTCACCAAGTGTTAGTTGATCGTCAAGGTTAAAGTCTAATGAGATCATTCACGTGATTCTACAAGAGAAATGGAAATTGCGAGTCGCAATTTTGTTTGTCTAGAAAAAATCACAAATCACAAATACTTTGTTTATATTTTTCTTCTTTAAATTGCCTTCTGTGATGTAATTTTGTTTTCTTTTGACCAATGCACCTAGAAAGATGTGCGGCCACTGTAAATTCATTCTAGAAACAACTGGAAATCAATTCAAATATTTATTTACATATATGTGCAACATATATACATATATATATATATGTATATGTATGTGTGTATCTAGAAAACACAGATGAAAGTGCACGGACATTCAAGTTGATTCAATAGTCAGTTGAGGGCGTCAGTTGGTCAGATTTACATTTGTATATTTTCAATCTCAATTTTCTATTTATGAGGATGCACAGTGGCGTACGCAGGCGATTTTCAAGGGATTATATATTCACATACATCAATTATATATGCAGCTTGGGATCGGGTTCCTTATACACACACTCATATAACTTGTATTATTGTGAACAGAAGAGAATAATGACGAATTTTCATACACGCATTAGAGTATAATACGGAAATAGAGGGTATTAAAAAATCAAAAATCAAAGGGTATTTAAATATTTATATTTTAGTTTTCAGCCACTGTGGCTCATGTAAAATTCTTGTCGGGTTCTGACCTCTATAAAACCCGTTAAACCCACCCCTTCTGCGCACGTCACTGATTGATAGTGTTCGTACGCTTGTAAGAGTATTTCTCACAGAATTCTAGAACATTCCGTTTTTCTTGTGTGAGGGCGGGGGGTGGGTGGGTCCATTATTAAATAAGAACTTGACACACGAAATTGAATGCACAGTTTTTGCGGCTGGCTGTCCTATCGTGTCCAATGTACCGTTATGGGGCGAACTGTAAATTGCAGCTGATTGGATTTAATTGCGACAGATTTTGATTGTGCATTTGATTGTGCAATCTTTGGGTATCCGGAATGGGAGCAGCTTGTAAAATGCATTTTGTTTTTCGTTTTTTTTCCTTCGAGCTCATTTGATGGGCTTATAATTAGTTTTACCTTTTTTAATCGCTTTTTTTTTTCAACCAGAATAGACGCTCTCGCTTAACCCTTTAACTCTTGCACTCTCTTTTTCTCTCTGTCTCTTTGCAGCTATGGAAATGGAAAAGCGTATAGCCAACATGGATTGTATCAATAACAATAACGAACGCATGAAAATGCATAATAATCATTAAGCAAACTTTTAAACGCGTACGAAAATAAATCAAGTAAGAATTAGGCAAAAGCACAGTTAACTCTTTGCAAAGAGAGCCAGCAAAATACAACAATAAGAAGAGAGCGCGCGAGCGTGAGCTCACATTTGCTGTTGTTGTGCTTTACACGCCCATTTTGCAGCGATTGCAAGAAAAAAGGCAAATTAAGAGAGAGAGAGAGAGAGAGAGAGAGCTACAAATTATTTACAAAACGTTACAGCCAATAAATCAATTAAGCAATTAAACTAAACATAAATTACAGCAACAATAGCAGCAGCTAACAACAACAATTCATTCAAGCCGCTTGGCCAAAAATTCATAAAAAGCAAAGAGTGTGCGCAAAGAGAGCGACTGCGAGAGCGCGAGCAAATGCATTGAGAGAACGAACAAGCGAACGAACGAACGCACGCACGCACGCACGAACAACAAAAATTCATTGAGTGCTCCAAAAACAAAAAAAGTCTCGTGCTCCCAGATAGAAATTGAGTCTCTCCCGTGACACAACGTGCGTCCAAACGAGCGGAAAGTTTTTGTGTGAGTGAGTTAAAAGAAATAAAAGAAGTTGGCTCTGTTTTTCCTGTTTTGCTTTTCTGTTGCTCATTCGCAGCAGCAGCAGCGGCAGTCGGTCAAATAAAAGCAACTAAAATTTGCATCACATAAATCAAATCCAAATTAAATAAATAAATAAACAGTAAAAGAAACGCGTTTAAGATATCGATTTTTTTTCTTCTCGTCTTTTGAGAGCAGCAAACGTGCGTCGATGACCTCGACGACGATAACAACAACAACAACAATTGCAGCAGCAACAACAACTATATAAAGTCAGCTTTTTTCTGGCAGAAAAAAAAGCCAATTGAGCCACGTTTTACATAATTGCTCAAGCGCATAAAACAAAAGAAAAGGCACAAGAAAAACCAACAAAAATTATAACGGCGTCCGCAGCAAAGCGAGTGCAAGTGGAAAAGCTTTTTGCTGCTGCCGTCGCCGCCGCCGCAGGCAGAAGCAGAAGAAGAAGAAGGAGACGCAAAGAGAGCTGCAACAGTCGCAAAGCGCAGAGACACATGCTTAGATATCGGCTCGTCTCAACACACTTCCTCAAGCAGCCGTAGAGCAAACGAACAAGAGAGCACGAGCGCCAGCGCCAGCCAAAGAGAGTGAGTGCAACTGTCGTGTGACGTCAGAGCGACGATCGCAGGATATTCAACGCAACGGAACGCAACGCATACAAATAGCTAGTCAGGTGCAACGCCACAGCTCAGTCACGGCTCGAACGTCGCAGCGTTAGGAGCACAGCAGCTGTCGAGTGATAGCGGTGAACGGTTGAAGGTAACGGTAACGGTAACGATAACGGTACAAATCCCTGTGCGTCGCAACAGAAGCAGCGGCCATTATATTCGCATTGAACGGGCATTATAATTCAGTCACAACGTATTCGCTAGGAGTTCTACGATTAATCGGTTTGAGCTGTTTTAATTTAAATAGCGAAAATGTGCAGAGATCGCGATATGATTTTGTCATAGATCAGCGTAATCGTCAGTATAAGGTTAAAAAAAAAATCAAGCTGATGCCACTCTACTGAACGCCCCTGAAAAACTCGGATTCACTTACGCAGCGAGTGAGACAGAGATAGAATTCAGATAGAGACAGAGAGAGATCGAGAGCGACAAAAAGAGAGAGAGCCTTGGACCAAGCAACTACAACAACAACGGCAACAACAATAACAAGGATCTCATTTCAGGATCCACAGAGCTAATATACCAAAGTTAACAATTTAAGCCTCTCCATCAATTTAGCCAAAATTAAAGCACTTCAAGGATCCATAGCATCATTGATATTGCTTGAGAGAGAGTGTGTGTGCCTCTTCTACTTCTAGCCACAATATTTTAAATTATTCAATTAAAAATAAGCTAAATCAACCCAAATAATAGCAAACAAATATCGCAAATTTCGGTTTCGGTTTCAACTGATCCTTTAATTATTAATTCCAATATATTTATTCGTGTTTAAACGTGTTTAACTCTACAAACGTCGTGCAACTGGCGAACGTACGTGGAAAAATCAGCAAAATTGAAGACTTTGCGAGAAATCTTTGGAAGTCCGTTAAGGCTTGCATTGTAAGTACAAATAAATCTTATCATATATTTATTTTACTTCTAAGATATTTATAATTGGATCTCTTATAAGGCTTTCTAGTATTAGATCTAGCTACAAATTGAATTCACTCTGAACTAGAAAACTGAAAACCTAAAAATAATACTCGTAGAATTATGAACTCGTTAAAGTTTTCCAGGCCTTGAAGAAAGGTAATATGAATAGCAAATAGTTCTGTATCAATAAGAGTTATGGATAGTCTAAGTAAGTAAATGAGTGCTATATTTAAAAAACTCTGCTTTATTTTCTTGATTTTTCCCTATTGGCCCTAGAAATTATCACGTATTTCCTATGGATTCCCTCACTCCTCTTTCGTTCTCTTCGCAATTACCTGTTAACTTAATTTGCCTGTTTGACGTATGTCTTGTCACAATTATCGGTAATCCATTTTCATTTTAATTTCGCACATTTGCTCGGATTGTTGCTAATCGTATTGGATTTCAGTTGGAGAATTGTTTATTGAGAAATTCACACCTTTTGCTGTTACTCTATTACAAGTCGAGCGTTGCCAGGCACAAACAGAGAACTTCCTACTAATTTTGAGGGAATTTAATTTAGCTTCCAGCCAGTTGCTGATAAACAAAGCTTGGACTTGGCTCTTAGCCAAAAGACAGGCATGATTGATATCCAATTTGTGCAGTCTGTCAAAATGTAAACACAAACATTTCAATGCAGATAAGAGCTATGAATGTGCACCTGTCGCGAGTACTCGACTACGAGTTACTCATCAATTCTCTCTTTTGTTCGAACCAAAACCACTGGCCCCCGAGTCGAAGCCCGAATCAGACCTTAGCCATAGTATCTCAGTCTTTCATAAGACCCGCTTTGAATGGGTACATAGGGTATATTGAGTACTCTGGTAGTAGCTCATTTTCCTTTCTTTTGTTCTAACCAAAACCACTGGCCCCCGAGTCGAAGCCCGAATCAGACCTTAGCCATAGTATCTCAGTCTTTCATAAGACCCCTTTGGAATGGGTGCATAGGGTATATTGAGTACTCTGGTAGTAGCACTCGCATTTGTTTATGACAAACGCAATTCACATCATCATCAAAAACTCACTGAGTGATTTTTCCATTACATTTCCATTGCATCGATTAATTTGTGTCTGTTTGTTCTTTGTTGTTTTTCTTCTGCTTTCTGTTTTTGTTTACTCTGTTGAGTCATCAGAGCGTCTGTCACTTGCCACAGTAAAGACTGTGCCTCATGAAAGTCTATATAGAATAATCCCCCTTCCATTTCCATTTCCTATCCATTCGAGTGGAAAATTTTACTAAATTTTCGGTCGCATTTTGTTTAGATATAAAATTTCCCCAAACTGCTTCACTGTCAAAGTAGAACAAACTGTTGCGTGCTTTTAGGCACGAAAAGCTCTCGTACTCGTTTACCCCTATACCAATATTTATTTACTCGATTCGATTCCAATTGTCGTGTCAGACAATTCCCTGACGAATATTCGAAAATTCGTTCTGTCTGTTGACCCAAAAAATTTCACCTAGCTTAGTTCACTGTTTGTATTTGTATTTATTAGACAGAAGTCAATAAACCATTTGCTAGATTCTCGTTATAATCCAATAAATAAATAAATTATTGCTAGGGCTACCTGAATATCAATATTCTAGCCCAGCACTGTCTCCGAAATACTCGAAATATTCTCATTCACACGACTGTTGAGTTCAATTAACAAATCCAAACCAAAATATAAATATAACCAAAAAAAGGTGTTGATCGACGATGAATAAATTTGTATCTTAAACACGCTAATGCGTGAATTTTCTATATTTAGATATGCAAAGAGTTCACATCTGTAAAAATACATTGCGTTATTTATATCTCCACTGTGGCCTATTGAGGCGACTTCATATACAACTAGTATTCGGCTCACCGAACATAACATACTCTTACAAAGTGGAGAAAGGGTATACAAATTGTTCTTGATTATATTTATTCTCTCCTAAGGCTATAGTAATCCATTTTAAACCATTATTGGTATGCGTTTAGGAAACTATTTCCATTTTGTCCGATTGTTTCTTTCTAAGGCAGCATAGTTGTTCGATCTGGACAGTTCAGATATGCTGCCTGAAAGAAGGAGAAGGGTACACGCCAAGAGCTGAGAGACAGACAAGTGCTTGACTTGAGTATGCCCTTTGTTAGGGTATAAAAAGTCATATAATTGTGATTTATTTTTAGAAATTTTATTGCGTGTGCTAATTTAAAATTGTTTAGAATATCTAGAAAACAAAAAGATTCAAACGGAAGCACACACAGTTGTTGCTTCACAGAAAAGAGGGTAATTAAGGACTCAAATATATTCTTTCCTACTTGCTGAGAGATGATGAAATTCTTGCACGCCTAAAATGTATTTCATAGTCCTTGAGATAGTCCCAAATTAGCTAGTTATCGAGCTGTACTATGTAGAGTATCTCTAAGAGTCAATTATCTTAGCATTCAGCTATTATTTGGTGAGATGAACATTGACTTTGACCTCATCAACAGTCTCTCATGCTGGAAGATGGAAGATCCAATGGAGGAGAGGTTGAGGTAGTGCAAAAAAAACTCGTTATTTCAACATGATTATGCAAAATTTAAGCATCATTAAAGATTAGTTTACGATTGGCAAGCTGAGTTGGTCACGAGGCCGAGGAGTCTGTCGCAGAGTCATGTGGTACTCTACTCATACTATCAATAGGGGCACCAGACATGGTGGAACCAAAGCAGATGCCAGATCCAGTGGCAGTACCAGTCTTGCGGTGGCACGTGGTAACAGACCGTAACAGGGAGAGGAGTCCACAATTTATGCACTTTAATCATGTGACAAAAGAAAAATGCAAAGAGGCGAACAAAAAATGTTCTTAAATGTTTTCAATTAAAAAACCTGTTCGTAAATCAAGGCAATATATATTTTATATATTATATAGATACGTATATTGAGATGTTCTTTCTGCTCGCTTCTCTTTCAAAATACTTGGCAAAGTTCACGAAACTGGAAAAAGGAATTGTATCGATCTTTTGCGTGCCATTTTCAATTGAACTTGATTGATTTTAACGAAACGCGAGTAAAAATAAATACAGAATTTATAAATTAATTGAGATATGTCGTCCAAAACAGCAACAACAACAAGAGCAGAGTTTCAACCCATCAAAAAATCATCAATGAACTGCAACCGCTAATTGCGTCACGTGAGGAAATCGAAACAATCGATTAATGTTAGGTGTAATCATCGCACTTTGCCCATTTCATTTAGATTTATTTCAATTCTATTCCCACTGCCATTACCTATCTCATTCTGTTTTGCGTTCCCCTTAGCATGCCTCTGTTTATAATATACGAGAAATCGCAGATAAAGCCACATAAAGCTTTTCTTTCACATTTGTTTGTCGTTGTTCCTCGGTTTATATTTCTCCCCTACTTATTCCTTTCCTTCCCTTAGTCTCTTTGTTCGTTCACCCTTTTTGTTTACAACATTTACAAAGAGTTTATTTTAGTAATTTGATTTATTTTCATTTAAATTTTTTATAGACATAAGAAATAAATTGAAAATGAATAACATAAGCTCTAGAACTGCATATTAGGGAACATATCTGGCAGTCTATCGATACTATCGATATCGATATCTACTGCTAGGAATACTTATGTATATCACATGACAGTTTATCGATAGTATCGATATTTTTGCTACTCTCATACTGCACAGCATGCTTAACCTTATCGACAGTTGGTGTAGAGAAAAATGCTCCGTCAGCTTTGTTGGTTTCTACTTCTACTTTTGTTGTCAAGCCAAGGCATCTATTTGAATTTTATTTATTTTACATTTGCATTTAATGCTTAGCCTGGTTAAATTCCGCTGACATTTGCAGACATTCGCAGAAACATCGTGACGCTGGTCGCAGAGCAGCAAACAAACCCGTTTCGGATTGCATAATTCTCCGAGTTGAAGGGGCGCACGTGACTGACATTAACCGCAAAAAGTTGAACTGGAATCGAGGGTATATTATTTAGGGGTTGTCTGTAGGTTTTTTGTTTAGTCGATAGATTAGACACATTGATTGATTGCCCAACTGCTACAATGATAAAGTAAAGCAAAGCCAAGCGAAAATTGAAAGAGGAAAAGATTTCCAAAAATAAACCGCGACATAAATATAGAAATGAACAATTCAAATCACATGTGGACTGACTGTTGCGGGTCTATTCTTAACCTGTTTCTCATCATTCAGTTTGTTTGATAGGCACTTCAGACTTAGAAGAAGAGATAGCCCACTGTGCACCGTGGTTTCCTTTAATCAATGGAAGCCTGAACGATCTCGTTTCTAAGCCATCTGATGTATCGACATTCAATTAACTATATAAATAACCCCCATTAATTAGAAGCTGTCAGTTAATATATATATATATAAGATATAAGGAACAATGAATCGGTGCACTTGACAAATTCCCAGACATTTTGGGTAGTTCATTGATATAGGAAAATTTAGTGGAATTCTTTTTTAACGATCTCTTTCAAGTACGGAATTTTTATTGTGTATTTTAAAATGTATTTTGATACCTTTGTAGAGGGTAAATTAAACCATTTTTTTATTGATCAGAGCGATAAGTCGAGTCAATTTAATCATGTCCGTCCGTCTGGCTGTCTGCTTATTTCTATGTCAGCTAATATTTCAGTTCTTTGAAGTAGGTAAATGAAACTTGACCTGCATCTCTCTTGTTGCTGCAACCGTCCAGCTAGGACAGCTATATAATCGGAAAGAAAGATATATAAGCCATGTTTCGGTATAAGTGTTCGGTTCGTTGTAGAGAAGTTTAGATCATAGATCATTTTTCAGTATTCTCTTTAAAGAAAACATCATTAAAAACGCTTTCATTTGATACTCGTCTATGTAAATAATCTCTCTGCCCGCGTCATGAGTTAAATTGTTGATACAATTAGCCAAATAGCTTAGCCGCTTGCAACCGCTTGGTAACTGATGCTCTAAAAAAACCTCAAAGAGAGAGAGAGAGGGAGATGGAGGAATAAAGAGAAAAAGATGGAGAGAGAGAGCAGTTAGTCGGCTTTTACCGGTTTTAGCTGGTCCAGGCTGGCGCTGGGCAGTCTACGTCGGTTTTTGGGTTTAGTCCGAGTCAGTTGGCCTTAAGCTGAAATCTTATCAACATCGGCGGGCTGTGAAAATGACTTTTCAATATTTGCACGGCGTATGGAAAAGGTAAACCGTATTACTCGTAAACAGCTCGCTCGATTGTGACGGTGAATTTACACGGATTTGTTAAAATGCGCACATCGCGCATACGCCGCATGCTACAATTTTAGCAACACGGTGCGACTGCTGTTACCCTATAATGGCTGAGAAAAAGGATTATAAAGTTCCTGAAAAGTATGTAACAGGAATAAATATTTCTATATTTTTTACTAGTTTCCTTTTGAATCCTAAAGGAAGTTCGGTATACCCTGGAAAGTATGTTATGCGTAAGGGACTTTTAAGGGAATAGAATTTGTTGAAAAACATCTCTTTACGATGGTATATAGATAGTATCGACATACAATTACTTACTATATAGATTGTATATATCGATAGTTCTGCTATTTAACAAGTACTATAAATTAATTAAATCTATATGCTATCGACAACTCTACTGCCTGATTACAGAGTATCTTTTGGTCCAGGAAACTCTCAACATTTATTGTCGCTTTTGTGTGGGTGTGTGAAATACTAAAATGCTGCGATTTTTGAGTTGTTGTTGTTGGGCATCTCAAGCTTCTGACTTTGTTTTCGTGCCCTAAGTAGATTCAGATTGAGATTCAGATTGAGATTCGGGGTAAACAATTTGATTAAAGCGCGTGTCGTGCCAGTAAACTGTGTAAAAACACTTGTGTCACTGTGTGTGGGCGTGTGGAGCATATGAATTAGGTTCAACAACATTTTCTTAAATTTGCCAACAATTTTCCAAAGAATCAGTCATTTAATACGCCGCATATTAAATTTCCCTTTTGTTTATAAACAGAAAATTTTGTGGAAAACCGCTGCTCCTATGCCATTTAGGAATGTTTTTCGCTCTATAAATACGGCATGACGCACTTTATGTGGCTCTTATCAGCGACAGCTGAATAATTGTTGCTGTTTTTTCTGCAGTTTAAGTTGGTTTTCCGCTTATTGATTGCTTGTGGGCGATTCGATATGTTTGGCTACCTGTTTATCATTTTTGTTTTTTTTATTATTATTATATACGAGTATTATGGCTATACTCAGTATTTAGCTATCTGAAACTGAATGCTCTTAGTATTTTCTAGCTCTCTTTTAGCCGCATGAATTATCAATCATTTCTGATTAGCAGCCTAATTGGAATAATTAGTTAAATGCATTTGTTGATCTTCCAATTGATACTAGCATTAGTTTCAGTTCTCTTCTTTTAGTGCGTCACATGTGGCAGCTGTTCCACTGGTAGGCATAAACAATCATTTAGCCAGAATACGTTTTTACGATTCTCGTATAAACAATTGATATTGTCTATTTATAACAGTTTGCCAGATAATTCTATTGTTTTGATGGTTATTCATAAAAACAACATGCTAATTGTGGGGCAGCAGTAAAACAATACCCCCAGACATATGTGTCAACAACTCTGCAAAGATAATGGAACCGATCGCTTCTAAGCCGGTTCCATTTGGTTTGTGGTTCCGTCGAAACGGACCATGAACCGAGCCTTCGAAAAAAGTCATCCTTCAAACCTGAACCCGAACTTTCTCTTGAAATTCGTGCAGCATTGAAGGAGGCATCTCCGACCTTGCAAATCCTGAATATTATTGCTCAAGACAATAAGTCAATAAAGATATAGCCATGGCCCTCTGTCTGTCTATCAGAATCAGACTTCTATACTACGGATTACTATACTATATTTTAATTCGATCTCATCTGATTTCATAACAAGACACAATTTAGTATACTTTCCTTATATTTAATTTTCAAATTTGTTTGAATTGCTGCCATTGTTGTATATAAATAAATTCATTCATTTTGTGCTGTCAACGCGAAAATGCTAAGTCCCTTGCGAAAATCCCCAACTCGAATGATACGCGACGTGTGTCTTTAAATTAGACCAATTAATTTGATAAGCACTAAGGCCTGGCACACCGCAAAGGCTTCCGAAATTGGCTATAAAATTCTTTACACGCGCCATCATTCATATAAGTCCGACAGATAGATTCGAGTCCTTTGCGAGGGGCTCAACTGACAACGATCACGTCTGCCATTGTTTGCCCCAATCCACCCCACGTTCCCCACGCCTGTTGCTCCATGCCCCATGCCCCATTGACGTCATTGGTGTCGCGTGGGCTTTAATTGTCAGACATTGAGATTTTTACCCTTGTGCAGAGTATTACAGTTTCATCAGCTCATTAAATACCTATTAAAGGTTAGCCCAATTAAACTTGTTAATAAGATTCTTTAATTAAATATAATTACTATACGAATAGCAGCTCTAAAAAGGGTTTGTTGTATAAAAAGACATTCTTCTTCCTTGGGATACATTGCTAAGGCTCGTTTTTCATCTGAATTGGGAAGAGTGTTTGCTCGTCGGGGAGTTGAAAATAGCTCTGTTCTCTTGTTGGTGGGACAAATAAACAATTAATTGAGTGTACAACCCATAAGCAGGGTGACTGACACAGTTCTGTCATGAATTCCGTATTCTTACACATATTCCCTACTGTGTGAGACCCAATTTTCAACTCGTCTCGTGATGAGGGGCTACACTTAATTAGTTATATTCAAAAACAACTATAAATATTCTCAGTGCCCGCCAAATGTTCAAGCCTCCAGTAGATATCAGCCAAAAAGTAAAATGATCTCTGCCAGAATCCATTGGAACATAATTTCCCATTCATTCGAAGCACTTTTCTCTAACAGCTCGAACAGAGATACAAATTGAGTATCTTTCACCTAAAATATGGAAATTTGGAGGAAAGTTGATTGATACTAGATTTAGGCTATTGATGAGAGCATTTTGTGCTCTGAATCGGAATTCTCTATGTTGTTGTTCAGTGTAAAGTTGCGGCCTTTGACTATGGCATTGCACTTGAATATATTTTGTTTTATATACTTTTTTTTTGTTGATTTTGAGGAAGTGTTGTTGCCTCGATAAGAAAACGTTATTCGACTCGATTCGATTCCATATTCCGTTTGCCGTGTGCCGTTTGCATATCAAACAAATTGAGCTCCGTTTTAAAGCAAAGTTTTGGGCATAAACAAGTGCATAAATTCATAAAGCTCTCAATTAATGTATCCATAAACAGACCGAGAAATTAGCGTGATTTATTTTTAAAACCCCCTCGGAAAATAAACAACAATAAAAAGTGATATTATATTAAGCATACGCCTCGTGTGTCTGCTGATAAGAGTGCAGGGTTTGCTCGAGCCTCAACAAAAGTCTGCAGGTCTGAAAGTCTTTCGAAGTTTGCATAAGTTTTTGACCATACGAAATTTTGCACCTTTGCCCCCGCCCCCGCCCCCTCGTCCATTCCTCTCTCTCCCTCTCTCTCAGTGTCTCTCTTTGTCATTCGGTTCATGATCGATTTGTTTAGCATTTAATTCCATGCGCAGGCGCCTCACTCTCTGCCGACGTCTCTCTTTCTCTCTCTCTCTCGCCGCAGTCTTCTCTCTGACGTAGTGCGTCCCTCTCTCGACATTTTCGCATATAATTCGCGAGGTCGACGCTGAAATGATTTAATAGTAATTCGGCGCGCGCGAAGAAAGCAACGTTCGCTCTACAAAACAAAACAGAAAAAAAAGAAAGAATTGAAAATATTTCTTACAAATCATGTGAAATTTTGTCAAGTGCAATTAAATTGTGATACGACACAATTTTAATTTGCCAAAAAAAAAGAAGAAAATATAAAAATATAAATGAAATGAAATAAAAGCTTAAAATAAGCTAAAAACAGAAGCAGCCTTCAACTTCAACTTGGAATTTCAATTGATTTCGATTGAAATTAATTGCATCAGATTTTTATGCTGATTCCTTAAGTGAAAAAGTGAAAGAAAAGTGATTTCCCCCAAAAACTAAATATAATCGACAATTTGTGATAAACTTTTTGTGATATTTTAATATAATTCAGACTGATTGAAATGACGCCCAAAATAATAACATATTTTCTGGTAAATTTCTATTATGTTTAGTTATAAAAAAGAGTTATCATTTTTTAGATAAGCTTCATATAATTTAGAACATTTTCTAGGGCCTTCAACTACTTTTTAATTAGGGAATTTCTAAAAAGAAAGGAAGGAAAGGAAGGGCATTAGAATTTAATAGAGGGAGGCAGCTGTGAAGATGTTTAAATTAATATTTGCTCAACTATTTTTTAGTTCAATTAATTTTAAAAGACTTCTAGCAACTTCTCAGGTAATTGTTCATAGAAATCCTATAAATAAAATGTGTAACTATTCGAAGAACAATTAGTCATATGTCAGTGAATTTATTATGAGTTCGTCTTTGCAGCTGCAAAATTAAGTATTATTTAATAATTGTAGAGTTATCGGGAGTTAAATTAAATTAAATGCAATCTGTTTCTTTTTATTTGTTGTACTTTAATGATTTCATGAGGCGGCATGACGCAGCAAGACTCACAGAAGGGAGTTTTACTGGGGAGAGAATATTACTCATACGACTAGTGTAAATATATTAACCCACTTAATGGGCGGCTCGTGCGAATACAGCTCAGCTGGGAAGAACGCATGACATTTCGAAATATTTGTTTTGTGTTTAATTATTTGTAATTTAGCATTTAGTTGAATATACTCACTCAAATACTCATGAATGCACTCATGAGTCGCGTCATGTGCTGGCGAAGATTGTTTAATTGAAAAGCCGCGCGGCGCGGCGACTCGTGATTCGCGTCTTTGAGTCTCGAGACTTTGAAGCGAGGTTTCTCAATCAGGGACAATAAAAAGAATTATAAATTTTCGAATTTATCTAAAATTATCACATTGAAAAAGAAAAATAGACTACAATCCTTGAAATATACCCTTGTTGAGGGTCCTGACAGAGGAACTATATTGCACAGATATTTGTACAGGATTCCTTATGCAACTGTCTTATGGAACAGTCTTCAAGTGTATTCAAATAGATTTCATGCCTAATTTTATTTCTACTAAGCTATAAGGAACATATAGAGCTTATTTCAATCGTAACTAATTTTATATTCTATTTGCTTGCAGTGCGGCATGCGCCATCCCACAACTGGCCTTAACGAAGACGACCTGAGTCGTCTCACTGGTTCATCCTCCTCCACTTCATCATCAACGTCGTCGTCGTCAACGGCATCCTGCGGCAGCGCAGCCTCATCATCCTCATCCACCCATCCTGCGGCGGTAGAGCAGCAGCAGCAGCAACACCAGGATATATCAGATGCGTTGCAGACAGAGCAGAAGGCAACGCAACGTTTTAATTCCACATATTTACCCGAAATCATAAACCCTTTGGAATGGCAGAAGTCAAGAAAGCGCAAGGAGCGCCTGGACAGCTGCTCTGCCAGCAGTCAGGATCGCAAGTTGCAGCGCAGCAACAGCGAGGAGCTGTTGAAGGAACCCGAAGCGGCAACGAAACAAACGCACAGCCTACAAGCTGTGCACTGCGACGTAATTAGAAGAGTGTCCTCCGAGGACTTTAAACGCACCGCTAGCTATGCGAGCTATTGTCAGGAATTTGAAAAGGAACCGGAGCCCGAGCCGGAACAAGAGAATAATGCCTCATTGGCCAATTTGGAAGTTATAAAGGATCGTGCAGCTAGTCCGGTACCGCAACTGCGAGAAGCTAGCGATGACAGCGAGTGCGAGCACGAGCGCCGCCGCAGCAGCGAACGCTTCTGCAAATCTCGACAGCCGCCTGGCAGAAAATCCGGAGTGGGCAAGAAAACTACCTCCGGGGGCAGCGGTGGCGGCAGATACACACCGACTAGAAAGGATGAGCAGAGCGCCTATAAATATGATTTGAATGCATTAAAATATGAAAGACGCGGCTTCATTAGCAGCAAAAAACAACAGCAGCAACAGCAGCAGCAGACGACAGCAGGAGCAACTGTTGCTGATCACAACGACAACAATTTAATAGACTTCCATCAGCAGCAACAGTTGCAGTCGTCGCCCACACCCAGCAGCGATGATAGCAACACACCAAATCCGCTGCCAGCGCCGCAGCAACAGAGCTTGAACCTCAACCTAACCTCTGCTCAGGAATCATTGCCTTGGGTGCGCGGCGATGAGCCAGCACCCATGCTCAGTCGCCGTTATGCCCATTCCAGGCATCATCCTGGCGGCAACATCGACGCCGCAGCGCAGCTGTCAAAGGTCATGCCATATCCGCAGCAGCAGCCAAAGCAGGCTTCGCTTTTGGCAGAGGATTGTATGGATTGCTTGGAGCCCATGGATGCAGTGCGTGCTTTTAGCTCCTTGGAGAATATACGCACGCGAGACGTCATGCAGCAGGTTGTGCCCGCCATGATGGCCTTCCAAACACCCGAGGAGCGTGTTAAGGTCATTAATCGTCGGGTGACAGCGCTGAAAAAGAAACTTGTCCAACTGGAGGACTCACTGGAGCAGCGTCTAGGGTATCGTCCATCGCAGGCGGAGCGTTTAAACGATAAATATATGAAAAATGCTCTAGCTGAGCTCAGCAAATTGCGCAAGGAGCGTCACGAGCTTAAGACTGATCCCATTGCCGCATTGGGTCTCAAGGTCGGCAGCGTTGGCGTCAACGCCAGCGGCATCGTAGCCTGTGGCCAGGAGGCCACCAAGAAGCTGGAGCGCATGAAGACTACACTTAGCGAAATTGAACAGGTAAGCCCAGAACAAAAGCAAACCATAAATTTTATGATCTATTCGAGCGCCAGAAATTAACACGCCTCAAAAGACGTCAGCAATTATATGGGGCTTGACAGGTTTTTAGCCAAGATTTTTCCTCTGCTGATTCTTTGAAGAAACCGTAAAGCTTCAATATGACAGAAAATTCTGTTTTGCTGCCAAAAATGTAATGGAAAATACGAGTTAAAAAGGGAAGAAGAATATCAAACATATCGTAGAGAAAACCTCATTTATCAGGGCAAAAGTTATACTCAATTGATTGCAGATATCATAATTATACGAGCTGCTGTTTAATGCCAATTCATTGAATACTATAAAGGAATCTTTCAGCAGTTCAGTCCGGCTGACCCCTAAGAATAATCATATTTGTTTTGAAATGTTTACTATGGTCTTGTATATAGAATAGAATAGAGAGAACATAGATTATATATATATATATATATACACTTGTATTTATTTTTAACGACTTGTTTTGGCTTCTCTCGCATGGGGAACATGTGTTTATATAAGTATTCCGATCGAACAAGCCTCCTCCTTCTTTCTATATAAGTTTTCCCGTTTGTTGTGCATAACAAACTTGATGACTGTCAAAGCGCAGACAAAAAAACAAATAAGTATACTTTGAAAGGCTGCCAGGAAAAAGAAAGACGAAAGAACGAAAGAGGAATTATTGGGGATTGGCATGGTACGACTATATACCATATATATATGGATATAATAAGTGGGGAATGTACTCGTAGCACATTAAGTGCTATATATTTTGTTTTTCGTTTCGACATTTTCCCGGCGAAAACAGATTGAATATAATATAATAATGCCTAATGCTTTTCGCTGATTAATTGTCTTGTTTACCCCCGACACATTCCACTCGCATTTGGTCTTTATTTTTATCAGTTTTTGGGCATTCTATAGGCTTCCCGGGGCGGCTTACGTGCGACGAGTCCATGCGACATATGACATTTCCATTTCCCTTTCCAATTTCATCGTTAATTACAAATTTTATTTTCGACTTAATTTTGATTGATGGACGATGGTGAAATTGCGACGGCTTCCACTGCCCGTTGACCTTGTACGGTAGTCTCTAGTATTACGGGTATATATCTTATTTTTGGCGAATAAATTGGAAGTGCATATAGTAAAAATCGCTCGAGCCTTGGTTTATTCTAACTGTCACATATACAATCTTATCTATTATATATATTTATGATTGAACAATTAAATAACCCTTTCCTTTCCTCCCCTCTCCTTTCCCTTCTTGCAGAATCTCAGTGATAAACGTGCGCAGTGCCATCGTTCGCAGCAGTTGGATGAGCTGACGTCGGATCAGCTGGTGCAGGAGAAGAGCGCCGTGCAGCATGGATTATTGTATTTTGAGAGTCTATACGGACATCCCATAACGAAGGAGGAAAGGGATGCGGCACGCCCACTCTACGATCGTTATAGACAATTGAAGCGAATGGTGTCGAGGAGCATTATGTTTGGTGGAGGCTCGGGAGTACCAGAACTACCCACAATCTTGGAGCATGAGGCTATGGTCTTTGAGGCAACGTCGACCCCCCTACAGTATTCATCCAATAACAGCACCGAGACCACAAATTCGCCAAGCGACTGTCAAGCGCCAAATACCCTAACACAAAATGCTTCCTCGGATGAGTCGACTACAACGACTACTACAACGACAACAGAGCAAACGCAGGCGGCGGAGAATATAGCGGCTCTCAGCTTAGATCAGCTCTGGGAACAGCTGGAACGCGTAAGGGATGAGAAAATGTTGCTGAAATCGACTATTAGGGAATATGAGTCGATTTTCGAGGAGCAGAATGGTAGAAAAATGCTAAAACCCGATCGTAAGTCCCTCGAAACTGAAACCTATGCGCAGTATAAGGAGAAGAAGGCCAAGGTGCGCCTGCTGCAAGCTCTGATCAAGAAACATATTGGGCAGTAACGATCATACGATCCCAACAAATACATAAATAAAATATATCCAATATTCACACACCCTCACCCACACCCACACAGATACGGACACATTCACACTCATGAAAAAACTATTTATTTCAACAAACATAACCACAAACATATAATATTAAAAGATCATATATGTATGTAGCACATGTAGTTTTTAGATTTACATTTATCATATATTCTATAATGATACATTTTATGAATATTGTTGATTCCTTATTGTTTTTTGAAAACACGTCTATACGATACAAATACACAATAAATTATATATGTATATGGCATGATATATTATTAGAAGAAGAAGCTGCAAGCAATTTGGTTCACATCTTTCAAAATATCATGCAAACTTCCAAACGGAATTGATATCTATATATATATATATATTTATACTCGTATAGCGAAATCTGAAGAACTTCTCCTGTCTTTCTTTCTGTCTATCGTCATTGATGTTAAAAAATGAACAAGTTTTCAAGAAATGCTCTATATAAATGACTGAACCGCTTTCAGACATAACGTAAAAAACAAAAAAAGAGTAGACAAAATTCCGTTTTTCAACATATTTTTGCATATTATGAATTAGTTGTAGTGTTTTTGTCTCTTTGTTAAAGCATCAATCAAATACGATTACTATGAAAATTTCAAAGAAAACTTTATAAATGTTGTCTATCCAAATTTTATAATCTAAAAATCTAACATTTACTCGTATTGTCGTTTCAGTGTGTACACACACACAAAAGTTGGTATTTCCATAGAGCAGAAATGGAAACAGTTTATTATCAGCGCGATAGCAACCTAGTCGATATCGATATATATCGACCTATATATAGGTCGAGGCGACTCGAATAGTGCTAAAAAGGTTTTGAATTCGTTTTCGGTTGTTGTGCAATAAGCAATTGGATCTTTTTTGATGGTATTATCGAGTATGCATATTAACAAAATACATATATATATATATATATATATATATAAATTTACAAGTATACAAAAGAATATATAGAAAATTCGCAAGAATTCAACAATTTACAAAAAAGAACAAATATTCTTATATATATAACGCATGGAGCGACAAGTTTTGTAGCACTACAAATACCCTACAAAAACTATTGAAACTGAATGTCTATAAAATATGAAATGCAAATAAAATATATCACGTTATAATAAACAAACTGGCATTTTTATTCAACTTTTGAATGGTACATAAACAGGGTATTTTCTGCGTAGAGCGCTGGAGACTTCCCAAGTGGTATACTCTGTAATGAAATAGATAAATGTATATTAGTAAAATTTATCTAGTGAAAACTATAAGGAAGTTCTTTATGTATATTGATATCAGTAATCCTTAATCAACATCAAATAATCGGTTATATGCTTGTTTTGTCATCAGTTAAAAAGCTGAGAAATCTAAATATTTTCAAGTAAAATTTACCTATTTTTGGTTAGCTTGATTCCAGGTTGCGCGAGGTTCTTCCAAAGTAGATTTGAAATCCGTCTGCAAAATAAAGAAAATACATTTTAAAATTTTGAATACTGAGTGGGAATGCAAAGAGAAATTTAAATCTTTCTTTTATCAGTAAATTTGAACCAATCGACATTATTATTCAGACTGGGGCGGTATGAAACACATCATTAAGTAAATTTAAGTTTCTTGAAAATAAATAAATATGCAATTACCTATTTCTTTTAGCCTGTCCATGATTAAGCCCATTTTGATATAGTTATACCTAAAAAAAATAAGTAAAATTAAAATTAATATGAAAATGGATTAACCAAAAATTAATTATAGTATTCTTTATTATCAGTTTACTTTATCATCAATTAGTTTTTTATGACAGGGATAACTGTTTGGCTTAAATAAGGTGTTCATCATTGTAGTAAATCGATCAAGTAAAACTGTTGAAATAGAGCAGAAAACTAACCTATCAAATATAAAGTTTAGTCCAGTCTTGGCATGGAGATAATTCCATCACTGAAAGTAAAATAAATATATAAATTAGTATTGGAAAAATTGCCATAAGATTCAAATAAATGTTATTAATTTTTTTGTCAGACATGTTAAGTTATCAACACATATAAATTCAGTTATATGCTTGTCTACTGTTTTTATCATCACGTTAGAAAATATTCAATATTGAAATGAAAAATAATGCTTACCTTCTTGTTTTTGGATTCAACTCTTTGGATATTTGATAATATTAATGAACAATCTGAAATGGAGAGGAAAAGTAGATTAATATTGTTCACATTTTAAAACAACATTTATTAACAGTAAATTGTATTATCAGCGAGTAAAAACCAATCGTCATTGTATATACGCCTGGGGCGGTATGTTAAACATCATTATAAAAATTTATCAAATGTTATAAGATTTATGGCTTACCTCTATATAGAATATTCCATTACTCTCCAAATTAAGTTCGTCTTAGGATCACCTGAAATATAAAGAGTTTTTTAGTATATAGCAAATTAAATATGTATATAATTTATCGCATTTTTTTCAGCAATTACCATAGTTTTTATCATCAATTATTTTTATGATAGGGATAACTAAGATATCATCATTGTAATTATCTTGATATACCCTTGCAGAGCGTATGAACTATGTTCGACTTCATAAATTATCAGTATTTAATAAAAACAAAATAGGTCTGCAAGGGTCTTCAATGCTTGGTATGCGTTCCCCTTTTTTGTATTTCAAACTTACCTTCGCCAGTAGAAATCCACCACAGAAGTGCGCGCCAACTAGTAATTCAACATGGCAATGCTGAAATTATATATAAAATACTCTTTTAACACGATGTTAAATACAAAATAATTTAATTTTTTAAGAGAAATTTCAGTAGTAAAAACCAATCGACATTATATTTCAGACTGGGGCGGTATAAGAAAGCATCATAGTACAAGAAATTCTCCACACTTTTGAAAAATGCATCGCAACTAACCTTACTTAACTAACCTTACTTACTTACCTCGTCACCACACGTGCACGTGGTGCTCAAGACATTTTTGTTGTTTGTTTCTCAAGATTCCGGTTACGGCGAATAAACCTTTGTCTCCATATCTGGAATTAAACCAATATATTATAGTTAGTTCTTTATTTATTGGATAAGAAAAACAAAAAAATGTGATTTTCTTTTAAATATCAGCAATAAACCAATCAACACATCTTTTCAGACTGGGGCGGTAAAATTAAACATCATGTTAAACAAAGCTTCGCGGTTTTTATTTAAATAGAAATTTTATTTTATTCTTACCATTTTAATTTTAATAAACATGTCTCTGGAGCTACCGGCAAATGCGACTATGCATTAGCGGAGTTTGAGCGGAAAAGAAAGGCTGACAACGATATGACCGTGTATGATACGTTGATAAATGCCAAAACGATTAGTACTCAACAATCATCCCTGTGTTCCGTTTGCAGCCAACTTAACGCAGCGCGTTTTAAACTCCAGCGCAATTGTGCGAATATCGACTTATCGTTATCGGCAGATGTCAAAGAAGTGGCGCGTGTGCTGTGAAAGAATATTGTTAATATTGTACAGTGTTAAATTATCTGAATATGGACGAACAGGAGCAGCAGCATGAGCTGCAAGTCAATGTAACGTTCAGCGAGCTGCAAGTTTTCGATGTCGCAGATGTTGCCTCATTAATTTCAAAAGAAAATGCATTGAAAATATGCAATGCAAGTTTGCAAAATTTTACTGCAAAGACTGTGGAAGTTTTAACACTTTGGCTGCGCAAACTTTTGAAAGCCTTTTTAATTAAAGACGAATGTTGCTTGAATATCTTCAAGCATTTATACGAATGGTTTCTACTATTGGTAAGTTATCATTGTCCGACTGGCAGATACTCTGTAAGTGATACTCTGAAATGTGGGAATTCTCTTCACACCAAACTGTAAAGCACTCTGCTTCCTTCTAACCGTTATTTTTTATTGCAATACTCTCTTACTATATCTCCTTCCCTCTTAAATTGAAATTTTATTCTAGAAAAACCAAATTTCTGCAGAGAATCAAACAGCCTGCAGCGATTTTGGACTACTCCTATCAGATGCATTGGAATTTTGTGTTTGGGCTAAAGACAAACTGATACAAGCTGGCGAAAGTCTGGTGCATACAACATCGTTTTTTCTGCTTGCGATTGTCTACAGCTGCCTGCAGCAGCGGTGAGTTTCGAGATTAATTTCTAATGAATAAATTAAAATAGCCCTTTTTTTTAATTCTCAGCAATGAATTAAATGTACAGACGCCTAAGGAGCAGGAACCGCAGGCTATTGAGCTGCTTGCGATGGTGCTACAATTGCTGCAGCAGATTACTTCCACATCCAACAAAGTACAAGCTCGTATTACACCTCGTATGTCTTTTTTTTTTTTTGTATTTTCCCGTTTATTTGGTATTGCATATTATACTTTGATACCTCTTCTAAGGATTTATAGACATAAGATATGGATAAGGATTTATAGATACAGATATGATACATAGATTATAATGGTATATTCTTTTTCAATTTTAGTACTGCGCCAACTTGTTGAAATTTCGGACTTTCTAAGTGTTAACTCGACGCATTTACACATCTTTGTTAAGACTAGCAAAGCCATGACAAGTATCTGCACGCATTATCTAAATTGCGAGGATTTCGGTCATAATGAAGCTAAAACAATGCCCGATTGGTTGAAGGAAACAGTGATACATCTATGTGATACGGTTCTGAATCATATGGAGAATGTTTATCAAACGGTGAGTCTTAGTACGAGAGTGGAATTATAGCATTTGTCATAGAATTGGCCATTTTATAGGATTCGTCCTCAGTTGCGCTGGATAAAATGGAAGAGTATTTGAAAGTCACGCAAGCCTATTTAATAATGCTGATGAAGCTGTTTAGCTGCGGTGTTGGGCATATGGATAAAACTGTTTCGTATACGCTAATAATGCTATTGAACAGTAGTGAACCGTAAGGAATTACATTAATTTTTCATTCATTATTTAAACTTGATTTTTTGGCTTATTTAGAAAATACTGTGAAGAGCTGAGCACGGATATTTCTCAGCTTATAGCGAAATATGTGCGTCCTTATATTATGCAGCTCCACTGGCTGATCTATCAGCAGGTCGATTTTCAGCAGGTAAAGTATTATTTATATAAAATCCCAAGTATTTTATTTATTTCCATTCTTTCAGCATTTAATTAATTTTTTGGCAATGTCTCTTAATCCAACAGTTGAGGATTCTTATGAGATTTGCTTGGATTTTGTAACTATAACCATTATGGATGATGCGGAAATCAATCAGCAAACTTATAAAACACTTCAGAAAATATTTGAATATTTACTCAACGGTAAAAAAATCAAGTCTAAATTGGCTTCTTAAATTAAACATATTTTCCATAGATGCTTGCAATTTTACTCATGCTGCACGCTACGCACGTCTAATGGAAGCATATGGCAGCCTGTTGCATGTGGCTGATTCCCCAACCCTATTTAAATACTTTCTAGCCGGAATATTTCAAGAGGATTTAATCAAGTCACAAGGCTGTGCGGATGTCTTAATGCTCAGCTTTAGGTTAGACAACAATTTTAATTTAAATGTTGCATAATTATTCTAAAAATATGCTAAATCTTCGCAGACTGGAAGAAACGAATGGCAGCTGGAGTAGAGATTACGTGTTGCAGGCCACAAATTACTGGCAGAAATGCAATGATTCGTACGCACTTTTCTCACAGAATCCGAGTCAATTTCATGTACAACGAATGCTCAGATATTTCCATAAATTGGCCAGAAAAGAACTCCCTGCATTTAATTTAAGAAGCTATAGGTATCTGCATTGTGTTTCAGACGGAACTGAGTCGGAACAGAAGCTGTGGCTGATGCGTCTGCAACGCATTTTAAGGGAGCCTTTAAGCGACAAAGAGCAGTATTATGAAATGGTAAAATAATTGTTTATTTGTAAAAACTTTAGAAGATTTAATTCATTTATGGTATTTATGTAGTTGGCGCTTATGGAGCTACTTGCGCGAGGTCCTGGGGAGTGGCTGCAGCAGCTAACAGGCCCTGGGGTGGAACTTCTGCTCAGGAGCGATAATGCTCGTCTCTGGATAGGAGCGTATTTCAAGCTGGTGTTACCAGCTGATCCGCCCACACAAATGCGCGTATTACAGGGTACAATGCCTGCGCTCAGTACCTGTTGGCAGCTCCAAAGGTTTCTGTATGCCTGCAAAACAAGTGAAAATGTACAACTAAAGTCACTGGCGGAGAAGCATAAAATATCCACAGAGCTGCTGCCGCTACTGAAAGCAATGCAGCCAGCAGCTACAGTGGACAGATCTAACTTACCCAACATCCACATTAAATACCATGAATTAAGTTATAAAAAGTATCAAAATCATCGGTGCGCAGCTGGCGAGAGCTTAAAGCGGAAAAGATGTCGGCCGGAACCCAAAGAACTATTAAGAGATCTTGAGGAAAACTCGCAACAGCTGCAGGAATGTGCTGCGCAAATGGATGAAAGTGATAAGCTGCAGCTACGTAGTCTCATAAACAATTTAAAACGGATAATGTAAGAGAAAATGAATTATTTACAAGAATTCGTTTTCATTTACACATTGAAAAAGAATTCGCCAACCGCTGATTCTTCAGTTTCCAAAAAGTTTAAAAATTTCTTATCTAATTTATCTAATTCACTCTCCTGAATCAAAATTCCTGCGTGATAAAAAAGAGTTATTACCAGGAAATGGAAACAAGGAGTCGAGATACTCTGCAACCAGGAGCGTAGATCTAATGGTTATTATCCGATTCTAATTAAATTGTGTAACAATCTTTATACGATACGCCGTATCGTATAGACCTGATAGTCTCTCAGATCCATGGCTACAGAGTACGTGTATATAGAGGATATATTTACCAGCAATGGCGGCTGACGTAAAGCTTACAATGCTTCCAGCTAAGAAGGCGCGGAAGGCGACGCGTGTTATAGAAGCTCGACGATTCGGTGCCATAGCACTAAGACTTGCTATCAAAATTCCCAGCGAACCTGGATTAGCAAACCCACAAAGAGCAAAGGTTGCTATGCCTGCACTGCGCCGCTTTAATTAAAAATGAATTTGAATTTAAATTCTGTCTAATTAACAGGGAAATCAACTTACGTCCACTTCATTGTTTACAATCATTTCTCCCAGACTCTTGTAGCCAACAAACTCATTGATGATGGTCTTCTCGGCGACAACCTTAGCTATCTTCTCGCAGTCGTGGGCAGGCACGCCCATTACAAATACCAAGGGTATAAAGGCACGTGTTAAAAGATATATAAATGTAACGCCATCCTTCCCAGCCAACTCGAAACACCATTCCACAACGGCATTAAAGAAAAAAACAATAGCCAAAATGGCAACAATATTCGCAACAATTCCCAATACAATCGTCATGCCTGCTGCTGCCCCATTTGCGGCTGCTTCCAAGACAGAAGCATCTTTCCTGGAAAAAAAAGGTAAAAATCTGAACTACGAACTAACTACCAAGAAACTTACGACTTCTCCAATTGAATATTTTCAGATTTTGTCTGCGACTCCTCAGTTTCAGGCCAGAAGAGCTTGGCAAAGGCCAAAGCGCCGGGAGCGGCCATAACACTGGCCGTAATCAAATAAGCCGGAGAAGCGCCAAAGGAAATATAGGCACCCAACACAGTGCCAGCCACAGTGGCATAGCCGGAAGTACAAATACAATGCAATTCGCTTTCAGTTAATATCGCTATATAGGGTCTTATCATTAATGGACTTTCGGACATGCCCAGAAAGACATTTCCCACGGCATTAACACTCTCACAGACCGTAGTGCCTACTGTCGCCTGCAGCAGGAATCCAAAGGAACCCAAGATAAATTGCATTACCCTCAGGAAATAGAGCACTGAAGTAACGACGCTGAAGAAAAATATAACGGCCAATATGGCAAATGCGAATACGAATTCATCGTTGATACGATCTCCATATACGAAGCGAGAGCCGTGCTCGGTAAAGCGCAGAAATCGGGCTACCTTATTGCCTGCACATTCGAATATATCTCTGCCATAGGAAAGGCGTATGCACAGAATACCCAGTATTAATTGACCAAGCAGTCCATGCACGACTACGCGCCAGGGTATCAGTTTGCGTGATTTTGACAGAAGAACGCCCAGTGCCACGAAGATGAGTGGACCCGACAGACCTACCAATTTTCTGATATCATCCCGACACTCATATCCCAAGTAAGCAGCGACCAGAATGATCACAACAATCAGCATTATGAGCGAAACCATGCTGTGGTAAGTGTAGTCTTTAGTCATTGTAAATATACTCTGTATACCCTTGCAGAGGTTATTATTTTCTTACGGCCTTGCTCGGGAAATGTCAATATTGAAGCCTCTGCAGGGCTATTTACTCTTTTCTTGCGAATTATACTTACAATTTACGACTGAATTCCATCCATTTATTAATGACTGGCTCAATCTTATTGTCATATAACTTCTGTCCTATATAAGGCTTGAAGAGCCAATAGTAAATCCAGAAAATATAGAAGGTAACAAATAGAAATACGAGGAATCCATAGCCGAGGCACCAGTTGAATTCGCATAAAATGTGTGGGATGAATGGTTTTTTAGTTGTTGGTGCTTCTGTTGTAGTATTCGAGGGTTCGGGGGAGGAACCGGAAGATGGTTCCTGGCATTTCTTTTGGTTTTGATCTGATTTTCCATGCGGGTTGAAGAAAGTTTGTTTCCATTTTAAATATCAGTGCTTGGAATACTTACCAAAAAGTATGTAATAGACTGTACACCAGATAAAAAAGAATATAAAAACTATATGCCAAAGAACATGAAGAACAATTTTCAAGATCTTCGTTGCCTTTGACTCCTCTTTGTCCTCGTCTTGGTCCAGCGGTCCTTCTGCCATATTGTTGCTTACTAATAATATTCCCTGAAAATCTTACTCTAATCAATTTTATTTATGTTCTGTTCAGTCAACAAAGTGTGAATTATGACTTGGAACTATCTGATAACTAGATTCAATACAAGTTTAGGCAAGGCTGGATGCCAGTTTGAAATTGAATCACCTCTCGAGTCATTTCTAGCCGGGATTCAAGCTCCCAAGCCTTTTGCCAATATTAGAGGCTTCCATCCTTAATTTCCTGTTCTTCGAACTGCTTTATTTTAATTGAAACCAATTCAAGTATCAACAACTTTTTCCTATTTATTGGTTTACCTAATTTAGGCTTTGACTTGCAAATAAATATATTTTAACCCTTCTCCCCAAACTCCTTAGAACTGTGTCACATTTTTCGATTGTCTCAACTTTTCGATTATTTCTCTGTACCGATAGTTCTCCTCCTCCGTTTGTATTAGTATGCCTAGCAGGAAAGAAATCATAATTTTAGACTGAATTTCGCCAGAGGATCGGGAATCCAATACCAACCTGCAAAGCTGGCAGATACGAAGCAAACAATGCTGCCCACAACGAAAGCTCGGAAGGCGACTGAAGTAATTGTGCTACGCCTCGTAGGAGCCATTGCACTCAGTGATCCAATTAGTATTCCCAGAGAACTGGGATTGGCGAAGCCACAAATGGCAAAGGTGGCAATACCAGCACTGCGAGCCTGCGAGAGAATTAAACGAATTTATACTTGAAATTCTTGAAAGCTTCCACCTGGTTTCTTACCTCAATCTCATTGTTCTTAATGTATTCTCCTAGTCTCTCATAGGCCACAAATTCATTGATAATCGTCTTAGTGGCCACCACTTTGGCAATAATATTACAATCGTCTGTGGGCACGCCCATCGCCCAGACGAGCGGTATGAAGAGCTTGGAGAATATCCACTCAAAGTCGATCTCCTCGTGACCCACCAGGAATCCCAGCCAGCTGACAACGCCATTAAGAAACGCTATGAATGCCACAAACGCCACAATATTTGCAATTATTCCCAGCACAATGGGCACCGCATTTGAGGCGCCACTCGAGGCGGCATCCAATAAAGATGAGTCCTCTCTGTAAAAAGGAAACGTATTTTAATATCCTAGGAGAGTTTTCCATCTAAAGCTTTAATTCATTACATTTGTTTACTAAATTTCTGGAGCTTAGAGACGTTTCTAATTTCTGGAAAACTCGGTTATCTACCAAATACGGAATACCGGATACTTACGATTTCTCCAGCTCTATGGTATCACTCGATGTTTGGCTGACTTCGGTTTCGGGCATATAAAGCTTGGATATGGCCAGGGTAGCTGGGGCGGCCATGACCGAGGATGTGATTAGATGAGCAGCTGAGGCGCCAAAGGATAAATAGGCGGCCAGAACAGTGCCGGAGACGGTGGCAAAACCAGATACCATAATGCTGTGTATTTCGCTCTTGGTTAGTTTATTGATATATGGACGGATGAGCAGAGGACTCTCGGACATGCCCAGAAATATATTCGCTGCTGCTGTGACGCTCTCACAGACTGTGGTGCCTAGTATCTGCTGCAGAATCCAGCCCAGTTTGATCACCACCCACTGCATGGCACCCAGATAATATAGCACTGATATGAAGAAGCTAAAGAAGAATATCACGGGCAGTATGGCGAAGGCAAAGGTGCTCGTATCTATCAGGAAATCGCCAAAAACGAAGCGGGCCCCATCCGTGGCATAATCCAAAAAGGTGGCTACCTTATCGCCCAGGCACTGGAATATATCGCGACCCACAGACCAGCGTATACAGAATACTCCCAGTAAAAACTGGCAGGTAATACCCGTAACAACTATACGCCACTTTATGGCGCTACGCTTTGTCGAGAAGGCATATCCACAGACTATAAAGAAACATGGCGCTACCAGGGATATTAGCTTCTGTGGCTCGTTCCTCGTCTCAAAGTACAGAAAGATGGCCAATATTATGAGCAGTATTACGATAAGCGCTGTGGAAACGACTCTGCAAATAAGAAAAAGTAAAGTAAAGTGGAGCTTGGAGCATACTATCGATAGTAAACAAATTACAATCGGATCTATCGCAGTTTAATCGATAACAAGCTGAAATATTCGCTCAGGGTTACTAGCGCTGTGACTTACCGAGTTCTGCTGAAATTATGCCACCGCTGGGCCGCTGGATGCAGGAAGTTACTATAGAGATAACGCCCAAGTTTTGGCTTGAATATCAGATAGTAAAACAGGCCCAAATAGATAAAGGCTAGCAGCAGTATGAGCATGCCATAGCCGGTACAGAAATGCATGCCGCAGAGCGGCAGATCCGTATAATAATTGCAGTCATATTTGTCTGAAAATTGAAGAAAATTCGATAAATATTTGAATTGATATATCGAAGACTAATCGAAAAATATCATACTTAGATCATTGTAGTGATAGGTCGCATAGGAGAAGTAGGCCACCACGACGAGGTGAAGCAGTATATGTAATCCGATCTTTATCCATTTGAATATAGCATTTTTCCGTTCACTATTCTGCGAAGGATCACGCAAATGATCGTGAATGTCATCAACTTGAAAATCAGTCTAAAATGGAAGATTTGATACGAGTATGGGAATATTTTAACTAGAAATTTTGAATTATTTGCCTTACCTTATGTGAATCATTTTTTGAGTTAAGTGGATCAGTCTGAAAAAAAAGTGCGAGGATTAGGAATACGTTTAGGTGGCGACTGAATTAAATCAAGGTTGCGAAGCGATTAAGCATGAACCGAACCCAAATCGGAATCTATTTAGACTGTGGTTGGAAAGGAAAGGAGTATTTTCCGATTTGCAACCTTAATTTCAATTCAAATGGTATATTTATATATAGTCGTAGATACATACGTGATCCAGTTCAAAGGAATTGTTAGTGGCCATCTAAAATTATATAAATTGTTGTGTTATTTCATTGATTAGGAAGCAGTACTTATAATGCGTTCAATTACTAGTGTATTACTCGAATATTTCGTATATTTCTAATCTATATCAATCGATTAACTTGGCCTTTTTCAAGTTTACAGTGTGTTATAAAAAGTTCCCCTATACAGTCGCATTATCTCCCTAACCGTGGTTGAAATACGATAAGCCCTCCTCAGCACGTGGCTAGGATTCTAATGGTCAAGTGGGTTTTTCTGCCAAAGAGTCAATAAAATTTTAAATATTTTACATTGTTTTTGTCATAAAAAGCGAGCAGAGTTTTCCTTATCATAAATCAGAATGAACCTGTCATAAATTTGAGCAAAATGGTTGTATATATTCCACCTAGATTCTCCTAAATTGCCTCTATATATACGCTATAATCTGTGGCCTTCTATAACCAGATAATACAATCAGATTTCCTCAGAAGAAACCATTAAAAGGGACCGTTTCAAATGCCTTCCAATTGAGTCATCAGCTCCAATATTAAAAAGTCTATTAATATTTTAAGTTTCAAGCTTGTCATAAAGTTTCTGAATAATTGAATGTTTATAGCCAACTAAAAAAATTATTAACAGTTCTCATTGTGTTTCCTTAAACAGTTGTATAAACAAATATTTATATAAATAAATGACATCTGCACTTCTGTGTTTCACCATAATCAATACTATATTTATATGCCATGCAATTGCCATACAAGATTTGTCTGGCAATGAAAGCAGAAAAGCTGGCGAATGTAGCTGATTAGATTACTTTTTCTGGAGAAGTTTATCCTTATCGGGATTCTTTTTCAAAAGATATCTTAAAATGGATGGTTGACTGATTTGGCTTAATCCTCGAGCGAGGAGTGTTATCCAATAACTTTGGCCTTTCCCGAGCAACGCCGGGTAATACTGTAATATTTTATATATCAGTTAAAATTTGTACACTTCATTATAAAATATTTTATTGGTTTGTTTTAATTATATGCACGGGGTAATTCACCTTATTAAAAGCACTGTTGATATTTGTTGTTGGTTGGGAAACCTGTTCTCAAAGTCACCACAATTTGCGTGTGTGTTTTTTTTATTATTATTATTATTATTACTTTTTTATTTGTATTTGTATTTAATTATAATTTAACTCAGTTAGTGGAACATCGGCTCTGGTCTGCTCTGCTCTGCTAGCTGCGCTGCTTTGCCATTATAACTGATTGAAATTCGCGGCAAGACTAAAACGTGTAACTGCCCAAAGCCGTTTATTATATGCCTTTTTTCGGTTTCGGTTTCGGTTTCTGTTTTGTTTTCGTTTCGTCTTCGTGTAGTACACTGTGAGAAATTCAAACGACGCCTGGAATAAATCATTTGAATTATTGCTAGTCAGGTAATTTCCGTCACCTAAACCAAAAAACGAGTTAAACTGAATAATTAGCCATTAGACAGGTATTAAAAATGATTGCTCATAAAAATCATTAATTAATTGGGCAAAATTAGCTTATTTTGTTTGGCTTTAATTACAGTGTATTTTTTACTATGCTCTTTGTTCACATTTAGCTGTTCGTTGGCTTATCAGGTTGTTAAATTCGAAATGAAGCTCGAGTGCCTATTTCGATATTTACCAGAGATAACTGATTGCGCATAGTACAGCCCCCATTCAAAATTTCGAGATAAAGCTCATCATAAAGAGAGAAATGGAGACAATGAGAAAGTTTATGCAGAAAGAAATTTAGTCGATTTGGGATACTTTTACTCGTTCACAGGAAACCTGATTGAAGAATCGATAGGTCTGATCCTTACGAGGTCAGCGTTCTATATGATTCTAAGGTCTAATAAATATCTGCAAGGATATTAGGAATTTATTACCCCTACATAGTTTAAAACCTTTCTAAACTTAACTCTAATTAAACTCTCTTTTTTATTACAGATACTGCTTGGATGGAACGCAGTTAGCAGGGATGGAACAAGCTTTGTCAACTGGCGTCCTGGCAACATAGTAAATAAGATATAATTAATTAAGTTTAGTTTATTTTATATGAAAATGCATGTATGGAAGAAATTAAACAAATACAGATACTTATTTTGTGTGAGCGAAGAAATGTGTTTTTTTTATCTTTCAGATACTTTTATATCTTTCAGATACTTTTGTATTTCGGAGATACATTTGTAGATAACAGATACATTTGTATCCAGCAGCAAAACATCGAAAACAAATACCAGGTGAACAGAAATAGCGGCAGGTGGAATCTACCCAAAAAATGTTAAATAACATTGCGCTGTTAACTAACAATTACTCTGTTAACTAATATTTGCACTATATTTGATTTTCTGGCTGAATTAACAGGCGAACAGAATCAGCCGAAAGCGATTTTTAATATAAACAAACCTAAAAGTATGCAGCAAAAAATTTGAAAAGTGGCAATCGCAGAACGGCCAACAAAACTGTCCGAAATCACAAAATGCAGGATAATTCGGAAACGGCTAGGACGATTTGAATGTCCTTTGGCCAGGTGATAGTCCTTTTCCATACGCATCGTTTGACACAGGACTCGCCAGGATACGCAAGGATATAGCCGAGTTATAGCCAATTTTCTGTATAACAAAAAGTCCTTATTTCTCGGTCCCGTGAAGGACATTCGTCCTTTTGATTACATACTTGGATCCGGCAACACAAGGACTATCTCGTGGCCAAAGGACATCATGATAGTCCTTTAAACGGCAGAGTTACAGCCGATTTACTGTTTTTTGGGCATTTTTCCTATGCCTACCCCTTAGAAAAATTTCAAGTGCTTTTTTTGGTAGAAAAATGGCTCTAACTCGGCCAAATCCTGGCGCATTTTGCTAGGACTGGTTGCGTTATGATCGCAAGGATGATTACTATCGATTGGCATTCAAGGATATAGGGGTCATCTAAGGATCATCGACTTGTAAATTTTCAGTCGAAAATCGTAAGTCAACTGTCCGAAAACAATATCCTGGATAATTCGGAAACGGCTAGAACGATTTAAATGTCCTTTGGTCAGCTGATAGTCCTTACCAATACCCGACGTCTGACACAGGACTCGGCAGGATACTCAAGGATATAGCCGAGTTATAGGTAAATTTTGTCTTAGCAAAATTGCATGTCCTTTTTTGTTTCAAACATTGCTGTAACTCGGCCAAATCCTTGCGCATTCCGTCAGGACCTGCGGCGTTATGATCGCAAGGACCAATACTATCGATTGCCGTTCAAGGATAAAGAAAGAAAGAAGATTTAGGCTGATTTTTGAATATATTTCGAATTACAAATATTCTGGCAAAGAGCACTTAAACTTGTAGAGCATATCTAATCATATTAAAATGTGCTAATCTGTGCTGGATATTTGCCGGTCATTTTGATAAGAGTCAACGTAATCAGAGATGATAATTTATTTATATTTTTATTTCTATTTCATGTGTCAACAATTGCTGGGATTATCAATTTGAGATGTTTGATTTCACGAGTTTCTTATCGCGGCACTTAGCCAAAGTGTTGCCAAGACAATAATTTGCTGGGAAGGGAAGAATCATAGGGGAAATGCAGAAGATTTTGTAGTCACTTGTGGATTTTATTGTAGGCAGATATAATAATCATAATATATAATATTAATCTTAATTATAATCATAATCATAATCGTAATCGTAATCGTAATAGGTTCGGTTCTACAATGTTTACTTAGTGACAGCTGTTGCTTATTTCATTTGATTGATAAAATAGATACGATACTGCGATACTGCGATACTACGATAGTACGATAGTTTTTATATAAATTTAAATTTAATTAAGTAAAAAAAACATGAGTTTTGAGCGAATCCCAGAACAACTTTTCTCTCTAACTTTTGAGATTAGAAATCAACTCACAAAAAGGAAGGCACTTTTTAACCTAGTGACTTATAGAGTAACAAAACTTATCGATTTCTTTCTTTTCATATGTATTTATATATGTAGTGTAATTGTTTATAGATTTTTCATCCTTCTTTTATGAGTGTTGTGCGTATAAATACTCAAATTGCATTGCCCTTATATACATATATACGCCTATATAAATATATATATACATATATATATATAAGCCGGATTTGTGCAGTCTAAGGCTAAGGCTAATTGCTTTCTCTTTTAGCATCGTTTTCATGTTTAATATTTAGTTTAATATTTAATATTTATATTTCTATATATTCGTATTGAAATTAGTTTTGAGGTTCCAACAATTCTATGATAATTTAAGCAAAAAATTCGCAAATTCAACCACATCTAAATCACAGACTCCTAATATAAGAGAGATTTAAAAATAATATATATACTTTCAAATAAAATTCAAATTTCGAGTAATTTCTCAAAAAACTGTTCAACTTAAAAAATAAAACAAAAAATGCAAAAAAAAGTGAATGATATGAACTAAAAACTAATTAAGTCAACTCTGGCCCTAAAGATACAAAAAAAAAATAAAATAAAACAATAAACTAGTAAAGACCAGCATGTGTATGTGTGTGTGTGTGAGGGACATGAATCGGTGAATAGAATTGGTTGATCGATCGATATACATTTATCGATAAATCGATAATCGTGCATATATCTACTCCTCGTTCTGCACAGCTGATGCACGCTGATGGTGCTTGTGATGATGATGCTGATGATGATGATGATGGTGATTATGATGTGCCCTCAAATGATGCTCGGTCTCTCTCTCTGTTTGCTGTGAGGATTCCTCTGCATCCACCACTGATTCACAGTCTGATCCTTGCTGTTGCTGCTGCTGTTGCTCCTGTTGCTGACTGTGATGATGACGCCTGCGATGATGATGATGATGTTGCTCCTTTTCCTTCTCGTGCTCCTGCTCCAGCTCTAGCTCCATGCAGTCGATCTGTTCACTATTCTCAAGCATATTATCAATTGTGGGCGAATTTAGATTCGTGGTTGATTCGGTATTCAGGTGCTCCCTGCTCCGACTTGGGCTATAAATCTGACGCTTTAACGTTTCCAGCAGACTCCTCTCATAATTATTATTATTATTATTGTTGTTGTTATTGTTGCTCTCAAAGTTCCTGCTCGACAGCGGTCCATTTCCCAGAAAGCGCACATCTAATCTTGGGCACCTGTAAACGAATTAGAATATCATTTTAGTAATTTTTCAGTGAAGTTCTTAGTAGATCTCTGCAGTTCATTGTCTTTCCCGAGACACAAACCAATTAATTGTTATTGACAGCTGAAAAGTAGGCAACATTTTTAGTTATTTTTCCTTGCGTTTGAATGAAAAATATTGCCTACTTTCAGGTGAAATCAAATATATCATTCTCTACTCACTTGGACAGCGTGTTGTTCTCCATACTAGGCATAGGCGTCCCTGATCTGTAGACGGACCATGGGACTGCAAGATCTGTAAAGGAGATTTAACAGCTTCTGTTAAAGGAAAGTTTCACCATGAAATGTAGCATGCAAATGATTAAAATGAACAAGAGAAAGAGGCGACAATATTAGGCAAAACCATGCAAGATAAACGCGATTCTCAACAAACAATAATAAAAAAGGGTATCACAATAACAATAATAACAACAACAAGGAAAAACATTAAGCGAGTAACTGCGAATAACAACAGCAGCGGCAATAACAGCAGCAGCAACTGAACAACAGCAGCAACGCACAACGTTGCGTATGAGTAATTTTAGTATTAGTAGCAATACGGCGATAGCTGTTTGTATGTGTTTGTGTGTAGCATTAGAGCTGCTAAACTATCGATATGTTATCGAACTATATTACCAATAATTTAACAGCTCTCATTTGTGTGAATATCTTACCCAAAACAAAAAAAAAAGAAAAATACTATTGAATACTATGAATATAATTGATATTTGGCTAGCTCCGCTTTCCGATTTTGATACGCAAATTCTTGAAATTGTTTGATTGAACGGAAGAGATATCTGCATTCCATAATAGTCAATCGACACCCGAATCAAATACAAAAAAAAGAAAAAGAAAAACTTCATCGAAAAACGCTTTTGAGTAGACGCTAGCGAATTTAAAACGTGCTTGCATTAATTTCGAACGCTTTACTAAGCATTTTGGAATTTTTACCGTCGCAATTCTCGAGTCTGTCGAGTCGAGTCGAGACTCTCGGCTCTCGAGGCATTTGCTGAGCTCGTCAAAATGCGCGACGAACTTTCGGACTGGTTTTTTTTTCTACTCATTGCTTTCGATTTTACCCAGACACCCAAACAAAAAAAAAAAAGAAGTATTTTTTAACGCTTTGGCGTCATTTTTTGCTTTGTTTTTTGCGCTTGTCTGGCTGGTGTCCGGCCCCCAAAGATATTTTCGAAAGCCTGCTAAATTATTGACCTTTTTTGGCAGCCGCCTGCGGTTATGTCATATGAGAAATGAAGGGGCCTGGCCTGCAGATACATTTGAATACTTGTAGATACTCTGCGAGATTTCTCATATGGAAACCAACTAAAAGCGAATTACTGTTGAAAGTTCTGAGGTCTGGAAAACGATCTTAAGAGGTGCAGTTTCTTTCGAAAACCAACTGAAAGATACTGGCTAGGAAAATGAAGTTGAAGAATTGAAGAAATTTTGGGTGAATTGATTGGAATTCCATTTTTATGTAGCAGTTAGTTAAGCTTGGCAAACAACACGCTTACCTGCCTGATCACAAGTGGGTGGCTGGAAGTAGAGTCCCGGCAACAGCTGATTCTCCTCGTCGTCGTGCACCTCGATCAGCAGCAAACCCACCACAATTGGAGGGTGCTGAGGATGCATAAACTGAGCCTGCTGCTGCTGCATCTGAGCCTGCGCCTGTGCCTGCTGCTGGGCCCAATAAGTGAGGGCACACTTCACGTCGATATCCACCCAGCCGGTCTTGCTGCTGCTCAGCATCATCGTGTTGCAAGTGCGCTTCTTGCGTTCTACAAAGGAATAGGGAGGAGGGAAAAGGGAAATTATAATATTCTTGATTATATTCTATATGCTGGTATATTTAATAAAGATGGGAGATGGGGGTACGCACCTAACTTACGTTTCTTCTTCTGCTGATGCACAATGGATACGGTCACTCTAATCTGGGATTCGAGCAATGGTTCGGGGCACGAAGGCTGCACCGCTGCGGGCGTCGGTGGTGGCGTCGCTGCTTGGCCTGTGGTTGCTGTTGCCTTGGGATTCATTTTATATAGTCGCAGGATGGCGCTATCCAGATTCACGCTGTTATCCCCATACTGCTGGAAAACGCTGCTGGCAAACTGCAGAGTTACATTATTCGATTGCTGCCAGTTCAAAGTGCTCGTCTCGCCATTGCATATAGGGTATCCCGCCTTCTCATGCAGAGCCTTATCCCCCCTGCCTGCACCGCCCTCATCCTGATTGTCATCGCCATCGGGCTTATTCGATACGGCGATCCTTATGCGGGAGCGTATCTCGTTTAGGCTGGAATTAAAGGAATTTATAATTATTTCTATACAGTAAGGAGAGGCTATCATAGTCATAATACCCTCTTTTAGGGTATAAAACAATTAATATATATGTGGCAATTGATGAGACAGCTTGAAGCGGGACTCATCAGTTTCAGTTTCTATTGCCTAAGAGATTTGTGTGAGTGGGTGAAGGGGGATGCGAGAGGAGAGGGTGGAGACGTAAGAGAAACACAACCCAATTTCCACACAAAACAAAAATAAAATAACAAAAAAAAAAAAGAAAGATGAATTAGCTTATAAAGAAGAACTAGACGTCTGTCTTCTGACTAAATTGAATCAATGCGCGCTATAAAGCAGAGCACAGCACAGCACAGCAGAGCAGGGCAGAGCAGAGCTAAACGGCACGTTTTCATTTATAAAATCATATATATTATTTTTTCCTTTTATTTTCCTTTCATTTGTGGTTGTTGTTGTTGTTGTGCGCCAGTTACGAGACAACGATTCAAATGTCAATTAAGTGGGCTTTACATAAACACTTGAGCCACATTAGTTATATAGTCATAGGCATAGTTATAGTCCGATTTGTTAGAGTAGTTTCAGTGCTGGACATAGTTCTAGCTACACTGAAAAAAAGAACCAAAACTGAGCGGATATACTGTGATGATTCGCAAATTGGAAGCTCAGTAATAGAAATGATTCCAGTAACTGGAAGAATGAACAGAAACTAGTCTTAGTTAGTCGACTTGTGTATAATATTTCTGATATTGTGGGGGGATCATAAGCAGACTAATTCAGGCACAAAGGAATGATTAAAGTATTGCATCTCTTCCTCTTCGAAGAGTTCCGTTTTGGGATCAGGTTCAAGGGATGGGCGTGGGTTATACTGCGAACCCAAAGGATCTAAAACTTCAGAGCCAGTCCGGTTAAGAGGCTTTCCAATTCGAACCGGTTTGCATTCTTGTAAGATTCCAAATTTATGTCAATTGTAAGTCCGATTTAGATACAAAAATCTCTTATCTAGAACCACATCCAATTAGCTAACTGTTTGAGTAACTGACTAACGCAGTGCTCGCAGTTAGATAGATGTATCTAATAAATAAATGACTTGAGGCGGATAAGAAATTTCAGAGAACGAGTCACTTAAAAAGCCATCGAGACGGGTAGAAGAATATTTTATTTTATTTTATATGTTTCGCCTGTATCAGAGGGGGCAAGGGGCAATGGGGGGGCAATAATAGTAGTAGCTATGATCTAATCTGGCACACACAATTGTCCAATTGTGTGTGTGTGTGTGTGTGCGACTGTGTGTGTATGTGTGTGTCTGTCTGGATCAGCAATTGAGACGCGCTTGGCAAAAGTTGCTCATAAAATTTTGCGCATGCCAACCGAAAAGCAAAGACAACAACTACTCATAATAATAAGAATAATAATAACAAGTAAAGAGTGCTCTAGTCTTGGCCTGCACCGACTACTAGATACTCTGTAGGCAACTTCTCAAAGAGTTTATCGAACAACCTATGTGAAATGCATTGAAAAAGGCATCTTCGTACCTAGAAAGTACATATATATTATTGATCAGAAGCCATGTCAATCGTTATCGAAAGCTCCGAAAGGGTATCTAATTTTTGGTGAGTCAAAGAATCTTCCTGATCGAGAATATATATATTTATGCATAAATACTTTAAGCTGTAAAAGGTTTCCCCTTTTTGTTACTT
Source organism: Drosophila repletoides (assembly GCA_018150835.1). Taxonomy (NCBI): domain Eukaryota; kingdom Metazoa; phylum Arthropoda; class Insecta; order Diptera; family Drosophilidae; genus Drosophila; species Drosophila repletoides. Next base: position 1,108,229 of record JAECWQ010000089.1, read on the forward strand.
GCTCAAGATACCCTTTAGGACTTTTCAATGGGTATGGAGCATAATAATTAATAATTTGGAGTCATTCGAGTAAAAATAAAAACAACAAATAAGTCACAAAAAAAAAAAAGAGACCAAAATAATATTTGGCTTAAAGATTTGCTATTGTTGTTATTGTTATTTTTATTGTAATTGTTATTGTTATTGTTGCTGCTGCTGATTGCTGGCTGCTGCCCGCTGCCTGAGGCTAATTTTGTCTAGCCAAAATAATTATGGGAACATGCACTGAAAGTGAACCAAGCCAAGCTTTGAGCCAAGCCAAGTCAAGTCAAGCCAAGCCAACACAAGCCCAGCCAAGCCTGCGTCTAGCCAACTTAAGCCAGGCTGAGTGCTGACTGCTGAGAGCTGTGAAACGCCTTTGGTTATAGTTTGGCTACAGTTGAACCACATTAAAAGAGTCAATCAAAGCCTGAAGAAAGGTTTTGGCCAACTTAACTTAAGTTTAATAAAATTTAGCTTTAAAATATTATAAATAAATTGAGTCTTTGACAGAGCTCGTCCTTCGATCTATTGGAGAGTGCCACTTTATCGAATTTCGACTGTACTTTTAGCCATGTTCCGCCTAGGCATATATTTATGTTTATATTTATATTTATGATTATATTTATGTTTATATTCAACTAGCGATCGGGCCAAAAGGAATGCCTTGGCCAGACAAAATGGCCCGCTGAGGCTGAGGAGTTTCTGTCTGACTCGACTGTCCGTCTGTCCGACTGTCCGACTAACTGCTTGCTGTGGCATGAACTTGAAAACTCGTTGAGTTGCGGCTAAAGTTGTTGCTGCTGCTGCTGCTGCTGTTGCTGTCTGTCTGGGGCCTGTCTAGACGCCTGTTATACGAGGTTGTGGCTTTTTATTGGCTAGGCTAAAACCAGCAGCAGCAAAAGGCAACAGCAGCAGCAGCAACAGCAGAGGCTCAAAGCATGGCGTGGCGTGACTCACGCAGCCCAATTGCCAATTGCCACATTTTGTTGCAAGCATCTCAAAGCATAAGCTGAGCATGCGCAGAGGCGTAGTTCAGCTGTGCAGCTGCTGCAGAGTTGCAGCTAAATTTTCAATCTGAACCGGAATCTGATTCGGAATCGGAATAGGAATCTCTCTGGCTTCCATTAGGTACTAGTATTACTTAAGCTGTTGCATGCAACCTGCATCTTTTTGCTTGTCTTTGCTGTCCTTGGCTTTGGCTCTGTTCTGTTCTTGACTCTTTGAATACCCTGTAAAGGCAGCTGCGATCCTCTCGATGATAGAATACGTTGATTCTCTTATAACAACTAATTGGGATCTAAGCAACTATTTCCATGCGATTTTTGGGCTTGAGAAAAGGCTTTAAATTACAGGGTATCTGCTAGTAGAATACTCTTATCGCTTCTTGTTGCAACCTTAGTTTGTTGCCTTTGGCTTTGGCCACAGCATGCGTTGTCTTGTCTTGCCTGCACCTCAACTGTCTCTCTGTCTCTCTGCCTGTTTGCCTGACTGTCTCGCTGTCTCTCTGTCTGGCAGTATGTCTGGCCGACTCCCCCCGCTCACCACTCACCTCTCACCTATCACCCATCTCCATTCGCCATTCTCTGTGTGCGCATACACAATGCGCTTGGCTAGACAGTGTCTCGCCGGCTGCACTTCATTATCATGAGTCGACGAACAGTAGAATTTAGTCATTTAGTCTCTGTCTCAGCCTCAGCCTCAGTCAAAGAGTCAGTCAAAGAGTCAACAGTGAGTGCCATATAAAAAAAACGACTCTACGAATATATATATATGAATACGAATACGAATATATATATTCGTACGCCTACAACTTTGTTTGCCTTGGGCGGGGCGGTGCGGACCGGCGAGTCCCGGAAAATTCCCGCTTAAGTCTGGGCAAACATTTGACCAAACCTACAATCTACAGTGGACGCCAGCCGAGTTGAATTTTGCATACCCTTACAGTGGGTATCATAATTCTTTCACGAAGGATGCATCTCCACAGCCATAAAATATATGCATATATCTTTAATCAGGGCAAGACTGGTTGATCTAGCCAAGTTAGTATGCAAGCCAGTCTCTTAGCTTTTCAACTGAAATGAAGCTTGCTTTTTGGTGTATAAGCATTGGCTGGATCGAGTTACTATATCAGTTATACTCAGAAAAAAAGGGAGTTTCTGTGGCGAGTGTCCACTGTACCACAATTGTATTCCAAGCCTCGATTTATGAATATTACTCATACGTCATCTGACGTAATTATGAATGCTCTCAGCTCTCAGTCAGCAGATGAATCGATTTAGATAAAAATATGAAGCATTAATCAAACGCTTTATTCGGGCGCTTTTGCCACTTATTTTTCTTCCTTCTCTTCTGGTTTGTTTATTAAGCGGGGCAACAAGAATATCATATTATTTTATCTATAAGTATACACTGACAAAAAAAAGTCAGCCTGGTAAAATAGTAGAAGAATCGTCACACAATGGAGAAACTGGAATTGCCCAGCAGATATCTGAATGGAGTCGGAATACTTTAAGGACAAGTTTAGACGCCGCTTATCCTCTCAGCATTCTCTACTATTGCTTTTTTTTTGAGTGTAGTCTGTTGTCTGGCAGGGGCCATGCCATACCATGTCTCGCATAGCAACGACCTACAAAAAGTTCATTAACGGAGCCAGCTAGACATGGCCCAGACTGTTCCCAGACATTTGCCAGACAGTCGGACCACATGGACGTACACAAATACACAAATATACCCATACATATGCACATAGGCATACGCAGAGGCCGGCGACGGAATTTGTTGCAATTGCAGCCAGTCTGTCTCTCTGTCCCACTCTGTGTGTGTGTGTGTGTGTGTTGTCTGCTTTGTGCAGCAGTTGTAAGTAGTATCTGATAGGCAGGCAGGCGCACTGCTAAATACCCAGCAGAACTTGCTGACCTCCAAAATGTACTTCCAACCACATGACTTTTGTGGACTCTTCCAAAAGGCATTCCAGTTGAACCGAAAGCCGGAAGCGCGACTGGGATCGAATCAGTCAGTTGAAGCTCCGCAAGCTTTTGTCTTGTTTCAATTGATAAATACTGAAGATTTTAAAAATGGTCCGTCAGGAAACGGAGTTTTCGGTTGGTCCAACTGGGTCACTAGATTTTCAGATACTCAAAATGAATGCCTCACTCAGCCCTCAGCCATTCAGTCAGTTGATTTTGCTGTTGTTGCCACATGAGGCAGAGGCAGAGGCATAAGCGGTTGCAATAGTTGTTGGATAGTTCGATGCGTTGCATTGTTGCACTCAGAGAGTGAGACAGGGGGGGAGAGAGAGAGAGAGAGAGAGGACTGAACGAACTTTCAGGTGTTGACAGCCATCAATCAAAAGATTTGAGCTACAGGGCCTCACGTGCTTTTTGATGTTATCGTACCACTGTGCACCCTCTGTTATCAGAGGGGGGCAAAAATGCAGCGGGGGGTGGGAAGGGGAGGGGCGAGGGGGATTGTAGCTGAGTTATCAACATGTGTGGGAAATACGAGTAATAATCATTGTTTTCAGTTTAATTTCCACATGTTTTGTTTACTGTTTATTGCTTTGCGTTTTTGGCATTTTTCGGAAAAACGTGTTGAATCTGAAATTAATTGAGGCGCAAGATCAGCCCACAGTGCACGTTCGATAATTGAGCCTTTTTAGTGAATATAAATTGAATGGGATTTAATGAAATAATATTCCCAAATTGCTGGCTAATCAGAGCATAAATTTCCAGTTAAAATATTCTCATTTAATGAGCGTTCACTGTACAATAAATAGGTGCAAATGTCTGGGCCGTCTGGCTTGCCTGGGATTGGGGTGCTTGGCCACATTTGGCAAGGCAAATGCATATGGTTTTAGCCTTGAATGCTTCAATAACTTTTTGTTTTTGGACAATTCAAGCACAGCGCAAATTATTGGCAAAAATTGGCCCAAAAATGAAGAATTTAGTGGATTTTGTGTTTATACTTTCAAACGTATCGAAAGTCTAACAATTTTAATTGCAACGTGCACTCGTGAGATTTTCCGATTCAGAATTTATTATTGAAATTTGTTTGTTTTACTAATTTTCAATTTGTTTTAAAAATTGAATTTTTTAATTTTCGCATTCGCTGGTCATTGCTCAAATCACGTACAAATTATTCAGTTTTCAGTGGTTTTTTATAGACTACTCGTATTATTTTTAGTCACCGTTTTTTTAAATAGGTTTTCATAGCTGTCGTAAAAAATGAGTGACAGCTTTTTGGCTGGGGATTCTATGGGTCGTGAGTCGATAGTCGTGAGCTGTGAGCTGTGAGTCGTGTCACACGCCACAGAAAATTGATTTGATTTCTGGGTGACTTACCGCTGTGAGGCGAGGTGTACAAGCAACTGATTCTTGCTGGCCTGTGTAGTTTCGTCCCTGTTGTTGGGATTACTGCCGCTGCGTATGCGGCTGACCTGCTCCTCGGTCAGATTAAACATGCCCCAAATTGTACGATTGTTGGGATCAACAACTTCGGAGCGCACCTCGCTGTCCATCAAGGCGGATCGATTAATTCTAGCCGCATCGCTGCAGGAGGAGCGCAGCAGCAGCTGCAAACAGAGCAGCAGCAGCAGGAGCAACAGACGCCGGCAGACCACACTGGACATTTTGATATATTAAAGTTTATTTTTTCAAAAAATTCGAAAATCAAATAGAATCTATTTTTCAAGAACTAAGAGTTTTGGACCACTGAAACAGAGCACAATACTTTTTAGGCTTGAACAAATTTCATTTTCAATATTTTCACTTCACTTTTCTATTTTTCTTCTCTTCCTTAGAATTGTTTTTATTTAAATAAATTTCTTTTTCTTTTCTTATTTTGTTGATTTGCTTTGGTGTTTTTCTTATTTTTTATTTTACTTCTCGATGTGTTCGCTCTAAGAACCAAGTATGAAGTGATTTGCACGAGGCGTTTTTTAGTCTTAAATAAGAAAATATTTGGTTGTGCCGGGCATATCTACTTTGTTATGGTCGTAAACGCTGCCGCTACACTGCAAGAAATCTAGTGTAGAGCGTCGTGTTGCGCCTAGCGAGTGCAGTGAGAGATTTTTCAATGACTCAAGGAAATGTTGCTACTGCCTCTAGTAACCATTTAAAGAAAAGTTAAGCTTAAAGATCCAATTAAAATAATTATTAACTTAATTATAATAATAGCGAAACTTATAGTTCCCACAGTTGGTTCCAATATTTGATTCGAATTTAAATAAATCCCAGCTCCAAGCAACATTCCTTGTTCTTCCACTCCTAAATGTCCATATTATTTAATTTGATGTTAATATTTGAATGAATTATGAACTTATTAAAAAGTCTGTAAAGAGTATTAATTAAATTAATTTTTAGTTTCCATATTTTAGTATCAGCTCAAAGTAAATATTAATTTCTCTCATTAATTATTTATTTTTCTTTTTTCGAAGCACTCATTCAATGAAATTTAACTCACTTTCATTTCTCGCTGTGTACGCGTTGCTCAGCTTCGTGCTGATAGTTCGGATTTTTGCCGTAGCCGAGGCTCGGCGGCCAATCAAAACGAGCGCTGTTGTTGTCGTTGTTTTTGTTGTTGTTGTTGCTGTTGTTGCTGTTGTTGAGAGGATCTGCGCTGCTGGCGTCGCGTTGCTGTCGCTGGCAGCGCTGCTGCTGCTACCGCTGTCGCTGCTGCTGCTGCGTTTGTTTATCTTATCTGTGTGTGTGTGCGTGCCTCTGTGTGTGTGTGTGTGTGCGTGTAAGCTTGTTTCTTATCGGCCTACCAAAGAAAGTGATATTTATTTTACTATTTTTTTTTTTTTAAGGGGGCAGGGTGCGTAATTGTAGACGGGAAAGGGGGGGGGCAGGCAGGCACACTACAATGGGAGAGATGCGTGAAATTAAAAAAAAAATTAACTTTGAATTATTATAGAGGTTATCAGATGTACCGGCTTACCCGATCGATAGTGCTACACGTAATTCCCCATAATTTATTATTATTATTTTATCATTAACCAGTAAATCAAATGAATTCCTATAATTAATTTTTTGGCATATTTTTGAACTTTGAGTTCACATTTGGCAATCTCTTTCCTCAGTATGTTGCGCTCTTATATAACCGAGCTATAGCTGAACCGACTTCTACACGTGTTTAATATACGGCTTCTCCTCTAATCAAATTGTTGTGATTCCTAAATTGCGCGATCTATTATTCTTATCAAAAAACTTCTAGGGAATTATCCTCGTCACGCCGAAGATTACATGCCCTACAAATTGAAAAGAGTCTTTGAAAAGTCTTCCCCTTTTCCCACTAAGGTCTGTTCAGACAGATCTTTATTTCTTGCTTCTTTTGAACCGATTGTTCCTATGAGAGTTATGTGATATAGTGGTCAGATCCGGCCTTTCCCATACCAAATATCATCTAAGTAATTTCCCTATAAGCAGAGAAACAAACGAATGAAAGGAGGTGGCTATATCAATCGTCTCATCGCTCTGATAAATAATATTCTATATATATCAGAGCCAGGTCAGAGATGCCTACTTCAATGGATCACACATTCCGAGACAAGTTTATAATACCCTCTGCAAGGGTATAGAAATGCCCCCCGTTTAGGTGGTGTCTTTATTTAAGATAATCTATAATATATTTGTCGTAGTCTCTATCTTTTATTCGTTTGCCTTTGACTTTGACTCTACGACATTCTTTTTACTATTGCGTATTCATAATATTTGTGTAGGTATATACACAGATATATATATATATATAAATAGACTATATCTAATCAAAGTAGTAAGTACATTGTACTAGGGCCAGAATTTGCTTATCATGCGTCTCCGTCTCCGTTTATTCAAAGTGGACAGCTTTGGAGTGTCCCTAGTCAGATTAGCATAAGTGAAAAAACCAAACCAAAAATAAGTAAAAAGTGCGTGAGATAGGCTCAGTTCATTTTTTTAATATTCGTCTATATATCTCTAAGAAAATCGGCGGAAATAAACTATTACTCGCATAAAGTGCGTATAAAGAGGCGGTGCCAGGCACCGTTCTTAATCCAAGGAGGCCTTTGATCTAGAAGATCTAAACTGATTAACATAATCTTAGTTTCATGTTCAAATCGATCCTGGAACTCTGAGTTCTTTGAACCGAACCATGAAGCAATCCTACAAACAAATCCATCCTTCAAGCCTGCGTCAAAGAACCCGAAATCAAGGAAAGTCTTCTTTCTTTTATATATAAGATGTATACCTATTTATCCTATATTTAGCCGTAGAATCAGTTCGATTCTGATAATTTCGGAAACCAGAAGGGGTTCTTTTTCGTATTGTATATTTATATGCTCCAATTTGAAGATAATGCCGAATTGGGGGGAAAGAATGTAATCTAAGTGTCAGAGCGATAGCTTAAATACTTCCTTAGTTTTAATTTAAGGCAACTACTCATTAAATGAGGGCGACCCATTTGGACAGGCTTGATAATATATATAGTCCCCCCATAAAAAAGCTTATCAATTAAAAAAAAAAAAGTAAAATGATATGCATATAATAATTATAAATAATGCGGTGATTTAATTGCCTATTTAATTTGGCCTGGCTAGAGCTCTACGCATATCAAGTATACGTGTACTCAAGCTGCATGACAATCCAAATATTGGCTGCCTTATAGAGTATTTATAGTATCTAATCGAGACTCAGAACAGAAAACTATATACATATTTAATAGTCTGAGCTGAACTGAACTGAACCGAACTGAGGAGAAAACGCAATTGAATTTCCTTTGAATAACAAATGAAATCTATTTTTAAGCTCTAGACAAGAGCGGAAACTAGACGAATAAGATTTAAATATATTTATTTTTAACTATTTTTCTATTCGAAAATAAAACCAATTTCAGCTCGATCGGCCCAATTTCTGCTACTTCTTTTTTTTTTTGTTGCTTAGAAACTCATTCAATAATATTTAGCTCAATTTGCATACGGAAATCACAAGCCAGACTTCAAGGACGTTCTTGATTTATTTATTTATTTACTTTTTGTTGTTATTCTTCTCGCTTCTTTTTTTTTATTTTTTATATCCGAAAAACACGCTTATCATGTCATCATCCACGATTCTTTTTCTTTATTTTTTCTAAAATTTTTCGTTTTTTCTTTCTTTTTTTTGGGTTATTTTTGCTGTCTGGACCAAATTGAATTTCAAAATGATTGTATAATTTGGAGCACTTTATAAAGTCTGGATTTCTCACCGTCCAGCTGTCTGTCTCTCTGTCTCTCCGTCTGTCTCTCCGTCTGTCTGTCTGTCTGTTTGTCTGGCCCGCAATCTGACTGTTAGCTGATAAATATATTATTCGTCTGTGAGGCTCGAAATGAAACACCTACTCGGTCGGTCCGCTGCGGGCAGCGCGGCAGCCATTTCGAGTGCGCCGCCAGACGGCGTCTGTTATGCAAAGTTGCAATCGCATCAGATACTCAAAGAGAGTGAGATAGACACACAGATAGAGAGCGAAAGAGAGAGAGAGAGAGAGAGAGAGAGAGATCTTAATCTCCGAAGAAATAAAAAATAATGGATATAAAAGAAAAAATTGGGACTCAAACTGAATAAGCTCTTTCAATCGACAGACTCCCAGAAAAACGCATACAAAAATTCTAGTCGACTGCGGCCGACTAGCGAATGCTCTACAGGCAGATGAGTCTGTTGATTTTGATCAAGAATACACTCTATATATATATATTACTACGTACTTTAGCATAGCATATAAAAGGTAAAAAAGGGGTTAAAAAGGCAATAGGCTCTTGCAATCCACAGATCCCTGGCAGATGCTCTTTACTCAGATGCATGTTTGAGTCCATATTTCCTATTCGATCATTGGGATATTTGCAGTATATATTGATGGCGTTTTCATTAATCTGAGTCCTTAATTTCAACTCTCTCGCTCCGAGAATAGGTGCCACTTATAAGGTGGCATATGCCCCAGTTTAACCAATTTCAATGAGTATAGAGGAAAGGAGAAGAGGAATAAAAAAGATATGCGAGCGACATTTGTCGAGACGTTTATATAATAATGTTTATTTATTTAAGTTATTCGCACATTTGCATAGAATTTGTCCCACTTCGCAGCCAAACAAATAAACAGTCAGTCAATCAGAGGAGAGGCAGTCAAAAAAAATGTTATGTAGACGACAATTGGAATGCGAAATGAGTCAAAACACGGGCCAGCCAGCCCGCCAACCAGCCAGCCAGCAGTCATCATGATATTTCATTATTATTTTCAATATTTTCAATATTTTCTCTTAATGTTTTCAAGGCTAGTAATTGGCAGTTAGCCTAGTAGTAATTCAAGAATCCTTTTGATCTTCCGAGAGTCCCAAGTGCGAAAACAAATACTATTTATTTGGTTTAAGTAAATACATTAAAATACAGTGACCCCTCGCTAGTTTAAACCTGCTCAAATTAGAATATTCCACAAATGGAAAACGCCAATCAACAGAATTTTCTCTTTTCTGTTTGCCAAAATATTCGAAGACTTTCAAGAGAAAATAGTTAGAAAGCTTAAGGCTTTCAGCAAATAGAATTCTCGATTAGTAGAATAGGGACTAAGGCCAAACATCGATTCCTTCCATATGTTAAAATTAGCATATATTTTTATGTAATATTGTGAAAGAAATGGGCTATATTCTTCTAGAATTCTAAATTCATCTAGAAAGATTCTATGCATGCATCTTCAGTTCGGAAAGTCCTGTTCTAACCTCCCTGAGAATATTGTCTTTGGACACGAAGTTCGGTTCATGGTTGGATTGGAATGGGTTAGTTGGGGTTCGGTTCTGTGGAGCGTCCACTGTAAATTACAATAGATGAATATTTAAATAATCTATTTTGATGTGGATGACAAGGCAGACGGCATACGGCAGACGGCAGACAGCAGACGGCATGCGGCATGCGGCATGCCTCACGCCGCTATATTAAAAGAGTTAATTTTAAATGGCGCTGTGTGGCGAACAACAAAAAACAAGAAGGGAACAACAATAAAAAACGACAACAATTTTCAGGTGTGTTGGCCATCCATCCATCCATCCATCTACCAGCCCACACCTGGCCCGAATTGGGCACGAGCACTTCTAGGGCGGTACTTTTTTTCTAAATCTTTCAATTTCAATTTCAATTTGTTGGGTGGGTGGCGATGGCTGGCTGGCAATTAATGTTGGCAGCTACCTAACTGACAGACTGACTGATAAAACCAGTAGCTGCCACTAAAAACTAAAAACTGAAAACATATGGTCAATAAAACACTTAGACTACAGACTATACTAAATAATGTATACTATATACTAACAAACATCTGCACAACACATCATTTCAAGTTTTCAAGTGCTTTGGTCGACTAAACTTCACACAAAAAACAAAAAAAAACAGCAAGTAAGTAATGCTCTACTTGAGAGTACTCCACACTAGCAAATACCCTGCACAGATCTCCGACTGAATAAAATAATTGTTCTAGATTCTTCTCTGGAAATAAATAATAGCTGTGAGCAATAAGTCTGCAAACTGATTCGAACCCGATTATCAGTCTATTTGACCAGGTTAGCGCGGTTCAAGAAGAAACAATCGAGGGTCCATGTTCTAGGGGAGGTGTGTTTTGTAGGATCCATTTAAGATCGGGCAACCAATGAGTCAAGAAGCGAACCGGTTCACAGATGTAAGCTAGCGCGGTCAGCCCTTAGAGCCCCTGAGATCAGACAGACAGCCCTTATACCCCGTTTAGAGTGTGGTAAGAGTATCAAAAACAAACGAAAAAAAAAAGAACAAAGATTCGAGAATTCATGTGAGCATTTTCTATAAATATCTGTCAATCGTAACATGGCACGCACTTAATGGTTAATTCTCCTTATCAGTGGGTGATTGAACCGTGAAGTACGTGATAATAAATTCTCGTACTTCTTTTTCGCAACAGCGTGAAACACTGTTATTTTATTATTATTATTATATTATTATTATTGTTAGTTGTGGGTCATTTTACGATGCATTTTCGATAACTATCAGTTTGAGTATTTTTCCTGATAATAATATGACTAAAATGAGTATTTATGCGGGGCTTATGCAGAGTACTCGTACTCGTTCTGGTTGGTACTCGCCGGAGACTCGTGTATTTAAGCATCAATATAACACATAATTAATATAATTGTGACTTGGACGTTGGCGTTGCATGAGATCACAAAATAACAAGCAGAGCCCTCCATGCACCACGAGGAGGCATGTGACATGTGGCAGGAGGCAGCAGCCAGCAAGCAGCAAGCGGCAGGCAGCAGGCAGCATCCACAACAGCAGCAGAGCTCTATTAAAAATACATACAAAATACATGATTTTCGACTGGCAAGGAAGCAGACAGCACAAGTTTGGACCAGCTACAGACCAGATCTGGGCCCAGAATCTGAATCTCAGCCAGACGCAGACAAAGTCAATAAGTTGGTTATACCCATTAAAAATTACCAGGGGTATCTTAGAGAGAGTTTGTCAATTTGGAGTGCAGTTCCCTAGGCACTATGGATGGCTTCTTATACTCAATTCCAAATGGAGAAATATGTTCCTTGTTTGCTGTTCATTTCATAAAGATTGGTCAAGGAATACCCTGCTTAAGCTGTAATCCTTGCGAACCAGTTCGGGTTTGGATCCGAACCTGAGCTAAACCTGTTTTTTGATCAAATCAACTTGCAGCGTGTCTGATTAAAGAGTATCTATCAGTCGAGCTTTCTCAACCAATTGCTGCTGGGTGTTGCCGGTTGTTGTTGTTCGGTTGTTGTTGTCGGTTGTTGTTGTTGTTGTCGCCTGACGGTGGCAGAGTGCCGGGTGCAGTCGCCGAATGCAGTTGTCGTGATTGTTGTCTCAGATTGCATGTGGAATGCAAAGACCAGGAGCCAATTTGTTATTGTTGTTGCTTGTGGTTGTTGGTTTTTGTGTGTTGCTGGTTGTTTCTTGTTGTTGGTTGTTGTTGTTGTTGGTTGTTGTTGCCCGCTGGCTGCTACCGTTGCAGCCGCCTCTGCGTGTTGCTGCTGCTGCTGCTGTTTTTTTTATACCCCTTTTCATACTCTTCCGGTGTGAGCACTGCGATTTTAGCTTTGTATTTGATCATAGGAATATTTAAATGATCTTAGAAAATCATTTAAGTATCTTTTATCTTTTGTCTAGATATATTTTATATGTTTTTACTTGGAAATTTGCTTGTTTCTTATGCATCTTGAGAGGAATATTATGAAATAATATCAGAAATAATATTTTCTAGGTGCCAGAAGACTAAATGGATATCTATTGCCTCGTTTCTTACAGGGTATTCAAGCTACGTTTTGAAGTCTATTAATTTTTGCATTATTTTTCGCAGTTTGTTATTAATTTTTGGCTTTTTTCGGTTCGGCGTCCCATTGCCGTCATTTGGCTTCTTCGTCTCCTTCCCTCCAGGCCAGCCAGATCCAGCCAGAGTCAGCCGGAGTACTCGTAATCGTACGCTTTACTGGCAAAACAGTAGCAAGAGGAAGACCAGCAACCAAAACCAAAACGAAAACCTGGACCGAGACCAAGCAGAAGACCGGGCAGGAGACCGGGAAGAAGACCCAGACCCAGACCCAGTCCCAACCCGAGCCAGACAGCCCGTCGCAGACGTTGGATGCTCTGATGTTGATGTTGGCATTTAAGCAGGCGTGTAGTCGCATCTTGTTGATTGTCAAAATTGACAATGAATGCGCCTCGCACACTCGCACACACCCATCACTCATACACTCAGAGAAATATTAGTTACTTTTCTGTAATTGAATTAATCTTCAATTGACAATCGCTCATCTGAGATACCCTGTAGCAGTAGTAGTTATCCAATAGCAGATCCACTAGAACATAATCTACCTCCAGCATTTGTTGTGCATCCATTACAAAATATATGTACTTATTTTCCATTTTGAAAAATATGTTGTACTGGATCTAGATTAAAGCACTCTGTTTCGATCTATATAACATATGAAAGTCCGAATAAAAGTCTAGATTTAAGCACCATATTTCTGAAATTAATATAAAAACTGAAAGCCTTACTCAACTCAGAGGGAGACCTTTTGAATTTTCCATATGATTTTGTAGCTCCGAAAACTGCAAGTTTTATCTGGCTAATTTGAAGAGATTCTCTGGAATCTTCTACAGGTTTTTCTCTGAGTGCAGAGCAGACAAACTGTGGAGACAAGTGCATATATACTCGTAACTCGTATCTCATGTGTCTGCAGTTTGTCTGGAGGCCGTCGCAGACGTTGATGTGCATGTCGATGCCTGCTGCTGCTGCTCCTCTTTCTACTGCTGCTGCTGCTGTTGTCCTTAAGTGATGCATCCAAATATGGACCAGTGCTACTGCTGCTGCTGCTGCTGCCTCTGGGCTGCTGGCAGGTGAATAAGGCACTCGGCAGTCTGCAGTCGGCCCAGACGCCTTGGCTGCTGTCCGGACATGGCCATAGTTTGGCTGCATGCACTCAAAAAAAAAAAAACCAACTACTTTCAATAAAGTATTCTGCTCATATTGTATACTAGATTTTTTTTACAAATTTCCTTTAAAATAATAAAAATTTACTTGAATCCCATAGCTTAACCTCATATTATATATTAAGGATTGCATTTTTGGCAACTTATGCGGCTCAAGGTTTCCCTCATGCAAACTTATCTGTTAGCTTTGAGCTAGATTAAAGAACGTGCGGATCGGACAACTATATTACTATAGCTGCCATAGAGAGGAACAGCTTAAAAGATGGAAGGAAAACTTGTGATGAAACTTGATGAGATTTTCAACTTACAGATGGAAGTGTGTTTCTTTCCTTCAGTTCATAGGATCGGCCTACTATATCTTTTCATATATGCATATAGTTGCCATAGGAGCAATCGCTCATAGTAGCGCCGAAGATAGACTTTTCTCACTAGTTTTTCATGGACTTTTTTCGCTGAGTGTAGCTGCAGTTTCACACTTGCATTTAAAAGGCAAAAATAAGAAAGAAAAGGAGAGAAAAAAAGGAAGAAAAGTTATTTAAATGATATGCACATGCGATTCGCTGTCGTTGTCGTTGTCGTTGCCGAAGTTGTTGCAGAAGTTGTTGGTGTTGTTGCTGTTGCTGTTGTTAGTGTTGTCTGGGGCTGCACTAGCTGTAAACTGAGACACTGTCTGCAATTATGAGCGTCTGGCTGTCTGCCTTTTACAATATTTTTCATTTTATTTTTTTATTTTAATTTATATTTTTTTGTTGCACTTTTAATTATCTGATTTCTAAGCGAGCCACAGCAAGATAGCCATCGCAGCAGTTTAAAATTTCAATTTGGACGGGGCAACAGGCAGCAGGCAGCCAGCAGCCAGCAGCACGCAGCAAGCCTCCAAATTGTCGCCGCTGTTAATTGCCTGCCATGTTGCAAGGATGATGACTAAGCAATGGAATGGGAAGGCTTCTGGCTTGGGGCATGCACCAGCAGAAGGCTCCACTCTGTCTCTCTCTCTCTCGCTCTCGCTCTCTCTACCTCTCTGTGATTCTGACCAGGCCATAAATTAATGCATAATTTGCGTCGCGACGCGTCGCGTTGGTAGTAAAAGTGAAAAACAATTCTTATTTTCTGACGAACCTCTGCTCTCAACTTGTCTATTGAATGGGGCACCTGTTGCACTGCGCTGCACTCTGTTGCAACGGACAAGTGCAACAGACTGTGGGACAGACGCAGACAGTGGCCAATGGACACAACTATGGGAGAAATCGAGTATTTATTTAAAGCATGCCTCGCGTATAAGGCAATCAAATAAATGAAGTTGCAACTGCCTCGAAGGCCTTAAATGGTCCAAAAATATCCCCAAGACATTCTCCAATCGCTACGTGCATAACGATTGCATCTCTTCACCTTCCCCTTTCCCTTCCCCCTATATTCAGCTCCTTCCTGTGATTGTCTGTCTCTTTGGCTCCTGTCTCCATTTTTTCTACACTCAAATAAAAAATGTATGCTTCTTCTCTGTTTATTCAAAATATCCTTGTGGAAATTCTATCAGATTTAGGTGAAATATCTTAGAAAAAGGAGAACAAAGTATTCAATCTTCGGCATGCCACAGATATCCTTTCTTTACTAGTTCAATTTCTTTCAGTGTACTTATAAATAAAAAAGCGTCTATAGGTTTTGGGTTGTTGTCTGCTGCTGCTGATTATTTATAGGGCAGTCGGCGCGTGCCGGCATGCAGTTAACCATTTATATATATGTATATATTATATATATATATATATATATTTAGGTATATATATGTATATATGAGTGTGTGTGTATGTACATACAAGGAACAATGCGTCCACGTGGCAGTGAATTAATTCATTGCCAGAGAGCTGAAGACTGCTGCTTGCTAAATGAATGAAATATCTTTTATGGCAATAAAGCTCCTTCTTCTGCTGACTATGCTAATATGACAGACTCGGCTCAGAGATGACAACCGAGCTGGAAAAGCCCCACAATTTTAAATAAATCAAACTATCTGAAGAGAAAATATATTCACTAAATGTTTTCATATGAATTTAGGCTAATTATGATATGGATTGATGCAAATTCACAGTGGAATACTTTGACTGCTGTCGCAGCACCACAGGGTGCACAGGGTAATAGAAATAATTTGTATGGCATACTTTTAGGCAGTTTATTTATTTATTCGGAGTAAAAAATAATCCCTTGAGCTACAAGAATGTCCTCTTGTTTACGCCGATCTTTCAATTTCAATAGCAGTGAAAACTTCTGTTTTAATCAAATTCCAGTTTCAGCTTCATATATTTTTTGACGTTTGCAGCTTCAATACTCAGGCTAAAAAATAAAGTAGTTTAGTTTTTATTTTACACGTACAAAATGTGTAATCATCCGTGCAGATACGAACCAGCCAGCTGCCCGCAATGGCCACCTTGGGAGGATCGGCCGTTCACTTCGCTGCTGCTCTACTGTTGGCAGCGGGAGTACGATACTCGTCCTTATACCAACTTTCGGTTTAGTCGCTTGGACTTTGAGGAGCGGATGCATCGCAATTATCACTGCATTCGTGACTTTCGCACCATTGTCAAGTTTCTGCTGCAGCGGAATGACTTATTATTCATTTCCATTTCAAGCGTTGGGATTAGCAGTTGGGATGCGCGTTTGCTGCAGGAATTTGCCTTCTCCCTGCTGAACGTGCCCCGAATGGAACTTAGGCTGATGCGGCTGCCATATGAATTCTATGTCATGTTGCGTCTCAATGCCAGCAAAATGAAGATACGCGAACTGAGTCTGGAGGGTAAGGGAACTGATTTGGTATTCCAATGTCTTCATGAGACGAGTCTGTTTGTCTGTCCGTCCGTCTATCTGTTTCTATGCTGATATTAAAGTCTCCTCTTAATAGTTTCCTTCTATACTCTTCTGTTGCAGGAACCGAACTCTCCGAGAGAGATGCGGAAATGCTGCGTGAGTTTCTGCTGGTGAATCAAACTCTGCATACGCTGAACGTGTCCAGCTGCAATTTGAGTCAATATAATTTTGCGACTGTGGCTGATGGGGTCCACAAGTCGAGTAGTATGAGAAATTTCTGTGCAAATCGTTTGGTGGGTCTACACTTAAGTCTGGACACTGAGAAGATTGTTTCGATTGTGGGTTCGCTGCTGATGCAGAACAAATTGGTGGAGCTGACAATGCAACAGTGCGAATTTATTGCCCAGGATATGGAGATTATAGCCGAATATTTAAGCCTAAAAGATTGTTCACTCCGCAAATTGAATTTGGCCTACAATTTGATAGCGTCCGATGGAGCTTTGTTTCTCATCCGTGCCATAGCACAGGGTGGCAAGCTGGAGCAGCTGGATTTGAGCAGCAATGAGATTGGTTCCCATGGCGGTAAATGGATTGCTCACTATTTCAGCTCCTGTCTCATGCTGCAGCATTTATACCTAAATGATAATCAAATCGGTGTAGAGGCAGTTAACCTAATATTATCCACCCTAAAGAAACCCTGCCGCCTGAAGCGCCTAAAACTGTATGGCAACAACTTTAATATTCGCACCGCTTTGATCCTGCGGCGCCTGCTCGATTCTCAGGTCCTTTTTCAAAAGGAAATCGATATTAGCTACACCTACGATGAGGTACTTCAGAATTATCGTATTGTTCCCTGGCGTTAAGAAAATGCCACGTTTTTATTTTCTTTTCTATTGTTTACATCCCTATGTGATCCTTGAATAAATAAATCTCTATAGTGCTTAGTCCGTTCGAACGGTTACTCTCAGCTGCAGCGCCATCTAGCCAAAGCTTTTGGCAACAACAGCAAAACACGTGCAAAGCAGGGCTTTTGCTGCTCTCAGCGCCTGCTCTCTCTCTCTCTTTCTCTTCTCTCGAATTGCTGTTGTTGTTGTCATTTTGTTGGTATGAATGAAAATGCAACAGGGTTGCCAGACTGTTGGCAATACAAGTTTTAGGATTACAGTTATGCATAGTCTTCAAAAATGCATCTGAGCGAATTCCTCGAAATCCTTGGAGAGCTATTTAGAAGAGGAGTGGGCCTTGATTTAGATAATCTCGTAACCTTAGATGAGTTTCGAATAAAAACCCTTAACCTGGGAGCAGGAACGGCATTAACCTGAACCAAAATTGAAAACTAAACGGGGTTCGAGCCCGCGAACCGGAGCTGTGGAATAATTTTTGTTGATTTGTTGCGTAGCGTTTAACACTCTGGCAACTCTCTCATTTTTGTTTCCGGCTTCTTAGTGTGTGTGTGTGTGTGTGGGTGTGCATTATTGTTGCCGATTTCAAAGTCAAATAACAACAAAAACAACAAGAAAACACGAGGAATGCGCAGCAAACAGCTGCGAAACTTCAACCCAGCGAGGACAACAACAACCACAACGACAACAGAAGCATCGGGAGCCGACAGGACAACGAAGAGGAGAGCCAAGAGGAGGTGGAGGAGGGGGAGGACGAAGCATACGAAGGACGAAGCCAACGTGAACGTTATCCTTGTTGAGAGTTTCGCAATATATTTTTATTGCAGCAGTCTCATCGAAAGCGTCGAAGCAACTAAATCGCATCGAAGCACCTCAAAAAAAACGGGTCCAATAAATCCGAAAGTAAAGCAACTGCATAAGGAAAAATCAAAAAAGAAAAACTAAAAAATAACAAAAACAAAAAAAACATCTTCAAAAATATAAATAAAACATAGAAAGCATTCTGCACTTGAACTAAATATTAAATCAAAAATATATTTATTATTATATAAAGAATCTGTGATTTGTTGTTGTCGTTGTTGTGCAAGCAAATCCTTTGAACTGTGCGGCAATCGAACGGGAAAGGATGAGAAAGGATAAAATCTTGAGAGGAGCAACTTGAGAAATCAACTGAAATTATTCGATTTTTCACATATATTTTGTATTTAATTTTCAGTTAAATAAATTAAAAGAAAGGATATCAATATTTCTAGTTTAGTATTTTTGAGTAACCTTTAATTTGGGTAAATAATTTAATTGAATTAATCTTCCCGCTGTCAATTTTTAGAATTTTAATTTTATTCAAGCTCTACGCAGGGAAAGAATATTAATATTAGATCAAATATACTTAAAAGAAAACTCACAAAGAGGAAATATTCCAGTCAGAAAGGGTATTTAATCTTCGGTGTGTCGAAGCTGTGTGTCATTCCTTAGGAGATCACTTTGAAACACTTGAGGAGTATTTTCATTATAATTCTTATTCGAGTTGCAAAGAGTATTCAACTTAATTTAAATAAAGAAATAAATATATTTCATATTTAATATTTAATATTTAATATTTAATTTATAAATTTTGATTATATTTAATAAATTTCTTCAGTTCTTTGCGTAGAATTTAATTTAGTTGCCTTTGCATTTTACTAGCATTTTCCAGGCAGCTGTTTAGATGAGTTTCAAAGGAACTTTGACAAAACACTGAAATTGAATTGAGGCAACCACCCACCTAAACTGAACTTAAGCTAAACTTAAACTAAACTAAACTGAACTTAAAACGAAAACTGAAACTGAAGCAGAAACAGGAGCAGAAGCTGTTAAAACTTTGGCTATAACTTGGCCAGCAGATACGGCAGAAAGAGACAGGCTCAAGCAAAATGAACGACAGTCGACGAAATACGGCCACGGAATTCAGTTACATACTGCAACGGCAGGTGAGTTCTATGCGGTTCCTTGCCACATGTGCTGCCACACGGTGTGGCATGGGTAGTGTATTATAGACTCGGCTACATAGAGAGAGAGAGAGAGAGAGTTAAACCACTTTTTGCTCAGCCACTCACAACTAATTGCATGCATTTTGGTGCTTTATTAGGTTGCAAGCTGGTTGCAACATTTCTTTGTTGCAACTTAATTGCAGCAAGTGCACTCATTAACTTGCCACAAACAGCTGCAGATACACTCAGAGAAAAGATCCTATTAGAAGAGTCTTCACATATTGACAAAGCTCTGCCAAAGCTTCTCTTTAAATCATAAAAAGATTTTCTCATTAGTTGGCTTTGCCATTTTATTTGGACTTAATTGAATATTAAATAAATATTAATTAGAATTTAGAAAACCTTTTTTCTCTGAGTGTAGAGCCAAAACTAATTGCAACCACACAGAATCAAGCCAAGTGCATAATTTGTGCTCCGAAATCGGCAAAAGCACAATTTACAGGAATTCGCTGCTTATACCATCTTTTAGTTGGTCAATTTGTTGGCTGTTACCTTGAAAATCAATTTACCTTTCAGCCATTTTCCCATTTTCCCATTTTCCCACAACTTATTTAGTCAAGCATACCCTTTGGTCTTTCCACATGGCGTATGCGTAATGCTAATAACGTTCAATGAATTCACAATGATTGCTTTTCATTTAAAACTGATTATCTGCCTTTATTTTAAATGAATTTCAATCAATTTGAATTCGAATTTGTTTGCCTGAAAACCCCCAAAAATATGTTTCCATTTTCACCCATTTTCAGCCATTCTGCCAGGCCATTTATCATAGAGA
This sequence comes from Drosophila repletoides, assembly GCA_018150835.1. Classification (NCBI taxonomy): domain Eukaryota; kingdom Metazoa; phylum Arthropoda; class Insecta; order Diptera; family Drosophilidae; genus Drosophila; species Drosophila repletoides. Next base: position 1,128,225 of record JAECWQ010000089.1, read on the forward strand.
TAAATCATTATTTATTTATGCATTTTATGTATTTATTCTCTGTTCACAGCATGCGACAGAGAATGCATTTATAGTAACTGTTATGCATTGTAAATCAATCAATTTTCTGGCTTTTTCGGCAGCACAAAAGTCACGCGGCTCACGACTAAAATATATCGTTATTGTATATATTATATATTTATTTATTTCTATTTTTTGAATAACAAATTTTCGCATTTTCTTCTTTTATTTTCTATGCATATATTCCATTCTGCAAACTACAAATCAAATTTTATAATGTTGAGCTTCTTTTCTTCTCTGTATCTATCAGTTTCGAAGGATTGTTAAGCAACTCAAAGGATTATTAAGAATATATTTCGAATTCATTTGCATTTTATGTTATCCTTTTAAAGCTTTTTGCTTTTGCTTGCAGCATCTCATCTCTTGGGTTGCCCCATCACGCGGTCATCTCGAATTTGCATATGAATTTGCTGAGAAACAAATTGCGATGAAAGCCTTTCGATTTATTCATGCACTTAGCGAAAAATCATTGAGAATTCTGCAATTCAATTAAATCAATCAACGAATCTCTAATTTAGCGTTTTTTAGTTTCACTTGTTTTCTATTTTTAAAACCTTTCAAACCCGAACTCCTCTGAAACGCTTCAGTTCGAGAATATTGGTTCTTTTGAACCGAACCTACACAGTAGCCCATCACTCCGAGCTGAATCGGAACTTCTCGTTTTTATATCCAATTGGTATTTATAGGAAAATATCTCGAACTTGAACTCTGATTGGAGCAGTCTGCGAACCAAACCCATAGTATTGCACCAGATTAAAACACCCGAACCGAATCTCTACCAAAACTTCAGAACTTTCCATGGCTTCTTAAAACAACTTTAGTTCAATTTCGTATGTTTTTTTCTAAGTGCAAGTTGGGTATTCATAATTTATGGGGATATAAAGCTATTGACGTAGCGATAATCCCTTAAGCTTGTTTGCGGTTAGCTGACAGAAATTCATTAGTTTCTTCTGTTGCAAGTGGCAAGTGGCGAGTGGTAAAAGGAAAGTGGCAAATAAACAATCTCTGCTTCTGGAAATTGGGCTTGCGTGTGGGCTTCAATCGAGCAGACTGTTAAATCATGAATGAAATCAATTTGTTTCGTTTCCTTGATGGAGCAACTGCAAATTACACACGCTTGGGGCATTAAGACAATGACACATTGGAATTCCTCCTTTGCTCCTTTCTTCCCTCTCTCCCTTTCTCCCTTTCTCTCAGTCTCCCCCAACACAAAAATAGAGCGAGCTAATATTATTTTGATTGAGTGATAACTCAATAGGTTTTCCATAGTCTGCACAATGTGGCCAAAGGCAAATTAATAAATCACATGCAAGACACAGACACAGACACACACTCACACGCACATTTACACTCAGAAAAAAAAGGACAATTCAAATTAAATTAAGTATAAAACTATCAGAAATAGTCACATATTTATTTATAGTAGTTTTTCTTGCGTTGCTTCTGGAAGGAGTATTACTTTATGTAGTTTTTGCAATAGATATTTCTCTGAGTGTAGCACTGTTGTATTTCTTATGATTAATGAACAATGGATGTGTGTGTGTGCGTGTGTGTGTGTGTGTGTGTGAGAGAGAGCCACAAAACTTAGGTAGAGTCCTGATGAAAGTTGAGTTATTTATTGTGTTTACTGTGACCTTTGCCTGCTACTGGCAATTTATCTGTTTGTCTGTAGGGAAACAAAGGCAAAACTACTCCGAAGGAGACTGCAGGCTAAGAACAACTCGAATGTTGTCTTAAAAATTTAATTAAGCCTGGCAAATAAAGAACTAAATAAATAATTCAATATATTTTTACAGTGCTTGCTCGCTTCCGTTGTTGGGTTTTTTGTTGAACTTCCACTCAACAAAAAGGTTATTTTTTATAATAAATATTTGACTTAAAAAAGTAGTTTTCATTCAATTAAAAATTGCAGTTTTAATTCCCATTTAGCGAATGAACACTGTATAAATAATCGTAAGATCTTAGCGTTGCGCCCTTGGGATTCCCAGCTGCTGCTGGTGCTGCTGCTGCTTCTTCTACTGCTGCTTTTGCTGCAAGTTGATAATAAAATCGATAAGCCGCGCGTCTTAGCCTTTAATTACACAACAGAACAGAGCCGAACAGAACGGAACAGAACTCGAGAGAAGAGAAGGAAAGAGAACTGTCGGGGGGGAACATGGCGCATATCCTCGCGTACCGAGAATATTTTCAGGATTTATGACGCCTGCTGCACATACTGATGAGTTTCCTTTCCTCCCCCCCTCCGACTCGTGCTCCTCCTCTTCATTTTTCTATGCAGCAGCATGTGGTATGTGGCATTGCTGGCGTCCTGCTTAATCGCCGCTTAATATGCATAGCATGTGGCTTATGGCAATGGGAAGGCGAGCAAAGAAAAGGAAAGGGTGTGACCTTAAGGCAGTCCTTCCACTTGTCAGCCATCCCATCCCAACCAGCCATCCCATAGCAGCCGCAGGAAAGTCCTAGCAAAGCGTTGCCATTGTTTAAATATCAAATAAAAATGTCAGCGGCACTTGCAGCACATTGTTGAGGCAACTTTCTACCTATTCTCCCCCTGGCCTTACGCCTTACAGTCCTCTAACCCTGTCCCCGTCCCCTAACCCCAACCCAACCCCATTCCCTATCTTTTTCGAGTTCTGCGATAAGAGAAATCAATGTCGTCTGCGGCAACTTTGTGCAAGCAGCCGCAGGAAGCACTTGGAGAAAATCCAGAGAATTCTTTATGAAAGATATTACAAAATTCATGGAATTTTCTATTTTCTATTTTGATTGCTGCCACTTGGTTCAAAGAATGTTGTAAATTCAACCTTTATTCACGAATAAATTAAATGAAATGAATAAATGCAATTGAAGCTAGCTCTTTTTCTCTAAGTGCAGCAATGCGAGTGCAACGCTTCTGGGGGCGCCACGTTCAGAGGCGCAAATATTGACAAACCTGTTTCGCATACAACTTGCGACTTTCAGTTCAGTTCCAGTTGGAGTAGAGTGGGGCAAGTAGTACTTAAATACATCCTGTTTTGGCCATACGAGTCCACACTTAAACCTAGAGGGAAATGTTATTAAGTATACGCAATGTATGCCAAAGAGTCGCACAAAGGCAGCAGCGCCTTCAAGCCAAGCGAACTGCTATTAAAATCGACTTAATTCAATTGAAGCCCATTGAAACAGTCACGTCATTGTTGGCGATTCAATTCAACAGCCGCCAGAAAGCCATTTAAATAATATAAATCAATCTGCAATTGAAAACCGACTCTGTTTCGGTTTAAAACCGGGCTCGAACCAGCACGACTCAAAGCCGTTCTGGAGACATTTGTCCAGGCTAATTTCTAATGGATGTAATGGAAATACAGTCACGTATTAATTCTACAAAAATTGGTCTAATTGAATTGGCCAATGGAACAGACACGTAATTGTTTAAAATCAAATTCAACAAGAAACCAATTTAAACAATTTGAAGGCTAGCAAGTTGGCAGGCGACAGGCGGCAGGCGCCCAGTGTCGACATCATCGTCCTTTCGTTTCTTTTTCGTCCTTTTTCCTGACACTGACAGTGACTAAGTGGATGTGTGTCAAGGGGCTCTCTGTGTGGGCGTCTCCTCTGAACTGAATAGCACCAAAACTAGAACCAGAACCAGAACCAAAACCAGAAACAGAGCTCACAGCCGGATTCAAATCAAATTGTGAGAGTCTAAGTGCCAGTTATATAATGCATCCAGTGCATAACTGTTGCACCTACTCCAAGCCAAAGAAAATGGACTGTACAAACAGAGATCTATCTGGATTTGTCCTCAGTGATTGATTTATTCGAATAGCACAGCCCAAAGAAGAACCTAAGACAGAACTGAGCATTCGTTTTCATTTATGACGTAGAGAACTAAAAATAATATTCAGAATTCAAGATTTTCTAATCGAAAGATGAATTTTAAAGCATTTTTTCAAAGGTTCTAGTGGAAATGGGAAAATTAGAGATAGTTGTGTTCAACTTAAAGGTAAAGTCGTCTAAAATCGACTTAAAGATGGTGTTTTGCGTGTATTAAACAGCTGCTGGGCAAAAAGATTTAAGCCATTATCTGAGCCATGCGAGCCATAAAAATCTCAAGCCGCACATAAAAAATGGGCTGCTAAGGTGCGTTAAGTCTTCTCCCCCCGCCTCCCTGCCGCTTCTTCCGCCTGCCACACCTCTTGCCTCCTCTCTGGGGATGGCTTTGGCTGCTTTAAATGGTTTCGATTTCACCGTTCATGCCGATTTTATGCCTCCTGTGATGGATTCAACTCGTGTGTTTTCGTGTGTGTGTTTTGCTGTGGCAAAACAATAAAAACAAACGCGCTTTGGGGCAACTCTGAAGCGCGATGTCTGTCCTGCTGTTCTTCTCACTGTCCCCTCCCCGTCCCTGTCCCTGTCCCGTGTCTCCTGTGACGCGTGACCCCCCTTAACCTTCCCTTAACCCCGTGTTGTTGGCCTGTTTTTGTTTGTGTATCTCGGCAACTGACGGCAACGCTAAACAAAAACAACAGCAAAAACAACAAGCAAAGTGAGGGGGAAAAGCCGCGATTCTACATAAAATTCAATAGAAATTAATACTAGACCAGGAGATACCCTATAAAGAATAGAATAGTTTTTAAATATATCAAACAATTAGGAAAAAATAACGTGAGATTTTCCTATAGAAATCTGTGAAAGATCTTTCTGGTTCTTTTGTGTTTTACTTTACTTTTCATTGGAAAAAAATAAAGCCTACTTTTAAGAGCCTCTAAAAATGAACAGTAGAATATGCCTTAGTCGATTATACCTGTTGCGACAAGTGCAGGGTAGAAAAAACACGTGTTCAATATATTTATTTGGCATGCGAAATAAATTGGCATGTATTTTTTTATACTTTTTGTAGCTGTTACTTGGTATGCAATGCATATTTTTATAGCATACTTTTTTTATAGCCCGCTCCGCAAATAAATCGCACTTGGCAAAACAGAACCATTTTGCGGAAAATGCAGTCAAAACTGAACTCAATTAAATAGCTATTTTTTGTGATTTTCTTTCCCATTTCTCCCCATTTTCCATTTTCCCGTTTCCAATCGATGCTGCGACTCTTCGATTCTACTTTCAGGGCAGCGATGTGTCCGCCGTTGAGGCTTATGCATTCGACGACTTCAACAATTTAATGAAGGTAATATTTGACCCACATTTTTCCCGTAGCAAAATGCAAATCGAAATGTCTGCATTCATTCCTATTCCCATTCCTATTCGTTCTCCTATTCGTATTCGTATTCACATTCACATTCATTAAATTCCGAGTACATGACATACACTCACAAACAGCAGGCAGGGGGCAGGGAGGGGAGGAGGATGAAAATGTTTGTGGCATTGGCCAAAAACCTTCTCGCAACTGTGCGAAAATTGCTTTTGGCTTCTCTGTGGCATCAAAGAATTTTCTTATTTAAAAATATGTATTTTCCGCTTTTCCGCCCTGTGCCCTCTTTGCTGTGTGAGCTGTGTGCTGTGTGCGCCTCTTTCTTGTTATTAAATTTCATTTCAATTTCACTTTATTAAAAATTTCCTCTTCCTTTCAGTAGTTGCCTGATGAAAAATGAACTCGAATTTACTTTCCCATTTTATCCCCTGTTTTGAACATAAAATTTGACTTAATTTAAACAAATTGAACTGAGATTTAGCTGTCAACTTTAATAGGGAGAATACCCTAATAATTAAAAGTCAAAGCTCGAGACAAAACTATTGGACCCTCTGCAAGGGTATAAATATAGAAAACAATCAAATTTATTTACTCAACTTTCACTTTTAATTTTTCCATTTTTCCATTTTGCTTTAGAAATAAATGCATAATAAATGACGAAAATTTTATATTCCAGAGAAGAGAGAATTTCAAACGAATTCCATGAGAATTACAGAAATTCCACAGAACTTTTGTTCAGAACATTTTCATTATTTGACAAACTTTGCAGAAATTTCATTTCATTTCATTTTTTTTGGCTAGCTCACGACAATGAGAACGAAAACTTGTGTAATTTGATATGATTTGATGCATGACCATGCAGAGTAAGAATTCTGGCTATATATATATGTGAATATGTATACCCTACCCTATTTATATAGTGTATATATGCAGGGCTCTGTGTGTGAGTGGGCATTGTTTCCATTGAGGCAAACACTGAAAGTGTTGGCATTGCCATTAGGCCCCAAAAATCAAGAGCCAAAAAAAAACAAAAGTTCCACAACGAAGGTCCTGAAAAAACTAGTAAGAATATAGAGAGATCGACTAGCAAATACTCTGCACTCAGCTTTATAATACAGACATAATATTATATAAAAGAATTTATTAGTGAAGATTTCTGGGCAGCATCTTTAGCTTACAAAACATCCTCAATATTTTTATGCCAGGTCAGTTTCTACCCGAAACTAATAAATTTTGCATAAATTTAATATACTCTTTCTTTTTGGCCATTGTCAATGGTTACCCCGAAAACCCTGAGCCAAAAGTAGCTGAATTGTTTGCCCAACTAATGGCAACTGGGCCAACGAGTCCGAGGAAACTAAGAAAAAACCAAGGAAAATCAGGCGAAAGGCAGCAGGCAAATTGGTGAAAGCATTAAAAGCACTTGCAATGCTTTTCTTAACAATATGGCCAAAACAAACTTCCAATTTGGCCCAGACAGAGAGAGAGAGGGGGGGAAAGAGACACAAAAGCAACATAGAAAAGTAGCGCAGTAATTTATGCACTTTATTTGAATTAGAAAAAGAACTTTTAGTAAAAGCAAAAATAACTTATTAATTGCAATAAAAAGAGAAGCTAAAATCTAATTAAATTCAACAATTTCCGTGAATCCAAAAGCCAACACAAAGGAAGTGTAAAAAGAGAAAAAAGGGGCGGAAAAGGGGGCGGGTGAAGGGAAACCAACTCAGACGAAGAAGGTCAGCAAAAGTTTTGTTTGTTTTCTTTTCGTTAGAGAGAAGGGCAGGGTATTTGGGGGCTGCCTTTATTTCTTGTTTGTTTATCTGCATGTGCAACAACAACAACAACAACAAAAAGAACTAAAAGAGCAAGGGAAAGGGAGAGGGAAAGAGGGAGAGGAAGAAGAACAAATGTCGACACGGTTATGTCAATAATAACGGTACGAAAAGCGCAGTTTCCTCTGTGCTCGACATTTGCCATGCGCATAATTGCGGTCTGACATTTTCGGTTAGCGCATGTTAATTGCAGTCCTTCCCCCAACCCTTTCGTTTTGACCATTCCCCCTTCGTCCTTCTCACAGCTGTCATGTTTTTTCTTTTTGACCCTTCCTTAAATTGTGTGTTGAATTAGCGCCTAAACGTTTTTCCACAAATTAAAATGTTGCGACCTTACACGTTGTTTGTATACCCTTTAAAAGAGCTTTAAAAGCTATCATCACATTCTGAACAAATAGGTCTATCTATATAGATTTCTATAAATTACTAGCCAATCTTACCCAGACTTTAAGACTATTCCCCATACAGCTTTTGCATCTCGTCTTTGTAATTCTTTCAAAGTTTGGTGGAGTTATCCAAAATCCCATCAAAAGAAACATGTATTGCTGCTTGAGCTGAGCCTTGATCAGTCAGGAAGACAGAAGATTTATAAATCTGGAGAGTAGTTTTATAGAAAATCGCAAGAGTATATCGATTTTCATTGTACAGAAAATAGCGCGTTTTTTTTTTGGGTTTTTTCTCGTTTATTTTCCCTGAAGGCGCCTAATTTCATTAGATAAACAAACTTTGCTTTTTTTATCACTCTTCTTTGTAGGCATTACTCTACGTGTGTGTGTGTGTTGGTGTATTTTGGGTGTGTGTGGGGGTGTTTATTGTATTGTGTGTGCTTCAATGAGCAGTTACACCTGTCCTTTGCTATCTCCTCTCTACTCTCTCCTCTCTTAGATCTGTGCTCTGTCCCGTTGAGCTTCTCTGGGAGCAAACATGAATATTATTAATTAAAATCGTGCAATGCATGAAAAGGTTTGTTTGCTTCCTATCTGAAACCATTGGATTGCCTCCTGTTTATACCTCTGTGTGTGTGTGTGCCTGTGTGTGAGTGTATTTGTGTTTGTGTTTGCCTTGGACAATGTTTGCCTTTTATTAGAAACGTGCACCTAGCCCCACTGTCCCTTGCCTTCCATCCCCTCCCCGTTTCATACTCCTTCCTAGAGTGGTTGTAAATGCCAGCCAATGCTCGAACATTTTTCTCGGATTTAATATCCTACACTTTTTTGTTGGATAGTAAAAATAAGAGGCGTGGCACACACCACACTCAGAGAAATATGTTTAATCTATTATATTTTGGGTAATTTTCTCACATGCTTTATTCTGAGCTTACTTTGAGCTTTCCTTAACTTAGTTCAATCGTTTTCCAAAAATATTTTCTACCCTTTGCTGTGTCTTACGCTTCTTAGAATCTCCTAAGGACTCCTCCGAAAACAGACAGACAGTTGACTTCACGGGGTATTTTATAGTCGAGCCAGCCTGAAGCGGCTGGCATGACGCTTATTTGTAATACTATTTTTTTCGTTACCTTTTTGCGCTTCACACGCTTTAGCTCAATTGAGTTTCGACCTGTGCTGGGCTGACGCTTAATTTTTGTATTTTTCCTATTTTTTTTTCTTTCTACCTTATTTTTGCATGTCCTTTTCCCTCTTTGGTAAATTAATTGGATTGCGCGCTTTAATTGCCTGACAGGGAGGAAGGCCCGCTACGAAATTATTTATGGTATTTTCCATGACAATATTTATAGGGTTTTCCAGCTTTAAGTTTTCACTCGCATTTCGCATTTGAAGCGGAAACCTGAATAAATTCCATATTTACATAAGTTTACAGTTCACCCAATCCGGACAGGACAATAAATGTGGAAAACCCCTCGGGAGTGGAAATATATATTAAATATGAATAAGCACGCATAATTATTATGAGTATTGTGGAATTTATTTGTCGTCCTCGCTTTCATCGCCTTATCGGGATGCTGCTGCTTCTCCTACCCTTTTTGTCCCTTTTTTATGGCCGAAAGCATTTAAGGTTGCTTCTTTGGGACCAGTTAAAAATAAATATTATTTCTTTGAATAAATAAAGCGAGTATTACTCGTATTTGAAAGCCCCCAAGCCCAATGAAGCAGCAGCAACATCTGTCATACATTTTATGTGCTGCCTTTTCACAACTCAACTTAAACGATAAGTGGAAACGCTTTAAAAATACTCTATATACATTTTCGGACATGTTAAACATGTCGCTGGTTTAGTCAGCAGGCTAATTGCAGCTAATAAAACCAGGCTAAAGAGACAGCAATCAGACCGCTGATAAATTAGTCACTTTAATGCTCATGTGTAGGGCAGGCAGCAGCAAGAAGAGCTGCTATAGCCGACTAGGAGATACCTTTTAAACAGGAAACCAGCCTAATATACTTTTGACACAAGGATAAATTGGCCACCTAATACAGCCACTTGTTAAACATTTTCAATAAGTGCAGGGTATAAAAAAAGGTACAAGGATGCCGTTTAGATTTGACAAATAGAAATACAAGCGGCCCTGACAGATTAACGACCCAACAAGTTTCCATTTTCTGCCCAGTTTTTGCTTCCCTTTTTTCCTGTTCTTTTCTTTCCATTTCTTTTTTCATACGATGCCGCAATTTGTTTGAAAGGAAGGACACTTTGTAATTTTATTTTGTTTGTAGTCTGAAGTCCTTGTTGGCCTTGATAGCCTCCGCATCCTTGGCATTGGTACTTGACTCTCATCTCCTCTCTTGACTCCTCTTTGAGCCTTTTGTTTCTGTGTGCCATTGAGAGAGTCTGGTAAACACTCTTCAATATAGTTTGTCTTTGGGTCTTCTGCTTCTCGCTTGCTACAAGGACCATAATTAGCCATTTGCTTTGATACTCAATGGTATTTTTAATGGCACTTTGCCACGTGCCACATGCCCCCTTTACCGCTCTCCTGCTCCTCCTCCGCCTAAAGTATGCAGCGAAGAACGAACTTTTACCACCTGTCGCCACTTAATTGAATTGAAAACTCAACTCGCACGTAATTTGCTTTTCGAAATTTTCATTAACCAACGCCAAGCCCCAACACCTGTACACACTCACCTCTTCTCCTTCTTCTTCAGCACACATTTGCCACAGCTTCAGCTACACTCAGAAAAAATACGTATGCCTATGCTATAAAACAGCTAAGAGTTGGCTGCCCCTTTGCTAGTGGAATTCAAAGCGAATTAAAATATTAAATATATCCGGTTCGAGCGTGGAGCCCTCTACACTGGTTCGGTTCGGTGATTTATGGGTCGTTTAAATCGAACATGAAACGAGCCTACAAACTATCCCATCCCTCCTCAAACCCACGCCCGATGTGGACCTCTTTTTCGATTTTCAAATCAATTTATCACAGATTAATCTGAGTTTTTGCTGACTATTCTTTGCCAGACCAATTTTCGGCTCTTCTCTTCTTTGGTTCACTTCTTTTCTTTAAGTGTATGTTTTTAAAGTAGCTCTGTCCAAATATTTGCTTTTGGTTTTCCTCGTAACTTGAGAGAAGCTAAAGTCAACGCAGTGTGTGGAAGTTTGTTTCTGTTTCTGTTTCAGTTGCTGTTTCTGGTTTCTGTTAGACTGGGCTGACTGTTGACTGTTTGCTATTTGCTGTTTCCACTATTTCCACCGTTTTCTACTTTTTTCCACTGTTTTTCAGAGTTTTCCACTGTTTCCCAGTGTTTGTTTACGCCCCAAGTTAGTTGAGTTAAAAGGGAAAAACTTGTTTAATTGCAGGCAGCTGCTAAAAGTTTTTACTCCTACTTGCAGTGCAGTAAATGCTTCAACTGCTGCCAACAACTGCCAGCTAACTTGGCTTACGGCTTACTCTTTTTGGCCTTGTTTCGTGATGTGGCGTTTTATTTGGCTTTATGCGTAAGCCCTTCATATAAACTTGTCTTTTATTACAACATTTTTGAGAGGGGTTTTTAGGGGCGAGGCCCACTCGCGTTTGTCATAAAACTGACAGAAGAACAAGAACAAATGGCATTTCACAAACCTTTAATACCCTTTCCCATACGCTGCTACTAAGATAGCTCAATTTGAGTCAACCTACTCAAATATTTCTCAAACTTAATAAACTATTAGAAAATTGTATTATTTATTATTTAATTAACATATTCTCTGCTAAATTCATGTCAAATTCAAAGCATCCGATGCGTAAGGGTATCTAAAACACAAACACTTTTCACACAGCCACAATTTACGATTTTACGATAAGGTATACGCTGCGTATACGTAAAATACCTGCCACATTGCGTATACGCAACGTTGTCTCGTACGTCTCCCTGGTGTGGGGGAAAGTGGAAAGGAAACAGTTTGCTTTTGATGTAAAGAGGCACTCGAGGCAATTTTGCGCTCTTATCCCAATCAACGTGCAATAATAGACCCAACCGAACCGACGAACGGACGCACAGACAAAGGAAGACACTCCCATAGACATACACTCAGAGAAAATAGCAGCAACAAACTTTAAATTAAATTAATGGAAAAACGTTCTTAAACCTTGTCGAAACTCGCCTTTTCTGCCTGAATAGACATAGAGTCAAACAAACACACTTTCTTGTCAGATCAACGTTGGGGCAATGGGGAATTTCATAATTCCTAAATTCATCGAAGATATTGAATCTCTTTGTTTCATATTGTTACTAATAAAAGTCAAGCTAATATTCTTCGAGTGTACACGAACAACAATTACTGTACAGCCTTTGTTTTTGCTGTTTCTAGAACGACCATCAGACACATCAGCAACAGGGCCAACAGCAGCAGCAGCAACAACAGCAGCAACATCAACGCCAGCAGCAATCATCGCAGCAGCAGCAACAGCAACAGCAGGGAGGAAATGTGATGTCCGGCGGTGGGGATAACACGTTGTCCTCATTACCACAAGCATCGTTCAACTATATCAACTCGATCGTAGGCAGCGGCGTCATTGGCATACCCTACGCCCTTCATCGTGCTGGCTTCGGCCTGGGCCTGGCCCTGCTCATTCTTGTAGCCTACATAACCGACTATTCTCTCATACTAATGGTGGGTATCTATGGATGGAGGATGGGGCGGGGGAGGGTCAAAGCTCGCCCCGTTTTTAAATTGAAAATGTTGCCCGGTCGGAAACGGAAATTGGATGCGTGTCTCTCGGACGCTTTAAAATGTTATCACAGCAAAAACTGCGCACAGCGAGCTGGGTGCCAGTGGCGTAGGAAGCCAGCAGAACTTTTTAAAAGGGAAAATATTTTTATACCATTTATTAAATTCGTCGAATTACAGCTGATATTCTGGCAGAAGAAGAGTAGATTAAAGAAAGAAAACTCGAAAGGAAAGGCCAACCAGCAGACTGCATTAGGAAATTATGGTTATATTTATTTATTTAGTCCGATTGATTTCCCTTTCCATGCGCCACTGGTCGACGTTTCATGCATTTCCGCTGCAAACAAACAAAATTAATGCATTAGCATAATTAATGTGCGGTCCAAAGAGAGAAAAGAGAGAGGAGAAAGAGCAATTCCTGCTAACAAGGCTCGTTTGATTTTCAGGTTAGATGCGGTCACATTTGCGGCAGATTCAGCTATCCGGGAATTATGGAGGCAGCCTATGGAAAATACGGCTATTATCTGCTCTCCCTACTGCAGTTTATGTATCCCTTTCTGGGTGAGTACCAAAAACTAATCGCAAAATCCCATCAAAAACTTGTTTTTATGCTCTGTACTTATTGCCAATTGCTAATAGCAGGGTATATTTATTGGTAGAGCCACACTTGTTTGAATGCCTCACAGCATTGTAGAACTGGTTACTGAGTATCTTCAAGTCGGGCAGCTTTTAATTGTTTACTAACTATTTCCTATTCTGCCCTTTTAGCCATGATATCGTACAATGTGGTTGTTGGCGATACTTTATCCAAGGTTCTGGTACGTTTCTTTCCCTCTTGGGGCGATTCGATGGGCGCCGTTCGACTGGGAGTTGTCTTTTTTGTAACTGTGGGCGTGGTTGTGCCCCTCTGCCTATATAAGAACGTCTCCCGTCTCGCCCGAGCCAGTTTCATTAGCCTGGCGTGCGTCGTCTTCATATTGTTTGCCGTCATTCTGAAGCTCATGTCGGGCGATTATAAAGTGTGAGTATACATACAAAAACACATAGTATATATCTACACGCAATGCGAGTATTTTCATATATATATATATATATAAGCTTAGTTTTATCACGACTTTAGACAAAGTTTTCACACGCTTTTCCCACCAATAATCCCCAAAAACTGCCAAAACACTAGCGGAAAGTTTGCTTTAACTACGAATTTTCCGAATTTAAACGCCAGCAAAGAGAATTTTTGGTAGCTGAAATATTTAAATAAGCCTTAAAGTAAACTAGGCTTAGTACAAAATTGTTCGTTGGGTTCTAATTTTTAAATAGAATATCACTTAAATTAGTTAAGCAGACTACTTTTATTTATAGGTTCAGCTATATTTAAAATTTCATCTGGGTAATTTAATTAGCACACAAAATTATGCTCTATAAAATTGCAAATTAACTTTAAAGAAATAAGCTGAAAGAATTCCCTAGCTGAGTAAGCTCAACTCTCAGTTCTTCCTTCATCATTCTCCACTTCTCATTTGAGGTGTTTGTTCCGGCTGAGCACCTCGACTCGTCTCAGTCCGGCAGTCTGGTCGTCTGGCCGTCTGGGCGACTTTTTAGCTTGGGGTAATTTATAAAAATTACTAAAAATTCGAGTATATAAAAAGTATTTTCTTAAGTGGCAACGCTGTCTAATAACGCGTACAGATTTATTTGCATTTTAATTACAATTTGTGTGCGCTGGGGCAACAAATTTATGAGCGGCCCCTTGGCGCACACCTCCAACAGAAAGGTACAGTACAGCAGTATTTTATTTTTGCTCCTTGTTTGTTCCTTTTTTTGAGGTTGAGTCCTGGTCGCTTTAGTGCTAAGTGGCGCTTTAGTACCTTTAAATCTGTGGCAACTTGCCCCACCAACATCAACACCAACACCAACTGAGGGGAGTAAGGCGGCATTGAACTGTGGGGCAAGCTCATAAAATGTAGTGTGCCACTTGTTTGGCTTTTATGGCTTTTCATTAGTTTTTTTCATTCGCCTGCTCTGGCAACAGACTCTCTGCAACATTCGCTGTTGCATGCCACACAGCTTCAAGCCACTGGCAACTTTGAATATGCACCAAAATCAGGGGAGACTGCGACTACAGAGGGAAGTGGGTAAGGACTGGGACGAGGGCGAGGGCAAATCGTTAGCTCTGTTGCCAATGGTTGCCATTGCCACACAGTGGTCTAAGAGTCAATTTTATTCGGGTAAGCCCCAAAGAAAGCGTTAAGCAATTAATTCTGAATTATTTAGTTATAGTTTCCGATAGACAGTTTTCTATAGAGAACACCCACTGCCGAATGTCCATATTTTTCAATTCAACGTTGAATTATTTTATATATTTATTAGAAAATGTAGCTTATGTGGCCACAGTGCAAGGGGCAGCCTGCACTTGACTGAGAACAGACTGCCCCTCCTTACAAAAAATTTCCCCTTTATTTCTTCCTCCTTGAAAGCAGAGCGTATTTCATGGTCAACGGGTACTCGAGCTCTGTGGAGAGACCGCCCGTCCGTCCGTCCGCCCACGCTGTGTGTGTTGTTGGTGGGCATAAAATTTAAATAAATTTCCAATTTGTGTTCTCAGTTCTTTTATCTCCCGCCTTAAGCATCCACACCTCAGCTTTGGTTTCTTTTGTGTATTTATTTTCCTTCTTTTTTATACATTTCTCAAGCTGCACACAGAAAACACCCACGAAATGTTAATTTGGTGTTAACTTTCTGTAATTTATTTATTCTTTTATCCTCCCTTTTTCCTGCCTGTTGCAGCACGGATACGGCCGAGTCCTGGCGCTTTGCGAACTCAGATCTAATACCCGCCACAGGCATCATGGTGTTTGGTGAGTAGCTAAACAACTGCCACATAATACTCTTACATACACTGTGAAAAATAGGGTAGACTTCAACAAATTTCAACAACCTTTCAGTACACAAATCAGCACTTCAGTTGCTTATAAGAATAACCGACTATTATACGTATTTGAACACAAATTTGAATAGCATTTTTCTGTGTATTTGAGCTGCTGAGCTTGAAGGATAACACAGTGCATAATTGAGGATAAACGCAGGATTTAAATCTAGCCAACAGCTTAGCAGATTCTAAAAAATAAAACCCACATTATTTTGCAGCTTTTATGTGTCATCACAACACTTTTCTCGTCTATCAATCGATGCGCGAGGCGACCCTGGAACGCTGGGAGAAGGTCACACATATCTCCATTGGTTTTGCCTGGACTGTTGCGGCTCTCTTTGGGATTGCGGGCTATTCTACCTTTCGCGCCCTCTCTCAAGGTAAAAAGTAAAAACTGGACTAATTGACAATTTCAGCAGCATTTAATTTAATTTCTTTCCACTGGCAAGGATTCGTTTTTGGTTTTCCTCTACCAGATGATTTCTTTTTGAAATGCTTTTGAATAAGTCGTATTTTTAATAGAAAAATATCCCTAGAGACACTGGATACTCTACCTATATACTCTATTAATGATGAGCATTATGCTTATACTCATTTTTCTCTTTATTTTCAGGGGATTTGCTTGAGAACTATTGTTGGGATGATGACTTGATGAATTTCTCGCGTGTGCTCTTCTCTGTATCCATATTGCTGACGTTTCCCATCGAGTGCTTCGTTTCACGAGAGGTATGCTAAGTAAAAACTACCCTGTACTAGGAGCTAGCATCAAAGTAGAAGATCTATCTGCATATGCGCATTTACAGGGTATTTCAGCAGTCCCCCTGTAGCCTTGATAGCTACGAATAGTTGCTGTAATTTTAGCACTTTATTTTGCCAGCTGTCATTTCGCTGGCTGGCGCGTTGCTGCAACATTTATTTGAGTCATGCCACACAGTTTGCACTCTCATTTATTTTATTTGTGCTACAATTTCTCTTCCTTTTTCCTCGCCCTTTTGCTGCAGATTGTGCGGGCGTTGGTGCATCGGTTTGTGCTGAAGGAACCCATCAGTGAATTTACCCAGGACAAGGATCCCAGCCTGGAGAAGGGCGCCGAAATCGATGAGTATTCGAAAGCGATTACCTTGGCAATTGTGTTCAGCGCCTTCATAATATCCCCCATGACCGACTGCCTGGGCTCTGTGCTGGAACTGAATGTGGGTTCATTTTCCAACTTTTTCCCATTTTTATTTTCACTCTGATTACCCCAACGTAGTGGCGTGTTTTCCTGGGGTGGCTTAAACCCTCTTCTAACTACGCCACTGAAACTCCCACACACTACTCATTTACACAAAAAAAGGAAGAGAAATAAGCTAAAGTTCGCTTTTGGTAATTTCATGTAAATTTCTAAAAATTTCCTAACAACTTTAGGGTCTACTGGCAGCTATACCCTTGGCTTATATACTGCCCGGCCTGGCCTACATACAAATGGAACCCCATGCGCTATTCAGCCGAGAGAAGCTGCCCGCCCTGGGACTAGTTGTGTTTGGAGCCCTGGTTACCATATTGGGAGCTGCGGTTTTGCTGCCCGGTCTAATGGGCGGTGATTGCCGTTCGGATATTGTAATGGGATATTGCCGTCAAGAGTTCCAAAATGCCACCACTGCTCAGGTGGTCTTGAATTGAGCGTAAACCCAGGTGGAATAGGTAGGAACAGGTGGCATAGGAGCAGCAGCAGTCAAGCCAAAAGTCATTAGCCAAGTCATCATGGAGTTGGCAATACATTTGCATTAAAGCGGAGGCAACAAATTGAGGATTGGAGAGGAGGAATCTATGGATTTAGTTTTCTTTTTACTGCTGGGGTATTTAAGACTTTGGCTTGCCAAAGAAACCTTTCATTTTCAAATAGATTCTTTGCTATTTAACGCATCGCAACTTCATTAAAAAATTGATTATATTCGGCATAGGGGAATATATAATATATACCTGTACCTGAGTATCTATGTATCTGAGTATCTGAGTATCTGATGTTCAAAAATGTATCTCAACCCGTGTGTGGTAGTAGGAAAATAGTGAAAATTGTATAATTATGTGTGTGTGAATTGTAGGCAAGTGATACGAGCTATTTGAAACCTGAATCTCAGTACAAAGCAGAAAACCCAAACAAACAAAAAGCAAAAACCATCAGAAAATATCGACTCTATTTACATTATTTATTTGAATTTAATTAAAGTGTAGCTGGATGGTTTGTAGGAGAAATCGTAGTGCAAGTTCCTGGATCTTTATAGCAGTTGGTAAACAAAATGCATGAAAAATTTGTCGAATAGTTGTTATTGTAATTACAGTAGTAGTATTAGTGTAGTCTGAACATATTTGGGCACCAATATACAAAAAGAAAGATGCAGAAAATAATCAAATAATGCACTTGGCAAGTGTATGAAAAGTATTCGTATTATATCAAAAAAATAAGGCCAAGGCTGCAAATCGAACGCCGAAGCGAACCTCAGTTGGAAATCTAAAAGGTTCCATTGAAAAATACCAAAGAAAAACAATATTATTAAATTGAACTAAGGTTCGAACCAAAGGAACCTACAGTTCTGGAACTAATTTAACCAAATTTGCAATATTGTACACGGTTTGCAGCCTTGGAGAACATAAGCTATCAGGTGTATTCCGGTTTGCATTTAAGCCCGAGTTTCATAAAAAAAAATATAGTCTACTTTGAGGAGCATAGTTCTTGGGGAATCCTAAGAATGGGCTCCACATTTCTCAGTGAAATTGAGTCTTAGGTGTAAGCCGGAATAGGCTTGTTTCGCTATATATAGATATAGATTTATATAAATAAATGTATTGTGTATGGAACCGTTATCGAATTGAATCAAATCATATTTAAACGTTTTATATATATGTATACAAATATGTGTAGGAAATTGCTTCAGCTCCAAGAAAAGAATGTGACTAAGCTTTTAAACATGATCAAAAGACACACACACAAGAATACACACAGACATTCATCGAATTATATATACATATATACAGACTTGTTTCGGGTGGATTCCATTCAAAGAACCGCAAAAAAGCATAGCCTACTTTTAGGATTGTCTAAAAATAAGTCGAAGCTCGAAACAAATCTGATGGAAACAAAAGAAAACCAAAGAAAAACAACAACAACAACAGTTTTAAGTTGTTTGATAAATGGCACTGATTATATTTTGCATACTTATATATATATATATACAGACATATATATACACTATTTATTATATATATTATATTTTTGTAAGTACTTTCAGTTCTTATTCGATATAATGCACGATATTATTATGTAAATACATATGGTATTGTATGTAATTTTTGATATATGATTAAAGAATTTTATACCACATTTATGGAACATACTGTACTCTACTCTACTCAACTCTACACGAAAAACGCTCACTCTCTCCTACTTCTCCTTCTAACTGGTTTATGGGAACCAAAAGTGTTTTTGTTTGCTCTTTTACCCTACAAAAAAACTAATCAAAAACCCAAATACTCTATCCTAAGAGCTTAAAGCAAAAACAAGAACAAGAACAACTACTACAAAAAACATACAACAACATATCATAATGCAACTCGAATAATGGCCAAAAAGGAACACAAGGACATACCCAAGGGCTTTTCTATGATACTTTTTACAACAACAACAACAACAAAAACAACAACAACAAAAGCTTTTAGACCACTACAAAAATATACACACACTTGTATATACACTATATTCTATATAGGGCTGGTCTGTGCAATATAAATCAGAACAAACCAAAAACTAATCGTATTCAAATATCTTTATATATATAAAAAGAGAAAAGGAAGAAGCTGCGAGCAGACCAGTTAAATTCTTGGATTGTTGTTGATCTTAACAAGTATAAAAAAATAAAAAAATGTATTAAATTATTTAGCATCGATGTACGAGGCGTAGTATTTGTTGCATATTATAGAGTATATATATACATATATTATTTATATACATACAAGTTTAATCCAACAAAATTTCACTCAAACTAGTATATATACATATGTCTAAACATAAAACAAAATTATGATAATAAAAATGTATTTTAGAAATATGCAATAAAACAAACAACTGCGGTTTTTCCATGCCCCCCTTGCCTTATCAGCGCCTTACGAGTATTTCTCGTATCACTCCAAATACTTTTGCCTACCACAAACTTTGCTTATCTGTTGAAATGCTCTCATAAAGGGTATCTATTTTACTAATAGTTAATACCCTTAAAAGGAGGCATCTTTGGGAGAGTAATACTTCAAGGGTAATATATCAAGGGTCAACTTTCCTATTAGAGTTTGTTTTGTCTATGCAAAGGGTATTTATTATTGTTTGCTTATCAATTCTACATTTATTATCTTCTCGCTTTTTTAATTGTGAACAAACCACAGAGCCTATCTTAGTTCCCAGCGAGTAGTCTTAGTTCCAGGCTTGTGGTTTCTAATAGCAATATTTCGACTTGGGGGGGACTATAAAAAGGGCCGCCTGGGACTGTAATGAGCACAGTTCTAATTGCAGAGGTTCAGAAGAAGCAACTGCAACTGCTTTAAAATCCTTCTCCAGTTAAATTAATTGAATTTCTAACTTTAAAATGGCCGAAACAAAGAACCTTCTTTTGCTGTTCGAGCACCCAACAGAGCCAGTTTTCATGGATAAGGGCAAAAAGGTCACCGTGTTCGATGTGCCTGATAACTACTTGACGGATCGCTATCGCCCCATTAGCAATGAGGTGCAGAGCCGTGTGGGAGAGAAGGTAGAGCAGCGTATTCCAGTGCGAGAGATCTCTATACCCGATCTACGTATACCCATGTCCTTGGGCCGGGAGGAACAGTTCTCTCTTTTTATACCCAAGCATCGTCGCATTGCGGGTCGTCTGATTGATATCTTTATGAATATGCGCAGCGTAGATGACCTACAGAGTGTGGCTGTCTATGCTAGGGATCGAGTTAATCCTGTCATGTTCAACTATGCCCTGTCTGTGGCCCTGCTGCATCGTCCTGATACGCAAGGCTTGGATCTACCCTCCTTTGCTCAGACCTTCCCAGATCGCTTTGTGGACTCTCAGGTGTTCCGTGAGCTGCGTGAGGAATCCTTTGTTGTGCAACCCGGTTCCAGGATGCCCATTGTTATTCCACGTGATTACACGGCTTCAGACTTGGAGCCAGAACATCGCCTCTGGTATTTCCGTGAGGACTTGGGCATCAATCTGCATCATTGGCATTGGCATTTGGTTTATCCCTTCGAGGCCTCTGACCGCGCCATTGTGAACAAGGATCGTCGCGGAGAACTCTTCTACTATATGCACGAACAGATCATGGCTCGCTATAACATGGAACGCTTCAGTAATAATCTGGCTCGCGTGCAGCCCTTTAACAATCTGCGGGAACCCATTGCCGAGGGTTATTTCCCTAAGATGGACTCCCTGGTTGCCAGTCGCGCCTGGCCCCCACGCTTCGACAATACCCGCCTGGGGGATTTGAATCGCGAACAGGATCAAATAAATGTGGAAGTAGCTGATCTGGAACGCTGGAGGGACCGCATCTTTGAGGCCATTCATCAAGGATTCGTTATGGATGTGAGTAATATTTGAAAGTTTCCGCTTTACGGCTATATATCTTCAATATCTTCTGCAGGAGCGTGGACAACAAGTTCAACTGGATGAAGCCACTGGCATTGATACTCTGGGTAATATTCTCGAATCCTCCATTTTGTCGCCAAATCGGACTCTGGTAAGTTTCAACTACAAACTGGGAGAATCAAGGGAATTATTGATAATTTTATTCAAATATTATTTATTTCATTTTTGATCAATAGTATGGAGATCTGCACAATTTCGGGCACGTTTTCATCTCGTACGCCCACGATACGAACAACAAGCACTTGGAATCCTTTGGCGTAATTGGAGACTCCTCGACGGCGATGAGGGATCCCGCCTTCTACAGATGGCACGCCTATATTGATCGCATTTTCCAGGAGCACAAGACCCGCCTACCCGCCTATACGGATACCCAGTTGAACTATTCTGGCATATCAATTACTGGCGTTCAAGTGGCCGCCAATGGAGGCCAGCCTAATGTTTTGACTACCTTCTGGCAGCAGTCGGATATGGATTTATCTCGTGGTTTTGATTTCACGCCACGTGGCAATGTTTTTGCCCGCTTCACCCATTTGACCCATCTGCCCTTCACCTATACAATCAGTGTGAATAACGACGGAGGAGCCCAAAGATTTGGTTATGTTCGTATCTTCATAGCTCCCAAGAATGATGAGCGTGGTCAGCCCATGCTGATAAGGGAACAGCGTCTGATGATGGTGGAACTGGACAAATTTGTTGTATCACTGAATCCCGGTCCCAATACCATTCGCCGTCGCTCCACAGAGTCCAGTGTGACCATACCCTTTGAGCGCACCTTCCGCAACCTGGACGCAAATCGTCCTGCTGCTGGCACCGCCGAGGAGCTTGAATTTAATTTCTGCGGCTGTGGCTGGCCCAATCACATGCTCATCCCCAAGGGTCTGCCCGAGGGTCTGCGCTGCGATCTATTTGTCATGGTATCCAATTATGAAAACGATAGGGTGAGTTTCATATAAAACTTTGAAGAGAAAATAGCTAGAAATTCGACTCTCCTCTACAGATTGATCAAGAACTGGTGGGACGTTGCAGTGATGCGGCTAGCTACTGCGGTGTTCGGGATCGTCGTTACCCAGATCGTCAATCCATGGGTTATCCCTTCGATCGTCTGCCCCGCACCGGAGCTGATCGTCTGGTCAATTTCCTGACCCCCAACATGAGCATTGTGGATGTAAATATACGCCACGATAATCGTGTGGCCAATCGACAGGCCTAAAGATAGCTCCAGGCCTAGAAGGCCATTCCCAGTTACAATCCCAGAATTGACGACGACCTTCGCTTGATGATACTGCACATGGCATACACTTTATAAGTACTTTATTTTTATAGATATACGCGTAATATTGCATTTTTATTGAGCATTTAATAATAAACGCATCATGGCATTTAAAAAGAAAACAATTCCAATATAAAATAGCACAACTTTTGTATTCTATTATACTCTGTATAAATCTCTGGCCTTAGACGAGTTTCACTTGATCATTGATTGCGCTTATCAGCGCTGAGCCGTGTGCTATTGATAGATCAAGCCTAGGCGCTTTCTCTCTTCTCTTCTCTTCGCTTCTCTCTTCACTCTTACTCAACGGTTTGCCCCTTATAATTGAGCTGCAGCCTGCCAGAGCGATTCAGTCTAAGATGAGCTGCCGTTTGCTGCGAAACAGAAAGTAAAACTCGCTGAAAAAACTGCTGAATTAATCCTCTAAAAATCTAGCAGGAAACATGCGCAATTTGTGCCAATCTCTGCGGCTGCTGCTAGTGCTGCTGATAGCAGTCTTTGGCGTAAGCATACCCTAAATATAATAATTATACTCTATTTATTGACCTAACGCAATTGGCTGACCCAACACAGAGAGAAAAAGTCTATCTTTTTCCTACAAAAATCTTAAATTAAAATTAAAATTAATCCGCATTTTAATTTTCTCTTATAGTATGCGACTGCTGCTTCCAAGTCCAGCTCCACCTATGATCAACAGGTCAAGACGTTTATAGATCTCTCCAGCGAACGATATTACAAGCTGTACAATCAGATCGCCTCAGAGACCTATTCAGCTAACGATGAAGAAGATTTTGAAGCGCTCTTCTCAAAGCTGACCAATGTGAAGAGAATTGCCGATGAACTAGTGGGAATATCCCGAGAAGCTAGTGGTTTTGATCAGAGTAAAATCCACAATCCAGAGTTGAAGTTGGCCCTACAGGAACTACGCACTGTGGGGGATTTATTTGTCCTTGGCGAGGAATACTTTTCCTCTGTGCAAATGAATCTGGCTTCTCTGCAAAAGATGTCTACGGATAAGGATATAGACCCCTATTTGGGTGGTGCTAAAATGCCCAATGAGGATGATAGTCCATTGGCCTATTATCCGGATATACAGAAGATAGTACAACGTAGCGCGGATGTGGATGAGCTGAAGTATTATTGGGAAACGTGGCGAGATAAGAATCAGATTTGGGCATCTGTTAATTTCTATACGATAATACAGTCTTATCAAAAGGCAGCTAAAATACTGGAAATACCGGTACACCAATTGTGGTACCGCTATGATAGTCAGGAGATGCTACAGCAAATGGAACAGGCTATGACAGAATTAAGGCCCGCCTATAAGGAGCTACATGCCTTTGTACGCCAGGAACTGTTTAAGAAATACGGCGGAGATGTGGTTAATCCGAATGGACCCATTCCAGACCATTTATTCCAGCAGGTTCTAGAACAAGCCTGGGAACAAGGTAGCATTATTGAATCGTATTTCCCACGCAGGGATCTACCTCAATACGATGACTTTGTGCAACAGCTCAGCGCAAAGGCTTTAATTAATGAATCGGAAAGCTTCTATACTTCCCTAGGATTCCAGCCTCTCAGTTCTGAATTCCATAAAAATCAGCTAAAAGAACCCAACGAGGACAGACCCGAGGACGACTGTCGTCCCGCTCTCTTCGATCTGACACCCCATGTTTATATGATGTACTGCGAAAAGGTCAGTTTCAGGAAATTAATGCAATACCACGGTCACATGGCTAGGGTCTACTATGCCGAGCAAAAGAAGGAGCTGCCCTCATATTACTTCAAGGCCTACAATCTCGAATATCCTGTGGGTGAGGCCGTCGTACTCTCCGCCTCTTCGCCCACCCATCTAACAGGACGTGGCTTGGCCAAGGGAGTGCAATTCACTGAAAAAGCCTTGCTCAATCGACTCTTTCGCATGGTGAGTTCTACGCAAAAAATGCATTTTCTAGCCATATTCGAATGGAATATTGAAATGATTATGCCCGTTTTCTGCTACCCTTCCAGAGCATCCATACCATATTGAATATTCCGCTTTACTATGTGCACACGAAAGTAATGCACGATCTTTTGAATGGAACCGTCGACATGGATACGGTGAACAAGCATTACTGGAAACTTTTGGAGGAACACGCAGGCATTGAGCCGCCCACAGATCGTACTGAGGGCGCCATTGATTTCCCCTATAAATTCTATGTGAATATCGAGCAGAATCATCAGACCAAGTGAGTTCAATATAAACTAAAAATTGTCATTAATATCTGGATAATTCTTTTTTTTAATTTTTGCAGAAAATTCATTTCTGAAATTCTGGGCTATCAGTTCTACAGGGCGCTCTGCCAGAAGAGCAATCATCACGGTCTGTTGCACAATTGCGATTTCTATGGCAATTTTGCTGTAGGCAACAGCTTAAAGTAAGTATTTTATTTACTTTCTTTAAGTTTATCTAAAGAATTATGCTTGTATATTTAGATCTATGATGTCTTTGGGCTCCACAAAACCCTGGAAGGAGGTGGTAGCCAAAATTTTACCCATAAATACAGGGCTAAGTAGTTTGGCTCTATTGGAATACTATCAGCCCATTGTCGATTGGCTAAAGAGCCATAATAAAGAGACCAAAGTTAAGATTGGTTGGAATGCAACAAGCAAAAGTACGTATAACATGCAATATATCTATGCATATTTTATATAAATATATTTTCCTTCTTTTACAGAAATTGTTTAACTTGGCAATATTTCTAATATTCTTTTTCATACAATTTTATAAATCAAAATAATCTTTTAATAAATATTTTCAAAAAGTAACTGCCGTTCTTCTAAGACAGTTTTACAACACTGTTTGCATAAGAATTGAACCACTGGACTAGTTCAGAACTAGTTCAACGGGAACTAGTAATGCGTTAAGCAGCTGTCTCGCTTGCTCTTTTTGCGACACAATGGACAATGCGCAATAGAAGCTAAACAGGCGAGCGAGCGAGACAAATAGAAATGCGTGGAATTATGGCGGCAAAAATTCAAATTTGAATTTGGGGAAAAAGAAAAAACAATGGGAAAAATTGTTAATAAAGAAAGCAGCTGTCAAAAATTAAATTTGAATAATATCACAAAGATTGCAAGTTCGGAAAAATTATTTTAATGCGGATAATTTAAAATAATATTCTTTTTTATCAATGATTATTCCCTGAGTAGCCTTGGATTGGTCAAGAATCTCGTATAACCTAACCTAGTTTATTTAGTCTGCCGCGAGAGAGACTGGAACTGTAATTGCTTCAAATTAGAAATGATTATATATTTATTTCGGATATATTAGACTTACTCGTCTATTTCCCAATGGGTCGTCAGTCAGCCGGATAATCTGTTCCGGCTGTGGGCAGCGCAGCTTTCGATGCACTTTAAATTTTCTTTCCGATTCGACCACAAACAAAATGAGTGTCTATTGGCGAGGGGGCGTGGCAGTGTAGAGGCAGAGTCAGGGGTCGAGAGTTGTGGGGAAGTTGTAACCTCGAAGTTGAACAGAGCCCTCGGAAAAGTGTCGCAATGCTTATTCGTAGCTGTCACAGTTGAAGCTCAGCGAAGCGCAGCTTTAACAGAGTTGTGTCTTGTGCATTCCCCGCTTGATTGCATCCATCCAACATCCAAAACTACCTCTAAAATCCACCTTCAACATCCAAAACTCCCCTCCCAAAACCTCCTCTTTGCATGGGCAACATGACATGCAACATTTTTGTATCTTTGAATGCAACATTCCAAAGAGTTTGCCGTGTGTAAGGCAGATGAGGCAGCTGGAGCCTCTCTGTTGCTGCAGCCAGGTGCTCAGTCAAGAGGGGAGGAGTTTCAGGGGTCCAAATTCGACTCAAAAATAATATCTTCTAGTGCTCCCTGAATAAAATTATGATGAATAATCATATAAATAAGGTTCACAGACATTTCAGCCCCGTCAAATAATTTCTGCCTACGCCATAGGCTTTTGTTGTCGTCATTCATCGAGCCGGACTTGGCTTGACGCTTCACTTGCTCCAC
This sequence comes from Drosophila repletoides, assembly GCA_018150835.1. Taxonomy (NCBI): domain Eukaryota; kingdom Metazoa; phylum Arthropoda; class Insecta; order Diptera; family Drosophilidae; genus Drosophila; species Drosophila repletoides. Next base: position 1,154,281 of record JAECWQ010000089.1, read on the forward strand.
TGTCCACTGAGCCTACGGCAAGAGGTCAGCGATTCTTTTGCAGAAGAAGAGCAAGGGGTATCCGACGCATCGGTCATTAACTGAACAAATTGTGAGGTAATTCCAATTTGCAGCCATGCGCAAGGTCGCTTGCTTATATGCCTCGATGCAGCCCGAAGATTTGCTCGAAGTAAAGTTCAGTATATTTATATACTCTACAGAAACATTTTTTTATATATATATATAGGTATATATAAATGTATAGAGTGAAAGATTTAAATAATCTGTGGGCGAACTGAATGCTCCTTCACTCCATTGCATTTGGGATTGTCTTAAGCTTTTTGTGCACTTGAAAAAATATAATGTATTTTTTTTATCGTGTGGACGGCTGAGGTAAATGCATTGCATTGCGTGCTGCATTTGCTTTCCGCCTCCGCCCCCGCTGCTAATTGCCTGAAAATGTTGTCAGGGTGCCTCAGCTGCTGCTTCAGCTGCCCGGAATGAATGGCCGTGAAATTAAATCGTTTCCACTGCAGCAGCAGCAGCAGCAACAACAGCAGCAGCAACAACAGCAGCAGCTGCAACCAATTCCACAAGAGTCCAACTTTGACATGGCACATGGCAGTTGGGGCAACTGTGGGGCAACTGAGGCAATTGAGGAACGAATGCCGCCAGCCGGACGCAAGTTTCAAGCTTGAAGCTTGAGTGAAAGGCACCCACGCCACAGCCACAGCTACGGATACCGCGCAGCTAGAGATGCAAGCGTGTCGTGACACGACTCCTGACTCCTTTAATTTTTAGTCGGTTGAGAAAACTCATTCTCATACTGTTTGAAGGCTGAAAAAGGACAGACCTGAGCTGCAGCTTTGTACCAATCATAGAAAATATGTTTACAAAAATCTTACTTTCATTTTGTATATTATCAATGAATGAATGCCTTCTCCCATCTCTAATCGCTACAGCTAACAAAAATAAAAAGAAGAAAGGAAACCGTCAGCGTCATCGTCATCTTTATTCGGTATGCTGAATTGCCTCTTTATGCAAAAATGCAAAATAAATAAAATAAAGACCGCAAAGGGAAAACAAGCTAAATGAAATTAACATGCGGCTGTCGGCCAATTTGGCTGAACTTTTTTAAATTGCCCCATTGCCCATCAACAAATGCATTAACATTAACCCAAAAATCGCCTTAACTATCTCATATATGTCGCTTCTCTTCTCTCCCCTTCCGTTCCCCTCTCCTCTCTCTTTTCATCTCTTTTCTTTTCTCTTCTTTTATTTTCTTTCTTTTAGGTGTCTCTGCGTGCGAATTTTGTTTACATATTCAAGAGGCGCGTCTTAAGCAAATATTTTCTCATTGGTTTTGCACAAAGGAAACCAAATGAGTCGCCGCATAAGTTAAATAAAGCAAAAATCAGTCTAACAAATAGTTGTAGGCACAGCTAACTTTGAATGGGATTAACATAAATCCATATAAATATATATTATAAATGGAATAAAGGTTGTTTTTCTTCTTAATTCATTCGAAAAAGGTCATAGAAAAGAGTTCAGCTCACCGAAGATTACAGACTAGAAAAAGCAATTAAAGCTTCTTACAGGATATACTATATAATTTATGGGATCGAAGAAGATTCCTTCAATGAATTCGGGACAAGCTTTCAATACCCTTTAAAAAGCTATGAGTTAACTTTGATGGAACGAATATCTCAGACAATGCCAAAAGCTGACTACAAATATTTACGAATATTATTTTGAGGCGTTGCGGCACCCTGAACAAATGGTAAAAACAATTCGTAGCTGACCCCAAAGCAATTAAGAAATTATGTATATTATGACGCGAACTGTGCGATGATGGTAACAAAGCAATAAGCAATAAAAATCCAACAATAACTGGGGGAAGCTCAGCTCTCATCAACAACGCTCGACACTCTCGAGATGAGGATTATGTATACGCACCGCTGGACGTTAGCCAGAAATTGTTTTTATGCTGGCAGATACTTAATAATAACTGCAGGCGCTGCTTTCTGTAGTCTTTTTTTGTTAGCCTTTCTTTTATTATGATTATCAGCAGCAGCAATACACAATGATACAGCATGGCCATAATTACCATTTGTTGCATTTCATTTTTTTTTTTTTTTTTTGGGGAGACTGTCGTGGCTATCGCATTGTGTGTTGATTTGAATACTCTATAGCCATTGAAAACGCGTAAAAAGACCGTATTAACTTGGCCGAAGGCAGGCAACAGGCTAAGAGCAGCAGTTACAAAACGTATACTGAGACAATACTCTGCTCTCTTTCAGCATTTTGTTTATTTTAGTTCTAAAGGGTATCTTCTAGTCGCGTCACCAGTTCTTTTACTTTTTCTTTTATGCTCGTATTAGGCGTGTAAACTATTTCTTTAGAGCCGAGTTGTAAATCTTTCACACTTTGCTTTTGTAAGTGGAAAGCGAACTTTTGGAACTCTTCTTCAGTTTATTATGCAAATCATAGTATTTATTTCTCGTATTTCTCGGCTCAATGTCTTCGCAGCTTCCTGGCCATGGCGAATGGAAAAACAAAAGACTTAAGACACGAACTCGAACGCGAGCGCCCAGCTTGTGGCTCCGGGGTTTATGTAAGCGCGTGCTCGCCTTTAAAATTTGGTAAACGCGAGGGGTCAGAGGCTGAAGCTGAGGCAGAGGCAGAGCCAGAGGAAGAGGTCTTATTTGGATGGCCTGCTGTGTAGGTGGAGAAATTATGTTGACATCATCGCCAAAAATTTTGCCAAGAAGCCAAGCGGCAAAGCCAAGCAAACCACTTGAAGCAACAACAACAACCACAACAAAAGTTGAAGGAAAAAATATCAAAATAAAATTAATTTTACTTTCATTTTCGGCAGCGTTCATTTCGTTTTTTTGCGGTTTAATGAAGTATTTCTTCTTCTTTTTTTGTTTTTTGGCAAAAACCAGCAAAGAAACAAAACAAATCGTCTTCTGTCTATTTTGGGTGTTAGTTATTCAATCTGATTGCATTTTGATTATGTTGCAAGTTTCGTTTAATTTCCACCACAAGCTCAAAAGATTTATGGCAACAAGTCAAGCGGACGCGACATTCACTTGGCCAGGAAATTATCGTCTTTTAAAAGGTATTTTTAGCCAGTTCCGAATTCCACAAGCTTTGCAAAATGTAATCAATTAAATACGCATGTTTTCCTGCTCCGAATTCCACTCGAAATAATCGTAGCAGTTTCGTTTTGTATCTTCAGCAATTTTTTAAGTAATTTTTATTATATTTTAAAACCATTAGAAATCAATTTTATTAATTTTACGGAATGAAGTTTACATTTATATTCCGACAACTTTTTTATACCCTTACAACGATCTGGCATGATCGGACATTTATATCAAAAGTTCCTTTTGTGTTTCTCATGAGAAATGTGAGGGTATGTAGGCTTCGGTGTGCTGAAGATAACCTTTCCCGATTGTTTTAAATAAAATTTAGCTCGAATTTACTTTCCGTTTATACTTCTATTTAAAACGGGAACAGGACTTGGCTAAATGTCTGATTGACTGATTGATGAGGTGAATGGTGAATGATGTTGATGGTGCAATGAGGAAATCTCTTAATGATAATTTGCACTTTAATCATAATAAAAACAGAAGAAAAAATCAACGGCAATTTGATTTGATTCGCCTACTGCACAAAGCGCTGAAAGTCAAAAAGTGCTTGCCATTTGAAATTGCCATTTAATAGGCCAAAAAGCACAACAAGTAAATTTCCTGGCTCGATGCCATGAAAGCAACGCACAGCACAGCTAAATAGTTAAAGCCATTGCGAAAAGCGGGCCAATTTGAATGCCAATTTGTTTGCGCCGCTTATGAAATAAAAAAATTAAATGCGAGTATTTCTGTCAACTATTTGAGATTTTCGTAAGCAGTTTTCTAGGTCAGCTGGGCGAATTACATTAAATAAAATATAAACAAAAAATTACTAAACTTATTTTCAGGCGTCATCTCTTATTTTGACAATAAAATTTTCTTAAATTATAACTCAAACTAAGCTGAAAAGCAGTCAGCTGCAGGCAGCAGCAGTGTAACCCGCCCTCAAGCCGTAGAGGAGCATAAAGCCATTAAATTGTGAAGAGTGGAGTTCGCCCCTCTTTTTAAACGATGTCTCTGCCTAAAGTAATACTTTTTCGTTAAGCAGTGTTGACAACAATCGATTAACAAAAAAAGCTAAAACGTAGCGGAAAATTAAACTAGACTAAAATGCGAGTACTCTAAATTATTTGTATATTTGGGAACAGCTGTAATCTAATGTTTTTTTTTTCCACAAAAATCTTATATCGCTGATTGCTATACAAGTCGAGTTAATATAGATTTATAAAGCTAAATTTTATAGTGATTCATTCTTGACTGTCAAAAGTATTCAAATTTGTAGCTAAAGTTGCCAAAATGCCATCACTGATTGTAAATATTGTTGCAGAGGTTCATAAAGCTCATTTCGCTGAACACTACAAAAAGTAAAACCACCCTCCTCCGGTTACGCATGGCCCCGTTGAATCTGCTGTCTTCAGTCTTCAGTCTACGCTCTTCTCTTCTCTTTCCTCACTCCTCAGTCTGCAGTCTGCATATATTGTATAAGCGCCAGTTCCCCCCACATTCCCCATACATAAATATGTCGCAGTCTCAGTTGTTGCACAGACAATTGTGTAATTAGTAAAAGAAAAAAAAAGTGGCAGACAAAAAGTGTAAAAAATAAAAAGAAAAAAGAAGAAAAATATCTAAATGGCTCTTAAGGTTTTCACAGATTCATTTCTTATACTCGCACATATTTCCATAAGCCCCTCGGCCAACCGGCAGCTCAGCTCTCAGCTCTCTGCTCAGACCACAAAACTGGTTGACACCTTTGCTCTGCCGGCTTCGAAATTGATTTATGACAAGCCTTACAACAGCCAGCTGTCATATATGCGGGCTGCCTTCCTTCATATATTAAATATTTATTTTTTTGGGCCAGCGCATTTTTAAGTATTTTTTACTTTTTTCTTTTATCAAAAATCCACTAATTGCCGCCAGGGCGCAAGTTTCGTGATAAGTTCGGGCAGTGGCACGTGCTTTATACACTGCCAAAAATTTAAACTAATATGCGACCCTAACATTCAAATAAAAGAGACTTAAACTATTATTGAATACTCTGAAATATATATTAAAAACTAGCAAATTTCTAGTGGAGGATTGTCACTAAGTTTTAGATCTGATCTTAATAATTGTTGGCCTCAGAGACAAGACGGAATTGTACAGAGAATAAATTTTAATTTCTTTGAGTGTACAGAGGGATGGCATGGAAAGTTTCCATTGTTCTGCGTTTACATATATATTTCAATACAAATATACATCCGCTTTAAATATCCGGCGATATTTGTCACAATATTTTGTTATTTTTTAGCATTTAATTAATTAATAAACAATTATGAAATTTGTTAAGCGTTGCTAATCTAATTAGAGCGCTTAGAACAAAATATACTCATATATATGTATATATATATATATAGGAGAGAAGTATGCAAATATATATAAAAACAATTCCATGTGCTAATAGATGACAGCGCACAAACAAAAGACTGAAAGCACGAACCTTATATTAATAATAAAATAAGAAAAAAGAACTTTGTTAATTATTATTTATAAGAATCGCTTGAAAAGGCATTTGCTAAGTGGCAACGCGTGAGCTTTCAGAGGTACAGCCAAGCAAACAGTCTAGAAAAACAATTATAAAATGTAAGAATGGCTCGACTAAAAGATACTCCGTAGTGTTTATCTCTTTTTTATCAATTTTTAATGGGTATATAAAATGAAGCGCTTCTCCAAACAGCTGTTTACTTGCAGTAGTAGGGCCTGCAGCAGCTGCGTTTTTGCAGCTTGGTTTCAGCTTACAGCTCAGTCCAGGGGAGGCCAGTTCAGGTAGTTCATTATATCACCTCTGGGTGAAAGTGATGATGGCATTCGCACACTTGCACAGATTCACACAGAGACGCAGAGTTGCAGATACTCACACGTAAATGAAGCATGTGCGAACATTTTCCTGCCTCATCATTTTGGATGCTTAACAGAAACAAACTACTGCTGCGGGCACTACAGCCCAGTGGCGGGTGCAACAAGGGGATTAATTGCTAAAATCCTATCAAAGTTCGTATTCCTAGCTCTTTTGATGCCTCAGATGGAAGTTGACGGAATGAAGTAGCCTTATTCCTCTCAAATTTTTGAAAATAAGTAATCTCCTATTGTACGCCTGTGTCACAGGCGGCAAGCAACGCGAACAGTGGGCACCCTGTTTGACAGACAGACAGATAGACAGCCAGCAAATGTATGCTAATCTGTGAGTGTTTTTTGTGTGTTCGTTGCATTTGCATTTTTTGTAAATATTTGTTGTTGCCATTTATACAATTATCGATTTGTATTTGCCTTCAACGTAAAGCTGTGAAAACTCGGAAAATTGCGGAAAACTTCCTCATTGCACTCTCGAGACTAGAGGCTCTCCAGAGGCTGGAGACTCTATTATGCAGTTGAAGGAGTTGAGGAGAAGCGACACATAATTTAATGCTGGCAAATATGGTTTCATTTTGATTCATTATTTGGGAGAGAGAAATCGACACAACAATTTAAAGCATTTTGACAAATAAAAACGATTCGAACTCCATTCGAAATATGTCAGTCAAATGAATATTTATAATGTATTCATATATTTATAGCAAACAAAAGCAAATGAATGTTTTGCTTTTGCCAGACTGCCGCCAGGCAGGCAGGCAGCAGCTGCTTTTTAAAGAGCTGCAAAAATTGTGCCAGCTAAATAAAGCGAAATTAAGAGCAATTGCTACTCGAGTTTGCGGTTAAAGTTTTTTTTTTCTCCGCTGAGAGTGTATGCAAATATTTGCCCAAGCCCAGACCCAGACCCGGGTCAAAAAAAAAAGCAACAAAAAAAAAAAAATACTTTCCAACTGTCGCGAGCATCCGCCAGCAGCAGCACCCGCGCCAATGCCAAGTCCCAGTCCCAATTTCCACTCACAGATACAGATATAAACAAGAAAGAAAGGCTAAATTACGCATGCCGCACAAGTGGATACCCTTCCAAATGTATAGTACTTTTTACAACACGTTCAAAGCTATCTAATATGAGAATGCTGCGTTCCAGCGCTAGCTTTAGATAGTGAAAAATTGCATCTTTATTTTAGTTGCATATTGGTTGACTAAGCATAATACCCTCTCTGGAAGTGTGTACAAAATAAGAGATACAGCTACAACTTCAGTTGTAGAAACGAGCTGTTTTTGCTCCTTTCACTTTCAATTCGCCAGTGTGCGAAATGAGAGCAAAACGGACTTTAACTCGCCAATAACAAGGGAGATAACAACAACAACAACAGCAACAGCAACAAAATAAAATAAAGCAACAACAACAAACAACTTCAGCAATCAAAATAGAAGAAATCGTTAAAAATTCACTGCGATGATTCATCTGAAGTTGGCGGCAGCGGCGGATGCTGTGGCCGACCGCTTCGACTTCGACTTCAATTTCGTCTTTTATTTATTTTATTTTATTTCAATTTTTATTTTCGTTGATTTTCCAAAGGCCATTTGTGATCATGTGAGCTTTTTTTTTGTGTGTTTTTTGTCAACTAACCGCTTTTTTTTTGGGAGTTTCCCTCGCCCCGTTGGCTGTTGAGATCAAGGCTCCTGCTCCACAGCAGCGCAGCCTTGACGTTGAATCGTTGAGCATTCAGCACAAGTTCGTTGCCTAAGTCTTTCGTTCGCACAAGTTCGTTGCCTAAGTCTTTTGTTTCTTACATTTGGTCAAGTTGAAAGCCGAACTTTTGTTATTGGGGAATACAACTATGCTTCGCACATGGCCTGGTAATTAACCTGTTGAGTATGCGCCTATTTACGCTTATTGAGGTTCTTGTCTCCGATGAGCGAGGGTCAACGCAATGGTTCAATAGAGTCCGTGACAAAGCTTTCAAAGATGCTACAAAAGTCATGACATTAAGATACTTTTTTAAACTGAAGCTGAAAATAATTATCATGTCTTTAGATCTCAATTAAAAGTATAATTATAATGTAAATGGGCTACAAAATTTTGAAGTAAAGGAAAAGCTTTAAGAAACCAACTTCTGAAGTTGTCCATCACATCCTTCCGGCAATTAAACAAAATAAAAAACAGGACAGAATAAAAACTCAAAATCTGGGCAGTTTTCCTAGGTACAAAGTCGTCTTCGTTCTTTCGCAATGTTGGGGCCTGCCTCGACATATTCATCAAATAATTCACCCTTGGTAGGCCTACCAACTTTATCATTATCTTTTTAATAGGGCAACTCGAATCAGCGCTTCGATGTGGCCAGATTGGCCAGTTTGTGTGAGAAAATGCAAGTAAAATCGTAAGTTGTTATGTGCATTGGACAAGGCGCCCCGTTTACATTTCAATCGAGAGTATAAATGCAATTAGCTGTCAAAGCCAAGTCAGAGACATGTCACAGTCTGTCAAAAGGCATTAAAACATGTCGATGCTTGTTGCTTTGTTGTTCTGTTTGTCACTTTGTCACTTTGTTTTTTCAGACCAAAAATGTTTAATTGCCACTTGTCATGGCTCGACAGTTGTTGGACTATGAAAATGAAATAAAGCTATGGTCAGTTTAAATGCTGCGAGACACTCATACACTCAGCGAAAAACTGCGAAACGTACGAAATGGTCAGTAAAAATTCGTTCAAATAACATTGAAGTTAAATAAAGCAGCCCATCTACTTGGGGCTTAATTTCAGAAACAAAGAAGGAAATTGAATTTAAATTTTAAGAATAAACTTCTTTCAACTTGATGTTATAGCTCTTCCCTGCTAGAACTTATAAGGGATTTTTCTTCGAGTGTATGGAGGTATATTTGTACTTACTATTGACCATGGCGGCCAATGATGCCTTACGACTTTATAACATAATTACAGCTTACGAAATGGGCGCCTGTCGTTAGCTACAGGGGTGCGTGGGGCCCATACACTGCTCGCAAATGTGAGGGCGAGAGCGAAGGGGAGGCGGAGGGTCTGTCTGGTCTGGCTGGGCCGGCATTAAGCAATAATTGTTGGTAGTAAGTATTTGTACAATGCGCTGACTGTTACTGCCTTTTAATGCAGACAACCACACACACTCGCACAGATATTTATATATATATATATATGTAGAGATATATATATATCTTTATTTATATATGTGTATATAGAAAATCATCATCATCGTCGTCCCCTTTCATATCTTTTACGCTGTCTGTGCAGTTTATTGTTGCCTCATCGCCAACGCAGCAGCTGTTTTTTCAAGCTTTGCTTTGGTTTGGCGTACAAACAGTTAAAGATATCAAAAAAAAGTCATTTTGTATAGACTAGAAAATACCCTGTACTAAATTCGAAAATAATTCAGAAAATGTTTAATTTTTGATCGAGACTTACCTGTTTTTAGTGCCAATTATATAGAAATCTTTGACGTAAATGGAGAATATGCTGAAATTATAAAAGGATTTCATAATTTAGAGTACCCTTTGATTATATTTTATTTAAAAATTAATTAAGAGTATAGAAAATTTAAAAGCAAAACTATTTCCTATCAAAAAAACATAATTTACATATATAATTCCTTTAAAAAAATATATAAAATCAAATTATAACAATGTATTCATTTAAAGTAATATTCCCTCCTTCAGCCATTTATTGTAGGGTATAAAAAAGTGCACTCAAAAGTAGGAAGAGACAGCAGCAGCTGCGACTGCGCAGCAGCGTCGCATGAAAAACTTTGGCAGGCAAAAAGCTACAGCCGCTGCCGCAGTCGCAGCCGCCGTCACAGCAGCAGCAGCAGCAGCTTCGCTCAGTTTTAGCGGCTGCGCTTGCGTTCAGACTTCTTTGAGACTTTGCTCAAGAAGGTCGTGTGTGCGCTCGCTCAAAAAAAAAACAAGCTAAAAGCTCAAATTCAAGCCAAAACTTAAAGCTCGTCTTTCGTACGTAATTCGTTCGGTTCGCCTCGTGTCTTTTATGCCGCAACTTGTAAGTGTCTGTGTTTGTTTTGTGTGATAATAAAGGACCTAAAAAGCAACGAAAGAAAAAAACAACTGAGATAAAGGAAAAATACACAAATAAGATTTAAAATTAGTTCAAAAAACACGCTTGAAAACATAAATAAAAATAGGAACAACAATTGCCGAATCAATACAAATAAATACAACAAATTTATGTATAACAATCGCTAAAATTAAGTGCAGAAATAAATGTTTTATAAATAAATGAGCTATCAACACAATCAAAATAAAAAGTAAAAAGAAAAAAGAAATAGAGGAAAATATAGGTATAACAATTGCTTAAATTGAGTGTATTTATCATAGTGAGTGGAGTGCTACGAATCGGGGAATTATATTGAATTGGATTGGATTGGATTGAATTGTTGTTGCTGCTGTTGCAATTTCGTTTTCATTGCGGCTGCGGCTGCGGCTGCTGCTGCGGCTGAGCTGCGGCTGCTGCTGGCTGACAGTGAAAGTGATTTGATTTTGCAATTGGAGTCTGCAATCTTTGCAAAGCTGTTGCTGCCGCTGCCGCTGCTGTTGTTGTTGCAGCTGCAGCTTGATTTGATCTGTTTGGTATTATTATGCCCACTTTATTTATATTTATATATATATATATATATACAGCTTTACAGCCAGAGCAAAATCAAATCATAACAAAACGCAATCGAAGCCAAAACCAAAAACCAAATTGCATTGAATTTTTATCAACTAAAATGTGCTTTAATTTTTATAGCTAAAAAACCAGTAGGAAAATAAAACAACAAAAACAAAAGCTACACACACTTTTTTATGCATTTTTGGATTAATTCTGCAAATACTAAAAATCATTTGGGTAAGTCAGCCACAGCGCCAGCAAACGAATTATGAATATCGAAAAATGTTCATAAGTTTCGCATTCAATCAACATTTATTTAGCAATCACCGACGATTAAATCATTCGCACGAACCGCAGCAGAAAAGCTGAAATTAAAACAGAAAAACAGAAAGAAAAAATCGTCGTTATCTAATAAATCTTGCAATATACATAGACATATATGCACCTATACATATATATATACAAATTCCCCTCCTTTAAAGCTGCATGTTACAGCGGCGCGTTAACATGGCGCGGATCGCTTGCAACATGTTGAAAGTATTCGAATTAAATGCTAGATAAAGCTGAAATCGTGTTTATAATCGCTCGACGGCTCCGTCATTCATTTGCTTGGGAAATCAATAAAAATTCGAGTAATTTCATATCAAAAATATTAAAATCAATTCCAAACGCGCTACGAAATTTCTCCATAATATTTTCGATCAGAAAATCTTGCAGTCCGTTTTCTGGCAGCTGAATGAGACTCAACCACTTCAAAGGTTGATGTATGGAAAAGTCCTTTTTTTTTGAAGATAGAAGAATATATTAATTGTTAATATTGATTAAAATCTATTCATGTTTTATACGGTTTTCTTCTCTTCAACAGAAGCTTGAATAATTTATAATTTTTTTGCAAGAAATTTTGAAAGAGGTCAAGCGTTAATTTCTTGTTATCAAATACGTCAAAATTTTGTCACATTTGCCCTACAAAAACGAGCAAAAATGTGGCTCCAAATTTGTTAAAATGTGTTAAATAAATTACATTTCAACTTGTTAATTATTATATAATAAACATTTGCAACAGCCACTCGCATTGAATAATAAATATACCCCAAAACATAGAGAGAGAGAGAGAGAGAAAAACAAAGAGAAAAAAACCATGTCAAGTCGCCTATAAAAAAATCAACGAAAATGCAAAAACAAAAACAAACAGGAAAACATAAATAAAAGTGCGTTAAAAACAAAAAAAAAAAAAAAGAGCAAAGCAAGCGACGAAAACTTAACCCAAATTTACTTAAAAAAAAAAAACCAACCACAAGACGGCCCGAAAATTATTTGGCAACGTTTTTATAGCCCCCGGTCGAAGTGACTACACAATACAAAATATAAACATATATAGCTAGGGTATACACATGTATATATACATGTGTGTGTGTGTGTATATGTATATAAATATGAGCTTCATTATCAGCAGCAAAAGCGACGCCAACGCTGTCGTTTATTTCTTTTCTTCTGCTGTCTTCTGCTTTTTGGCTTTTTTGGTAACATCTCTTTTTTCTTTTTATCTTTTTTTTTTTGTTTTCCTGAAGTGGTTTTATTTTTTTTATTTAGGGCTTTGCTTATTGCATAAGCGGAGAAACTCGTATTGCTCTGCATGCTCTTTAGAGCATGTTATATATTGAATTGGTTGTTGCTGTTGTTGCTGCTGCCGCATTACGAAAGACTTAAGGCACAAACTTGAGAACTTTCTTTACAGTCTGACACCAATTATTTAATTAAAGGCGCCCTTATATACCCTACGAAGAAAAGCAAAACAGAGCATGCAACAGCGTAATATAAACCCATTTAAAAGAATCTCTTTGATAAGAAAAAAAAGAAGCTTTCTTCGCAGCGATTTGCCAACCATTTTTTAATGGGTATCTGCAAGTCGCGCCAGCCAGCTGAAGCGCCCAAAAAAACCAAATCCGGTTGGGTTTTTCAGGCCGAGAGACCCAAGACCTGAGACCCTTTTAAAAATCATCTGGTAATAAACCCCAATTTTATCGTGATACGAGAAACAAGTTCCGCCAAATTGTGACCATGGCAATGGATTTCTTACAGCTGCTGCTGCTTTGCTTTGCTTTGCTTTTATTTTTATTTTATTGTTTTTATTGTTATGTATGTAAATACATTTTTGATTGGCGCTTCGTTCATTTCATATATTTTCTTTTCTTTTCTTTCTTTTTTCTTCATCTTTTTTCGGATAACACCTTCGCCTTTGCATCGGATTATGTAAAGCCATCGAGAAATGATTGAAAAACAAAAAAAAACTTAAATGATTTCTCAATGCGCATCGCAATCGATTATGCATTCATTTCGCTTGTTAATTGGACGCTGGCTACTGTGTTTTTTCTCTTTTTATTTTGTTTATGTTTATTTTTATAGATCGCATGAATCTCAACTGATTAGCATCTGCAGACAGCTACACTCGAAAAAATAAATATAGAAAATAAATCAAAGCTGCAAGGCAAACAGCTCCGACTCGCGGTTTCCAGCATAGTAAAAATCTGTATATCTGTAAGCAACTTGGTTCGGTTCAGGTTCAGGTTCAGCCTTAATAAATAATACCACAATTAGAGTCGACGTTGACATTATTCAATCGAAAAATACGTCAGAATTTTTTTTAAACTATTCAGTACAATTTTTTGAGGAAGACAATTCAATTTTTATTCAATTTTTATTTTCTGTGCATTTTTGCTGCTGTGTTTGGCCAGTTTCCAGCAGCTTTTTGCGGTTAGTGACCGACCGGCGATCGCTTCAGCTAAAACGATTCCCCAATTTGCACGACTCATTAGCAAGAAGCGCCCGAAAAAAAGCTAGATACCCATAAAAAATTATGTATGAAAAAAAGTTGCCATAAAATGTTTATAGCGCTTATCTAATGCAAAGTTGCAAACATAAAAGAAGCCATAAGCAAAACTGGACATAAACAATGTGCAACAGATTAATGAATATTGCTCATACGCCAAGTGGCGCTAATTATATAATCATAATCAATATAAAAGTTGGAGTTGCTTCGATTTGCATGCAATATAGGCATGTCTTATATAGGCATTGTTGTATACCCATGCAACGTGACTAAAAAGGGTATATTGACTATGTGGAAACGTGGCCAAAACTCATATGAAAAAGGCAGTGTAACAGTGTACCAACTTGTCCATTCATGGTTAATTAAATTCAACAGTTAAGGCAGCAAATATTCAATAGTTTTAGACTTGAGCATATAGAGTATTTGCTAGTCGAGGACTCCCCGTTTGGAGAGCACTCTTACGTATTGTTGTTGTTGCTTCTTAACACATTTTTCGCTGCCGTTTTGCTTTGACTTCACACATACGTAACAATTGCGCAGCAGGCGCGTGTATTGAATATTAATTAACACACCCCTCTCCATCGTATTTCCCCCCTTCAGACCCCTTCCAGCTGTTGATTGGTTATGTGTCTTGGCCAGAAGAGACGTGCGCCGACTTCTTCTTCGATGTGGCAACAGCAGCAACAAACACTTTTGGCCTGTTACAACGGCACTTACCTTACTCAATATCTATCTTTCTCCTTCCTCCCCCTCTCTCTCTCTCTATCTCTTTCTCTGTCTTTATACATATAGAAAATATATATATATATTTATTTTTTTAAATGTGCCAATGGCATGACACCAATTTTCGTACGATGTGCGGCTTTGTTTGGAGTTCAAAACTGTTGGTTTGGACCCACTGTACTCGTCGCAGCTGACCCACTTGTGTGTGTTGTGTGTTTTGTGTGTGGTGGGAAAGCCAAACGTTTTGACCTTTTTGTTTGTCTTAGCCAGGCCCAAAACAATTTGCAATTTACCAATTTTGGTAACAACCCAAAATAATTGCCCCAACTTTACTTTAATTCGCAGCAAAAGAGGATTTTGCTGAGAGGTGCGGCTACACTTGAACGATGACTTCTATTTTATTCAAATCGGTTTCTCTGCGTAGAGCTAAAATATTATTTTAATATTTCATAATAAAATTCTATAAAAATAAATGAAAAATAGGGGATTTTCAACTTTCCACAAATAATCATTTTTTTTTTTTAAATGCAATGCGAAAGTTGTGGTAATCTCTTATTTAAATTACTTGCCAACAATTTTTATGTGCAATTTGTTTTCTATACCCTCTGCGAAGAGGGTATTATAACTTTGTCACGAACTGTGCAAAGCGTTAAAGGAGGATCTTAGATATCATAAGATAAATTGTATATTATAGGTATATTATATTATATATTAGCTAGGTAAATGAATCAGAAGAAGGATGCTTTCAGTAATATAATTTTTAAACGATATTCTAGTCAGCAAGGGTATTTAGTGTTCGGCTTGTTTTGCTTTTAAGTTTGTTTTGCTGAGTCGTGTAATTTAAGCAATTTGGCATTTTTTTTTTCTGTGCAAGCAAATGCAAAATGCAGACAATTTTCCAAAAGGCTGACATTTATTTATATGCGCAACTCGTCAGCGGCAACAAACCAGATGCAGCAACAAAGATAACGAAACAACACAACAAGAAAACAACAAGAAAACAACGAATCAACAGCGACAAGCGACAAACAACGAGACAACTTTTTGGCTGTCATTGTTGTTGTTGCTGCTGCCATTTTGTGATTTTTGTGATTTTGTGCATTAGGCATTGTCTTTCAGCTCTCAAATTTATATTTACATTTGTTGTTGCCTTTGTTGTTGTTGTTGAATTATGCGTGAAAAAGAGTTGAACAACCCGCAAAACCGCCCCACACATTCACGCACACTCAATCTAGAGATGACACTATCGAATCAGTCATATAGATCCACTAGAATATATTTTTCAGTGCACATTTCTTTGGCATCCACTAGCGAATTTCAATATTTCTCAGAGAGAATGTTTCTTTGGGTGAATGGAGAAATATTGAATAAGTTGTATTGGATTTAATACATATTTACTGTTTCTTGGGTTAGACATTCACAAATGCATTAACATCGCTTTAAACTATCGGATGGTATTCACACGAGACGAGCACGCTACTTCAGCCAGCTCTAGCGTGTGTCTACGCTGCGTATGCGCAATGTATCCGCATCTTCAGCTGCTGCTGCTGCTGCTGCGGCGGCTGCTGCTGTTGCGCATTTAAAATGCATTTATCTCAATTACGAAAAAAGTAAAAAGGATTTTGGTAAAAAATTGCTTGTTTACAACGCATAAACGAAACGAAACGAAGCAAACGAATTCAACGACGCATTGTTTGCAACAAAAACAAGAAAAAGATTCAAAATAAAATTAAAAATAAACGAAGAAGAAGCAGAAGCAAACTTTCACTGAAAACTAAAACAAAGTGCAGATGCAGATAAAAGAGCACCACAAAAGAAGGGCCCAATAAAAAAGCAGAGAAAAAAGAAGAGCAGCCCCAGCAGCAGCAGCAACAATTGTTAATTAAAACAAATAAACTGCCCAGACAGTAAAAGAAAATAAAAACAAAATTAATGTGAATTATGCGTAAAAAAAAGAAGTGTGAAAACGAGGCAAATAAAAGAAAGAGGCGAAAGGCAAACACAAATAAAAAGAAGATAAAAAGAAGTAAAGCCAGTTTCCGGCGTCCTTCACAAGGCCGTTGCAGTAATTGATGCGGTTGCTGCTTGGGCTGCCTGAACATGATAATGATCATTATCATCATCATCATCAGCATCAGCCTGATAATAATAATGAACCAGCAGCAGCAGCAGCAGCTGTCCAGTTTGAATGCATTTTATGTAACCTCCGCTGTAATTTTATAATCAATTTAAATTTCAACTCCACACGACTCGAAGCTCTTTTCAATTCAGTGCAGTTTTATCAATTTATTATTATTATTTTTTGCATATGCTTTTCGAACACTGTTTTACGTAACTGCTGTCCAAAAACTCGCTTAATTATTATTACACTATTTTCAGCACTCCGTGCCTATGCTTTTCCATCTCTGAGCAAATTTTACACATTTTACATAACAAAATTGATCAAATAGCTGATTGAGCCTGGCCTCATTTAGCTATGTTTGTATACCCTAACAGAGGGTATTATAGTTCTGCCAAGATTTGAGGAAGGGAACTCCTACTCCATAAAGTAAATATACTTTTGACCAAGACGATGAGATGAGTCGATAAAGACGAGTCTGTCACTCTAAAAGATTTTAACTTTAAGCTATTATCAAATGTGTTTTTTTTTTAATGCTTGCCTAAGGTTTTCCCAACACTCTTCAGCTTTTTGCCACACACTTTTTTGGCTGGTTGCATCACAAAATATTTCGCGCAAAATCGTGCATTTCATGCGCCTCTGTCATTTGATCAGCAGCAGCAGCAACAACTATAAAAATTAAATAATAAAATACATGAAAAAAATTCCATGGCATGTTGACAAACCAGTTGAGGAGCCGCCAACAGGCACTTTTCATAGATTTCATAACCAAAAATCTATCAACCCCCCCTCCTTGGCCTACCCCTTTGCCTAGCTGCCAATGTGTTAACCATTATGCAAAACGATCTTCGCGGCTATCTAAAAAAAAAAATATAAATAAAGCTGCTAAGGAAGTAAACGTGGTGTCTGGTCACGTTTAGATAGCGCGCTTCCTGGTGACATGACCCATCCCCCTCCTCCACACCACGGCAACATTGCCCCCTGCAACATCTGACAATATTCCTCCTTCAACGTCTCTCGGGAAGATATTGAAAAACTCTTTGGCTAATCAAGTTCAAAATGTCAAGTTTGCCGCAGCAGCAACGCCCGCGCCAGAGGAAGCTCTGCAGCAGCAGCAGCGGCAGCAGCAACTGCAAAAACAGCAACAGCATCGGCAGCTGGCCGCGTGGTGCTTGAACTCGAAATGAAAGTGAAAATGCGCTGACAGCGACGTCGACGCCGACGCCAGAGTCGACTGCAACGCAGCTGAGCGCAAAAAGTTGCCAACTCTTACTTTCAAAGCTCTCGTTGTTGCTGTTGTTGCTGCTGTTGGTGTTGTTGTTGTTGTTTTGACTTTGCTGCTTCGTTGACCACAAAAAAAAAAGCACAAAATAAAACTAGTAAGGAAAGGCTATCTCTGGCAAGCCGAAGATTTTAATACCCTTATCAAATAGTAAAAATTTCTATATTTATATAAAAACAAAATTATTTTTCAACCTATAGTTCCTATTATCCCCATCCGATTGTTCTACTTGGAGAGTATTAGATAAGATATATATAAAAAGAATCACGTTTTTATATTTGATCACCATTTAGAAATTATATACTTAATAAGTAATTTGTGAGTTTTATTCTCCACACACAACTTGTGAGAATACCCTGTAGAGAGAATACCCTGTAAAGGGTATAAAAACAGCAGCAGAAGAACGCTGCAATGGAATCAAGGCGACTGTTCGATATACTTTAACAGAGCCATAGATAAAGCTAGTATTATTACAAAGCGAAAAACTATTAAATTAATTGGAATTCAAATGAAAATAAAATTATATTTGTAAAATATGTGTATAAATTAAATGGCTAAATAAATGCATAGGCTCAGCCGTTTGCCGTTTTCGAGCTGCAATTGCAGGCTTGGCTCTGCTTTTATTGCGCTTTTCATTGGAGTCATTCATTTCCTTCTATCGTTAAACGTAAAAATAACTTTTAAGAAAAACACAAAAAAAAACAAAGCTAAAATAAAAATTTAGGAAAAATTGCAAAAGAAAAGCAAAAGAAGAAAAAAAAATAAAAGTAACGCGGCAAATTCGCCGCTTTCCAGTGAGAGACTTTTATTTTATATTTCTCAACTGGTTTTCAAAGCTGTTGCCAAAAGTCAGCTGCTGCGGCTGCCAGCAGCAACTATTGCTGCTGCTGCTGTTGCTGCCACAACTGCAGCAACTGTTGCTGCTGTGCGGTTTGTGACCGAGGAAACGCGCCGCAGCAGCAGCAGCAGCAGCAGCAGCCCGCTTTACAGCTTTGAGCTGTAATTTGCAATTAATTTGTTGTCGGTTTAATGCGCATTTAATGCGCAAATCGTTGATTAAAACTGTCAGATGAAAGCTCATTTGGGCGTTTAGCCATTTTGCCACGCCCCACAAAAAATATGTTCGTATCTTTGGCTTGTTTATGTATGAAAAGACACCCACACTAGTGTCAGGCCTCTAGCCATTAAATGGCCAAAAATGCTTTTTTCGAAAGAGCCAAACACGTTTTATTTATTTATTTTCGTTTTGTCTTCTGTTGCAGGCAATTAAGGAAGTAATTTGTGGCTGTTGCAAGTTGTTGTTGTTGTTGTAGTTGCAAGTTGCAAGATCATCATGAATGCAACCACATGAAACGTCGCCTGTTGAAGCGTCAACAGCAACAGCAGCAGCAGCAGCAACAGCAATTGCCATAATTGCTCCCAGGCAAGGAGTCCAATAACCGCACCAACAACATCAGCACCAGCAGCAACAGCGGCAACAGCGGCAGCAACACCCAACGAAACTGGCCACACGAGATATCCGTGGCAGGCACAAATCTCTTCCAGCTGAATTGTAACAGCGTGGGGCGCCGGAAAATCCCAAAAAAAAAAAAAAGTAAAGAAAAACGAGTGTGGAACGCCGTCTGAGATCAATGAACGCGGCACGCAGCTGCCAGCAACAACAACAACAACAGCAACAACGACAGAAACAGCAGCAACACTGGGCAGTGGTGCATAAGAAAAGCGAAACGGGGCAGCAACAACATTCAAGTTCAAAATCGCCAGCAACAGTTGCTGTTGCAACAGGAAGCTGCTGCAGCTGTGCAGCGTGTCATTAGCACCACACCAACAACAACGCACGCACACACACAAACTCAATGTAAAATGTTAAAACACAACAGCAACCACAACAACAACAACAACACCAATAGCAGCAACATCAGTTGGACTCTCTGCCTGCTAATCAGCTGCTGCACAGCGACAACAACGACAGCAACAGCAACAACATCCACCGCAGCAACAGCGCTGCTCACGGGACACCACTTGCCGCCATGGCAAACAAACGCAGCAGCCACAGCCACGCCCACAGCGCGTAATCTATATGCGCCCTATCAAAGCTTCAGCCAACAGGATAATATTAGCATTAGGGAGCTGCAACAGCGGCCATCCGTGGGCAGCTCCTCCTATCGCAAGGCGAGAGCAGATCGTCGCTCCGATGTGGATTTAATACCAGCGCCTTCGGTGGAGCTGCCACAGAGCGAACTAATCACAATACCCAAGCAGCTGGTGCCGACGCTGCCAGAGAATGTGACGCGTCAGGGTCGGCGCCGCAACTATATGTACATCCCGCTGCAGCCAGAGACGTCGACGGCGGCAGAGGGCGGCGGCGCTGCATTGCTGCAGTTGAGACCCAGTCGGAATGCAACGCTCTCGTCGCTGGGTCCACCCGCCGATGGCTTGGCTGCTGTGGCCCAAGAATTTGGTTCAGAATTTCCACCGGAACGCACTGAGCGTAGTGACTTGGAACCCGAACCGGAGCCAGAACACACCAGCCGGCGTGTAGGCTTTCAATTTCCAAGCTACAGCTTGAAACCCGCCAGTCCCTTCTACCCGCAAGCCTATCGTGAGGATAGTCCCATTTTTGAGGAGACAGCGCCTTACAGCGAAGATGCCGCAGTTCCTCCTCCCACGCCCCCACAATACGAACCAGAAACACGTCACACGCGTCAACTGTATTTCTCTCCGGACTCGGATGTCTCTCCTTCCAGCTTTGAATTTCCGGGTTTGGTTGCAAATTCCAAGCCGCACACCTTGAATTCCGCTGTTGCGGCGGGAAAACTTTATCGCGATGATGTTACCAAATTTGGGGATATTAATGGCCCTATTACCGCCCTGCCGCAGCGTTTACAGCGTGGCATTTACTTTGGCGATACCGAATTCCGCACTGGTCCCAGTCCGCCAGTGCGTCAGTTCGCAGGTCCCCAGAAGGCTTTCAATGAGTATGTTGCTCCCGGCGATTTCCAGAGCTCTCGCAAGAGTCGCTACTACCCCTACAAATCGTCCAGAAGCCCCCGGGTCGTCTTTCCCAACAACGATAATGTCGGCACTACGGGACCCAGCGCTGGAAGTGCGCCATCCGGCACTGGAGTCTATTTTAGCGATAATATTGCTTTCAGGTAAGTGCAAAAATATTGAGTTTAAATATGGAAATAATAAGAAATAATTGAATTCTATAGAGATCAAAACTTTGGCATTAATGAATTGGCAGCCGTTCAGGACGTTCGCAATGATTATAGCCTGCAGGATTTGGATAGCGTTTCGGAGGCGACGAGCAGTCCACAATCTGCGAGCACATTCAAGGAGAAAGGTAAGAGCCAGTCTCTAATCTCTTAGAGTCCTTCTCTGAGAATCCTCTTTATAGTCTAAGTTTAAGCTTCAGTTAGTGTCGCTGCTGGGAACTGCTTGCACTAGGCCTAATAGAACCAAAAATTCCCTCCCGGAATTCCCAGAAAAAAAAGCAAAAAGAAAAACACTTCCCAGAACACAGTACCCAGAATCATCGCTCACATAGCAAGGCTGTAATAGTTTTGGCAGAGGTTCGGTTCGAGAACCGGTTTTGAAACATTCAAAAAATGATCATATTTCCATTAATTTGCCTAACGATCTACAATTGCAATTTATGCTGTTTCAATTTAACAAATTTAACCCGAAACGAACCGCGCCGAACCGGTACAGCTTTGCAGCCTTGCTTCGCACATATACAGAGTCGTACGATACGAAAAAATACAGCAAAATGAAATTCCCCATCCCAATTTGACAGTCGACATCTCAACGGACATGGAGTGCCAGCATCGAGGCGGTACCTGTGAGTTCTTTTTAGGGTGCTGGCTTTCCGGGGGCCTCATTCAGGGCACCTGCAATGGATTGCTGCGGGGCTGTTGCCATCGCACGGCCAAATCGGCCAATTTACGCAGCTCGGAATATGTTGGCAATACGGTCGATCTGACCGATCTACCGCAAAAGAACTTTGGACCGGTCAACAATGAACCCAGTGAGTGTGTTGTGCTGCTGGCAGCCTTCCAAGCTTCCAACTTCCACTACAACTACAACTTCAACTTCAAAAATGAAAAGAAATTAAAATCCAAGCACGTGCACAACACTAAAAACAACTACAACTACTCTCGTACCTAGCATATATCCATAAGATCGATCCAGCCTGCTCTAAGGATCTAATTATAACTATATAAAATAGATAAAAAAAAAGAAAACTTTCATCTTTGGCATGCCAAAGTCTTAAATGCTCTTGCAGATTGGCTTTGTTATTCGTATAAGAAAATGATTCCCTACTGCCCTAAACAAAGGTTACTCTGGCAGTAAGAGTATCTGGAATTCGTTATAATTATTGCATGGAGAAAAGTCTACTTCTTGGACAGTCCGCCCTCAGGCCAGGGGAATTTGTGCCTTGATCCTCACCCAACTCCCATCTGCAAGGGCATTTTATATAAAATTAAAAATAAATAAATAAATTATAATTTGTAATTTTTGCATGCGATTAACAAATATTTATTTTTGCTGTAGTAACTCGATTTGTTTTGGTTTTTATAATTTGTTTGCTTCTCGTTTGTTTTTCTCTTTGTTTGATATGATTTGATTTATTGTTGTTGTTGCTGTTGCTGTTGCACCTTACTCGTACTTAATTACATTAGTTAATGTGCTTAATTAAGCCGCAATTTAAAGTAAATTTAATACACACACGCTACTAAAACGCCGTCCAAATGAGGCGCCAAGAGAAGTGAATGAATGAATGAATGAATGCAGTGGGAAAATATCAAATAAAAAGTAAGGCAAAACATATAGAAAAACCTGAGGGATCGTAAAAGTGTCCAGCATGCGCATGTTAATTAACAAAGAGTTAATTATAATTAAGGTTTAACACATCTTTTTAAGAGCATGCCAAAAAGAGAGCGACCCCAGAACAACCCATACAAAAACTATATAAATAAATATAATTATAATTATAATTATTATTATAGCGACTTTCTAGCTCTCTCAAAATAAAAACAAAACAAAACAAATTTGCGGGCAGTTCCAAGCGGCGATTTTTGGCTTAATATTTTTTTGTTTGGTTTTTCATGTGCCCCCAACCAACCCCAACTGTTGCCTGCTTCCACTGCTCACCCCGCTCACCCCTAACGCTTCTGTTGCAAGTTGTTACTAACTGAAAATCTTTCTTTGGAAGCTGACCCTGAATGACCTTTAACCCTCCGTTTTCTCTCTCCCCTTTCTTTTTCCCACAGGCTGTGGCATCTCGCTGGCCAAGCAGACCGCCCAGCGGCGCATTGTGGGCGGAGATGATGCCGGCTTTGGCTCCTTTCCCTGGCAGGCTTACATACGCATTGGCTCCTCCAGGTAAGGCATTGATAACTACCTAATACCCTGTAAAATAAACACTCAGTTTACTTTTTCCTCCCTGTAACATAAATAATTATTTAATTAACAATTTCGTTTCATTTTTGCAGATGTGGCGGCTCTTTGATCTCACGTCGTCATGTGGTCACCGCGGGGCATTGTGTGGCACGTGCCACGCCCCGTCAGGTGCACGTTACACTGGGTGATTATGTGATCAACTCGGCCGTTGAGCCACTGCCCGCCTACACCTTTGGCGTCCGTCGTATCGATGTGCATCCGTACTTCAAGTTCACTCCCCAAGCGGATCGCTTTGATGTCTCCGTGCTGACGCTGGAGCGAACTGTTCACTTTATGCCTCACATAGGTAGGTCGATAGGCAGATGCTTTCTCAAATAATCGATATACATATCGATTGTTTATTGATCTTTGTCTCTGTGTTTTCAGCGCCCATTTGTCTGCCGGAGAAGAACGAGGACTTTCTGGGCAAGTTTGGTTGGGCCGCCGGTTGGGGTGCTTTAAATCCTGGCTCGAGATTGCGTCCCAAGACGCTTCAAGCTGTGGATGTGCCCGTCATAGAGAATCGCATATGCGAGCGCTGGCATCGACAGAATGGCATTAATGTGGTCATCTATCAGGAGATGCTCTGCGCAGGGTATCGAAATGGTGGAAAGGACTCCTGCCAGGGCGATTCCGGTGGTCCGCTGATGCATGAGAAGAATGGCCGCTGGTATTTAATAGGTAAGTTGTAGCCTTCTAAATAAATCATAGCTATATACCCTATCTTTTCTAAAGGTGTCGTCTCTGCGGGCTACTCCTGCGCCTCGCGTGGTCAACCGGTAAGTCTCAGCGTTTTCATTGTTTTTTCCTTTCTTTTACTAATATCTGTTTTTTTACAGGGCATCTACCATCGTCTGGCCTACACCGTGGATTGGATATCCTATGTGGTCGGCCTGACTTCTAATATTTAAGCTATGTCCCTCCTCTTCCCGAATGTATCGAAGTAACTTATTTATTCTCAGCTTGTAGGAGTCTGCCTCAACGTTTTGTATATAATAATTCACTTCCGGGCGCTTCCTTCCTGCACAAAACTTCTACGCTCTTTTATTTTATATTAATTTTCCTTAATTTCCTTATTTATATTTAAATTTTTGGAGAGAAATTATCAAAATTGTATGCTAAGTGAAGAGGTAGAATTTAGTAATCCACAAGAGTCACGTACTCTGTGCGATGATTTTCAACTTTAATTATTAATTAATATTAATTAATTAATTAATTTACTTAGTCATATGCGCTGTTACGTAATTTTAAACTATTTATGAACTAATTCGTGTGTAAATAAATTATGTAAATTTTGTGAAATCAAAATCATCGTATCATCTTTAATATACCACACAGAGAGATATAGACATTTACATTGGGATCATCATCAATTATCGGGTTTTCTTTATCTACTGTTTGTGGGGAAAATGGGGTAGATATAGCTGAGGATATGGCATACCAGGCATCCAAGCACTTTCTGCATCTGGACAGTAAAGTTGGGCCAATTGCTGCTGCTGCATAACGCGGAATAGGGTGAATACCTCATGATATATCTTATAATAGATCACTATATATATATATGGGGGGCACATTAATTAGGAATAAATTAAACTATATAGAAATATATATGCTCCACTCACCCAGCACAAGTGCAAAGATCAGCAAACACATCAAGAAACTGGACAGATCTATAAACAGACCGGCCATTGCATAAAATATACCCAAATACAGAGCGAAACCGAACGTAACTCCGTGGTATATAAGCCAGGGATAAAGCAGGCTGCTAGAATCCTGCAAGGAGAGGAAAGATAATTAAATAAATAACATTTTCAATAATAATAACAATAATTAATTGTTAGTAATCTAATAAATACCCGAGCCACACCAATGAGCAGCAAGAGACTGACGCCTAAGTTAATCAATGAAAGCCCATAGGCAATTGTACTGAATGCAGCTAACACTAAGGGCAGAATAATGATGAATAAATCAAATTGAACCATTTCTCAAGGAGAAGTCCTGGCTGCGCTTACGGTTCATCAGGAAGAGCTGCTCCTTGTCTGTGGCATGGTTGAGCAGCAATTGTTTGATGAGCAGCTCGACATCCGTCTGCATATTAATGATCATCATGGAGCTAAAGACCATCACGCTTGATATGATGACTCCCAGCCAACCGATAATGATGGCATTGTATTTGAGGTTCTGGCACTGCACATAGGCAATGCTGCTGCTACATGTTGCAGCTGCAGCCTTCTGGGCTGCTGCAGCAGTCGCTGCTGCTGCTGCCGCTGCTGCGGCAACTCCTGTTTTGATTGACATGGCGCGCGACACAAAAAAAATGAATATTTCTAATAAATATTAATATCTCAAACTTATTGAATTTCGAATATTGCTGTAGTCTTTTTCTTGTTGTTGTGTTTTCCGATTCCCTAAAATAATTGAAAAAATAATTGTGGAGAGTGTTGACTGTTGTAGCAACTGTAGTAAAAACTGATTTTCTTTCCTTGACGATAAACAGGCGACTGACACGAGACCCAAACGCTTGCTGCCTGATCAGAGTAAAAAGTCTCGAAGCAGGATTTAAATAAAAAGTAATATTTAAATAACGAAAAATAAACAGAAATTGGTTTCGAGCTGCCTGGAGCTTCATTCCTTTTATTCCTCAAGTCTCTGAAAGAAGACCTTAATCCGGGCATGGCCGGGTAAGAGCAAGAAGTTAGTATTTCATAAGCTTAAATGGCATATTTGATATGCTAATGCCCCCGCCAAGAGAGAAGAAGCCACATTAATAAAAAATGCTTTTTAGAAAGTTACATAAAAGAATGCTGCCGTCTTTCTTCGCTGTTTGTTAACCCAAAAACAGAGCTTGGCTCAGGGAAGAATTGCTCCCATTTCCGACAGAATTCTATTATTTCTATATGCTATTTATACATATATCTTTATGAATGAATGAATGGAACCAGACAGCTCTCTCACCAGTCACCAGTCAGCAGTCAGCGGTTGTTGCAATTATGTCGCATCTGAAAATAATTATAACTTGACTTGGCAAACATTTCCTGCGTTTCGTAATAATTAGCCCAGCTGAAGCTGAAGCAGCTGCTTGCCTCTTGCCGCTTGTTGCTGATGAATTTCAGACCCAAACGAGAACAAAAACAACCACACAAAGGCGCCAAGATCAAGATGCGAACTGATGCACAGCAAAAAAGATTATTATACAAAAGTTATTCCACTTCTTAAGCGAAATGAAAGAATGTATTTTTTCGTGCAGTGCAGCATTCAACCTGTTGCTAATGTGGCGAGCAGAAGCTCTCAAGAAAGGTGATGCTGCGGCTGTTAGCTGCCACAGCGCCCAGTTTGATTCTGGCCAGCGACGCGTGCGGTTGTCGCTGCTCTGTTGCTGCCACATTTATTTATTTATAGTTTGTTTTTTAGCCAAGTGCCACAAGTGGTGGCAGCTGCTGCGTCTGCTTTTAAAAATGTGTGAAACTCACTGAGAGCTGCGTGCCTGCTGCTGCCTGCAAAACTGTGCCAACTGCTGCTGCTGTTGCTGCTGCTGCCGCTGCTGCGCTGCCGTTGAATTGGCACAGTTCTTTTAGCAGTATAAAGAACGTCTGTTAACCCATTTAGGCGGGAAGAATCTTTAGAATCAAGGACACGGAATTGGCTTTGATGAATAGCCGCTAAAATAATTCCAGCTGGGTGATTCACAACGCACAGACAAATACAGCAAAAGGCAGTAAAAGTAGAGCAACAATCATAAGAAATCTAAGTAGAAACAGACACTCGAAATGGAAAAGCAGAAGACAACAACAACAACAAAAACAACGACAACAGCAGAAGCAACAATAAAAAATAATAACAATAAAGAGACGACATAAAAGTGAATAAGAAATTGTCATGCTTTCATTAACAGCAACAACAAAAAATAAATATAAAATTCAACAATACAAATCTTCAATTTAACGGGCAGCAAATTGTGTTAAACGCCTTGTGACACGCCCACAAACAAATACAAATCAGTAAAAGTGACAGTGACTGACAGTGATTTGTGAAGTGAACAGTGACTGCGACTGCGACTGCGACTACGATTCGCCATGAGGCGCCCATGGAGCCAACTGCTGCTGCTGCTCAGCCTTTCCCTGCTGCTCTGTCACATAGAACCCATGCGAGCCAGTAAGCAATACCCAAATCTAAATCCAAATCTGAGGGTTTAAACTATAGAAAGATGTGCTATTTTCTAGATTTTCTAATCCCAATTCAATTCCAACTTGATTTTTGGTTAGGTTTACTCAACACGCTGCTGGGAGTGCCTGCTGAATGCGTTCATCAGAGCGGAGTGTGGCCCTGCAAGCTTAGCTTCTCCTGCTGGCTGCAGGGAGGCAAGCATGCCAAGGGGTGCGGCAGCAACAAGTGGCTCTTCAGCTGCTGCGTCGCTGAGCCCCATCAGCTGCATCAGCAGCAGCATCCTCATCAATCCCCCCTAGAGAATCTCGTCGATTATGGCAAGCTGAAGATGAGCCTAAATAGTTTACCCAAACGCATCATGTTGCGGCGTCGCGATGATAACGAGCTACTCAATGTCAAGGTAAGCTCCGCTCTTTAATTGAGCAATTACACTGGCCTACACAGCAGATATAAATGATACTCGTAGTCAGAAAGAAACTTCCTAATATTACCTGAATGGTATTCCATATCAGCAGACAGACAGAAATTAAAGTTCACTTAAAAAACTCATTGTGTAAGAGTATAAATAATTAGCTAGAGAAAAACCTTAGCTTCTTTTTCTTCTTAATTCATTTAATTATCCAACGAGTATAGAATCCAAAAATAACCCAAGTTTGAAGAGTTTGACGTCGATCAGCTGCACAGCGTGTGAGCTGCAATGTGAACAATGCCACAATTGAAAATATTTTTGTTAGGAAAAACAAGTTTTCCACGACTTTTACGAGTCTTTTTCCTATATCAAATGAAGCGTTGAGCGTGTGTGAAACTAAAGTGATTCAATGCCGTCATTAATTATGTTGCATTGAAGACTAAGAATCAGAATTCTGACAGAAATTATACGCCCCTAATTAAATATAATTAAAAGTGACATAATATTTTCTCTTTGTTTTCAGCCTGAGTGTGGCATGCCACGCACAGCGGAGAATACACTGCAAAAACGCATCATAGGCGGTCGGCCAGCACAGTTTGCTGAATACCCTTGGCTAGCCCACATACGCATTGCAGAGTATCAATGCGGCGGTGTCCTAATCTCAGCAAATATGGTTGCCACAGCTGCTCATTGCATTCAGCAGGCGCATTTGCAGGATATAACCGTCTATTTGGGCGAACTGGACACACAGAATTTGGGGCATATTCATGAACCGCTGCCCGTAGAGAAACACAGTGTGCTACAGAAAATAATTCATCCAAGATTTAACTTTCGTATCACCCAACCGGATAGATATGATTTGGCGCTACTCAAGCTAGTCCGCCCGACAGCCTTCAGTGAGCACATTTTACCCATTTGCTTGCCTCAATATCCCATCAGGTTGGTGGGTCGCAAGGGGCTTATTGCCGGCTGGGGCAAGACGGAGGCTCACATGGGTCATGCGGGCACCAACATGCTGCAAGTGGCCAGTGTGCCCATCATTTGTGAGTACGAAAATCCCCAAACAGAATCGCTAAGAATTCCATTCGAAATCTTATTCAATTCTGTTGCGCCAAGTCATTTCAGATTCCTTAAGAATGGACTTAAGGACATTTGGTTGACTGTTTATTTTTCTCTCTGGTTGATTCTTCTTTAATCTCCTTTCTAATATACTTGATTTTATTTATGTTTCCATTATGCTCTTTAGCCACTCTGGACTGCATTCGGTGGCATGAGAGCAAGCAGATTAATGTGGAAATTAAATCGGAAATGTTTTGTGCCGGCCATTCGGATGGTCACATGGATGCGTGCTTAGGTAAGCTCGATACAGC
This sequence comes from Drosophila repletoides, assembly GCA_018150835.1. Taxonomy (NCBI): domain Eukaryota; kingdom Metazoa; phylum Arthropoda; class Insecta; order Diptera; family Drosophilidae; genus Drosophila; species Drosophila repletoides. The sequence goes on from JAECWQ010000089.1 coordinate 1,183,254, forward strand.
CAAATAATATTTTAATTATTGCTGCATACTTTTGGGCTGAAAGATAACAGAGCACTGTTAAGCTTTTAACATAGCTGGAAAAACGTCGAATTTAGAGAAGAGCTCTGCGAATTTGTTCACTAAAACCCATAAAAAAAATAATTAAATGTTATTTTCAGGTGACTCTGGCGGTCCGTTAGTGGTAAAGGAAAGGGGTCGCTTTGTGCTCGTGGGGATTACAAGTGCAGGCTTTGGCTGTGGAGTGGATCATCAGCCGGGAATCTATCACAATCTACAAAAGAGTCTGCGTTGGGTGGAGGACGTGGTGACCCACAACGAGCTGTAAAGGAATTTCTGAAAAAGGGGGGCATTGCATGCAATCTCATTAGTTTATGGCATGTAGCATTAAGTAATGGCCATGTGCAATGGAAACAACACAACGACAAGAAGAAACACAAAATACAATTTATTAGATTAATTAATATTAAAGTATATTATTATTATTATAATTATTATGAAGCTTGTTTTGGATATGTGTGCGGGTGGTTGGGTGGCTCAACGAACGACCTTGAGCGCTTTGTTTCAACTGTGGAATAATTCAATAGAATTGCCTACAACTAAATTTGCCTCTGTTATGTCATTTGGCAGTCGCTGCTCGCTGCTTTTGTTGGCCCATTTCCCATTTATTGTGCAGTGCCCTGCCATAAATGGCACAATCAACTGCTTTCAGTTCAACCAACAACAACTGAGACAACAATAACAACAACCCAGGCAACAACAATCATAATTTGTACATTAAACACATTAAGACAAGCCAAATGGTAGACTGCCGCAGAGTGTCATCTGCCAATTGCCCAACGTACTTAAACTGCGTTACGTTTGGGTTTCATACCCTACACCGACTTTAAAATGCCTCGGAAATAGGGTATATTCGATTATGACTGTGACACTCAATTCTAGATGAGTCAAACTAAGTTGAGGTGAACACAGCTTTATTCGTCCTTATTTTACCAACTGTGTTTGATTGCTCATCAAGTTTGTCATTGATTTTCGATAGTTTTTAGTGAAGTAAATGGTATTTAGTAGTTGCGCATACTCAACTGGATAACTCATACTCATTTTTTGCTTGTCTTCTCTGTGTTTTTATTTTGATTGTAGCTTTGCTTTCAATTGGGATTGTCTTCAAGTGTGTCATCGATTTGGCGTGCGTTTTCAATAAAGTTTTCCATGAACTCATCTGAAGCTGAAGGCAGCTCATTTTAAGCAGAAATTAATTAAATGCAGTCGCGTTTTTATTGTTGTTGTTACGCTTGAGCTGAACCTAAAATAAGATGTTGTGTGCGTTTGGCTTTCGCTTGGTTGCCTGTCGCCTGCGTCGCCTGATGCCTGCCGCTGCTGCTGCTGTTGCTGCTGGTTTTTCCTGTTGCAATTTCCACAATTGTTGATTTTTCGCCTGTTTTTCATTTTGTGTGGCAGTCACAAAAATTTGTGGCAAAATGTAAGTCGCAAAAGACTTCCTCTTTTTTTAATTTTTGCTTGTAACTGCTCTCAGCATTAATTTTGACATTAGTCACTTAAACAGCAACAGCAACAACAACAGCAACAACAAAGCGATTGCAACTGACAACTGCCAACCGCTAACCGCCAACAGCCAACGGACAACTGAGCGACAAACTTGTCTCTTTTCTCTGTCTCTTGTCTCTCTGTCTCTGTCTTTCTGTCTCAGAGGCCACGTCTTGCCTTTACTTGTCTTTTCTTTTCACTTTCGTTTTCAATGCGACTGTGTCTCTCCACTCACAAATACTCAGAGTCTCAGTTTCACACTCTTTGGCGCTTATTACTCAATAGTCTGCGTTGCGGCGTTGCCACGTACAGTGGTATGAATACGTATTTATTTATCTAAAATTATTCAAATTATAAGCACAGTCGTTAAGGCGGTAGGGGAACCAGATTGGGTGTGATTCCCAGACCAGTTCAAGCAGACCTAAAGTTAGATTTCAACTGTAGGTCCACTATGAATTCATATACTTATATTATGTTTGTCTTTTATATAATTATAGCGTGCTTATAATTAATTTAATCAGAAAGGAACATTTCAAAATAAAAGAAAACTGATATCTAATATTTTTGTTCCTGATTTATTTATATTTCACACAATTTTAGCTTTGGTTTTCCATCTATTTTTTTGCCAAATTGTACCACTGTGCGCCGCTGCGCTGTGGCTGCGTGCGTGCGTGTTGGTGAGCGTGTTGATGGCCTTTTGATTTTGAATTTGTCAGCCAACTGTTTATTAAGTGTTTTGACGTTACCGCAAACTGTTCGCAAAAGCAAACCAAGCGGCATCCACATTCGAAAATAAACTGTTTCTGCTTCGGTTTCGGTTTTGTCGGTTTTAAAATCATGAAAAAAAGTGCGTGACACCCGAAAATGTTAAATTATTAAAATGGCCGCGAAATATGCTTGCTGAATTATTGCAAAATTGTGACTTTTAAAAGAGTTTTATTTAATTCAATTTTAATCTTTACGGCTCTGCCGCCTGCTATGCAAATAACGAGCGATTATTCAATCAAAAACTCGCGCCGCTACGTGAATTAAGTGAAACACACAACAATTGCACAAAATCGCAGACAAACACAACAAGCAACAAACAACAACAACAAGCAACAAGCGACAGCGACGACAACAACAAGCAGCAACAATAATAATAACAAAAACAACGAAAGTATTGCAAAATGCGCACAGTTGCATGGCTGCTGCCGCTGCCGCTGCCAACGTCTCTGTCGCTGTCACTGCCGCTGCTGTTGCTAATAGGCCTCAATCTGTGTCGCTGCCTCGACGCAGCCCACAACAGCTACAACTCCGTTTATAATGCTGTCGTTACGCCGGATCTGAAGCAGGCTATTGATAAGGAATTGCCAAAACAAGCCAAATTCTTCGATGAACTCGATTGTAAGTATGCAAGTTTGTTGCCTGAGTCTTTCGTTTTATTTGACAAGTTCGCTGCCTGAGTCTTTCGTTTGACACAACACTTAAGAGATTCTAATAATAAAATAGATTACATATAAATTTAGTCGAAGAGGATTCAATTACCAAGTTCTTGGCCAGAGTATTTTTTTAATATAATTATATAGATAATTATTATGCCATGTGTGTCTTTCACTTGGATTTATACATTTAAATTTTTTGATAAGGATTTGCTTAATCAGTTTGAGTATTGCCCAGCAAGTTCGTTGCCTAAGTCTTTTGTTTCGCAGTAATTCGTGACTCAGCAAACATGGACAGCAGACTGCCCACAGCGGACAACCTACAACGGACAACATTTTGTTTCAATTACATAATTTGCATATTAGTTTAACCTTGAGCCAAGTCATCGATTCGATGTCAAGTTCACATGATTCACAGCTACAATTTCGACCATAAATAATACGAGTTTTTTTTTGTTGTTTTCTTAATAAAAAGCAGCGAAAGTCAGACGATATTGGAGGGTTTACTTTTGTGAGTTCTCTTCTCTGATACGACTGTAAAGTGCGTACAGCTTTAATTGGACTTTCGAAAACCACAAAAAACAAGAAAAACAGAAGCAGCAGCAGGCAAAACACGAAAAGCAATTAGCTTGAGAAATGCTGGACCCAAAGAGTTAAAGTTAAAGTTGAAACTGTAATTATTTTCACGCAGACCAGACATTAACATATGGCCCATTCTGCGCCCCAATGAAAGCGCGTTATGGTCCATTAAAATAATTATCAAAAAAAAAATACCCACACAAATCAAAAAATACCAAAAAATACCGTCTAGCTGGTTGCATATTAGTCAAAAACAAAAAGCGAGCGCAAATTGCAGCACAAGTTCAATGGCATTCGCTGGCGCCACATGTAATATAGAAAATCCGAACAAACAAAAAAAGCAAAAGTCTTTTTCCAACAGATACTTAAAAACTACTCAGAGCAGGAAAATCAACTGCAATTAACGACAATTGCTGTAGCTGGTGTCGCTGCAGCAGCAACAGCAACAGCAGCAGCCACCGACATTCGAAAGTGTTAAACAACAACATTTTATTCATAGATTATAGATTATTTGTGCGGGTTCGATTTTAATTTCGAGTTTGAAGCCAGGTCAAAGAAAACCTTGACTAAGAAACAGGAGTGCTCCTACAATCGTCATCGTCTACCGTTCTACCGATCGTTCATATTTAAAAGAAGCTTAAGGACTCTATCTCTTTTTGATTCCTTTACACCCCCATACAAATTTTCAGGCCTATCTGGGAAACAAACTAAGCTTAGTTTACCCTAACCTAGTCAGTTATAAATGATATGGGGGCATGAAAAATCCCAATATTATAAAAGTATTAAACATATACAGACGAGACGTATATTGTTAGCAGCATGTTGCTGCACGCTCTGCAACAAAGTTGCTGGGAAACTTATATCGCAGCTCTCTCTCACTTATTCTCTTTCTCTCCACATCTTTGCCACACTCTCTTCTCTCGCGACGTCTTCGGCTGTTTCAGGTGAAATGGCGAAAAAACAAAACCTCTTCGGCAGCCTCGACGCTGCGCAAACACAAAACTTTGGCTTAGTTCTGAGTTGAATTTCCCGACGTGCGGTTGCCTTTTTACACGAGCAGCAGCAGTAGCAACGCTCGCTTTAAAGCCAAAAAAAAAAAAAACCGCCGTTATTTATAACAATTTTCTTTTCGTGCGCCGCGTGCCGTGAAAATTGCCGCTGCCGCAGTCGTTGCGCATGCGTAACTACGCAAGAAAGTAGCAGCTGAATGAAAATAAAAGTGAAATCCTGGAAGAGTTTTTGCATTTAAAAATATTAAGAAAAGAAATAACCAAGGATTGGTTATTTTTAAAACCCATATTTAAAATAAAAGAAAGTGAACACAGTGGCAACAACAACAACAACAACTGAAAATTGCAAAGAGAAGTGTTGAAAGAAAGTGAAAGTTGTCGTTGCGCGCAGCTCCTTTCCAGGAGTCGCCATGAGATATACGCACTGCCACAGAAAGGATAATGGCCTGAGGCTCAGCCTAAGTTTCAGTCTCAACCTAAGTCTGGCATTCATTTATGCCCTGAGCGCCTCTGCTGCGAGCTATCCCACCGCACAGCAGGAACATGATATGCTCATATTGGATGCTCTTTCGCGGCGCAGCGGCACCGGCTATTATGGCGAGAACAGCGTCATGGAGATGCTATCCAGAAGTATTTTTACCTGAACAAAACTAATACTTTTTTTTCTATTCGGTTTGGTTTGAATTCTTTGTGAATCTTAAAACTTTAACTCAAAACTTAATGGGCTACAACATATTTTTCAATATTTTTCCATTCGTCCGAATTTTATTTATTAAAAATCTTTGCGTGTCCAGCAAAGAGTCTGCTGTATTATCTAAAACCCACATGTTGATTGGAATTAAAGAGCTGAAAATATTTCTCAGTTTTTGTTGCCGTTTTGGCCAATAAATAATTGAAAAGACGAGTTCAATGCTCCGGTTTTAAACAGTCAAACAAAACCCGAACCGAACCGCCAGTACTGCAGGCTAAGGTTTAAAACCGGTTAGCAGCCTTGTTCTTAACTGCTCAATTAACCAATTGACTGTCTTCTGCCTGTGCTGTCTGCTAAGGGTAACTCAACTAATACCCATTATTATTTTGGATGTGTCTTTACAGTGATACCGCAATCGTGCCGCTTCCGTGGCCACAAATTCGAGTGCGGCCTGTCCATCTCTTGCGTCTTGGGGGGCGGTAAGCCCCTGGATCTATGCTCAGGCGGCATGATTTGGTCTTGTTGTGTGGACAAAGATCTCGACGCGGAGGAAAGTCCCCATGCGGCGCCTGTCAATAATACAAGTGAGTACAAGCCAAACAAAAAAGGAAAAACTATATCTATTCTAAGCCAAAAGAAAAAGAAACATCCATTTCGCTAGCTGCTTTCCCATTGCCTTCCATTCATTCCCCTCTCCGCCGCCACCCATCAACTCTCTAAGCTTATTTTTTTGCTCTTTGTTTTACGAGCAAATTGCAAATTGCTGCGCTTCAAGTTATGCAATTCTCCGTATAATAGCGCAATAAATTAGTTCGCATTTCGAAAATGACAACAAATTGCTCGACTTTGCCCACACACACCAACACACCAACACACACACACACACTCGCCTGCAGGGCAATCAAGGCAGAAGAACAACAAAATACATTGCGATAAATTTACAAAATTCACTGAATTTAAGGCAGGCGCTGAAGTGGAAGTGGAAGGTGTCAAAGGTAGCTCCATTAAATCAATCCAATTTCATCTAAATAAATACAATTTATATGCTACGAATCTAGCAATTTTATAAAATAAGTTACTAATAATTTCTATTGCCAAGAAAGAAGAGTTTAAATTGAATAAAGGTATCAAAAAGGGCAATCACAATGACTGAATTTTCTTAGGCCTTAAAAGCCTTTTTATCTTATCTTATCATCAAAGAGATTCTTATAGTTTCTCATATAATTATTCCAGTTTGCAGGGAAGATAGTCTTTCCCCATTTTTTTTTTTACTCCCCTGCTATTTGCAGACCTTGCATTCATTTTTTTGGTCTGTGTTTTGCGCTTCACATTCTTGGCTCAAAAATTGATTTAAAGTAATTTTCGGTTGTATTTTGACTTGGCTCTCAAGTGCATTCGGAATATCGTAATCTCGGCTAGAAAAAAAAAACAATAAAATGCCAAGCAGTAAAAAAAATAACAAATATTATGCCACAAACAAACGCACACATATAGAAGAAATACAGTTAGCTTGCTGCCATTTTGTTGTGCTCTGTTTCATTTTCTAGGCTTCTTTTTTTATGTGCATGTTACACAGCAAAAGCAACAAAAAAATAAAAAAAGCAAACGCATTACAACATGTTATAAATAATTCTTAATGGAAATTTTTGAGGCAACCTACAAACAAAAAAAATGAGCACAATTTTAGCTGAGGCGGCTACTTAATTTATTTTCTACCTTTTTTTCTTAAAGCTCATAAAGCAACGCGTTCTGTTTTGGCTACTCGCTTTCTTTAGGGGGAAATTTCTGGGAATTTTCTTCGCTCAAGTGTAAATTTTTCATACGAAGCGCAGACTGCCGAAAACTGTGTCTGTTGCGGAAATAAACGAAGGTGAACGTTTTTTTTTTTCTTTTTGCATTTTAAAAGTGAAATTTTCGTGGCTTTGTTTCTGAGCCTGCATCAACTTCATTTTTTCTCTATTTTTATTTATTTATTTGTTTTGCGCGTCACACGGCACAAAAAAAAAATGTGGGAAAAATCACAGCGCCAAAGTTACGGCATTTTTTGGTTCAAGTCCGAAATTCGACCAGCCAAAAAAACAAAAAAAGAGACCTCAAAAAAAGAAAAGAAAACAACAAAAACTTACTTCGAAAAAGTGTTAATCAAGCTGTGTCGTTCTGTGGCTGGTTTTCCTTTTTTTGTCCCTCTTTTCGTATGAATTACGTGCGAAAAATTATCTCATACGTCGTTGTCTTTGTTTCTTTGGTCAGTTGGCCAGTTTTATTTCGACTTTATTGGTTTGGTGACATAATGGCAGCAGCAGAGTCGTGCTGGGGTCTTCAAGATAGACCCAGACCCCCAGCCAGACCGAAAGCCAGACCCAGTAATTGCTAGTTTGGAGTTTTATTTTATTATGATTACTTTTACTTTGCTCTTTCACTTAAAAAGTGCGCAGCGAAAGTTGAACCCTCGAAAATACAAGTATAAAAAATGTATATATAAATAAATAGTCGCTCTGTATATGGAGGAAAAACTGCGTTATCATCATGATTCTTCCACACAAACAGGTGACATAATACACTTGCATGACATTTATCCCGATTTGTCGCCAACTGCCAACAAGCCAGCACATCAGCAACATCATCATTTAACCCAGCAGCAACAGCACAGTGGCAGCAGCAGCAACAATAACGGCCTGTCGACGGCCTCCGCAACCTCTGCTCGTCCCGCCTACACCAGCCACGCCTACTACAGCACAAAACGTCCCACTTTATACAGTGGGAATTCGTATAAGCCCAGTTCCGGTTCCGGCAGTGGACATCGACCCGTGGGCTCCAGTTTAAATAGCTGGGAACATGACTCAAATCATTTGGGTATTACGAATCATTTGGATAGCTTTTTTGATGTGGATTCTGCAGCACCGCCAAATAACGCACCACAACAACCACTGGCAACCACACAACACCTCGAACCACAGGCCCAGCCCTTTGCGGTGGGTAATGTCCTGGATTTAAATGCCGGCGAGGCAGTGGATGAATACGAAAGTGGTGGCTACAATGATGCCAGTTATCGTCCTGTGCCGGGTACTAAAATCTCAACTCAACCGTTCTCAATTATACACTATTTTTTACTAGTACAAATATTCTATCTATATAACTGACTTTCTCTCTCTTTTTCTCTAATTGGCACGACTGCAAGTTCTCTTTCTCTATTCGCACTACACAACCACACAACCACACTCACCCACATATATCTTATTTTAAAGTAGTTGCACTTCTCGCTTTTTGCTCTCATTATGATTGGTTTTTGAGATTTTGATTTTCCCCAACTAAATCGATGTTTTTTTATTTCATTTTTTCTTAGGCTGTGGTGAGGTTTATTCTCGCTCCAATCGCATTGTGGGCGGTCACTCCACAGGCTTTGGTTCGCACCCCTGGCAGGTGGCTTTGATCAAAAGTGGTTTTCTCACTCGCAAATTGAGCTGCGGTGGTGCATTAATCTCCAACCGTTGGGTGGTTACAGCCGCCCACTGTGTGGCCACGTAAGTAGACCCATCAATAGAGTCATATTACTTTATGTTTAATCATCTAAAACTTTCTACAGCACCACCAATTCGAATATGAAAATTCGACTAGGCGAGTGGGACGTGCGTGGCCAGGAGGAGCGTCTAAATCACGAGGAATATGGCATTGAGCGCAAAGAGGTGCATCCACACTATAATCCCGCCGATTTCAAGAATGATGTAGCCCTTATACGTCTCGATCGAAATGTCGTCTATAAGCAGCACATCATACCCGTCTGCCTGCCACCGCCAACCACAAAATTAACCGGAAAAATGGCCACTGTCGCTGGCTGGGGACGTACGCGGCATGGTCAGAGCACGGTGCCTTCAGTGCTGCAAGAGGTCGACGTGGAGGTCATCTCCAATGATCGATGCCAGCGCTGGTTCCGCGCAGCAGGACGACGCGAGGCCATACATGATGTGAGTTTGGATCGAGATCCAATACAATTAGTTTGGTTCAAAAAAAGAAGTCTACTTTTGAGATGAATGAAGATCAGCCAAAAAAATGTATGCAAATTAAACTTTCACTGTTCTCCTTCCTTTCAGGTATTTCTATGTGCTGGCTATAAAGAGGGAGGGCGGGATTCCTGTCAGGGTGACAGCGGTGGGCCTCTAACGCTAACAATGGATGGTCGAAAGACGCTAATCGGACTGGTTTCCTGGGGCATTGGTTGTGGCAGGGAGCATCTCCCAGGCGTCTACACGAATATACAGCACTTTGTACCGTGGATCAATAAGGTTATGGCGAATGATAACAATGCGTGAGGCACAACACAAAAAAAAAAAACGCATGATAAAAGCTTGACTTTTTCTTAATAATTGGATGACTGCAGCATCTGCAGCAACTGCATCGCCTGGCCATGTGATTCCTCTACGACTCGGGGTTGCTAGTGTTTAAGTATAAGTTCCCAAAAAAAAAAAAATAACTATTCTATTTATTATGCTCGTATTTCTGTTTTTATATTATTATTTTATTATTTTTCTGTTTACCAATGCGTATCATTCGAGTTAAACTCTACTGTTTAGCACTAATCATAATCATATTTATTACATTTATTTTCATAGAATTCTTGAATTTAAACCTAATTTTATGTCTAATTTTAATTAATATTTAAATACCAATTATAATAAAAAAAAAAATGTATTAAAAACGAAACTGAAGTTTATGTTTCTATTTTTCATTTAATTATTTATTCAGGCCCTCGAAACAAAAGACTTAGAGCACAAACTTGATTCAAATGTAAACAAAAGACTTAAGCAACAAACTCGAAATAAAATCTAGAGCATACTTTTGAGCGCACTGCAAAATTCATTTCATCGAACTGGCAACTCTGCTGTGGGGCACATTTCCAGCGCTTCAACCGATTCAAAACAAATATTTGAAAACAAACAAAAAGAAAAAGTAAAAAGCAGAGAAGAGAAAATAAAAGAGAATTTAAATAAATAAATATTAGTACATTAAAAAAATACAACACTTTTCCCAGAAAGACCATCTGAGAGAGCAGACTGCAAAAGACCGAAGATAGCAGACAGCACACAGCAGGCAACAGGCAACAGGTGAGCCACACGAAGCATGCGTTGAATTTCTAATGATGCAACTTCCGTTGCAATGCAAATCAAACTGTAATTTCGATTGGAATAAAACTGTGATACAAATTTCTGTAACTTCTGAAGTGACCTAGTCCCAGCCTATTTTTGGATACATTTTAAAAATGTTCAGTTTATTCCCAGTAATATATTCTATATTTAAAAAATTATAATTTCCGTTTGAAATGACTAACCGCTGAAGACACCACATACAATGGAACAAATCGTTTAATTATCAGGAAGAAATGATACAAAAATCTGTATCATTTAGGCTAATTAAAACAAATAATCAAAGATTGGGTTAATTTATTAACTGGCTTATCAGCCAGTTCCGCTCTCAGTCTTTTTTAATTTCTTTCTCTCTTTCATTCTCTCTTGGCATCCACAGAGCACAAATGACATCCACTTCTTCTACTGCTGCTACTCTGCTGCTTCTGCTACCAAAGAAAGAAAAGAATAACTGGCCACAAACAACAAGTTGTTGCCTGAGTTTGGCTTGGACTCGGCTCAGTTGCTGTGAAACAGCGCCAGTGTCAAGGTCTCTCAAGTTCAACGCGTTGCGGCGTTGTTGTTGATTTGCTTTGGTTGTTGCTCTTCTTGTGCGTTGTTTGGCTTAACTAAAAAAAAACTTTATAAAATACTAAAAAAAAAAATGATATGAGCAAGCGCAGCCACAGCAACAACAGCAACAACAACAACAACAATAGAAAAGCCTCGCGTCTCGAGATACTCGTAAACCATCTAATAAGCTGTGTATGTGCCTCCTCCTCTTTTCAACTCCAAACAAAATGTGTGTCTTTAAGCCTAATTGATTAATTGATTGATTGAAGTGTGTGTGTGTTTTATTGTTGTTTAAAATATGTTTATTGCTGTTCTGTGTATTGCGTCTGCTGTCAGTTATTGACTGCAAGCTAAACGCTATTTAAATTACAGACTTTAGCTTTAAAATGCAGTCAGATTTCCATATAAAATTATTCCATTTCCTTCACATTTAATTCTGCCATAATCTCTAAATATATTCAATGATAATAAATATGTTTTTTATATTCAAATTAGGCAATAATATTCTTTATAATTAGTTTTTAATATCTCTTGAACAGCCGGTAATTGTTTAATCAGCAGTTAATTAAAAATAATTAATTAAGGGATTTTAATGTATTTCGATTTCTTAGAACTAATTTCTGCAGAATCATCAAGCTTATTTTATAACCATTTATGATTGAAAATAGTTTTATAAAGTTAGCCAATTAATTGCTTTCTAATTAAATGTTACAAGAAAGAACTGCCAATATAATAAAACTAAACAGAAATGTGGGAAAATTGCTTGGATTCCTTATCAGAGAGCTACTCAATAGGCCTAAGGACAGGTACACACTCCTACACAAAGTAAAAAAAACACCAGACAAGCGGTTAATAAAGAGTTTTGACTTTCTTAACCTGAAGACGTGCATAAATTATAATAAATAAAAAAAGTATACACAGAGAGAATAGCGACAGGCGATGGAGCTCTACTCATTTGCACCAAGCACACACAGAAAAACTAAAAATATTAAAGAAAAAGCCAGCGCAACGGAGACTCCCAAGTTCCCCCCACCAACTTGTTGTTGTTTTTGTTAGCTGTTATAGCTGCTTCTTGCTATTTTAATGTGAAAGCGCTGTTAACCCCAAACTTCGGCTCCCTTCTCTCTATCCCCCCATCCCCCCTATTTCCCTCTTAAAGCCAATCAGCTGTGGCTGCGAGAGCGCTGCCGCTAGCTGAGAGAGTGTGTGTGTGTTTGTGTGTGTATTCGTTTGTATTCATTTGAATAAGCAACAAAAACAACAGCAACAACAAGCAGCAGAAGAAGAAGAAGAAGAGGCGCTGCCTAGCATTTGTTGTTCTCACCATTTTGTGAACTGGCCTTAATGGAAACCGTTATGCGCGCGCGCAGCTCTAACTAGCGTCGACGTTAGCGTCTCTGCCGTCGGCTCGGCTCAGCTCGGCTACGCATGCGCACATGTTGTATGTGCGTGTGTTGTGTTTGTGTGTTGTGTTTGAGTGTTGTGTTGGCTCTGCTACCAATTTTGCTTTGTGGTGTTCTTCAGCAAAATCTCAGTCGCTGCCGGTGCTGCTGCCGCTGCCAGCGTCGACTGCTACGCCAACTGCGACTTCTGAGCTTGTCTTTGGCTTTGGCTGACTTCAGTTGGCGTATGGATCTTTTGTATGCGCGCTTCTCTTCAGACGTGCGCAACTCGAACGCGGTCTTTGGCTTCTACTGCTCCCCTTTGTCGCCTTCTTCTTCTTGAGGCTTCCTCGACTGCGCGTGTGTTTGTGTGTGAAGAACTTGAGAGTTATTAGCCTCAAAATTAACTACAAGTTTTTAACAGTGTGTAATTTTTAATAATAAAATTTAATAAAATAAAAGCCAAAACAGCCGCTTAAGAGCCGCTTCTACGGTGCTTTTATAATTTTACAACACAACAAAAAAAATATTATAATATTTTTCGGGCTTAAAACAAAAGAAAAAGCAAACACAATACAAAAGCCAAATGTGAAGAAACTCATAAAAAAAAAACAAAAAACAAAAAAGCCGCTAGAAGTCAACGGCAGCAGCAGCAGCCCAACAACAACAAGAAATAATAACAGTGAGGCAACAAATTAAAAGAAATGACCCCAAAATACACAAGTTGCCAGTGAACGCATTCAACCAAAAAACAAAAAAAAACATCTTTGAAGTACAAACAAAAGTTCTACCAAGCAGCCAAAAAATATCACGCAAGTAAATGCAAAAGATATAAAAAAAAACTATAAGAGATAAAGAATAAGATACGCATCCGTCAGATACACCGAGTTTCAAGTAGCTACGCCGCACTTTCTACCACGTACAAGTCAATTAGAGGCACACAGCTGCATAACTGCAACTAAGTGCAGCAGCAACAACTCTCAGCAGCAGCAGCCGCAGCAGCAGCAGCAGCAAAACAAGAGCAACAGCAACAAGCAACAGCAAACAGCAACAAGTTCAAGCGCCTTGATTTTGATCAACGGCCAAAGTCAAACGAGTCCAAAGCAAAAGTTGCCTTCTGCTGCAAATTTTTTATTGAAATTCCTGTAAAAAGAAACAACAACAGCAACAACAACGAGAAGAAGAACAAGCAGAGTTGCAAGTGTTTCAATTGCCGCAGCAGCAGCAGCAGCAGCAGCCGCCGCAGCCGCAACAAGAGACACCAGAGCAAAAAACTTCTTTTCGGGCAGCAACAGAACTGGTCTGCTAGTTGTTGTTCTTTTTATTGTTGTTGTCGCTTGGCTTTGAGTTTGGTCTAAAATGCAGAGGCTCCCCATGGTTACCCTGAACTGCTCCCACACTTAGAGAAAAAATTTAAAATTCAATTTCCAATAAACATAAACCAATCCAAACACCAAATTTAGATTAAAAGAGGTTTTTCTAAAGCTCAAAAATAATCATGAATGTGAACTCAATATTCATATTATAAAATTCAAAACTTTAAACCCAAAACACTCTCAGATTTCAAGTAAATGTTCAAAAACAAGCCTGGAATTTTAAGTTATAAACGATATTATTTTGATGTCGATCATAGTAGAAATAAGAATGCCTTTTTTTGCTGAGTGCATTTCAGGCACGTCGCGCCTTTGCCATTATTTGCATTTCTGCTTATTCTGGTTTGCCAAGTGAAGCCAAAAGCCAAAGCTAAATCTGATGCTGGAGATGATGCAGCAGAGATGCTGCTGCTGTTGCTCTTGCGGCTGCGGCTGTGGCTGCTGTGGTAGCCCGCCCCCAGTTTGCTGCGTTTAATTTCCTGATAATTATTATAATTTGCCTGCTGCTTCAGGGAAACAATTGAGAAATTGTCGTGTGGTGCTCGCAGCAAGAGCAAGTTTGTGTACTAAGTCTTTTGTTTTACTCGTACTTTTGGGGCGTGTGTGTTGAGGCGTGGCATGGCTTTCTAGAGCTAACTGAACTAATGAACTCCCGCATGCGGCGGCAGCTAGCAACAAAAAATAAAAAAAAAACAAAAAGAAAAAAAACCCGCACAAGCAGAAGCAAAAGCATGCATGCATAGACACGTTGAAATTTCTCTTCAAAGCCGTTTTTGGTAGAAATGAAAGCCAACTTGAGGCAGCAAAAGTGGACGGCGACGCACTTCTGGTTTGATTATGTTGTCTCAAATGGCATAATTCTTTTGTTCGTCTGCCTTTTTTTAGTATTTTTTTAGTATTTCTTCTTTTTTGGCTAATTTGAAATGACAGTATTATGCTTTCTGCATTTCACTTTTCTTTTAAATAAATAAATTCAAGTGACAGAAAGAGAGAGACAGAGAGAGAGAGAGACAGAGAGAGAGAGGGGGGGAAGTTATACCAAATAAAAATACAATTTGTGTGGCTTTCGCTTTTATTTAAGGCAAGTGTTATACACACACACACACACGCACACCACACGAAATGTCTTTTTAATAATAAACAAACCAAAAAAAGAAATATGCCGAAAAAAACTTGTAATTTCACTTTTAAAGCCTCAAAAATATTTTATTTGAGTGGGAAATTACTTAATTGTTAAGTGAAAAAAAAAAACACTCACAAAATTTACAGACTCCCCGCCAACGCCCCCGCCTTGCCACACTCTTCAAATCATGCAAATCATCTCTCTGTGTGTGACCCACTTTAAGAAAAGAGAGAAAAAATCAAATATTCTGCGACTCACGTGTACCTCGACTGGTTTTATATGGACAGTAGCCACAAAATTCATGTTAATTTGCGCATTTTCAGCTCTCGAATTGGCACAATGATATTTTTTTTAAGCCCCCCCGTCAAGAACGTGACCCACATACACAAATAGCCAGAAAACAATGCTGTTAGCGATATCTGAATGTCCGATTACTGATATCTCCATACCCATAAATCTTCCAATCTCTAAATCTCATATTTAAAGTCGAAAAGTTGAGATTCTGACACCTAATTAAAAGCAATCAGCGTTGCGTTCATGCGGATATATTTTATAGCTTCCGTTCTGGATTTTTTCGTCTCCTCTCCTCTCAATGGGCATTTAATTGGAGTTGCGCTTGTTGTTGTTGTTATACGCCCATTAGAGAGAAGCACAGCATCCATTCAAGTTTATGGCGCACTTGAAATTTAATTAAATTTAGTTTAATGGCATTCTAGAGATTCATCTTGACCTTTCTACTCAATTCCACCGGATGCAAAGGGTATATCAGAAGGCAGAAGGAAGCACTTAGAACTTTTTTAAATTTCTTGGGAAGATTCCTACATATTCTTCAGACATCTCGCACAAATCGAAATGCTTGCAGCCTGCGTACAGAGTAACTTCTAGTCCAGCATTCATAATAGCTTAAAGATTTCTGCACATTTCCAAATGTCTTTAAGCTTGGACAAAACGGTGCTGGCCAAGATGTCAATGACCGTATTACGCAACGCAGCAACCTCATCAGTACCTCGTATCTTATATATTTATTTAGCTTCAAACGCAGCGCAACAGATCGTCACGGACTGGGAATAGAATACAGCTAACTTTTAATGCTCACGGATCAATGAAAATGTCGCCAACTGAGGAAGCTGGGAACTGGGAACTGAGACTAGCACCGTCATCACCTTTATGACGGTGCGGGGTTCGGAGATCCAATTCCAGTTAGTTTTGAGTCGATTCATGGCTTCTTTTTTTCATTTCATTTCTTTTGTTGCGCTTTCTTTGATTGTTACAGTTTATGTCATCATATCTGTACATTTGTCATGCCTCAAAAACTTTCTTTCTTTGCTCGCATCTGAATCCCATTACAGCTTCCCAACACAACTTCACTCAACTTATCTCGATTCATCAATTAGGTGTCTCTTGAACCTGTTCAGAGTACTGAAAGAACCAGTTGCAAATGCATTACTTTTTCCCTAGTAATGTAAACAGTTATATAAACTCTCCTCCTAACTGATTATACAACTGGGGTCGTTTGGAACGTACCGATGAAACGGAGAAACGGGAGTACGACTACTGTGGGCCGTTAGCACCTTGCTTTACCTGTTGTAGCTGTTGTTGTTGTCGCGCTTTCTATACACACATAAAACACACCCAGCTATCAACACACACACACTTTTGCTTTCCATTGGGCATGACTAAACACACAGGCGATAACATAGCCCAGCCCGCAAGTGGTCAAATTACACATACGCCCTGTTCCCTCATAATTTGCGAAAATTAAACATTTCTTTCTTTCTTTTCTGCATACCCTATACACCGGGCATAATCAATTAGTCAAGCTGTTAACACAACACAATACAAAATTTAAACTATAATCAAGACTGCAAACCTTCTAACTGGTTTAAATAAAAACGTATTATAAAAAGATGTTAGATAACTTCTAAAGAGTATCTGAAGTTCATTGTACCGTAGAAAGTTATTCTTTCTTCTGGCTTTAGGTAATATTTTTTTTATTTTTTATTTTTTTGCATATGCAAGTCACTCAAAATGAACGACTTTCACCTACAGCTTAAGCCTGAGTCATACAAAGCTTCTACGCACTTGCTGTCGGGTTGAGGCCCTGTTTTGTTGTCTGTAGAAATTCCATGTTTAGTTGAATTTGAATATGAGATAAAAGGCTATAAAACGTTTCACATATGCCGTTGTGAGTCATATTTAAAATATATTTATATTCCATTTGCAGATGGGCGCGTTGCAGCAGCAGCAGAGTTACAGATACAGATACAAAATCACAGATAAAGATACAGAGCATACTGGGAGCATAACACATAGAGCAGGCAAGAGCTCAAGGCCCACAAGCAGCATGCCCAATCGGAGTAGCCTCATCCTGGCGCTGGGCAGTCTGCTGCTATTATCGTTATCGTTATTGGTATCGGTATCGGCCAGTCCCGTCTTCGTGGATAATCCCAGCTTAGCACAATGTAAGTACTCAGATTATTTGGCCACTTGACAGCTCATTTCTCTGGAATGCCGCACAGCTTCAGTTTCAATCTGTTGTTGACGGCTTTTCCTCAGAACTCCAACACTTTCTCTCACGTAGGCTATTAAAAAACTCTGTTTTTTTCCCTTCAAGTTTTTTGGGGCGCGTTCAATGATAACAAAGAAATTAAATAAAAGGGAACGCAATTTGTAAAAAAAGATTTCACAATTTGAGCAGTAAATATTTACCCACTTTTTTACCATTCAATTTTAAGAATTATTAATATTTTACAAGCTTAATTTAATTATTATTTGATTGCCAAAACAAATGGTTTGTTATGTGAAAAGAAGAATAATCTAGGTCAGCATTTGATTTCTGTGTTAGAAAGCAGCATCCCAGTTCCAGTTTAATGCCAAGAATAATAGCGTAAAATCCATTAAAAATCCACTGACAAAAACCAGATCTAAGATCTAAGATCTAAGTGAATACACGAGAAGTAATTTTATTGCCATGTAATTTGTGCAGTTCTCAAAAGAACTCAAGAGGAATCAGTAGCAGCATAAGCAGAAAGAAGAAAACCCATTAAAACTGATTGCCAAATTAAAACAAAAGACTTAAGAAACAAACTTGTTCGCTGGAACAGTTGCTCTCATGTGGCGTCTCTCACCAAATGAAAGTAATCAAAATTAATGATGCGCCGCGACAGGCGTTGCTTTTTGAGCATACTTTAATTGGGTCACAGCCATTAAATATCAAATTTTAACGCTATTAGCACTTCCTCTGACTGCTGTGATGCCATAAGAAAACAATTTCAGAATATGATCTAGTCGTGATTCGTGCCTCGACTAGCAGATACTCTCTGTATCCCGATCAAGAATGATCAAGAATTTAACTCAGCTTATTCTATAAATGTTGTTTTTATCAGCCAAGAGTAATGACATTTTCAACAACTAGCCATGAATCCATAAAAATGTATTGAAATGTTTGATCGGAAATAGTTTTGCTTATTTCAAGCAAGCACTGCCCAACTTTTAAGCTCGCAATGTGTACAGGGTATACAGGGGAAACAATAAAGAGCTGCCAATTTGTCTACAACAAAGAGCAGCGCTTCAGGCGGTCACAGCTTCAGTTTAAAGCTAGAGTACTGAGCCATAGATGGAGACTTTGAAAACAAAATCCGACTAAAACTATACAACTTTCTTATAAGAGCATACAGTGAGCTGAGCTGAGGTGAGCTGAGAGCTGAGCCAAACTGGGCAAGCGTCCAAAACGTCAGCGAGCAAAAGCAATTGAGGTCAGCCATCAAAGAATGTTGCCATAAAATGAGCGACCATCGGAACCACCGCAAGAAAGCGTGTGCCACACAACAACAACAACAGCAACAACATAACACACTAGCAGGAAAAGCAACAACCACCACTGTGCTAAGGTGGCAAGCATTTCATTTTTACGACTTGACTGGACCAAAAGGCAAAAAATACACAATAATAATAACAATAAGAAATTTATATTTACTTGCTACAGAGGCAAAGGAAGAAATTTTTATAAGGGGGTTTTATATTCTGGTAAAAACATTTTTACTTAGTCAGTATCTAAGAATTATCTTTTGAACTAAATTAAAATATGAGTGAATTTGATCTTTCAATTGGGGGTTGAATACCCTCTGCCTACGCCACTGTTTATACGATGGCAAGAGCAGAAAGCGATAAGTAAATCAACGCCCAAGTGAAAGGGAAATAAATTTATACAAAAAACAATGCTGGCAGCATTGAACTCATTCTCAGTTTAGCTCAAAGTTGGGTATGGTCACTCTAATACCCCTGAGGGGTCAATGAGAGTGACCCAATTTCGTTGGGCAGCATTGGTCGCCCACGAAATGTGGTTCATTCGCATGCAAAAAACGAATTTTCTACATTGCAATGCGGGCTCTGTCTTTGCCTCGGTCTCTGCCGCTGCCTTCCAATCTACCTCTGCTTCTGCGACCAAAGACTATAAGGCTGACTGTGTATGCGTGTGTGTGTGAGTGAGTGGCTAGCGAAACATATGCTAAGCAAAGTTGACCCAAAAAGCCACAAAACGAAATGCAAACACACAGAAAGAATGAAGAGCTGCCGGCAACTGCTGCGTTGTCGACGTCGACGTTGACTTTGAAGTCGACGCCTACGCTGACAGCGCTGCTTGCGTCGCCTATGAAACGTGACAAAGTTTTGGCTTTACAAATATCTCTCGCTCTCTCTCTCTCTCTCCCTCTGTCTCTTTCTCTTCCCCCCTTTGTCTGACCGTCTGTTTTTTGTTGGGTTCTTCAACTTGGCCAGTTCGTGTCTTAAGTCATTTGTTTTGTGCTGCCTCCCATACAATAAGTCAGCATTTCGTGTTAATTGCATAACCAATATATATGTGACTACACAAATACATATAAATATACATACAGCCAGGCTTACAGTTACAGTTAAAGTTCAATAAACGCAAAACACACACACACACACTGTGACACACACACACACGAAGCGACTGCTGCATTGCTGCTGATTTAACATTGAAATACGAGTAAATCTCGCGAAATTTATACGCAGAGTAACTTGTGCTTAACGAGATACCAAGATGCACTGTGGAGATTTTTGATTTTGTTTATTACACAAATAAAATAACCTTATTCTCTGCTAAAATTAATAAATTTTGAAAGTCAAAAGAGGATTTTAAGTTTATTTCAGTTGTTATACCCTTACGAAGGGTATTAGAACTTTGTCACAAAATGTGAAAAGAAGGAGCTGCAGATTGGTAACTATTTATCAGGAAAGCGTGGCAAAGAAATGTGCGTCTAGCTGTCTGTCCGCGTTTCTCCTTTCTATGCGAATCTGTCTCTCAATTTTTGAGCCAGTTGAAATTGGTACGAGCCTTTCTTTAGGTGGCGTTGCAATGAATCTTACAAATATCTAAAGGACACCTAATTCCCTTACAGTAATCTGGGAATTTAAATCTTCATAACTTTCCTTTCTACTTTTCAATTAACTTTATTTCTGTTCAAATTTATGGGGCATGTAGCCCACAGTGCTAGGTGGCAACTGACGCTGCTACTGCTGGTGCCACTGTCATGGCCTTTCTGCCGCTGTGCTGTTTATTTATGACCACACGAAGTGCAAACAAAAGGTACCAAAAGGCGGGTTGCACGCCTCGCAAGTTCGTTGCTTAAGTCTTTCGTTTTTCTCCTCTCTCTCCCTCTCTGTGTGTGAGTGTGGTCTGCAATTACATAAGTTCAAAGACTCAACGCTCACTGCTTGAAAGGCAAAACTTAAATAAATAAAAAGAATAATAATAACAATAATAATAATAATAATAATAATAATTATAATGCTACTGTTGTTGCTAATGGTGATGTTGTTGTTCTTGTTATGTTGCCTCATCGGTCTTTCGGTTCTTTCAGTCCCTTTGCCTCTTTTATGGCCCATTGTTATGGCCGCTTCTGCTACTTGTTGTTGCCACTTCATTTTCACTTGCGTTAACTGTTTGCCTAACGGTACAAGCTCAACTGCCTCAAATTGGCGTACAAATTGAAGGCGGTAATCGCCCCAACAAACGGAAATACTCGTACTTTACTTTACAGCATTAGAATAGTAATAGAACTACGAGTACGAATACGAATAGGGAGCAAAGAGAGCTTAATTAAGGTATTCTCTATACACCGAGAAAAATATTTAAGTTTAAAGTCTTTCATTTTAATCATATTAAATCTGGTTTTCTTTTCAGTTCAATCGGGTCGAAATATTCGACATCTACCCTGCATTGTGCGCAAATCGGGTCGCTCGGGCACCTGCATGTTTGCGATAGATTGTATTAAGCAGAATGGAACCCATCTGGGCACCTGCATTGATCGCTTCTACTTTGGCTCATGCTGTGCGCTGAAGGTAAGCTTAACAGATTAAATTTCCCTTTTATTTTCCACTTACATCTCTAACTCTGAACCACTGCATGAATTGAATATCTTATTATCTTATCTTATCTTATTCAAAATGAATTTACTTTTTTACAGGAGGAGGCATCGCTCTTTGCGCCAGAAATCAGCGACAATAGCATCGATCAGAATACCATTTCGCACTTTGCACACGAATCAACCACCTTGCCAACAAGCGCACTCTTCAAGCTAACCACTGAAGGCAGCAGCACCACACACATTCATCAAGAGCAACAACACGCAGCTAGCGAACTGCTTAAAAATGTAACCCAAAGCTATTTGAGCAGCCTAAAACCAGTGCGCACCACCAGCAGCAGCAGCAGTAGTAGTAGCAGTAGCAGTAGCAGTAGCAGTAGCAGTAGCAGCACCACCACTAGTCCTTTTACCACTCGCCGTCCACCCACCGCTGCTGCGCATACCACCCACAAAAATTCACATTTTGTGGTGCGCACTACAGTCAGGCCCAGCTCATCAACAGGAACGCTTTTAACTAGCACTAAACCACTGCGTCGCCGCACTACCACGCCAAGACCAGTTTTAACCACTGTGCCAGCTGTGGAGCAACGCATAGAAACCACCACAATGCCTAGTAAATTTGTAACATTCCAAATTGTGGAAACAACTACGCCAGCAGCCACCGAAGCCACCAACCACTTGCCTGAGACAACAACCAGACGCTACAGCAGTAGCAGAACTACTACAACAAAACCGCCAGCAACCAGCACCAGCAGCAGTAGCAAATCAACTACAAGCACAACAACAACAACAACAACAACCACTGCGCGTCCAACACCACCACTGCGTACCACCACACCAAAGCCCCATAAGACGCAGTCCAGCAGACGTCCAGCACCCGCCAAGAAGCCAACAACAGCAGCAGTTGTACCTGCAGCAACCAACACAACAATAACAGCAGCCAGCACAACATCAACACGCAAACCCAGCGACAGCACCAGCAGCAGCACCAGCATAACAACAGCAACATTGCCCGCTCGCAAGCCTAGCAACAGCACCACAGTAACTTCAACAGGCAGCAACCACCACAAAACCACAGCAACAACAACAGCAACAAAATTGCCGGTAAAAACAACGCATGCGCCTAGACCCAAACCACAACCCACAGCTGAGATTGTCAAGGTGCCTGCGTTGCTGGCGGATGCGCCCACAACAGCAACAACAACAACAGCAGCAGCAAGTACACCCAGACCAACAACAACAACTGTGCCAAAAAAGCACAGCAGCAGTACAACAGCAACATCAACTACAACGGCAAAGCCGACGCGTCGACATACTACACAAAAAACAACTACAACAACGACAAGCACCACAGCTGCGCCGACAACAACCACAGCTGCAATATTGCTAACTACAGAAGCGCCAAAATTGCATTCAAAGCCAACAACAACACCCACAGAAACAGCGGCAACAAGTGGCAGCAGCAGCAGCAGCAGTAGCACCGGCACCCAGAAACCTGGTTTAATCACCTGGACAGACGTGGAGGCAGAGCCAATTACAAATGCAACTATCGCCAGCAATTGGCAGCCAGCTCAATCGGCGGCCGATTGGATCCCATTGCCCACCTTGTTGCCCGAATTGTACAACAACAAAACGGCAGGTAGTGCGGGTAAGTAGTTGTTGCTGTCCCGTGACAAAAATTAGTGCTGTTCATATATCGATAGGCTTAGACACAAATAAACTGTGGCTTGTTTTACTGATAAGATTAGTAGATTTACCTTTCTAACTCTATTTCAAATCTCGCCCTCTCTTTTCTTTAATTACAGCAATGCCCGGCAGCAGTACAGACAAGGTTGTGATCTCTGTGGCAACCAGTGTTAGCACAAGCAGCGAATCTAAGCCGGGTCAGTCAGCAGCAACACCAACAACAGCGGCAACAGCAACCACAGCAACTGTAGGAACAACAAGCCCCGCTAGCAAGCCGCATAGAACCACAAAGCCGCCAGCAACTAGCAGCAGCAGCACAACAACAACAACACCAGCAACAACAACAACGACGAGAGCAACAACCACTTCAAAAACCACAGCAACAACTGAAGGAATCAAATTAGCATCCTCCACAGAGTCAAGCAGCAGCAGCAGCATCAGCAGCACCACTTCGAGCAGCATTTTAAGCACCACCACCAGCAGCACACCAACAACAACAACCGATTCCAGCGGGGAGGAACTGAATACAACTGTGGATGCAGCTGGAAACACAACCGTAGCGCCTGCCACTGGCTTGGAAGGCGTCGATTACAGAGAAGGTGAGTTCAACTTGATAGGAAGGAAGACTCTAAAAAAAAAACACGTTTTTTTTGCTCTCTGCACAGAGAGAAATCTATTAATATACCTGCAGCGCAGACTTTGACTTTGACTTTGGCCATAAGACAAAGATGCGTGGCCATTAAATTCAATTTGAAGGCTGAACATTGGCCTTGAGTCCAACTTGGAGTCCAGAGGCAAGAAATTTTCGATCTCTACTCGACTCGAGGCTGGGTTGCTGCTAGAAAGCTAGGCTAACCAATAAGAAGAACAAGAAAGAAGGGCTTGCTTTAATGGGTCGAAGACAAAGATACCCTTTTTAATTCAGTCATTAAATTGGACTTCAAATTTAAAAGTCACTTTGGTGGGAATATTTATTATATATTTATATTTATTATATATTAATAACAAAAAAAAATTGATGAAGTTTCGGCCAAGAACTGAGGCCTACAATATTTCTATACTTTTCAGTTGTAAAACCAATTTCTTCTGTAAACAATTAGCTGAATATACAAAGTATATACAAAGTGTACATAAGATTTATACTGCCCACAGAAGACAGGGTATAAGCAAAAACAAAACCAATCCCAGTGAGAGCGAAAAAAAAGACCCATACACTCATGTCCATAGCAATTTTTACAGCAATAATTTACAATAATGACTGCGTTGCGGTCATTGTGCCGCCTGGGTCACGTTGTCTGCAAGTATCTCCTTGTCTTGGTTTTTAGTACGATCCTCGGACCGTTCTCCCCGTTCCCCTTGCCTATTTCTCCTGACAAAATGAGTCAGGAGTTGGTTGCAGACGCAGAACTCGGCCCCGTTGACCGATTTGCGGACAAACCTGCAATATCTTGATGCACGAAACGAGTCCGTGGGGCCACAACAACAACATCAGCAGCAGCAACGTCATAAAGTAGGCCGTTGACTGCGCCAAAGTCAAGGTTTGAAATACCTGGGACTTGGCCAAAGCATATTACATTTTTCTGGGCTCTGGGATGGATGACTGAGTGGCTTTTTGCAGTGATTAAAATGTTTTTAAAGGCTTTTGAGAGCCATTACTTTAATTGTGACCTGTTCGACTATTAAATTCAACTTCTCTTCTCCCTACTCTTTTGCAGTCTGCGGCCGTCGCATGTTCCCCGAACCACGCATCGTTGGCGGTGCAAATGCCGCCTTTGGACGCTGGCCCTGGCAGATATCTCTCCGTCAATGGCGCACCTCCACCTATCTACACAAATGCGGTGCAGCCCTCCTCAACGAGAACTGGGCAATAACAGCGGCTCATTGTGTTGACAAGTAAGTGGCGGCTCATCAGCGACTTGACTAGGAAATACTCTGTACCCAAAAGCCTGCGCTCTTCCTCCTCACAAGCACTGGGAAGGGCAAGCGCTCAATGCAATGTCTGTAACATTTGTTTGCATAGAATTAATATACCCCACTGCTTAATGGGTACAGAGCGTAATAAAGAAACAAGCTACCCATCAACAAGCTGACAAGCTGTTCAAACACTAACTAACTGACAACTTGCGCTTTCCAGTGTGCCCCCTTCGGATCTGCTGTTACGCCTGGGCGAATACGATCTGGCAGAGGAAGAGGAACCCTATGGTTTTCAGGAGCGACGCGTACAAATTGTTGCCTCCCATCCTCAGTTCGATCCCCGCACCTTTGAATACGACCTGGCGCTGCTCAGGTGAGATATATACAATTAATAAAATTATAAAAGCTTTATAAAGAAAACTTAATCAAGTCTGTTGAAATGGGAGTAAAGATAAATTCCCGATTATCAACCCTTCAATTTCTGTTTAAGAATACAAATGATAAGTGTTTTATCAAGCCAGCAAACCAATTTATTCATTTATCTCCCAATTACTACAGATTCTACGAGCCAGTGGTCTTCCAGCCGAATATAATACCGGTTTGTGTGCCCGAGAACGATGAGAACTTTATTGGACAGACGGCATTTGTCACCGGGTGGGGCAGGCTCTACGAGGACGGACCCTTGCCCAGTGTTCTTCAGGAAGTTGCGGTGCCTGTCATCAATAACACCATATGCGAATCTATGTACCGTTCTGCTGGCTATATTGAGCATATACCTCATATATTTATCTGTGCCGGCTGGAAGAAGGGTGGCTATGATTCCTGTGAAGGTGCGTACAAAGAACAGAAGATTGAGCAGTTGAAGATACCCTATCATATTTTGTTTAAATTCATTTGTAGGTGATTCCGGTGGCCCAATGGTGCTGCAACGGGAGGCAGATAAACGCTTTCAACTGGGCGGAGTAATTTCCTGGGGCATTGGCTGTGCGGAGGCAAACCAGCCAGGTGTTTATACACGCATTTCCGAGTTCCGAGACTGGATAAATCAGATTCTACAGTTTTAGTCCTCGCAGCCGTAGTAGTCTTCTCGCCTGCGTATTATGCCTAAATCCTTAGTGAATACCCGACTTAAAATCGAATTCAAACTCGAACTCGTGCTTCGGTTATAAACACCGCTATAACCCAAGCAACGATTTCAGTTACCATCCTTCCTCTTCCACCTGCTCCAATAACAATCACAATAACAATTAAAAAACAACAAATTCCATTGTCATAATGTTAATTTTAAAATGCTTAGCTTAACTGATATTTAAACAAAAACGAAAACAAAAAGAAAAAAGGATGAACAAAAAAATACCCTGCCTTAAAGTAGTTAGTGAATGTGATTAGCACACTAAAACGAGAAAGTTGTAAACGTATTCTAACGATATATTTGACTCTTAATTTATTTTCCCCCCATTTGCTCTGTATATAATTTTCTAAATTATTGCATAACATTTACTTTAGCTATAAGTTTATATTTAATAGACATCTACAATTGCCCAACTTGAATGCCGCACAGTGGGGCATTGGCATAGGGCATAGGCGCTTCTTTCCAAAACGAAGTTATTACCAGAATATGAAGAAGCTATTGTAATTTAATTTAATAACGTATTGTAATTATTTATTTAAAAACGCACATAAATTAATTCAATTAAAATGTTTAAAACGAACCACTACACTCTCTCTCTTTATTTACTGGCATTCCCTGTGACGAATCGTTATACCTTATCTATCCGCCTACCTATCCAGGCGAGTCTCTCAGCTTTTGAACGAAAGAATAAATAATCTTTTTATTGGGGTATTTACTTTACTTTTATAGAATTTTCAAAGTTCACTTCGGCATTCAAAAAGCTTGCATACTTCTAGGCTGCGCCATATTATTAGCGCCATCTAGCGCTCGTTTACATTTATTTTCAGCTTTTCGTTTAGTCAAAAGTGATGTCTCTTTTCTTTGAAGCAGATATTGTTTTCGCTTTGTTTTCAATCACTTTTAATCCTAGATATGAAATAAATAAATATTCATATAAATTCTAAATTCTATAAACCTCAAAGGCAAAGAAACATCCGCATTGCTCACCAATAATTGTGGAGCACTTAAAATTCCGAACGCATTCTTGGCAACAATTCCACAATTTTTTCTTGGCAGGTGCCGCAGATCTGCAGCCAAAGAGGCCGAGAAACACTCAAGACAATAAAAACATTGTCCAATATTTTAAAGCAAAAAAAAACTTTCTTTACAAGCTGAGCAAACAGGCAACAAATTTCCAAATGTTAACTGAGAAAACGAAAATTATTAAATATGCGAAGCATGCAGCAAACTACGACCAATACGAAAAGTCAAGCAAAAGATACGAGTAGAAAAACAACAAAAAAAAAAAAGCGAACCAATCGGCATGTTTTTATTTCATTGTTTTAATTTTTTATACGATGCATTCGTGCAGTTTCGCATGACAAACGTGCAACTAACTAACAATAAATTGTAACTAGTTTAATTCAAATAAATTAAACAATTACGGGCTTAACTTGGCTAAAAGGAGCAAGATGAATAAATGAATATAAAATCAATCGCTTAGGAACGTCTTTCTTTATTCCTTCTTTATAGTGCAGGCAGTTCGCATAATTGTTCCGGCCAACAGTTCTACTCATCGCAAATGTTCTTTGCGGATTTTCTATACGGATTTTCTAGATTGGAGATATGCAGATATTCCACGTATAGGAAAGTTATTATGGCCTCTTGAAGGGCATCAGAAAAGTAAGAAAAATAAAAAAACTTTTGGCTAGCGATCAGTGAGATGATGAAGAGCCGAGCAATTACAGTTTGTCGACGTCATTGCGATGAGGTCGTCTTGGAACTTTCGCTTTCGGACCAAGTCGGTCATTTGCATATGACAAAGAGAGAGGAAGACAGAGAGGAAGAGAGGAGGGCACAAGCATTTTGGCGTGTGGGAGCCACATTTTGGAGCACTTGCAGCAGCGGCAACAACAGCTTGAGATCTTATACTGCCACCATATCATAATTTGTACAGAAATCACGTCTCTCACGAGGGTTTGTGGCGAGCTCATGTGTCGAGATTATCAACGGTTTCAATCACGACCTGTCTGTCCATCGCGAGGAGGAGAAGTGTGCTCCTTGACCGCCTGCCTCTCCATCTGCCTCTGCCTAAGTGTAGGATGAACTTTCACATGCAATTGCACTCAGAAAAAAACCATTCTAAATTCAACTTTGAAGTAGATTTAATACTCTCTTCAAATTCTGATGCGAAAATAAGATTAAAAGTCTAAAATCAAGTTTAAAATTTCTTTGAAATATCATAGAATAAGTAAAGGTAAAAGGAACCTTTGAATCAATTCTCTGTATTTTTTTCTCTGAGTGTGGGCTGCATGCATGCAACATGCAACATGCAACGTTTAGCTAATGCTGGGCGTTCAGATTTCAGATTATTATGCGATTTGGCAAATTGAAACGTGCCCAGCTACGAGTCTATTTGCGTACAATGATCCTTTGTACACTGATTAACTAACTAGTTAGATTAAAATAATAATTTATAGGCACCGACGCGTCGTTGGCGAAAGTGAAAATTCCCTCTGCTGGCTGGGGCCATTCACTTTTACTAAAAAAATAATAATATTTTTATTATTATTTCTCTTATCTTTAGGGCTGCTCTAAATGTTTTTTCTTCTTTTTGTCCAGTGCTTAGCCTTTTGTGATTCGCCAATGGCCAATCGCCAATCGCCAATTTGGTCAATTTATAGTTAATGATATTGTCAACACATTTTATAGGGTTTTTTGAACGCAGAGAGGAGAAATCTTTATCGAACAGTCGCTTGCATAAGTATTTGCCATGCGTTAACATTTTTTATTACTAACAGATTTTTTAACACCCGCTTGGCAGGCCGACCGACCCATTATATCATTCACAGACATTAGCCAGCTATTTTTAAATCAATTTACATTTTAAGAGAGTTTAAATATAATCAAACTTGGCTAACCGAAAGGGAAGGTTGCAGCACTTTAGTGCTGGGTATTCTTTTGAATATGACTTTAATTAACATCCATTAAATTCAATATCATTCATATCTCGACCACTAATAATGTTGTAAACGTTTTCATAAGTTTATAAGTAGAGTATTTAGCATTATTAACAATTATTATTAACAATTACAAAACTATTACCAAAGTATTTTAAAGCCGTTCAGCCCCTTAGTCATAGAAAATAAGCTTAGAAAACGAGAGGAACTTACAGCGTGCAACAAACATTTCCCACAGATGCCCACACATAGCACAATGAAAAACGAAAGCGATGAAGTAACTGCATTTAATTTCCATAGAAAAGTTGCACAATTAAGCAGCTTGAAGAGCATCAGAGGAAAAATGTGAAAAAAGAATCATTAGAGACTGGATCTGAAGAGTGTTCAGGGCGGTCACAAGGGCTCCCACAGAGTGGGCGAATGTCAGTTAGAAAAGATGACCAAGTTTTTGAGTTTGTGTCCCGCATCCACAATTGACTTGGAGCGACGTTTTGAACTTTCCCAAAGAAACTTCTCGGCTTTGCGACGCTTTACAATGGAAAATGCTTTGCTCTTGTAATTTTTTTCTTGCTTCTTTATTTTTTATTGCTGTCCAAAGATTTATAGCAAGCAGCGCCAGTCCGCCAGCCACTCGAGAAGTAAACTGAAAACCTACAAAACAAAAAAAAAAACGAAAGTTCCATGCTGCAAGTGTTCAAAGGCAGCTGAATTTTCTTTCTCCAGTCTTAATAAAATGAGTACTTTATTTTTTTTTTCTTCTTATACAATTGAAAGGTACTTGGAAAGGTAAACAGTTCCACTGCCGCATGCTGCTGAGAGATGCCACCGTCTGTCTCGATTGCTGCTGTTCTACAGATCACAAAATCTTATGGGAAAATAAGAAAACGAGTGGGAGTGCTCGACTAAAAGATACTCTGTAGCTCTATGAGTCTTGCTTCTATATATTAATTAACTTTCGAGTTATATAGTTATAATCTTTAAGAGTGAGATTGAAATTGACAAGTGAATTATAAATAATGAGTTCTTCTAGCGAGGGTAGGCTTCATATACTCCCTTTTTAGCCTATTTTAATGGGTACACAGTGATAAAAAAAAGGCAACTTGAAAACTTCTCTTACGCTGCTTTTGGGGCCAACTGTTCATTAATTTGATCGCATCATTTTGAAATGCAGCCCATAGGAAATTACGCTTCATCCGGTAATTATTGGTTTGCCTGGCCCTTAAATCTTGATAGATTGATCTTCGACATGTGTAAGTACCCAATCCCAATAGATATATCTATACACAAACAGCTACAAACCAGCTTCTTCTCAGCGCCGCCAGCTTTAAATCTCCAAATGAATTCGCGTCCGTCTACAGGTGTATCTAATGTTTTTTAATAATACTTCGATATGGGCGTCATAATTGTAATTTGGTTTAGACGATGAAGTGTTAGAAAATACAAACTGAGCGCAGATTTAGAAAGCCCAAGAAACAAAAGCTATCTTTAAATGCTACTTAAATAAAACTATCTAAAATCAGAACAAATTTCTTCATTGATTTTCTATAATGTTTGATTTCTTTCAACCAATTCAGCTTTAGATCTTTTTGATTTCCTTCTCAAAATCAGTTCAGAGAAGATCCAGATGAGAACCAACTCTAGAAGGAACAGTTTTGTTTTGAGGCAGATATATCAGCTGGAACCCAACATAGGAAATCTCATATACAAATATAGATTTAACTGGCATCTTTCTGCTTTTAACCTCGTTTACACATATTTTTTTAGCGGATATAAAAAACCTATTCAAGATTTAATGCATTTTTTTTTGTTGTTGTCGGACTCTAACAGATATTTGTGCAGTTTTTCTTTTATATAAAATAATAAAAAATAATGAAAATAAAGATTCGCTTTCTAATTAATTGCCAGAGCTGCGACGCCTACACAAAGTGGCCGGCAGCGGCGGCTGCTGTGTGAAAATATTTTCCCTTTTTAATTTTCGCCAATTAAATGGCCGCACAATAAAAACGATGATTACATTGTAAGAGCCAAAGAAAAAACGCCCTGTCCAAAGAGACGGAAGTGCACGGACAACAAAAAAATTCTGTGAAAGGTGCAAAAGTATGCGCAATTTGGAAAAAGTGCAAACAAAACGGCGAAAAACTGGCCAAATGGCCAAATGGCCAACTGGCCAACTGGCGAACTGGCCAACTGGCGATCAACGCAATGAAGACGAAAGTTGTTGCGCAAATGAAATTAAATTAAAATGGCATCCAAATGAAATAATAATGCAATTAGTTAAAGGTACCAACACGAATACTGCGACCACCAACAAAGCGGTCAGCAAAATAAACAGAAAAAACAACAATCGAAGCAAGTAAACGTCGAGATCGATGATCGACTGAGAGCTACCCTCTTCTCGGCTCTAGATCCCACAACTAATAGAGTGTGGGTAATACCACAGATATCCTACGATTATATTT
Source organism: Drosophila repletoides (assembly GCA_018150835.1). NCBI lineage: Eukaryota > Metazoa > Arthropoda > Insecta > Diptera > Drosophilidae > Drosophila > Drosophila repletoides. Next base: position 1,214,581 of record JAECWQ010000089.1, read on the forward strand.
GCTGTTTCTATCTTTTATAGCCAAGATACACTAAAACCTTCTTTTCAATCAGCATTTTATGTAGAAGATATTTATGTAAAACCCTTAAAGATTTTTATAACCAACATTTACTACTTTTATTAGATTTTAGGGTATACAGAAGAAAGAAAAAAAAGTTCGCTTGGGGCACAGCGTGCAAAAATTTCGCCCATTTCTTTCGACCTATTGAATAACATTTGCGTAATTAAAGTTGAGTGCCGAGGAAACCGAATTAAATCATACATAAAAACCGACTCAGTTACCTGGCCCTGCCCCTTGCACTGGCCCTTTTCCTGAGGCCGTTACCGGACACGGAGATGGAGACGGAACCTTTTCCCGGCCATTGACACGTGCTAACCGAAATCGTCAGCGATTTACTGTTTGCTGTTTGCGTTTTTTCTAACAGTTTGTTTGCATTTTGTTAACGTGTCATACATTAGTTAGTTAACACTCATTGTCGCTGAATTCGTGAGTGTATTCGTGAGTGTATGAGTGTCTGGTATTTGTACTTGCTGCTGCTGCTGCTGCTCACTTTCATTTCTAATGCGACGCAGCGGAAATTTCTTTTCTTATTATTTTACATGCCCTTCTCGCTTCGGTTATAACAGCTTTCACATACAATTTGCAACCAAAAAAGGTTAATAATGATAATAATAAATGAAGAATATTAGCAGAATACCTTTAAATTTACTATAATAATTAATTACATATTTCATTTATATAAATAAATGCACGGAAAACAGCCTTAGCCTTATTTAAGCTTGTATAACATTAGAGCGTATCTTTTTTTAGAGTATCGAACTGGTCGTATTGCGAGAAATAGTTTTTCTCTCTAGTATTTTGTTAGTTATCATTGTTAGTTTCGGGGTAAACACGCTGGCTACTTGCTAAAAGTGAAATTATTTTGTTTTTATTTATTTCATGTAGCATTTTTAGTTGGAGGGCCACTGGAAATATTGAATGCTTGACCCTTGTCCGGTTACTATATAATATGATGCATAGTAAAATGGAAAGTATAGTTCAAAGCTCGATGAGATGATGATTTGCCCCGCGAAATATGTTTGCTAAGTTCAGATTAGTCAGGCAATTAATCACAAGGGCGTTGCAAAAACCCAACATGATTAATTGGATTCAAATTCGAACTTTAGAGACGATTTCAAGCATCAATTCAACTGTTTTAAGCTTTCGTTTTCAAATCAAATTAACAGAGTTCAAAATGTAAAGTAACAAAAAAAAAACAAGAAACAAATATTATCCATTCGGAAGGCGTTGATTTGGCTGTTAACACAACGCAGGCAACGAATTGTTGCCCTTGGGCAGGGGTTATGCTTGTTGTACACCTGACAAAAAAATATATTTACACTAAGCTACAATAGAAAAATATTCAACCAGCTTCACTTTCGGCTGAGAAAAATTGATTATATCTTAACGCCCACCGAATCAACATTTTTTTCTTTCTGTTTTTGGCTAGACCAGACAATGACACGCCCCTTTCTTACGTTTCCTTTCATAGAGCGCCTCTCCCATGATTGGCAAAAATAATCTTAGAAATTTAATTTCACACACTTGTCGCTCTCAGTCTGCTAATTATGTTCATGTTTTGATGTATTTATCGATTCGGCATTCGGCAGTCGGCAGTTCCCCTGCTGCTGAAAAGCGAAAAAATATATAAAATTTCATCTCCGTCATGGATCATCAGCAGCTTAGTGGGATATGTGAATTTATATGAGTATTGTATATGGCGGGCTAAAGATTTATTGGAATTTTTCCATCTATAAAGATGGGATTATCTTTTCAGAATAAATGAAACAAGCCATAGAAAGCGTGACAAAAGCTTATACTATGAATAAGATCTATAGTTTTATCTTATGGATCATTTAGGTGCGAAGCAAATCAATTAACTAATTTATTTCTAAATAATATTGATTTTTGTTTTTCAATCAATAGAGTGAAAATTAAAAGAAACAATTTTTATTGTTGGATTGTTGATAAATAAAAACGTATAAGTTATTTTTCGTAAAGAAACTGATTTAAATCATTTGTTAAATATCCATGAATACATATATTTATACCCTTACAGAGGGTACTGTAACTTTGTCATCTCGGGCATCTCCAACCCCATAGAACATATATATTGTTGATCAGGAAAATCGAATGAATGGATTAGACATGAGCTAGATGCAAATTCATACCAAAACTCATTATTATATATTACTATATCAGATGCCATAGGAACAATCAAGACAGGGAATCTTCCCTTTCCATAATAGTTTTTTTATTTATTGAAAATCATTTAGCTGCTAGTTGGCACACTCAACAAACAACTTTTATTTTCCTTACAAGCTGCATTCATTAACAAGCTAAAGTTTGGCTAAGTCTCGGTATATAACTTAGGCTAAAATACCCGAATTTATGTGTTTGTTTTATTTTAAATCAAAATTGTGGCCCATTCATTGATTCGAATGGCATTTCTCCCTTTGATCTCACACTTATCCAGCATCTGCTGAACTGCTTTTCATTATATAATACAAGCAGCTAGCAGCTAGCAGCTAGCGGCACCCACAGAAAGAAAAAAAGAAGCTGAATGGAATGGAGAGCAGAGATCAGCAGCTGCAACCAAATTTTTTTTATCATTTTGTGCTTGACTAAATGTTGCCCATTTATTATAGTCCAAGTTTTTTTTGCACCTTCTTAGTTGAGTCTTCATTGTCTGGAGTCAGAGTAAGCTAAGTGAAAGCTTTGCGCTTTGAGGTTGTTGTCTTTGTTTTAATTTTCTTGGCGCTGAAAACACGCTTTTTATGCTAAAAATCATTTAAATTATAATAAGTCATTTATACTCATAGTATGAGTGTCTGTGAGTGTCGTAATATCAACAGCAGACATCTATTTACAGACAGAAAAAACCATTTATAATTTTAGCCAAGAAAGTTTTTGAAAATTATATGCCGAAGCGTACTAGAAGTCTATCAGTTTTAAGCAGAGAATTTCATATTTTTTTCCAAGTGTAATGATACTCTGGGAAAATGAAAAATAAACGAAGACCAAGGTGTGAAAGCTGAGGTTCTGGAGACGATTAAAGCAAAGATAAACGACTAGACAGCTATGCGCCACCCACGTGCCCGGCATGCTCAACCAAATGGCAACCATGCCGCAACGTTTTCCATTTCAATGACTATGCGGCTGGCCGCAAGATAAAAGACATAGACAAAGCCCAAAACACGAAAAGAAAACAATCACAAAACGACGACGACGGCGACGGCGACGACAATAATGAAAGTGAAATTCTACACAAAAATCGTGGCGGAGCCGCGCGACTCCACGCTTGACCAGCCAAGTGCCCGGCGCTCCAGCCCTGCCTCTAGCACCGGCTTCACTCGCCAGCTATGCTAATATTTTTATGCTTTATACCTTAAGAAAATCTCTTTAAAAAGGGGTATATTTAGCTTGTACAAATATATGTAACAAGAAAAGCTGCATAAACTAGAATTATAAATACATAGTCTGATTAACATAAGATTAAAGTGTGATTTTTGATCAAGTTCCTGCATTCGCGAGTGAAGCCAAGTACAGGGTATTTTCCGGTCAAAACCCTCTCTCTAGTTAAACACTCTTACTTGCTTTGTTTTTCTTTGGCCAAGCCCCAAAACAAGCGGCAAATGCAGCGTTGCACACGTTGACAAACTAAAGTCAAGTGAAATTTGGGTCAAGGAAATGCCAAACGACAGGTTAGAGCCCCTCCAAAACACATACATACACACTCAACATGCAGATAACTGTTATTGCTCTGCTTGTTAGCAATTTAGTATGCACTAATTGCCAAGTTTGTGTCTTGAGTCTTTTGTTATTGCTGCCACAAAAAGGCCGATAACCTTGCTTAATGTGTGCCTGCGTTATCGATATCGTGGCATGTTAATCGCATACACATAGAAAAAAATAATATTCTAAAGGCAAATTTGCAGAAGAGTCTAGCATAAAAACTCTTGTAGCTTTATAAACTATTACTATGGGGCTTTTCGTTAGACACTTTTTTATATTTCTAACATAATTTAAGACTCAATATTTTCCACACATTTTAAAATATTGACCTTAGATAACATGACATTATTTTTGATTAATTTAGGCACATAACTGCTCAGAATTTTCGCTGAGTGTATGCATACTGGCCGGTAGGCGAAAGCTAAAGCTGGAAAATCTCTTCAGCTGGTGACATCAACATTGCTGCCAAATTGCAATGATGTACGAGCGCGCTTGAAATATTAACAGCAGCTTAACAGTGCTTGAAGCTGTTAATTGCGGCAGCTCTTAACCGCAAGGCAGCGCTGTAAACCGTTTCAGTTGAGTTTCAAACGCGCACGCGTGCTGACGTTGTGAACGCAGAGATAACAACAGCCACAAATACACATAGAGAAAGCATAGCGATTTATACGAAACAGGAATACTCGACTCGTATCGTAGCGCGGTGCTCCCAAAAAAACACACAAAAAAAAACGAATCAGTAGCCAAAATAGAAATGTTAACCATTTAAAGCGCGCGCGCGACTCAAATAAAAATACTCGCACGTATTCTCTCTCTCTCTCGTTGTTCTGTTGCTCTCTCTGGTATCTCTCTCTCTGATAAAGTGAAAGTTTTGGCCATAGAGAAAAGTGGCAAAGGTCCGTTATCTTGTTGGCCAGCAGAACGGCTAAAACGGGCAAACGCTGACAATCAGACACACGCGGAGCGTTCAGTTGACCGGACGCATGGCGCTTGACTTGAGGTGTGTGTAACTGTAAAAATATATAGAATACTAAAGATATATACGTATATATATCTATATATATATACATAATAAATTGTAGTGTGTGCGGTTAACAGTTGCGACGCCGCGTGCTTTATTTAATTTAATTTGTATATTTAAAACGCTTGATTTACGTTCAATTCAAGTTCGTGCATGCAAGTTTGTTGCCTAAGTCTTTTGTTTTTCATATAGCGGTACACCACGGTACATGCGCGCGCAAGTTCACAATTTTCGAAAAGAAAAATTCACAATAAACGCTGCCAGACTAACAGTCTAGCCGTGCAAACGCAAACATGTTTAAGTGGGTTATGCCGGCGTTAAAGTCGCCTAGAATCGCGACGGCAACAACAACAGCAACAGCAACAACAACAACAAATGCAATAAGAACAACAGCAACAACAAAAGCCACGGCAACAACAACGACAAAACAAACAACAGCAAAGCGTCAACTACTTTCAAACGCTTTAACAACTTTAATAATAATAGGCGCATTATTTGTGCAGACAACAAGTGGATTTAGTTCAACAATTGAATCGAATGGCGGTAAGTGACACGACAATTTTCTATTGAATTGTGCAAAGAAAGTCGCAATAAATAATATTAAATATATATGTACATATACGAATGGCTCTAAGAATTAGATTATAAACTGTAGCCACGGTGCGTGCTGCTGCTACCTCTCCAAGAAAGAAAATCAATTTGGCAAATTGCAAGCTCATCATGCTGCTGCCGCTGCTGCTGGTGCTGGTGGTGCGGCTGCGGCTCGTTCTCATTGACGACAAATCGAATCGTGTCACTTGACACTTTGGCGAGTGAAAGCCTCCAGACAGCAACAAAATACTCGCAAATAAAATACAAAAAAAATAAAAAATAAACTATGCCTTTGTGTCAATAAATGTGAACAATTCCACATGAAAAACTTTGGCACAGAAAATGACTTTCCACAACGCACTTGGCAATTATTTGGTTTGGTTCATTTTATGCCACATTTATGCCATTTTTACCTACAAAAGCCCAAGCAATGAGAGCTAAAGATGAGCATACACACACACACACACACACACACACACACACACACACACACACACACACACACACACACACACACACACACACACACTCTTTCTTATGACAGTTTTTTTTTTTTAAGCTTTCGTGTTAATTGTTGCCGATTTAAAAAGTGAAACAAATTTCTAATGTGTCAGGCTATTAGCGGGAATCATCGAAGGCAAGTGGCACAGTTATTATTGAGTTGTGTGCTCAAAAAACTGCTGCAAAGAGACCAGATAACAACAAACAAAAGACTTAAGCTGCAAACTTTGCGAAAGCCTTGCTAAATACAGACGAAATTCCCCAGACAGATATTATTTAAAGCAGCGCTTTGCTACTCTCGAGAAGTTGTAGTTTTAATTCCACATTTTATTTCGCTTAGCTAAGAGGGGTTTTCTTTATTCAAATGATTCAAGATTTATTTGAATTTAAGTTATATTCTCTGCATAAAACGTAAAGAGAGTAAAAATTGACTCCATTTTATATTCCATGCAGTTTGTTTTTACAGAAATTTCCGAAATTTTAGTTTCAAAGTGATGTCAGTCTAACTCCGAATATGGAACGTGACATATTCAAAATATTCAGGCTGCGAGACAGCAATTTCACTCCGAATTGAGAACACAAAACTACAATAACAACAACAACAACAACAACGGCTGAAAGACTTTGCAATAATGATTATGTCAATAAAAAATGTAGCTCTAACTAATAGATAAAACATCGTAAAAGATTAATTTCTTATACATTAATACGCGAAATATCACACTCAATTCAGGGCATTAAGAGCTACAAATAGACCGTTTATGTTCTTAAAAAAAACTAGAATTTATGAGAGTGAATTCAGGTTGTTAAACCCCAGGCAGCATGAGATGAGAAACAGTTTTCCATCCAGCTGAGAGTTTATTTATGCAGCTTACACCCAGTGAAAACTTTTGCTGCTGCTGCTTCTTCATAATCAAATCATCAAATCATTGAATAAACACTTTTGTTTATAGGTAAAAAGAAAAATCAGTGCTTCCGTTTTGCGGACAACTTTGCTGTGTCAGTCCCAGTTTCAGTTCAATCTCAATCTCAATCTCTCAGAGCTCAGAGCTCAGCGCTCAGAAACTCAGCAAATGCCAATCATGCACACAATGTATCATTAGTAATAGATGCATTCGTGTTTCTGGTGTGAGTGCACTCATACTCTCTCACCAGCATAAAACAATTTTCAATTTCTATTCGATTTTTATTTGTACACCAAAAGGCAGGCAAACAAAATTAAAAAGAAAGATAAAAAAAGGAAAGAAAAACCTGCGGCCACTGTCCGACAGTTGCCTGCCTGCGCGTGCGAAATGAAAATGTCTTGGCCAGTAGCCATAATAGCAACAACAATGGCAAATCTTAAATACACTCGTAAAAAAGGCATCAAAACTAAGCATAATATAATAGAAAAAGTGAATGAAAAATTATACTTATATTGGAACTATTTAAAACGATTACAGTAGATAAATTCTGTTTCTTCTTTAGAAATATTTAAAGGCTTGCAAGCTTCAATTTTCTCTTAGCTAGGAGAGTCTCGAGAGAAATAAATAAAAGTCTGTCTATTTAACTATTTATTACAAAGCAAAAAGATTTAGAAAGAAGAGCGAAATTATAATCTTCTCAAAGAAATAAGCCCCATTATTTTGCGCAGTGCAGGTTCTGATCGAAGCGTGTGCCAGTTAGCGTCTGTGCACTTGTCGGCCTGCAGTTGACGTTGAGTTTGCGGTAATTTGTGGCTCACTCCATTGCCTGGCCTGGGGAAGGAAGCTGTAGACTGTAGACTGCAGACTGCAGAGTTGTAGACTGCGAAGACTGCAGCAGCAGAGAGTTGTAGCTGCTGGCAGCAGTCAGTCAGTTGTTCAGTTGTTCAGTTGCTCAGTTTGCAAAGTTGCCAGTCGCCAGTCAGTGTTCAATTTTCAGTTGTCTTCTTGGCATCGATATAATTTCGAGATCACGTTTTTACCGCTGTCCGGTCAAATGCTCCACATAAGAAGACCGAAGAGCGAAGAGCTCCGTCCCGCTCTTGGCAAATTATTGTGCTTAAAAAGCAATTCATAAAGCTTTTGTTTGCCTTTTAGGCGCGCTAGCTAATTGTTTAACCGTTCTTTTTTGGACAGACACTTGAACTGTTTATATAGAAATTATGTTCCCTCAGTTTTTCAGTTTTTCAATTTATGCAAATTGCGCATACGCAACGGTGTTTCATTTCATATTTCTCTGCATGCAATTAATGTGAAAGCGACATTTCTGACTTTCTTCGGGTGGCAGCGTAACAGCGGGGCAGCCATGGAGATTTGCTGCTGCTACTGCTACTGCTGCTGCTGCTGCTTTGCCACAAATTTTCCCACCAACATTTACCACATCATAAAACTTAACTCAATCGCATTAAAACTGTGACACATCATCAGCAGCAACATCAAGTGCCAAGAGAGCATTTCACCCAACTTCAAACTCGTACGATCACCCGTAGTAGTAAATCATAATACGAGTTGTGTTTCCTAAAGCGGCTCAGACAACGATAACAATATCGTTTCTATCGGTTTAGTTCTATCGATTTTTTTACTTAAAATTCTCGATATATTTGTTGATATTTCAGTTAAATTTCATCGTGCTATCGACAATAAGTCCATGTTTACTATCGTTGAAAAAAACTATCGAATGGGCACAGCTGCTCTAGCATTTCCAACTCGGAACTATTAGTGCATAGCTACTGTGAGGTAGAGTTATTATTGTGAGTGTGTGTTTGAGCACTCATACGACTCATACTCGTACTCATACTCGTACTCGTTTGTTTGCTTGCTATTTAGTTTATCTTTTAAGCTCATCAGCATTGTTCAAGTGTTCCAAGCACTGTTTTTTGTAGCCTGCTCTTTTCCGACGTTTCCAGCAGCGTTTCCTTTTATCGACGGAGCAGTTACAATTTATCGACTTGTCAAATGGAGTCCAAACTCAACTTGGAAGTTGGCTTTTGTTATGGATGCGTCTAACAGGAAATACATAGCAAATAGCTAATGTTAAAGTTATATTTGTTTTGACATGTTTGTCGGTGAAAGTGAAATTCTCTTAACTGACTATTGGCTGCTGTCTTTTGTCTTTTCGTCTGTCTTTGAGCTCTTTGGAACTGTTGCTTCCGTTGAATGTTGACTCGCTCAACATTTTGTGTATTTTTTATTCGTGTGCATCCACTAAAATCTCTGCTTTTTTCTTTTTATTGTTGTTCCTCGAATTCTGCAGTCGCGCTTCCTCATATTCCCTCACTTATCGATCGGAATCGAATCGAATTGAATTGAGGCTATTGCCAAAATGATGTCATTTATTGCGGCCGGACAACTTTCACTGATCGTTCACACACTCTTTTAATATATTTTATATTTTTCATTTCTTTTCTTGAAGAACTGCGATCGTCTTGCATATTTGATTTGATGTTCAACGATTTTAGCTACATTTTTATTGACATTGAAAGTTCCCATGGTACAATCTGACAAATCGACTAAAAGGCCTTGACAAAGCGATACTCTATACCTGGGTTTATAGTCTTCTAAGGCTTTCTTAAATGCAAATCCCATACGTTCCTTCCACTTGCTGATTACTTACAGGGTATCATAAAACTATCAATAGCGTATAGTCATTAAATAAACTCAGGAAATCGCTCAACAGCAAGTTTTTCACTTAGGAAAACTCATGCATTGTGCCGAAAACAAAAGACTTACAACAATGATTTACATAAAAAAAAAGTCTGAGGAAAACAACAAAGCAAAGTTCTTATCATGCCAAGCCGAATTTGAATGACCTGGCAAAAAGTAAAATAGGAAGACCCCACAGAAGACCCCACAGAAGACCCCACAGACGAAGAGAAATATTATAATAATAAAAGTAAAGAGTAATAATAATAAAAGTAATGAAAACAAAACGGAATACTGTACTTACCTACAATGCATGAAGAAGCGAAACAAAACGGAACGAAACTGGCGCAAAACGACAAAAGAGCACCATGACCATATGACGATAATGATCATGAACATGATGATGATGATATCGTATACCCGTACCCGTACCCGTACCCGTACCCGTACCAGTACCCGTAACCGTAACAGTAATGAGTATGTGTGTGATTCTTGACCAAAGAGACAGTGGCGTACGCAGGACTTAATTATTTGGGGAGCTCGGTTAAGCTATGACAAAGTTATGAGAGTTTACAGAGTAGAAAGAGTATTTAAATATTCATTAATTTAATTATTCAAATGCCTCTATTAAATAATTTTAAAACAAACAGTAGCTTAATACAAAATACGATAATTAGCCCCCTATGTAAGCTCCACCCCCTTCCCAAGTCAACTAAACAAACGTACGCCGCTGCACAGTGGGACTAAGCTGCTTTTGGTGTCGCGACGCAACCAGTTCGGACTTCAACGCACTCGACGCAAGCGTCGCGACGCGACGCACGCAACGCGACACTGTGATTACCTTTCTTATTGCGGATAACAAGAACAAAACGCACACAGACACATTAAAGTGCCAGCGACGGACAGCGATGCGCACGTGATAGAATTTTCCACGAAAATTCACACTTTTCCAATTGCTGCAGCTTCGAAAAAGAAAATAGAATACATATATGCAAATTAGTATGTAAAAATGTGCGTATGTGTGTGTGTGTGGAGTAACGGTACTTACTGGCATTTCCAATTGGAAAAAGTTCCGTTAGTTCACGTCACTTGCAGCTTCACTTGAGCAAAAAAAACAAGAAAAAACACTTTAGGCCTTTCGAGCAACAAACATTAATAAATAATATATTTATTTATTATATATTCAATGCACTACAACACTTTTACATTTAATTATTTAGACGCATTTGTTAAAAATATATAAAGAAAAAATCTAATCTAAGTTCCGTTAGTTCACTTCACTTGAAGAAAAAAGCAAAAATAAACAATTTGGGCCTTTCGAGGCACACACATTAATAAATAATTATTTTATTTATTATGTATTTAATGCACTACAACACTCTTATACTTAATTATTTACACGAATTTGCTAAAAATAATTAAAACATAAACTTGCCATTTTCATTGGCCGCGTAAATTCGATCGATAAGCGATATTTCGAGCGCAGAGTTGCCCTTGACGTCGGCAGGCCGCAGCATACGAGACCTGCGACTAGTATGCAGCTCATTTGCATTAGCCCACCAAATTTCCATATTAATTTAAAAGTAAATATTTTTTAGTTCTTGATTATTTATTTTATCATTGTTTAAAGTATATTTTGTTGTATATTTTGTATTCTTTGCTAGAATTTGTAATTGCATATGTGCAGCCTTCTGTGCCACTTATCGATATTAATGATTTTGATAAGCACATTGATAGTCACAGCGATCGTTCTATCGATAAGCCCGCAGTCATCTCTATTACGCGCGCGTTAAGTTGCCTTTTATTTTCTGGTTTTGCTAACACAACAAACAATTTCCCATTAGAATTGCATGCGTAAGATATATATATATATACACATATAAGTATATATGTATAAACATGACTGTCAGCTCTGGAATCACTTTGGAGCACACACTCACTGTTACTGTTACATTACCGGTCTTTTCGGTCACCGCATTTTTATTTGGGTCACTGTTACAATTTACACCTGGTGTGGAGCAACGGGAAGGGGAGCCGAGGCGGGGAGCTGTAGCAGGCGTTGGACACTCTGCACAGACTCACCAGTCGCAGCAATCGGATGCTGTGCCAATTCGAGCAGAGACCAATCAATTGGGATCCACTGTAATGCGATCATCAGCGTATGTACATATGCATGTGTGTGTGTGTGTGTGTAATTGTGGGGCACAGTGCATTTTTATACCCTTGTTTGAAGTTTATCAATATTGTAATGGAATATGTAACATGTAAAGTGCATACCATATTATATTGGATTCAAGATCTTTGCTCCAAAAAATAGTCTGCAATTGTCTTCAGCTCATTTCTATAATATTTTCGAATAGATATTGTCTGTTCTTTATCTATAGCTGCTTTAAGAGTTAATCAGCGAGAGTATTTAGGTATTCGGCATAGCCTTGTATCTTTCTTTCTTTCCTGTGACTTTCAAATGCAGTTTTATGTAATTCAAGGCGCTGTGTTCGTCTGTCTGTCCGAGTCTTCCCGTGAAGAGAATCCGAGAGAATTCCGTTCGCGTGCAAATCGGTTATATTCGCAGTGCAGCTCGTAAGAACGAATGAATGGGATGCATGCCACAGTCCAATTCACTGGGGAAGTAGTAGAGCATGCAAGAAGTTATGCTTAATATGTTATTCCAGCTGCAGCAATTTCAGCTATTGTTGCTCCAATTTGTTGTTAAACAATTCAATTACAATGTGATTAATAGAAATGTTTTGTTCCGGCTCAGCTGCTCCAGCTTAACTCAGCTCCACTCATTGTTGCACACTCTATTTGGACTCGATTTGCCGAGTGAGACCCTCCTAGCGATAAGGAATTGATTCGAAACATCTCAATCATGAATCGGTTGGCTTCTGTTATTTTCCCAAGAACCGAAGAACTGAACCCCAAACGAAAAGGAACAGGAGTAGATAGAAAAATTGAAATTTCCTTTGTTTTTTGGGAGATCTTTAAGTAATGCGAATAATACCCGCTCAAGGGTCAAGCGCACTCGCTTTATTACACAAAAATCTGAAGAGAAAAAGCAGTAATAATATTAATAATAAAACTTTCATTTTTCATCACGCAAAACGGAAAACTTCTTGCGTGACAACGCAGAATGCTGTATAGAAGAAAGAGATGCAAGACTAGAGATTAAAGAGAGATGTCGGTAACTGGAAACAGTCGCACGTAAAGCCCATTAAAATTAATAAAAAGAAATGATGAAGAGACGCGCAGAGAAGAGAGGAGAGAGAGAGATAAATCCAGAGATCATCATCATAAAACAACAGCAACAGAAAACAAATCAAATCACAAAACAAATTCAATTTAACTAGCACGAAAATAACAACTCTCGCTTTAGCTGGATGATTGTTTTATTGTTTAACTTTTTTTCTTCAGTTTTTTCTGTTATATGTTGGTATAATAATTGGTAGTAGCCCAAAACAAGAGATGGCAATTCATAAAAAAGAAAGAAACAGTTTTCCTTTTGTCCATGAAAAGTGAAATTAACTGAAGATTGAATGTCTCCGATTTCTTATGGTAATTTTATTAAAACTCTTGACAAATCTTTCTTTTTCAAACGATCTATTTACTCTCCGAAAAGAAAAGGGGCAAATTTAACACTCTCAAGTTGTATCAGTAAGGTTTTAAATCAACTTATATTCCGATTGTTCCTTTCCTGACAGCTATATATATGAGTTCTATATAGACTAGTTTGCATAGAGAAAGAGATACAGATCGACAGACGGAAATGACTGGTCACATTATTCTGATCCTTTAATTCATTACAGATTTCCCCCTACAGGGGTATAATAAGTGATATCAGATCTGTTTAATAATGAAAATCTTTATATATATATATTTCTGCTTCCGATCAGAAGGAAAAACTGTATATGCCATCAATTAGACTAATTAGAAAAGTAGTCCAAGAACATTCGAACACTTTCACAGCGTAATCAGAGCAAGAAACGTTAAGTGCAAACTGGACAGCAAAAAAAAGAAAAAAAGAGCAAGAAGAAGAAACATAAATTGATACCTGGTTTAAAGGCGATCTTCTCTGACACGTGCATGTTTGCATATAATTCTTATATAGACTGTGGACGGGGGTATACGACGAGTATTATTACTATATATTTTTTTTTTTTTGCTTTGAGCTAATTGATCGATAATAATTTTCCATTTTACCGTTAAAGCGCCTCGTTTGTTTACATTCTTCAGAGATCGTCTCTCTCTCTCTCCCTCTCTCTCTCTCTGTCTCTCGCTCGAATCTCTCTGGGATGCTTCGAACAAAAAAAAAAAAGAAAAAGAAAACAAGTTCTACGAATCGAAGCGTCGCTTGGCGTGCAGCATATTTCATGATTTAATTAAATTTTTCAGTTTCGAAGTGTGTGTAAATTTCACTGCAGTCCGCAGTCCGCTAACTGTTTTTCTGTACAGTGGGACGCTCGCAGTTCTCATATGGATTAATAGTGGTCCCTGAGAGCCCCTCTTGTCCCATTCGTTTAATTAAAACATGATTTTTTCTATAATCTATTTAGATTGAAATTGGCATAGTTTCCAATTGTTTCGGAACCACTGTAATCCGATCTTCGAACTCCAATTACCAATTAAAAGGTGTTCTATGCGGCAAGGGCCCCAGTGACACACTGAGGAGGCATGCAACATATATTTTTTATTTCGCAATGATTTATGATTATTGGCCAAAAGCTGTTGAAATAGCAGCAACCTGTTATCTCACTTTGCAGCTGCTTCTGCCTCTTTTTTGTTTAATACCCTAACAAAAGGTATTTTGAGTTGGAGGCAACGAAAGATATCTGCTGATATATTAAGTTAAATTAATTGAGATCGGACTACTATAGTATATATCTGCCGTAAGAACAATAACAGTTTAGTCGGCAAGGATATCCCATCTTCGGTGCGGCGAAGATAGCCTTTTCTTATTAGTTTATAGCCAAATTTAGCAAGTGGAAATATATGTATTTGGTAGGGTATTTAATTCGTCGACTTGCCACAGATTTTGCAGTATTTCTTTTTCTTGTTTTTCTTCCATAAGCACCGAAAATATTTTTGTTTAAAAGCGACGCAAACTTATTCAGGCGTTTGACACACTTTCGTTCCCCACCAGCCAAAAGAGAGCACAGGTGAGAGACGAGTGTGTGTGTGTGTGTGTGTGTGTGTAAGCCGGCTTTTTTACCTGCGCTCAGTTGTTGTTGTTGTTGTTGGTGCGATGCTGTAACCTATTTTGCATGCGACTTGACGATTATTACGATACATTGACTTGAATTTCTTGTTGTCTGCCAATTAGGGTCAGAGTCATGCGCGTTAATAACCCCCTGTAATAGGCCCCGGAAAATTCTGAAATCAGAAATAAGACTCGTAAATCAGATATGAAAAGATATGAGAGTCACGCACGCTCAGTTACGACTTAAGAGCTGCTTAACTTATACCATTTATCATAATTCTTTTCTGCTCTTGTTGTGGCAGGTGCACCCCTCCCAACAAGAAGAACAAGCAGGCAGAGTATTCGACTAGCAAATGCCCTGTAATGAGGCCTAACTACAAGAGTTTGCTGAGAAGAATACCCTTTGAATTCTTTGTTGAAAGCATTGCTAAACCTTAGACTGTTTTGCGATAGATCAATATAGTTCGCTTTGCTACAAACAAGCCTTAGATACTCTGTTTACCCATTGAAAGAAAGAAGAGTATCTATACTCTTACACACAGAGCACACAGAGTATCTAAGGCTCAAGCAGCGAGGCGTATAAGCGTTCTATGCATATTTAATGTAAAATACCCAAGCATTTTGTCTATGAATATTTCAATGGTTTATTATAAACTCTCTTCAACTGTCGAGTCGATTTGAGTCGAGTCGAGAGTATTGTGAAGGTCAAAACTTGAGCATTTAAAGAGCATAACTGAGAAAGCAAATTAATTAATAAAAGAGAAAAGAAGCTAAACGCTTTATATACAAGTAGAAATAAACAAAGATTACGAAATTCCAATTCGTTTGCAAAATTTAAATTAAGTGCAGAAGCGAAGCATTCTAATTTAAAGCTTATAAAAGAATAAACAATTCACTGTTTCTTCTTTACAAAGATATTGAGCTTTTTTCTAACAATTTATACTAGCGGTTCTCGGATTTCTTTTGTATTTTATCCGCATTTGTGCAGAGATTTTGTATACTCTTGCAGAGAGTATAATAACTTTCTCACCCATTTGAAGACATCTTTTTGTTGGATTGCACAACTATATTATATAACTGCCATAGAAGGAACAATCGATCCAAGCCTAAAATGTTTCCTAAAAACATTTTGAACACTAAGAAGATCAAGCTAATATAACTCATTGGCTTTTCTTGTTGGTGTTAATTACAATCTGTTACTTGATTTAATTTATTTATATACTTAAATCGCCGTTTAGTGAATAAAAGTGCCGATTAAAAGTTTAGTTAGTGCTTCGAGTATTTTTAGCTAAACACAGCCCTTTGGCTGACTTTAATCTAAACACAAATTGTGTTAAACAACATAATTATCTTATCTGGCTCGCTCGCTGAGAGAGTTTTATACCGTGGTAATTACTATGTTAACTATACAATGGCTGCTGTTAATCTACAGCGCTGCGCTGTTAAGTTAACATTGCCTGAGGCTCTCTCCCTCTCTCTCTCTCTCTCTCTCTCTCTCTTTCTCTCTGTCTAGCGCTATCTCTTCAGAGCTTAACGTTTTGTGGGTTTATATTGCTTTTAACGATTGTCGGAAGAATACTTCAGCACTCTTGAGTGTCTAATCATAAAAAAATGCGAAATGTCTGCAAATAATAAATTATGTTAATAAAAAAAAGCTAAAAAAAAGCCACAGAGCAGAAAAACGAAATCATTTGAAAAATTACGAATAGCAAAAAGATGAAATGAAATGAAGAGAAAAAAATACTCGTAGTAATGAAATGAAATGGTAAGAGTATATATGTATATAAATATATATATATATATACTGTTATATATATATGTATAAAGGCAAACAAAACACTATCACTTTTCTCAATTATGCGGTTTTTTATTCGTGGTTGGCGCTGGGATAGGAGCTGGAGCTGGAGCTGGCGCTACGTACTAGACATTCTAATTGAAGATTTGGCGCTGTTGTTGATAACTTATTCACTTTACTCGCTTTTTATATTTACTTTCACTTGAGCGTCTCAGGTTCATTTCAAATTTATTTATAATTGTTTTCTAGAGTTAGCCAGGGAAATGAGTTTTGAGGAATTATTGCAAGGCTGCAAAAAAAAGATGGAGCTGGGAGTTTCGATTTCCAACCTACTCTCAGCTTTGCTCTTGGTTCGTGCTCCACAGCTATAAGTTTTGGTTCGAATCTTGGTTCACTTTATGAAAATATGCGTATATCCGAACCGGTTCGATACATATTGATTTTTATATATATTTAATACAAATTCCTAGAATTTTCGAAAGTTTTTCCAAATATTTTCCCTAGGTGCACGGACTTCCTGTTGTGTATTTTAGATGAGTAACCCTAACTGTAGTTTTATGTTGAGCTATTTGCAATTTCAATTTCGTTACTGCCTGATTTTCACTTAATTAACAACTTGATCGTTAATTGATTGAGACCACAGCCCAACTTTTTTTATACTCTTTTTTTTCGGTATTTTTTTGAGGCCTTAGAACTCTCTCTATTTGGGGCAAACATTGACATAGTCTGCAGCCGCAAGACTTTGAAATGGGAGCAATCCGAATACGAATTCGAGGTGTTAATTGTCCGTATAAATCCCGTGGCAAGTGCACCCAAAATTGATTAATGAGCGTCGCTTTTTGGGGTCAAGTGTCAAATGAGCTGCAATTGTAGTTGTTTTGCGAGTAATGAGAAAAGTTTCTGCTGTTTTGGTCTTTTGTGCTGCACTGCGACATCGTTTGCCAAATCAGCTGTAAAAAACAGCAGAATGCAACCCAAACATCCATTCAAGGGACTGGTCGACTACCTAATACCCTGTACATTCATTTGGCATGCACTGAGGAATTATATTCTGTTGATAAAGATTAAATAGAAATAGATAGAACGCGAGGCAAATAAAATCCAAAGAAATATTTAATGTGATCATCTTTTACATGCTGAAAGCACACTTCGTTTTAGCCATAAATCCAGGGTATTCAATAAAAAGACAAAAATCAGCGTTGAACTTTGACATTGCAACAGCCACTGGGAAGTGCTGGCGGCACTTTCACTTGGAGCTGCCTTTTTTCCAGTTGGCCCGGTTAGTCGACTGTTTTTTGGCCTGCTGGGCTGCAGAACACAGCAAACGTTGGCCATGTTAATTGAGTTTATTGCCTTTTATTTTTTTGTGGCTCATAATTAGCACTGTAAAACGCAATTAAAAAGCAAAAAAAAATTGTCACTTTCATATCAAGAATTTCACGGAGATCCACTTGAAAATTTGTGGATTTTCTAGTGAAACTAATCCAATTATGTACAGTTGCCCGGCTTTAATTAATCCCCTTCAGCTGTGCAAATTGCCCTTAAACTTATTTTAAATTGACAAATTGGCTAAAACGAAATAAAAAGTGTTAAAGAAAGCCTTATTATAAAATATTTTCAATGTCAAACTTTCACATCTCCAAACAGAAATTTTCCACTTCACAAAGGAAAGCTCATTAATCCCTCAAAAAAAATTCAAAACTTGACATACAATTAATTTTTTGATACGCTATTTATTAAATTAAGTAGACATTCATCCGATTTAATCCAATATGCCTAAAAAAAAGCTGTTAAAAATAAATTTTGACTTTTATTTTTAGTACTAAGGTTTTCAAATTGAACTTGAAACAGACTTTTATGAATATATTTTAAAATGAATAAATTTTATGCGATTTGAACGATAGTACTGACGATAGTTCTTGCATCTCTTTCACAGCTGGAAGAAAACTATTTGGCGGCTATCGCATAACCCCCAAACATTGTCGTGCCACAAAAACGCTGCCCAGCTCGGATCCTCGCTCGAATGGACCCACAATATGCATGTTTAATCATGAATGCGCCCAGCGAGGAGGCGAGGTTGTGGGGGCGTGTATGGATGGTTTCCTCTTCGGAGCCTGCTGTCAGATACCGCAAACCCATGAGTTGGCCAGCACATTGATAAATGATGCACAGAATGCGTATTTCCAGCAGCAGAAACTGCAGCAGCAACAGAAATTACAGCAACAGCAGCAAGCGGCAGCTCAGTCTTCATATGAAAACTACGGCGAACAACAACAGCAGCAGCAACAGCAACAGCAGCAGCAACAGGAGCAGCAGCAGCAGCAGGATCATCAGGATATATATAATCAGCAAAATCTGGACAAGGTGTATCAGCAGCTGAGCAGCTCACCCAGCCATAGCCAACAGCAGTCGGAGCCAAGCTCAACAGAGGCTACCACAGCTACCAGCGTTGAGCTAGAGTTCGAACAGGAACAGGAGCTACAAGCAGATCATGTCAGCTCCAATGAACTAAAGTTGCCTTCAACGGAGCAACCTCCTGCCATTCACGTGAATAAACACTCTGTGAAGATCAGCACGTTCTCCTCGCCGCCTGGAAATGATGATTTTGTGATGCAAGTACTCGCCACGTTGCCGCCTGATCATGTGGATGATATTGTCACCTTTACCACGGAGGTGCCCAATAAAATAACTAATCTCAGCAATCTCAGCACCAGCAGCTCTGAGTCAAACTCCTTCGAAGAGTCGCCTACTCCAAAGCCCCCTAATCCCCAGGAAAAGCCAAAGACTCAACCGAAACCTCAAGTTAAACCTCAAACGAAACCCCAATCGAAGCCAGTTCCACAACTTGCTGAGTCGATGAAGCGTCCTGTGAAGCCTCTGGCCCAGCCTCAGTCCAAGCCCAAGCCTGACCAGTCAGCGTCTAATATGCATCATCATAATCATCTCTTACTGGATGGCGGCGAGTTCACTCACAGCGATATAACTCATCCCGGTGCCGATGCTGATCTCGTGGAGGATCTACAATTCTCTACGGGCTATGGCCCACAGCCAGTCTACGTGCAGCCACCACCACAGGTGCAGCAACCCCAGTCAAGTCCTTCTGCCGAGGACAAATACGTTCTGGTGCCCACCTATAATAAGGAACAGCATTCTAAACCCACCACAGTCTCCTCAATTACAACTCACGTGGATTCCATTGAGTCGATTATTCTTCAGCTGAATAACAGCAGCCATGGACCCAGCTACAATGTGGTTAGCCAGCAAACACCTTCGTATGATTACGCCCCGGAGACAACAGCTGGGGACTACCAGGAGCCCAGTGAGGCCATAAAATCACAGGAACAACAGGACTATGGCTATACGACCGAAGTCAACTACGACAGGGTTTCCGAAGAGCAAGATGTCTCAGCTACTCAGTCCATGGAATTACCAACACCACGGCCCACTTACAGCGAGGATCAGTCCTCTGTTCTTGAAGATCATACAATGCCTGCGAGCGGTTATAATGATGCTATCTCTCCGCAGGCGACTTCTGAATTCAATAAAATGCCCGTCATGGGCATAGCATACCCGGTGGACATGTCTTACATGGAGGCAGAGTCCGGCCAGGACAACGATGCCGCTGGCTATGGCAGCTCCCTTGAGCAAAATACTGAACTGACCTATCAGAAAATCACCAATACCTATACAGAGCCGCCACAGTCTGCAAGACCCAAACCCAATCGTCCTGTTGCCTCTTATATAGGCATGGTCACTATGCAGCACTACCAGGAGCCAGTGCCGGCCGAGGTCTCTGTTTCTTCGCACACCACACAAGTACAGGAGCAGTACATGCCCAGCTCGAATGGCTATCAGACTGAGAAGCTATCCCTGGCTAGTTCAACCACGCAGGCGCAGCGTCCCCAGTATGATGCCTCCTCACCACGTCCAACTTTAGTCACTGCGAGTCCAAGGCCACGTCCCAAGCCCAGCACAAAGCGTCCGCCAACGCACAAGCCCACAAATCCGGCCAAAAAGACATCGCTCGCACAGCCCAGCAACAGCTATCAGTCGGAGGTTAACCAACAACACCAGAATACGAGAAGACCAGGATTTGATGTGGATGAGTCTCCCGTTACTAACATTAAAATCAAGCAGCCTGCTGTTAACTATAATCCCGAGCAAGTCTCGTCAAATTTGGATTATCCTTCTTCTCACGTCGTCAGCTATGATCAGCCCACAGCTTCAACATCGAGCTATGATCAGTCTAGACCAGCGGCTCCTACTGCCAACTACGAACAGTCCAGACCTGCCGCTTCGTCTTCCATCTACGATCAGTCCAGTCCTACGCCTACCTCGTCAGGCTACGATGACCCTGCTACTTCTTCAGGCTACGATCAGTCCCGGCCTGCCTCTCCTGTTTCCAGCTATGATCAGTCCAGGCCAGCCTCTCCTGCTTCCAGCTACGATCAGTCGCAATCTTCATCTCCTGTTTCGAGCTATGATCAGTCCCGGCCTGCTGCTCCGCTTTCCAACTATGATCAATCTAGACCAGCGGCTCCGGCTTCCAGCTATGATCAGTCTGCAGATCCCACATCAACCTACGAGCAGCCGTCTGCTCCTCTTTCTAGCTACGATCAATCTGCAGATTCCACCTCCGGCTATGATCAGCCTGCAGCTCCATCCAACTACGATCAATCCAGGCCTGCTGCTCCCACTTCAAGCTATGATCAGCCCGATCCTGCGCCTGTGCCAGCTCCCGCTACTTATGAGCAACCTGCTCCTTCCTATGTGGCCAGTTCACCTACTCGTAAGCCAGCCTCCTCCAAGCCCATCTCTACCAGCTACGTAACAGGACCCACCACGCCGCGTCCACCCGCTACAGTAGACTATCACTACGATAAGGTGCCGCCACTGTTCATGGCCGACGATAAACTAGATGCATTTATACAGAGCACCGCTGAGAATATACTAGGATCTACGCCAGGCAATTATCAATCGCCTTTGTATGCCACCGCTTCCACTCCCATTCACGTGCAACAGCCCACGAACAGCTATGGCGGTCATAAAAAACCCGGCTTTGTGCAGATCAATATAACACCCAAGCCTACAAAGCCCGCAGTACTGATAACACCCAAACCTACGGCCTTAAATGTGGTTACGTCTGGATTGAGCGACTCATCTAACACCAATTCGTATATCTATGGCCCCATTGTCACGCGTCGTCCAGGCAGTACCACTGCCGTCGTCAATTCCAATGATTTTGAGGATCCTGGTTACTTTGGCAGCAGTCCCGTGCATCTAACCTACACCACAGAGGCATTACACGCCGTACCCTTGGATGATAAGCCAGCCTTCCCAGGCTACTATGGACCCACGCCTACTTATCCAGCTTTTTCAGTGCCGGGCGAGAAGCTGAGCCAACCGCTGGCCGACGAGACATACACGTCGCCCAACGATTTTGTTAACTTCCCCCCGGTGCGTAATCCCAACCTCAATATGTCCGCTGCCTCCAGCGCTGTGACCAGCGACCTGGATCTTTCCACACCCGCTTTTGTTGAGGATATTGTGCTGAAGGATAAGATGCACACGCTTGTCCACAAGCTGGTCGCTTCCTTACAGGGTAATTTCGAGGCTCTTGCGGATATGATAGACGAATCGAACAACACGGCTTCCACCTACGCCGCGGGCTCTCCAGCTGTTGCTGGCGGTGGGGGCACCACCAATGTCAACCGCAAAACCACGCGCAAGCCCGTGCGAGTAGCAACCACCGTCAAATCCGTTAGAGCCACTACAAAGAAGCCCGTGGTGCGTGTAACCACCAAGGCGCCGAATAAGAAGACCTCTGCTACTGTCACCACACGTAAGCCGCAAACACGTCGCACCACAGTCGCACCCAGCACCACAACACGTCGTCCCAGCTCAAAGAAGCCCACCAAACGTATTAGCAGCACTGTTAAAACCACTACACGACCCAATATCAACGATGAAATCGTTGATGAGGAGGACGAAGAGGATGTCCAGCCTAGTCCACACGAGAACGAAATCGATCAGGATACGAATACGCTTAGCTCGTACGGTGGTACAAATGGACGGAAGATACGTAAGTTTCTTGGAGTGTTGTAGCACGGACAAAGCAGATGTAGATCCTGTAGAGCTGCAAAACTATCGATCTTTCTTTTAATTTTAATCGCTGTCACTATCGATGGTCTAACTCTTTCTTTTCATTACTATCGTTATTATTACTATCGCTACTATCCATTGTTAAACCTATCGAATGAACGCAACATCGCTAGTTTTGCAGCTCTGTTAGACCCCGCAAGCAACTGTCTCTCTCTCACTCTCACGCTCACTCTCTTCTCTTTCTTTCTTGTCTTCTCTCTTGTTCCTAATATCCGTATCTCATGCACATTATATATATATAACGTTCGATCCGTATATCCATATCCTTACGCCTGCATTTTAATCCAATTCCAAAAATTTAGCACGCCGCCGCAAACGGCCTGTACACAGGCGTCGTCATCATTGATACCCTTTCCTCCATCGCTGCCCATATAGTCACATAGCTAGTTATAGTACCTCTCCCTAGTAATCCCTTGCCAAACCCAGATCCAATCCCATATGCAATCCTATGCTTCCACGCTCTCTCTCTCTCGCTTTTTGTGTCTTACGCTTACTTGGGAATGTACGATATATCGTGAAGAAAGTATCGAATAAATTATTAAAAATTAAATTATTTAATCAGAAAATTCTACATTTTTAATAGAAAATAAAATATTGGTTTGCACGTAGAATCATTCGTCTATTTCTGATATATGTTTTCAATAGGCTTGTTAATCATTTTCAATATATCGTTAGAAGCATCGATATTACCCACAAATATCGCATAGGCTTATCAATTTTCTCGCTCGCTCTCTCGCTTTCATCTCACTCACTCGCTCTCTCGCTCTGTGAACACTCCCTACTCCTAACCTCACATTTCACTCCCCATCAACAGAATGCGGCGTACGTCCCCATGTCAAATCCGGTCGTATAGTCGGCGGCAAAGGCTCCACTTTCGGCGCCTTTCCCTGGCAGGTTCTCGTGCGTGAATCCACCTGGCTGGGTCTATTCACCAAAAATAAATGTGGCGGCGTTTTAATAACAAGTCGCTACGTCATCACCGCAGCCCATTGTCAACCCGGGTAAGCTATATTTATACTCGTAATATCCAAGTTTTCGCAGTATTACGCCAATCAATAATTCTCTTTATTTTTCAATAGTTTCTTAGCCTCTTTAGTCGCTGTTATGGGTGAATTCGACATCTCTGGAGATCTGGAGAGCAAACGCCCCATTACCAAGAATGTGAAGCGTGTCATCGTTCATCGCCAATACGATCCGGCCACATTTGAGAACGATTTGGCCCTTCTAGAAATGGACAGTCCTGTGCAATTCGATACGCATATAGGTAAGATAAAGAAGGATAAATATAGAGCTTTGATAATCCCAAAAAAGAGAGAAGCTTCTTAGATGTGGAGCTTCCTTCGATTCTAATTATAAATTATATTTTAATCTGCTAATGCGAAACTCTTTTAATTACTCGTAACTGAACTAATTATCCTTTTCCGTGCAGTGCCAATTTGCATGCCGAATGATCTGGCCGATTTCACAGGACGCATGGCAACGGTCACTGGTTGGGGGCGACTCAAGTACGGCGGAGGGGTGCCCTCGGTGCTGCAGGAGGTGCAGGTGCGTGTGCAACAAATGAAAATCCCTCTGAAAGGGGGGAAAAGGCAATTAATTATTTTACCCAACTGACTAAAACTTTTAATTGGTTTGCCACACGCAACAGGTGCCAATTATCGAGAACAGCGTCTGCCAGGAGATGTTCCACACGGCTGGACATAATAAAAAGATCCTTGGCTCCTTCCTGTGCGCCGGCTATGCCAATGGCCAGAAAGACTCCTGCGAGGTAAGTTTCAGAAATATATATATGGCCCTAAATTGAACCAATTTAATGAGTTTTGTTTCTCGTTTGCTCCGCACAGGGTGACAGCGGAGGTCCTTTGGTGCTGCAGCGTCCTGATGGACGCTATGAATTGGCTGGAACCGTGTCGCATGGCATTAAATGCGCGGCGCCTTATTTGCCCGGTGTCTACATGCGTACCACATTTTATAAGCCCTGGCTGCGCAGCATAACGGGTGTCAAATAGGCCCTGGCCACGCCCAGCAGCCAGCAGGAACGTCCACGCCCATTGTAAATAGAAGTAGAGTTTAGAGAAACTATAGAAGCACACACACACACAAACAAAAAGTTGGAAGTTGAAAACAACTTTCATACAATTTATATGTAATACAAACGTCGCATTCTCGGCCCTTCATACACACCCACGCCCCCAGAAACACCCCCCACATCTGCACACTGTCATTAGCTTAATTGGAAAATTGCAGCAAGCGGAAACAGGAAAAACTAAAACGTGGAAAATACTCGTGAAAAACAAGAGCCAGCCAACAACAAGCAATTACAGTTCTAGCTGCACTTGCAGCTGCAGCCGCAGTGGCTCTCAAACTGTCAGCCCAAATTTGTGTTGCCTACTTTTGAGCGGGCGAGATTTTGTTTACTGTTTTAGTAGAGCGCGTGCCTAAACGTAGTCTGAATGTGTTTAATTTGTTAATTTAAAATTAAACGTAATTTATGAGCAATTAAAACGCAATGTTAGTTTGTAAGGTTTATTTATTTATTTATTGATTTATTTAATATTTATTATTGATTTCTGTGCGCCAATTATACTTTTTTTTCTTTTGATTCAACTAAAAACTGAGCAGAAATTTTGTTCTAATTATAAAATCAATTGTTAATTTTCATAGGCAAATTGTTGTTATGTTAAAATTGAAGAAAAAAACAAAACGAAAG
The DNA here is from genome assembly GCA_018150835.1 of Drosophila repletoides. NCBI lineage: Eukaryota > Metazoa > Arthropoda > Insecta > Diptera > Drosophilidae > Drosophila > Drosophila repletoides. Next base: position 1,239,934 of record JAECWQ010000089.1, read on the forward strand.
GAAACGAGAAGTTAATGTGTGAGAGAGCAAATGTTTTTAGTTCAATTGAATTTACTAATTATTTAATTAAATTATTTTTATCTCTAAATAAATATATATTTATATAAATAATTAAGTGCAACAACGAACAAAGCGAAACGAAATAAACGAAACGTAAATTAGTGAAAAATGTGCTTTATTTAACTTCCTTTCATTTTTATACCCTAACAGAAGGTCTTCCAGCTTTGTCAAGATCGAAATACTACTTAAAGGACATGAGGACCTTTTCGTCCTAGTTGAATTTTTGATTAAATTGTGAACCTGGCAATGAAATAAATTCAAGTGTGATTTCCTTGAAAATCTTTTAAAATAAATTAAGTTGAGAATCTCCTGTGACTGCATTGAAAGTCAAGTCAAGAAAATTTCTTCTTGAGGCAATTTCCGTTTGGCCAATACAATATTTCTGCATACCCCGTACAAAATGAGTTGAAGAAAGGGGTTTATTAGGCCTGTGGAAGGCAGAGGAAAGCAATAACGAGCTGAGCAAATACATATTTATTTAGTATATTTAACTACTCTACACTTTAAATCGGTCATGATAATGTATGCTGACTACAGAGTATCTGCTAGTCGAGCACACACTTTCAAGTTCTCCGAACTGTCGGAAACTGCACTTGTCAGGCTGCAGCAGCTCCTCATTCCCTCGAGCTGCATAGAGAATATTTAATGTGACAGGATGTTTGCCGCAGGAAAAAGCTAAGGTATGCATGTAGCTTTTAGCATTATCCATTTTGAGATGGTCGCAGAGCGCTGCCAAGCAATTGAAATAACATTTTATTTATACTCACTTTATACTCAGCTGGACAGCATTGCGTATACTTTATTTTCAAAAGTTTTGACTATACTTAAAGTCTGCTCCTTTCAAGCTTCAATTTCTTACCATAATCATCCTGACTTTATGGCTTTGCGGAGGGACATTTGAAGGGGAAAACGGGGGACAAACATAAACAACTCAGGCTTTTTTTTATTTTTTGCTTTCACCATGAATTTAAAAGGTTGAAATACGAGAATAAAAATATATTCGGTTTCGCGGTTGGCTGAGTGCTACTCAAAAAACTCACACAAAAACAGCTCAATACAGGGTGTTGGCTTCAGAAAATAACTAAGAGATTAAAGAATTTCTTAAATTTATTCTTAAATCATTCATTTTATACAAACTTTCTTTAACTTTCTTTCTTTTAACTTATTCTACAAATTGCTCTGATTTAATTTGCTTTGGCTGCAGAATTCCTACTTCATTTGTATGCTGGCTGCTTGCCACGAAAAAGCGAAGGAAATTGATTAATTTGGATCAGGACAATTGCAAGGACAATTGATATTTTTAGACAGGACAAGACGAACAACCAATGAAGCTACTGCAGCTGCCGGCAAATTGCTTATATAAACAAAATTTGCCTAAAATCTTTGTTTTAATTGACATTGTTGTGCAGCCCCAAGCGAGGGCTTGTCCACAGTGTTGGCCAAAACGCCAAACTTCCCGCTAGATCTGGATATTCATCCTTCTTCTTACGTATTCTGATCTAGCAGGAAACGGAGAATGTGGTGGCCAAAGGACATTTTCCTAGTCCGTCTTGCTCCGTTTAAAATTGTTCAAGAGATTTTTTGATTAACAGACAGAAAAGGACAGACAGAGGAAAAATGGTCATAAATTATTGACTATCAATATTGGCTACTAATAATATTGGCAGCTAATAAACTTTATATAGGCCTAAGAAGTAAAGTAAATAAGGCAAAGAGTGTGATATAAAACGGATGAATGTGTATAAGCCAGATCAAAAGTAAGTCATTGTTTTTCCCTCTAAAACTAGCCAAACTGTCAGCACTGCTCGTCAGTTGTCTGTTTTTTAAGGACATTCTTATCAAATTGGGCAGCATTGCCGCCGGCTGTCACAGAACAGGACAAAAGGACGGCAGAGGCGGAGGAAGGCGGGACACAGTGCAAGCAGTTGAAGAGCGGGCCTACTGCTTGCTGTGACGTCATTGCAAGGACCAAAAGAAATGCTACGTATACATACAAAAAATGATTGTAGCCTTTCATTGATTCGTAGGCCTTTAAAGTTGACACACACACACACACACACACATGTACAAATATGGGGACACATACAGCGATACAGTGGGGCGAAAGCTTTTGATTTTAATTCATAAAAATGCGCAAAGCTTTAAGAACGAAGCAAAAGCTTTTCGGCTTGTGGCAAAGGCGGTAGCCGACAGGTGTTGGCCTCTCAGTCGCTTAAAGGACACGCAGGCTGCAGGTACATAGAAGCTGCTGCTTTCAATTCATTTAACTCACTCTCGTTATTATTGTTGGTGTTGGTGTTGTTGTTGTGCGTGTGTTTGTGTGTTGGTGTTGGTGTCGGTGTTGTGATTGCACTTGGAAGCATTTGCCAGTTGTCCTTAGAGTCCTTGTAAGTGCCAACTGAATGTGGCAGCAGCTGACACTTGCGGCAAGCCGCTGCGCCTCCGCTGCCGCTGCCGCTGCTGCAGCTCCTGTTGCAACATCATTTGCATAATTATGAGCATATTTGTGTTGAGAGTGTCTGCTCTCAGGTGTGCCATAATTGTCGCCCTGACATAATTCACTTTGCTTTTCAAGAAAAAACAATCACAGACTCTGAAAGCGATTCCGCCAGCAATTGAAGAACTCAACTGTGCGTCGATAGTTTCAGCTGCGATAGTAACAAACTTGAATTAAATTATATCGTTGACTTTAAGTGAAGCATGAAGCATACTGCAATTGCTGTAGTTTAAGCCTGCTCTAAAAAGTATGCTATACTTATGTCAGTTGAATCGAACCTCAACATATCTGCGAGATTTGTTTCCGTTTTTATAACAGGAATAACTTTTCACTGCACAACATATAAAGCCTGCTTTATAGAGCATATTTGAATGAAACCCCTTAAATCTTTTGCTCTATATTTGAAATTTATAGCCTACACTCATTATAACATATTAGCCGAACAATAGTAAACTATTTTTATTTCACAGTAAGTATAATTTAAATGCTTTAAATTTCCAAATTACCAAGCACATCTATCGATAGTTTCTACGAATCAAATCGATATTAGCGATAGTACATCAGCTCTAATGTGAGGGCGTGTCATATCGCACAGGACGCGTGTCTAACACTCCAATTTCTTTATTGACTGCGTGAAAGAACTGACAGAACTGGGAAAACTTAATGACCATTTGCAGGATACTCTTATGGGGGTAGAGTCCTGTGTCCTGTGTGCTATCTACTGTATCCTGGAGCAAAATAACTCATTAAATTGTCAGCGTTTGTCATTTGAGTTGACTTTTATGAGCTGCTAAAGAGCCGCCTATGACGACGATGAAGAAATGCGAGAAAATTCTTTGCTTAACGAAATGTGATGAGTTTATTAGATATCTGAGTGAGCCCAAAAGAGTATGCTACAAAAATATAGTACAGAGGGGTTTGAAACTAAACCTTTACTGGTTTTTCTAGCTTAGAGCGAAACTGTACTTCAACCAGGCGTTCAGTCATAATAAATGTCTATATAAATAGGTTGTAAATGCAAATATATAATTAAAGGCGATGCAATCAGGCGAGAAACATTCGAAATAATTCATTAAAAACTGTGGCTTTGATGCGAAAATATAATTAGTAAAAATTTGATGAAGCCGCAGAAACCTACAACTTGGTTGACTCAACTTTTGCCACCTGGCAGAAACTGTGAAAAAAGTGGAATTTTTTTTGTCAAACTTTCCCAAAAGTTTGCGGCAACAGCGTAGACCAAATTATGGGAAAGAGTAGGAAAAAAAATACCTGGAAAATAAAGTAATTAGTGCCTTGTCAAAATGAGTTGCAAACGGCGCTTCTTCTGCTTCTTCTTTAAGCTAGAGAAGTTCCATTAACGAAATTGATTCAAGGCGTTTCCCCAGTGAAAAGGTAGCGAAAATGCGTGGAGCATTCTGACTGACTGATTTAATGGTCTATATTTATAAATAAAACTATTCTCAAGCAGAAGGGACAACATCGAGGAATTTTTTCCAAGTATTTCCTATATTTGTAATATATCTTCCTTCCATAGCGGACCATTTTTTATACCTTTCTCTTCTCTTCAGCAAATGAGGTTAATGGTATAAATATCCAACTATACTGCAGGATTGTTTTATGGTCAGGATAACACTTCAGTTTAATGCATTATTTATGAATTCCGCAGAACTTTGTTTGCTCAAATATTTAATCGTTGCATTCAACCGGAAACCACATGCGGCCCTGCAAAGTATGCAATGCTTTTGTGAGCAGCCATTTTCCTTTGTACGTACGTGTGTGTATGTATGTATGCGTGAATAAATTTTGAAAAGGCTTTTAGCGCTTCTTCTCCCTCTGCCTCCATCTCCTCCTTCTTCTTCTTCTTCTTTGAGCGCTTCTTTTCCTTTTATATTAGCATTTCCGACCACATAAATTAGAGCCAAGAGTTCGAGTACTCGAATTCCCACTGCCTGTTGCTATGGGAGTGTGTGTATTCCTAGTTATTTTTAGCCAAGAAGCTTTGCTGCGGGCCCCAGAAAATAGATTTATATTAATTATGCCCATATTCTGTGTAAGTTGTATTATTTTTGTTTTCAAATTTTCGGTTCGCTTTTTTAGAGCTGCAGAGGTTTTCTAAAGAATAAACTAGTTCCTTTTTTTGCCTGGCTTTAAATAATTAATAATTTATTCTTAAAATTTGAAAATTAATTTAATGTTCTACTAAATTTTATTATTGAAAGCTCGGCTTATATTCTACTAAGACTTTTTTTAAATTACATAAACTACAACTCGTAGGCGACTTCAGGCGTCTGTCCTTATTACGAATTATTAGTCTCATTTTTATCCTTTAAAAACCTATTTATTTTCTGCAAGTAAGAACGAATTTATATACCCAATTTTACTGAATAAATAGCGTATAATTTCTTGCCAAGTAAATCTAAATATAAGCTCGTAACAGCGAACCGGAGCAATAAAAGGAGCTCTTTCAGAGGAGGAGAGTTTGAGTCGCATAAATTAAGTCACTGCTCGTAATAATACGAGTACTAAAAGCAAGCTAAATACACACACAATTTTAATGACCTGACAGGACAGGAAACGACGGAGGATAGGAGGACAGGGCAAGTCCTGGCCAGGATAAAAGCAGCGGTCGCACAGGAAACGCTTTTAACGCGCGGCGTTTATAAAGCCAAATGCATTTTAATTAAGGTTTTTCGCTTTGGCTTCACTTTTTATACCCCGTACTCATCGAAAGTGAGGGTATATATGAGTAAGCTGAACAAGAGTCACCACAACATTATTTTCATTATTATTTAATCCAATCAAATGGGAATTTTATACATAGATTTATCCCTCGTTGATTGCCTTTAACATAGCAGTTTTTTATAGAATCTATAAGTCTACTTACAGAGTATCTGCTAGTCGAGTACACTGGCCTTCAGTCACATTTCAGTTATTACATTTTCCACATTTTTTCACAGATTTTTCCGTAGCTCAACAGGCAAGAGAAAAAACAGGGAAAATGCAGCCGCTGGCAATGTGTTGCTAGGCTTGCAAATATGAGAAGGATTCCATTATGCTGGGCTGCTCTGGCCCTGCCGCTGCTGTTGCTAGGTTTGACTACGCACCTGGACCATGCCTCCGCTGCGGCCTCTTTTGGAGCCTCGCCCGGCCTGGCGTCGTCCTGGCAACGTGCGGCTCTCTTTGGCCGCAATTCACGCAATTTGCGGCAACGCAACTTTTCACCCGCAGCCAGCGATGCGGTGGGCGAATTTCCCGGAACATTTGATGTTATTGCCGGCAATCTGAACAACAACAACAACAAGAAGAATGAATTTGATCAACTCTTTTCGCCATATGCCATGCAGCAGCAGCAGCCACAACAACAGGTGCAACAACAGGTGAGTGCAAAGCCAGGGGGAGAGCTGAGCCTCGAGTCGAGTCGAGTTAATTAAATCGCTTAAAAGGATACTCTACAGTGGGTCTAACACTGTGATAACAGATTATTCTATTAATCTGCATAGTTTTATTTACTTTTACAACTTTATCCTAAGAGCAGGACATATTTAAAGGAATTTAGAGCCATCCTTTCTATTTCTCATGTCGATGCTTTGAGAAGAATAATCTAATCTGCCTGTGATTGATAAAAGTATTATCTCTTTTTATCAGGCAGTTAACCTTTAAACTTTAATGCAGAGATTAAATTTTGAAGTGCTTCCATTTCGCTTTTTATTACTCATACGCAACGGTGGGCTTGAGGCATGTCATGTTGCAGCGCATGTTGCAAGCATAAATTGAAATGCGACGCAGTTGTTTGGTAATTAATTTTAAGCTGCCAACAGGCAGAAAATGGAGGCCACATGGAAAACCAGGTGAATAGGTGAAAGGTTTTCAAAGTGCAAAGTTCAAATTGAACTGAGCGAAAGGGCAATTCAGGAGAAATTTTGTGTTAATTAAGGTTCAATGAAGCCTGCAATTGGAATTTGGAATTGACAGGCATAAATTCTGGTTAAATTCTGCTGTCCCTTGTTAATTTGCTGACAGTGTAAATGGAAATATACGCACGTACAGTGGTCGCTCGATACATCCTCTCATCTTATCCTCCTGGTCAACAAAATATATAGCTTATAGGGTGGGAGGTGCGTCCTTCCTCGGCAAGGGTGGGCTTCTAGCAATCAAAATGAATTGAATTAAATTGAGATTTGGAGCGCTGAAATATTGACCACAAAATGAAATTAAAATTGTTCGCTTGTGACCACTGTAAGCGCACAGTGTGCTGACGTTGACCAAAATTCATATATTTTCTCTCTCTAATTGGCACAGTCGCCGCTGGTAGCGCCTCTGCGTCAGCAGCAGACCGAGGTATATGGCATTGTGGAGCCTCTGATTGAGGACACACCCTGTGCAAACCGACCCTGTATCCTCAACGACGACTGCTGTCTCAGTGGTTTCTGTTCAGTCAACACCTCCGGCGGTAAGTTTTCCCTACTGAACGATAGTAAAGTCACTACCGATAGTATTTTTCATATCGATAAACATAATTCTTACTACCAATGATGTGGTTTCTTGCTAGAAGGAAAATGCGTTTATGTAATCTTTGGAAGGCAGCGAGATCTTTGCCAGCGCCATGCTGACTGTCCAGCGGGCAGTGCCTGCATGTTGGCACCTCAAGAGGGTATCTGGCGTTGCGAAACGGATGCGGATATGACGCTCCTGCAGGATGTCTTCAATGTGAGGCAAAAGCATCCGCATCAACTGGGCAGCGAGTGCAGTAGCAGCAGCGAATGTGAAGTGAACAAGTTGGTCCTTTATCTGATTCATTCACATTTTTATATTCATATTCATTCGTTTTTAGCGGCATGTGCTGTCAGCAGCAGCGTTTGAATCATCGCGCTGCTCCCAAGCTGACCTGCGGCTATTTTCGCGATGCTTTCGACTGTGTGGATATGTCGCAAGAGGTAAGAACTTGCGAAATACTAAAAGTCGATAGTCTCGATGTTCTCCAGTTATTGATCAACCGATATACGCATTTATCGATTCTTCTTTCAGCATTTGGCTAGCGCTTTTCAGCATCGTCGCATCTGAGGGGCGGACAAGACAGAGTCGAAAGAAGGAACTTAAAATTCAGATTAAATTAAGAAAATCAGCGTAAAGACAAAAATTCAACTGAAGACAACTCAATGCAAAACGGCACCGATTGATAAATACCCTATGAAAAAAAATAGGAAAAATATTACTCGAAAAAAATACATATCAAAAAATGTTTAACAAAAAATACATATCAAAACTCTTGATGTTTATATATTAATTATAATAATATTTAATATAATATTTAAACGTGTTTTTCGCAGAAATAATAATAATACGAGTATTTACCCCAAAAAGAGAAAACAATTAAAAAATACTGACTGAGGCATTCAATGTTATTACAGCAAGTATTACGATACAATTTTTATTCAAAAACTTAGCTCGTTCAAAGTCTAAATGTAAAATTTTAAATAACAAATAAAACTATCTTAATATATATTGAATATATATATATACATATATTAATACTCATATCGTATATAATCCTAGCAAAGACCATAACCAGAAAATGTGAACTGTACCTTTCCGAAAGCACTTTGCTTTTTGTTACCCGTTTCCCATTTCCCATTTCCATTCGCGTTTCAAGTCAAGTCGAGAAAACAAGCGAGAAAGCAAAAGATACATAAAATATGCATAAAATATTTAAAATTAATCCTATGTAAATGTATTTTATAAATATAAAATGTTAATGAACAAACAAAGTAAACAAAAACAAAATAAATAAAGAAACAAGAAACGTAAGGCACGCCTAAAGTGCAAAGGGCACACGCCCACAAAACCAAAAGAAAAACGCCTTTTTTTTAATTATTAATTGTTCATTTCTCCTTCTTCTCAGAGCAAAAATTATTCATATATTCAAAGATTTCTACTCGGTTTTTCTTTTAATTGAAAGTACTTTTCAAGTAGTTTTCTTTTGACCCTTGACCTTGGGAATTAAATTAAAATATATTTTACTTTCTTCACCTTTGCCCCGAGTTCTTCTTTTAAGCTCTTTTTTATTACCTTTCAACAAAATTAGTTAATATTTATTTAATTGAAAACATATTTGTTTTTCCCGACCTTTTTCTTGGCTAAAAGCTTTGCCAATTTTCCTTGGTTTTAACTGCTTTTCATTTACACCTTAATAAATTTCTTTTCCATTTCCTTGGCAACTTTTCATGTTTTCCCTTAGCTCTAACGGAATTAAGTTTAGCTCTCTTCCCATTGAGAAATGAGTAAATACTAAATGGAAATTTCATTTATTTTCGTGCGGCGTTCTTAAAGGAATTAATATAGAATTTATATACTCTACTCCTTAATCCTTCACATGTGCCGGAGCAGAGCTAGAGACCTTCAATTAGGCTATTTGCGTAGTTGTAAATTTATTTACATGACCTCCACTCCAGCCGGGAAAAAAGGGGCGTGGAGAGGAGGGGAGTAGGGCCAAAATCCCACAAGTAATTTCAAAAATGGTAAGGACGAAGTCGTCCTTGGTAATTTTGTTAAAATTTTAATTAAAACATTTTAGCCAAATGAATAAGTAAACGGCACTTCGAGCCATTTTTTCTTCGTTTCTACTTCTTCGACTGTTTTCATATGCAAAGCACACACAATAAAAACAACAAGAAAAATGAAAAACAAAAGGAAAAGCTTTACTTAGGCGTGGAAAAGCAAACAAACAACAACAAATTTCCACAGAATTTCTTGGCTTGCTGCAACAGTTGATAAGCTGAAAAATAAAAACAAGAGAACAAAGTAAGCTCCAGACGACCTTAATACCCTTACAGAGCGAGCCCAAGAGGAAGGGAAGCAAACCGGTTCGAGTCTGAACCTTGAGACCTTTTGGTACTTTGACCCCTTTACTTACCCTGGTAGACTGGAAGACCCACTTCAACAATAGATCGATTGTTCCTTTGACGTTTTCAAAGTTTTCTACTGCTCCACAATTTCGGTTGTTTACTCTTGAGCTTATAATAAAACAGGGTGTTTTTTCTTTTCTTTTACAAATATTTTGGGTTTTTTTTTATTTTAAGTGCCAGTAAAAACGCAGCTTAAAGCTAAAAGTTAGACTCTGTTTACACTTTCAACGCTTTGTTTTTTGTTTCTTTTGTTTTTGTTTGTTTTCAACAGTACACCGTAAATGCTCCACACATACTCTCCAAATATTCCTTATTCCAAAATCCAATTCACAATTCACAATTCTTCTTCTCTCCTTTCAACTCTCATTCATCTGCTCCTCTGCTTTCAACTCTCTTTCTTCAGTTACGATTAATACACATTACAAAACAGCTTTACATCCATTTTGACCTCTGGCAAAAAACAAAAAAAAAACACTTGAGCCTAACAATTAAATTATAGTTTCCATTTATATATATAAATATGATCTTTAGCTGCAAAATAGGATTAATATTATTTAAAATTTCATATGTTTTTCTATTTGCGCATTGTTTTTCAAGTCTTTTTTATCGGTTTCTTCTTCCACCTTTCAACTTTCAACTGATGAAATTTTTGTATGGGTTTTCTTTATTTCTTTCAGTGTGGATCGTTTTGGATCGGTTCTAAGCGGGGTTTTCGGGGGCTTTTTGCATAATTTAACATGTTACAAATTGGTTCTCTCTCTCTCTCTGTTTTGGTTCACGTATTATTTACACACATTTTACAATTACAGGAATATTCTTTTTAAAAACTTAATTTAGGATCATTTTTGAATAGAATTGAAGGAATATTCAGCATATTACAAATTACAATTACAATTACAGACAGGAAAATTAGTTTAACTTAAAGTTTTAATCGTATATTAACTGTTTAATTTTTTTCTTTTTGTTGTGCCTAAATTAATAGGAAATCAAATTTCGCAGGCCGAAAGATATATAACAATATAGTGTTATCGTTTCTTTTTTTTTTATATATAGTTAATCGTTATACGCATATCAAATAGAACTGTTATACAATAATAATTATAATATAATATATGACGCTTAGTTTTTTAGTTGATGTATATAAAAATTAATGGTTTCCTATCGTTTCTCCTTTCACTATAGTTTACTTTAATCTCTCAGCGTGTGTGTGTGTGTGGGTGTGTGGGGGGTAAAAGGAAACATTTGATGTCGTAAAAGTTATAGACTCTACTATTGCAGGGTATTTGTAGGGTAGATTGTGAGTGGTGCGCACACTGAACAACACAAACGTAAATGGTAGGGGCTTAACTTTAAACATTTTATTCCGTTTTGTTCATGAAACATAGCGAGTTTCTTATACAAATATACATACAATAATTATGTATAAATAAGTGTAATCATTTTTTAAATACTACACTAGAAAATAGGAAGAACAAGCTTTGGTTATATAAACAGAACAGAACGGGCATAGAAATAACAGAATAACAAATTATTTATGACTGACTTTAGTTTGTTTTAGAAAGAACTTAAGAGCAAGCATTATATTTATAGGGTATACAAATGTGTGTATGTTTTTTTGTATATATACGATGTGTCGTATGTATAATTAGCAGGGCGTGGTTTTTGGGGGCGTGGCATGCAGCATTGTGTGTGAGCAGGCGGCGCGCCAATTTAATATTTTCTTTTCGTGTTTCTTCTCTTTTTCAGTTTTTTTCTTTTCGTGTAATTCGTGATTTCCTGAGTTTTTCGTTTTCGTTTTCGTCAACGTTAAAACGCCTAAAAAATGTTTGAATTATCTTTTATAAACGTTATCTCTAAATGTGTATATAATTCTTTTTAATATTGTTTATTATAATAGTTGAAATATGTTTCTCTTCGTATTTTTATTTTTCTTTGTATTTTCTTTTTCTCTTTCTCTTCTTGTTTGTGGGGGATTTTGCTGTTCTCACTGCTGCTCAGTCTTGGCAAAGTCTTTAAACTGTATTTCTTATATTTGTTTTTGTTTTCGTTTTCTTTTATTTGTTGTGAACAGTGGCTATAAAAAATATATATATTTGTTTTATCTTCTGTCTATAGACCTAGGCCCTAATTTTCGTCGTTTTGTTTTGTTTTTTTTGGCAGTGCGGCGCGCCGCTTTGCTTTTCTCTTTGCTGCCTTCTTTTATGGCCGTGAAACTAAGCAAATCTCAACAAAAATCGCATAAATTTCAACGAAATATATATACAAAAGCTAAAAATAATGATAAAAACTAAAAGAAAGATGTACTAAAAACGAGCACAGTTCAATATGCAAAGCGAGTTTGCAAGGGGCATGAGGGGGCTTGGGCGATTACATTGTTTTATATCTAATTATTTACATATTATCTGTTAGATTAGGTTTTCCTTTTTTTTATCTTTTCATATTTCTTTTGTTTTTGTTTTCGTTTACGTTTTTGTTTTTTTTTTTTTTTGTTTTGCTGAAGGTAACACGGGGCCAGGTTACACAGGTTACACACAGGTGCGATTGTATACAATAAACAGTAAAAATAAAACGGATTCCACTCCAAAGTTTGGTTTGGCTCAGGACTAGAGCCACAATCAGTTCTTGACCTTGTCCTCAACTCGTATGCTGGCCAGGGTCTTTTTGATCCGCAGCGCTGTGAGACGGGCCACAGGATTCGGATACCAGCACTCCTTCATCACCTTGGCCATATTATGGAGCACATCCGAAGCATGCCAGCGATTCGGTATATTGGGGCGACTTTTCTCAATGCAAACCACCTGTGAAAGCAAACAGGGAAATGTTAGTTTGGGTCTCCCTTCCCCAGGCAAGGTAAAGCCTGCTATCCGCACCTTTTTCATCTCCTCAATGCTGGGATCGGGCTGTACGGCATCCCAGTAGGGCAGCTGATATTCCTCAAAGATCATGCCCATATTACAGCGACGGGCAATTTCCCAGAGTATCAGACCAAAGGCATAGACATCGGCTCGTTTATACGAATCGAAATGCTGGGCATTCATGCTCTCATCGAGCACCTCGGGTGCCATATACCGTTTAGTGCCCACTCGATGGGTAGAGGGTATATCCACGGAGTCATCCTTTTCGACATGCCGCACTGCCAAGCCCAAATCGCCAATGGCACAGCTCAAGTTCGACTTGACCAATATATTCTTTGACTTGAGATCGCGATGTGCTATGGCCGGTTTACCCCTCGTTCCGACAATATCCATATGCAGATGGGCCAACCCAGTGGCTATACTCAGCGCCATATTCAGCATTGTATTCGTATCCACAGTGTGCGTTGTCAGATAATCAAATAGCGAACCGTTCTCATGGTAGTCTGTCACTAGCCACAGCTGTGTCCAGGTGCCGTTGTCTGTTCCCAAAGAAAAAAAGGAGAGAAGAGAAAGAGAAATACATTGAAATGCTTCTAACCATAAAATGGAGCTTGATGTAGTTCACCTTTGTTATCCGCCGCTATAAAACCCAATATATTCTCGTGACGCAACATAACCGTCTGATAGATTTCCGCCTCGCGGAACCAGGAGCACTCCTCGCTACTGGAGAAGATTTTAACAGCGACATTTTCGCCTCTCCAGCGACCCCGCCACACCTCACCAAAGCGTCCCTTACCGATGACGTGGCACAGTTGCACTTGCCTTGCAATCGAGCGCTGTACAAGTAGCGGCAAACCAGCTAAAAAAAAATATAGGAACGAAATTAAATGAGACTGGCTTATTCTGGCATTTTAGCATAAAAATCGGATGGAAGCTTTTATGTACATTCGAAGCTCCTCATCTACTTGACAGAGACGACGCATTCGAGATAATAAGACTCACCCGATCCGGAGCCCGACGTGGTCATCTCAATGATATCATGCAGAGTAGTGTTGCCATTTAATATGGGATCGTATACACTGTCCTCCTTGGCAAAGGGTCTGCCGTTGGCCATGCGTTTCCTGCGCTGACAGATATACCAGCCCAAGGTGCCCGAGAAGCAGATAAAGAGCGTAGCGCCCACAATGATGGCCACCAGTTGCCAGCTAGTTAACGTCTTATTGGGCAGAAAATCTAATGTTTTTTTAAGAGAAATTATTAGTTTAATTGAATGATAATATGGGGCGGCTGCAAGAAAGCTGAGCGTGAGAATTAATGGAAAATTAAATGCCAGAAAGTTAGTGAATAAGTTTTGTGAAGAACAACATGCACAGTAAGCCAAACAATCAGATTATAATTATTATAACATTATTTTCTTCGCTTAGCAAACAGCTGTTTTTAGCCAAAGAACCATAATAAAAACATTAACAAAAGGTTTCATTAAAATTAACGTGCATTCCAGGTGCGTTTGTGTGTGTGTGTGTGTGTGCTGTGTGTGTGTTAATTACCAACTAAGTGCATCATATTATTATTTTTACTAACCTGCGTTCGACTGTGGTTGGATTTAGTTATTTACAAACCTTTGCATACTTTCGGGCAGAGCGATAAACTGAAGACACACATACGCATACACATTCACACACCCATACGTATACAGACATACACACATACAAATGAGCAAAGACAACAACTACTACTACTAATAATATTAATATTAATGTGAGCAAAAATAGAAATGAAAAAGAAATTAAAAATAATAAAAGAAAAGAAAAAAAAAATGCTGCAGACAGCAAAAACACAAAAATGCGGCCATAAATGAATGAAATGAAGCCGCTGGGCAGCGACGTCTGCAGTGGCAGTGGCAGCGCAGCAACAGCAGCAGCGACCGCGGCTGCAGCTAACATGAATGAATATGAATGCACGACTTGCATAAACAGGAAAAACGAGCACAAATAAGTGTGTTCGACTAGTTGAATACCCTGTACCCAGTTTTTCACTGCATGTTTCGCCTTGTAACTGAAATTTGCATAAATTTAATATACCCTTTGTAAGCCTGTGAGTACAGGGTATATGCAAAAACCGAGGACGCAGACAGGCAGCCAGGTAATGTGTGAGCGAGAGACGGAGAGAGAGGGAAAGGGAGGGAGAATGCGACGTAAACAAAAAGTGACGTCTGGAGCGACGACTTCTGCCGTTTTTGCTGTTGTGGGAGGTCGAGGGGATTGTGGTGGGCTCTGGTGGGTCCCCTTGAGACAGTTCTTTCTCTTCCACTTCCACTTCCTTCTTACTTCTTCTACTTCTTTTTTAACAGTTGTTTGGCTTTTGTGTCTCTGTCTCTGTGTGTGTGTGCGTCGCCTCGTCGTGTTTTTAACAAGTCAATATGAATGATGCGAAAGGTCAGCAGACAACTCGAGTACAAGTGGGTGGGCGTGTGGGGTGGGGGGAGGCGGGGGAGCAGCGAAGAGAGGCCACAAAAACAACGCAGACAAGGTGAAATATACACAACAACAACAAAATGTGGTGCATCCATGTGTGTGTGTGTGCTTGTGTGTGTGTGGCTGTGTCTGTGTGTGTAAAGAAGAGTGAGAAATCGCAACAAACAAAAATATTTTCATTATAATTTTTGCTTGTTTTTCTTTTTTTTTTTTTAAAGACGTCAGAATCAGTGCTGCCAGTGTTGGCTGTTTCATAGCTATATCTAGCATTTTTTGGCCGGAATTCTGATCAATTAAAAATAAAATACATAGTTCTTTTATTATAAAAAAAAACTTTAAATTGAATTGATCGATGTATTTTATATTTTACCATTTTCCTCGAGATTTATTTTGCCTCTCAAAAAATATGGCAACACTGGTCACAACGTATGTATGTAAATGTGGGCTAAAGGGGGCGTAGCGCAGCAGGGTGAGCGGGGAGCACGCTTGTAGGTGTGTGCGTGTGCTTATGTGTATGTGCGCGTGTGTGGTGTGTGTGTGTGTGTGTGCTACCAAATTCTATCTTGAACAATAAAAAAAAAACGCAAATGATGCGGTGCAATGACATGGGCGTGGCAGCGACAAAATGGTAAAGGGGGCAACGTATGCGTATGCAGTGGGGTGTGGTGAGGTGAGCTGAGTTGTTGGGTGGATGGGTGAGGTGAGGTGAGGTGGGTTAATGGATGTCTGATGAAGAGGATGGTGGGAGAAGGGGGTGTTTAAGCAACTCTCACCTGGTATAACACCATTGTAATTTTCACGCGTATTGCAAAAATCATCTTGGCAACATTGTGTGGAGGAGGTCGGTGTTTTATCATGACACCAGGCGGGATCTTCGGGTGGTAAGTGGTTTGCTAAAGGCAGGCATCTACATACATACACATACATATACATACAGTATTTTTTCGGGGGATTTTGTTGTTGTATTTTTTAATTGAATTCCTTTTTTAGTTACTATTTTGTGTAGGGCTGTCAACTGATTTTAAAGGATCGATATTATCGATACACTTATTTCGATTATAAGTTTGTTGAACAACACTTAGCAGAGGTTATTCCCCCTTTTGGTAAATCAAAGGATCGATTATTTCTATACAACTTTATCGATAAGTTCGATACCCTGAACATCAAAGTTGACAGCTCTATGTTTGGTTACTATTTAGAGTTAGGCAAGAAAAAGGAGGTAAATAATACTAGTTGCGGTATTTTTCTAGTTGTTTTTGTTTTGCTGTTTTGCTTTTTGTTGTTGTTGCTGTTTTTTGTTGTTGTTGTTGTTGTTGTGTTGTGCAGTTGATAAGCAGCTGTTATTATTATTATTATTATTAATAAAGTTGCAGTTTGTTGTTTATTTATTTGTTTTTTACTACTTAGCAACTAAATAGCGCAGCGAGCGTGCAGCATAGGCGTGGTCTAAAAGGGGAAAGGTAAAAATTGCACACAACAGGGGGGTGGGAGTGTGGTTTTCGACAGCAGCAACTAGGATACAATTGTTTAGAGCCAGAGCAAGGATAACAAATTCAAGGTAAAAAAAGGATTCGTTTGAAGCAGTTCAGAGAGTTATCCCACAGTTAATTTTATATACAAAACTAGTAAGGAAAGGCTATCCACGGCACGCCGAAGATTTCATATCCTTGCAGATTGGAACAACCACTTCAAAATTGTTGTCAGAGTCATTTCCTTCAACAGTTATAGTACCTTCTGCAAAGATATATAAAAGGAGCACAAAAACAGTCAAAGCACCAAGAGGAAGGAGCTACAAATAGTCGGTTGAATCAGAGAGGCAGGACCGAAGAATTATCCCTATAGAAGAATTTACAAGGAACCCTCCAAATTGAACCAGTTCATATTCTGTATTCCTTTTTACACTATTTACCACAGAAGCACTTTCAACCGCAGAGTAAAAGTTTTCAGAATATACCAAAATTCAAATAATGTACAGCCTGAATACCCCTGCTGAAAATCCAAGGACGAACAGAAGCCACACCTTATATAAAAATTAAAACTACTTACTACACAATTTTTCTCCTGGAAGTTTTCTTATATATTTTCTTTTTTATAAGCGACTACAATGGAAAAGTACGAATATAAGAAATTATTTTGGCATGCAAAAGTTTTGATTGAATATCGGATAAAGAGAAGAATAAAACTACGAGTACTTTTTGCTTACTTAGTAGATAGGTGTAGGTGTATTTTTGTTGTTGTTGTAAGATAGTCAAGAGAGTACAATAGGTAGAGAGAGAGAGAGAGAGAGAGAGAGAGGAGAAAAAAAGAGGAGAAGGCAGAGAATCAGGCGGCGTGCAAAAAAAGAAAAAACCTACAAAAAAAAGCGAATAAAGTGCAAATAGAAAACTAAAATACTAAATATTTTCTCACAAAAAAAAAAAATACAAAAAATAGAATAAAAAGAAGAATAATTTAAAGTCAATTATAGGGCGTCTACTAAACTGTTGTGCAAACCGAAATAAAAATTATTATTATTATTTATTAATATAATTATTATTATTATTGTTGTGGTGCGTTTTGTTGTTTGTAGTGCATAATTAGCGAAGGGTACAAAAGAAAAGTGCAAACCGAAAGCTTTTTTTTTATTATTTTAAATAGATAGAAAAGTTTTATTTTTAGATTTTGTGTTTTTTTTTTTTTTTTGCTGTGTGTTTTGTTTTTGCTGTACCTGTTTCAAATATCCTTTTCATAAGCTCTTCTTTATTGCAGAAATCCTTACTACAACAGCTAATTCTATACGAATCGAATTTACTGCGACTGGAGAGGCATTCCAGAGGCTCGCGATGCAGCTCGTAGCGCTTATCGAGGCAACTGTACAGCATATAATATAAACCATAGTACACAATATAACGGTTTTGTCAGTATGTGTGTGTGGTGTGTGTGTGTGATGTGGTGTGGTGTATTTGTGTGTATGTGTGGTGTGTTATTTTAAAGAGAGCAACGGCGAGCGAGCAGCGAGCAGCGAACGAGCGAAACGAGCGAAACGAACGACGAACGAACGAACGTACGAACGAACGAGAAGAGAGGGAGAGGGAGAGGTCAGTCAGTCAGTGCAGGAGCAAAGAAAGCACCGCGCGCGAATCGTGTGATATTTTATTTTGTCGGGTGTACACGAGCAAGTAATTAGGAGAAAGGAAAAGAAACATAAAGAGACAGAGAGAGAGAGAACAAATTAGTAAAGTTTTGTTGTTGTTGTTGTTGTTTCTGGAGCTATCGCTAATTAAAAATCTCAGTCTGGTTAGTAGCAAACAAAACAGAAATTAAAAAAATTTACAGTAGTTGCTCGTTAATTAGAACTCTCAATATAAAAGATTTTCAGTTTGAACGAAATTGTTTTTAAAAAAACAAATGATTTACAGTGTAATTCCCAACTAATCTTTTGCAACTCTGAAGCAATTTCTTGAAATAAATTGGTGAATTTTTAAGATCATTATACTAAAGATTAATATGATACCCGAACTGATCTGAAATCTAAAAAATTCCATTGAGTAAAGTTGACTCTTTATGGAAAGAAACATACAGAATGTTGGGAACTTCTCATTTAATAAATTTCTATTTATTTTTAAAAGTCTAGTTTGTTTTAGAGAAGTTAGGAACTAAGCTTTTCTATATTTGAAAATCAGTTGATCTTTCTTTAGCATAATTATATTAATTCATAAATTTTCCTATCAAACTTTTCTATCTTAATCAATTCTTTTTTCTTTTTGGAACTTTTAACGAGCGTCTACAGTGTTAATTAAAATGAAAAATGTATAAAAAAACGAGGCTGTTGCTAAGAGATCTTAACTCCCTCTTCTTCTTCTTGTTGTTGTTGTTGTTGCTGCTGCTGCTAGTTTTAGTATTGTGCGCTGCATTTAATTAAAAATTGTTGTAATATATATATATATTTGTTTATAGGTTATGTTCACTTGTTGCAAGTGGAACTCAAGACGAGCAGAACGAACAAGTTCAAAGAACGAACAAAAAAAAAAAGTTGGAACAAACTTGAATTTTATTGTTTTGTTTTATTTTTTGGAGTTAGGAGCAGTTTAGGAGAAGGAGTTGAGAGAGAGGCAACAGGGGAGAAAAAAAGACGTGCACCCAATTATAGCGCACCTTCGTAGACAACCGATGATGAGACCTTGTCTTTTTCATCTGAAAGGGTGGATACCGCGTAATATTTGATAACGGGACGCAGGTCCCGATTACAAAAATCACGATCCTTGCAACACGCATGGCCGCCACGCTTTGCGGCAGGACGTGCCGTTGGCCCGCCATTTCGACCATCGTTGCACCAGATAAAGCGGCCCGGCGGGAAACTCTGCGACATGTTGAGGCAGCTAAGCAACGGAATGTTTCGTCACACAATTTCCAGAATTGTAATTTACAGTAGTTCAGTGTATTCTTTCTTAGTTTTTTTTTTTTCTCTTTTTTTTTTTAATATATTTAATATGTAAATCCAACTTACCGGAAACTAAAGATTATCTTGTTGTCGGTGTCCTTTTCCACTGAGGTGAAGCAATAGCCATCCGTTTCGCATATGTGATTCGTCTCCTTGCAGATATCACAATGGCATTTGATCGTTTCTGGAAAGAAGCCACAAGGACATCAATTTTGGACTGGGAAAGCTTTCAATCAGTTAAAGAACTCTTCTTTTAGCCATATTAAAGAGAACGAGACGAGAACGATTACGATTATTCGATAAACCTTTAAATCCTTAAATGTCCGCAGGCTCGAATATAAATATTCAGAAATTGGAACTGCTTAGTCATCTTAAAGGGAACGAGACATAAACGATTAAGCACCGAACGAGGGGGGCGCTAGTCCAGCACTATGAAATAGCCATTAGGAAAATAGTAAAAGAAGAATTAAAAGCTTAACTTAATGGCCACATGACTTGGGAGTTTCTTTTCTTCTGACGTACTCGTAGAAAATGTGCCAAGTCATTCTGATTGCAAAGTTTCTAGTGAGAAAAACTAAAGCTTACTTTGCTGACTAATTAAGCATAATAAAGAAATATCATAATAACTCTGCCGACGTATTAAAAAAAGAAGTGCAAAGTACACCTGTACCTAAAAACCATAAAGAAGCTACCGACGGTTTTCGGTACACTTGTTCGCTTGTGAACTGTTCCCAGGGTTTGGGAACACTTCGTTCAAGGCGTGGATGGTTCCCATAAGAGAAAAACTATTGAAGATTGAAAGCTGAACCCTATAAAAATGCTGTAAATGAACCTTTCGACCGTTTGTTCCTATTTGTCTGATTTTCAATTTTTTTTTGTCAGAATCAACTCATTCTTAAGATCGGTCCAAGGACGGACATATAAGTAATTGGATATGATATGGATCCGAATAAAAACAATTAGGAAACTAGTCGCATAGAAACAGACAGACGGACAGAGAATGCTATAAAAGCTCGCCTCGAAATCTTGCTTCAGAATATATATATAAACCTTATGAGGTCAGACACATCTGTCCGTATTATTATATTCTACGGGGTAAATAGGTAAATTGTTGACGTGCCTCTTTTTACATAAGTAGAGTACTTAGCTAAGTAATATACCCTTGCAGAGAGTATTTTAATTGTGTAATCCATTAAAAGAGGCTTTTCAGATATATTATTGAATAGGACGATGGGACTGAGATCTGTTGTAGAGCCTGTTCTTAGTTAGGTCTTCCGTACAACAACTTTTGGATAGCTGTATATATGTATAAATTAGCCGAATCGGATAACTATATCATATATGTATGGACTATTTATCGTTATCGGCCGAACAATCGATTCAAAAGTTGTAAAGGATTCTATCTTGGACCTTCCGACTAAGTTTTCTACCGTAATAATGATCTTGAGAGCATTCCTAATTTTTTTGTCTGTATTTTAAATAGCTTGGAATATAATAAAAGTAAATTTCTTTTAATTTCATTAAGCAAATATTTTAATAGTCTGCTATTTCCAATTAGAGTAAGCCGTCGGATCTTTAAACTAGCAAAAAAAGAAGAAAGAAAAAAATTGCCATGCGCCGCTTTGGGCCAATTAACAAGTCGCCGTCAGCTGTCAGCCCTATTTAGTAGGTTTATTTAAAGTTTCATTAATCATAATTCCTATTTTTTACGGCTTTTTTTTTGACTGATCGCAGACATATTAGGTTTGGGGAGAACGCGGGGGGCGCAGAGCCGGGCCCCATAGTAATAAGGCGGGCTCAGATTTCTCGCGCAACTCACAAAAACTCAAAAAAAAAAAAAAAAAAAAAAAAAAAAAAAAAAGAAAAGAATAAAAACAAAAGGCATTTAGCATAATAACAACAAAGCGGAGACGCAAAGAAGACAAGTGCAAAGCGCAAAGCGGAAAGCATAAAGACCCCAGACGCAGTCGCAGTCGCAGTTGACGTCGCTGTCGACTTCAACATTTCGCGCCAGTTTTGTTTTTGTTTTTTCTCTGCTGCTGCTGCTGCTGCAGTTGCAGTTTTGAGGCACAAGTGCATGCACTTTGCGGGGGTGGGGACAGTCTGCTGCAGTCAGCGTGGGTATGGGCAGAGTGGCAGTGGCAGTGGCAGAGGCTTTGTCTGCAACTGCAGCGCATTGACATCGTCTGACGTCACGAGACGGATTGAGTCGGAGACAGCCTACTGCAGTGGCGTAAGCACTAATATAATTTAAGGGGGCCTCCAACGGAAACTTATCTTCTAAAGTTTGTTGAACTTAAAAAGAAAAATATATTGGGGAATAAACCGAAGTTCTCTTTCTCTACTTGCAGAATATTAAGTGCATTAAAGTCGAGTATGCAAACTGGTTCGAGCTTAAACCGGTTCGGCTTGGGATCTTTGAGGTCTCTTGAAGAACCTTTTTTAGCCACTTAAATGGGAAGTCTGCTAGGAATCTTTCAGTTAAATTGAATGCTAAATAACTTTTTTAGATAATTATAATAAGGAATCATTATAATTTTGTATAAATTTGTCTCATGCGCCCACATATTATATTTAACATTGAGTTAATGTGAAACGTTAAGCTCCCAAGCCACCTCCTCACCCCTCCCTAAGCTCCCTCTCTCTGACTACGCCACTGAGACGAGACATAAGCAGACGGCAGACGGCGGTCGGCAGTCGGTAGACGGCCTGAAGCTTGAGCTGCTCTTTGAGGTGTTAAAGTCACGCGAGCCTTTGCCGCTGGGTAAGCTGTCTGCCGTCTGTCGTCTGTCGTCCGCTGTTGGCCGTCTACTTTCTGGCTTTTGCTTTATGCTTTGCTGCTGTCTGCCTTCTGATTTGGCGGCTTTTATTTTGGACTTACTTTCGTGCTTCTTGTTGTGCAGCGGCGCGTAAGTGGGCAACGACATTTGCAGCTGAGTGGGAGCAGCGACGCCAGCTGAGGCAGCGGCAGGCAATTGTATGGGCACGACTGCGCTGCCGCTGCTGCCATTGTTGTTGTTGTTGCCATGGGTGCTGTTATCAGCAGACGGCAGCGACGATTTAGTTAGATAAGCGCCAGCTGTTTCATTTGTTGTTGTTCTTATAGTTGTTGTTGTTGGCGCTGCAGCAGCCTCTGGCAACAGTTTGTGTCCCGTTTTAGTTGCCTCAGTTGACTTGCTTATAACAATTTCTGCAGGTGAAGCTGCAAAAATAACACAGAGAAAGAAAATATAAAATTTAGGTTAGTTTTAGTCCTCTTTAGAGGCTTAGCAGAGTTAGTTAACGTACCGCAGCTAGCGTTGAGCAGCGCCAGCAAGCAGAGCAGCTTGGGCCACATTTTTGTTATTGTTTTCTCGCGTTTTTCTTTTTGTTTTTTGCCTCTTCCGTGTGCGTCAGCTTCAAGTCTTTGTTTTTCTGCTGTTCTTTTTCTTTTGCGTTTGCTTTTTTTCGGGTTTTCTCTTTTACTCCTTGAGCAGGACACAAACAAACGCGAAGAACGAAGCGTTCGCTAACGCTAACGCCGACGTCGACGTCAACGTCGACTGCAGACGACGGCTGCGGCGACTAATTTGCTTTTGTATTGCGCATTTATTCAGGCTTAAGTTTACATTTTGTTTTGATTTTCTTTTCACTTTAACTTTGTGCCCATTTGGCATTATTTATTTATTTATTAATTATAAATTATTTAATTTGAATTAGATGCAGCACGGCTAAAATAAATCGGCGGATTCCAATTGGGAAAAACTCCCCTCCCACTTTTTTTATATTGGATTTTTCTTTAGGCGTATTTTCATCACGTGATTTTGGCACTTTAACGGCACATTTTGCATATAAAACTTATTTACATTAGTTGCCAGCTGCTATAATTATATTATGCACTAATTTCTTTCCATATATTTATATTATTTAAGTATTAAAATAGCTATTTCTGTCAGCGGAAAACCCGTCTGTGTGTGAGTAGTTTTGCGAACGATATGCACAATGTGACCGTGCGCGTTAAGCTAGAAAACGCAGCACGTTGGCCGAGAGAATACTAAATTGTTAGCGTTGCCAGCTGGTTTTTTGTGCACCAGTGTCACCTCACCATGCAATAAGGATAATTAAAACAAAATAATTTCACTTCATTCTTAAAATTTATAAAGCATTTTTATTAAATTGTTTTAACAGAAATTTATTTCCGTAAGCTGTCCTTACAGGTACAGATGTTAAGTTATTAGTATTAATCTATTGCCACAGAAGACTCAGCAGGGAAAGCGGAGGCATGCCAGGCTCTGCGCCCTTCGAGAAACCTAAAAACAAATTAATAAAGAAATATTTAATATTAATACATTTATAACTATTAAAAGAAAATGGGATTGCATTCATGAAGTTTTATAATGAAGAATTACGTTTATAATGCTAAATAACTCCTAGAGTTACTAGTTACACGATGAAGTACATTAGCACAATAATCGAAAATAGCCTGCATCGATTTTTTCGATATGTCTGCGATTTATGCTTTAAATAATATCATAATTTTATTGATACTATTCATGAACTTCTTTATCGTCATTCACTGTATTATACATACGAGAGTTCCAACCACTTAATGAAGTTCATCGTATAAGCTGCTTACCGCACGTGCTTCTAAACAAAGGGAAATTTATAGGGTATTTTCACTCACCCAGATAAAGGACCATTGGCACAAAGCCCCAGTGGAATGTGGTTTGGACGATGTCCACGACAACGCCCAGACGTTCCTTAACACCTTCAGAGAGAACCATTTTAATTTAAAGATATTTTTGGTTAAATGCGAAAGAAACGCCGAACGAAGAATTCTTATTTATTATGAAATGGCTGCGCAGTGAGAATCAGCGGCAAGAAGAAAATACACAGTGTTGGTAAAAGCGTTTTCCTCTTTTTATTTTTGTGTGTTGCCAGACTTTAAATATTGTTAACAATACAGTTCTAAATTATGTGAAATGATTGAGTTTGTACATTATATTTTGCTACGATCAAATCAGGCATAGATTGCTATGCTCAAAGTAAATGGATTTAAATTTTAGTTACATTATGCTTGCCACATTGTATAATAATTTCATACAAAAAGTAAACAAAATGACGGCGTTGCCGTACTGCTGCACATTAAAGAAACGTGCTGGAACATTGCTCAATACGATATTTGAAATAATTAATCATAAAAGTATTAGAGCTTATGAATTGTAAAAAATATATTACTAATTAATTAATTTACTTAATACTACATTATAATTATTGTATAATTTTAATTTTTACTGCATATTATTAAACTTGATAGAAATACACGTGCTCACTCGTGCCTTTCACGCTCACGCTGCCATCCCTAGTTCTTTTGTGCTGAAGCCCTGTCAGATGGCTAGAGAACTTTATTTGCTTTTGTTATATATTTAATAAATGCATTTAATTCAATTCGCAGCAGAACGCTGAGAACTGCATAATTGAAGAGACGTGAAAGAGCGAGTCAGAGAGAGCGTCAAACACACATACATTCACACACACAAAAAAAGTAAGTAAGATAAGTGACAGAAGAAAAGCAAAGGAGAGACGGGAAAAAAAAATAGTATGAAAAATCAATTTTAGTATTATATAAGCTGAGATATGCTCACAACGAAATTTATTTAATTTTTTTGCAGATAAAAAAGAATATTTAAAAGTTTAAAAAGCGGACAATGAAAACAACTAACATCGGATTATACGCATTTCGTTTAACCTTCGGTCAGGTGAGCAAATAGTGGGAAATACTCCTACAAAGTTAGTGGCCAATGCAAAAAATATGCTTATAAGGGGAAATTTGTGCATCAGTCAGTGAAAGTTCCCTCAGAACAAAAACAACTTCATCTAAATTCCCACACACATAGAATCCGTTTTAAAATGGAGCCCGGTGCACCTTGTGAGGAGTGCCTAAATAGGGGTTTAAGCCATAAATTGCGTTATTTTTACATAAATCTCGAGGAGCAGGTGCTCAAATGCGAATCTCGCAGCTGTCTCTGGCCACTTAATGACGAAGTCTCCTCCGATGAGGAGGAAATGCACCAGCAGCAGAAAGATGCGGATGCGGATGCGAATGCGAATGCGAAAGCCAATGAAGATGCAGAGGATGAAAAACTTTTTATGGAGCTGCTGGAACGGCTGGGGCCATCTTGCGATAAGGCACTGCAACAAGAAAAAAAACTGGAGCCGTCTACCGCTATAGCCATGGAAAACTGTTCCCACTCAGATTTGAAGCCGTTGCCTGCATCAAGCGGAAATACTGGGAACTTTGTAATCGAAGAGTTTCTAAGCAACGGAAATGAGAAAGACTCGGTAGTTTCAGCTGGGACCACTGGGAATAGCTCAAATACCTTCAACAACAGCTTACTAGCTGCAGTAAAATCCTTTTCACTGCGCGATCTCCTAGGCGAGACCGCACTCAGCGCTCAACCGAAAGCGGAATCTGTATCGAAAGCTTGCAACAACACCAACCATTCTGTGATTAGCTCGAATACTGGGAGCAGTCTGGATGAGAGCTTAACAGATTTTCTGTCTGACTTGCTTAATGAGAGTCCGTCCAACTTTCAAGCGGAAGCAGTACAGCATACAATCGATATTTCTAAGCAGCAAAGCAGCTTAAAAACTGAGACCAGTTCAAAAAGCATTCCCTGCGAGCAGCCCATTGCTGAAACAATAACTATATCACTGCCCACTCTGCAGACAGAGCCTTTGCCTGCTAAGGCTACGCCCATCTCTCCACATAACATGGACGTCGCAAGCGAAGCAAAATCTCCGCCTAAACCATTGTTTTCTCTGTTGCCGCTGAGCTATGCCAGCACCTTGTCCACACAACAGTTTTGGGATGAGAAACGGACGCAGCTAGCGTCCGATGACAAAGACATCGGCGCCAAGTTTCTTGAAGCGTTGAAGAGTCACCCGCAAACGTCGCGTGCCGCCCCTGCGGTCCGCAGCAGTAGGCACAATTCGCCGCGCAACAACAAACGTCGAGTCGTTGCAGCAGGCTGCGCTGCTGGAAGGCCGCGCATGCAACAAGTGCTGCAGGTGATGGAACAGATCGAAGCGCAAAAAAAAACTGAAGTGCATTTGGAAAAGGAAGCAGAAACAGAAGCAGAAGTAGAAACAAAACCGGAAGACGGAGAGGAAGCAAAACAAAAGACACTCAAGTAATACTGAGAAAAAAAAGACTTATCTTCGGCAAGCCGAAGTTTTACATACCGACTGATAAATACCCTTTACTAATGTTGTTTTTTCGCTTCTTGTCGAATTTATTTAAAATCTATTTCAATCATTATAATAATTAATTATAAAAAATATTTAATACAATTCTTTTGGAAAAATCTCTGATGAATTATAATTTCGTTAATAATTGTTCTTATTTATCCTTCTTTGAAATTTCTCATGGGAGTGCGTTACAAATTTAGTAACAAAGTGCGTATACCCTCCCTCTGCGAGGCTAAAATTTAAATTTTGCGTATCAAAATTGCAAACGCGTCGCTTCATTTATAAACATTTGGCATTTTATTTATGTTTTTTTTTTTTGACGGTCGCAAGCTATTTGTTTATATGCTTGCCACGCGTCCAGCGCATGATGCGAAGGAGGAGATAGCGCCGTATACCCTGCAAAAAAAAAAAAAGAGAAAGAGAAAGAGGAAAACAGGTCACGCCAAGTGCGTCACAAGGTGCAATGCGATGCGAGAATTGATATGCTGTAATCAAAGCAATGTGGGCTATGCACAGTGGTGCGCACACTGTGGAAAAGGCGAAGGAAAAGGAAACAAATAAAATTAGTTAACGGCGCCATTTCTAAAAATAAATTCAGTCTTGTGAACTAAAACAAAAAAAAACTTGACACAATATTTAAAACGCATATTTTTTGTATTTTTGCCATTTTCTTATTACTATTTTTGTTTTAATCTCATTTATGAAATATTTACATAACCGAAAATTCGAGAATTCTCTTCTATGCCAAGGCTAAATATAAATTTTTTGCGGTAGGCTGACCCGCCTAAAGTTTTATTTAGTTTTTGGCACACTGTGTCAAAAATAAAACTAATCTGTATTCCCTTGCGGAGAGTCTTAAGCACGCTGAAGATAGCCTTACTAGTTACTAGCTCTCTTAGCCGGCTTTTATCATTCAGTTCACTTAATCTATGACCCTCTAACCAGTGTGCGGCGTGTTGACGTCATGCGACACGCGCTTCCAGCCTTTTGCGTCTTTCACTTTAGTTTTTCATTGAATGCAAAAGCTGATCTAATTGCACAACTGTAATAATAATAATAATAATAGTAAAAATAAAAGATAAGTGCAAGTACAGTCAGCAGGCGGCACTATATACCCGTTGCTGGGGGCTGCTATTACTAAGCAAATATTTATATATACCCGTAGTATACGAATTATTCCCGGGTAGCTGACAGGTGTTACAGGTTCAGTAACATTTCAAATGGCGGAGAAAGAGAGATAATTAATCAGTTCAATGAACGTAATACTGAATGGGGTAATCAGAGGCCAAATTACAGGGTAGAACGTAGGCGAGCCGGGTCTCAAGATTGTCTAGAAAGTTGCGGCGTAGTAGAAACCAGAAGCCGGCATAAACTTTTGGGCAATTGTCCAATTTGCTTGTTTGACATTTTAAAAATAGATTCCCCGAGTCAATATAATTAAGGCAATGATAAGAGGTTATGAATGTGTATACCCTGCACATTTTTTAATTGTTAAGAGAGGCATACGAGGCAGTCATAAGGAGCTCAACGTTCTGCATGAGCTATGAGTCCTTATTTAGTAAGGTTTTACCTTCACTTAACGTGAGACTGTAGCATTTTTATGGCAAGTTTTATTACAGGGTATTTTCCTAATCTGAGAATCTGAAGGCGCTTTTTAACTTGTTTTTAACCCGTTTTATTAATGGCTAATCTGTTCCACTTTTATCTGTTTCTTCTCCAGGCCCCGCCGCTCTCTGCCCAGGCCACGGCCCACAGCAGTCATGCGTTCACCACGAGCTCCTCATCGCCCAACCGTGTGGTGACCCGCTCTGCCACGATGTTGGCTCTCTTTGGGATCGCCCTATCCTCTTTCAGCCTGAAGCAGCTGCTGGCCAAGAAGCACAACAAACACAATGCGCTGCGCAAGCTCTAAGCAGAACGAGTTAGTACACGTAGAACCAGAAGTACAGGAAGTGCAGGAAGAAACAGAAGAAAGAATATGCAGAAGGATCCGTTAGACATGAACACCTAGGATTCATTAGCCATCAGCCATGTCGTATATAGCAGCCATACGTTCTCTCGCTTCTCAGTTCTCATTCTCATTTATCACCGTAGTATATATTTGTTTATAAGTTTAAGTCACACACACCACACACACACACCACGCACACACACACACACAGGGGCAGCGGCATGGCTCGAGGCGAGCTCTACGGGTTTACGAGCTCTATTTAAACATTATATTTTGGAGGAAGAAGAGAGGAGGAGAGATCGATTTGAATATGTATAGATATATATATATATATATATATATATTTTTCTTGTTCACACGCAGACACTGAAGCCAACAAAAAAAGGAATAAAATTTGTGATAGTCATGAAAGATGAAAGATAATTATGGAAAAACATCCTATTATATATCCTATATAATCCTTAGTTGCCTCTTTTAGTTCTATATATTTTATTTGTGTAAACAAGAACTCCTCATATATTATATTATACATATTACATTTCTTTTAGAAACGAATTCTAAATTTAAAAACAAAAACAAAAACAACAAAGCCAAAACAAAGGAAGAAACGACTAAGTGAAGACTCTTATAATAATAATATAAGACTATAAAAGAAGAAGAAGCAGAGGGATAGTCAATTGCCGAGTTAATATGGGCTGCAACTGTGCGCAGCATTATCCTACAATTGTATTAGTTTTAGTTCAGTTTTCAAATAAAAAATGCATTAATATCAAATTTGTTTTAGCCTTTTAATTTTTCATCGATTCTTTATTATTTATTTGGCATATATTTATGATTTTATTAAGCATGCCTCCTTCAGTATTAATTCAAATTTGGCTTATAAATATAAGCAATTAGTATAAGAGTTACGAAAGAGACACGAGATTTCCGCTTACACTTCCTCAGTTATTATGGATTTCTTCCGACAAATAAACTACCGTATCTAATATTCTACTTAATTTAAGAGTTGCTTCTACCTATAATATATATAACTATTCGAATATTCCAATAATTACTAATTAAAGCTGATATTAAAGAACACTTAATTCACATAATTATGATCTATATGCTGCATATCGATAACTTCTATTTCGATTAATTCACAGCTTTCCTGATTGGAGGCCACCTCACTCGCACTCTCTCTCTGGTGCATTTCTCTCTCCCATTTCTGGAGAGTTCTTCTGGAAGGAAGTGGATAATTCTTTTGGAGTAGCCTAAGATAGGCACTGGGACTGATGGCATAAAGAGCGGAAGCTTCTCTTATATCATTTTCGGGCCAGACAATGCGCTTACCGTTCTGAAGTTTTAGTATTTGCGCCTTGGAAAATGTCTCCTCCAGATTGGAATATAATTTATTATAGCGGGAATTCGAGATTTCCAACTCTCGTCGCAGTTTTTCCTTCTCCGTAAATTCCTTTTGTGCGGCGAGCTTCATTTTGAAATGTTCCCGCCTTAATTCAGTACTGCGAGGAATGGTCAATTAATTAATAAATAAATAATTGTGAGTAAACTTACTTTTCTCTTTCCAATTCTTTGAGATATTCGTCGGCATCGACGACCACCTGTACGATCTCCTCCTCGTCATCCTCTTCCAGATGCTCTTCCTCATCTGGCTCGTACTCCAATTGTTCCTCCGTTCCCTCACTTTCGCCAAGTTCTTCTTCGTCTCTTTGTTGTGCCTGCTGCTTCTCATATTCCGCTATCAGGTCATCCACAATTTGTTCACGCTGCGCTACCAGCTTTGCTTTGCTTGATCCCTTCTCTTCGACTTCTTGATCCTCCATTTCGTAGTAGTCGACTGGCTGATACCCTGCAAATTGCAGCTCAAAGTCCTCGCAGAAATTGTTGTTTATGCTTGGCACTGCGTCAGGCTTCAGTTTCAAGGGACGCGGTTTTAGATAGACGCCCAGCTCGTAGGGTAAGTCCCTTTCGAAATCGTCCTTTTGGAAATGTTCCATACATATTTTCTCTACTTTGGGATTTATTGAATTGCTGCGCCGGCAGAAGCGCATCCACTTGCGACATAAATACGGATCTTTGGGAAACGAAAAGTAACGGCTTCTCGATTTTGGATTGGCGCAATCTTCAACAGCGCAAAACATCTGTGAATTGTGCTTTTGTTTTCGGGTCTGCGAAATTACCTCGCAAAAGGAGCACAATTGACGTCACGATTAATAAATAGTGTTGTAAAGCGCAAATTGAAGCTGCAGTAGTTCGGGTTAGAACTAAATTGGGAACTGGAACTTGTAAGCTGTAACAAAACAATTGTACCTAACATTTTTGCATAAGAAACTAAGATCATAAGAAAGTATGCAAAATAAAAATAAATTATTAGTAAATGTATTTCCAACTATAATGAACTTAATCAATGACCTATCTGGCGGAACTGGAACTAGCCAGCACTGGCTGTTTGTTTTGAGCAGTGTTGTAAAGAGGCGCAGCGAAAACATATGAAGGAGGAAAAAAACACAACACATAGAAATAAATGGGTGACGTGCCTGGTGCCAACACGTAGCAATTGTTTTTATTTCTAAATTAAATAAAAAAGGCCGAGGCGCCGTGGCAATTAACAAATGCGCTAAACAGCAGCAGCAGCAGCGCAGTTAGCAGCAGCAGCAGCAGAGTGTGTGGCAACCGAGCAACTATAAACCAAAAATACAAAAAACAATGGGTATAAACGTCAGCAGAAATGCCGACTTGGCGTCGAATGAGCCGCTGCAGCGCTTCGTGGGACGCCACCATATACACCATGATGATGAGGCCTACTGGAACGGGTTGCTTAACTATAACATTGTCATGCCGGAGAACAGGTAAGAACAACAAAAGTACAGGGTATTTGTCTGCGGTCTGCATGTGATGTGTCTCATCTATTGCCATACTCGCATGCCATATGTATGTCACTCTGGTTCATTACTGCAAATTGCCTTACTGTCAAATCGTATACTATTGAATTGTCACTATATATGTATATATATGTCATATATATGGCATTTAAATTGATGTGTTCAAACTATCATGCTTGCTTACCATATATGTAAATACTGGGACATCATATGACATAGCTATAAACCAATATATAACATGCTGTAAATTTAAAAATGTATGACACAATATGACGCCTTCACTATCAGCAGCATATTAGTGGACATATTTAATATGACACCTTAGTTGAAAAGTCTGGCAGGAATGCCAAGAGATATGGCACAACTGACCATATGCTACATTCAACTATATTTGCTGAATGCCATATAAAACTTATACTAATTAAACTGTTTTGATTACAGCCAGGATCAGCTGAGTCTGGACTCGCGGCTGGAAACGTTGTGTCAATCGTTTATAGGCAACAATCTAAAGACGGGCAACTTTGGCTCGTTGGTGACAGTCTTCCTGGAGAAGGCCACGGAGCTGCTATCCTTGTCGGATCAGGAGAGCAATATGCATGTGTGGCAGACGTTTAATGCATTATTTATAATACGCACCTTAATCAAGTATATCAATGAAACGGGCTCAGAGTTTCAACTCTTGCAACATTTCGAGGCGATGCCCAGCGCGGAGCTGTTGAAGGCGGCCGAGGAGCAGCAGCGAGTGCAGGAGCAGGAACAGGAGCATATTGCCATAGAGGCTACAGAGCAGGCAGCGGCAGCTGCAGCTGCAGCAGCAGCTTCGCTGGCACCATTCATAGTAGATGGCGCCAAATTTGAAACGTTTATAGATGCCCTAGTTAATCTGATAGTGGTTATACCAGTCAAGGAGTTTACCTATCATCTGCATCTGGAGTCTGTTAATACCTTAATTACGCTGCTGGCTGTTCATCTCTATGCGCAGCCCACAGATAAATCCATAGTCTTTCGAAGCATATATAAATGCCAGCATGCTAATGTGCTGATGTCCGCTTTGCTTCACTTTGTGGCTCGGATGGTGGAGGTGCCACACACAATGTTCGGCTCCAGTTCGGCGGGATCCTTTGTCTTTGGCATAGCGGAATCCTTGTTATCCATATTTACCTTTCGCAAGCCGCAGGATGTGCTCAAGACAAGCAATGCCACGGGCGTTGAGCTAACCCAGCAATTTCGTAGCCATTATCCTTTGGCTAATCAGAGTTTGCTCTTAATCCTGATACTTACCAATCATTGTACGGCACAGGATAATGCCTATCGCAATAGTTTGTTTGGCTGCGCGGATTCGAAGGATTCGCCCAAACAGGGCACCGTCTCCTTCCAAATTGACTTCTCTGCTGTCTACGAAACCCTCTGCCGCATTGTTACCATAGATCAGGCAACGCTATTGCTTTATCTACTGCTCCATCGCAATGAACGCTTCTATAGGTTTGTCATGCAGCAACAGGATCTGGAACAGCTGGTCATACCGATCCTGCAGACATTGTATAATGCGCCAGACAGCAATTCACATCACATTTATATGTCGCTCATCGTGCTGCTCATTCTCAGCGAGGATGAGGGCTTCAACAAGAACGTCCATACAATTGTAAGTCTAATATGCGCATGCAGGCACCATATTATATCTGGTACTATCACCCGTCATATATTTTCTTTGCAAACGTGGCTAAATGTCGTATGACATATCAAATATGCCGCAGCACTAAAAACAGCATGGCAAGATTATCCAGCATGCTCGTTCTTCTTATCTGAAGACAATGAAGTTAATTAAAATTATCTAAAAAGTAGAATTTTGCACTCTGTCACTATATGACTATCTATGTCATATCATATACGGGACAATAGTGCACCCCATTCTAATCTTCCTTTTCCTTTCCTTCCTTGCAGCTACTGAAGAACATAAGCTGGTATACGGAACGCACCATATCAGAGATATCCTTGGGCGGTATTTTAATACTGATCGTCATACGAACCATTCAGTATAATATGCTGAAGATGAGGGACAAGTATTTGCATACGAATTGTCTGGCCGCTTTGGCGAATATGTCTGGTCATTTTCGTGCCCTGCATCCTTATGTGGCCCAACGCTTGGTCTCGCTCTTCGAAACGCTGGCCAGGAAGCACACTCGATTGGATGCACAGTTGAAAGAGCCAGCGGATAGCGCTGTATTTATCAATGTTTCAACGACGCCCGAGGATATGATGCAGGATTTGAGTGTACTGGAGGAAGTGCTTCGCATGGTATTGGAAATCCTTAACTCCTGCCTTACAAATCAGTTGGTCTACTGTCCCAACCTGGTTTATACGCTGCTCTACAAGCGCAGCGTCTTTGAGGGCTTCCGCAGTCATCATGCTTTCCAGGATGTCATACAAAATATTGATATGGTGAGTTTCACTCACGCCTATAATATCTTTTTATAGCTAGAGACTATTCACTGGTAAATCTTGAATCAACAGGTGGTTGGCTTCTTCTCCTCGCGTCTGCAGCGAGTGCAGGAGCAACGCGGCGAGCTGGGCGTCAATGAGGTTCTCGAGGTGATATCGAAAGGCGCCAGCCAATGGTCCAGCGATCGCTTGAGGGTAAGTCAATTTAATTTAAAGTTCATGGGAAAAGAGATAATCCTTCGATTCTCTTTCAGAAATTTCCGGATCTGAAATTTAAATATGTTGAGGAGGATGCGCCCGAGGAGTTTTTCATTCCATATGTCTGGACGTTGGTCTGCAAATACGGCTGCGTCCACTTCAGTTCCGAGAGCATCAAGAGTGTTACCACGGATATTGCCTGCTAATATAAAGCCCACTATTCTTCTTCTTCTGCCCCTCTACACTACACTATCATTTTGTTTGCACAATTCTATGCTTCTTTTAGACCTAGTTACAATCCTAACTAGCTTGGCTCGCTGCTATTAGAATTCAAGCCAAAAAACCATTGAGTAAACGTTGACGTTAGAGCAAAATAAATAACAGAATAACTGGAACTAATTATAAATTAAAAATAGCAATAAAAGAATATTTTGCTACCGCTAAAATAACACAGATCGAAAAGTTAAGCTCCCAAAGGCCTATCAATCAAGACAAACAAATCGATATATATATATATCTATATATCTATATATCTATATGTATACATTTATTTACATTGAGTATGTTAGTTATAATAATTATATAATATTGTATTTAGCAATTGGAAAGATCGATAAATTAAATATTAACTAAAGTTGATGCGATTTCCAATCCCCTTTCAAAACTTTCTTATCTCTCCGCAACCCGAAGATAAAAGGCACTTAAAACTTTGGGATTTTTATTCGTTTCTCTTACCTGTTGAAGGGTATCTCCAGCAGGCAGGAAACTACGGGTACTTCCCATAATAATACGTGTACCTACGCCTATTTACGCTTCTTTTTATGGATATATTTACATTATCAGCTGCAACCACACCAACGAAAACGACGTCAGCAAGGCATTCGTCATGTTTATTGTCTTGTAAGTACTTTTTCCAACATCAACAATAATAAAAAGTGAATATGTAAACAAGAAACACTTCGGCTTATCCGTAGTCTAAATACCCTATAATTTTTAGTAAAAATTCAGTTCTTTTAAAACGCATTCCGAAATTCGAAAGAAAGACTAGGCTCAGAATAAAGCAGAAATTTCAACTGTGAAAAAGGCTGTCTAAACAAACTGACTAAACAATTTAGACTTATTTAAAAGATAATTAGGTTTCTTAAGATTTAGTTCTCTTCATCTTTGGCTCATCCGGTTTGAACCAGTTCGGATCATTCAATTTCATTCCTAACTCTTTCGATATTGAACATAGCCCTGGCACCTTTCGAGCCCGCTCCAAGAAATGTATTTTTAAAGCTACTTTCAGCCCGACTGTAAAATAGATAAAATATACCCTGTAAAAGGGGTAAGTACGAAAGGGACTTTTACTGCCAACGTCAAAAGGTTCGTTGACTTTTGTCATCGTTGTCATCGCTTTTTTTTTTAACATGGACACAAACCCGCAGGGGGCGGCAGCGCTGGGCGGGGCACTATTTGTGGTCGGCTGACTTTTGTTGTTGTTGTTGTTGTTGTTGGTTGGTTGTTTGTTTATTTTGCTACGTGCCTTCAATAAATAAATACAACAAAAAAATAGAGAAAAAAAAGAAAAAAAAAATAAAACGCGGAAAATTTGTTATTGTGCATTTTCATAGCTTGTGCGTCGCGCTTAGCGAATTTTAATTAATTTTTCTACACGGCAAAATAAATTTTTCAAATTTCCTAGCGTGCTGCAATTGTTGTTGCTGTTGTTGTTGGTGTAAAGTTGTTGGCCGATATGCAGGTTAAAACAGTTTATTGACTTCTTCTATCGCCCGCATTTTGTTTTAGCCATTTGCCATTTGTTTTTGCCAATTTTTCTATTCAATTCAATTCAATTCAATTCAGTTGGCAATTTGGCAATTACTGCGACTGCGACTGCGAGGCTTCTTGGCCAATTTGTGCTGCATAGAATTTTCTAGAGTTTGGCTTTTCATTTAGCCAAGTTCCCAACCCAAAAAGTTGCGAAAAATACCGTTGCGCATGCGCACCACGAAAATCGGACAAAATAAATAAAGCAAAAGATTTTTAGTAGGAAGAAAGCTCGACTAGGGGATACTCTGTAAAAAAAGGAGGGCTTTTCTAGAGAGAATGCCCGACTAGGAGATGCTCTGTAGAAGAAGCTGTAATCCCTTGGCTGAGGCATCTTCGATCTGCGACGAGTAGAGCGGTGTCCGCCTGCCTGTCTCTTTCAATGCAAACAAGTTTATCAATTGAATGCAGTTTTGAATAAAGCCTTCATTTATTTATATTATTATCTATTTATAGAAGATAGTAAATAGTAAATACCCTTCTTTGAGCCTTTTCAATGGGTATAGAGCATAGCAAAAATTAAAAATGAAATCGTTTGGGGCAGCTAAGTGGAGCTGAGAGCTTGATTGGACTTGGAGTTGGACGCAAACTGGGCTCAAAACGTGAGCATGCCAAATATGTTTTCTGTATGTAAGACGAATTGGTGGAGCCGGTAGAGCCGCCCCCCTCTGACACCGCCCCTGCCCCCCTTCCTTTTGGCGGTACTATGAGTAAATTACGAATTATTGTGCAAAGTATGTGTGCTCCATTGTGAATTAATAAAACCAACAACAACAATATTATGACATAAATATTGGCAAAAAGAAATACAAGAAAATATTCGAAAAATAAATAAGAGCATAATAAAACAGTTGAAATACAGTGGAGATTCTTTAAAGCAAACTCCACAGTAAATTAAAGAGTTCAAATATTTCCATCCTTCAAAAGGCTTAACTAGCAACTAGCATGGAATGGGTATCTTCTAATCGTGTGAGATGAAAAACCCCTTAAAGACTGGACTTATTCAATAGCGAAGCTCCACTGTATCTTTAAGAGCTTTCAACTTTTACAGGGCCCGCATTTTGACCAGGTTTTCTTTTGAGTCTGGGCTTGCAACTGGACCTACGGCAGCAGCAGCGAGTGACTGGGTCTCTCATCTATAGGTCATTGATCCAGCCCGCACAGCCCCAGCCCGGCTTAAATTGGTGAATTTATTGGCCCACAGATAGGTCTAAAATATAATATTGCCCATGCCCCGAGAGCGGTTTGCCCTCGCTTTCGTTTTCAATACAAAAAGCTATCGGCAAATTATGTTTATTGCCAATCGATTTAACATAAATTCGCACCTTTCAATTGTACGCATAAATATATATTTATATATATATCTATAGCTATAGAAATATATCTGTCTCTGAGCGTATTTTTACCGCTGACGTCTCGTAGTGGTTTACCTAGACCCAACTAGGCATCTATTGACGTATTGTTGGTCCAGTCATCATCATCATCTGTTTGAATTTTTGAGTGACCTTTGCAGCTCAGCGCTCAGCGAACAGCGCTCAGCTATTGATCTGGTTTGTTTATACTGAATATTCGCCTGAATGATCGGCATTATATTTATTTTTGATTTGGGCTTTATTCGCGAGAGACTTGGGCCATTTCCAAGTGAAATCTATGAAAGTTGTGTTGTATTGTTTCATATCTGTTGCCTGGGGCCAATGCTGGAAGTGTCTAAGTATCTCTCTCTCTCTTAAATACTTCGTAGAAACTATAACAAAAATTGCAGTTAATTAGCCAAGTTTTAGCCGAACTCATTAATTATTATTATTACTTTTAAATAGACTTGTTTTCTATAGATTAACACGAGTATATCGACGCGCTTGCATAAAATTTACTCTTCATAGCTTGCAAAATTTCAGCAGCTTACTAGAGACTTCTATTGAGTTTTTCTAGAAAATTCGATTCGGTTTGACTTGTTTGCCTATTCGACTTTCAAATACTCTTTATTCGGTTTGATATCTTGTCTCAATTCAACTAAAAGTTGTAGCCATTCAAAGCATTCCTTGTTAATTAATCTCTGTTAAAGTAGGAGAACTTTGAGCTCCAAGAACTGCGAATGAATCCGAAAGGAGAAGTGTTTCTCTAGCACTGCCACAAGTGGAAGCACATCCCACGTCCCAAGATGAGGGGGTGCATTTCTGAAGCTCTTAAGACGGTACACAAGAATAAGAAGCTGGCCAAGCCTTATGGCTTATCTGTCTCGATCTCTTGGCGGCGCTTCTGAAGAAGATCTGGCAGAACGTGGCTTCGCTGCACATTAAGTCGCCAATGGACCCACCCGAGGGTCTGTACTAAATTTTATACTATGCTAAGTATAAATATATATCTATATTTATATAAAACTGAAGAAATCGAAGGCCAGGGAACTTGTAATTCCGCCCTAGTCAAATAGACCTTTTAAAGTTCATATTCAACAGCTCGTGAGAATTTAATGAACCATTGACTAGTTTTTTTCCCCACTCGATTAAGGAAAATGAAATAAAATAATGGCTTGTTTCAGTGGTTTTCATTTATGATTTATTATATTTTTTATTTCATGATGAATAACTATCACAACTTAACTTAAGAGCTAGCAAAAGGTGTTGGACACCCTTGGAAATGATGAATGAAATTACTTACATAGAGAAAAGGAGATAAACTGCATAAATATTAACAAAAAATATTTAGAAAAACAGTTAAAATAATGATTTAAAATGTGTGTTTGGATGTGTGTTTTTGTGTTGTTGTTTTTTATAAGTAAATGCTGCTTTTAATTCGTCTTTTTTTTTCTTTTTTGGTTGAAAGAAAAGCACGCAGCCTTTGGCAACGCAGCCTTTGGCCAATCGGAAACGGAAGCGCCGACCAGCAGTAATTCCCCCCCACTCGCTGAGGGATGTCTCCCCCCCTTTCTACATGCCCTCACAGGTGGCCATACAGGTCTTGTAGCTGGGGAAATTATTCTCATTGCCATCGCATCCTCCAAATTTAAATTCCACACATTTTTTCTGTTCCGGATCGTAGCGCCAGCGCGGTATTAGAGCCCGGCAAACACCTTTGCGAGCGGGCATCATACAGAACTGCTCCGGGTGGGTATTACGTCCAGTATTGGCGACATCATCCAAAGAGATGGCATCAAAGAAATCGCTCACATCATCGTACAGGTCCATGGGACGCGCCTGACAGCAGCTGATTGCTAGGCAGAGGAATACCCAAGCCGCTGCTCCCATTCCAATAATTCTCAGTTGATTTTTTGCACACATTCTTTTTCTTTTTGTAACTTCTTTGCACTTTTTCTACCGGTTGGTCTTTCTTTTCTACAGCTTTCTTTCTAGTTTTCGCTTTTTTATATATTTTTTGTTGTTTTCTTGTCGTCTCTTCAACTGGCTTTTGGCGACTGATTGCATTACAAGAGCCCCGTTTGGTTTTATACCAAGAAACCTGAGACGTGACTGTCGGCTCGCATCGGTTCGCTCGATCAGCTCGGATCGAAATATCGCTGGATTTCTTGATCGTAACTCATTTTAAGCTCTTTACTTCTCGGCTCTCTGCTTCTCTCTCTTTCTTTTTTTTTTTTAAAGTTGGTCAAGCACTCCATCACAGCGTTGCCAGATCGGTGGCATTTGAAAAACAGTTAAGATCCGATAAGCTCTATATGAATTGAGGTTATGTTTAAGCTTTGGCTTAAAATCAAATCAATTTTATTTAATAATTCAAATATTTAAAACAGGCTTAATATACTCAAACACGGTTCAGTGGCGTTCTATTTAGTGCCATAAAAAATTAGTTTAAGCCCACTGCACCACTCGAAGCCAGCGAACTACTCGAACCACTTGCTGCTTCTTTGGTATTACTTGTTACTTGGCTAATAAAATAAAGAATTTTATTGCTGTTGACTCATTTGAGAATTGACAGACAGACAGACAGAGAGACAATCAGACAATTGTGGCATGAGTCATGAGCTGTGGCAGCAGTGGAAAAGTGGAAATGTGGAAAGCAACAGTCAGCGCCCAGTGGCATTAATTTGTGCAATTGCCTTGGCCTCCCGCACAGGTAACACAACGCACAGGGAAGAGGAAAGTGGGAGTGGGTGAAGGGAGGGGGAGGAAGCGGCAAGTAGCATGCTGCAAGGACAAGGAAGATGTTGCGTCTGCTGCTCGCTGTGTGTCCATGATAAAAATTGCATGAGCTTGCACTTGGCTTGGCATTTTATGCTGGGCTGCAACAACATTTGGGGGCAGACAGACGTTCCCAAGTTGCAGTCAAATTTTCATTTTTTCCTTTCCGCTCACGTATTTCGATTAAATTCTCATTTTGGTCATAATTTTGCCGTTTTTACGTTTGCCCCGGCATTAAATTGCAACTTTTCGCAACGCTTCTACCGCACAGTTCTGTAACTCTCTATGTTTCCATTTTATGCCCCAATATACCCCTTGAAAATGTATTCAATTAAGGGGTATATCCACTAGTCTAATAGAGCCTAAGTATAGAGTAGAAATATATTTCATATTTCTCTCAGTTCTCTCTCACTATGAAAACTGCAACTTTTACATTTAGTATGCAGATTCCTGTACACCCCAGCTACAGGGTATCTCTCAGTCGAGCATTCACTTGTCTTCCCTGTTTTTCATGTGTCTTTCTTTATGTGCGTAACGAAATCATCAAGTTGCCTGTGCGAATACATTTGGAAAATGAAAAGTTTTTCCCCGCGATAAGTTAAGGCTAATACCCTGCAAAAGAAGAAGAGACTCGAGTGGTTTTCGCTGGTTTTGACTCGATTCGATTGTTTCCGATTTATTGTTGTTTCTCTGCCACACACACATAAATCAATTTGGTTTGCGCGACATTTTCCGTTAGTTGTTAGTTGGCAACTTTTATTATTGCTGCATAAATCCGTTAACAAGGCTCGAGCACCTGATACATGCACTGAAAAAAACTAGATTTAATTTTTCTTTGGCATTGGATATTAATTTCGTTCTTGTGTGAGTATCCGATACCCCGAATCGGTTAAGCTAGTTGAAAGAAGTAGGGGAAAATAGTTTCTAGTTAGTCTCTAGACATATAAGCTGCATTTTCTTCAGTGTAAGACTTGGATACCTGCTGCTCTCGTCGTCCTGTCTTTGGCTAATTTTCACGGCACGCACACATTGGCACGTCACATTGGCAAATTCCCCATGAGTATTGAACAGTTGGCAGCAGCAGCAGCAGCAACAGAAACAGGAGCAGAAATAGCTCCTGGAATAGGAAGAATTCAAGGAGCTGGAGCTGGAGCAGCCGCTGCGAAAGCTTAGCAATAAACTTTTGTTATGTGCGCGTAATAAATTGAAAAATAGTGCGCAGTGTAGTGGAGAGCCCCACAGTCATTCAAACTGTTGCTGTTGCTTACATATCCTGGCACATCCTGGCACATCCTGCCAGAAAATAAAATAGAAAATCTCAAACTGAATCTGTTGTTAGTTTTATTCGTATGCAGCCTAAAAGTATGCAGCAAGAAGACCTGGAACAACTTGCAGCTAGAAGCAAAGCTTAGCATTTATTTGCTGCATACTTTCAGGCGAGCGAACGAACGAGCCATAAAGCCAGCCCAAAAACTGATACTAGCTCAATTAAAATAGTTCTTTTGGAATTTTAACCTTTTGTGAGGTATTAATTAGAGCTAATCGCAACAGTTATTTAGTTGAAGAACTTTTCCATTGAAATTCAAAGCTTGAGGCAGATTAGGCCTACCATTTCCCTAGGCTGAATGTTCCAATGTATCCTATCATGAATCCTTCAGCTATGCGCTGATGAATGATTCAGTCAGTCAGTCAGTCAGTCAGGGGGAAAAAGAGTCCATATATAGATACAGTAGATACGAATAAAATCAAAGCCCTGCTAAGTTTTGTAAATTAATTTAATAAAGGATAATCAAAGTGACTGTCAATTGGGCAATTTGAAAAATGTACTCCACAAGCGTCTAGCTAATCTATGGGCCAATAAAATCACACAATATTCCATGGCCATAAAGCATATTGCAATAATTTTACTGCCGCAATGTAATTAAATTACTTAGTCCGGTCTTTCCACCAGCAAGAGAGAGAGAGAGGACAAGAGAGAGAGGCGGAGGAGAGGGACAAAATGCAGTGCACAAATCCTTTTAAAAGGCCGCAAAACGAGAGTCGGTGTAGTCCCCGATAGAGTCCGAGTCCTGTATTGCCCCGGGGCATATTTCCAGCCAAAAGCCACCGCAATAACCGCTGTCAATATGCGGATTAACGCATCAATTACATGGCCAGCCGGGGAGGAAACGGAGAGCAGGGAAACTGTAGCTCCTCCTGGCTGGATATCGTGTTTATTAAATTTGTTCGTGTGTGACGTAGAAACACCAAAAAAAGAGAGGCAAAAGAAAAAAACAGACTGTTGCATGCAACGCGCTGCGCGTCGACAGCAAAAATGTCATTTGCGCTGTAATTTAATTAATTGCAAATTTTGCAATCAGCCCCGGCCGCCTGCATCAATTGAGTTCCACAGCAGCAGCAGCAGCCCAAAAAGCATAGTATGTAATGGGCTTTTAGTGCTCGACGAGTCAATACCCTATACTCTGTTTTCTTTGACAGCGAAAGAAGTTTGACTTTATTAGAATTGAATTGACGAATTGTTGTTGAGGCACGAGAGTATATTGATTAAATTTAGATTCCTTAACTGTCCTTTCTACGGCAATTATAATTAAAAAGTTAGGAGTGTTCATGCCCGTTCTTAGCCATTTTTAATGATTACAGGGTAGACTATAATAAAACAATTTAAATTCCATTTTGGGGCAGCTGACGCGTTGCACAAACTCATTCACATTTATGATGCGACATGAATCCAAAAGGGAAAAAAACATAAAAGAGAAATGGAATGAGTAATAGAAATGGTAATAGAAATAAAAGAAGGCTTTACTCGGGTCACTAGCAACTAAATTAATTCGATAATTGACTTCCACTCTCTTGACTGCTTCCGTGCTGCTATTTCTATACTCTTTCCGAGGGTATTATAACTTTGTGTCGGAATGTGTAATGCATTGAAGGAGGCATCTCCGGTAAAAATCACTTGAAAAGTTTCAAAGGGAACAAAGCCTGTAGCTCGGCAATTCGAAGACTAGGATAATGTCCTTTGGCCACCAGATTCTCCGTATCCTGCTAGATCAGAATACGTAACAAGAAGGATGAATATCCTTTTGGGAACTTTGGGAGAAAAAGGGACTTTTCTGTATACAGA
This sequence comes from Drosophila repletoides, assembly GCA_018150835.1. Classification (NCBI taxonomy): domain Eukaryota; kingdom Metazoa; phylum Arthropoda; class Insecta; order Diptera; family Drosophilidae; genus Drosophila; species Drosophila repletoides. The sequence goes on from JAECWQ010000089.1 coordinate 1,282,902, forward strand.
GAACTGGCTATAATTTGATCATGTCCTTGAGGATTCTAACGAATCCTGTCCGGTAAGTAGTAATTAGGTAAGTATTTATAACTTCTATCGATCGGCCAAAGGACATTCGAATCGTCTGTGTAGTTTTCTAGCTCTCCTGATTTTTGTGTGCCTTGGTCTGTTTTCTTGCGCATCTGAAATGTTCAAAGTCGATGATCCTTAGATGACACCTATATCCTTGAATGCCAATCGAAAGAGTTCGTCCTTACGAGTAGAACGCGGATAGTCGCTTCAAAATCCGTAAGGATTTAAGGAAGGTAGGTCCTTTTTAAAATCTTATTTAAAATGTAAACAAAAGCAGCAAAATTTAAATTAAAATTCAAATTTAACTGAAATATGCAGCTTATCATTTTTATTGCATACTTTTGAGGGCAGCAAACCAAATTCAAACCAAACTGCGAGCAAACGGCCAAAATTTGCTGAAAGCACCAGGCGAACATAATTCAGTAGCAGGTGGATAATTTTTGTCATTTTTTTGTGTTGCCTACTTTCAAGGTGATCGGGAAAAACGTCAGCTTGCTGCTGGTTTCTGTTCGCCTGGTACTTCTGCCCGCCAAATCTCTATTTTCTCTCTATTTTCGGCTTCCCCAGCTTCTGAATCACCAGGCAAGCAAAATTTGCCTGCAAGCTGATTAATGTTGTTTAACAGAGCACGCTTTAATTCCCAATGTTATTTAACAGCGCACGTGTTAAGTTAACAGTGCCACTGTTAATTAACATTTGTTTACCTTCCTGCTGATTCTGTTCGCCTGGTACTTCACCTGGTAATTTTGGACATTTTTGGCTGCCAACCGCTGTCCTGCTGCTGGACACAAGTGAATCTGTGTTCCATAGTTTTAGGCGCACTTTTCTTTTGCGTTGCATAATTCTGGGCGTTCTTTTGGTGTTGCATACTTTTAGGCTCATTTTTTTAAAAATAAATTTGGAGACTATATTAGTGTTGCATTCTTTTGGGCGGATAATTTGTGCTGCATACTTTTAGGAGCTTTTTTTGTTGCATAATTCTAGGGGATCTTTTTGTGTTGCATTCTATTAGGAGCACTTTTTGTGTTACATTTTCGAGAATATTTTTGTGTTGCATACTTTTAGGCGCACTTTTTTTTTGTTTCTCAAAGTTCTTCTTGAAGAAACTTCCAAATTGGCTTTTACTATACCATATAGCTGCCATAGGAACAATCCAGTTGGCAAGTGTATATAATCTTCGGCGCGTCAAAGATTGCCTTTCCTTACTAGTTTTTTTATCCTTTTGCTGAGCTTGTCCCTGGTTTTCCCGCCCCTTCCCCGCCTACAGCTCGTTTATTGTTTTATGTGCGGCGCACACACAAAACATAAAAACGTCTGTTGCGTGTTGCATATGGAAAATTGCCAAAAGGACAGAGTGAAAAGAGCCCAAAAGAAAAGTCGCAAAAGGAAATGTAGCAAGTCGTAATGCCAAGCATCAAAAAAAAAAAAGAAAAAAAGCAAGAAAAAATGGGAAAAATATACAGAGAGAAGTAGGAAATTTACTCCAAGTTTGTGTTGGGAGTTTTAATAGTTGCTGCAAGTGCATGTGATTGCTTTATGGCCTTTGGATGAACTTGGCGGCACGTGCCACTTGGCATTTTAGTTAATTATAGTATCAAATTAGCCAGCTTTTCTGCACAAATTGATTACCGCGCCGACTCCTTCTTTTTTACAGCCATTTTTGGCTAGAAGAAAGATTTTCTTAACACAAAATTAACAGTGAAAATTGAAAAGCTAATTTAGAGAACTGTTCTCCAAAGCGTAGTAATATTTCACTGAATATTGGGCCTAGAAAAGACTCAGTAAACTGGGCTTAAATTCACGGAAAACTTATCTAAATAGAAATGAAAGATTTAGATACAAGAACGAGTTTCAGTTACACAGTTTAAGATACAATTTTCTGGCTTTTGTTCGTTCAGCTTTCGACACCTTTTCTCAATGCAATTCTCCTCTCTTCTCGCTCCTTTCTCTCTCTGTTCTCTGCGTGTTTTTTTCTTCAATTTCAATTCTCAATACAGTACGTTCTCATGTTTATTTAATTTGATCAATTGGCGCAGCGTGTCACATAAATTTGGCCATTTTACAGAATGCACAAAAGAGACAAAATTTGTCGGTTGTTTGCCTTGGCAGTCAGACAGAAAAGAAATCGAGAAAAACAGAAAATTGGACGGCCTGGAAAATAGACGACACTTGTGGACGCCAGGATCTGGTTCGTAGCTCGTCCTTCGGTCTACGGCTCAGCTCCTTGACCTGTCCACGTAGCACATACGTCTCAACACCTTTTGGCAAATGAAAAGAAATTGCCAAGAAAACCGAGCAACTTGCAACTGGGCAACCGGGCAACAGGACAACCTGCTCCCACCTTCTATCTGTTTTTTTTTTAATGCAACAATTTCCCTGTGGTGCACGTGCGCTGCATCCAAATGTTGTACGAGCTCTACGACTGACTGTACAGCCCTCAACTGAACTGACAACATACTTCAATGCAATTGCATTTAAATCAGTTGGCCGTGCGTTCTCTGTTTCACTTCGTTTTTTCCCCTCAGTGGCGTAGTTAGCACACTTATCGGGGGCCTCTTAAGAATATACCAGAACGAAGCGATTCGTCCTGCTTAGTCCTGGAGAAAATATTGATATCAAGTCTTAGCCGCACAGAAATAGCGCACGAATCGGAGCTAAGCAATAGAATTTTCTTGGCTTCCAGCATTTGTTTAAACGTATTATTCCTTGATAGGAAAAACTATGTCGGGAAGAGGTTGAAAATGGGAAAAGCCCCCCTCAGGACGCCACTGGAGTCTGTTAGAGAGTTCGAGTTTGGAGTGCTTCTTCGTGTGTTGCCGCCGTTGCGCTTCGCTCATAAATTATGCAAAATTTTTTGGAGTCAACATTATAGCTCTCAGTGTATTTGTGTGTGTGTGTGTGTGTCTGTGTGTATGGGTGTGCTGTGTTGTGCTCCATTTGTTCATTTCGAGACCAATAAAATGAAACATTTCAAAGTAGTAAATATGCAGCCCATCGACATTTTGCCCGTTGTCTGCGTCTGCGGCTCGTAAACTGTTCAGAGCGTAGCTGCGGAGCGGAGCGGATAGGAGGATAGGAGGGGAAAGGAGCAGAGAGGAGTTGCTCCTTCTGGTTTTTCCAGTAATTTTCTATTTTCCATTTTCTATTGCGCTTAATGAATTGCTTGTGTGCGGTTAGCAGAGCCCCAAAGCACATTTTGAATATGCATAAGCAAAACACTATGGAAATGCATTTAACTAAGTTTTTCCCATTTTTTTCAATATTTTTTCTGCTTTTTTTTTTTTGGCTGCCGCTAGCGAAATTGCAACAAAGTTTTTTGTTCACTGTAACATAATATTTTACTCAAAGAATATAGAAAAAAATATGTTTAGACGCAGCCCCAAAAAAATAAAAGCAAAAGAAAAATGTTAAAAAAATCAAGTGCACTCAAAAAAATAAATACTGAACTTATTACACAGTTTCTGTTAGTTCGGAAACTAGAAATATTCTCTGTAAATTTAACTCTTAAAGTAAGTGAGAAATTAACTCTTTTTAAGTATACAAATTACATTGAAAGTTGAACTCTTTCTTTCCTCCGGAATGAAATGGTTTCTTTCTCATTTTTGAAAAAGCAAAGAAAATATATTGGTTTAAGATAGCAGAGTTTTTTCTGAGTGCATTGCATGAGATATCCTCAAAGTAAGAATAGAAAAACAAACGAAATGGCTCGTGCCATGTCATGTTTTTTGATGCACGCCCGCGCGTTGCCACAGAGTCCAAAGTCCAGAGAAGAGTGTCCGGTGTCCTGTGTCCGGTGTCCTTTGTCTGTTGTCTGTCCAGTGTATCCTGCATTCAGTATCCTTTTTCATTTTGTCATGTCGCTCAGTTTGAAGCCCCCTCTCCAGCAACTACTCCCCTTTCCACACCCACACAACTCAGTACACGGCAAAAGTATTGAGGCATAAGTAAAAATTGCTGTAGCATTTGCTCAAAAATTGTTGCCGAGTCGGCGACGTGGAAAGCAGCGGGAAAAGTGTAGAAAACTGCCAACAGGGCGGAGGCTTTCAGCTTCAACTTTAAGTTAAGACAAAGCGGCTCAATCGCCACACAAACAGCTGTGGCCTGAAGCATATTAAGATATCTATTTATTTTTGGGTATTTAACTTAATATATAAATTAAAATACTGAGAGAGTCAATTGCCTTGTTTCTTGATTCTATAGAGATGGTGGCTTTCAGGGATTATTCCCTGCAAGTGTAGACAATATACATTTAACTTAAGTCTCTTGGGAGTAGATCACACTCGAAGCAGGGGGGGTATATTTAATTTTGATAGCTTTGTTCAATGGATTGGCGCTTCAGTCAAGCCGCAAAACTTTTAATCAAATGCGCTCACTAATTACATTAGTTTTGACTGTTGACAGTTGCCAGCTTCTGCGGTATACCCATTGAAAACCGCTTAGAAGGGGTATATTCAATTGTGCGCCCTTTAAGCACTTGTATTCTCTCTCTCAGCTTTTCAGCTTTCAATGAAGACTCATTGTATTTTATATAGTTTGTATATAGCATCTGCAAGGGTATTAAGATCTTCGGCTGGCCGAATATACCTCTTCTTTCTTGCCACAATTGTTGCTGCTGTTGCCTGCACATTTGATTATTTTCAATTATTTTGAGGCGCGCATTGTGTTGACTTGGGCATTGACAACGTGTGTAAGATTACACTTCTACACTTGGAAAAAATACTATTATATAAAAATACTAGAATATATATAAAGGGCCTATCAGTATGTCCTTCTGCCACAGGAACTATCTTGGTTCTCTGAAGCCTTCTGAAGCCTTCTGTTGCTAATGCAAATCTATAACTTTTCTCACTGCATTTTCTCTGAGTGCATATACCCACACACACACCGACAGACAGACAGGAAATAGGAAATGTTATTGTCGTTGCGCATACGCCCCCTTTGCCAAGCCCAGCCTCCCCTGTGGAAAAAGTTTTGGCATAAAACAAAAATGTGATTTACATGGGGAAACGCAGCTAACAATGCGATAGCTAGATGTGTGTAAGTATGAGTGTGTGTGGGTGTGTGTGTGATATGTGTGTAGATGCATGTAAGGGAGTGTGTGTATTTTATTTTGTATTGGCAACAATGAACATTTCATGTTAAACAGCTGGCATCGCCTGTCGGAAGCCGCCGTCGCAGAGCTCCGTGCAAAACTTGCCACAATGCAAAATGTGGCAACTCAACTTCGAGCTCGACTCTCGACTCTTTACTCTTTTCTCTTTATTCGCTGCATCACCCCCTTCCTACCGATTCTCTGGCCGATTCTCGACTATATTCGACTCGACTCTTATCAGTTGTTGTCAAAAAGTTATGCCCCACAATGGAGCTGCGTCAGACACCTGTTGCAAACTTAATGAAAACAACTGAAAAGTCAAACAAACCGCTAGCCGAATACCTAAATACCCTATGCATATTTAGGATTGGAAACCCATTTCGCTACGGCTTAAAGAGATAGGCTAGCCAACTAAACTAACCAAGAGTAGAACATGAACTTTAAACTGGGATTTTCCTTGAAATGGTTCGCGAACCGGTTAGAGATTCACAACCTTGATTAAAGTTAAAATCAATATGTAAAAGAGATTTGAAATGCTGCAAGCCAGTTGATAAAATCGTAGTACTCCTTTCGAAGAGAGTATTAAAAATAACAATCGAGTCAGTTGTCTCAAACTTTTCAATAGAATTCACTTCATACTCAAATGTTACGTATCTATATATTTTGTAAGTGAAAATTAAATTACGAATGGGAAAATATGATCTTTCTGCAATTATGGTGGACTCTGATGGTGTTGAGCGGTTCCAGTGCGGCTGCCGCTCAGTTCGGGGAGCAGCAGGGCAGCGAGAAACTGCGGAACTTTCATGAGGCGGTGCAAGATGCAAGGGAGCAGTTGCATGAGATAAACTCGAATTATGGAGATGTGCAGGGAGCGGAGCTTTATCGGCATAGGCGCAACAATATTGATGAGCTGCTGGAAAGCTTTGCGAAGGAGGGGGAGAAGGAAGCGCCACAGGCGGAGGCGGAGGACGAGCTGGATGAGGATAAGAAGTTGGAACGTGCGGCAGATGACTGGTTTCGCGATTTAAATTCGGGCGTCGCACGCATTGTGCCCGAAGAGGCAGCCTCAAAGCATTCAAGGGCTGCCGCATGTAGATCTAAAGTCCAGCACTTTTCCAGCGACTATGGAAAAATGTTAGAGCAAACGGAGATCGGCAAAGTAAAGAAGAAGTACAAGGAGATCCACGATGAGAAGCCGCCTGTGTCGGCTGTTATTTCTCAGCCCTATCAAGCGGGTAATGCAGCTGCCACACAGCTGGACATAAAGCTAAAGCATGTGCAACAATTGTTGCATAATCAGGAAATGCTGGAGCAGAGCCGAACGGATAAACAGCAACAGATATTAAAGTACAGCCAAGATAAGGGTCAGCTGCCAGAGTTTGGAGACAATGCCGTGCCAGATGGCATCTACGAGAAGACTCTAGCACGTCTGCAATATGGCCATGTTAATCCTAATAATCTTTCGCACGAGGCCAACTATAAACTCTCTAAGATAGAGCAGGATGCAGCTGAACGTTCCAGGTCACGAATGCCAGTGGGACAAGGGCTACATAAGCGGAGCTCTTCAACTGGATTTAATCCCATGAATGAAATTAAACTCAAAACCAGTAATAGACTCATGCGCAAGGGCATGGGTCCTTCTCTGCCCAGCAATGCGCTGTCGGATACTCTACGTGCCCATTATGTGGACGATCTGTTGATGCGGCGGGAGCAGAATATGAAGAGAGAGCAGGAACGGCAACGGCAAAAGCTACAGGATGATGAGGCTGCTCAGGACGCCTTGATGAGTCCCTACGAGACGCTTGGCTCACTTAGTAGCAGTTCCATTTCTAGCTCCGAATCCCTCTCCAATTCCGGACCAGTGTCAAAGGCTAGTTCTGGCTATGGTTCTGGAGCTCGTTCCAGTTCATTAGATCTCTTGATGGACGCGCCACAGAGCTATGACTATCGCATGCCGCAATATGACCAGTACCATTCGCTCAGCCAGCGAACTTTGCCCAATATACGGGATTATGTCCAGGCTAATGCCAAACTAAACAAACTTAGGGACAGGGAACAGGAACGCGAAAGGGACCGCTACAAGCGGCAACCGGAACACCTGATGGAGTTGGAGGATCCGGTCTTGAATTTTGAGGAGAATGAATCCAAACTGGACCAGATGGAGGCTGAAGCAAGACCGGAAGCGGTTAAAATGGAACAGCCAGATTTAGAGCTAAGACTTTCCGATAGTGACCCCAAATTGTTGCAGCTAGACTACAAGGAAGAATCAGCTGCCTTGAAACCTGTTGTGGAGGTTACAGAGTCCAAGCTAGAAGAGCCAGCAACTAATAAAGATGAGCCTGAAGCCAACATTTCTCCAGAAAACCCCTTCGAAGACGGCAAGTCCCAAGGCTCAGGTCAGCCTCAATCTGACACTGTAGCAAAATCGGAGGAACAGACATTAGAAGGAGTGTCGATTAGTGACTCTAAAACTCTCCAGGAACAATCACAGCCTAGCCAAGTTAAGTCACAGGTGACAAAGAATCAGCTAGTTGGAGGCAAGTATAAGGGAGACGAGACAAAGTCTAAAATGAATTCTGATGCAGTGGTAAGGCTTTTGGCTAGTAGCCTTGCAATGCGCGCCCAGGATCGTGATAAACGCAACACTAAACGCTGGGGCTGGCAAAGATTCCAAAGGATTCAGGACACTAATGCGAAACGCCGCAGCCGTCGCTCAGTCGATCAAGCACCTCCAGAACAATCGCAGTCACAATCTGACGAAAGATCTGTGGCAGAGTCCGATGTAAAGTCTGAAATTCAGTCTGGCATAAAGTCCGAGGGAGAGGCCAAAATAAAGTCTGACGCGCTGTCCGACGTAAAGCCTGGAGAACAATCTGAGCCGCAGTCCAAGACAGAGTTATCATCTATCGAGCTGACCAAGCGTAGCGCCAAGTTACTAGATGATTTTGCCGATCACAATGGGAATCGTGTTAGACTTGGAACTTTAGGGAATGGACTGTTAACCCTAGATGAGGAGGATGGATCGGAGGCGGAGGCGGAGGCCTTCCCCTATCCAAGGCATCCGGCGAAAGTCATGGATTCCAATTCTTTTTCCAATTCGCGTTATGAGGTGCCCATGATGTGTCATCGAAACAATAATTTGAATTATGCACAACAGCAACAGATGCAGCAGCAGCAGCAGCAGCAGCAGCAGCAGCAAATGATGCCGCAGCATCAATTGCTGACACATCAGCAACAGCAAGTTCAGCCCTGCTGTAGTCCAGCTGCACAGTCCATATTGCAGGCGCCAGTACAGTGCCAGCAGCAACCGTTGCAGCAGAGAGCTTTGCAACAGCAGCAGCAATTTCAACAGATGCAGCAACAGTCGAACAATCTAAAACCAAACTTTAATTTGACGCACTTTTTCAATGAACTGGCCAAGCTGCAAAAGTTGCCAGCACAACAGCAGCAACCAGCACAGTTGCAGCAGCAACAATTGCAGCAGCAGCAGGCGCAGCAGCAACAGCAACCCATAAGCCCGGACCAATCAAGCCAATCCAAGCCATTATACAGCGGACATCGCTACACAGGTCCTTTTCTTAATAAGGTCGGCAAGCCAGCCGTCACAATAGATCCTTGTTTGACCACGACAACAACAACAGCAAGTCCTGAGCAAACCAACAGCAGCACCATTAATCCTGACTGTGTGCCCATCATTGTGGCTGGTGTTGGTGATGGAAATGGAACAACAGCAGTGCCAGACAATATTTGCAGCAATCCTGATGGAGTCAAGCTCAAAATATCGTTAAATGGTAATATTTGCAGTGACACCAGAACAAAGCAGCTCTTTGGCAACGGGTCCTTCAGCGTACAGCCTGCTCAGAGCCCGCGGCTTAGTGAGGATGCCTACTACGATATGGAGGATGCGCTCGTTGATGAGGCCAATGAGGAACTGGACAGTGAGGATCGCTATGCCAGGCACTCCAGACGGCGTTTGAATAAGAATAAAGCTAAGGTGGATGACAATAATACGGCTAAGGACCAGGATAAGGACAAAGACAAAGAAATTGACAATGAGAAAGAGAAAGACAAAGACAAAGATAAAGTTAAAATTAAAGGCAAAGGGAAGGCTAGCATGAAGGACAGAAAGCAGCAAAGAGGAAAAATTCATCGGGCCAAGATCAGCAAGATGGATAAGAAAAAACAGGCTAAGCAAACGGAAAAAAGCAAAATGTATGTGCCACCCTATACCCTGTAAAAATCCACATTTTTTAAATATTCCTTTTTCTAGCAGAACCAGCGACATCTTTCGGGAATCGATGGACTCCTATGATTCCTATGAGGATAATTTTGATAAGCTAATCACTGGCAGAGCCTCGGAGGAGATTGTACGTACCGTATTTGATATGCTGGGCAACGATCCCAGTATGGATCCTCTCCTATCCGTTCTAGCCAGGAATCGCAAGATGGCAATTAAAAGTCCCAAGAATTTTTATCAGCTACGAAATGATCGTAATGAGGTGCATCTGCAGCAAACGGAGGAGATGGTACGAAAGACAATCGAATCGATAAGCGATATTATTGATAAGCAGATGCGACAACGCTCCTGTTTACCACTGCGACCAGATCTAGTGGAATTCTATGATGTCATTGTCAAGACCATGACGGAGCAACAAAAGTGTCGGGAGAAACGGGAATTGAGTCTACGCATGTTGTCCGATGATTATAATCAGGTGGGTCCACATTTTTACAATTGAATTAATGCATTTCTATTTGATTTTTACACTTTCCCATCTAACCAGGATATGCGTACCTTGGATGCCAATAATATTGAACAAAAATCCCGGATTGTCAAGAAACTACTGCGGCAATACGAGGAGTTACCAATCGAAGAGCAGAGTAACGTGGCTTCTATCCGAGATGAACTTCTCATGGATCTCATCTATTTGCGCAAGATGGCAGATACCCTGGAACGCAGCCAGCGCAATGCACAGCTACAGGGTATTCTAAAAAGGGCCAGCGCCGTTGAACCAGCCGATCAGCAAAATTCCAATGATTACTCCCCACGCTTTCTCAAGCTTCTGAAGACCGCAGAGATTTTCAAGGAGGTTGGGGAGCAGCAGGCCAAGGACTATATTGGACTTTAAACGTAATTTAATTTTGTTTGATTTATGAATTGTTAATTTTCCATTTGATTGAGAAATATTTAAATGAATTATCAAATAAATTAAGTATTGTAATGCCTCAGCGAAAAGAATAAACCTAGGCAAAAAAAAGAATAATTTTTCTGCGTTAATTTTTAAGTATAAACAATTTTTAATATACGAAAATTACAAGTTGCAAGATTGAAAGTGTTTAAAATTGTATTGCACCTGTCCAATTAAATCGTTCTCAGGTGTGGCTTGGTTAGCTCCACGCGCGCATCAGCGCTACCTGCCGGATTTGAGGCGAGTGAATCATCAAAAACTTGACGACGCTTTCGGCCATGGCTCTTCTTTGGTGGCTTCTGAGGTGGTTGAGAACCTGGATAGTCGATCAGTGGCTGAATTAATGGCTTCGGTGGTGGTTGAGAGCCTGGATGGCCGATCGACACCTGGATTAATGGCTTCTGAGGAGGCTGTGAACTTGGATGAGTGATCGGAGGCTGTGAATTTGGATGAGTGATCGGAGGCTGTGTCAATGGCTTCGATAGCTTCAATGTGGCGGCACATACTCCCAGCAGTCCAAGGCAGACAATAATAAAACTTGCTTTTTTACTCATTTTAAAAGATTTTTATAAATTAAATGTTAATTGAAACTTTTTCTCTGTCTAGTTGCTGCTGAGATCTGTTCGACTGATAAGTTTCTGATGGAGCATCTAGCGCTTATATAGCTTTAATAGGCTGATTGTTCTATGTGCTTCCCGCTAAAATGTGACTTACACTGAATAAACTTAAATGGGGTTGCATTATCAGCGTGTGAAATAACTGAATACCCGTTTCGAATCGGTGATTCACCTGTTCATTTGTTCTATTAATAAAACCCCCGCTGGAGGCTTGGCTGAGTGACTTAAAGAACTCGTCTGTTTGCCATCGAACATGATCAGTTAACTAATTATGCTAAATTCCAGCTGACTTTAGGTAGAGTATCAATTTGTATACCCTCGCAGAGGGTAGTTTAACTTTGTCATGAAGAATGAAGAATGAATAAAGTATATATAACTGATAAAGCCATGCAGCTCTGTCTGTCTGAATACTTATTGCAGTAGTTTCAATCTAAGCTTGTTCTGAAATTAAATTCTAAATTGCTTGTAAAAAGAAATATATGAAAATATAGGATTAACAATTGCAAGAGAGTTCCACAGAGTTATTTAATTATTAAATAGAAATGCATCCCCTGGGAGATCGATGGGCTCAGCTGATGTCGATCAAGAAGAGAATCAGGCGGAAGGACATGCAGCTGAAGAAGTATAAAGTGCAGTCTAAAAGGCGTTTGAAGGAGATGCGCAGGATACAGAACGAATTGCTGAATAGTTTAAAGACTATGATAGATATCAAATTGAAGGATTCCAAGAAGCATGTCAAGATTACGGGAGAAAGGACGGGGAATATGTACCGACGTTGGTTGGCCAAATGGCAAAAGTTTCTAAGGGAGCAGGAAAAGAAAATGAAGCATATGGAAAAAGAGGAAGTTCAGCTGGACAGAAAGTTGGTTTGGTTGCACAAGCAATTGGCTGGCTTGCCACATCATCATCAGCTTCTTGGGAATTTTTTTCAAAAATTCAGTAAGGTTCTAAGTCAACAGTCTATTTTTGGCTCTGGTGCATTGCTCAAAAAAAAAGTGTTGGCTTGGAATGCGGAAATAGAGAAGATCAAGGAATTCCTTATGAATAGACAGCTCCAGCAAGGATATAAGAAATTGCGCTCAAAACAAAACTCAATTAATAATTTTTCCACTTTTTGGGAGCTGGAAGTGTTGCGTCATAAACGCCGAAAAGCCAAGAATCGCCAGTCTTATAAAGAGGTTAAAATAAAGCCTCCAGAGCTGAATATATCCATCACTGTAAAGGAGAAAAGAAAGCGACCGAGAAGAGATCATACACCTAAAATGCACAAGGAGGATAAAGGGATTAAAGAGAATAAAATTGAAATAAAAAAAATGCCAACACTTCGCGAACTGATACAGATGAAAAATTCAGTTCTGAATATGGTAAAACACGACTCGCTACACTATAAAAAATTGGCTGATAGTTTTACAAAGGAGAGGAAAAAACTCAAAAAGAAGCGTAGACCCATTTTACTGGAAGATCTGCTGGACTTTCAGGTGGATCTGAAGGCAAAATTGAAGCCAGATCTTAAAACGACTAAATCGAAGACAAAGTCTATTACGAAAAGTGATGACCTTATAAATGAAGAAAAAGAATTTCAAGAGGTAGAGCAAGAGGAAGAGCAAGAGAAGGAAAGAAAGCAGGGAAAGAAAGGTGTAAAACGCAAAGGTAAAAGTATAAGAGCAAAATTGGATCAAAAGGAAGAAATAGAAATGAAAAAAAGTAAAGACAAAAAAAGGCGAATAGGTGATGAACTGGAAGAGGAAAGGGAAGAATCTACAGAACTGGCAAGCCCAGGACACAGTGCCTACGGAGTTGAATTGGGTAGAATTTCCCGAGAAAGTCATATGAACCTTGAACGAGCCACCCCAACGCTGGATATTATAGAGCTAATGAAGAATAAATTTGTGTCCGGAATCGATGGGCAGGCGAATGAGAAGAGTCTACAGTGGAAATTATTCAATAAAGAATTGACCAGCAGGAATATCAAGACGGGTGTAGGACAAGATATAATGGCTTATGTGGATAAGCAAGATTGGAAAAAATATGGAGATGTAAAGAACCTACTGAGGTCTGTCATACAAGGACCTAGCACTCTGGATATTTTTGAAGACAGAGCCGAAATAATGAATACTGTACAGAACCATTATATGTGGGAGAATCTGGGGATTATGTATGTCGACTTGAAGGCTATGGGTCTGGCAAAGGCGAATATATTAAAAATACTCAAGGAACAATATTTCAAATATATTGACGATATCGCCAATGATGCTATTCAAAAGGGTGCGAAATTTGTGAAACTTTCACGACGTTCTTCAACGCTCAGTCTGGGAAATTTTAGTATTGATTCTTTTGAAGAATTTATTTCACAAGTGGAGAAGAGGAAAAGTCCGAGTAAACACGAGTCAGCTATGAGAAGGATATCTAAATATGAACAGGATCAGGCAATGGTTGAATCTTCACAGAAACCATCACATGGGCGTCACTCGCTAGAAGATTTGGCCTTAAGAGAGCTGGAGCGCATGGAACAACGCTACACTTTGAAGAATCTGAAGCATATTAGATTGCAGCATCAAAGATACTTTGAAAGAATGAAGAAGAGTCCTGTACTGTTGGAGATGGAAACTCGTAAAAAGCACAGCACCCTGCGTACCGATAAATTGAAAGAGCAGCTGAAAAAAGGCGCTGGCAAAATAGGAAGAAAGCACAAGAAGAAAGAGCGCAAGCCGCACAAATTCTGCACCTCGCGTTTGTACTACGCGCCACGAAAGACTTGCCGCGTGCAACAGCTGGAAGCTTTGTGCGAGCAGTGCAAATGCGATTCGGACTTTACCCTGGAAAATTGCGCACGTTGTGGCATTGGGTTGCCTCGACTACCTGCCGACGTCTCGCCGCAGTCAAGCAGCTCCAACTTATCCCTCTACTCCTTGACGGCCTGTGCCCACAATAAGGAACTCTTGCGCTTCACCTCCAATATATGCACAAAATGTGGCTTTGTGCACGAGCCCAAAATACCCTGTAATACGTTCGGGCCAGCACCTGCCTCTAAGACGCTAAAGCAGCTGCATTTTATTAAGGAGTATTCGCGGTCCTTGAGCCTTTGTCCATCTTCAGTATGGCATTGCTCACCCAGCCATATATTTTAGCTCTGAGCAGCAGGCATCAAGTGTTGCAAGTGCAGCAGCAGCAGTTGCAGAGGCCGCCGCAGCACTTGCAACATTTCATTTGCACTGAGAAAAATAATGCCAGAGATTAAATTACGACTGCCCTTCTCTACCAAAATTCGCTATGTTTTCTTTGCCTTTTCTTAACTCGAATTTATGTTCAATCCACCGAATTTCACATAGATAAGTAGATAGATAGATAGATAGAAAGATAGATAGATAATTAGATAGATGGATAGATAACTAGATAGATAGATAGAGGGATAGTGAGAGTTGATTATGATTGGGTTTTGCCTTGGCTAACAGTAACTTGGCCATTTTTCTGAGTGTATTTGCTGGAACGGAGCGAATTCAGACGGTTTCTGCTGCTGCTGCTGCCGATTCTGCTGGCAAATGAAACATTTTGTTTAAGTGCAAAATAAATTCAAGTAATGAGTTTGCAGCGTTTATGGCCGCTAGTCGACTGCAAATAGAGAAAAAGCGAGAGAGGGGCTTGCCTCGCGTTGCACATACGCAGCGTGGGCTGCAGGCCCGTTAAATGCTGCTCGCCAAGTTTCATAAAATATGCAAAAGCCAACACACCCAACATCCAACACACATATACCCTACACTCTCACACCAACACCACCAGCGACCCACACACACATATAACATGCACTCACGTAGTGCCAAATGGTGCTGGCTTTTAATACACTTGCTGCCTTTTTACTGTGGTAGAAATTAACATAATTTCCAGTAAAAAAATGTATTAAAACCTTAAGGAAGGCTGTATAAAGCATCTTCCTACTAACCTATAGTTCCTATGTCAGCTATATGATATAGTTAACCGATCCAGCCTATTCTTGCATATATACTGCTTGAGGAAAAGTCCTTGTCAAGAGAAACTACAGGGCGGACAGTTGAGTGGACGGACATGGCTATATGGACATCCCCCGCCGGCCTGATTCATAAGTCGGATGATCAGATGACTCTTCAAAAAATTTCACTTTCATTGAAGTTTATTTCTAGTAGTACAGTTAATCATAAGTTTTCGAAATATTAATTAATTAATGTGCTAATTTGGCCCATAGTAACGCCGCCTGCTGCCGGCTGTGCGCCTTTAGCGTATGCAACAGAAATTTTTCGGCCAAGTTTTCAAGTCAAGCGGCTGTAATGGAATTTTATTGCATTCTGCACTCGCATTCTGTTTGCGCAGGCGAAACATGTGCCAGACATTTTCATAAACGTTCTCAAGTCCTTTTTCTACTACTATTTTGGTTTCTTTTTTCTTTATTTTTGGATTTTTACCCAAAGTTCTGCTCATTGATTTAATAGGGCGAATACTCGAGAGTAAGCGCTAAATTTCCCTTTAAGTCCGAGCCAAAAGTCCGAGCGAGCGAAGCAGTCGATGAAACTGTCGAAAGCATTGCAATCATGTTGAAAATTGATGCCTGCGATCAATCATTGGGCTTCCATCTACTTTTCTGGCCAGGATGTGGCGGCACTTTCATTTGCCCAAGCAGTCAGCCGACAACCGCGACGTCCCTTCCCGGTCCTGACTATTGTTCACCCCCGCAACCATCCTGGTACCCCTTGGTGGCCCCTGAAGCTCTCCATCACCCACCACTGGCCTCAGGCTGAGTCGCATATTGCTGGGCAGTCTGTGGGGCGTAAGTTGAGACGTTTTCATTTGCATTTTGTGCCAAAAAAGAAGCTACAAAAAAATAGTTTAAGTGGAAGAAAACGTCTGTTAGATATCCTCTGCCAATTTACGAATTTCATTTTATAATAATTTAATAGCCTGTTTTAAAAATACAAAATAAAAATCAAGGCTGCCAAGGGGCTTAGCGAGCTAAAGAAGCAAACTGGAAACAAATCTTCAGTTCAGGTTGAAGTTCACCTTGAGATTCGTCTCTAGCTTCTGGGTTTAAGAAAAGGAATGGCTTGCGGCCTGGAACTGGTTCGCTTTGAACCCGGTTTGAAGCTCAAATAAAAATATTTTATTATATTGAAATATGTCAGGATTCTTTTAAATATTATCCATAGAAAAGATAAATTTGTCTGGCTACGAGTTTTTTACAGGGTATCTGTGTAGTTGGTTGCCTTTCCCTCCTGACTCTGTCTGGCTATCTGTCTGTCTGTCTGTCCTGCTCCTGCTCAATTTGCGCTGACTGGCTGTAACATTATCTTGTTTGTCCATGACACGCGCCACAGCCTCCATGGGGCTGGAAGGAATCCAGAGAAAACGGGGAAAAACAGACGCAGGAAAATTTCTTCCTGCAGGACGGAGGATGCAGAAGGCAGAAGGGAGAACGCAGGATGCAGGACTCAAGCCGAAACTCATTTCAGAGTGGTTGGCATTGTCCAGCTTTGGCATTTCACTCATTTGGCTCATTTCTCGGCATTTTGCAGCTCGGCTGCGGCTTTTGTCATTTTTCTTCGCGCTTTTCATAAGTCATTTGTGATTTAAGTTCTTTTGGCTTGTCAAAACAAGCGAAATGAAGCGTAGAAATAACTGACAACTCCAAAATCCGAATTCCAAAATCCGAAATCCGCTTGCAAAAATAACAGTAAGGAAAACGGCCATCAAACGACAGGACGAAGCCTTGAATACTCTTTTCGCGACATCAACGGCGGGGTGAAGAAGAAGCTGATCAAACGTTTTTCAGTCATTGGAAATGATTTATTTTGAAATTAAAAAATTCAAATTACTTTCCTTTTAGAAAATATTAAATATGTTTTCTTTTGCTAGTAAAATAAGCAAATAACCAATAAAAAATAACATTGTCGTCGAGTTTAATTCTTATAACGACATATTTCATGGGAAAATAAAAATATCCTCGGTGAGGGTATAACAATGCGGTGTCCCGTCATGTTCTATGGGAAATCGCGAATCGGGTAATTGCATTATTAGCGCTTTTATCGTTGATACGCTGACTGCCATTGTCATTGGCACTGGGAGAGTAAAATATCTATTTTCTATTATCTATTATATCTATTGTACTCGTATTGTCCTGTAGTCAGTGCAGAATTTAATTAATTTCCATTTAGAGAACTGCTTCTATGTATAACACATGCAGACACTTAATAAAACCTCATCATAAAACATTTTACTATGCGCAGAGGAGGCAGCAAAGTAAACAGAATTCTTACAATAGCCACAGAGTAATCATAATCGTACTCTATATAAGGCTTACCTACTTTAATGGACTCAGGTGTGGGCTGTGCGAGTACTCAGCCTAAGTACTCGGAGAGCGGAAAGCAGCCTTAAATTAGCCTGCTTAGTGGAGAAGAAAAAGAAAGGAAAAGAAAGCCAAACACAAAGATAAATGTCCTGCATTTACAACATCCTGCAATGCCTTCGAGTTAAATATGAATAAATGAGGAATTTAAATGCCTAAAGAGTATATTTTTTAGATTATTCTCTTGATTGCTCAGAATTTACAGGCAAGGTATAAGAGAATGGAATATATTTAAGATTTGTCTTCAGTTTTTAAACATTTTTTTGGAATTTATATCAAACATTTACGAGATTTATTAAAATTAGTTTATCTATTTGTTGGCTGTGGAAAGCTCCCATGAGAAGCTGCCAAGAATTTGCAAGATTTGCTTTGAGGCTCAGCAAATTACCAAGAATTGGCAGGTTTTCATTTAAGGAATGGCATTAAAATGATCTGGATTATTCCCTGGCAAAAAGAAGGAAAAAATCTTCAAAGTGTGCGGCACTTTAAGCCAGTGTCATTGCGAGACTTGAGCGTAGCAAAAAATACTTACGATAACTGCAATTTGCACTTAACCCTTGCGCAGCAGCCAATGTGCTTGTGGCTTTATCTAGGCGGCCCTTTTGCCGCCCTTTTTGACTTGGACAATTAAAGCAACACACACACACATTCGCACACATACACACTTGTGTGTATATGTATATGGAGCTAGCTAGCTAACCACTCAAACCACTCGAAAAGTTGTCCGCAAAGTGCGAATGCATAATTAATTCCAATTATGAGTTTACCCAACAACATTGGCAACATTGGCACTTGCCACTGCTCTGCTCTGAACTCGAGACGACACAAGATGTGGCACACACACATACACACACACACACACACATATAGATGTAGTGTTGCCAGGAGGGGAAGAGCTTGTGGCAGACTAAAGACTTATCAGCGCATCGACAGCAGCCTCAGCTTCAGCTTCTGCTTTGGCCTGAACTTTTGGGTGATGTTGTCAACCCGGTTGCTACTCTTGTTGCTGTTGCTCGTCCTGCCACACTGAAAGAAAAGCCAAGTAGTATAGTTATCCTTCCATCTCAAATATCGTTGAACCTACTTGATTCAAGTAGAACAATCTAAGCCTGAGAAGAACCTTAAGGTTTCGAACCCCAAAGGACCCTTTTTATTTCTTCCTATTTTCAAGCTTTATTGGGACAAGGTGCAAGTTTAATTCTTATACATTTTTTACTTTAAGGTTGGCGCTTTTTTCTGAGTGTTGGCTTGTTGCATAGTTGTTTGAGTGAGGCAAGTGCTTGGCATGTTTAAACACATGCTTAAGTGTCATTTAGACAGTTATCCTGGCAGGCAGGCAGGCAGGCAGGCAGGCAGGCAGGCGGCAGCCAAAGGAGCTAACGGAGCAACGGTAAAGAACATTTAGCCAGACAATTGATGGGCCTGTGACGCGAGTCTTGCTTGAGCTTAAATTCCTTCCCTTTTTTCTGCTTCAATTACAAAATGCAAAAAGAAATGCAATATCAATAAGATTTTAGGAGGCACAACATATTTTCAACATTTTCAGGGTTGCAACCGAAAGTGCTGTGTTGTTGCCCCTAAGTGTTGCAGCCTTCAAAGCAGTCAGGAAATGCATTTTGATGTTTTTTTTTTTATTCTTATTTTTTGCTTAGCTTGAAGGGCGTCGCGTCGCGTTGCGTCTCCTCGCCTTGGCTCGCGTCTGCCTGGCAAATCTCAAGTGTTTTAATGGATTTTTCTTGAAGAATGCATAGAAGCTGTTCATTTACTTCCTATCAACTCTACAAGCTTCCCCCCATTTTCCTTCGCTTCCCCCTGTTTTGCTTACTCTGAACTTTTGAAGAAATGTCACAACTACACATCATATCATGCATCAATCATGCGTAATTCCCACCCAAGTCAATCTAGATTTCTCTGCTGTTTTCTGTTTGGGGTTTTCTTAAGCTTCTTCGGGCCAATCCATAAAGGAAGTTCAGTTCAGTTCAGTTCAGTTCATAAAAGATAATAAGCTGGCTTTACTCTGCTGCTGCATGCCACTCAAACTTGCCTCCGCTTGCCGCTTGCCGCTTGTTGCTTGGATTTGCAGCCAGCTGATGCCTCCAACAAAAGCCTATAAATTTTTAGATTATTTGCATATTGCCACAGGAGTATGGGGTGGTTATTACAATCTTTTTGTATACCCTAGAGAAAAAGACGAGGGGTATATTTATTGTGTGCAAAGAGGGGCAACTTTGAAACCATAATTGGTAGTAGCCGCTGGATATTTTCTTTCTCTTTGGATCCAAGAAAAATCCCAATTTGCCAGTCTTTATTTTTCAAGCCAATGCTGGGTAAATATCAGCAAAGATATTCCAGATTATTCAGCATTAACTATGCCGAAAATGTCAAGGAAATCGCACAAGAATCATGAAAGACATACCAGACTAAAGCTGGGCGCTCTCTCGTTAAAGTCTATAGGGTATCTCCGCGTCGAGTACACTTCACTAGAAGAAAATGGAGTTTTTTTTTTGTGACAAATTCAATTTGCCGTTTCTTAGGTTTTCCTTAGGTTTTTCTTTGTTTTTCGCGCTGCTCAAACTAATGTAAATCAAGCGACATTAAACGCACAATGCACACAGCACACAGCACACACACAACAATAAATATTATGGCAGGACGAAGGTAGAAGGAGCCCAGACAGGACGCGTTAAAAATATCCTTGTATAAAGAAGAATATATTCCTGCCGTGTACACTGAAAACATAAAATTAATATTTGTCGTCGTTGCAGCTGCGCATAAACCCCACTAGGAAGACGGGCGAGAGGCAAAGGGGGAGGGGCTAGACAGGCGCGTGTTGCATGCAAATGTTAAATCCGATTTGTTATTGCTCGGATTTGCAGAGATATTTTGCAAAGAAAGCGGCTAAAATTAGTTCTCAGCTGAATTTAAATTTAGTTTAACAACTTTCCCAGATTCCAATTATGATCAAACTTAGAGTCTAGCGGCAGCTTTCAATCAAATGAAAATCAATCAAAGACAGACAGACAGACATCGCAATATCGACAAGATGAGTCCTGATCCTCCTGATCATCCTGGTCAATAATATAGACACACAGACGTATGAAACAGCAGCTCGAAAAGGGAGCTAAAATGCGGGCGATTAACTTGCAACGCTGCAACTCTGCAGCACTGCAATACTGGACACTGGCTCCTGCTACCAATCAACACTTGCGCCATGGGGCAAGCATTTTAATTTATGCGGGGGCAGGCAGTGAGAGAGAGTGAGAAAGGCAGAGACAGAAAGAGAAGAGAGAGAGAGAGAGAAAGAGATAGGAAAAGGGAGTGATAACTTGTCCTGTAAATTGCCTTAAATCATTTTTAATGAAATTTCCATGCAACACACAGAGGCGCCACAGTTGCCCCACAGTTGCGCGGCTAATCTGCATATGTGTCTGTGTGTGTATTGTTGTTGTTGTTGCTGTTGCTGCTGTTGCTGCTGTCAGTGTGTGACAGGTCGCGTTGTGGCTGGTTGTAAACGGATAATTGGGTTGTTGGCCAAGTTGTCAATGGAATTGAACGAATGGAATCACTTGATAAATGAGCCATTTGCTCAGTAATTTAAGCATCATTTTGTATAAAGTGAAGCCTCTGGGCACGGGGAAGGGGGCAGATGTTCGCAAGTGGCATGTGGCAAGTGACGCTTGCAAGGGAAAGGGAGCGGGAGAGAGAGAGAGAGAGAGAGAGCAGAGGGGAGGAGATTTGTGTAACCAAATACTCATTACATAAGTCGAGCGGGAAGCTTGGCAAACAAAATGCCAGCAAAAATATGCTGATGCTCTAAGCAAATTTTACTAGCAAAGCTAGCATACACTTAGAAAAAAACTGGAGTAAATAATACAAGAATTAATTAAATTACCCGAAATAAAGCCAACCCTTTCAGATTAGCCCGAACCCCTGAACCAAACCTCTATCAAAACTTCGAAACTAAAAAGCTGCTCAAAGTTCTTCTTTCTGGTCAAATTTAGATTCAGAACTCTCTGTTGTTTTTCGCAAAGTGTACAGTTAGCAGGGGGTGTATGGGGTGCCAGTGTGTGTGTGTGTGTGAGTGTAAATGTGTGTGTGCTAGTTAAGCCAAAGGCAAATATTGACAGGAAAAGTCAAATGCAGCAGGAAAAGCAGAGGAAAGAGGAGGATGGTGGATGGAGGATGGAGGACAGAGGAGAACATTTAAAGTAATCGAGTGTTAAAAACGGCAAACGCAGGCAAACATTGGCCAGGCAAAAGGCAAACACAGTTGCACCCCTCCTGCCAGTCCTGCCACTCCTGCTACTCCTGCCACTGCTTCCACCCTCTTTCCACACCCCTTCCTCCCTTTCCTCGACAAATATTTAGTTGCTCATAAATTACGAGTGTATGTGTGAGGCGGGGGGTGGCTGCCTGTACGGTGGGGTAAATCACACTTTAATGCCTCATTAAAATATAAAATAAATTCAAGCTGACGTGCCTCAAAAAATTGTTTGAGTCGCTCGACCTGCGGCAGCTAAAAAGCTCATAAAAATCTAAAGTTTTCACATAAAATCAATTGCTGCCAAAAGAGATCAGTGGGAGTGGCAAGCGCCAGGGGCGGAGCAGTAAAGGCGTGGCACAATCCGTTGGCCCAAGTCACAGTCATTTGGCCCAAAGCAGTTCCGGTTGTCAAGCTGGCAACCTCCCCTGCCTCACCGCCACACTCCACACTGAAACAAACACAAAATAAAGCACTGCTCAAAATTAGAAATTAGAATAGAAAAGATTAGAATATAATTTAGGAAATGCTCCGTAAAGAGGCATAAATAAAAAATACTAAAATTCTTCGAAATATTCCTGTTTGAGCAGAGGCTTTTTTTCTATCAAAAAAGGGTTTGCAAAGGGTTTTTTGGAGTCTTTTCTCTCAGTGTAAACTCCCGAACAAGCTGCGCCGTTATGTTTATTAAATTACAAATAAATAATGAGACTGATGGCAGGCCAAACTGTTGACTGGCAGCTCCAATTCCGATTCCTTCATCCTGCCTGAAGACTTTCCAACCGGCTGCCTGCCTGCTGCCTGCCTGCCTGCAGTTATTAAGAACTTAACAAAAACAATTAACACAGTCAGAGGCGTTGGTTGGGGCAGGGAGAGGAGAAGAGAGGCGGGCGGCAAAGTTTGGCTTTAAATTTAAAGCAGAAGCAATGACAAATTGTGCTCAAGGATTCACTTTAACCAGCAGAGGAAAACAGACGCATCCTTTGCATCCTTTCGCTGTGGCCACACAAAATGCAAAGCATTAACCAAAGTTACAGCCGCAACAATAACAAATGCAGTTCGGCTTGAAAAGGGGATGGGTAAAAGGGGTTGAGGCGGGGAGTCGGGGAACGGGGAGCGGGGTGAAGGGGTTGCTGTATAACGGGAATTGGAATTGCAGCCGCAAATAAATTTGTGCTGAGTAAAATATATGGCAAAAATATATATAAAGCAGCATCAAGCAGCAAGCAGCAGCAACAGCAGGAACAATGCCAAAAGCAACAAGCAGCAGCAGCAGCAGCAGTACCCCCCTCTCCGCTTCTGCTGCACAGCCCTGCCACTGTTCCCTTTTTTCATTACAATGCCACACCCCCCCCCCCAGCACCCAACCCGCCCTTCTAGACTCCTGATAAAGAGGAAGGGCGAAGGGCGTTCCCATTGCTGTTCCCATTGTTTGCAGGCGCGCTCTGATTAGAGACGAGCCCCATTCAAAAAAGGTATGCGACTTGTTTGTTTTTGTTTCTCATAACTGCAAATGCATCTAGTGAAATATATACATAAAAATACAAATATATATATATAAATATAAATACAAACATTCCTCTTAATATGTAATATATATATGTAAATATTTATATTAAAGCCTGGAACTCTGCTCATAAGCGTAAAGGCTTCCACTGCTTAACGATTTTTCCAAGTGGAATTAATTTATTCAACTTACGATTTTTTTCCCAAAAATTTAATTGTTCTTAGAGCTTTGAACTTATTAAGTAATTAAGAGATTTTATTTTCAAAATTAGTTGTTTATTTCTTTAAATATTTAATCGCACCAAGGATGTGACTATGTTTAAAGTATTCTCCTGTCTGTCCGCTTCGCCCAGTTTTTGGTGTGGAGTCTTCAGTTTGTTGCAGAGCCAGTGGAATCAGATAACTATATCATATAGAACTATGCCATAGAGAAATCTGGTTTAAAATACTCAAACTGCATACAACCCCCTTTCGAGATTTTGACCCAATTTTAGTTGATTAAATTTGAAGAGTGTTGTTGGAAACACACTCCAATTAAATACAAAAAAGGATACCTTTTAAGGACAACCAAACAATGATGCTTGTTCATTAAACGTATCACATTTTATTCGAGCAAAAAATATATTTTTTTATGCTGTGTGATTCCTGTGAGATGTGAAATGTGAAGCATTTTTTAGTTCTTATGTTTCCTGTTTAAAGGACTCTCTCTCTCTCTCTGTCTCGTTCTCTCTGTGAGGATTGCGGCTAACTTTGCCATTAACCAACTGCAGCTGTCAGCGGCATTTCAACTCAGTTCTGAGGGGCAGGCTAGCCAGGACCTCCCTCTGAGCATAAGTTCCACTGCCGCCCGCCAGAGGGAGGGTGTGCGCTCTAACCAAAGGGCCTCTGTGTTAGTCTTTGATTTGTCACACCAAAGCGGACTTTTCATGGCAGCCTGTCACAATTTTTCTATCTCTCTTCGCAGGGGGGTAGTCAAGATGTTGGACGGGGCGGCGCGCAGGGACGTACGACAATGTTGTGCCTGTTCCTCCCTCCATCTCTTCTCCCTGTGCTCCCACTTCCATCACCACTCCCATCCCACTGTCTGTCCTTTTTCCATGTCCAGTTTAGCCCCTGGCTGATTTTTGATGAAAAGTTTTCAGTTTCATATTATATTCAGGCAAGGCGCATTATCACCAGATCCCCTCCCCCCTCCCCACCCCTGCCACGCCCCCATCCTCCTGCCTTTTGCGGTTGAATGGCGCTTGCATTTTCTTGTTTGTTCTTGTTATTGTGGTTGTTGTTGTTGTTGTTGCTTCATGCTTTTTTTTTGTGCTTTGCCTTCTTTCCTTTTTTATGCTCGTATAAAACACAATTTTTTGTTGTATTTTAATTTTGCACAAATGGAAAATAATAATCAAGACAAATAATAAAATGGACGCAGGCATAAAAAAGGTGTTGCCACACTGCCAACAAATCCAACGGGGCGTGGCACAGACGTAGGCGCTGGCAGGAGGAGTTAGGAGGTGGGCGTGGCCAAAACGCACAGCGCAGGGGGCGAGCAGTGTTACTGCCGTGTGACGACCTCTGTCGGGGGGAGTCGGAGATGAGTTTTCGGATCGGTTTCAAATTTACGGAATATTAAATTTTATATTTTTTAAATATTTTAAATATTTCTCTACAATATGAGCAAAGTGTGGATGTTAAATTTGCCTTACTCAGTTTACGTCCTACAAAAATATTGGATCGGTTCAGGTGCAGGTTCAGCTTTAGTGTTTGATACGGTTCGAGTGGGAGAACGGATCGGTTATTCGGGTTCGAACCAACTTTCTGAATATTATGTTTCTCGTGCCTGTTCGGGTCACGGCACGCTTTCAACTCTAGTTCCGGAGTCATCTGGGAGTCGTCTTAGGAGTCCTTTTGGATGGCCCGCAGCAGCTCTTCGCTTTGTTTCGAGTGATTTTCAACAAAGCGCAGCGCACTTAATTCTCTTTACGCACAGCATACACACATGCCAGGGGCTTGAAGGGGCCAGAGAGGTCTGAAGAGGGGTTAAAAGAGAAAGGGGTGGCATGAAGAGGGCAGACATGGTATGACAGGCTTTTTATGCCTAAGTATCTTAAGTTGTCAGCCTCGCAAAAGGCAAAAGAAATCCTTTAATTTGCAGTAAAATGCAAAACGCAACGCCACTTTGTCACACACTGCCAGCATGTGTGCTCGTACACTGCAAGAAAAAAAGGGAACTGCATAAAATTTTAAATTCATTTTGATATAAAATTAAGATTCAAAAGACCTGAAAAGGTTGTTTAAAAGAATAGTTTTCAAGACTTTGGAAGAGGTTCGGTTCGGGCCCTCGAATATATAATTATATATTATTAAGATTGAATGAAAGAAACTCTTTTTTCGTCAGTGTAGAAGGCAACAAGTCAGCGTACATTGGACTTTGCCACTTGGCGAAGGCGAATCGCCTCAAGGTATGCAGTAAATTAAAATGCAGAGACACATTCCGAGCGGAGGGGCCAGCCAAATGACATGTGTGTATTTGTGTGTGTGCGTGTGTGTATGAGTGTAGTGTGTGTCTGGGGCGAGTGCACTTTTCTTTGCACTTTTCACATTAAAAAGTTTTGCCCGCAAGCAGCCGGGCTAAGAAACATCTTACCAACTACATAAGAGAGTATTGCCAACTGAACTTCGGTTTTGACAGCACACCCACACACCCACACACACGCACAACCGCACACACACCTACTCAGTCGCATCCCTCTTGCCCACAATGCATTGAGCCATAAATGCATGACTTTGATTGAACGCGGGTTGCTAGAAAGTTTGCTCTTTGAATAGGGATGGTCACTCTAAAAATACAGCGTTGCCCATTTGTTAAAAACTCTATAAGAATTTCGGATTAATATTATTATACCAAATTTTAATATATTTATTTCATTCTATTGATTTTAGCCATCTTTACTGGACGGAGGCTCTAGTTGAAGGCAAACTTTATGAGCACCCCGCTTTTAGCTGGTTTTGCATATGAATAGAAAACAGGCTGTGGCGGACGGAGAGGCGACGGAGCGGGGCGGGGCAGCTCGCCTCGTGTCTGGCCAACGCTTATGGCCACGTTAATGGCAAACTAAACTGCAAACTTTGCTTTTGCCAGCGACGCACGCATACGTAATAAAAGGTGTAAATGAGCAAAAGAGCCAGGTGTGTGTGGGCAGAGACGCAGGCAGAGGCAGAGACGCGGGCAGAGGCAGAGGCAGTCGGGCGTATAGGCACACGAATGGGACAGAGAGGACGGAAGGATATTGACTTACGCCTTGGGCCATTATAGGGGCCACTTGCTGCCGTTAGAATTCCAGCAGCCACAGCTATTTATGTGGGAAGCACAGTGGATGAATGCGATACGAATATAAACGAATAAACGAATATGCGAGTAATTGAACAAGTGAATCCTTCTCAAATACTTCTAGAGAGGCCTCTCTCAGCTATTCAAAATTGTATTTTCTCTCAAGGGTTTACTACAGAAGTTTTACGAGGCTTGAAGCATGCAGCTTCAGTTTACTGTGGCTTTTACAATTGAATCAATTCATATATTCAATACAGATAAAAATATAATGATAATAGATAAAAGATAAGAATAGAGCTATATTCCACTCATATATCAAAAGAAATGCAGATAGGATATTTGGAAAATGGACATTTTAGTTAGTTTTCAGCATAAGAATTACTTCTATCTCAGGGCCCGTTGTAATTCTAATTGCAAT
Source organism: Drosophila repletoides (assembly GCA_018150835.1). NCBI lineage: Eukaryota > Metazoa > Arthropoda > Insecta > Diptera > Drosophilidae > Drosophila > Drosophila repletoides. Next base: position 1,309,731 of record JAECWQ010000089.1, read on the forward strand.
TCCCAGGAATTCCAATAAACTTCAGCTACAGTGGCATAAAAATAGCTTATTATTCATATAAAGTATTTTTCGGTTTATTTCCATGGTGGTTTTGCATGTGTATTAAACTAAATTTAGCGTCACTTTGAATTACGGCAGCTCTGAGGCGAACAAGGACGACGTAGGACGACTGCGAAAGCTCTGCCAGGCTATTATAATACAAGTAGTCCTGCCATCCCTCCAGCCTGCCAGCCAGAGAGAGAGGAAACGAAGAGGAGAGCCGAGAAAACCGCCAGAACTTGTGTATATGGCAGTTATAATGCGTTCATGTTTGCAAATTTATGTAGTTGTGTTGCTGTAGGAAACGCCATAAAAAAACATGGTGAAAAAAATACAAAAAATTAAATAAAATATGAGAAATGTTAAAGCCAATTGCTGCTTGACGCGCAGATACCCTTTATGAAATTAGATACAGAAATAAAGACGTGCTGTTCGGGTTAGAAGTACACTAAGAAACAGCAGGTTCGAACCTGAACCACATAAAAAACTCAAATAAATTCCACTACTAGTGACCCGAGACTCGAAGCCGAACCATTTTGAACTGGTTCACAAACCGAACCCTCAGCTGTCCATCGGTTAGGAACCTCCCAGATCCCCTTGGAAACTTTCAGAGCAACAGAATTGATTTGGTTTCTTTAAGCTTTTACTGGCAAGATCTAATTTATTTCAGTCTTTAATCGAATGGGCTTCTCTTTTGCTTAGTGGGAGTCGACTACCTTTTCTTAGTTCACATTTTCAATGGGTATTACGTATAAAAAATTAAATAAAATATGGAAAATAAGCAGGAGTGGCACGGAGGCAGGTGGCAGGAGGTGGGAGGCAGGTGGCAGGATGTGAAGCGTTGCCTGTGACAAGCTCGGACGCGTTTAAAGTGCAATTAGCGCACGTAATTGTAATCGAGTTGGCCGCCAGCTGCTGACTGAGGCGCTGCGCTGCCTTGGGCGCTGCTGCTGCTGCTGCTGCTGTTGCTGCCACGGCTTGTTGCTGCCACACGCGGCTTCCGGCAGGTGGCCGTTCTGCGGCTTACGTCCAGGTCCTGCGGGCTTTTAAAAGGAGTTGTTTGTATTAAGAGTGTTTTCTTTTTTCCCTCTGCTTTGCCATTTTAAAGGCAACCGGGGAGCTGTAAATAAATTTGGCACTTAATCATATTTACGGATTTGTGGCGCATTTATTTATGTGTCCCACTGTGGCAAGTGCCGCATCTTGAGCCACCCTGGCACCAGCACCACAACCAGACTAAGATCCACTCTAATTTCGGGTTTCTTCTGGCCAACTAGCACCGGAAGTGCAGTCGCTGCGACAAAATACTCAAGTGTGGGCGTGGCACAGGGCCCACAAAATGCGCCAATTTGCGCTATTTTCAAGTGTAGCAACAACCACAACAACAACAACAGAGGAGGCAAACAACCAACGCTGCCTAATTATGCGTTCTACCTTTTGTTATACCCTGTAACTCTTACGGGATAGTTTAAAAGAAAGAGTATATTAGATCCACTTTCTAAATGAGATTCCTTTAAATAATTAAATTGCTTTCAATTTTAATTAGTCCTTTAAATGGACTTCTTATTGAAGTTCATTCACCTCTTCTGAAAGGATATCAGTTGAATTATAATATAACAATATTAAAAGATATTTTGAACAGACTGTGAAATCATTTTGAATATAATAAATAGCTAAAAAAGACAGAAGTTATTCAGAAAAACTATATTCTATGGCCGTTTACAGAGTATTTGCTAGTCGAGCACTCTACGACTGGGGTATACTCTTACTTGTTATTTATAGAGGCTGAATCGGACGATGGCTTTCTGTGGGGCGGGTTTTTTGGCTGTTTGGGCTCTTTTGATGCTGCCCACGAGGCTAATTAGGCCTAAAGCACGCCCATTCAAAACACCGTTGCAATGTTGGCCCTTAGCTCACATTGTTGTGGCTAAAACCCCGAATCCCCCTCACTCCCAGCACTCTCTGCTCCCATTAGAGAGTACATTTCCGCTTAGTTGCGCTTGCAGTTCGGTTCATTAATAATTTAAAAGTATTCAACATAAAATGTCAACTGTTGACTGGATATATTCCTATTCAACTCTTCTCTCTCTCCCTCTCTCTCTCTCTCTCTGATTCTCCCTTGTTTAGCTCCCTTTTTGATTTATTTGCTGTTTATTCTGGGGCTTCGAATTCGATTTGATAATTATAAATATAAACCAATTTGGGCTTGTATTCGTTGTGTTATTGTGTCATTTATACCCTCTATTTAAGTGTAGCAGAAGGGCATATAAATCACTGGGAAGCTGAGAAACATTCTGTGGAGTTTCAAAAATAATACTTGAAAACGGAAATCTTAAAGCCAGCTTAAATAGGAATGCTGTAAGCCAAGACGAGGTTGGTTTGACTGTATGGAATGCCATTTCATCTGAAAGGAACACCTTATTTTATTTCTTTGTAAGACCATTAATTACAGAGTATCACAAAGTCGAGCAAGCCGTTCTTGTAATACAATTTGTGGCTTGTGGCTCTTCACTGTGTGTAGTTTAATTTGAGTAAGTGTTTCACTTTCATGTCTGTAGATAGAAGTACATTGAAATTTGCTGTTTAATTTGCGGTTGGCTTTAGATACTGTTATGACAACTGTTATGATAGCAAACTAAATTATAAACGAGGCTTAGCAGAGGCAATTAGCAATCTCTTATGCCACACACGATATGACTATTAAATTAATTTAAGAGGATTATTGCAATGTTATTAGGCATAACAAATGCCTTCTTCTTCTGAGACAATTTCAACGAGGGAAAGCCTCTTAGATCAAATTTTGCATACAGTGGAAACTCTCCAGAAAACAATAGAAAAATATGAATGTTCCCAGTAAAAGTTTTATGATTGAGTTTCTCATAGAGAACACAGTCAATTGGGAATTTTAGAAACTAGATTTTTGTACTTCGATTGAAGAGAGGCGCTGGAAAATTCTATCCACAGCCGAAGAGAGCAATTCTTAGTAGTTTTTCCGCCCCCAACTGTATCACATTTTAATATCTGTGATTTTCTTTTTATTGTTGCTGCTGATTGTCGCAGTTGATTGTGATTATTGTTGAGTGCAGGTGGAAAACTGTCAGGGAAAAACACTTGAATGCATTTTCATTACACCTCATTACATTTCACTTCATTTTGCTGGCGTTTCAATGAATGAATGAATACTCTGAGCAGAGCTGAGTGAATGTATCCGAGTACTCACGTTTATATTCACATAAACATATATACGAATATGGCAAATGTTTTGCCATGTAAAATGTTTTTAATTGAAAACAATAAAGTTTCTGGCTTTGGGCCTTCTTCTGCCTTCTGGCTGCCTTTCGCTGCCTGCCTGCTGCCTGCCTGCTGCACAATGCCTTCAAATAGTCCATAGAAATGTGAAATGAAAACTTGTGCAAAGAAACAACGACATTTTAATACACTATAAGGATAACATTGAAGCTATAGTAGAGTACAAAATAATTCTTGACTTTGAAAGTTAAATTGAGAAGCAGATTTATTAGAAACATATTTCTCTTCCTCTCCTCTGCTCAAGCTGGCTGAATAAGCTTAAATACCCGATTAAATTAATTGTAGAGTATGCAGATAGACTTGGAAAGACTTGGGAAGCTAAAAGCTGAGCATTCACGGATTGTGTTGCTTTGTTTGAGGCGTGAAAGCGAGCTGAATGAAAATGGAAAAATGGAAATGGAAAATGGAAATGCAGCGATACCAGGCGATAGATGATAGATACGTGTACTTATTCATATATATATATATATATACATATTTATATATAGACAACAAGAGCGAGTGAAATGCGAAAGTGATAATTAAAAATCGCGCTATATATTGTTGCCGTTGGAAAATGGAAAATGTTTTTATTGTGTTGCGTTGTATTTTCTTGTCAGCAATCAGCAAGGGAAGTGGCAGCTGAATACGGATATATGAATATATATCTGAATACCAGTATGAGTCTGAGTGTGAGTATTCGTTTCATATTCATATTCGTATTCGTATGAATGTGCAGCATTGCGAATGAAGTGATCAATGCGCCTCTAACAATGATTGACAGCATTTCAATGGGTAACAGGGCGCAGACAGCATGAAAAGGCAGCTAAAAGCGAAGGGAAAGAGTCAGTAGTCCACATGCCGAGGAGGCTGAAGTGTGAGAGAGAGAGAGAGGGGGCACTGGGAAAGAGGGGTCTTATGTTGATGACAAACAATTATGCAGAATTGCAAACGTTTGCAATTTTGATGCAAAATTAATTTTGCATTTTTAATTTTGCATCAGGGTTGTACTGTGTGTTATGTGCCTTCATCAATTCATCACTTTGCACAGTGGTCAATATTCGGAATTTCTTTCATTTTTATTGGAAAATCAAAGCTGCAAGTCTTACAAGTATAAGGAAACACGGACAGATGAGCATTCACTAGTCTGACCGTCCTAAAGGAGATTTCTCCTTTGATTTGTAGTAATAAATATGAAATATATTTGCAAAATGAATATGTAAATTTTCTATTAATTAAAAGACCTCAAAGAATTTAAAATTTGATCAACTTTTCATTACTTTATGCCACTGTGCTGTGGTAGCTTAAAGACAAGCGTCAAGTCTTTAAAAACAAAACAGGCCCAACCCCCTCTCAGAGCTGAATGGGGAGAGAATAGATAGGCGAGAGGGGAGGAGAGAGGGGAGAGATTATATGCTGAGGCAGCAGAAATGTCGTGTCGTGTCGTCGTCAATCTACTCGTATCACAAAGGATTGATAAGTGCTTCGCCTTCGACTTCTACTAGCATCAGGCCACAAGCCGAAGCGAAGCTATAGCCGGATCGGAGGGCCTATAATCTATAACAGACTCAGACAGAGAGACAGCGAGATTGGCTGCTGTTTGGGCCACGTGTCCCACTGTGGTCCGGCTCAGCGCTTGGATCGTATTTTTCGAGTCATTCTTTGGACGGTGGGCCTGGTAGGCGGTTGAGATGTTGCCACAAATGGTGCAAGTAAGCAGGGATTTGCAGCAGGAGCTAATACTGCTGCGATTATCCTTGGATCAGCCGGCAATGCAATTTCCCGAGCTGTGGCTACGCGATAATTGTCAATGTGGCAAGTGTTACATGCAGCAAACTAGAAGTCGCCTGCCACACGGCTGGAGCATATTGGATACAAAGCTCCAGCTTCAACAGTTGAGTTGGTGCAAGGAACAGCAGGCATTGCTCATTGAGTGGTCAGATGAACATCACTCCAAATACCCTTTAAAGTGGCTCAAGGATCGGGATTTCTCGCTTGCATCTCGCACGCGATATTTAAGCGATTATTATCGCCCGGAGAAGCAACACTGGTCCGGCCAGCAGTATGATTTAATACGCCGTGAATTTCAGTATCAGGACCTACTGAGCTCCGATGAGGCACTGCTACAGTGGCTGCAACAACTGGCCGTCTATGGCCTCGCCTTGATCAAAAATGCACCACTCGAAGCGAATGTCTTGCGGCTACTGTGCAATCGAGTGGGTTTCATGCGTCGCACCACCTACGGCGATGAGTGGAGCGTCCGAGCCCAACCGGGAGCCAGTAATTATGCCTACTTGGCTGCCCCACTGCCCCTGCACACTGATATGCCCTATTTCGAGTATAAGCCTGGTGTAACTCTCCTGCATACCCTGCAACAATCCGACTCGCCGGGTGGCTGGAATCTCCTAAGCGATGCTTTTCACGTGGCAGATCTGTTGCGGCAACGGCATCCCGCTGCCTTTCAGCTGCTCAGCTCAGTTCCTGTCGACTGGGCGGACATAGGCAGCGATAAGGATCTATCCTTTCACAACATTTGGCGTGCTCCGGTCATCAAGTGAGTACAGAATTAACAGGGTATGAGAAGTCATTCATTCTGAATCCAAATCGAACCCGAAGCACGAATCTTCAACATATAATTAATCAAAAGTTTCTAAGATTGTGTTGGAGTTAAAGTTTTAACAAGGATTGAGAATATTTGAATAAATTGAATCCCCTCTGCCTCTCTCCGATTAGCTTGGACTCGAACGGTGGCTATACGAGAATAAATCACAGCATTCCTCAGCGCGACAGCCACTTCAGCGTGCCACCGCAGCAGGTGCGTCTGTGGTATGAGGCAATGTCTCTATTTATTCGGCTGGGCAACGAGGAGGCATGCACCTTCAAGACGACACCTGGCGACATCCTCACCTTTGATAACCTGCGCATGGTACACGGCCGTACAGGATATGATGATACGGATCAGAATGTCAGGCATATTGTGGGCGCCTTTGTCGACTGGGATATCGCCTTCTCCAGGTGGCGTGTCCTCAAGAATTCTCTCGGTTATTACAAATAGCTGACACCTCTCCGCTCACCGCTCCCCCTTCACTGCGAGTCTCTCCGTCTCTGGTCAGACCCCAATTAGCTATAATAATACTCTTACTCAAACCTTATCAGCGGACAACACGTGAATTAAACATAATTAATTAGTTTCTTTGTAATCAGTCTGAAAAAATAAAATAAATAATATTTTTTATAAATGTGTTCATTAATTTAAGCAAGAAATTGAATGAAGATGAATTATATTTAAATTTTAAAATAGAGTTTAATGTAAGAATTTATGAATAAGTTTCGAGTAGATGGAGTGGGAGATGGAGAGGAGAGGAGAGGATGGCCAGAGAATTTCGGCCCTTCAATTTCTTATCTCTTCTGCTCGCGTGTGTGTTGATAAGCGAAAGAGTATTAATCGGTTTTTTTCAAGTTCAAGGGCCCAAAACATTGACTAACATTTATAATTCATTTTTCATTTCTGTATCACAGGGCATCTGCCAGTCAATCAGTTTGAAGTTGTTAGAATTCTTACACGTTTTCATCAGTTTTATCTTCCTTCTGTGAGGCAGCTCCTCTGCGAGTCAATCTAGGATAGTAAAAAAGAAAATATAGTCCGTTTCTCTAACTTATCCCTTTTCTGTGAGTACAGGGCATCTGGTAGTCTATCAGTTCTGCCTTCTCACGCATGTTGTGAGCGATAATTCGCTTGGGAAGAACACATGACATCAAGTGAAAGTCCGCGACACGTCATTGTTTACGCTTTGGAAACCGAAATTGAAATTGAAACTGTAAATGGGATGAGTCGAGATGAGATGAGTTGTTCTTATCAGTTAACAGTTATCTGCGGAGGGGGTGGGGGAATGAATCAACATGAAATAAAATACTTTGTAGCTCAATTTGTGATTAGGAGACAGAAAGACAGCAAAAAAAAGCAAACACAGACAGAGTAAAAAGAAGAAAACAAAGCTGAAAACTGACTGAGCTGAGCTGAACTGAGCTTTTAGTGTCTGTGGGTAAATCACAAATAAGGAACGTAAATGTCGGGGAGTATTCGGCACAGAGAAACCCTTTAAAAGGAGCAACAAGCTACGGAAAAAAAAAAACACCCTTTCAAACCTCTCGAAAACCCCTTTGTAAACCAGCTTCCCCCTTCAAGTGCAGAAATGTTGCAAGATTTTTACGGCATTGCCACATTTTGACGGCACCTTGTGGCAGAAAGCGCCGGAAGCTGCTACTGTTCCTGTTGCTCTTCTAAATGTTTTTTCGGGTGCGGTTTCCCACTGCTAAATCCTTGGCAAATCCTTTTTATTTATGTCATTGATGCCAGAACAAAAAACAAGCAGCAACGAAGACGAAGACTTACATACCCTTTCCTTTCTCCGAGAACTGCGGAATGCTCAATTTATAGTTCCTATAATATACATATTTTTTGAGCAATCGTTCCTATGACAGCCATATGATATAGAAGTCGGATTTTGATCTTTTTTACTCAGCCTAACAACACATATAAAGCCTTCCATATCCTAAGTTTTATTCAGATATCTTCCATTGATCGTTCCTATGACAGCTATATGTTTTATAGTAGTTGGATCATAATCCTTCTCAAACAGTGAGAAGAATTCAGAGTTATGATACGACTATGCAAGTTGAAATACCCTTTGGGAAGGGTATAAAACACACACACAACAAATACAGTAAATACTCGAAATGCACACACGACAATGGCAACTGATTTTGGGGCAAGTAGAACTGAGCTGAGAGCTGAGAGCTGAGAACTGGGAACAACACATGAATTTCTGCATGCCAGCCAAGTAAATCCCTCTAATAATCCACATAATAAGCAGCTGGAGAGTCAGAAACAGCAACAACAGCTGAGAAAAAAGGGTTGCAGAGTTGCCACCCGTCTCTTGTTTATAAGTTCATAAAACTCAACGAGCCAAAGCGAGAGAGCCAAAGAGGGGGGAGAGGAGATTTTGATGTCACATAAAAAAAATGTAATGCTAAAAAAAACAAGTAAAACTGTGTGGGTCTCAAGGGTCGACTAAGCGCTACCCTAGCTTCGCATTAATTCTTATAAATTTGATAAGGTTCCAGGAGCAGCAGGGGTTTCTTTCATTCCGAATAGTTCCCAATAACTCCAAGAGGTTCGAGCTCAAACCAGTCTGCATGTTGGGCTGAAATAAATAAAAGCCCAATCAACCCCAATTTAAATTTAGAGGCCACCTTGTCAGCCATTTTCCAGGGTATTCGAAAGAGTCACAAATCCAATTTCAGGCCAGGGATTGGTCCGTCCAGAACTCTTTTACTACCGACTATACGAGCACTCCTAGTCGTAATGTGTAATTGAAAACCTGCGCTGTATTGCACCCCTGGGCTTAGCTTTGAATCTGACCAACTAATTGGCACAGTTTTTCTCTCTGTGTAGGTGTTTCTTATGTGTGTGTGTTGGTGTGTGTGTGACGAGAAGGTTTGGCTAAATCTTGAGTGTGACACTGACACCGCTGGCCATCATTATATATAAACAAGGCCAAGAGCCAAAACGAACCGAGCTCTTGCCAAGAAATGATGCGTCCAATTTATGCACTCAGAAAAAAACCTCATTCTAAGCTCTAGCAAATCTTTCATTTCTACTAAGATAAAATCTGAGATTTAAAACCTTCTTAAATCTGAATCTGATTAGAAACTAATTTGAAGCATAATTTTTGAGTGTGAAATTTGCCTTTTTTGTTTGAGTGTACCCTGAGAGAGACAGGCAGATAAAGAGAGAGACAGAGTGAGCGACACTTTTGGCAAACTAAAACGCTTATTTGCAATTTCCACAATTTCCGCTGCTCAAAGCCTCATTAGAGAGAGGGCAGAAGGGAGAGTGGGTTGCTGCTGACTGTGCCCCAGATTTGTGGCAAGCTTTTTGGCCAAGAAAACAAGCCAAGTTTTCGGGGCCGGTCGCCTGTCTGTCTGTCTGCCTGTCAGAATGATAAACATGCGGCAATTGACGCAATCATTGTCCGTCAATGAATTGAATTAAATCAACTCAAGTGCGACAACAACCCCTAGCCCCGTGCCCCCTTGCCCCACACTCAATACTATAAATATGCTTGCAACATTTCTTTCTGCGTGGCAAATGAATGGCTGGCGTCATGCATGCATACCCATTCAAATCAAACTAGTTGAAAGTACGAGTATTATGTACTTGCAACATATCATACAAAATGATTGTCAACCCTTTCTCGCATCTTTTTCCTCTAGTTTGGGGCGCCTCACAGAGGCTGGTGGGTGGGCGCGGCTGGGCGTATCAGTTTACCCTGTAATTCCGTTTGATTTCGGTTTGGCTGTGCCACATTAGCGCGTGGCTCAATGCCGCATTTTGCTTATTAGAATTCGTTTGTGCCGCTGGAGTGTAATAAATTCTCAAGCTGCCGCTGCCGCTGGCTGAGGGCCTCGGCCGCAGCTGCCTGCCACCACACGTATCCACGTGCCACATATGTGCACTGAGAGAAAAGAAGAATAGTAGAAATTCTGATTTGAAAGAGAATGAGCGAGACTTATATATTCTTCGAAAGGTTTTTGACGCTTTTTCTTTCAGTGTAATTTGGGAGCAATTTCAAAGTTTATCACCAAAGCGTCTGCAACTTATGTGAGTGTCTCTCTGTCTTTTATTTTTCTCTGCTTTTGCCCCTTTTCTCCCATATTCCTATATATACCCCCTTACACCTTTCCCTTCGTCCCGCTGTGTCTGCACGTCTGCTGTGGTTATGTGAAATCACATCGTAAAAATGTCCAAGTCCAAATGCTGTGCAGCAAAGCTCATAAGTCCTGATCCTTTAGCTCCTTTTTTACTCCTTTTTAGCTGTTTTTCCTGTTTTTCCTTGGCTGTTTGCTGGCTTCTATTTGGTCGTTTCACCTGTCGCTTGGAATTGGCATTAGCGGGCAACCCTTTGGCATGACCTTTCAATTTATAGATGGCGCGCATATAAATATTTATTTCACCTCAGCAGCTGCCTCCTCGCGCCTCGCACCACCAGACGCATCGCACCACTCGCAGCAGCCGTCATGCCTTTGCATCATTATTATTTTTTTTTATATGCTCTATGCCCCTTTGCAAACGTGGCTAAGAAGAGTATACAACCAGTGGCATCCTTGGATACTTTAAATAAATATATTCATCAGTTGGATAGGGAATATCTCAGAGATTACAAGAGCTATAGATAGGCAGACTCTACAGACTCTGTCCATATAACTGATATTCATTATATCTAAGAAATAGATGAGTGATTCCAGAATAACTCGGAGATTATGAGAGACAGAGCAAACTTGGTATTATTTCCTAGCAAGCTGCTTTTACAGGGTATTTGTTAGTGGAGCCGTCTTCCTTGTTTTTCTTTGGTATTTTTATTATGGCCTTAAAAGCATCGCCTTGGCGATCAATAAACATTCATGTCTGCTGCGTCTCGACTTGCAGTTTGTTCCACGCTTTTCAATAAGCGAAAGTGCTGCTTGCCCCAAGTTCACAGACTTCTCAGAGGCACTGTACATGTTTATGGCATCAAATAATTAAAGCCAACTGTATATATATATACATATGAGTATATATATTACATGTAACTGCCTCAAACACATATAAAAGTATAAAATAAACAAACCGAAAAGCAGTTGGAAAATTGTGCCACATCAGCGAGTCGTAAATGATATTTGGGCTTGGGCCTCTTATCATTAGGTGTATTTATTTTCATTTTGCATTAGCTGCATTTTATGAGCCAACAGCAGAGACGAGAAAGGAGAGAAGAGGAGAGGCAAGCAGAGACTCCTTTCTGTTCTCACATATCACACAATTTTAATTAGGCTAAATCGTTGGCTCTGGTTGCAGCTGCCATTTAAATGCTTGCAATTGCGAAAGTGAAATTTGCAACAGAATGTGGCAGCAGCTGACAGGTGCACATTGCTATACACTATAAAAAAATGTATATTTATTTATGTAATACATTCATATATATATCCCAGTTCTAACTTTTACCTGTGGATAACTGAATTAAGGACCTTATAAGACCCATGCACTGCTAAGAGAAATCCGGAATAGACCTGTGATGACAGACCTCTAAAAAACAGACTTTTATAAGTATGCATACTAAATAAATATATTTATTCATTTGCGTGGTATTCCATAGTCGTTCACGTTGTCTGGAGTGTTCGTTGTTAATTTAGTGTAGCATACTTTTGTGTGCTTCAGCCCGAATGGAGATATCGTGCACATTTCAATGGAATTGTAACGACTGCCAGTCGAAATGCCAAATTACTAAATATGCAATAGAGACAGGGAGATAAAGACACAGAGAGGCAGGTGGAGAAAGGGAGAAAATGAGGGAGAGCGAGAGCGAGGGAGAGGAGGGACAGAGAGGAGAAATGCTCTGCAGGTAAACAGCAATAACAGAGAGCTGTAATTAGTACACAAATTGAGTAGCATTTTGTTGCATTAATTAGATTTCCGGCATTATAATTTGGACAATATACTCTGCGAATATATTCTCTGTCTTCTACCTCTATCCGTTAGCTTAGAGCAGTTGAGGAATGTTGTTGTTCCTGCTGTGGCATGCAACGCTAAATTGGTTAACAATTATACAAATCTCATGATGAAGCTAAGACCGGAACAGGAACAGGAAGAGGAAGGAGGGAAGGAGGGAGAAAGGATGAGGAACGGACTGAGGAAAACGTTGAGAAACAGGGCAGGAGAAATACAGTGGTCGCTCGGCTAATTACAGCTTCCGCAAATTATAAACTTCCACAGATTGCAGGCAGCACCATGAAAATGAAAGCAAAACATCCAATTTCCTACTGAGTTTTTGGTTTCTGCCTGAAAAAATTATAGAATACTTTGGAGATTTTCGGTTCATCAAAACTCAATTCGAACCGGAGCTCTTAATAAATGTATTCAAAATAATTAAACGTAGAAACTAAATTAATTACTTGTGTGAAAGTGAACCAAGAATCGAACGTGAACCTTGACTTCAGGGTCTCCTTGAACCCGAACCGGACTGAACTGAACCTCTTCAAAAACTATAAAGGTTCGCCCCTTTGAAAACAAGTTCTCCAACCTCAAATCGTTGTAATTTACGAGCGAGCACTGTTATACAGTGCCTGCGGTGGTTAATGCTCCACTTGCTGTGGCTAGCTTCTGGTCCATTTGCTTAAACCGAAAACCGAAAGAGGAAAATTGATTAGATGTTGTTTCTGGTTGCAAGTAGCAAGTAGCAAGTAGCAACTGCTGCATGGAGACTTGCCACCAGCCAATTTGCAGCTTTTGTTCTCTAAATAGAAAATCCTTAACAGGTGTTGATGTTTGCTAAGTAGCTGCTTCTGTTTCTGTTGCAGGATCCACAGGAGTTCCTGTTGCTGCTGCTTCTGCTTCTGCTTCTGTTGCAAGTCCTGTGGCTCTGTTGCACGCTTGGCTGGACATTGCTTTGATTACTTTGCTATCTTTCAGCAAATTGTAATTGTACGCAAATAGTTGTGGCTTGCAACTGAATGTTGCAAAAGACATTTAATATTTTGCAGCTGCAACCACAATATTGACTCTTCACCTGTTTCTTCTGTGAGTACTACTAAAAATCTGTCTATTATTTACCAGACATCCTTCCAGTGGAAGGATGCTCCAGACAATTGGCTCTGCCTGCAATTTATTTGCCTTCTTGCTGCATATGCGGGCTGCCGTCGCTCAAACTGGCCAAAAGAAATAGTCGAAAATGCAATTTGTTGTAGCCAAAAATTCTGTTACACTCAGAGAAAAGGATTGTTGAGAATTTAATGCTTAAATTAAACACGAGAATTATTCAGAGCTTATTCTTGCTGGCACTTTAACCAATTTGTTTGAGTGTATCGATTGCTGGGCTAATGAAGAGCTTTAATCTGAACCCCAATTGATTAACCATAAACAAATTGTGTTGCAATTCCAATTAGAAGTTGCCAGTGGAAGCCAATGAGGACAAGGAGGAGAATCAGGTAAAGACGGAGACGGAGACGGCGACGGGGAAGGAGAAGGCGAAGGTGGGAAGGGCGCTTGCAACTTGAGACTTGCCACAAGCTGTTGCCTGGCAGCATTTGAACTGCAATTTGGTTAATTGCTTTACGGTCTCACACACAGGTGCGTATGTGTGTGTGTGTGCGAGTGTGCGAGTGTGTGTAAGTATGAGTGTGTGTGATATCATAATTTCATATGAATTTGCGACTATTTGCAAGTTGGCTTCAATTATTTTGAGACTCTTAGCAGCTTAATAGTCAATAAGTAAGGCTGCGTGTGTGCGGGTGTGTGCGGGTGTAGTGTGTGGTATGTGTGTATTGCCTGCCTGTCAACCCTTTTTTTGACACTTTTGTCGCCTGAATGTTGCCTCATTAGTTGGCAACATATTGTGGCATTGACGCGCGGCGCGTTAGAATAAAATTCAAGTTTTTTTTTATGGCTCCGCTCGTAAACAGAATTGAATTGCCGACCCTGCCGATTCCCCATACTGCTTCTAGAACAAAATATAAGGGTTTTCTTTGCCTAGCCTACTACTACTATTGTGTGTACTCTATTTTTATACTCTATACCCATTAAGAGTGGCTAAGGGGTAGTTCAGCCAACTCAATACGAATGGGAACCAGGAATATTCCTAACCCGAACGAACCAATCCTTTTTCCTTTAAGCCCGAACCGTTTAGTCCGTTATGTAGGGAGTATCTGCTAGTCTATCAGGGTACATTTTCTCAATTTTTTATATGTGTATACATGTCCTTTTTAATAGTTAACGAGCTCCCGAAAAAAAAACTTGGCGCCCTTTTGTGTGTGTGTGTGTGTTGTGTTGTGCTTGTGTTGCGTATCTTGGCCATATTCCAGGCGTGGGGAGGGGGCTGGAAACCCTTGTGAAAAACCCTTGAAGAAAGGAAAAGAAAAAAAAACTGGTCAAGGGCTACTGCCGCCTATCTCATTGTTAACCATTGTTGCAAATTTTCTTTTATGAGCGCCGCAAAGAGGTTATAAAAATGGCAGAACCGGAAATTACAAATGTCCATATAATGTCAATACAAGTGCAGATTAGTGGCTGTCAAGGGGGCGGGCTGGGTGCTGGGAGGGGGCGTGTCATCAAGCTGAATTTAAGAACAGAAATTGACTGAAATGTTAGCCCCCTTCCCTCCCCCCCCATTCCTCTCTCTTTATTGGCTTTAAACAAACAACTGCCAAATGCCGGAAGTCATTTGCATGCACAGCTCTCTCCTTATATATACACAGATATATATATTTACATGCATAAATATGTATAAATATATGTGTATATATATGTGCGTATGTCCTGTGCATGTTTAGATGGATTTGTCGATTTGTGGCCATAGTGCAAATGCATTAAATGCCAGCGTAAACACTGCAACTTCGTCCTGAATCCTGCCACAAGCCACCACTCTTCTCTCGCCTCTTCTCTTCTCTTGTCTCGTCTCCTCTCCTCTTCGGTCAGCTAGGGGCTGCCCCTCTGGTGCCACGCCCACACTGTGTGTATAGCTGCTGCTGCTGCTGGTGTTTTAGCATTTGTGTTAATTTCATGCCACGTCCACGTTGTTGCAACATACACTCGAAAAAAAGGGGAAACCCTCGAGTCATGGCAAATATTCGCAACATTTGTAAAATGTTATTGATATTTAATAAATAATTAATAAGTCGTCAGTCCGACGTAAACCCCTGAAGAGGTTTGGGTCCTTGAATAACATTCTTCTGTTTAGAAAATTTCGTATATAATTTTTTGCAGTGTATTCACACAACATCAACACTCGGACTTATTGTGGTCTGTGCGTCTCTGAATTATGTTTTTGATTTTAGTTGACAATGAGCGGGGCACAAATTTATTGTCTACAACTGCAAAATCGAAGCGTTGACAACAGCAGCAACAGCAACAAACTGCAGCAACAACAACAGCAGCAACAGCAGCAGTTGCAGTTGCAGTTGCAGCTGCATTTGCAGCGTGGGCGTTTTGAAAAGTGCTAACTGCGACAAGGCGTGGCACTGACAGCTACACACACACACACACACACACACATGCACACAGGGCGAGAGACGCCTAAACGTATGCAACATGCAGCAAGTGCAGCGTCGCCCCAACCGAGTTGCAAGTGGAACTGCAACAGGAGCACTTGTGATGCGAGTATTAAAGTCCATATGGGTTCTGGTGGTTCCAACTGCCTACTGCCTGCTGCCTGCTGCCTGCTGCCTGGTTGGTGGTGCGATTGCTTGTGGTTCCTGGTGTGGTTGCTGCTGTTTAACAGCCAGTTTTCTCTATTGCTTTTTGCCAGCCATTTTAATTGAAAATTGCTGCTATTTACGAGCAAACGCGCCGAAATAAAACAAATTTAAAGTCTTTGCTCTGCTTAAAGCCAAAAGAGGTAAACAAATTAAATATAAATCCACAATAAAACTAATTTTTAATTAATATCCTGTTCAGTTTAGAATGAATTTCACAGAAGAATATGAAGCCTTCTATTGGGTTTTCAAAAAATTAGACTGGAGAGCCAAATGTATTTTAGATTGCAGTTTCTAGTAGTGGGCCTCATATTTTTCATATGAAAACAGGAAAATTTTTGTTTCTATAAAATTTAGAATGAATTCTCTCCGCGTAGAATGAATCCTGTTTATTTCTTGGATAGTTTCATTGTTTGACGATTCTCTATGAGTCTTTTCCACTGTAAATGGGGAATTAAATATTCCTCGCTGGGTTTATTATTACTTTTTGGTAAACCTTTAATTTCGTGGTCGTATTTCAATTTACACTTAAAGAAAATGGCTTTCAGTGAGTAAATTAGTAACCGGGTCATTACGCGACTTTATTTGTGTGCTGCATAAAATTGAAGATGACGTCATAAACTCTGTTTGGCTATTTCCACTGCCACTGATCCTTGCCACCAGAGGAATGGGAAGGGGAAGCTGCAACATGTTTTGGCATGCAGTCAATATGAGCTCCCAAACACGCGCCAGCCAGCCAGCCAAAGGGGCAAGCCGTAAAGGTGTTTTTATAGCTGCTAGGACAACGGACAAGCGGCCGCGGGGGCAGCGGTGTGGTGTAGGATAGTGTAGAGTGCAGACAGTACACTCAAAAAAAAAGTTAGATTATTAGTTTTTATTAATTTTTCCTTACACACGATCTGGAACTAGAATTTGCTGCACAGAGTAGGTATTATCTTTTAAGAAATATATATAGAAATCCCTATGCTTTCTCTCAGTGTAGAAGCGCGGGTGCAGCAGCTAGTGGCAGCTGGGCAGCATGTTGGTTGCGCCTGTTTGCAGTGTTGTCGATATTTGCACTCTGCGATGTCCTGTCCGATTCAGTTCTGTCCTGTTCTGTCCTGTCCTGTCCTGTCCTGTGACAGTTCTGTGACTGTGATTGTGAGTGCTGCCAGGAGTTGTTTGCTAAGCGCCCAAGGATTGGCTGCCAGGTAACGGCCAGAAAGAGAGGCAAACAGACACTGATAGAGAACTCAAGTGAAGGATAGAGAGGGAAATATAGAGCAGTGATAGCTGCTAAGTTGGCTTGCAGGTGTGATTTTATGCAATTTGCTTTCATATTAAATGAGTAGCTGCTGCTGGAGGCGCACGGGGCATGGCGCAGGGCGTAGGGTGGGCGTGGGCGTGGCACATAAAGAACTTTCATTCATGGAGCTCTCTCTGCTCGGGAATCGGGTGAATCGGGCCCCTATGGCAAAAAGTAACTGTGCAAACGTTGCAGCTGCAAATCCGCAATCAGACAAAGCAAATAATTTTGCAAAAATAAATATGAGGGATTATTGTCGAATGGGCCAACGGTGGGGTAGGCAGGGGGGCGGGTTGGGCAGGGCTTTCGCCCTGAAAAGTATGCTATAATAAAATGCAGCTAAGTCGAGAGGAGAGACGAGTCTCTCTCAGCCAGCCGCCAGCCTGCCAGGCTGCCAGCCTGCATTGCGATATTAAATTTCAAGTGCATGTGTTAAGCCGTCGCCAGTCTCTGCCACTATTTGTGGCACTGCCACGCCCCCGATTCGGCTTCTACTTCTCCTTCTTCTTCTCATTTCAGCCGCCTGCCATTGAAATTGTTGTCCTTGTGTCTTGTGCAGCAAAATGCTGCATCAGCAGCATAGTCGATGCACCGAAAAAAATATACTTGAAACTAATTTAAAATTATTTTCTTGATCTCAGATCAAAGGACACAAAAAAGAGTTTCTTTGCACCCAAAAGTAGGCAATGTACTTTGATGTGGAATTCATGTTTAACTGATTAATCTACTGAAAGATTCTTTTTCTCCGTGTAGCATCCCTTAATAAGTATGTGCCTCAATATTGCGAGATTCATTTGAATGCACTTGCCACTTGAGAGATTAGCCTGAAACGGCAACCGCAACCGAAACCGAAAAAACCTTGCCCCGACCATCCAACCAACAGAAATTTACCTTTGTCATTGCTTTTATTTATTTTTTATATTTTTTATTGTCTATTTCTTGGCTTAGAAGCAAAGACCCTGCCCCTGCCTTTGCCCCTGCACCTCCACCTGTCCCTGGCCCTTCCTCTTCCGGGGGCAGTCATTATTTTGATTATGTAACTTTTTGTGCTGCCTTTTTTTTTTTGACAGTTTGTTTGCATTTTTTTCTTCACCTGACCGCCGCTCTCTTCCCTCCTCCTGCTTCGCCCCCTGCCAAATGACATTTTTTATTCTTATTATTTTTATTATTTCTCTTTTTTGCATGCTGCTCTTCATTGTTGTTGTTTGTCTGTGAGAATTTACTTTTAAAATATTAAAAAATAATGAAAAAGAATAGAGAATAGGACGAAATGCCAACGCTCTAATGTCGTATAAATTCATTGCGAAAATCCCGGCAAAATCTGTGGAAAAAATCATAGAGACGGCGGCAGAGGCGGAATTAGTAAAAATTTTTAGCCAAATTAAATGAGAGCCATTAGGCGGCGAGGCTTCATTCTTTTTGCGCTTGGTTGCCCCAAAATGGGGCAGCAATTTCAAGATGACTTTGGAAGGTGCTGAAACTTCACATTGCCCCTTTTCCCTGACCCTTTTCCCTTCCGCCTGTCTCATGAAACAGTATTGGGCTAAGAGTTAGCATTTAAATATTTGAATTTCTGTTTTTAGATGTCTAAAAGTATTTCAATTAATTCCTAATTTGTATTATTATTAATTTTAATTTAGATATCTTGAGAAACAAGAGAGATTTCCAGACAACAACTTTTAGCCCGATTGTTCCTTCCTTTGGCAGCCATATGATTTAGTTTTGGCCTTAAAAAGGGAAAATAGAATTCAAGCTTAGTTTTCAGTTGTTAAATAAAAGCCAAAACTTAAACTACAGCTATATAATTTGGCGTTAAAAATAACGTTAACTAAATTAAAGCCATATATTTTGGCCTTAAGGCAAAGCTTGTTCTACACGTATTTCGCAGCTATCGATGAAAGTACAATTTAATTAACAGCCGCTCAAAATAATATGATTGTGTTGTGCACACACACTGACACGCACACTGACACACACACACACACACATAGACTGACTGACACACACATAGAGAAAGAATGACAAATGCACGTCATTTGGCTTATTAGAGGTTTATTTCGCTCTTGGCACTCAACTACAATACAATTACGCTCTCTCACACACACACACCACACACACACACACAGACTGACAGACAGACAGACACGCCTTTTGGCAATGAAATCCGGGGAAAATCAAAGACTCCCTTTCACCTCCTCCTCTCTAACCACATAGCAACCTTTTTTATACTGTATTCCCCTCTGCACTTGACTATAAAGAGTATATTTACTGTGAGTGCAAATCCTTCTTTAGACTCCTTTTTCCCAGGAACAACACTAGATTTCCATGTATCATAAAAGATTTGGATAATTTTTGATATTCTGAGTGAGATCTTTTCCAATTTATGTTGATAATTTCATAAAAATTGTCTAGGAAATCATTTCCTTAGAGGAGAAATAGTTAAAGGAAGCAAGCTGCAAGTACGCAGAGAGTTGAAGCTACATATAGAGTATCTGCACGTCGGGCATTCTCTCGGTTCGCAATCATTTTACTTGTTGGAGCAAAGTTTGGCAGTGCGCGGCGCCAATTTGCAATTTCATTACAATGCTTAATCATCATTACTTGCTAGAGCTGGCCATATAGCAGCAGCCATAAAGTGCACAAGCACACAATTTGTATACCCTATAAACACATATATACAGGGTACATTCACAATATTGCGTTCGCACTTCCGCAATGTGAGTAAAAATACAAAAAATTGCAACCGAAAAATGCCATTCGCCGTGCAATTTCTCTTGACTGAGACTTTGCAGGGGCGTTGGCACCAATAACAAAAAGGGGGTTGTACTGACAAAATTCGTAAAAAATATAAAAAAATAATTGAATTTGAGAATGACTGGAGAGTAATCAATTTGAGAAACAAGGCATCCCCTTTAAAAATTGTCAGCGTGTGCCACTGTTCTGTAGCTGTCACCATTCACATGGATGGCTGGCTGGCTGGCTGACTGTCTGTCTTTACGTCCAATTGCAGTAGGTTCTCGCATTTGTTGCTAGCGGTATTTGATTATATATGTAGCCATATCATGCAGCATGCCACACCCCCCTTCAAACCTTGCCACCTTGCCGCCTTGCCAGCTTGCCACACACATCGAAAGGGAGAGCCGTGTCACGGGCTGCCTCTGTGAAGCCGCGTCAAATGCAGTTTATGCCCCGGCCATAAATCAAAATTTTTGGTTTCTGCTGTCAGCCACTGGCAATGGCTATGAGCTCTCTAGTCGTGGAGTCCTGGAGAGGAGATCGAGAGGATAGCTCGTGTCCTGGATGATGTTGCAGCTGCAACTTCTGCAACAGTTCCTGCAACAACAAAAAGTCGCAAAACTGCTCGACGAGAAGCTACTCTTTAAATAGGGCGCAGCTTCTGTATTTATTCGACGGTTTTTCTGAAATTTTTAGAAAACAATGAAAATATTTCAAAGAATAAATAAGCCAAAAATCAAATATCAAATTTAATAAATATAATAAAAAATATCATTCTATTATATACCCCCTTTTAGGCATATTCCAGCGGTTTGCAGGGTATCCCAAAATGCAACTGCGACTCCTGCGGCTGCCTTTTTGCGTAACTCGTTTATTTTTGTGGTCATAATTTGGCAATGCCGCTGGATCCCAGCTGTACTCTGGCATTTTTTTGGCCAGCGTCAAGTCGCGTTGAGTCGAGTCCTTCGTTGTCCATTGTCCGTTGTCCTGCTTCCTGCTAAAATATTGGTTTAGATTGTGTCAAACAAATTGAATTTGCGATTTTTTGATGACTCCAAATCGCAGCCAGCGGCAGCAGCCGTCTTTACTCCTTCAAAACTTGCTCAAAACTTGGCTCCAAAAAACAAACACTTCCATTTGCATTTCTATTCAAGGAAGTGTTTTTTTTTTCTCCTTCGTAGTCCTCTTTCTCTCTTTATGTAAGTAGTAGTAAGTAGAAGGAGTAATCACTTGCAATGGCAGCCAATCTGTTTTGCCAATTTCGAATTCGAATCAACAAATTGAAAGCTTGTTCAACTCTGCTTACAAATCGCATCTAAATTGTTACACAATTGGAGTATATTCAACACTGGAAAGGGGGCGTGGCTGGACTTTTGCTTTTGGAATAAATTTTACCTCGTTTTCCACAAAAAACCTGAGCTATTTTCCTGCATTCTAATTCTAGGCGCTCCCAAAGGTAGGCTTCAGTTTTGTGGACGAAATTCAGGCGAAAGTGGACGTCGGAATGCAAAAAGAATTTTTTATTAAGATTAAACTAACTTTTAATTAGAGTGTGAAACTTTTTATATTTTTTATAGAATTTTAAGTCCTTTGTTTAATTAATGGACTTGCTAATACGTCCAAGTACTGCTCTGAAGTCTACAGGACTTAGCTGCGGCTTAAAGCAAGTTTTTATAAGTCTTTTTGCCTAGGAAAACACTTAGCAGACTCTGCGCTTTCCATTGAAGCATCATTCGACATGCGATGCTCGCCTCATTTGTTCGAGCCTTTCAACGTCATCATCAACAGAGTTGTGTGTGCATTTTCCGGATTTTCACGATTTTCACGATTTTCACGTGTTGCAAGTTAATAGAGAGGCAAGTTATGGCCTGCAAGTGAATTTCGGACTGCGTCCAGTTTTATGTATATAAACATAAAAATTCTCGTACAATGCACTCGCCCAAGAACATTTTCCACATGAATGGAAAATGCTTTGACACAGGGAGAGAGAGAGAGGGAGACTTGGGGAAAATGTGAAAGAGAATTACTCGTACATAGAATTCTTTTTTGTTATTGTGCGATTGGCGATTGCGGCTTTTTTATCGGGGCCATCGATCTTTGGCCTTGCGTTTGACAGATCAAAATTAGAAATCGTAGCAAACTACAATAAGTAAAACCGTTTACTTCTCTCTGCTCTGTAATTCTCTGATATCCTGCCATGGGGTATTCGTATTTTGGCAAATCATTTGTACCAGTTAGAACTCAATTTATACATCAAGCAACTAGTTTTGGACGTTTAATTCCTGCCAGATCGGAACGAAATATAATCCTTTTTCTAAATTCAATCATATTTCATTACGCTCCTCTGAACTGATGCATTTCGAGGTTCCAGATTCGTTCGAATCAGACCAAGAACACAAAGCTTTCCATCAAGTTCGAAGTGTCTCAACGAACCTGTTCGAAAACTGTTACTGACTTCTAAGGGTATCTGAGTCTTCGACTTGCTCAAAACGGCAGACATATTTTTTTCTGGTTTTCAAAGCTAATTGAATGGCTGGCAAATAATTTGCTGCATGCTTTTAGGCGCAGCTGAAAGTATTAAGCAAAAAATTGAATCAAGGGAATTTCTGACGGGGCAGAGTATTGTGAGCAAGTGAGGGAGTGACAGAGGGGGAGGAAGGGAGGGGCGTCCGCTTATCGACATTGTTTGCTGTGGAAGCCTTTAAGTGATTTTCGATTTTAGAGATTTGCCTTTCATATGCAAAGCAGCAGCAGCAGCTAACGGGAGAATCGGGAAAAACGGAGAAAAGTGGGAAAAGCTGATGACGCAGCAAACACTTCAGTTGACTCTGACTCCACTTGGGGCATGCCCCGAAAAAAATTGCCCGTTTAGCGGTTTATTTTAATGCTAACAACAACAGGAACAGCAACAATAACACGTTCCTTGCACTCAGAGAAAAAAGGGCAGACAATTTCAAAGTACGAGATTTATTTGCACCAAAAAAGTAGAATTTTTGAAATGGAATAAGACTTTGAATGAAAGATAACAGTACACGAACCGGTTCAGTTTAAATGTAGACGAAATTCGGTTCAGATGCAACAGAGAAGAGGCAGCTTTCTCTTCGGTCTCAAGAAATTTTGGATCACTTTTTTAATCCATAAATCATAGGAATATCTGGAAAATGTCTTGAAATTCATCATCTAAATTGCACCCATTTATTTGTCTCAGTGTATTTTATGCATTTTGTTGCGAGGTAAAAATTTTCATAGCTTTTTGTGTATGTTTGTGAAAATTGCGGCACTTTTGTGAAAACTGTTTACAAATTTGATTTTCGTGTTTGATTTGCTGCTGCTGATGCTGCTGGGAAAAGGGGTGGGGAAAAGGGGTTGGGGCAGGGTGAGAAGAAGAAGGCGAGGATGAAGGGGGGCTTTATCGCACGTGTCTGGGAAATGGAAAGCCAGAAAATGGCAGAAAATGTCTGCCCCGCCGACTATTTATAGTCTGACCCCAGAGCTAAATGAAACTGTAAATTAGAGACAGAGACAGAGACAGAAAGAGAAAGACAGAAGGAGAAGGAAAAGGAGGGTGGGTTGGAGGGAGAGATAATAATAACTGCAACTAAGAAGAAAAGTAAAAAAAATAATGTAACATAATCAAAGCGGCGCCTAAAAGCAGCAGCAGCGGAGTAGCGGTGACGTTGGCAGCGCCGCAGCGGCGCAGCAGCAGCGCAGGGGAAATGTCGCCGCAAAGAAAATGAATGCCCGAGCGAAACAAAAATGAACGCCACCTTCGTGTCGCGTTCACGAGCAAAACACGAAGTTTAGACACGAAAAACGAAGCACGAAACGAAGTTCGTGAATCAACCGAAGCGAGCACAGAAAGCTTTTTGGGACAAGCAGCAGCGACGGCGGCAGCGAAAAAGCTCGTGCGATGCGTGCGCAGGCTGCGCTGCTGCAGCAATAGCACTAAAATTTCCCCTCCCTGCCGCGCTGCCGCTGAGAAGAGATAAGCTGCTGCTACTGCTGCTGCAGGGAAGAGAGTAGAGCAGCGGGCAGAGGACAGAGGGGGACAGCTGACGCTGACGCTGCCGCTGCTGATGCTGCTGCTGCTGCTGCTGCTGCTGTCTTTGTGCTCTTTCAGTTTCAGCGCGCACTCTTTTTTCTCATCCGTGTTTGAGTTTTCCTTTTTTTGCGTGCGTCTTGCGTTGCCTTTTCTTTTCGCTGCCTCTGCTGCTGCCTGCTGCCTGCTGCTGCTGCTGCATATCCCCGCCCGGAAAATTCATCCTTGCTGCGATGCGACGACGTCGGTATAAAAACGCCCGCAACGCATTTCTTTCCTCATAAGTTCAAATCATACCATCCAGTCCACTCAGTGTGCTTCTCTTCTGCGTCTCCTGTGTCTCCAGTGTCTCCTGCGTCCAACAGTCTCCTCCTCTCTTCGTTCTTCGTTCTTCGTCCTGGCTCTAGCCGCAAAAGTTCCGTTAAGAAGAAAAACACACACGCACAGACACGCACACACACGCAAACACTCTACGAAATTGTTGCTGAAAAAAGAAGTGAACAAATCAAAAGAAAAACAATTCTAAGAACTTAAAAAAAGTGCAGTAAATTTTAAAAAATTATCAAAAAAAGTAAAAATTACATAATAATAAATAAATAATTAAGACTGTGTGAGAGAATTTTGAGATAGTTTGCGTAGATTTATTTTTATAGATTCCAATTTATGGAAAATGAATAATTAACCAGTTTTTCAAGGACTGTGAAAGAGATTTTCTAAGCTTTTTATGCATATTTTTTGTAACTTATTCCAATATGTTTTTGATTAATTTAAATTAAAATAATCTAAAAATTAAACTGATTTTGAGACTAGAAAGGAAAATATACTAAGAAGTTTCTTGGAAGAATGAATCCGATTCGGAGTTAGTCTCTTTTGGAGAAGGAAATCTTTAGGACTTTAATTATAATTATTAAGATTATTTATATTAATTTTCCTAATTATTATTATTGATAAGGTGCAATTAGGAGCACATCTAATTAATCATTTGGAAGCAGACCACAAAATAAATTAAAAACAGTCTCTTTGAGGCTTAGTGACTGTTTTAATCATTCATTTTTTTGAATGAACTAAAATGTAGGCCAGCATTAATTAATTTTAATATTAAACACACCTTTAACAGAGGCAATTAACAGGTAAACAGGCAAACAGCGAGGGAAAATCAGCTAAAAAACCGAACCACAACTGAACTCCGAACTGACCTTCGTGTGCTGCACACATGTAATTACCCGAAAGAGAGACAGGCAGACAGGCAGACAGACAGGCAGAGAGACAGAGAGACACAGAGACAGACAGCAAAGCCTATAAACAAATATTTATATAATAAATGCAGTTGAAAAATAATTAAAATGACATTTGACTGCAGTTGAACAGCTTTGTTAATTATGCGCGACAAAAAAAAAAGAAAAAAAAAAAAAGAAACAAAATATAAAATAAACTTTTGTAAATTGTAAAAGGAGAAAAAAAGAAAATCAATTGAAAATCATTTAATCATGAAAATATGCAAATTTCGAGGAACGAATCGAATCGAATTGAATCGAAAATTGAAAGGCTCTGGGCTGAAGGCTGCAGCTCATTTCGAGGTAAGCAAACAAGAGTTTTGTTTAAATTCATTACATAATAATATCATCAGCTCGTTAAACATTGCATTAATTATACATTTCCACTGCAAATTGCAAATTAAACACACACTCACACACACACACACACATCGATTTCAGGCCAGTTTAGTCAAGCGTTAAAATCAGCTAACAATATTTCCGGAATTTGTGTATTTCGTGCATTTTCATAAGCCGCAAATCCTCCCTCCATATTGATTACATTCACATACAAAAAACGTATAAAATATGTTGGGTTATTCCCAAAAATAGACTCACATAAGGCTCGAAAATAATATATATTCCACTGGATTATTCCGAGATCTAACTGCATATGAATTTCACTCAGAAATAAAGTGAAGCCTACTTTTTGGGATGGTCTTATAGTTAAGATTTTTAAATGCGCTCAAAAGTAGGCAGCACTTTTTTCCGATTGTATTCTAAGAAGAAAATCGCAACAGGCTCAAAATAATAGATAACATATAATAGTTTTGGCGAATGATATTTGAAAAATGCTTGGAAGAAAGGGGAATTATAAGTCATTAAGTTGATGAGTAATAGAGCTTAAAAACAGCCTAAGACTAAGTGAAAAGCCCATCCAAAATTTGAAAAAATAAAACAAATTGAAAGGTCAATTAATTAATAGGGCAGAGAATTAAGAAAAATATAAAACAATTGCATACAAATTAAATATTCGTATGGGCCATTTGTTGAGGTTAAATGATTGAGCGAATGCCATGAATAATGCGAGTATTCATGAATATTTGTTATTCATTATGTCTGTGCAATTAATATGGCCAGTACCTGAATTAAATAAATAAAAAATAATAGTAAGGATGTGCGCCGAAGATTACATATCCTTCCAGGCTGGAAAAAGCATTTCAGAAATGTGAAAATTGTATATTTTGATCGCTTGTTCCTATAGCAGCTATAGGATATAGTAGTCAGATCTTTAAGGTTTCAGAAAGATAAGTAGAGAAATAAAAAGGTTTCCATGCGATTGTTCATATGACAGATATATGATATAGTTGTCTGATCCATCATTTCGTGACGAAGGTTTTATACTCTCTATAAAAATGGTAAGGAATTTGCAAAGCTAACATGGAAAGTTTAATGAAGCGGAAACGGAAGTGAGAGTCAGAAAAAGGGTCAAACACATATGGAAATTTGCAAATAACGAAAAAAAATAGACGAAAAATCAAAGAACTCGAGCTGCAATCAGGTGTCTTCTTCCATTAGAAACAGCAAAGAAAATCCTGTGAAAATTCCAGTTGCAGCACTTTAAATTCCAATTAAAAGGAAAATGTGAATAATTGCAAAAAGTGCTTAGTAATGTGTGTGTGAGCATGTGTGTGTGTGTATGTGTGTGTGTGTGAAACGAGTGTGCATTACAGCGCGCTCAAAGTCGACGGCTTTAACGTAGCTGCCGGAGCAGCAGCGGCAGCGGCAGCAAAAAGCCTTGTTTCAGCTTGGCTTAATTGCATTTTAGTTGCCGAAGCTGCGCAGCGGTCGAACTAATGCCAAATGGCACCGCCACTACACTGAGAGAAAATCCAGAAACAATTTAATAGTTGAAACAAGTAAAAGAAATTGAAGCTATTCCTAAAACTGTTTAGAAAATGGTCAATTAGTAAATTTTCCATTTAAAGTAATTTCTTATTGGTGAGTAGAAAATTCTCTGAGTGTACAACAACTAAAGCCAAACAACAACAGCAAATTCTAACAGTACTCTACACCCACACACACACACACACACACACACACACACACACACACACACACTTATACATATGTCGCACTTGACTGCCATAAGCCTCAACGCGCGCGCGTTTTCTGTGGATGTTGATTTGGCGCCTTTTGCCGACTGAGAAGAAAGAAGAGAATTTCGCTTGCCTGCTGCATTTTCCGCTGACATTTTCGTTTATTTTCCGATTTCCCTTTATGCCAAATGCCGTTGCACAGCTTCCGCATATGCCTCACTTCTTTCTCCCCGCTTCTCCTCGCCTCTCCTTTCCTCTCCTCTCCATCCATCCTTCTGGCTAAATGTGTTACTGTGTTTGGTCTCAAATCAGCTTCCGTCACATGCCAAGCGGCAAAAATAAACAACGAGGCGAAGCAAAGAAAAAAACTAGAAATTGCACAGATTCTTCTCTATACGAAAGAGTAAATACCCTTTCTTAGACGCAGCAGTAGCGTCTCTTCAAAATTTGAATACGGCAGATTAATTGGCCACAACTTTTAGAGCCAAATAAAATATATTCGAGATTCATTTTTCTAGTTTCTATTCGAATGTAAATGTCAATCCAAATATTTCTAACGAATATTCCTCTTTACTCTGTTCGCATTTCATATGACAGAGCTGTAATACCCTCTATTAGAGTAGTGTGTAGAACTAGAGAGAGAACCCACAAGCAGAACTCGAGTGAAAGGAGCAGTCCGTGTTGAGTTGGCGCTCGTTAAAGTTTGCCTTTCGTCCTTCGTCCTGGATTCATCCTGGCGTTTTCGGTCCTGCAATGCCAGCGATAAAGTGCAAATTTTGTTAATTATTCGTGCGTTGCCTTCAGTTCTTCTCTACTCCGCCCTGCTCTTCGACTCTTCCACTGTGTTCCACTCAGAGCTGTGGAGACTGTGTGCCCAGACTTGAAACGAGTGCGCAAACTTTTCGGCATAATTGCCACAATTTTTGCAGGATATGCTGCCACTCCTCGTCTTTTTTTTTTTTTGTTGGTATTTTCCTTCTTTATGGGCGGGTGGGGGAGGCCATCAATAAGAACGCACTTGCCTTGATTTTAACGATCTCTAAAAAAAAACTGTTTGACTTTTGGGTTTTTTGCTAGGTAAATTCGAGGTTTCAGAGGTGTCTGCTATTTGCCAGAGTAATTAGACTGATTTCTTTTGAATTAGTTGCTTAAATTCCCTCGAAAAAGGCTATAATTGAATAGAGCATCATCAATTCGTACCGGGTATTCTAATCTTGCCAAGAAATGTATAATGCATTGGGGCATCTCTGAACTTTTGAAGTATTTATTCATATCAAGATGCAGGTCGAAGAGACTAGTCGATAAAGCTCTTTCTTTTTTTTTGGGTTTCTGTAAGGGTATTTAATTATTCTACTAGTTTCTTAGTATTATTTGGTGGCGCTTTATTTGAATTATATATTTAAAACTGAATGCGTGCCCAACGCAGTCCTCGCAATGACCAAGCTAATTTTCCAGCTTTTGGAGCTTTCCCAGGCATTTGGAAAATTTGTGCCAAGCAACGCAGTGTTGCAGCTTCCGTCCGTTTGGCCGTCCGACCATCCGTGTGTCAAGCAGAGCTCTGACATGGGGCTATCCGCTGAGATTTGCGCTTTGTAAATTCATTTACTGCTGCTGCTTTTTCCTAAGCAACTTGCCACGCACACACACACTTGGCACACACACACACACTTGCCACACACAGGGCGGGTAGCTGTGCATAAATTATCCACTGCAGCGCAGAGTAGCAGAAAATATTAACTGCAACGTGGCACAGAGGAGCGCAGGAGCAGGAGCAGCCACAGCTACTTGCCCCATGCCCACATTTTGCTGTCACCTTCTGGCAGCTTCCACCTTCAGCAGGTGGCTGCTAAACAAACCGCACCGCACACACCCTGTGGCGGCAGCAGTGTGTCTCCCTGTTTGCTCTGTGTCCTGTCTGATGTACAGGGTGTTTCAGCTGTGGCAAGCGGTTTGCCTCCGCCTCTGCCTCAGTCGCAGTCGCAGCTCAGCAGCTGCTTTCTCTTAGTTAACAGCGCGACTTAAATGTTTATTTAACTTTAAATTGCTTCTAAATTTTGAATAAAAATATTTAAAATAAAACAGACTAAGAGAAAGATTAAGAATTTTGGAAGTTAATTAGTATTCAATACTGAAAGGATTGAAGGACTTTTCCAGAGCTTTAATTTCGCATCCGAGGCTCATAAGGGTATAGCTTCGTCGGCTTGGTTTTTCTTCTTTTTTATACCACGAGCACGTGAGTGTGCGTGTGTGTGGTGTGTGTGTGGTGCGAGTGTGTGTGTGTGCATAGGAACTACTTTTCGTAGCTGATACAGCAATTTATTTCGTTAGTCTGTCGCTTGCTTTGCGCTGCATACTTTCAGGGGCACATATAAATACATATACAAACACACACACACACACACACACACACACACAGAGACACAGACACAGAGACAGACAATCAGCGGAATAAGCGACTTAGCATAAAGTGGTTTTTGGCTTGGCTTTTGGCTTTTTGCATCTGACATTTCTTGGTCGAAAAGCCACAAAGTTTGCCAATTTGTACACGAAAATTGAGATGAGGAGTACGACTTTTGGCTAAATTGATGATATTTCTCTATCAATTGGACCCTCAAGAAAAAAAAACATACTTAAAAAAGTATTCTCTAGTATTCT
The DNA here is from genome assembly GCA_018150835.1 of Drosophila repletoides. Lineage (NCBI taxonomy): Eukaryota > Metazoa > Arthropoda > Insecta > Diptera > Drosophilidae > Drosophila > Drosophila repletoides. The sequence continues at coordinate 1,339,407 of JAECWQ010000089.1, forward strand.
CTATCTAGAATCCACAGAAAATATTAATTTATTCATGCGAGGCGAGCTCAAATCTCTTGGTATCAAAGTAGTCTTTGAAAATTTGAAAAACAACCTTTTGGGAAATTTATAGAAAATGCTCAGTTGAATTTCAACAACAGTTCACCCAAGAGACAAATCATAAAAACTGTAAATTTTTACCAAAAAAACTCTCACATATAAAAAGATATACACAGATATTATATAAGATGGTTAAAACCCGAGCACAAGCTTCCCGGCCAACCGCTCGCACAGGCCGCCAAACTGGCAGTCCGGGAAGGAAGAGGGATACCGATCTGCCAGAGGATCAGGATCAGGATCCGCAATTGCCACCGGAAGAAAAAGCAGAAGATGAGGAATGGCTCGATTTGTGCGCTATTTGTCTACATGTGAAGCGGAATCCTGTGAAAATTAGCTGTGATCACAGCTTTTGCAAGAGCTGCTATGAAACATTCCTCAAGTTTCTCAAAGGGAGAATCGCTAAGTGTCCCATATGTCGCCGTACGATTAAACGCAGATCTTTTCGGAGAACTGCTGTAAGATTTATATTCAATTTATTAATATGTATTTTAGTTAAAGTCCAAAAACCTTCACAGCGTCGCATTACCTCCTTTTGCACCTTTTGGATAGCAGTTGCTTTTTGTTTTTATATCGAAAACCATTTCTTTTCATAATTTATATATCCCTATATAATGTTGTCCAAGATCTGTTCAAGAAGGAACAAAAAGGACCCCAGCCAAATTTAATTTGTTTAGAAAAAAACTCAGTTCTACGCGCATCCCTCAAGACACGATTTTCGTTTGTTTTCAAGATTAATTTGAAAATTAAATAAAAATAAAATATATATTTTCCATGCAGGATAAAACATGCTGGTTTATTTACTGTACGTGATAATCATCATTGCCAATATCTTTGCAATTGTCAATCAAGTCTTAATTAATTGGAATGTCCTTAGCATATTTTATTGTGCTTTAGTCCTTTGAACATAAAGGAAAGTAAATGAAATTATTATTTTATTGTATAATTATTTTATAGCCTCTCTTTGGCAGCAGCCTTCAAGAATGCCAGGCAGAGATATTAATTAAATTAATGTAATGGCAATCAAGTCAGAAGAGACGCAGTGCAGCCATAAATATAGCTTTGCAGTTGGGATTAAACTAATTTTGCATTTATGTGGCATATTTCTACATCTTCCGAGTATCCTGTATTTTGGGTCCCCTCTCTCCCATCTCTCTCCCATCTCTCGCGTGTCTCGCAGCTCTGGAATTTCTGCTGTATCCTTGCGAGTATTACGAGTATTATTTGCTTTGCTTATGGCTGGCACTCGGTCTTGAGTGTCCTGCCATGTTGGCAATATAAATTGCATTTCTGAGCAGATCTCCCCATTCTTCGGGCTGTTCCTATGCCGAGCTGTGCTCTGATGGAGCTGCTGTCGGTGTGTTATGATTGCAAATATACGACTACAAATTCAAGTATGAATATGAGTACGAATATGAGTATAAAAATGAGTGTCAGTCCTTCAAAATGAGTTGCAAGTTGCTTGCTGCAGCTACTCAATTGCCACTGACACTCTATCAGCCCCTCATCGCGCCTCAGCGAGTGCTTAAAGTTTTCTAAAAATAAATAAATAGGTTAATAAATGGAATACTTGGAGTAATTCTCTATTCAAATCAGCTATGAAAATATTAAGTAGTATTTTTTAGCTACATTTTTAGCTACTCTTTCTGGCAAAATGATCTCATTAACAGATAATTTGTCAAGCAGTTTTGGCTTTTAATTTTTTTGCTTTGCACCTCTGTGTGAGAACTCTAAAAATAGAAATAAAATTCTTGTGTTTAAACTGAAAGAAAAGTGCGCTGTAAGCAGCTAACAAAGCCAACAACTCTGGGCGAGGGGGATAAAGCCAAAAAGCGAAAAAGCCAAAGAGAAGCCCGTAGCAGCTCGGCTAACATTACAAGGGGTTTATTTAGCAGTTTCCCTTCAAAAAACAACAGAAAAAAGAAGGAAAGTTTTCTCGAGCCACGAAAGCGATAATAAAGTAAACTCTGCTTACAGCTCAAGTGCAATGGCAATTGTATTCGCATTCGCATCGCATTCGCATTCGCATTTCGCATTTGTAGAGTGTACAGTGCCTGCTAGAAGTGTGCAGAGGCTTTGACTGAGGCGGAGGCAGAGGCGGAGGCAGAGGCAGAGGCAGAGGCAGAGGCACTCCATTTTATAAGCAACTGTAAGCAAAGTTAAGTAATCCAGCAGCAGCAGCAGCAGCGTCTCTCATTTTCACAATTAGAGGCAGAGGCAGAGGCAGAGCCCCCAAAAAATGTTGCACAACTTTAACAAAATGTTCAGCTTTTGTTTTTCCTTCTTTTTTTTCAGCTTTTTTTTTTGTTGCTTTCCAGCTAAAAAATGTTGCCTCAAAAAAGCTATATACTACACTTTACTTATTTTATATTTTTTTTTTGTTTTTCGGCTGCTCTTGACGTAGTCGCCGTCATCGTCATCGTCCTTGTTGAGTGCGAGTCCTCAGCGTAGTAGCTGTGGCATGCTTGGAATTTGCTTTGCTTTATGCTTTACTTTACTTTCTTCTGCTTCTGCTTCTGCTTCTTTGCTCTCTTCTGTCTCTTCATCTTTTTTTGTATTTTTTTTTGTAGGTAAGTGCACCTTATTTCTTTCATTTTTGCATTATAAAAGGTAGGAATTAATGCATAGAGCTCGCTTGCTCGCTGAAACTGAATGGAATATCTCCCCGGAAGGGGCCTCTCGTCGTCGCGACACTGTCCTCAAAAACTGTGTGGCGCCTTCAGTTTCGGACTTTTTGTTTTATGGTTTAAGTTTTAAGTGAATACCCTTCCCTCTCGCCCGACCCGAACTGCTGATTTAAATAGCATTTCATAATCTGCCAAACAAAAAAAAAAAACAAGCTGAAAATTGTTTGGGAAATTGCATACAAATCAAGTAAGAAAACTCTCTAAATAGAAACTAGAATTTTTGCCTCGTACACCTTTTTCTTTAGCTATTCAAATATTTTTAATAAAAGGAATAAGTTTTTGGTTTTAAAATATTAAAAACTAGAAAAATCCAGCAATTTTTTCCCAGTTTTTGGACTGAACAAGATATTGCAATACAGATCAGTTTTTGGTCTAAAATAAACTTTGAATCTTTTGCCACACAAATTTCTCTCAATATTTTTGGAGCCCACAGTTGAATGGCTTTTCATTAGCATTGACAGATATCAGCTTAATCTATGCAACTATGAGAATTTTCCAAATTTTCCGAAGGAAGGCAGCCACATCAACATATTGCTTATCATTTAAAGCAATCGCAAATCGTTTCGCTTTGCATAATGGCATTGGGAAAATTATTCAGCTATTTTTCCGAAAATTTGCACAAAACTTGAGTCCTGTTGTCCTTGCGGGGACAGTTTTCCGAAAAGTTTTCCCCAGTCATGTCATTTGCATAGTTTAAGAGCAGAGGCAGAGGGAAAAGCATCCTTTTCCAAAGGATGCAACCGGATGCTGTTGCTGTTGTCAACAATCTTTTATGTGCCTATTGGCAAAATATATACGAGGACGAGTAAGAGGGCACAGTGGTCGAAAAGTCTTTGTTTTTTGAGTAATCCACTTAAAAGTCCCACTCAGCTTACTCCAATTTCGAACTTTAAACGAAGCAGTGTGAATCAAATGAGCTATTTTCATGTTTCATTTCACACATTCCAGTCTTGGATAGTTTATTAGAAACAAAGTGAATTGGGAAACATTTTGCCAGTGTTTCGTTTCAACATTTCTTATAAGCTTTCAAAGTTCTGTGTGAAAACGTTGAATGGGAATTTGTGGTGGTTCTGTCCTTCGAGTGTCCACTGTAGTCGTATTTGAGATTCGAGAGACTGAAGAGGTTGAAATTCAATTGTGAAAACTCGAAAAGATATCACAGGCTTTCCACTTGAGTGCGCAATGCAAAGTTGTTGGCAACAGCAGCAGAGAAAAATGTTTGCTTAATTTATTATGGCCTAAACAAATTGCTTGGGCCGTAAAGGATATATTTAGCCGGGTTGCGTTTAGGGCAAAATCAGCAGACAAATTAGCTAAAATGGAGTTGCATTTGGATGATTTATGGCCAAAACAATAACCGAAATATGGGTCGTCGCACAGCAACAAACAACAGCAACAAACAACAAACAATGAACAATAAACAAACAAATAATAAACAAAAACAAACAGGAAGACAATGCAACCAAATGTGCAACCTACTTTTCAATTACGAGACAGCTCCTAGCTCCCAGCTCCTGGCTCTCAGGTCTCAGTTTCCAGCTTTCCTTCTCCAAGGACCTCAACAAACCGCAAGGAGGCGCCTCAGATGCGTTGCCATAGACAAGGAACAAAGAGTTCTTCTGGCTGGAACAATGGACCCGGGGCCGTGTGGCTGAGTGCATTTAGCTGAATTACAGCTGCTTTTTCGTACACGTGAGAGCGGAGCGTCAGCTGCCCCACCTGTGCTTTCCCACTAGAGATGAGCACGTGTCACGGTGTATTTTGTCGTTCTCCAATGTTGTCTGAATTCTCTTCTATGTGTCAAGATATGACTGTTGATTTCATATTTAAATAGATTCAAGTGGGTGAAACAGGCGGTTGTTTCGGGTCGACGCCATTTTATCCTGGGTTTTATCTAGCTAGCTCGTTCGTGTCACGCTCACATCGCTAATTTCGAGTGCAGTGAAGTGAGCCGCACTGAGGTAAAGTGGGTGAAGGCCTGCACATGTCTAAGGACGAGACGAGAGATGAAGGGAGAAGGCGCCTTTTATGCCATTGTCTGCATTTAGCAGTGCGTCTTTAGAGCCTCTCAGATCCTCAGAATTTCAAAGTCTCCGAGTCCAAAGTCCATAATGTGGCAGTCCCCTCCAGCACTCGTCGTCGTCGTCGTCGTTGTTGTTGTTGTTGGAGCCACTCAATGCCAAGCCGAGTGGGTCTGAAAGTGCCGAGAACTGAGAACTGAGCCACGAGAACGGAGAACGGAGCAACGAGAGCCGAGAGTACTCCAAGCCAAAGGCCAAAAGCGGAGAAGAGCTGAGGTGCAAATGCAGTCACCTTCTTTTCACCTGGTTTACCTGTAGTTTTAGCTGCATTCAAATGAGACTGCAAATTAAATGAAATTTTCATAATTTTCCTTGACTTGAACTGCTAATTAGTTGTACTTTTAGTTTTTTAGTGGAGTAAAAATGCCAAATGCCAAATGGAAAATGGAAAATGGGAAAAATGAGTGAGAAATGAGGTAAAATGGTGAAAATGGTTAAATGAAAAATGCACTGAACTAACTTCAGCTAATTGCTAAATAAACAGAAATGCTAACCAGTACTCAGTACTCAGAGATCTCATTTAATTAGACGCCCAGCAAAAATGATAACATTGTCCTATCCATGAAAAAATGCCTTGGTTCTCTCATCCGTTGCCAGCTTCCCTTCTTCATTCCTCTCCTTTGCTCTCCTTCCTTTCCCTTCCGTTTCCGGTCTGTTTTGAAATATTAACCCACTAATGCAGCCAGTGGGCCAGTGGCGCACACTTTTTTTGAGGGGGATTTGGATTAGATAACAGATAAAATATTTTAATGCGCTCTAAATGTTTTATCTATGATAACTGGAAAAGACCTGTATACACTTTGTATATTGGGGTTCGGGTAATAAAAGGGTTTGCCTACGCCTCTGGTTTAGCTTTGACTCCTGGGCGTGATTCATTTAGCGTCACGTTAACCCATTAAGCACACGATACATTTGTTCTGCTTGTTGTTGTTGTTGCTGCTGCTGTTATTCTTCTTCTTCTTGTTGTTATCCTTATTGTGGCAGTTGTATTAGTTGTAGTTGCTGTTATCCTTGTGGCATAAATGCAGCAAAAGCTTAGCATAAATTGAGGACAACGCCAACGCCAACGCCGACGCCCCTGGCGCTGGCGCTGGCCTCGTGTCCGGTTACAAAGCTCATTAGCGCAGTGCAGCGCAGCAGCAGCGCCATCTAGCGTGCCCGCAGCTCCACCGGAAATACTAGAACATTGCACTACATAGACTAAATAATATATACACATATATATATAGTATATATGTATCTATAGGAAAACAGGAAAATCAGCTAAATGCCCGCCGGATTAGGCATGGTTAATGGCACAGGAAAATCTGGGAGCATAATCTCTGAATCATATTGTCCTCTCCCTTTCTTGTTCCTGCCTCCAGGGTTTTGATCTCTTTTCGAAAATATTAAAAAATGATTACTTACCAGAATAGGATCGAAACAGGAATTGAAACAGCAATTAATTTAGCCTATGAAAAGCAAGGATAGCCGAAGGTTTTAATACCCTTTCAGATTGTCATAGACACACAATGGAAGTCCCTTAATTAGCTATACTCATTCAAGCTATGCCTTGACCCACTGAAGGATAGGCAGACAGATGGAGGGACGGCCTGCCAGATAGACAGACAGACACTGCTTTGTCGAATAATCTGGGCGTGTTTATGCCACTGGAGACGCAATGGAAGAGTATAGAAAAAAGTGTAATCTAATAAGTTTCCGACTCGGCGTTGACTCCTGTGTAATTCCTAAAGCAAATAATTGGAAATCACTTTTGAATGCGCAGTTTAGTTAGTTTGATGAGGCTTTGCCCTCTTTTCCTGTGCTTATTTTAAGTTAACTTCTGCTGGCAACTTACAGATTGATGTTGTTTATCTTTGAGCTGTTGAAAAGTTTTTCCTTTTTGGAGGGAAGGAAAGGAAAGGACCTCGAAAGGACTCGACTCGTACCTGAAAAGGGAATTTCAGCAGGGAATTTCGCAGAATTTGGAAGCTTTGCGCGTGAAATGTATTTTAACAATTTGCGAGCCATTTATAAGGATAATTAAAGCAACTCTGAGTAAATTAATTTAACTTGAATTTTTGCGAACAAACTGCAGCAGGCAACAAGGAAAACTTTCGCGGACAACAGTTACACACAACTACAACTACAACTACAACAAATAAAAAGAACAACAACAACAGCAACAAATTTGTACTCAAAAAACCGAACAATAAACAATCAAGTTGAAAGGGGGCGTGGCAGTAGGGGTGGGGGCATTTCTATGCAATTGGCAACTTTTTAATCAAATTGGCAATGCAAATCAAGTGAATTTCCACGTCTCCTTTTGGGTTTTTATGCGTTGTTTCGCATAAAGGATATCAAAGTATATAGCCTCAGTCTGCGCATCGGCTCTGGATTCTACTTAACCATCAATTTAATAGAAAAATTTAAGTTTTTCGCCCAATAGTTAAAATAAATTCCGAAAAACTGAACTCAACTTTAAAAAGGATACTAAAGAGGCTTCATCTTTTTATATGAATAGTTGTAGCCAGGACAATTGATCAAATCGAGGCGATGATAGTTATGATAATAGTTGCGCTGCTGGAGATATTTATTATTATTTTTTTGAGTGCATAGTTGGGCGTGTTAAATTACAAAGCAGTGACTGACTGACGTCACTGATTCAATTTGTCAGGTTGTTAAGTGGGCGTGGACAGGACTCGGCAGCAGGATAAGAAATGATGTGACTTTTAACGCCTGCCAGGACAGGCCAGGCCAGAAGACTTGGCTTGGGGTTTGAACTTAATTAAAAACCTTGTAGAAATAATCGTCCCCGTCCTCAAACTGTCGTCAGTCTGTCTCCCGTCTGTCCTGTGTCGTCCTTGATGTCATCCTGTGCTGTGTGACGTAGCAAAAGTAGTTGTTAAGTTCGATTTATATCGCGTCTGCTCTGCGGTTCCTTGTCTACAAAGTGCAAAGAGTTGTTCTTTTTTCTTCTGCACTCTGTGTCGCTCTTCTTGAGAAAAATCAAGGATGAGCCTCACAGTGATTCCAGCCATATTATATGGCCAAACACTTAGGAAAAACCCCCATCCCCATCTCCATCCTCATCCCCATTCGCAGCTCAATCCCAAGCCCAAACCAAAAAACTAAAAGCCGGCTAGAAGCAGAAGATGGTCTAATTGAGTTGTACAAGGCTAGTACTAATTGCATTCGATGCTTGCCGCTTCAGTTGAGGTGGCGTTCATATAATTAAATTTTATTTTATTGCGAAATTGTCGAGGACAACGACATCCTTTGCCTGGCAACAACAGGCCAAAAGGTGTTTACCCCCCTCAGCCACTGCCACAGCATCTCCCTCTCTCTCTCTCTCTCTCTCTCTCTCTCTGGATCTCCCTGTCTGAACCAAGGCAATTTATGGCCAACAGTTTTAATTAAAAACCCGCCAACAAATTTACTAGCCAGTTTAGTCACTTATATAAATTATAGTTCTAAAAAGCATAATACTATTAATACAGCAATAAATAAATATGAATGATATAGATATTAATTAAGTAATTTAAATTATTTGTAACGTATTTTCTAGAAGGGTATTCAAGCTGAAACAAAGGTTTTGATGGGAATATAATTAATGAAACTACTGAGATAATATTCCGATTCGGAATTCGATATTTGTGTTTTGAAATCCTGTCTAAAGTTCAGGCTGTCTGTGTCAGTTTAAACGAAATGTTTAGTATTCAATAAAAATATAAGCATACATTTACACTTGTTCTACTGAAAAATGTTAAATTTTAAAAAATATGTTTCATTGAGAAAGGATAGCGACAGCAAAGAGGATGCGGATGCAGACTTATGCGCCTTTTGCTTGGAGCCCATTCGAGATGCAGTGCAGCTGCAGTGCAAGCATTCCTTTTGCAGGACCTGCCTGGCATTGTACCGTGAAGCCAGAGATTGGCGGGCGAAGCGTTGTCCGCTCTGCCGACGCAGCTTGAATCCATATCGTTATCAGCAGCTGGGGAAGGCGGTTACAACAAAGGATGTAAGTTCTTGTTTTGCCATCACCTTTGCTTGCGGTGTAATCTCAATTGTTTTCCACTGATCTTAGCAGATCTGGCAAAGGACTCTCCTCTTGTCGCTGGCCCTTTTTTTGCTTAGTTTTGGACCATTTTTCTTGCTGCTGATCTACTGGTAGCCGCAGCTGCTGCAAGGACTTTTTCCATTACAAGTACAAGTACAATAAAAACTTAGATCTATAATCTGCTCTTGGCCTGGCATTTCAATTACAACTTTAGCTAGATAAGAGCAAAGTGCTCAGCTGAGTTCTTTGTACCTGCAGGTATATTATACTCAAAGTTTTTCATTTCTATACCCCTTGAAAAAGTGTTCTAAATAGGGTATATAAAGGAAGAGCGAGCAGCAGAAAGTAATGTGCATTTATTCATATTTATTCTGCAGAGTATCTGCCAGTCTGGCAGTCTCGACTTGTGTCTTTTGCCATAAAAAATGACTTTAAATGGCTTTGTTTTACTCGTATAACCGCAATCGAATTAACGCCTTGGTTGCACTATAAACTCGTATAAACTCGCGTATTTTTTGCACTTTTTTAATTGCATACTTTGTGGCGCGCCGAGCGGTGGCTTGTGTTAGTGTGCGTGTGTTACTCATACGCCACGCTCGCCGCGTTTGCATTGGGAATACATTGCATTTTAATGCAATTTTCTACATGAATAAATCCATCAAAATGCGAACCAACAGATGCGTTTCGCCGGCTACAACATTTTTTATACTATAAAATATTGTTTCAATAACGAAAAATAAATCTAAACAAATAACCCAAAATACAGGAAATACAAGTAATAAAAACTGTGCAGATTCCGATTGATGGACTAAATGATACCTCTTATTTACGCAATGCAAATGGGCAAGCAATTCGTCTGTCCATAGGCGCATCTGACCGGCTCCTCACTGGTAAGGGTATAAAAATAATACCCTTTCCTTTTCGCTGCTTTTCAACCTACCCAATCGACTCAGTTGTTTTTGTGCAGGGTATGCGAGTAAACAAGGCAGAAACATAGTCATATCGCATGATGCTTATTCATATATTTATTTTAAGCAGTAAATCAAAAAATGTTGCAAATACGGAAAAAATGATGGGCCATTTTAAAGTGCAACATTTTGCAATTAAATGAGAGTAAAGGAAAAGGAAAAACTGACTGCCACAAAATGTATTTGGAAAGTGATTTTCGAGCCGCGTTTGTTGATATTCAGTTTTGTTGACTATGCGGCCATAATATCGGCCCATTTAAGCCCCTTTTAGCCCCCATTTCAACGCCCCTTCTGGCCGCCCTTTTTGTGGCAGTTGCAGTTGCAGCTAGTTGTTGTTGCTGCCACAAACAAAACAATATGGCAAAGTGCGGTGAATGCTTTTTCGATTTTGTTATTTTGATTGCTCGTTTGGCTCTGGTTGCGGCTTGGTTGCCCGCATTGTTGTTGCTGCCGTTGTTGCTCTTGTTGCTGTTGTTGCAGCAGCGTGGGGCATGCAACATAGATTTTGATAGCGCGATATGAACACCTGAGAGCATGTTACCAAATATTTGCCATTTGCATGCCAAGCAGCCAAGCAGCCAAACAGCCAGCCAACTCAACTAAACAGCCAAATCAACCGCCAACGGTGAGCACGTGAGCCAAAAAAATATATTACGATTTAAAAGAGAAAATCTCCCTTTAAAATTTATAAATTTTACACAATTTTTGGGAATATTTTGAGTGGTTAAATATGCTTGAATCTTCTTGGAAAAATAAACTTAAATAGAAGAGAACAATTTAGAGTAACTAGGGGAAAAACTTATAGCAGAAAATGCAGAAATTTAGTTTCAAATTTGGGTTTATTTAGACGAAAACACAGACAGAAGTGTTAGTACTTAATATAACTAAGTGCTGTATTTAAATTACTGATAAAATGCTTAATTAATTAAAGCTTTGCCTACTTTGAGGCTAAAACGCGATAGTTTCATCGCTTAATGTACGTGACACGAGCGCTGACATCTGCAATAGTTAAGCGATAGGCCAAAGAGGGGGCAGGCTAAGTGAGGGGAGAGAGTTCCTTCTAATCCCCCTGGTCATGACAGAGAGCCTGGCTTACAGGGTTACACAAAGTCCCTTTGGCTGCCACTTCCGCTTCGCACCGGATATGAAATGCCGTTTTTGTGTGCGCCATTTGTCCGATTTGTGAACCATTTTCGTTTGCATTTTCCCCATTTTTTTTTTTTTTTTTTTTAGGGAGGTTTTCTTTTTGGCTTTTTTTTCGCTGTGCTCTTTTCGCTAGGTTTGTTGTTTGGCCTTTGTGCGACGCCTGTCGGCAGGCAAATTGAAATGTTTGCAGTTCTTGCCACATGCAACTTGCAACTAGCAACTAACAGCAGTATTCATAGTACCCTATATTTTTTTCCTAGTTTTTTTTTCTGTTTTTCTGTCGAACTTTGACACCCTGTAATTGAAATGTTTTGGTGGACATTGAAAGGGAGAGGGGGCCTTTCAAAAAGGGTTCTACGACTGCAAAGGCTACAGGGGGAAGTTATTAATTAACCTTTTAAAAATATTAAATTCCTTCAATTAAAATTAGTTTAGTTTTTAATGCTTTAATATTTTAGAATTAATTTCTTAATTTCTTAGTTTTTTAGCAATATATTCGGTCTTCTTCCCATTGAAATATGCAGATTCATGTAGCTTCAGCTGAGAGAGTCATTTATTTAAAGTGTTTGGTTCATGAACTGTTCAAAGCTGGTCAAAAAAAAAAAAAAAGAGAAGCGAACCGGTTCGGCCTGGTTGGAAATAAATGAATTTGTTTTTTCTTCATTGGCCGCGCATTGCATGCTTGATTAATTTTTACAAGTGCCTTGCCCCATTGTAAATGCACCTGCAGCAGCAACTGACACGCCCACCTGTCCGCCCATTTGCCACACGCTTTATCGCTGCTGCGACAGGCGTGACGCCTCTGCCTCTGCCTCTGTTTCTACCGCTGCTTGTGTCCAGCAGCAGCAGCAGCAGCGTCTCCTGTCCTTTTGGTACTTTAGTCCTTTCGAGTCCTGTGTCATGGCCACAATTTCATCGATAGCAAAAGCAAACTTTGTCATACACACACACACACACACACACACACACACACACACAAACACCACATACACACACATACACCTACACCTTAACAGGGCCAGGACACAGGGCTTTTGCCTTGGCTCATTGCCAATGCATTGTGCGCGATTATTTTGCCGTTTATTTTGCGCGCTTTTCTTTTGCTCGTGTGGCTGCAGCTGCTCCGGAGCGGGAGGGGGGAGTACGAGGTACACTCAGAAAAAAGGGAAGAATTGACTTTGAAATTAATAAGTTAAATATACTCTAATTTGAGCATAAGAAAAATTGTTATTCAGTTAAAAATACTTGAAATGAAATAGTAGTTTTCAAACAGTAAGCACCAATTTTTGAGTGTATTATAAAAAGTCTTAAAGTAAGTCTGAAAAAAATTAATGCAAAACTGAAAAGTGATAAAAAAAAGTACCATCCATATATTATAAAAATTATATTTATAGTGATATAGTAAAAAGTAAGAAACTTTCGAAGCTGTTCCCACATTTTCTTTATCCCTTTCTTCTCGCTGATCACCTTTTTTTCCCTGAGTGTTGGGCCAAGCAGAGTTGGAGGCGTTTGGGGGGCGTTTCCATATTAAATTTTTGTCACTTTGCCATGTCTATCGTCGTCCTTCGGCCTGCATCCCTCGTCCTTTCCTCCTACGGAGCACCAAATTGGCTGCTTTTCAACAGAGAGATGCAACATCTGTTTCGTGGCTTGCATATCCTTTGCATATCCTTGCCCCCAAATTGCAGTTTGCCACACCCCCTTCGCCCATGTCTCCATCACTTCATGTGTTATTGTAGTTGTTGTTTTGGCCGCAAAAAGGCTAAAATCCTATTCATTATGTCACCGTATCTCCAGCAAGTTTTTGTTTTTATTTTTATTGTTTATTTTGTTGTTGTTTGTTTGTTGTTGTTTGTTTGTGGCACAGTCCAAAAGATTTGCCCCATTTGCCACATTTTACATGTTTAGGATGGGGGAAGAGGGGCAGGTTTGGGGTTGTTCATTAAACGAGCCTTAGCCTTTTCCTGCTGCCGCCTCAAATTACCAATTTATTTTCTTGGCTTGGCCAAGAACTGTTTTCTGGCAGCGTTTTTCTGGCAAACGTTCTTCTATAAAGCCGCCTCGAATCGAGCTGAAATCTTCATATATCCGATTCTTAACCAAAATCTTAGTTAAAGAAGAAGAAGGGATTTTGGGAAATTCCAAATCCGCTAGGGTGGGGTCTGAGAAAGCTTCTTTAATACCCTGTAAAATAATATAACATAAGGCATGCCAAGCCGACACACGTGAGCTAATAAAACAATTCATTTAATTTTATTTTCATTTTTCTGACCCCCTCGCTCACTCCGCCCATGACAAAGTAAGGTGCAAAGTAAGCACAGAGCATCGCAGCGCATTGCATTTTAATGATATAATTAATTAGTCAAACAGTTGCCCACTGCAATTGCTCGCACATCAAGCAGGACCTCAGCCAGGACCTCTGTTGGTTGCGCTGTGTTAGTCCTTTGCGCTGTGTTTGCTTTGATTGCAGCGAGGCGACGACCTCTAACCCCTTGCCAAAGATTAAGCAAACTCAACCTAAGCGAACAAACAACAAATAATCATACACACACAAACACAGCAGGGAAAGGGCTCTCTGTATGTCCTTTCCACACACACACACACACGCAGACATACACAGATAGGGAACAAACAGATTGAAGGCAATTTCTCGGCAGGACATGCAGGCGCTGCATTTAGTGCGCTATAAATTCACTTTTAATTTAGTAAATGTGTTTGTTGTCTCTCACGCAGTGACAAAAGGCGACCGCCATGTGCATGTCCTGTCCTGTCCTGTCCCATCCCGTCCCGTCCCACGTCCTGTCCCTTGTCCTGCCGCATGGCCGTATCCGTATCCGTATCTGTGACTGTGCTGTGTCTGTGTCTGTGTCCGTGTCTGTATGCGTGTCTTGTGCGTGAAAGAGACAAATGCCTGCAGAAGATGGATGATGCAATTGTCTGGCTTCAACATGCAGCTTCAGTTTAGAGATGAATCTCTCTCTCACAGTTGAAGTATGCATTAATTGCTTAGCATTCGATAAAGTGACCCAATGACACCAGCTTCAAGCTGTCATTCGATTAATCAGGCTTTGGATGGGAGCTTTCGCATTTCCATTTACTAAATGATTGCTTCAAGCCTGAAAAAGGATCAAACAAACTTTATGTGTCTGTCATCGTCTGTATTAACATGATACAAATATTATTTGTTGTGGATTAATCTATAAAATTGTTGATTTAAATTTCAATTATGTAAATTTTTTATTGTTTTTTTTTTTTGGGGAGAAATTAAGCGCAAAATTTGGCCAGCTTATCCGGCTTGCAGCCTGTGATTGCCTTGTGGTCAAACTGATTTGTTTTTGTGGCTGTTGCACTTGCAACAACTGCACGCTGCCTGCAGCTGTGTAAGTGTGTGAGTGTGTGTGTATGTGTGACCGCACAATATCCTGTCATTAGGGTCAACCAGCTGCTGTCCGATGCAAATCAAAATTTGCTCATCAGCTGCAAAATTCTTGTACTGATTGCTTTATTAATTGCAATTTTTGTTATGGAGAACTTCTACTCAATCAGGGCTTTCCGACTTTCATTTCCAAGTAAATTCTGCAGAAATCAGAGCAGCGTTTTTAGACGTTTTTTTGAATTTCCTTGTTAACATAGAATACTTTACAGCCTCGATATTTCCTTTCTTGTTTTATATGAGCCTATTAGCAAGAGAGTCGACTATATCTTATTCCACAGTGAAACTCAGCAGAAATATGTTTAGCATACTTTTTGGAGCAGCAGAGAAATAAAAGAAGATTTCTATCTGCATTATAAATGACCTCTTCAATTTAGCGTGAAATTCATGGGAAAGCGGAATTCGAAACAGTTGTACAATGTTGTATAACGTTGTATAATGTTGCGGGGGCATTTTAAAAACCAGTTAACCTACATTCACCACAGTTTTGCATCCTGTTTGCTTGTATCCTTTTGGGCTAATTAGCAGGCGCAGCAGCACAGGAAGTGAGAGACAGGACAAAGGGGAAAAGGCCATCAAAAATCTCTGGCTCTGGTCTCCGTTTAATTATGTTCCGTTGTCCTTTTGCTGCAGCGAGAGTTATCCTCTGGTTGATGTTGACATATGTGTAAGCTGTAAACTGTGAGCTGTGTTGTCCTGCTGCTAAATCAACGTAAAATTCATCAAAAATGCAGCACAATTGGTCCCACTGGGTGCTTCGTTTTCCTACTTGTTGTTGTTGTTGTTTTCCGAGACATCAAAAGTGTTGGCCATAAAATATCCAATTAGCTTTTTCGCCCACAACAAGTTTTATTGCTAGGTGTGCGAGTGTGTGCGAGTGTGTGTGTGTTGTGTATGTGTTGTCAATCAATTTTTAATGAGTTTGAAATTGTTTGGCCTTTGTTTGCCTTGCAACAGCATCATCCACAACAAAAGCTAATTTACGCGCTTGCAACACACCCAAAAAGTATGCTACAAAAACGAGTCTTTAAGCTGTTGCACATTCCATGGGGAATAAGAATATATATCCAGAGAAAGAGAACTAACATTAGTCAATAATTCAGTTTAGTCCTTGACTAACTAATAACCTTTTAAGTCAAATCTCTGTAAAGATTTCTTGAATTTCATTTTATGCTGCTCTGAAAAGTATGCTACATATTCTTTTGTTTTAAATGTCAATTGCATAATTAGAACTTTCCAAGAGTATTTTTTATTGAATTTTTTAAACAACTTTTAGAAGTATTTCTTAACTTATAAAAGATACAAAAGTTGAGCTCCATATAGTTTTTTTTTTTGCCATCCCTAACCTGCCACACTAAACCCAATTAGAGCGAGTTTGTTACTTGGATTTTGGAAGCTGAAACAAAAGCAGTTTTGACAGGGATTCATAATATGCAATTACAGTGCACACTTTGTTAAGGGCAACACTACGCTACAAAGTTGAGTTTTATCTCATTTTTGTGCGGACAGGAGTCGCATTCAATTAGACACACAACTGGAAAACAGACAACTGGCTGGCAGTCTTGTCTTAATTGCTAACTTAGTTATATAAAAGCAGCGCTGGGGGGAAATCGAAATTAAAGTGAGAAAGAGAGTCCATTTTATAGCCATAGAGAGAAGTGCGGAAAGAGGGGAAGAGAGGAGGACACGGCAGAGCAGGTGGCACAACTGCGGTGGCTCGACAATTTTAATGCCCGGCCTAAGCCTCCGTCCGTCCCCCTCCCCCCCTTTGCTTCTCTGCCCCGCCCCTGCGCGCACACTGTAAACATCATTAGCCAATATTATATGCATTAAATTTAATGCCCAAACGAAACGGGCAAAAGGCAAAGCAGGCCCAGACGCCAACGCAGACACAGGACTCTTTCAATACCCTTCCAAAGGGTATTTCAATTGGGTAAGGAGCTATGCAAAGAAAATTCTGCATGCATTGGGAAGTCTATTTTGAATAAGTATTTTTATATAGAAAAACCTTACAGCTAGAAAAATACTGAAAGGGTATTTAAGTGTTCGGCTTCGTGGCGAAAATACTCTTTATTTCTTTTCTACTTTTTCTGCTGGCAGCGCAAACTTTTGCTTGCCTTAGTTAAAAATGTAAACATCAGTTGTGGCTTAATGCGGGTGGTGCAGGAGGGAGTGGTGCTGGGTAGAGCGATACAGAGAGTCCCAGCCGCAGTTTCTGCCACAGGAACCGCACAGCGCGTTGTCCCCCCTTTTCCAATCCCCGCCAGGAATTGTGTCCTGGCATACAAATTGTCTAATCCCACATAGTTCTTGCCACCTTTTTGCGCTTGGCTCCCACAAAAACTTTGTCATGGACTCGCCTGCTCTGGCCCCACTGTGCGGAGTCCGAGTCCAAATCTAAGCCACTCGGCCAATGTGGTGCATAAGTCGCATGGCGCTGCTGCTGCTGCTGCATATTTGAAACAAATGTGCAAAGTTTAAATTGTTTTCTAAATAAATTTTTGCACACAAATAACACACAAAAAACGAAGAAAAACAAGCTAAAAAACATACGAAAAAACATACAAAAGCAAAAAACGAGGGTCGTTTATTAAGTAGACGAGCTTATTAATGTCAGTTTCTTTTAAGGCCTTTAAGCGGCAGGTAGATTTCATTTCAAATTAATGTACCAGTAATTCATTTTTATGAATTTTATTACTTAGCCAAGCTCAGCAGAGAAGGAGGGAAGTTTGTGATGGAAATATTGTTGTTTTTTATTCATTGAGCATTTCAGGATACTAAATTCCGCCTTAGATTCAGTTAAATTTGCAAGAACACTGAACTCCTGCCTGTTTTCACTTGAAGATTATTTTCATTGCCTACTTTTGAAGCGAAAAGCTGTCATTTATTTTGTAGGCAATCCTAAAAGTATGCTCCTCTTTTTGGTCATTTCCAAATGAAACCGGAACTCCACTGTTATTAGTTTCGAGTATATTTTAATGACTCGGGTTATATAGCAGTCAGCTTTTGAACCAGCGTTGAGTGGAGTTTCCTAGGTGAATAAAAATTCTATTTTTAGTGTCGATAAACGCAGCACCCCTCGTAATCGCTGGCATTTTAAAGCAGAGCAGCTACTCTAAATTTGATTGTGTACACTTCTCATCATTTCGTTTCATTTCATTATGTTTTTTTGTTCCATTTTCATTTAGTTTTGTTCCATTTTTGGTTTATTTATCTTGGCCCAAGGGGGGCAAACTGTATTAAAGTTTTCCTAATGATGTCAGTTATGTTTTGGCTTCGTTTTGGCACACAGAATTCATTTATTTAAAACTTTTGCACTTTGGGGCATTTAACACACCCACACCCACACACACACACACACGCCGAAAATTTATTATTGCATGTCAGATATTTTTAATTAATTATGCCGTAGTAAAATATGCGCTGCGCGTAAAAGTATGCTACAGTTTTTTTTTCTGCTCCGCTTCATTGGACCAAGGCGCCGCCGTAGACGAGGCTACAAAGACTACCACAGCAGCCTCTCAGTCTCTCCCAGAGCGCCGCCCACTCTCTGTGGCAGTCACTTTTTAATTAGAGGCAACCACAAAAGATTTTTGTCAACGACAGCGCTGCAAACACGCCCCCAATGCGCCTCCTTAATTTTTCTAGTTTTTCTCTGCTTTTTGCACCTCTTTAAAGTATAACTAGCTGCCCTGCAGAGCCGGTTCTCGCGGTTAGCATTCTTTCCAAGTAATAAAAAACATCACATATATATTATTAAGGATATTTTAATGGATTTTAATTGACCAGAACATAATTAGAAAGATGGGAAGGCAGGTTCCAATTAAGTTTCCCTCAAGAATAAATTTCATAGAAAAATGTATAGCCTACTTTGCGAGCATTATTCTATAGGGAATCTTAGCTACTTTGCTCTCTAGTTTAATATACAGCTATACTCTTGTATTATATAAATTTTCAGGAAAACTGAGAAAGGTTTTCCAAAGTTTCTGCCCTGTTTTCACACACTCAAAACTAGACTCGCAAATAGGGTAGAAAATAATTGCGAGAAATGTTGTCTCGAACTAATCCCAAATATGATATCCTTTTTATTTACAGTTAAATGCGCAGCTAAGAGCTTGGAAGTTTTGCTGCCTGGAATTATCCTGTTACGCCTGCTGCTGAGATCCTGTTGCTAATTACAAAAAAAAAGTCATTGCCTAAGTGGACACGGTAAGTTCTGCTTGTTTTTATTTCTATTTTTTTGTATTTTTTGTTGTGTTTGCACAGCTTTTGACATAATTTTGAACGAGCTGGCTTTTGTGTCCTTTTGTGTCCTTGTTGCAGGTGCTTTGCCTGATCCTTTTTACGAGTACAACTCGTACAACTCGTACAACTGTGTTGCAAATATTTACACATGTTTAAATGCCTCTCGTTCGACGTGTTTGCCATTTATTTGCTTTTGTTTTTTGTATTTTGCTGTCGCTTTACTTTTCCAAAATACCCTGTAACCTAGTCCGCCAAATGGGGAGGATTTATTTTAATTTATTTAACTGCTGAAACGGAATCTGATACTACTCAATTTTACTCAAGAGCGTGGAGTCTTGCCACACTGCAAATATTTAAAGGGATTTTTATATATTTCACCCTCCTCCGAAAAGAATGAAAAGAAATATTTAAATTGGATTTTAAGAGCACGGTAACAAAGTTGGGTCTGATTACAGGGTATATTCATAGCCGAGTATTTTGTTATTTTGATTTTTTTCTGTCATCCTTTGTCGCTCATTTAAATATTTACAGAGTTGTCGAGCTGCCTAGGCAATTGCCCCTTTCTGCCCCGTTTTTCTTACAGTGTATGCGTTGAAAATTAATTTAAGTAATGCGTTTGCCTAGGGCCATTTATCTGCCGCACGGCAAATCCTTTTTAATATGCCCAAAACATTTTTCATTTGTCACTTGGCCGCAGTGGCTCGTTAGCTGCAAATTGTGGACACAGGACACCCTGGAAACTCTGGGAAAGACCGGAAAGAAAACCACATCAAATGCCGCACAAAAGTTTGTCGGAAACCTGGAAAAGACATTCGGTATTTTATCCTCTTGCCTTATCAGGCATACGCCTATCAGTGGTAGTTGAAACTATCAAACATCATCGACACTTTTCACTTCTGAATTGTATACCCTGTACTCATCGCAATGGCTGAACTGGGTATAATCAATTTTGGAAAATGTCAAACAAGGATGGAGATGAATGCTAGCCAGAGCACCTCTAAATCGGTTACACAAGGGACGTCGTAAGATCCATTTCCACCTCGAAACATAGAGAAAAATATATGCATTTCTATAGAGTATTTTCCAGGCGAGCATATCTCTCTTATAAGACTTTTTTCGCAGTGTTTTCCCAAGAGGGAAATTGTGCTGCCTGTTTTAGCATGCTCTTTGAGTGTGGAGTTTTTCCTGCTGATGAGTTGCCAATCCCAAGGTTACTCAATCAACTGCCTGGCAGTAGGCTGTCTTCTGTCTTCTGTCCTCTGTCCTCAGTCTCCTGTAACCTGTCCCTACCCTCTGTCTTCTACTCTCCTCTGTAGCCTGCTTTCTACACTCTTCTATTGGGAAGTAACTCGAGTTGTTGCTCAGCCGCTGGCGTTGAAATCAAATTTCATTTCCAGGCAAAAGTTTTTGGCTTTTAGTTTTACTTTGTTCTTCTTTCCGTTCCGTTCTGTTTCGTATCGTACCGTTCTATTCCGCCATTCCTGCTGCCATCGACAACTGTGCGACGCTCTGTTGACATGCTCAACTTCTCAGCAAATCAACAAAAACAACAACAAAAGAAGATGTAGAAAATGGTCATTAATCATTTCGGCTCTTTTACTGTCTTCTGTTGCCATCTCCCCAAGAAAAGCAAAAAGAAAATTCACAGGGGTGTGGGTGGGGGGAGGGAAAAACATAAACTACGTGCACTGCGACTGAAACTTGATGCTCAACGTTCCTGTCGAACTGAGATTGAACTTGCTTTTCTTTTCCTTTTTTTTTCCTTTCCTTTCGTTTGGGGAAAAAAAGTAGAAAAATAAAATCATTTATACACTTTTTGCCTGGTAATTGATGAAATTATTCGTTTGAATTGCGCCCAGATCTACTTATTCTCTCCTTTAAATCGCCTCAATTCCGCCCAAGCATCAAATGATACCAAAACAAACAATAATTTTTGCTTCTGGCTAGTTTTGTCCATTAGATTTTTAGATTTTCATTATATTTGGCCTCGCCGACTTGTCTTTTGTATATGTTTCCAAAGAGAACTTCGAAAAAATCTCTTTCTCCACGATTTCGCCTTGATTTCACCAACTGTAGCATACCTAAGGGAGGTTTGCAACAACGAAGACTCTGGCTTAGACGCAGACCCAAATTAAATAGAGTTCTTATAAGACTTGAAAACAGTTTAATAAAAGCTCTTAGAAGATAACTCCAAGAAAACAGTCAAAGCAATCTCTTTCGCCAGAATTTCGCCAACTGAAAAGGGGTTTCCTGGAATGCGCATAGAACACATGTTATGCCAGAAAGGCCATTTGTTTGGCACCTCTGCAATTAATACTGGCCGATGCTGGGCCAAAACGCAATCGAGAAAGGGCCGAAAAGTCAAGTCTGAGTTGTTTTTCGTTTTTCGTCTCTCGGTTTTTTTGATTAATTTGTACGCCTAAAAGCAGGCAGCACGCGCTGACCAAAAAATCTTTGACTTTTTCTTTGGTTTTGTGAGAACAAATTTGCCTTTATGCGGCGTTTGACGTGCCCAAATTAAAGCTGCTCGGATTTCGCAGCATGTAATGGACATTTGGACAGCCGGACGGACGTTGGGAGCGCTGAGCAAAGTCTTTAGTCCTACGGAGTCCTTAGTCCTTTTGCCTTTTGTCTCTGAGCGGCTTTTGTTTGTTGTGTAATCTATGCGCTTGATGGCACAGCTGTTTGTCCAGACAGCACAAGAAAAATGCCAACAATTAAGTGGGCAGCCCCAGCTCTCTAGCACTAGCTAAAGTAGGCGTTGGAATGGGAATTGTAGGCGCTGCATTAATTTAATTAAAAAAAAAGCGAAGCGGTAAATTTGAAATTTGTGTAAATTTTCTAGCTTATTTAGAAAACACTTGAAAAGCGCATTTAATTGCCATTTGGCAGTGCAACGGTGCTGCCAACTTGATTTGTAACCAGCCATTAAATTTCAAATTCAACTTATTTGCAAAACACTTGGAAAAACCGCATTTAATTTGGCATTAATCTGAAAACTATGCTGCCAACCTGCTTTGCTCCAAGACTTTAAACTAATTTCTAAAACAGTTAAAGAGCGCTCTGAATTCCGAAATGTGTGTAATAAAAAACGCCTGCGAAACCGATTTATTTCTCCTTTTGGTGCTGCCAATCTGATTTTTCTAGGCCCCCTTTTGGCGTACGCCACTGCAGCAGCAGAGCACAGAGGTCAGTAGCCTTATCAGCAGCAGCAGCGGCAGCAACACCCACGATGCTTATACGCTCTTAGTGTGCGTTCTCTTAAAAGTTAAACGCTCTCGCTTGCTCTCTTCTCTCTCTTAAGTACTAAAATATGCAAGCGGTGGCTAATTAAATGCCTTACAGCCTCCCAAATATTTTTGTTGTGTTTACATTGCCCCTCCGATTCGCTGCCATTTCCCCAGCAGTCGCTTACTCACTCGCTCTCTCTTAAGTTGTATAACTAACTCGTGCTCTCTCTCTCAGGCTTTGTCCCATTTTACACGAAGCTTTTTGAGGCAATCGGGTGACACTTCGTTGATTGCTTCGTGTCCTGCTTCGTGTTCGCAGCATCTTTTTCGCTCTGCTTCGCTGCTGCGAGATTCATTTGGATGCAGACTTCGCTCGTGTTAAGTTGTAAAGCGGAGCAGCACCAGCAGCAGCCACCTTAGCAGCAGCTGCCTAGAAATAACAGTTAAAATAGTTAAAGCAGTTAAAACAGTTATACAGTTAGTGTGTTAGCAGTGCCGCTGTGTATGAAAGAGAGAAAGAGAGCAAAGCATACAATCAATAGAGAACGAGACAGAGAAGGAGAGACACGGCGAGAAAGAGAGCCGTCGGCATTTTTGGCAGCTGATGCTCATAATTAAGTTTAACATAATAATTAAGTTCAAGATGATTGCAAGAAAAAAAAAAAGAACCGTTAACCAGCGGCCACGGAAGCAGATAGCGGAAATTGCAGCATGTGTTGACAGCGACGCCAGCTGCTCAGTCGCCGTCACCGTCACCGTCAGCGTCAGCGTCACCGTCGCCGACGCAGTCAGTCGCTGTTCCTCAGCTGTGCCGCTGCTTTCTCGGTTACAGTTATTGTCTGGAGCTTAAGACGTCACACAAGTAAGTAAAAGTGTCAATTCACATATTGAGTAGCTTTCTGTCTGTGCACGTATGACTGTGTGTGTGTGTGTGTACGTGTGTGTGTGTGTGTGTGTGGCAGTTGCAACATTTGTAGCATACCCTTACGCTGCAACCTAAAAAAAAATGGCCAAGATTTTTGCCATATGTGAGCAAGATTTATGCATTTAAAGCCCCGTCCAGACTGCCTTTCAATGTGTGTGAGATATTTCAAAATAACTCTAAGAATTTTCGAAATAAAACAAATCTAAAATCAAGTTTAAGCTTAGTCTTATTAGTTCTATTTAAAATGTAATGCTAAATTAAATAAGATTCTCGCAATATGGCAAAGAAATAAATCCATTTTTCCTGTGAAATATGCCAACTACTCAAAGGGTTTCCTTTTATTAATATGAGAAAAGTTTAAATTATTTATGGTTGTATTGTTAAAAAAACTTTCAAGGAATTTGCTTCATAATTTTTAAATATATTCCAAATGAACAAATTTAATTCATTAAAAATAAAAATAAAAAATAATATCTAACATATTATATAATTTTAGTCTTATTATATAATAATAAAATTCCGTGACAAAGCAAAGCCAGTCAAAGGGTTTTCTCCCATAGAAACTGAAATCCTTTTTAAGCTAGATTTCTAGGCTCTGTTTTCTCTCTTAATTCTAGCTTGAGAATTATACTTGGCTTTTACTATAATGACATGAAAAGAGAAGTTTTCTCTTTAAAAACGTAAAACATTTTTAATTGCATCTTATATAATTTAGTATTATTTTTATTTACTACTTTTGAACTACCCAGAAAGGGCATATAAAATTCGCACACAAAATATTTATAGCTTTATTTTGAGAAAGGCAGTCTGAACGCGTCTTAAATAATACTTGGTAATTGTGCAAGTTTTTAATACGCTGCCGCTGCAAATTGTTAAATATGCGAGTTTCGAGTTGTTCCTTAACTTTTGGCAGTCACTGTGCGTGTAAGACATATGTATA
Source organism: Drosophila repletoides (assembly GCA_018150835.1). NCBI lineage: Eukaryota > Metazoa > Arthropoda > Insecta > Diptera > Drosophilidae > Drosophila > Drosophila repletoides. The sequence continues at coordinate 1,363,197 of JAECWQ010000089.1, forward strand.
TGTATGTGTGTGTGTATTCGTGTGTGTATATAAATTCTTGAATGGTTGTTTACTGCTAAGCATAAAATGGCTTATTTATGCGCCAAGCCTAGCAACAACTTTGCAATGAATTAAATAAAAATAAAAATAAAATAAAATAAACACACAGGAGTCAGCGGTTAGAAGGTGGGGGGCGGGGGGCGGCCAAACAAACGCGTGAGAAACCAAATTGAATTGAATTGCTTGACATGACGACAGTCTCCACCCCTCCCTCCCCCACAGAGAGAGACTGTGCTGCAGGCAATATACATATATACATATATATAGACTTATATATATATATATATATATCACCACTCCCCCTAAAACAGAGCACTCCCCGGACTGCACGATATTTGGGTTTTTCGTATGCGACTTTTGGGTAAAATTTTATAGCAATTTATTTGCTCTCAGATCACACTGCTTCCAGCGAACGCTATCTTTTTGGCCCATAGTGGGTGGTTCTGGGACTGGCTGGACTGGTGGGCTGTTCGGTGGTTAGTGTCTGCTTCATTACAATTTACCAGCCGAGCCGCACTGCCTCGCGCCTCGCGCCACGCCTTTTGCTGCCTGTTTGAGCCTGACTAAAATGCCTGTGCACTTTAAGTGTATACACAGCGAGAAATAAGGTTAGCCTCAGTTAATACCAGAATCACGTACTACTAGAATATATAATGAAACATTTATAAATCCATTCCACTTTCGGGATTTTCTCTTAACAGTAATGAAATGGCCTTAAGTCGAGCATTAAATTCCGGAAAAAGATTGAACAAAATGTGATTTTTTACTTACCTTTTCCTTAAAAGAAATTTTAAATATATTAATTATATAACTTGAACTTAGATTAGCTCTCAATGTATGATTATTTCTGTCTGTGTACTCGTATATTTGCATGGCAAATCCTGTCTGAATGACTCCTGACTGACTCCTGAGTCCTGCGACTGCGACTGTGGCTGTGGCTGTGCCTGAGCTTGAGCCTGGCCATCATATCATATCATTATTTATTTATGATTATTTTATTACTTATATGTGTGGGCGGAGGGGGCGGTGGGCGTGGTGAGTGCGTGCGTGCCCAGAGGCAGAAATTGCAGTTGAGGGCTGTTATTATAGAGCCCGTACTAACCATATATGCTGATTATCATTAATGTTAATTAAATTAATTATTTAGCTAATGCACAGTTACTTTGACAACTCATGTGTGAGCGTCATACATTTATATATATATATATATATACTCGTACTCTATATATGTGTGCGTAATATCCTCGGGCCCAGAGCCAATCAGTTGGCAGAGCGATAGCGAGAGAGAGAGCGAGGGGAACGGATAGAAGAGAAAGTCCCAACAGACGCTCTGCGGCTTTATTTGTTATTTGCTCACAAATAGAGACGACACTTGCGAATTGACTCTGCCACCCCCTTCTGCTGCGCCTCTGCTCCCCTTTTGACAGCCCCTGACGACTCTGCTGGCCACTTGTTGATTGATTTTCATTTTTATTTATTTTTGATATCTGTTTGATTCGCTCTTATGAGGATATTTATGGCATCGCACAAAAAAAAAAGGAAAAATGGAAGGGTATATTAAATTTTATGGCTGTACTTGGACACCAGCTTAAAGGCAGAAGAAATAAAATAAAATATAAATGGGAAACAGAACATGAAATAAAATATAATATTCAGGGAACCTGATTCTTCATTTATCTTCAAAGCAGAAGGTATTCAAAAAGGAAGCATAAAGTTCTTAATTAACTATAGAAATGAATAGAGGATATCCTATAGTCGAACATGCCCAAGTAGAACACTATTCATGTATTTATTTCATGTTTGACTCTCATTTGTGAGGATATTCTCGACTTGGGGGCGGAGACGGCGTTTTTCACTTCCGTTTGCGGGTGCTCTGCGCTCCGAGCTCCGGCTCCGAGCTCCGATAAGCCCTCATTATCATTTGCAGGCATTTGGCGTAGCTGTCGCTTTGCATATTTCGATAATAATGAAATGAGAGATGAGAGACGGGCGAGACGCGTACAAGAAGAGAGAGAGAGGGGAGGAGCGGGGAGCGGGGAGAAGAGTAGAGAGACATGCACCCGCACAAAAATCAACACAAGCCTCAACAATGTGCGCTCATTGTCGCATTCGCATTGCTAGATACAGATACAACCTCACAGATACAGGCACAGATGCAGATACAAACACACAGATACAAATACAAGCAGTGATTTAGTTGTGTTCGTGTGAGTGGCAATTGTTGGAGGGGCACGAACAACGACTCTAATCTCAGTCATGACGCATGCAGATCCAGATACATACACTCAGGATAAAGTTCGTAGTAAATTTCTATTTCCTACTTAAAAAAAGAAATCATTATGAGAAATATCTTGAATTCTTTAACTAATCAGAAACACCTCAACACATTCAAAAAAAGCAAAAGGAACTTTGATCTAATCTTACCTAGAAAACAACTCTGCTCTAACCTCACCTTAAGTTTATAGTGTAGACGCATTGATTCTTTGGATAAGTAAACAACAAATTAGATGGAAATATTTATTTATTATTATATTATTATATTATGAAATTAGGTAGAATACTTTTCGCTCAGTGTAGTTACAGCTCTATATACATTTGGGTTTTTTGCCCACGCTAAGGCTGAGCTGCATTTCAAATGGGGCCTGGAAACTGCCTGAATTCTCACATAGAGAGACGTGAGCGGAAATCATTTATTAAACAGAGCCCGCACGGGCCTGCACCCCTCTCCCTACTCCCCGCCCCCTGCTCCCTAGTTCCTATAGTTCCTATATTGTACATATATCAACCCCTCTCTCTAGTCATTTAGCTAGGAACTATAACTGTTCTCGTTTATTTCAATTACTTTATGTTTTGCATCGACAGCAGTTCTCTCTCTCTCTCTCTCTCTCTATAGTCTCTTTTCTCTTTCGTCTGTCTGTCTGCCTGTCTGCCAATTTTCCAATTGAATTGTCTTTAATATTTTAATAATATGGAATGTGTCGTATTTTCAGCTGCCATTCGCTTGTCCTTCCCCCTTTTGATCGACCTCCTTTTCGCTGGCTCCTTGAAAAGTCGAGTCCTTGGCATTTTCTAAATCAATGCCTGCTGCCATCTCTGGCTGCTTCCCGCTGCTCGCTTCCCGCTTCCCGCTTCTCGTGACTGCCACAAATTAGTCACAATCGATTTAGCAGCTCGTTTAAACAGCCGCCAAAAACACAGGCAATAACAAGGCCAAAAACAACAAAAACAAACAGAAATATAATAAACTCGGCAAAAGACAGAGAGCGAAAGAGACAGACAGAGAGAGAGAGAGAGAGAGAGAGAGAGAACTAAGCACTGCAAATGCGTGAACTAAACACAAATCGCTTCACGCATCAACTAAATTGACTATTTTGTGGGGTGTGCAGAGCACCCAGCGTCAGCGTCAGAGTCAGAGTCGATGTTAATGTGTCTGAGACTAACTGTAATTGTAATTGTAACTGTAATTGTTGTTTATTGCGCATAAATCGAAGCTTCTGAATTGAATTAAGCTCCAGAAAATCAAGCATTAAATTTCATGGAAATGAACTAAATTATTAAAGGCTTTTAAAGCAGGCAACGTCAAGGATAATGTATTTATTATATATATTATTGATTAGGACAAAGAGCTGAGTTGAATAAATCGTCTGATAAATTATCTGATATCGAAAATCGAGCAACAGTCTGTCCAACAGTTGTTTCTGTCTCTTTATAAAGCTTGTTAGATGGATCTAATTAATCATTAAGGTTAATTGTTTATTCCTTAATTAATTTCTATATAAATTAAACTGTAGAATGAAGGCAGATTCTTTGCCTATCAGCAACTGAAAGTAGTTTAAATTAAATTTAATTAGATATTTAATTAAATTGTCTTGAGTTTCAGTTTGCCTGTTGAAAACTTTTAGTTTGCTTGAAATTGAATTTGCAGCTAGTTTGCTTTTGTGGGAGGTTTCATATTTAATTTACATGTTTATATAATATTTTGCTCATCTGCCAGGCTTTTTTTTTATTTTTTTTTATTTTTTATACTCGTAAAACCCATCAAAAATATGGAAAAGTTTTCTAAGCTGCGGGCTTAACACAGGCAAACGCATAATCACAGAATTCTGGGCTGAAACTGAAGCTGGCAATGGAAAGGCAGAAGCGAGTGGGGAAAGGGGGGGAAATTGGTTAGCTGCTGTTGCTAATCCTCTAAAGCAACAACAACAGGAACAACTGGGAAACTGGGAGGGAAAATATAGAAGCCCAAAAGCGCCACAAAAACCCGAAACCCAAAAACCGAAAAACCCTAAAAACCGATGCTCATGCAAACTAAATACCGTTATCGTCTTTTTTTTCTACTCTTCTTTTTTTTTTTGAAAACTTTAGCGAAACAAACTGTGCGGTTTCACTTTGTTAACAGCTCAGAAAATGTTTTCGCTCAGCTCAGGGGAAAATTCGAAGGGGGCTTTTCCGGGAGGAACGGGAGGAAAATACCAACAGAAGCAGCCGCAAATAATGCAAACAATCTTTTAAAAGACCACAAAGTTGCACGCCATTCAACGCATGTGTCGGAAAAGCGTCGGAAAATGTGAGAAAATGAAGAGAAAAAGAGTTGAAACTTGGCAGTTATCTCTTCTTCTATATTATAGATATTGGCACATTATGAATTCTCCAATAAGTTTTTTCATATATTTAACTTTTACTTGTCTTCTTCTCCTCTTCCTCTATTTTTTCTCATCATCAGCTTCTGGAATTTTAATGCTGTTTTGCACCTTACGTGGAAAGCAAAGCGCAGAAAAAAGCGGAAAATATTGCAGCATACTTTTCGGCGCTGTGTCAATAGATTGCCAGCAGCTGCTGCGCTTTACACTCAAAGAAAGAAAAATTCGTTTGAAAATTAAAATTTAAAGTAGTTTCTGCTGCGCTCTTAATAATCTTTAAAGAGAATTTGAGACTTGAAGTATTTTTCGACCACTCGAAATTTATGAAATTAAACGCAAATTGTAGTTTTTCTTCTTCTCTTTTCTTCGCTCAGTGTACTTTAGTTTGCTAACATTTTTTTTCCAGTTGATTTCTCGCTCTCTGCACACAAACATCAAACAACTTTTGACGTGCCTTTGCATAATCCTTGCAATGCCCGACGCGTCCCTCTGCCACGGTCAGCAGCAGCGCAGCAGCAGCACGTTCTGTATCCTTGTTGCTGTTGCTGCCGATGCTGCTGCCTCCAATGCTGCTGCTGCTGCTTGTTTTCGCCTTGACTTTAATCATATTTCCATCAGAAACACGCTGCGCATATTGATCAGGATCAACACACAACAGCAGCAAAAGCAGCAGTAAAATAAACATAAAAAAAACATACACACACTCGCATACACTCGCGCGCACACACACACACACGCACAGAGTGCACAGTGCTTCCTTTTGTCAACATTGGGTAATTTTTTAATCTCCGCTTTGCATTGAATGCAGCAGCTTAAAGCTCGGCAAGACTTGCAACGTAGTCGCCTTGACAGCTATTTGTTGATACCCTTTCCTCTAAGCATATATACTTTATGAAAAGATTTCGTTCAATTTCCTTTAAAGCCCGAATTTCACAGCAGAATTGCCTGAATAGTGTATTAGAAATACATTGCCTACTTTTGGGCGCACTATTAGTTTACAATATTAATATATCTATTGTACCTATTTCTGCAACCTCTATAGATATTCGGACACCTAAGTATTTGTTATATAAATACTATATATAATGATAAAAAAAATTACTTTATTAGGGCATATCACAGTCCACTGAAACTGGCACAAGTTTCCATAGAACGTTCACATTGTTATATTCCCTCTCTCTCTCTCTCTCTCTCTGTACTGGCAAAAGAATGCGACATAAATTCTTTGAACAAATGCAACAATAAGAAAATAAAGGAAATAATAAAAGTATAGTGAAAAAAGAGTAAAATAAAAAGAATGAAAGCCAACAACAAAATCAAAATGGCGTTGCTTCATATATGAGAGGAAAAGGCTATTGTAATAGGTGGCAACAATGGAGTCATAGTTGGCAACTGAGTGGCAACTCTGGCTCAGAAAACTCGACTAGTTTTGGAAGTTTTCTGGTCTTTTTTAGTCGAGAATTTCAGTCTTCAGTTTTGTTGCACCTTGAAGCGAAAACATTTCCGGCTAAGCCAAGCGGATGTTGAGTTTCAACTAAATTAACGTTAATTAACGGAAGTTTTTCGGTAAAGTGCGCGCGCGACAAAGTGCCACCAGGTGGCGCCATCTAGCGCCGCCCCTGTCACGCCCCCCTTTTTTAATGTGAAGCTGTTAGCAGCAAATTGGCCACGTGGGAAGACTCAAGATGAGCTACATCCAACAGCCGAAACTCCTCCGCAACTAAGCGAGCTGAACAGCTCTGGATATGTAGGAGTACAGACAGAGGCGTAGGCAAGGGGATTTTTAATTACATTTTTAATCGTAAATTTGAATTACTTTTCTAATTTTAATATATTTAACTTAATAGATTATTGTATAAGTTTTAACTTGTTCTTTCAATTCTAAACACTTCTTGGATATTTTTCCTATCCTATGAAGAAATATCTAGAAGAAAAATAAACTATTTTTTAGTTTCCCCCTCACAATTGCTGCCTACGCCACTGACTGAAGGACTTGCCTTTGGCTTTGGCTTTAGCCTTAGCTTTTAGTGGATATATTCAATGCGCTTTTCGGAGACAATGGAGAACTGGAGAACTGGTCTCCTCGTAGCATGCTTCAGATACTCGAGTCGAGGCTCAACAATGGCGACAAACAATTGAAATCTGTGAGCTTTGTTTTAGGCGAATATGCAAACCTTTACAACCCACAAAAAGCAAGAAAAAAGTATAGAAAAAAAGGTTGTCGCTTTACCAGGGTTACAACCCCTGTAGAAGCCCTTCCCTTCACCTCCCTTAAACTGTCCAGCAATTTGCTTTCGAAATTTTTGTACAGCTTTTAATTAAGGCCAGGGCAAAGACAAGACCAAACCTTGTAGAATGCTCAAATGCCCAGCCAAATGAGCCCAAAAAACAAACGAAAAGGGAAGCGTGCTCGACTTAATGATACTCTGTACGCATTCTATTGAATAAATGTTATAATCACTATGCGATCGCTATGAAATCCTCAAAAAGTTTGAAGCTAAACTATCTACCATATGGTAGATTTTTGATTAGAAGACTTGGAGTTACCTTAAGGGTTTTTGTACAAGAGTGTCATGCTCTTATAAGGCTGATTTTAATGGGTATAGCGCATTAAAAGGACTCGGAATCACCGAGTGAAGCGAGTGACGAAGGACAATCATAATTGCGGAAGCAGCAGCCGCAGCAGCATCATCGAACCCTCGAAAGGACTTTGCAAAGGACTCTCGCAGAAACAATGCACTCGCTAAAAATGCGAACGAGAATTTTACACCTCTCCCCGCTCTCCTGCTCTATATACCCCTTATTTTTTTTTGGTTGGTACGAGAAATTAATTATCGCATAATTTTATGGCTCAGTGACATCTGAAGAGTTTCATTTACCACTTTTTGACAGATTTTCGCCCTCATTGTACTCCCCAATCCATTCGAATTGTATTTGTATTTGTATTACTATCGATTCCGAGCTCTACCCATAGAGTAGAGTGGAAGAGAAGTGTGGGGAGGTATGCTTTCAGGGAGTGGCTGAAAGCCAGGCCAGGTGCTGGGCTTCAGTTCAACTACTCTTTCATCAAATTCCATTTTCGGATTGTAAAGAATTTTAAATGAAATTTCCATCTGGGCATTTGCTGTTCAGCTGCAGTGAAACAAACATACTCAATAGTTCTCAGATACTCGAACCTTATGAAATTACTCTGAAATAAGCCTGCCGAAAATTATGCCGTTCCCTTAATTTGCTGCAAATTCAAGCGATTTCCATTCGATTCAACTTCTCTCTTATATGAGTTCCAGAAATAAATATTTCTATATAGCTTTCCTTCAAAAGATGCTTCCGATTCGAATAGAAAAGCTCTTCCTCTCAGAGGAATTTCATTGCAGATTGAAGTAGCTGAATTCTACATTGAAAACTGAATTCCTAAGTTCCAATTAGGGAATTCCCACTATAATCCAATACTAATATGTATCGAAAGTCATTCATAGATATGCCACACGCCTTCTACTGTCTGTCTGTCTATGTTTCCCGTCCTCCATCCTCGTCTCTGAGCTGATTCTACGCCCACATAGCATCGTTTTCAGGGGCATCTATTATCAAATGATGTTGTTCTTGTTCCTCTTGTTGTTGTTGGGATAAATCATTGCAAATGTTAATTCAATAGCTCAATCAGGGATACTAAAAGGGGATAGCCCTCACAGCCCAGACAAATATACAAGAAAAAAAAGAAAGGAATATATATCGAAATACAAAAGAACTGCGCCTAAGTTCAATGCCAAGTGCCCATTCTCATTGTTCCTCCTGCCTCTCCTCTATTTTTGCCCCTTGTACTTGAGAATTTCCATTGTATCTGCGCCCCCCTCTCTGAGCCACTGGTATTTTATCTGTTTGGCGCTTTGTGTGTGTTGTGAATGAAAGAAAAAAAGAACGAAATGTGCGTTGTCTATGGAGATGTTCTCATTTTTGTTCGCCTCTTTCCTCCTTCCCAAACAAAATTCTGCTTTTTTTTTCTGTCTTCTCTGTTCTGAGGGAGGTTCCATGAGGCATCTGTAGCCTGTATGTGTTTCTCTGTTCTCTGTTTGTCTCTTTTGCGATATATTCAACAGATGTTGTAATTGCTCATAAAACTTGATGACGCTGGCGCATTTGAAGCAACAGCAACAGCAACAGCAACAACAACAGATCAGAGAGCAGAAATATTCCAAGAGTTTTGCATATGGCAATGGGAATGTTTCTTTGTCTACCCAGTAGAATCTCAAAGAAGAAAAGTGCTTGGCTTTTTTCTGAGAAATAAACACATTGTATTTTCATGCTGATTGGAAGGCGTATAGTCAGGAGGTCATGAAATTGTGCCTTCTGCAAGCATGCCTTTTGGCATGTGGGAAATGTATAAATAGAATGGATTTGCCTAGGGAAAACCACGTACATTTCAGCAGTTCATTTTCTACTGGGTATTCAGCGCGATGTAGGGTATGAGTCTGGCATTCAGATTCAGTTTGCTTGACATCAGCATTCATACGTCACACAGACAGACACGAACAGACGGACAGACACACAAACAGGCAGACAGACAGAGGCAGAGGCTTACATATGAGATTTGCATATGCTTATAGAGTATAAAACACAATATGTGACTCGGCTTTTTCCTCACCTTTTCCCTTTTTCCCTTTTCTTTTTTTTCCGTTTTTCGTTTTCCTTTTAAATTATGAATTTCCTTATTTTTTTCCTGTGGTTTCAGCAAAATGTTGCCCGCTAATTTTTTTATGCAATCCAAAAAGGATCCTTTTTTGCTCGTTGCGTGAGGCAAACAAAGAATGTCCTTTTCGCTTTATCTATGCCGCTCCTTCTCTCTCCCTATCTCTCTTTCTCTCTCTCTTTCACTTGAAACATGTTGTTGACATGTGTTTCGCAAATGTTTTTTCTGCCTTTTATTTTCTTTTTCTTTATTTATGCTTTTCTCTTTAGCGTTTTTCTGGTTTGTAAAAGTTCTTGGCAAATAATTCAAATAGAAAAGAATAAATAATAATTCTAATGCGCGATAAATAATAAAAATGATGAATAAACCAGCCTATTGCCATCTCGTTCTGTCTTTAGTAGAGCAACAAGCGATCGTCAGCGTCGCTGTTGCTGTCAACGTCGACTGCGGCTGCGACTGCGACGCCTACTGATAAGCAGCGACGGGAATAACATGGCATTGGAACATAGCGCGCGCTCTCTCAAATTTCGCTCTCTCTTGATACTCTCACTTAGGAAATTTACTTTTTGTGAACAAGCAAATGAATTATAATATTTTTTTTTAATTTTTATTCCATTTGAGCATGTGATATGCTCTATATCTATATTTAGCTTACTTATTTTTGAGCTACAAAAATTATTATTAGTATATATAATAATAGTAGTATAGAGTATGCACAATTCGGCGTGTCAAAGTACAAAATATTCTTTTTGCGTTTGCGTTCCACTTCATTTCGTCTCATTTGCGCGCAGTTTCAAAAACTTATTTCAATTTCACTTATTTTTCAACGTTCGTTTTTGCTTTCTTCTTTTTTTTTCAGTTGTGCGTTCTCAGTTCCCATTCGTCATCGCTGGCGAGCGGAGCGGCGCAGCGGCAGGGCGGCAGCGCTCAAGGATATTATTCGAATTAAATTGTGGGATCGATGGACTGTGGAATTTAGTGGCTGAATTGTGCTGATAAAAAGAGAAACAATGAAAGAAACAACAAAAAAAAAAACCAATGAAATTAATACGCTTTATCAAAGTGCTAAAGTTTCAAGTCGAAATTCTGTGCTCCTACGAATAATACGAATAATACGAATAATATGAATAATACGAGTATAAATAATCGCATATCAGCCATGCAAGTGCCTCAACTCAACTCAACTCAACTCAACTGAACTCAAGTCTACTCAACTCGTTATCATTGGGCGCATAATTGCCCTCAATCGGTTTAAATGAATAACAACAAAAACGAGAAAACTAGAAATACTAGACAGACTATATAGTACGCCTCTAAGTACAGTGGTCACTGCCATATTGAAAACGGCTCATAAATTCATACATATTCCGATCATTTCAAAGAGCAAAGGTCACTTTAATTATTTATTTTTGATAAAAAAAAGCACTCTGAAAGATACAAAAAGGCACTCTGAAAAGCCGTTCCAATTATCGAGTGATCACTGTACTCGTACTGGTTGGTAGTGCTCTTCGTATTCCCGCGCTCACATAACAATTAGGCACCCCGCGACTCTTTTAATTGAAATGTTTTAAAGACAAACAAATCAAGGGAATGGGAATAGGAATCCCCTCCGAACCCGCTCAACTCTCGAACCGCTCCACACAACTCAAAACTCAATTGAGACCCGCAAATTGGAATTTCATTGGGTAAGTTTCTTCATCGATTCTCCTTCTCCGCTTTCTACTCTTTCTCGCATATATAGACGCCATATCAAAGGTTCTGTCTCGATTTAAATATTCGTCTAAAAAACTTTGCCTTCTGCCTTCTGCCTTTTGCCTTCTGCCACATGGCCATCATAAAAAAGTACACGTATTATACGAGTATATATGTATATAGGAACATCAGTACGAGGGGCTTATAAGGGGCAAATATGCGGGGACTATTCAGTATGCAAACATATACATATACATATATACATATGTGTATATAAGAGTATATATGTATATGTATATATGTATACCCTATGTATGGGCACTTATATGGTCGAGTAATACCAAAAATACATACACTTATCGCGCTATAAAACAAAAATACTCAGCTTGCTGATAACAAAAAATGCTACACACAATATTTACACACCCTCACACACACACACACATCACACACACACGCACACGCACAACAAATTCACACTCCAGAAATGCTGATAACGAAACTCTTTTCGACGGGCCTATTTTTGAGTGTTTCCGTTTGTAGTTGGCTCTCAAAAAGTGAAAGAAATTTCCTTTATTTGATATATTTTCTATAATTTATCCTGATTCTCTGATCAATTCCTGTCATCTTCGTTTGCTTCTGTGATCTTCAATCCTTTCTTTCTTTAGGTATTTTTTGTTCTAATTACGGAAGAGCTCGAAAGATGCCTAAACATAACACCCTTTTCTTCTGGCTTTATTTGCTACAATTTATATGTACTTTTTGAAGCAGCTTTCCCACTGTCTATGCTCCTGCTCCTGTTTATAAATAGCGCACCAAACAGGATATTCGGGTTGTTCATTAGTCGTCCTGCCGTGTCCTACAAATTGTGTTTTTCGACAACTTTTGAACTGACCTGAACACAGTTCACAGGCAAAAAGCATTTCTTTTGTTACCCTGCAGTAAAAAAAAGGGATCGTATTATTATTCAGATAAAATAGTACAATCAGCAAATGAAATATTGAAAAATATATATACAGAATGAAGAGAACAGAAAAACCCATATTCGAACACAAATTCGAGTTAGAAAAGCTGAACTGAAGGAGCTTAGTTACACTGTAAGCTCTTTATGAAAACATTTTATATATAATTGTAATTCTCTACTAATTATTCCTTCGTTTTCCATTTAGTTTCATATATAATCCTTCAATAAGGATATAAAAATCAAAATCGAACAGCTAAAATAATACCGAAAACTTTAGCTCAAGGTTTTTCTTCTTGAATCGAAGAACCATTCTAAACTGCCATGGAATTTATTTACAGGGTATTTTTAGGGTTGTCAAGTCACAAAACTATAGTATTTATCCGTTATCCGTTATAGTCTTTTTTTTTGTCAGCTTTTCATACTATTTAAGTTCGTTTTGCTCTCTCGCATGTGTCATAAATTTTCGCTTTTATCATATTATTTAATTTCGTGTTGCTCTCGCGCGCAAAAAGTAACGGAACACAAAAGATATATATACACACATATATATATATACTTGTATATATATATATATATCTAGAGATATATATTGTAGTAGTAGAACAAACATTGCTCCAGTGGGAAATGATACTGCGACTGACTGACAACAACAATCTGTAGCTGTAGCTGTAGCTGTGGCTGTATCTGCATGCAGGCACAGACATGTACATCATTGTGGATATTTGTACACACATACATACATACATATATATAGCATATATATGTGTGTGTGTGTGTGTGTGTGTGTGTGTGTGCAGATATACGTATTTATATGTAGATACGGCTCTATATAATGCTCGTTCCGGGGTTTGTGTTTGCGCCTGTGTCTGTGTGGCATGCCGTAGCAATAACAGTTAATTTATTCCAATTAAGGGATTTTCCTGTTGAATATGCGACTCTTTCGCTGTTCGCGAGCGAAATACAATTCCACCCCGCCCCTCTGTCAGTACCCCCAATCGCCCAGCAACGATCCCCCTTGACAGTTACAAGCCCAATGCTCAGTACGCCTCTGTTTCCTCTCCTGTTATCCCTGTGTCTCTTCTGGGCTACCTTGCTTTACCTCCCTCGTCCTCCCCCTTTTGACCCCTCCTCTCTCCTGCTCTTTATTTTGTTGAATTGTTTGCCTTTTGGGTTTTGTTGTCTGCTTGTTGTTGCTGTCGCCAGCCTTTTCGCTAAATTTATACAAAAACAAAAGCCAGCACCGAATATTTATATACTCTGCAGAGAAGCCAAATTTGAATCAACTAAACTGAAGAGCGATCGTTCCTTCTCGATATAGTACGGCTCTTTAATACATATAGTTTACCGATCTGATCTGGTTCCACATAATGCCTGCAACGTCCAGGAAAGTTCTACTTAGCCTGCAAGAGGAAATGCCTGACAAAATGGAAATGCCTTCTGAAAGTGTATAAAAAACATGCACACACATGTTCACACTTTTTTTTATTATTACATTACATTAGGGAAAAAAATAAAGAACAAAAAAATTAGCAACATGCTTCGTTCTGGCTGCCCCAGTTTTTTCATTGGGCTCTTTTCCAGCTTTTGCCTGCTTAATCCTGGCGGGATTTGCCCACATAACATAATAAACGAGTAGACGGAATTTTGTTGTCCTTGTGCTAATTCTATATCCAACACCGGAACCCCCGTCGCCCCCTCGTCAGCCTTGTCTACACGCAGCGCCGCCCCTGGCTAATTTTATTTATGTTTTCATTTAACTTCCAGATGTGGCATATCCATCAGCAGTGGCCAAACATTTTGATAAATGCCTCCAAAAAACAACAACAAAAAACGTTTCGAATAAATACAAAAAAATAATGCCGCACAATTTTCAATTTGTAAGCGGGTTATAGAGACTCAAAGGGGGGGCTTTCAATGAGTACACTGAGCGAAAAAACTATGTTCAAATAGGAACCAAGTTTCTAAAATGATTTCGTTCGCCTTTCCTATTTAACTCAAGTCTTATATCAATTTAAAGTTGATGTAGGATTTCTTCATCAGTTCTTCAACATTTCATGTGCATCCACTAAAAGAATGTCCATTGCGTCGAACTACCTTTTTCTCTGAGTGTAGACAAAACGGAAGCTAAATTTATGTGCACACTCAACACACACACTCGCACACACGCACACTCGCCGCTTCGATTATTAAAATTCTAATTGAAATTCAAATATGCGTCGCCTCAGTTGTTGTTCCTTTTATGTTGTTGTTGTTGTTTAAGTCGCGCGGCGTCGCTGTCGTCACTTTGCCCCATGCCCTGCTTGCCCCATGCCCAAGTGGCCCCTTTTCGCCTATCTTTCCCCTCACATTCGCCTCTCTCTCTCCCACATACCTTCTTCTGTTGCTATCCAACTGCTTCCGTCATGCGGGCCAGGAAGTGGACAGTTAAGCCTATGCTCTCACGTTCCCCCAATAGCCCCCAGTAAACCCATAGCCCCATAGCCCTTATATGGTACAGTTCCAAGAAGGGCAGGCAACCTAAAGTCTTCTGCAGCCCACTCTCCTCTTGCCACACTCCAAGCAAAGCTTCAGTTTTGATAATTCTCGAGGCGCCTCCACTGTTGACAGTTATTTTTTACTGCCTGCTATAGAAGAACAATAAATAATACAAATTATTATTGACCATTTCCGTATTTCCAGGGAACGATTGTAATCAATAAAGAATTATATATAAAGAAGTATTCAAATATTTAAAGTTCTAAGGTAATTAATCAAGAGTATAATGCTAGAAAAAGAACTGCCAACGGAGCTGTGTGGCAACTCGTGGAATCTGCCTCAATCACAGTGTCTGTGTGTGTGTGTGTGAGTGTGTGTGGGTAAGTGTGTGTGTGTGGCAAGGCCAATGGCCAATGCCAAGTAATCTGTCAAATTATCCATGCAAATCACACGGCAAATTTTCTGCAGTCGACCCTTGACCCCGTCAGCCCCTTCCCGCTGTAACACTGCAGCCTTGGAGTCCTCCTGTTGTTGTGGTGGTTGCACACACACATGTAATTGTGCCTGCGGTTGCTTCATCGTCCTAGCAAAATCCTGCCAATCCTTGACTGCTTCTGTTTCTCTTGAGGGTTGATTTTTAGCTAGGCTACCCAGTAGGATTGAGTTGCTTTTCTTCAATGCTCCACATGCCAAAAGGCATGCCCGCAGAAGGCAGAATTTCATGAACTCCTGACGATTCGATCGACAACAAAGTAAAAAATGTAATTGAAATCTGTTGGCTTGAAGGGAGAAGTGCATTTTGCAGACTATGAAATTTCTACTGGGTCTGCTCTGAGCATTACCATCAATTAAATTGACTTTGCTGTTGCTGCTGCTATTTTCGTTGTTGTTTTTGTTGTTGTGGCTATGTCACAGACTCTGCAATGATTAATTAGCGTCTTAGGCTGACGTTTTTCCCCAACTCCAAAAACTACAGCTCCAACTTGAACTCTCAGCTCCAATTCTAATTCCAAATCCAACTCAAATGCGAATGCGAATCAGATGAAGCATTAAAACATTTCCAATTGATTGGGTGCCATTTTGCTTTCCAAATGAGTCTTCGTCCTCCTCTCCGTCTCCGTCTTCGTCTTCATCTTCGCCTTCATCTTGGTATATCAATTATGCATGGGATTGTCTGGGTTTCTGTGCCCACAATCTGAAAATCTGCCTCTGTTTAATCTTTATGTGTATGTGGGTTTTCCCTCTAGCATTTCCCGCTAACCTTCACCTCTGCTTTCCACTCTCTTCTCTATTTTTGTTTGCATATTTCCTATTTACATACAGGGCTCTGATAAGCACTGAACCACACAATTCTTGTTATAAGAAAATGCAGCTGAAAATCCCCGCCAAGATAAGTTGCAGTGCCTTTCCAACTGTGTACACTGAGCCAAATACTATATATTGAAATACTTACTTTATTTTAGTTAAATTTATTTCATTCTAGCCGTAAGTTTAGTACATTTTTCTCCAAGTGTATGATTAATAGACGTCTCGAGGAGTTACACTTTGGGACTTGGGGAATTGCTTTTATCGTTCGTACGCCTCATAATTTATATAAAAAAAAGAAACGATATTTATGGGCCAGTCTTTATCAGCATTGAAAGGGGAAATGCCCAAGCCGTTACTTTGTAGTCATTCCATGAAATTAAATATCAAATTTCTGCATAACTCGGGAACGTCATGCGATATGCACAAATTCCTCAAAGAGAAGAGAAAAAAATGGCACAGCACAGCGAAATTTCAGACAAAGTTGTCCAAAACAAATACAAACAAAAGTTTTTGTTTTCTTTTGAATTGCGATGGCAACTCTACCCGCCCCCTTTCCCGTTACTCTCTGCAGAGTTGCATTTTGATATTTTATCATTTTATGAATAATTTGTTTGTGCTTATCGCTTAAATTCACATCAAGCAATTGCACATTTCCGTTCCATTCCATTTCGTTCCATTTCGATCCGTTGCGTTGCATTGTGCAACATTTTCGAATTATGATTTAATGTTAATTACATGAATATTGCAACAACTTCCGTTGATTTGATTTTGTGGCTTATTTCCTCCCAGTTTGAGCTTCATTAAACAGTTGTGGGCGTGGCAGCTTCATGCGGAATAATTTATGAACCTTCCTATGTGTAATTGCTGATTTTAACAGTTATCCATAGGTAAACAAATATAGTTGATCGACTAGTAAAATACCCTATTATATATTCTAGCTATATTTCAAGTTAATTCACTTAATTTCACATCCTTCTTCATAACAGAATCAACTAGCTTCCACAGAAACTGTCAGTGTGCTGAAGATACCCCTTTCTTATACTTTTTGTTTACTTTTACAGGGTATACTTTTTATTTGTTTGTTAAATCAACAAACAACAATCTATGCATCGCTTTTTGCTAATTAAATGCAAATACTCTCGGAACACACAGAAGAACAGATATAAATACAAATTCAAATACAATTTTTGGCCTGCAAATCCTTTCAATAAATTCTCTCGTAGTTTGTGTGAATCGTATCTAAACGCTCGATCTGCTTTCAATTTGCATTTGATTTTATATTTATGACATTTGTTTCGTTTTTCGGTTTTTCGGTTGGTATTTCGTATTTTTTTCTTCTTTTATCTGTATACCCTTTAAAAATGTTTAAACCGGGTAGTCCCCCATTGAAGTTGCCTCAAGGCAGTTGAATGTTGGGTTTTTTCCTCTCAATTTTGAATAATTTCGCCCGCTCTTTCGTCTGTGTTCAAGTGTAGTCCGACAGGCTACAGAGTATCTGCTCGTCCAGCCCTTTAACTAGTTTCTATTGTGGGCTGCCTAAACGCTTCACTTGATTGTTTTGATTTTGAGCACATTTGGAAACATTTTACATAGGAAATTCATTTGAAATGCAGCCACATTTGCATTTTCTATTCATATGTAAATGTGCTGTGTGTGTCTACGAGTATTTTTCTCTGTGTATTCTGTGTTTTTTTGGCCTTTTGGACCCCGCAATGTCAACCAGGCCGTGTCTATTTGACCTCAGCTGCATTTGTCACTTGGTAACACTGTCAACAAATAGTCCAAAGTTGCAAATCGATTTGATTTTTACAACTAATTCTTATCGCATGTCAGACCGTTTTACAGTTTACAACAAAGGGAAACAACAGGATAAAGGACATGGATAAGAGAGTAAGAAATTAGCCTGCGCTTCAGCTGTGGCTTTATTTGTTTTATAATTGTTTTTCTCTTTCCCATTGCCTCCCCTTATGAGTATTTCATTTATTTTCCGCCCAGTTGTTTATGTCTATTCATTAATAGATATTCGGCTGCCACTGACGCACAATTTTGATGCGGTGCCAAAATTCGAAACGAGAGCTGCAAATTTAAATTCTCTTCAACTTTGGGGGAGAATTATTTTCTTCTCATTGCGGATTTAAGTGCTCTCTTTCATAAGTAAAGAGAATGCTTTCTGCTGTTCTTCAATTAATGATAATCTCGATAGGAATATATTTTATTTTCCAAGTATTTCTTCTAATAAACAAAGCAAGGAATAAACCCAACATTATTTGCTCTGCCCAACAAATAAAATTAAATTTAAATTGTTTAGTACTTTATTCGGTATTCACATCTAATATTCACAACATTTATTTATTAGCTCATATTTTTTTAATGGAAGTGCCGCAAAGTATGCTATAAAAAAGTCCCTTTACGTAGATTTTTATCTACTTCTTCTTAGCCTTTGCTTTTGCTCTTGCCTCTTTCTGTGTGTGTGTGTGTGCTTCATTTGGTTGCACTAAGCCACATCCTGTGGCAATTCTCGGAAAGTTGTTGGAGGCTTTTTCCCAGAACTTTACAGCATAAAGCAAATCTCACAAAAGCGACCGCAAAGACAGAGAGAGAGAGAGAGTGTGGGGATAAACTTGATGATAAACTTTATCCTGATGATGATGATGTTGCCCCAGGGCAGGCACAGGCACAAGCACAGCCGCAGTCACAGTCCGGGCCACAAAAATCTATTCAAAATTCAAAATGGCAAGCGTAAAATTGTTTCAATATTCATAACAGTTCAAAAAATGGGGAAGGGACGGTAAATGCTCGTTTTTCATAGCATTCGCATTGATTCGCAGTGTCTCGCACAGCCAACTAATATGCAAACTAAGCAACCCTCTTTCCCCCCTCCAAAAAAACCGTCAACAGTTTGGTCAACATGTTTGAAATTTAAAGCACCTGCGACGCGTCC
Source organism: Drosophila repletoides (assembly GCA_018150835.1). Taxonomy (NCBI): domain Eukaryota; kingdom Metazoa; phylum Arthropoda; class Insecta; order Diptera; family Drosophilidae; genus Drosophila; species Drosophila repletoides. The sequence continues at coordinate 1,381,940 of JAECWQ010000089.1, forward strand.
GATAACGCGGCCCAGAGCCAGAGCAGAGCGAGGGCAAAGGCCAGCAAAAAACACCTCTCTCTCCCTTTCTCTCTTCACGTGTGGCTTGTGGCGATAGCGAGACGACGACACGACACGACACGATACGTTGCGACACGTTAGGATACGATATAGGCCCTCAGGCCTGGCCAATTGCCATGGTTAGAGCCCATTATTGGTTAGCCAACACCGACAAAACCCACAAACCGCCAAACAATGGGCCCCCATTCAGCTGCTGCTCTACTTGTTGTTGTTGCCACATAAAAAGAGGCTCATAAAAGCCGATAAGCGTAACGTTATGCTCACAAAATCGCCAAAACCGTTGGCCAAATTGAATGTTTTTGGCCAGCAGCAACAAAAAAGAGAAGAGAAAACGAGGCGTTGCGCTAATTGAAAAAGAAGCGAAGCGAATTGTCAAAATGTGTTGCCTACTTTTAGGGCTGCACACTTATACAGAGGAGACTGACAACTCTGGTTTTACAGCAAACCTGAGAAAACCGGTTCAGCTTTATTTGTTCGGATTTTAAACAGAAAAATAGAGCTGATTCATTGTCCATGTGGGAAAAAAGAACTGCACAAATTTACGAAGCTTATAGAAAAGATTAAAATTTAAAATGATTGTTAAGCTAAAGTTTAGTTTTAAAAACAACTGCGAACCGGTACGAAACTGTACTTTGTTCACTCAATAGAATAATTTTGTAGGAGTGTGGCAACCCTGGTGGCCCAGTAGCTCACATTTTTGGTAAGACTCTTTAACTTCCGGCGGAAGATTTTATGCATGGCAGCTGCATCAGCAGCCAAAAGCCATCAACATGAATGTGTGGCAAGTGGAGGAGGCAGGACAAAGGGGCGCGATGGGGCGTGGCAGATGTGTTGAGACTCTGGAAGCCACGTTCAGGGATAGCTACGAGAAGAGCTACCAGAGAGTTGCCAGAGTTGCCATGCATCAGCGAGCAGTGAGCATGTTTGCGCCGAAGATTAAAAGCATGTGTCCGGTTTTATGTGCAGCCCCCTAGACACTCCTCCCCCTCCACTCTACCCCTTCCCCCCCCTTGGACTATGTGTGTTAAAATTTATAACCGTAAAAGTGCAACAGTGAAAAAAGGAAAAGGGCAACCCTGCCACAGCTTCAGCTGCGTCGCTGCCTCGCTGCCTGTTTGTTGGTTTTGCGGCTGTCGCCTGTCGAGGTGAACCAGCTGCTCGTTCAGCTCCGCTCCTGCTGATACACTCGAAAAAAAAACATTGGATTCGATTCTTTTTCTGACTAACTTAAAGCTGCTTTTAAAGTAACTTTCGAAATTCTATCTCTTACTTAAATATTATATGCAATATTTCCTATGAAATTCATGATTTAGCCAAATCTGGAATTGGGCTGATTACCTCATGACTATTCAGTCAGGACAGTGAAAAGAGCGTAGTCTATTAATTCTAAAGCACTGAATTCGAAGCCTTTTCGCTAAGTGTACTGGTGCTGTTGTCCGGCAACGTTTTATACTGCACACAGATAAGTTCTTTGGCTGTGCTTGTGGCGCGTTTTGTTGCATAGTTTTGATTTATTACACAGCAGCAGCAGCAGCGGCAGCAGCAGCGAATTCCATTTCAAAATTCATAACGACGCACACATAAAGTGGCTGTGGCATAAAGGTGCAGTAGCAGAGGCAGCAGAAGAGGCAGGGGCCGTGCCACAAACTCTGCCAAATGTTTTTCTCATAGTTTATATGCACAATATCTCCAGCTAGCTAACTAATTTCTCCACCTTTTCTATCCCATTTTCTGCACATTTTCTACCCCCTTTCTCCACCTTTTCTCTGCTCTGCTTTCACCTGGCAGCAGCAGCAGCAGCAGCATTTAAGGGTAAACACGTTTCCCAACCAGTTTAACGCATCAAAATGCATTCAGCTTAGTTTCTGAGAGAGATTTTCACTTCAATTCAAGCGTCAAATCCCAGGGTGTTATTCCGACACATGAGTTTTGGCAGTAATTTCTCAGTGCACAGGAAAAAGCACCTAAGCTTATTCCATATTAGTCGATTTGACTATCAGGCATTTTCCGTCTTTCACTTTAGCTTGTAATTCATAGTAAAATATATAGTCTACTTTCAGGAGTATAATTGATTTGATGACAATTCTTGAGGTATCCGAAAGAATGATAAATATTCATTTAATTATTTTGAATTATCAGTAATTTATACTTGTTTTTCATTAAGAAAAATTGCACGGCATTCGGAGCAGCCCTTATATGAAATTTTGTGTATAAAAAAAAGGAGTTTTCTTTACCAATTCAATTGGAACTGCATTCAATTGGAAATTGAAAATAGTAAATTGGAAATTGAAAATTGGTAGCTGAAACTGAGCCAAGCCACTTCACATTGCGGCTAAAAAACAATCGCTAAAATCCGCTAAAAGTTTGCCCAGCTTGATAAACTGCATATGAGTGAATCAATTAGTGAGCGCTGGGAATGCGCTTCAAAAACTAAAACCGATTGAAAAATGCTTTGCAAATGCTGCCAAATTGCTGTTTTTTCAACTGGTTTTCACCCCTTTTTTTGGCAATTGCTTTGAGTTCAAAAATGCATTTTATTGGCAGCGCGGAGAAGTAGGCAACAGTTTTTTTTATAGCTCGTTTTTGCTCGGCGAGCAAACAAACAAAACATTTGCGCCCGAGCTGTGTGACACGCCCCCCGCCATCGTCGACGTCTGCCGCCTCCTTTTGATTGTTGAATTATTTATGTGTACGAGAATATATATATAGATATATATATTTATATATATATGCAAATGCGATATGCACATGAGCTTCAGCCTTTGGTTTCTGCTGTGTTTTTTCGTGCGGCTTTCATTTGCAAATTAGTGTTTGCCTGCTGTATTTTTTAACATTCTTCTTTTCTTTTGTTTTTCTTTTATTTTCTATTTATTTACATTTTCAAATATTTGTGAATTGTTTCAAAATACTCTAACACTCTGTCGCCATTTAGCATTTATTTCTAGCTTTTTTCCAGCTGCCTCAAGTGATTGATTGATAGTCTAAAGCCAACAAATATAAAAATAATAATGGGTGAGTAGCAGCATTTTTTTTTTAAGTGTAATGGTCAGTCTATATATAGTATATATATGCTGATCGGTGCATTCGTACCCTTATCATTCTCTCGCCCCGTGTGGTTACCTAGACAACTGGACGGAGAACTGATAAGGGCTCGTATCACCAGTTCATCCAAAGAAAAGTTCAAAATAAAATAAAAGTGCATTAGAAAAAGACTTTAATTTGTGACTCGGGAAAAGTTAATAAACAAAAATAAATGCAAGCCAAACTGTGATGATAATAATAATGATAAAAACAGCTGAAAAAAGACCTCAAATAGTGGAAAAAAGCCATTTGCAAAAGGTCAAAAAATTGCCTCTGGGCTTCAATTTTAATTCTCAATATTTGTGCTGTGAAATGTGAATAAATGTGGAAATTCAGAAATGAGAAAATGCGAAAATTAAATAAATTATATGGCCACTCCTCGTTGGGAAGTTGCAAACATTTGCATTGCATTTGCGGTTGCTAAATTAATTAATTGCTTTGCACACGAAAGCTCTCGAAAGTATTTACGTAATTTCAATTATAATTACAAAAATTCCACAGGTAATTTTTTTTCTATACCCTCACAGAGGGTTTCATAGCTTTGTCAAGCTCTATGTAACGCATTGACGTATGAAGTGTAGACATTATGAAGCCGCAAGGGTATTTAATCTTCGGCTCGTCAAAGCTAGCTTTTCTCCCACGTGCTTTATTAATAATTGCTCTTAAATTTACAGCCTGCAATTTTGTAATTATGTTTCTCTCTTGGTTAATAAATCGACTAAATATTTGACAGCTGAAATATATATTTAAAAGGTAGTTAAATTTCATACTTTTTGGAAGAGGAATTGAATATTGACGTCTGAGCTTCTGAGGCGTCTGTCAAAGACGAGCATCACTATTCGTTTAATTCCAAGAATTTCTTTGGTATTTGAAATATTAATTAAGGATCAAATTTATACAGCATTCTCTCACATGAAACTGCTGGAGGGGCGTATAATAAGCTACCCATTGAGCCATCAAAATTCTTGTTAAATCATCATCATCCAAAGGCAGCTTCCATTTCCAAATGAGTCTCATCAGCTGTCGGGTAATTAAGTCAACAGTTCCACAACAGCTCAGCAGGCGATGCGTCGCGTCGCGTCGCGTGGCGTTGCGACGCTGCCAGCAAATTCATTGAGTTAATCTATCAACGCACTGCCGCGCCCATTGAGTGCCTCCATCGACTCCTACTGCTACCTTTAGCCCCCTTTCTTCCCATTCTGTCAGTGGCTGTGGCATAGACAAGGTTATTTTAAAAGGGGGTTGAAGCGTTGTTTTTAAGAAGTTCGAATCTCCAACTTCGGAGTATAGAGAGATTAGACGTAAGGACTCTAAATATTACTATTTGAAATGATTTAGGGAGTGGCTATCACCGTACCCTCTTTGCTTACGCCTCTGCCCGCTGCACATATCATTCGCTTTAATTACTGGGCCGTGCGGCAAAACAATTCCCTGTGGCGACGTTGCTCAGCTATGGATAGAAGGGCGGGCAGCAGGGCAAAAAAGGGGGAGTTGAGAAGAGGAGGGAACAGAGGAAAAGGGGAGTGCTTTAATAAACAAACCATTGGCACTTAAGAAATAAGCAATACACATTTAATGTCCAACGGTCGAGCAATCAGCGGGAAAGAGTCTCTGGAATTATGGCAGAGAAGCAGCTCAGTTCAGCTCAGCACTCAGCCGGAGGCGTAAGCAGAGAGGGGGAGGTAGTTAGGAAGAGAGAGGGGAGAGGGGAGAGAGGGGGCTGGGATTGCTTCTGAGGAGGCCAAAGGAGCGACAAAAACAATCCGACATTCATTTATTATTTAATACGAAAACGCAATTCGTGCATTCACCTGGAAACCATCAACAAACGTCACCAGCGGGAATACGAGTAGAACACAAAAAGAAGAGCAAAAATGAGGCAAAAAAGCAGGACACGCAGACAGACAGACAAAAGCCCGTGAGAATCGCGGAAAAACACACACACAAATATACACTTAGAAAAAAAATGAGGGTCTTTCTAGTTGTAGTATGAGCAAGCTAGAATTTAAAATTTGCTTAAAATGAGCAAGAAAAATCATAAATTCAGTACAAATGAGATTGGAAAATGTAGTGAATAGAATGTTTTATGTGATTCGTTTTTCTCAGTGTACACACGCACAGCAAATATTTGGCGTTGTCCTGCAAGTTGGAAGTTGAAGCAGTGGCTTTGTCGTTGTTCCGGTTACTTCGAGTTGTTCCCTGTTCCGTGCTCCGTGCTCCATGCTCCATGCTCCTGGATACTTGCTGCTTGTTCCTTTGCTCTGTTACTCCTTCCTGCCACCTTCGTCCTTTGTCCTTCGTCCTGCTGCTGCTGGGTGGAGGCGCACGCAGCCAAGCATAACGGTAAACCAAGCTGACGTTAACTGGCAAGGCGATAAAGCAGCGACACACACGCACACACACAAAACAGCAAAGCAGTGCTGCCAATTTAGCTGTGTTTTGGCTAGCATCGAGATGCTTTTTATTTTAATTGCTTATTAAAAAAAAGACTGCAACTTCTGTTTATAATAATTATGAAAAGTGTAAAAATAAAGCCGAATTATATTTATTTACTGTCTATTTTTTCTAGAGTTAGCACCACTGACAGCAACGAGGATTTTGGAGCTTTGCTTTTAGCTAGTTTTCTTTTAATGGAGTGCTGCTGTTGGCATCACTGACACAGCACCGAGGCACAAATGAAATTCAAGCAAATTGAAATTTTATTTCAGCAAATATCTTGCCCTTTACGCCCACTTATCCCTCTTCTGCTTCTGCCACTGCCACTGCTTCTCTTTCTACTTTTCAGTTGTCTGCAGCTTGCTTTTGTCTGTCTATTTTGGCTGTCCATTTGTCTGTCTGTCTGTCTGTCTGTCTGTTTGCTAGCTGTTTCTGTCTGGCAGTTTTTGGCTTTTCATCTATTTATTTGGGGCAGGCAAGTTGTGTTTGGCTGTTATCAGTGGCAACGCTTGTCCTTTTTGCTTGCAACGATTTGTTGCACTTTTCAATTTAGATAAATTAAAAACAATGCCACAGAAAAAAGTTACTTGCAAAGGTGTGTGGCATGCCACAACTTTTGAGTGTTTTTCTTTCAGTTTTTTTATTTATAAGTTTTTAGTTTCCCCCAAAGATATTCACCTTAGCTGCCTGCCAACACTTTCTAATCGCCAGAGAATTCTCCTGTTCTCTCTCTCTTTCTCTCTGTCTCTCTTTTTTCTGTTTTATAGCAGCAAACGGAGTCTGCTGGGAATTCTACGTGCAACATACGTGCAATCGTGCAATCGATGCTGCAGCAATTGAAGTGGAACATAAAAAGCTGGAAAAAAGCAGCAGAAAAACAGAGAAGAAAAACAAATGCTCTTTTGGGAGCTTAGCGTGGAGGGGGAGTCATGTGGCATGTTGCATGCGGCAGCATACGAGCCTCCAGTTGTTGCCCCAAGTGCTGCCCTGCCCCCATCAAAAAAAAAACATAGTACAGTTGCCCTTTCTGCGTTGTCTTTCAATTTGAAAAAGCTGCTTTATCAACAGAAAAATGTATCGAGAACCGATGGCTACTTATGGAAAGCCGAAGACCTAAATACCCTTGCAAAATATGCCAAGTGTATTAAAAAATATTCAAAATTCGGGTGAGCACCTTCTTTTTTTTGAGCTGAAAAAGAGCTTGAGGCATTGCGTATACGACAGGTGTGGCAGGCTTTGCCATTTTAGCGTGCTTAATCGATGGCCACCACACTCGCCACATGCCGCATGGAGAGGCAAAGTTTATATGAGTTAGTTTGGCAAAGAATAAAGCTGGCAGCATGCCACAGCCTGAGGCAGAGGTAACGGCTTTTAAGTGAAGGCATTGATTGGAGTTGCAAGTTGCAGGTTGCAGCTTCAGTTAGTCAGTTCATTCACGGAGAGAGCGACAAAGCCATTGAATATTTATGGCGCTGCCCGTGGAGATTATGCGGCTAAAACTTAAGCAACTTGCCACCAACAAATGCAGCTTGCTTGCAACACACGTGCAACTGACTTTATTTTTGGCCTGGGCCAAAGGAATGCAATTTGGTTTATGAACTGAAATGTTGCAAGAACCGCGACCGCGACAAGGATTTTGCACACGGTAAAATGGTTAAATGGCAAACTGAACTTGGCAGTTGGCTCTGTCGTACAACCCTTTTAAACGGGGCATGCCACAGCGTGCTGCAGCTTGCAGGTTGCAAGTTCAAAGAAGACTTTTCAGCAGCTAATTTTATATTAAGTTTGCAGCAAACTGTCACGACTTTGCGACTATTTTAACCCAAAAATATATATGTACTATTTTCCAGCTTACTCCGCATTCGCATCCGCATCCGCAATCCGCATTCGCATTCGCAGAAAAACAAACACATAAAGTTTCAAGTGAAATCTTGAATTAAGTTTGAACTGCTTTTTGGCTTGACTTTTAGTGGCCAAAAGAAAGGTTCATAAAATTTGTGAGACAGCAAAGTTTTCCTCTCTCTTGGCCCTTGGCCAAAAACTATTTTTTTCGTACTTATTTTAATATAATTCTTAAATTATTTTAATTAAGAGTTCAGTTTGCAGTAAAAAGAACTGAATTCTGCCATTGGTTGAAAATTTCAGAGAAAAGTTTGATCTGCTTTGCAGCTGCTTAAATTAAGTTAGAAAGTAGCTAAATTAAGTCATTAATTATCTTGTAATTTGACAAAAACATTAACTAATTAATTCAATAAAAAATGCTTTAATTACTCAAAGAATAGTTCGTGTTTATTTAAAATTGTATTTGCACATGCTCCGCGCCATAAAGCGTGTAATATTTTTATCTACCCGTTAAATAGATAATACTCTATTTAATTATTTCTGCGGCTGACCACATAACTCTGTAAACCAAATAATTAAAAAAAAGAGATTAAAATATAACTAATACTCTCATTTATTTTTATGTCTCTATTGAAGCCAGCTATTTATATTTTATTTAATTGAATTTCACGTTGATTTGGAATTGCATAGGCTCTGTTATTGTTATGTTAATGAGCCTGTTCTGTTAACAGTTCGTGCCTGTGTTTTGTGGCAACTGTACATGCAACTACACTCAGATAAAATATCAATTCCCTACAAAGTCAAGTCTGCTTATTTTTCAGTTTGAAATATCTTAAGATTAGAAAACATTCGCTTCATAGTAGAAATATTTCTACATTAAGATCAACATTAGAGTTGAACTAGATTTTTCTTAGTGTAATTTTCTAAAATACTGCCATATTTTTTTTGAGTGTATTCCATTTGCAGCATCGGCAAAAGTTTGTTATAATTTATTTCAATTATTGTTATTTTTTCAGTTGTTGCAAAATATTCCGAATTATTTTGAAAATTAAATTGTAGGAAATTCTTGAATGAATTGTGGTGAATTCGCTTTGATTTTCGAGTTATATTTTCTTCTTATTTATTTATTTATTTATACTAAGCAAAGAAAAGAGCAGCTCGTTTGTTTTCTAGCCACAAATGCGCATACTTTCCTCCCATTTTGTAAGCTGAATCTTCTGCCGCGGGCATTAGCTGTGCGTGTGTGTGCCTCAGAGTGTGCGAGTGTGTGTGTGTGTGTGGCAGGCAGCATTTGCAAGGCAAATATTTATAAATCAACACATGCACACACACACACACACACACTCACTCACAGTCAGAGGTGGAAAGAGGAGCAGAGAGAACTGAGGAGTCTCCAGGAGGAGCTGCCAACAGCGACACGCACTTGACTTTCGAAACTCACTTGAAGTCCTGTTGAGAGTTGAGAGTTAACAGTTCAGTTTTCAGTTTTTCCGCCTCCCCCTTCCCCACCGCCCTATCCTTCCCTCTATTTCATTCTCTATTTCTCTCTGCTGCTTTGTCTCTTTCTCTGTTTGTTTGTGCTGCCAAAACTTTAGCTGGCTGCAAGTTGTTGTCTGCCTCCTGATATTGCACATTTGCTTGCCCACTGGCGTACGAAGAGGGGCACTGGCATGGGCAGGGGCTTACTCACAAAAACATCCCACTTCCAAAAGCCTCCTCAAATACCCCTAAAACCCCAACTTAAAATTTAAGTTGCGTAAACCTCTCTTAACGTATACTTTGGCCCCTTTTAAAATTACGACAACATACGCCACTGGGATCGTCTTCGCATTAAGCATGAAGTTGTTTTCATTAGATTTCCGAGCCGTTCGGTCTGAGAATAATGTTTAATCGTGTTCTAAAGTGGGTCGCCAACTGGCAAGTTGCATGCAACATAAAAATGGCAGTCTCCACCCGACGGGGGGATGGCCTCTAAGGGGCAGGGACAGAGGCAGGTGGCTATATTAAATGAGCAAAATGCATTTCAAGCGGAAGGCAGAAGGCAGTGCCATAGCCACAGGCCACAGTAAAAACCCCCCTCAATGCTCTGAGCAGATGGGGCAGCTTGTGTATGTCAACACATCTTCGGTTGCGCCACCGCGTTGCAAGCTAAGCCCTTGCTTCCTCGCATTAACCCTAAAATGCTTACACTCAGATCATAAAATCTACACGAAACTTTTGAATTAATAACTCTTTCGAAGTTAACTAGAAATATTAAATTTGACTTAACTAGAGTATCGGAATTCGTTCGAACTAATCGCAGTATTAATCATTGAGGCACTTTAGATTAAAATAATTTAAATTGGTAATTAATCTTAGTCAATTTAAGTACTAGGAAAGAAGCACTTTTTCTCTGAGTGTTCGTAGAACATACGACATGCGAATGGAACATGCACTCATTCATTCACTTCATTTGCCGAGTTACGCACACTCACATCAGTCCCAATGTGAATGTGAATGTGAGTATACTCGTAGTCGTATTTGTACTCGTATTCGTACTCAAATTGTGGGCTGGCCCCTGTTGATGACATCAATTTGCGTAAATTGTGCTAGGAAAACGTTGCCGGAAACTGGCAGACTAATGGAGCGGAAGTTTTTCCAAAGCATTCGAATGACTGTGCCCCACACGACCCCGTTAACCCTTAACCCCCTTCCAGCTCCAAAAGCCCCTTATTCCAACTCCAACTGTGACTCCTTTCATGCTGCAGTCATCCAGCCAGAGAGACAGAGAGTCAGTTAGACAATCGGACAATCAGACAGTCAGTCAGTCAGTTGGCCATTTTCAGGCGCATTCAAACGGCATGCAGATGAGCTGCAGCTCTTCATTTCATTGTTGTTGATATACGTACGACTCTACCCTGTAACAATTGCAAAAACATCTACCCCAAAGAGAGGTATATTCGCACCTCACTTGAGTTTGTTTGAGATTCCCTGCTATACTTTCATCTTCTTTTTTTTATATAAGTTGAAAGTGAATACCAAACATCAAGGAGTCACCAGAGCTGAGAACATTTTTGTTTGTGTGGGGAATCTAACATATGCTTACCTTCCATGCAGTTCCAAACCCTTTTTTCTTTCGAGCCTGTCCTCCAGTTCTAAGATTGGGCTGTTATCTATTACTATATATTCATATGTGTATCGAACTTATTTCCTTTCGTTTCCTAAATTTACTTTCAGTAGAAATTTACGCGGTATCCTTTAGTTGAGCAGTTTGCCTCTGCTAGTTGACTGCCTGGCTAACTGTTGTTTAGACTGTGCGCTGTGCTCTTTGCTAATGAAGCCGCTGTTGCTAGCAATTAAACATTACGCATACGCAATGCTGTACAGCTCGAATTTAATACAATTATCTCGTTCTCTCTCTTCCTATATAACTCTTTCTCACTCTTCCATTCTCTATCTCTTTCTTTTAGTTTTTTTTTGTTTTTTACTATCTCTTTTCTGTGTGTTACGCTTAATTTGTTGTGAGCGTTGTAAAATTAAACCTGTCTGCTGTGCATTCAAAATGTCACCAAACACACAGCACCCGCGTCGCATCCCAGCAAAAAAGAATAAGCCAGTGGGGAGTGCTCGACTAGCAGACACTCTGTAGACAGCTCTGCTATTATTTGTACACAATGATAGATGCTCAATGTGGCCAAAAGGCAGCTCTTTCACAAGTTTGGCTACCGCTTTTCCTGCGGATTTCAAGGTAAAGAAAAATATAAAATTGAAGCTGCTAATCTCTTTGTTTCTTCTTCATTCTTTATGCACTTTCTTTTCTAATGTCTTTTCGCAAATATTTCTGATAGTCTTCGAGCAGATCAAAAAGTTTGCCTTAATATGCTCCTTTTTCCTGACTCAAAGGTTCAAAGGGTATGAAAAAGAAGAGCTGCTGGTGATCCGACAGCGAGTTGGCAGTCCCCGCATGCAAACGAAACGGAACGAAACGAAACGAAACGAAAATTTTATCAGCATCAGCATGAAAATGTCGCCGCATATTAACCTGTCATCCATCACTTTTGATACTTTGGCATCGCCGTGGCGTTCCACACAGGGGACAAAGGTGGAAAAGTATAGGGTATTCACAGCAGGGGAAATGCGAAGGGAAGGGAAGTGGATGATAGTCCTCGCTCGGTTCCATGTCACGCAGCAAAAAGGGTCAATTCCGTTGCACGACACACAAAAGGATAACGAGCGCAATATGAGTTGGCATTATAATACAACAACACCCGCAACACCCGCAACAACAACAACAACAACAATAGAAACAGCAAGAGCAACAACAACTAGAATGACAGCGCATAACACAAAGAGAAAATAAAATGGCGTCCTCGTCCTTGTTGTCCTTGTTTTCCTTTGTTGTTGTTGCTGTTGCCTCTGCAGCATATGACGATAGAAATGCCAATGAAGCTGACGCTGAACCTGACGATAATACTCCTCTCTCTCATACTCCTTTCTCCTCCTATCCACTCCTAGAACCCATTCAGAAAAAAACTGGTTTCAGCTTACAGTTTTTTTATTTTATAATTTTTCACAGTTTTATTCAATAAACATCAAAAAATGTTAAAGCAATTTTTGCAGCTTAATCCCGGATTATGAATAAAAAATAAACAAAATACAACATAATATTTTGTTGAACCTTAGCTAATGTGATCCGTTCATTAAATCATTCACTTCTCGTAGTAGGCGAAAGGTATCTATAAGATACAATTTGTCGGTGCAAGAGGATACCTCTAAAAGTACTTGCTAGTCAAATTTAGATATTTCTATCTAAAAACAAGATACAAAGGTGACTGAAGTATGCGATAAATTTCACTACGAGTCACCAAAAGTATCTGTGAAGAGCAAAAAGAATCTTTAAGATAAAAAAAGATATGAAAATGTATGCCATTGAACTCTATTGAAGTTAGTTGATAAATATGCAAATAATTCACACTCACTGCTCGATACACTCTCCAAGTTTTACTTCATCAAATAACCAGTTTCTGCTACACACTACATAAATAGGGAGGGGATGGGGGGTATTGTAGGGTATTTCCACAGCCACTGCTACCCCATAGTTGCTCCCACCGCTTCATTCAAGCTGCGGCTTAGCTGTTGATGTGGTTCTAGATAACTTTTCCCGTTGCAAAAGGCCAAGTTTAAAGTTTCTCAGTGTGTGTGTGTTTGTGTAGTGTGTGAGTGTGTGTCAGTATGTGTGTGTGTGTGTGTGCATGTTTTTATGACTAAAATTGTAAATTATGTCAACTGGCCACGACCCACAGAGAGCTCGTTATACTCGTAGTTGGAGTGTGATATCCATAGAAGCACACACACACCCTTGATTCACACACACACACCCCCTTCACACCCCCTCACACACACACAGGGCTAGTATAACTGCTACATGAAGCTAATGAAAATTTATTGATAATAAATTTAATATGTTTTGCGGCTGCGTGTTTTATGTGCATGCAGAGAGGAGCAGAGAAGAGAACAGATGAGGGATGCGAGAAGAGAAATGGGAACAGGCGACATATCCTTGGAGTTTTGAATATTCTATGTAATCGACACTTCTTCCTTTCTCTCCTGCCAGAGCTATTTCAGGCACGTTCTCAATTCCGTAAAAGTAGATTAATGTAATCGAGTTTAAAACTTAAATTCAAAAATCTTAACATTTTATTATTAAGTTAAAACTTAAATCGTATTTTAAATATACTGAAAAATGCTGATAATTAAGTAAAAAATATAATTTTTAGAAGAAAACTTTACTGTGGCCGAATAAAGGGTGAAGTCCTTACGGAATGGCGAACGGAAACGGAAACGGGAACACATCGGTTGATAGTTTTGCGTTCGGCTTCGGGTTCGGGTTCGGGTTCAACTCGCAGTTGCCACTAGTCATAATTAATTTATTGTAATTAAATGATAAAAGTAAATTTGTTGAACGCGATATTCATACCGCCCGCTGCCCCATAACAATTTATATATTTGCCACAGCTGCTGACTGTTGATGTTGCTGCCTGCTGCTGCTGCTGCTGCTGCTGCAGTTTGTTGCTACTATTTTGATGCTGCTGCTGCACTTTGTAATGCGATATGCGTCACTTGTCAGTCGAAGCTTTTTTTATACCAAGCAGCATCCAGGCAATTGGACGCGCTGCACCCTGCCCCTTGCTCCTTCCACTATCCTTAGCAATCTTCCGCAACAACGGCTTTTGAATACGCTTTCTGAGAGTATCATATATTTCTCACGACTTAAAAATAAAGAGAGAAGAGAAATAATATGCTGCCGACATTTATTATATCAATCAATCAATTATAATTATTGCGAATCAGTTATAATTAATTTAACTAAAAAATGTTAGTTTAGAAGGGTATTCAAGGATTCGTTGCACTGCATATACTCTTCCTTCTCGCCTCCTTCTCTAGTTGACATTTCATCGAGTCTCAAGCTCAAACTTCATTATGTCCTGCTGCGACTCTGGCGCCAGCCTGGGGAGGCTCATGTCGTGACAAGTCTGTCCTGATGTTCCCATTCGGGATGCCTTCTTCTTCTTCTTCTTTCTCTTCCGCTTATATTCTAAGGATGTGTGTCTTTGTCTGTGTGTGTATGTGTGTGTGTGACTTGGTCTAAGTTTGTTTGCATAACCTATTTGTATAAATATTTTGCCTTTGCTTCGCTCTGTTGCTCAACTTATTTGCACGTCTCCAAAAACCAACAACAACCCCAACGTGTAACCTGCCCGACCCCCTCCCTGGCCTTGCCACGCTCCCGTTTTGGATGGCCTGCTTGTTGCTTTGCTGCCATTGTTGCTTTATACCCATTAAAAGAGTTCTGCAAAAGGGTATAACATATGGCTACACTACAGAAAATCCTGTAGAACTTTATATCCTTGGAGATGCAGCTCGTTGGACTCGTGCCGAATAGAGATTTAACTATATTTATAATTGTTGGTAAGGAAGAAATGTCCTGATAATAGGAACTGGACAAAAACTCAGCTATTCCTTTTAGTATGCAGAACATTTGCTATGAGGTTTGAATATTTTCTGCAGAGTATCTCCTAGTCGAGCAGGAGAGAGTCCTAGTTGTAACTCTCAGCCTGTGCTGTGGCTTCATTCAGTTCAGTTCAGTTCAGCTCTGTTCTGTTTTGTAGGTGATAACAATGTTTGTCTTTATTTCTGCAGCAGAAAACTTTACTTTTAACATTTTCACTTAAACTTGCGCAACAAATTTTGTTTATTATTTTATAGTTTGGCACGTGTGTGACTGTGTGTGTGTGTGTGTGTGTGTATACGTGCGAGTATGTGTGCGTTGTTTGTGTGTCTTTGTATTTCTTTTTTATATAGACATTTTTTATTACCGCTTAGCTCAGCAGTTTCTGGGTTGTCTTTGAGTATTAACTACACTTGCTGGCATTTTAAATTACAATTATTGCTATTGAGCCAAAGGACTTTTTGATCTAAATCCTTAACTAATTTGTCCTGCCTTTTATCGACATTTGTTAGCAGACATTATTATTATTGATAATTGTACTAAAGGATATTTTGACCATCTTGATAATCGAGTGTTCATTGGGGTATAAAAATTACTGTAACTCGGCCAAATCCTTGCGCATTTTGCCAGGACCTTTTGCGTTATGATCGCAAGGACCAATACTATCGATTGGCATTCAAGGATATGGGGGTCATCTAAGGATCAGCGACTTGAAAATTTTCAGTCGAAACGCGCAAGAAAACTAGCCGAAAACACAAAATGCAGGATTAGTCGGAAACGGCAAGGACGATTTGGATGTCCTTTGGCCACCTGATAGTCCTTATCAATACCCATCGATTGACACATGACTCGTCAGGATACGCAAGGATATGGCCGAGTAATTGACGTTTTTCTGTATACAGAAAAATCATGTTTTCTCGGCCCCCTGAAGGACATTCGTCCTTTCGATCACATAGTCCGAACCGACAAATCAAGGACTATCTCGTAGCAAAAGAATATCCTGGTAGTCCTTAGAACAGCTGACTTACAGCGGATTTACTGTTTTCCGGACATTTTTCCTATGCCTACCCCTTAGAAAAATTTCAAGTGTTTTTTGTGGCCTAAAAGTTGCTGTAACTTGGCCAAATCCTTGCGGATTTTGCCAGGACCTTTTGCGTTATGATCGCAAAGACCAATACTATCGATTGGCATTCAAGGATATAGGGGTCATCTAAGTATCAACCAGTTGGAAATTTTCAGTCGAAACGAGCAAATAAACTGTCTGCACTGCTTGTTCATTTACTTATGAATTAATATACATTTTGGGTGTGGCATACTTTTAGGCCGCGCGCAAACTAATGCGGAAGACAGACAAAAGATGATCAGTACAGAGTGTACTGCTTGCGCAAACTAATGCGGAAGAGAGACAAAAGATGATCAGTACAGAGTGTACTGCTTGCGCAAACTAATGCGGAAGACAGACAAAAGATGATCAGTACAGAGAGCACTGCTTGCGCAAACGAATGCGGAAGACAGACAAAAGATGATCAGTACAGAGTGAACTGCTTGTTCATGTACTTGCGCAAAGGCAGCAATGTTATTCCCAATAATTTAAATTGCTCTAACTCGGCCAAATCCTTGCGCATTTTGCCAGGACCTTTTGCGTTATGATCGCAAGGACCAATACTATCGATTGGCATTCAAGGATATGGAGGTCATCTAAGGATCAGCGACTTGAAAATTTTCAGTCGAATCGCGGAAGAAAACTGGCCGAAAACACAAAATGCAGGATAAGTCGGAAACGGCAAGGACGATTTGGATGTCCTTTGGCCAGCTGATAGTCCTTATCAATACCCATCGATTGACACAGGACTCGTCAGGATGCGCAAGGATATGGCCGAGTAATTGACGTTTTTCTGTATACAGAAAAATCATGTTTTCTCAGCCCCCTGAAGGACATTCGTCCTTTCGATCACATAGTCCGAACCGACAAATCAAGGACTATCTCGTAGCAAAAGGATATCCTGGTAGTCCTTAGAACAGCTGACTTACAGCGGATTTACTGTTTTCCGGACATTTTTCCTATGCCTACCCCTTAGAAAAATTTCAAGTGTTTTTTGTGGCCTAAAAGTTGCTGTAACTTGGCCAAATCCTTGCGCATTTTGCCAGGACCTTTTGCGTTATGATCGCAAGGACCAATACTATCGATTGGCATTCAAGGATATGGAGGTCATCTAAGGATCGGCGACTTGAAAATTTTCAGTCGAAATGCGCAAGAAAACTGTCCGAAAACACAAAATGCAGGATTAGTCGGAAACGGCAAGGACGATTTGGATGTCCTTTGGCCAGCTGATAGTCCTTATCAATACCCAACGTTTGACAAAGGACTCGCTAGGATACGCGAGGATATACTGCTTGCTCATGTGCTTATGCAAAGGCGGCGATTTAATGCCCAACGATTTGTTGACACTTCTACTGAGCAAATCCCCAACCAATTAAAGCACACACATACACACACACACACACACAGACAGAGACGACGAAATTAACGCTTGTGAACGTGTCTGTACATGTCTGCTTAACTGTTTGATCCCCGGCAAATGCCGACAATGCAATTTACGCGCCTGTAAACACAGCTCAAGACTCAGCTGAAGACTCAGCTGAAAGCAGACTGAAAACAGAGAAGGAGATGGGCCAGGATTGCCACTTAATGAATTGTCAAACACTTTAAGCCAATAAACGCAACTAATGGCAACCCTAACACACACACACACACACATCCAGAAAAGAGAACAGGTGAAACAACGACAGACGCTTAGCAATTGCAACGCGTTTAACTGTAAAACTTGCAAAGTTGTGCAATTCCAACACCAACTTTTTCTCAAATACACACACACACACACATATATATATATATGAACACCCACACATACTGAACACACATACTCGAGGACATTTGTCACAGTTTGCTTTGCTTTCTTTTTCTGTCAGTGAAACTTTGCTTTGCTCTTCTTCCTCCTCTTTTTCTTTTTTGACATTCGACGGCAACAACAACAACACCTGTAACTAGTACGCTAGCCGTAAATATCCGACAGAAAAATACCCTGTAAGTAGTTTTCTACGCAAATATCCCGCAAGATATATAACTATAGGTTTGGTTCAGACCGGTTCAAGGAATTTGTGAACCAAACGTTCAGTTCCGAATCATTATTCTTAATTAAGATTGACAATTTGACTAAATCTTATCAGAATTTTGAACCACAACTTTTTTATGAGAATAAAAAAACTCCTGTCCGGGTTCAGGTTCGAGAGGCGGGTTTTTTGATAGGTTTGAGTCCTGGTACTGTTCAAACCACCAAAGAATCCCAAGCCAAACTGTTAATATAAATATACTAAGCCTTCTACATGCCCATCTGAACATACCCCTCTTTATGGCATAACCACTGGGTATACAACTACAACTCAAGTGTTTATGTTGGCCGGAAGACATAAAAGCAAAGCGTTGCCCGCTGTCCGCTCTTCTCTCCCCCCTTTGTATCCATTCCTCCTTTTTTAGTCGATAGTGGAGCAATGCCAGCGACACGCAACCGCAACAAATCCAACGGAAATCCACTTTAAAGTTGTGGGTCGCCAGCAGGGCAAGCAGTTCCTTCTCCATCTCCTCCTCTCTCCCATCTCTCCCCCTTCGTCCTGCAGTTGCACTTGCAATGCCTGTCAAGTGTTGTCGAGCACGCGATGGACGCACACAAAGCACAAGAAGACAATCACAAAAGACTACCAAAAGACAGAGCTCAAGGAATAGTGAAAGATGGGAAGTGAGGGAGAGCGGGAGAGATGCGTACAGTGATCGCTCGATAATAGGAAGTATTAATAGTGCAAAAATATCATTTGAAAATAATACTAATCAAACTGAGAACTATATTCGTAGTGGATTCGGTTCAGGACCAATTCAAACCGGGTTTCAAAACTAAAGTCGAACTTGAGCCCAAAGGATTCGAATTGCATACCAAACCTACGTCTTTTTCTCCTTTGTTTTGTATGCAGCATTAATTCCTTTGAGAAATTAGTAATTTGGGATAGATTTTTCTGCACTTTGAGTGTCTACTGTATATAACTAAACTAAATCCTTATAATTTTTCATTGAGCAATAATAACAGAACCAAATCGAAGCAGAGTTGAGAGCCGAGAGCAAAAAGGGAAAGTGTCGAGCAACTAGTAAATAGTAAATGGTAAATGATAAATGGGCTTATATGCTCTCAGCAGGAGAATCGAGAATAAAATCTAGAAACGGGGATTGGGAATAGAATGGAAGTTGTTGTTGCTGCTGCACTTTTATGGTTTACTTAAGGCCAATAGCTCATACTTGGAGTACTGACAGTTCACAGTTCTCAGTTCTCAGTTCGTAGTGGCTCATAGCTTATAGATAGATAGACAATCATCACAATCCATTGAGCAATGAAAGGAAAAAGAAAACAAGGAACAAGTAACAAGTAACAAGGACCAAGGAAACAAGGACAAGCTGTTCCGACTATTCACACAAAGCCATATGAGTGGCCATAAAACACTTGTAAGTATCCGGGGGAAGTCTTTAAAGGTCTGTCAATAAAAACGAAAGGGTATTTGCGAGAGTTATAATTGATATGAATCTAGAAGAGGCTGGAAGTACTTATATATTTTATGAAATATTTAATTAATTAAATTAGTCTTAGCAATCTTGGATTGTATTAGTCTAACTTTAGTAGAACCAGCTAGCTTCCATCACATACATTCTTTGCTTTTCCATCTACCCACACTTTATTCCATTACTATTAAGGTATGCTAAACTATGAAAAACTATGAAATGATTTTCGAATTTCCATGAAAATATTCGTAGCCTGCTTTTCAGCACTAAATAAAACTCCTGAAAGTATGCTTCACTTATTGCTGGGCATTTTCTTCCACACTCAAATATTAATACAAAAAACTAAGCTAAGCAAAACAAAACAATAAATAAATAAAGAAATTTGCTATAAAATGGAATTTACAAATAAACAATAAACTTTTTGAGTTTCATAAATGGGAAAATTGCAATTTGGCTAAGAATGTGAAACTGTTAAGAGATTCCATTGTGCTGCATGCAATGAAGGTTAAAAATTAAATCATTTAAGGAGCAAATATGCATATCGATAGCCCATTACAAAAACAAGAAAAGAACAACAAGAAAGGGGAAGAGAGGAAGAGGACAAACTGACAAGCAAATAATTGGCATAAAATGACACCAGAAATTGATTAAAAGCGAACAAAAAGAAAAAGGAGAAAAACGGGGAAAACGGGAAAAGGAGGAGAAATGGTCAGAGATGAAATATTAAATAACATTCATTTTTTTTTTTTTTTTTGAGCAAACTGTTAACAAGCAACAGCCAAAGAAATACGATAAGAATGCAAGAAAGCGGGGAGTAGGGAGTAGCGAGTGAAACAGAGAAGAGAAGTGGAAAAGCGACAGGAAATGAAAAAGGAAAACGGCACGACAAAAGTTAAAAATCAATTCGTGGCAAACTGAAAGCTGATTTATGGCTGCATTTATGAAATGGCCCAAAGAAAAGTGGCCCACAACGCGCCACAAGCAAAAAGTAAACACCAATACACAAGCACAAACACGCACACACACTCACACACACACACACAGAATACACACACTATTTACTATTGGGTGGAAACTCTGTAGGAAATAGAAAACTAAGTGATTGAGAGTTATAACGAGTCCAGCAAATTTACCAGAAAATTGACTTTTTCTGTTTGGAATTAAAGGCTAGGAGAGCCAAGAGAGGAAGAGCCCTCTGCGTACACTCACAAAAATAGTTGCTGTCAATTCAAAGGAAAAACACAGTTGCAAGCTTGGAATCTTATTCTTGAATTGGTGGAAACTGATTTTAAAGAGAGAGAATTTATGATGATCAACTTATAAAAATATGTATTAAATTATCGATAATAATATCGATACATTTTGTTAATCGGTGCAGTCATTTTTTTCGCTCAGTGTATATGTGTTGGGGGCACGTTGCACATGCCACAAACTTGTCAACGTGGCAATTCGAATGCTGCTGCTTCTCTGTTGCTTCTCTGCTGCTTTAGGATGGTGTGGAAGGGATGAGAAGGGGGGGATGTGAGGGGGATGTGGTGTAAAAGGTGAAATTGAACTGTTTGCAACTACAAATTGCAACTTGTTTTCGCCCGGCTGCATTTTGTTTTATTTTCGACAGGTGAAATAACCGCAATTACGCTGATGCTACCTCAGCTGCCTCTCAGCTGCCTCTCACTGTTGCCTCTCAGCTAGTTTCCAAGCCAAATAGCAAATAGCAAGCCATAAAGCAGCGGGAACTAGCCAAATGGCCAAATGAAATTGTTTGTGTCGTGGGTGGAGTGATTGAGGAGTGGAGGAGGCAGAGGCAACATATTTGCTGTGGCAAAAAGTGCGCTTAAGTGCCGCTTTGCAAAACATTTCGGCGCATAAGCGGAAGGACGAAGAACCTAAAAGGATGAAGGAAGAAGGGACAAAGGACGACTGCTGCGAGTTGTTGCTAGAGTTAAGAGCATCTCGTGACACGAGCAGGACCCTTCAAAATAAACATAATCTCTCCGGAGGTATTGTGTTTCTGTTGGTTTTCAAACAACTTCGAAGCTCGTCGGTGTCTCAGAATTTCGAAACTTTATTTCCGAATCTCTTTACAAAACCCGAGCGGTTTTCAACCAGCCGAGGAAGATATTTCTGGCACTGAGTTTTAAAATTGATTGGAGAAGATTTCCAGCATTCTCTGCTCTAAGCCTGTGTGTTGAAAACTATCGACCCGCGCTCATCTCTAATTTCTTCTTCTAGTTATTTTCGGTGTCCTTGTCGACAAAACTAACAAAATCGGAAACGGAAGCACACAAAGCGCCCGGGCACTGAGAACTGAGAGTTGAGAGCTGCCACTGGGCAGTCCGAGAAGCAACTTGCAACTTGCGGCAGCAGCAGCAGCAACAGCAGCAGCAGAGGAATCATCATTGTCGCTTCGCTGGCTGGCAAAAGGAAGGGGGTTTGGTAAGGGGAGGGGAAGGAGAAAGGAGAAAGGAACTTAAAAGTCGCTGGCAACAAACAAAACGAGAAAAAGTTACAAGAGTTGCCACAGTTTCTAGATATAAAAAATTTGCTCATTTGCTGCCCACTCAAACTCAAACTGTGCTCTCCGCTAATTTGCTAGCAACCCCCCTTAACCACGCCCCTGCTTGCCTCCTTTCCCCCTTTGGAAAGTAGTAGTTGCTCAGCCTATGGTTGGCTCCACTCGAATGCTTTGTTCAATTAATGAGACTCTTGACAGTTTTCTGCTGCGGCTGCTTTGGCTCCTACCTCTTCTACCACTTTTAATGCTCCTTGGCCATTTAATATCCTTCTTTTGAATACCCCTACCAAAACCGGCACAATGACTATAACACTCTATATAGAATATATATATATATATTTGTCTTTCGGTCTGAATTTCATGAAAGTTAGAATCGAACCCAAAGCTTTCTGTCAGGTTCCAAGGACGAATCTAACCTTTTCCCTGGTCCCGATTGGAGTCAATTCAATAAAGGGTATTCAAGCTGTCGGCTCGACGCATAAGAAATCAATTATTTTTTTATATTTCTCTTCTCTCTATTTTTTTTGTGGGTGCCACTGATTGTTGGCAATTCGAGTTGCTGCTGTTTTGTAATTTATAATGTCAACTTTTTGATTTTTCAGGTCAGAGCCCACTTAATTAATGGAAACAGGCGCAAAACTCACAGGCAAAGGATGCAGACGGACGGACAGAAGGAAGGAAGGACGAACGGAGGCTTTCAGGGATGGAATGGGTAACTGCAATCGAATACAAATACAAATACATGCATACAAATATTAATTCAATTACGCAGTCAAACAAAAATCAATAGCAGAGTTTTGTTTTGGCCCCCCTCTTCCACTTCCGCTAACCTTCTTCTTCGGCAGCCCGCCCCTCATTTGCCACGCCTCACATCGTTTATTAATTGCCGCACGTACATTGCTCATACGTCACGTTGTGCGCCAGGAGCAGCAAAAGGACCAAAAATAAAAAGGAGCAAAAGAAAACTGTCAGCTGTAATTAGCACAGCTGAGCGAAAACTGTGAGAGAGGGGAAAGCTGAGTGTTAGTCTTGTTATACCCTCTAGCATATATATAAAGAGTATATTAAATTTGTATTCATATGTGGAAAATAATGTATTTTCATATAGCCGTTTTCACCCCTTTCCTCCCGCTCTGCTGTTTTATTCTCCCCTATTAAAATTTTTATATACAAACTTATATAACACCCACCAAGTTTATATGTGAACCTATTAGACAACTTTCATGAGCAGCCTACAGAGTATCTGTTAGTCGATCATTAGTTTTAGATAAAGCATTTCTATTTGTTGTTCTTGCTGTTAACACAACTTGACGCGATGAAATTTTTTGACTGAGTGATGCGATGCGATGCGCTGCGATGGCAGCTTAGAAGGCAGCCACAGAGGACACACTCAGGACGAAGGACATGGAAGGATACGGAAGGCAGGACACGCGACACAAAGCAGAGCCTAGTGGGGAATGGGTGATTGTTGCTGGAATGGGAGTTTTTCGTCTCTGCAGCTGCCAAAAGATGAATGTCTTTTGGGGCTTGCATGTGGCAAAACAGGGCGTGGCAGCCCATAATTATGAATGCCATCTTCGCTAACGATAATTTGTGTGTGTGTGTGTGTGTGTATTTTTATTCTTTTGGCGCTGTGTGTCGGCTTAAAGCAGCTTTAATTTGTTTATATAGAAAAAACTGAGCGCGAAAAGGAAACTCCTTAAGGCTGCCGCACCTCCCTACTCTTTACGCTCCCTGCCCCTGGTAAAAAAAAAAAAATAATAATTTGCAGCGGAAGTTGCTGCTTCTTCCTTTTTTCGATTTTTTTATATTTTTTTGTGCCAGTTTTTATTTAGCTGCAGCGCTGCTTTTGCTGCTTTTGCTGCTTTTGCTGCTTTTATGTTGTTATATTTCAACTTCGCATACCTTTTTTTTATTATTTTCTCTGTGCTGCTGCAATTTTTCTCGCCGATTTTCACACATATACGAGTAGATAGACAGACGGACGGACGGGTGGACGGACAGACACTTCTACGTGGACAGAAGCGGCAGAGGCTGAGACGTAGACAGAGACGGCGGCTGCTGAGGGGGCCTGCTTGGTGCCTGCTGCCTGCTGCCTGCTGCTTTTCCTCCTCATGTTGTTTGGCGCCATTATTAATAAAGTTCACGTTATGAGTGAGTTTTCCGAGCATACACACACACACATACACACACACAGTCAACGCTGAAAATGCAATGTGAGCTCTTTAATGCCCTCAGCTATAAAAACCCAGGAAAACCCTGGAAAAATAAGTGCGTTTGCCAGCGTTTAGATACGTAAACCTGGCCTCTCAATCTGTTTCAATTTTCATTTACTCATTAGTTTTTTAATTGAAATTGAGAGGCACAACTATAATAATAAAATAAAATTCTTTGGAGAAAGTATTTCTTACCCCATTGTATGGGTTTATGTCCTTAAAACTAGGAGGATGAAATTGGGGCAGTAAAAATGCTTTACTTTGGTTGTTGGTGCAACTATTTGTGGCAAGTGAGAAATATGCTTATTAGAGGGTATTCAAGTTTCGGTTTAGTTCCATCCATTTCCATACTATTTGCAAATTATGCCACGCCCGTTGAGCGCTTTCTTTCCGCTCCGGCCAACGCTGTGTTATCTGTTACTGCGGCAAATTCAACACACACCCGCACACACACACACACAATATAGTACATGCCTCACACTTGTAATCCCGCCTAGGTGCATGCTGCATGCTGCATGTTGCAGGCCAAAAGTGTTTCAGTTTCTGTTTCTGTTTCTGTTTTATGCCCACTGCAACAGTTGCAAGTTGCAATAGTACACTAAAAAAAAAGCACCACTGAGAAATTGTCACTTAAACCGGTTTTTCAGCGAACCGTTTCAGGCTTCTAATGCAAAACATTTGAATTCAAAGCCCTTTTAACACTGGTTTTTACCTCTTCGCTTTCTTTGATCTTGACTCATGTCTCTTTAACACTTAATTGTATTATTAAACATAGATAGTAGTACGTTTTTTTTCTGAGTGTACGAAATTCACACAAACAGACACACACACTCGTGCAGAGAGACACCGTGTGTCTGAGTGTGTGTGCGTGTGTGTCGAGTTGTTGGCTGGTTGGTTGATGCGCCTCGAGTTCTGTCGAGTGCGGCTTTTGTGGCAAAAATTAAAAATTTCGAGTGGGCCGCAAGTGGTTTCAAGGATTTGCATTAAGCGCATGCAACCCTATAAAAGAGCAGGGTAAACGGGAGGGTATACAGCCTTCATTTCCATTCCCTCCTCCCCTCAACCCAACCCCCCACTCAGCCCTTAGCTGTTAGCCCATCCCTTAGGCTCTCCACAAGCACATTAACGATATGTTGCACTGTTAGTTTCTGTTTCTGTTTCCGTTTCTGCTTCCAGTTCTGTTTTGGGTTTTGGGTTCTGCCTTTTGGCGGCATTCGCTTTAATTACTGTTCGTCAAAGCGGCTAAATTACTAGAGATACTAACTAACTTAGGACTTAGGTACTAACTATGTAAATATTACTCTCGGCTCTGTTCGCTGCTCGCAAATTACTTGGCGAACGCTTCGGCTCCAGGGATCTTTCCATTTTACAGAGAAGCTGTGATTCTTTCTATATGAATAGAGGAATACGGTCTCAGTAGATAATCAGAATTTTTAGTTTGAGTCAGAGTCCTGATTCATTCCTAAACAAGTTCCTTTAGAATTCTTCCGCATAAATGGTAATTTAAGATTGAATTAAGAGAATCGGGATTATAATCTGAGCTTGTAACAGTTTCTCGCGTTCTCTCAGGGTTTCCACTTCTCACTTTTACACCTGGCCCTTCCTCCTGTTGAGAGTGAGCCAAAGGCAGTCAAAGATATTCGTATTCATATGGGTATTCATATGGGTATTCGTATGAATATCAACTGCTTCTCTCGGGGCTACATTCCTTACAATTACACACAGCTCAGGCTCAGGCTCAGGCTCAGAGTCAAACTCAGAGAATCAGACTGAGAATCAGAGTCGAGAATCAGACAAAAACCTATGCACGCCCCACTAAGCACACTTGTCAGTTTGTCTTGTAACTGTCTCTATCTCTGTCTCATCTCGTTTCTTCTCCTTTTTTCTTTCTCTTACCTTCGCTCTGCGTCCTTTCCTCCGTCCTTATCTCATTCCTCTGTCTACTTTTGTGTAGGTTGTTTCGGGTTCGTGTTCTTGGTATATGCTATACCCTCTATATATGATCCGCAAGGGGTATACACAGTTTGCCCGATTGTATATCACAGCGAGCATTAACCATTTATGAACAAGAGAAGACACCTCGATATAGACTTAAGGGGCAGCTCAATTCTCAATTCACCTTGAGAGAGAGAGCTTCTGAAAGCTGACTAGAGGGTATCTACTAGTCGACAAAGTCGACTATTTTATTCTCGACTGGTTCAGTTCTGTTGTTTTGTATTTGCGGAGCGCTTCAGTCGACGACTTCTACACACACACACACAAGTACGTGCATATCACATGTATAAATGCTATTTTTATTTATTTTGCCTTTGTTGTTCGGCTGCATGTACTGTGAGCCGACCCCCTCTCCCCTCTTGGCACGCCCCTGTTTCGCGTCAGAGCTTGTGAAAAATTTCATAATAAAGTTGTTGAACTATTTTTCATAGCATAGTTTTAGGGGCTCTGTGCACTTAGGCGTATTAAAAGAGAGAGCATCTAACAGAGCCTATTCTGAATTCCACTTTCGAATCAATTTCAAAGAAATTTCCATAATATTTAATGCCCACTTTTGGGGATCATTTAGAAACCTATCCCAAAAAGTATGCTATAAATATTTGTATGGAATTTATTTTGAAATTGGGATTCGGAACACACTCGAAATGAGTCGGAGCCGAAATGCAAATGCCAGATAATAATCGGCATCAGCTTAAAGAGAAAAGCTCAAGGAAAAAAGTGAAAATGAAAATGGAAAATGGAAAATGAGTGCTTTGCTCTCTTCTACGTGTAATTAAGTTGGCATCAAGGACGATTCTCTATGTGTCTGGGTGTGTATGAGTCTGTGTATGTGTGGCACGCTTCAAGGCACTTTAAATTGCGCTCGCCGAGAGAGAAACAAATGGCAATGTACCACAACACATGCCCCAAGCTGGTGAAATTGTAAGGGCATGAAGAAGGTGCTTCTACACTCAGAGAAATACTGATTTCCATGCTGAAATCAATTACAAATATTATCAGAAGGTGATTAAATCTGTAGTCAAAATGAGAATAACTGGCATACTCTGCATTCCGAATCAAATCCAACGAAATAAATGCAATAAATTACTAGACTTTTTTCTAAGTGCATAAGGGGACAGGCGAATGCACAACGGCTACATCCACGTACTTCCTAATCCTTTTTTCTGTGTGTGTGTGTGTGTGTGTGGAAGGATTCGCGTGTCCTGCTGCTGCTGCTGCTGCTGTTCATGCGGGCCTCAACAGGCAAACAAACAAATCGACTGGCCTCAACGACTGGATCCCAAAGGCCAGCCACGGGTCGAATGGGGGGAGGTCATGGGTCAAGCTGGGAGAAACGTGCGACGAAATCAAAAAGTTTGAAACAATTTCGTCGTAAATCTTCGAAAATAGTTTTACAGAGAAGCGCAGCGTAAGCTACAGAGAGAGAGAGAGAGAGAGAGAGAGAGAGAGAGAAAGAGAGAGACAGTGGGTTGCAGAGGAAGGCACGGAGAATCAGGCTACCAATACTCCTCGGAAACGAGTAGAAACAACAATGGAAATACAGAGAAACACACAAAAATTCTCATTGTTTTTCGGTCCAATGAAATTGAGCCTACCCTGAATAAAATTAAAAAGAAAAAGACTAAAACACAGAACGATAAACCTTACATTTTTTTGATATTTTAAGGTACATTAAACTCGATTCTATCATTCATTAATGTTTGAATCCTGCAGTTGCTGAGTTTCTCTTCTTTAGCTTTCGTTTTAGTGTGTGTTCCGAACCAGAAACCTGAACCTGTTCAGTTTTTACTGTTAAAAATACCTGAAAGGTGAGGCATGGTCACACTGCACTTCGAACTGTCGCCAATGCAGCCACACACTTTAATCAACTCGAAAAAAACTAGTTCTAAAACCCAAAAATCACAGCCAGCAACTCTTAAGTAGCTGCCTAAGCTGTTGAAATGGCCCGCAGCAAGAGGTAAAAGGCAAAAGGCAAATAGAAGGCGCACGGACACGAGCGGTGGGTGTAGAAGGGGCGTGGTCTAACCACAAAATGCCACAAAACTAAGCTGCCTGTGGAAATTGTAAAATCCGAATAAACGTACAAATAAAACGTTTAAAATGCTCACAAAATCAGTTGCTGACAATGTTCTCTGACCAGCCGCTGCCGTTGTCGCCCTTCCATTTCCTCTTCCTGCCACGCCCCTGTCTGAGGTTTGTGGCAACTTTAAACTGTATGTAAGTAGGTGTCAGTGTGTGTGTGTGTGTGTGTGAGTGGGTGGGTGGCAAGTGTAACTAATGCTCGGACAGTGGCACTAATTTAATTACGAAAAACGCAAAAGTGTCGCCTTGCCACATTTTGGGGCACGTCGCTTGCCCCATTTGCTGATTGCCACAAATTGCTCTGAGCGGGGCAATTTTTTGGCTGCCTTTCAGCCAAGATAGTGTGCCCCAAGACAGCAACCAAAGCACCAAAGCTCCAAAGAGCCGTCTAATTGTGCGACAGTTCTCTCTCACTCTCTCCCGCTCTCCCGCTCTCTCTCTCTCTCTCTCTGTCTCTCTGGAGTCGCAGTCGCAGTCGCAGTCGTCGTCTTGGTTGCAGCTCATTGCCAAAACTACCAACTAGCTGCATGCCCCATTTGCGGCAAGTATTTAAGGATATTCGTAGCAGGAGAGCTATTCAAATAAATATCATTGGTTCTAGCTAAAGAGTACTAATGCTGATATAGTGAATCTACGCTAGGAGTTCAGCGTATTTCCGGTATTCCAAATGAATTTCACTAAAAAACGGAGCCTACTTGTTAAATTATAATGCTCTTAAAAGTAGGCAACACTTTTTTCACTTCAGCTTCTGCAATGGCAACCGAATGAGGCCTGATACTGTTTAAAAAGGTTTCTAAAGTCATGCATTTATTACGAGGTATATTATAGTCGTATACTTTGGAGCACTCTCACTGTTGGCTGTTATCTGTGCATTACTTTTTGGCAGGCACTGTGAACGTTGCATAAGCAGAAAGCAGGCAGCAGGCAGCAGGCAGCAAGCAGCAGGCGGCAATTGCCACGGCAACGTGGCAAACGACACTGAAATTCGCATTGAGCGGCATCAACTCATTAGGCCAGACACTTGCCAAAGGATTTATTCTGTCAGTGTTTTTCTCTTCCTTTCTCTCCCTCTCTCTCTCTTTCTGTGTTTCTCTGTGGCAAATTAATTAATTTAAGTCTTATACAATTGCAACTTGCAGCTTGCAACGTCTGAGACCAAACAGCAATTGCAAGCAGCAATAAAACATTAGACAACTGTCTGTCTGCTGACGCTTCTGCTGTGACTGCTCTCTGACTCTTCTTCTTTTTATACACTCAAAAAAAGGAGTACATCTAGTCCAGCAGAATTTCAACATAGAATGAATCCCATATATACTTCATTATGAAGGTTGTTAGCACAAAATCCTCTGGATTGGATACCCAGTGTCACCCGTTTTTTCTCCGAGTGCATCTCTAATCCTGGTGCTGTTGTTGTTGCCTGCAAACGAGGTTAAACATGCCGCACACATGGGAATGCCAGACACATTGCTGCACATGATTTCTCCTGCATCTTCTACTGCTGCTGCATTCAATATTTTCCGGAAATTTTCCAGTCTGGCTCTGTGGAGAAACGATCGAGAAGTAACAAGGCAGGACGATGGGCAGACCGTAAAGGAGGGGGGATTTTCGTATGAAAAATCGATTTTAGTTGAAAATTAACAGGCCTCCAAAATGACAAACATTGCCCCACTCTTCTGTCTCCTTCACTGTCTCTCACTGTCTCTCTCAATTCAAGAGTCTCGCAAGAGTCCTTGCCGCACAGGATATTGCATATTTGGACCCATAAGCACACACACACACACACACACACATATACAGCCACACACGCACAGCTGGCACAGTTGCCAAATGAAAAATGTTGCTTTAAAACGAATCGGAGAGCCTCAAATGGCGTATGGACAGCATTTGCGGCACATTTGAGCAATTTGGCACACAGTGCAACTCACTCAAAAGAAGCCGGCAGTCCTGACAGTCCTGGCAGCTTAGCCTTTTTTCGGCTAGTATTTGGTTTCCACTGTTCGAGAGACAAACCTCATGAAACTGCTATAACAACACAAAGAATATCCTTGAACTCTGGAGTCGATAATAATATTACTGGAACCAAAAAATCAAAGTAAATACTTTAACAATTTTCTAGCCTTTTTTAGACTTAATTTCACAGCTGGCAGCACTGGGAGATTGGTGTAGGGGCAGCTACTTTTACGGCTGCTGTGCGGGCTGCCTGCTGCCAGTCATTTTATTCATTTTGGTTGCATTGCGCACACATTTTCACATGCAAAACGAAATTGCAATTGAGGCGCGTGTCAAAGGACACTGGCACCAAGATATCCTTACCACCCTTTCCCCCACCCCCTTACACCTTGTGCCCTCCTCTTTTCTCTCTATATGGCAGCTAAATGCCCAGACCTTTGTCCTTCTGCTTCTGCTCTTCTTGTTGTTTTTGTTGTTGTTGCATGCAACTCGCTTTAAGAGAGAACTTGTCCACATTGACACATGTGGGCGGGTTGCATGTGTGTCGGAAATGTGCAACAAACGACTGTGTCTGTGTGTGCACTAAAAAAAAAAACTTTTAATTAAAAAAATGATTTGTAAGAAATAATAAAATCTATAATGAATTGTGTCAGGTTTCAATAAAGTTTTTATGAATAAAAGATGGAAATTCGTCTTGTTTTATAGGTACTATTTTTTCTGTAAGTGTATTGCGTATGTCCTGTGGGCTGCTGCCCAAAAATGCAGTTGCTTCATTTTCACAATTGCTGGTGCTATTGCTGCTGCTGCTGCTGCTGCAACAGCAACTGTTGCAGTTGTTGCCATTGCACTTGGAGTGGTTGTTGCTGCTGTGTTTGGCATTGCTGCCGATTTCACTTGCTGCCGCTGCGGAAACCGGAAGTGGTAAACATTCATGCAAAGACACAGCCTGCGTTTAATGTCCTGGCCACGTCCTGGATGTCCTGCCCTGATCCTGGCCCTGTTTCTGGCCCTGTTTCTGGCCCGGTTTCTGGCCCCAACGGATGTCGCTCATATGTAATGAAAAATCAATCAATGCAAAAAACATTTGCACTCGTCCTGTGGCCTGTTTGAACCTGAATGCAAGCTCCATTCACTTTACCTTTAGCCGAAAGATTAAAACGAATTTTCCGTTTGTATTTATTTTGTTATAAATAAAAGCAAGGCAAAATATTTGATTTTTGTCAATTTATCAATTTTGTATTTACACTTGTTAATAAAACTGTGGCTTCAAATTTTAAATATTTTTTTAATAAAATTGAATTGAACTGAGTTTCTGCTCTTCTTTGGAGAATTATTCAATAAAACATACAGAAAATAAAAAACTCTTACAGGATTTAAGGCATTTAATTGAATATTTAGCCAAAGATCTTCACCTTAGAATAAAGTTCAGTGAAACAAATAAAATGGAGAGATAAATTCAAAAATAAAAGACGGAACAGGGCGATTGAATTTCTTTCAGAACGAGACGAAATTATTTTCCATAATCTTTGGTTGTAGTATTTAATGAAATTTAGTATGAAAAGGGTTTTTTTTTTGTATAAGAACAGCTTTTGAAGAGCGTCTCAGTGTCTCAAGACTAACTAATGCCGAGTATCCTTTAGCTGTATCAGACGCCCCTTAAACTATGCAACGTTTTTCGTGAGGCTGGCAGGTAAGGCAGAAGCAAAACTAAAGAAATGAAAAGGAAGGATGAAAAGAAAGGAAAAAGGAACGTGCAGCAGCGCCCGAAAGGCAGTTAAAAGACAAAAGAATTGTGACTGCTGCTCTACGGACAAAAGTACCACAAAAACAACAACAATAAAATAAAACCGGAATGAGAGACCCGTAGAAACCGTCGTAGAACCCGTAGAGAACCCGTAGAGACGGTGCGAGTAAATTGAAATAAATGCAAGACGACTGTTAAAGTTGCCGTCGCACGTTTCAATTGCGTTTTGCAGTTCCCCCCTTTGCCGCCACGCCACCCCCTCATACCTGCCCCTGTCTTCGTCCTTCGTCCTTCGACCACACAAAGGAGGAACAACAATTTTTCGGGCTTATTAATAATGCAGCGGCCGCAATTCAATGAATTTTTGACTCTGAACGTAAAGGACTTGCAGGAAAAGTGAGACAGAGTCAGCGCCAGAGAGAGAGAGAAAGGGAGAAAGAGAGAGAGAAAGGATAAAGCCAGCAACGAGAGAAGAAACATAATTTTCTGTGCTATCTGATGAACCTTTTAGTCACGCAAAATTTAGGGTAAAAAGGGGGTAACACGGCTGCTTAAACCTTTACGTGCGACAAATTTACGACTTGAAATGTGACCGCAACACGGCAAAAGAGGAGGAGGAAAGGAAGGCAGAGGAGCAGGGGTGTTTGAGCGTTTTATACAAATTTGTAGATACAGGATACAGTTACATATGTAGCTACTCCATTTAAGCGCATGTTAACCTTTAGCCGCACACACGAAAACCAACGGCATGCCCAATACAAAGATACCCTGTAAAAGCACACAATTCTTTCTAAGTCTCAACAAGGTTCGGGTTGTAGGCTACAATCCGATAGGAAGTCTTTAAATTATACCAAGGAGTCCTTTAAAACAAGGGTCAGTTTTCAACTTCAGTTCACTTTTAAGCACTTCTTGCTTTTGCCTAGTGCAAAGGACTATCAAATCGTTCAGATGCAAATCGGTTCGCATTGATTGATACTTCGCCCCATTTATAAATTCCATACGTTAATATTTACAGCATACTTTTAGGTGCTGAACAAAATAAAATATTCAATTTTTAAATGTTCCGGAAAGTTTGCTTTATTCAACGCCTCTCGTTGCATATTTGTGAACCGATTCCTTGTAATGTATTCAAAGTTAAAGCACCTTTCAATAGGTTTACAGGGTATTTTACAGAGCGGAGCAGAACAACAACAAACAGTTCACTGTCCATTACATAAATATTTTATTTCAATAAAACGTGAGCAGTTTTTATGAATTTCATCGGCATTTCATGCAAAGAATTTTGCACTTTACTGTCGCTTAGTGGCATCGTTCGTGTTTTGTTAGTATTATAGTAGTAGACGCCCCCTCTAAATATGCGCCCTCCCCTTCCCCATGCCCCTCCACAACACGCTGTAAAGGGTTGAGCCCCCAAATGGGGCAACATCTGCATATGAGTATACGAGGCTCTTATACACTGACAGAAAAGATGTAAGGAAGATATTGATTTTCAGTCTTTTCCAGCAATCGAACATACTTTTCTCAAGTTACGTCCTCACCTGCTTTGAGTTCTGTCTTAATTTAGGACAGAGCTTCCTTTATATTCTTTCTCTCAGTGTACTGAGTACTGGCAACATATGTAGCTCTGCTTCTGTCGTTGTCCATTGATGTATGAAGCATTTGATTGAATTGACAGCACAGAGAGAGAGAGAGAGCGAAATGGTAGCCCTGTATACTTTTCTATAGGCAACCATACAGATACAACCTCCTCCCAGCGAACAACCTCCTCTACCGCTCCCTCCTCAACCCCCTCAGGCAACACCTGTGGGCCAATCGAGCGCATATCGCATATCGACACTGACGCTGCGGGCTGGCTGCCTGGCTGGCTGGCTGGCTGGCTGTCTGCCTGGCCATAAAAACACACAAAATGTCATAAATTTTCAACGCTTTTCTTTCGTTTTTTTCCAGGATTTTACATTTTAAGCGCCCTTTGGAGGAGGAGTGTGTGAGTGTAGTATATATGAGCATGTATGTGTATTCTGTTTTTATGCACATTAAGTTAATTGAAAAACGCGCAAAAATACATGAGGCTCATTTGCTTGGCCTTTGATTGAGCTTGTTACAGGGTAAAAACAGCCAAGCAAACTGGCCTAAATTTGTCGCTTAGAGATGGCATATAAACATTCGATAAAAACTGCGATATTTCACAAACATATCAGCATTGCTTGCGATATATCGTGAATCTACAACTCAGCTAAGGCTCCGCAAACATTTGTACTTCTCAGCTGATTTTTCTATATTTTTATATTCATTTCATACCTAATTCGATATAATATTTTCTATATGTATTCCGGCATTTTCTCAGATGTAACTGGAGGTGTAGTTGTGGGTGTGGGTGTATTTTGTTGTTATGCATTTGTTTGGTTTATTGGCAACTAGCGAAAACATTAATCTCCGTTTGCCATTGGCCAGGAGCAACAACAAACACCCACCAGAAATATGCTACAATGCTAATGCTAATGTGTGTGTGTGTGAGTGTGGGTGGGGGTGTTGGTGAGTGTGTTTGGGTGTGGGTGCGGGCGAAGAAGAAGATCCACTTCCTGGTTGCAGCAAAAGCAGAAGCCAAACAAATAAACGCGCGGCCCGCAGTTGACTGCTGCTGCCGCTGCCGCTGCTTATGCCTCGGAAAATTGAAAATTTTTTAATCTCTGTCGAAATGCGGAAACACGCAACACAACAACAATGAAAACAGCAACAACAAAAGCGTTGACAGTGGACCACAGGCATTGATGTATAGCAGCCACTGTAGCCCACTGTCCAGCGTGGAGTGCATCCTTTTCCAGTGCTGCCTCCATTTTGAGAGGGCAAATAAAGCTATATGCATAAGGGAAAAATTACTATGGAAAACTGTTATAGAAGCAGAATTTTAATTCAAAATCTTAGCTTGTTTGCTCCCTTTCATAATTGTTAAATTTAGCCATAAAACTGCCAAACTGACAGCAATGACGCGGCGTCCTGACACAGCGGGCGGCTAACAAGCCAACAAAAAACAAATTGAAATGAGAAGGGTCCCCCGAAAAAACTGTCACGCGTTGACCGCCTCTGACACGCCCCCCCATAGACACGCCCCCCGCTTCCCGCCTTCCGCCTCCAGCCTCCTGCCACCAGAATATATATATTCATTTAATAGCTCTCAGCATATTTAAATCGCAGCGGCAAAAAAGCGACAGAAATAAAAAAAAACAAAAACTTTTCACTGAGCTCATTTTACAAATTAGCTTGAAATTTATTTAAATTGTGTGTTGCCTACTTTTTGGCGCTGAAGCGCTTCGGGGGCGGCTTTTAAAGTAGAAAAAAGCTGTAAAATGTGGCAGCAAAATGCCGCATTTTGCGGTTGGCCAAAAGAGAGAGAAAACCGATGCATTAGTTGGTAAATAAATTATTTAAATATTGACTGGCTTTCAAAATAGATTCCTTTAGAAGTTTGAGAGGTTTAAATTGAACAGGCACTTTCAGTAATTAATTATTTAACGGCTGCTCGCTGCAAGCTGCTTTCAAAATTCAATTAATTTCAATTAAGCTGATAATCTGATAATAATTTAAATATTTTTAGTTTAAAATAATCTCTCGAGCTGTGCAATTTTAGCTTATTTGTAAAGAAATGAGAACAGGAGAAATATGTAAAATATATCTGATATTAAAGGTTTCTTATTCTCATTCATATTTAGTGATTTTTCTTAATGATATTTCTCAGGCTATTAGTTTTTCATTTAATACAAAGTTAAGATAGATTTTCTGTTGACATTCCAAAGTATGCAATGGTTTTTCCGTTCAAAGCTTTTCCGTTTTTCCGCCTTTCCGCTTTTCCGCTGCGAAAAGCAAGCAACATTCATACTGCGGTTTGAATGTCGCAGCATTTGATTCGTTTTATTTTAGTTGAAAAGTCAAAGTTGAAGGCATCAGAACGAAGGCTGTTGAACGCCCAAAAGTAGGCAACACTTTTTTGCACATTCGCGTTAATTGCAGCAGCAGCAGCAGCAGCAGAAGCAGCCGCAGCAGCAACATAATTGTTGCGAATGCAATTAGAAACATTTTGCCTTTCTTTTTTCGTTTTTGTGGAGCATTTGCTGGCAATTTGCCGGGGCAAGGACACACGCAAGTAAGGCGCGCATTATCCTTAATACACCCTCTAAAAAGGAGTAACATTTGGGTAGATATATGCATCAGTCTATAGAAAATGCAGGGTATATTTGCTTTTAGTTCTGCATGTGGGTATTAAGTATTGTTGCACTGTCTTGTCTGTCTGTATGTCTGATTTACTGAACTGTAAAGTTTAAATTAATATTATTATTACAGACTATTTTCAGTGGAATCTGAAACAAGTTAAAGAGTAGGCAGTATCTGCTAGTCGAGCAGTCTCAACTCTTGTGTAACTTTTGGCTTGTTTTTAGCCTGTTTTGGCCTTACTATGACCATAGAACAAAGCGTTAAAGACATTTCTGTTGACCATTTAAATTTAGTAGCAAAAGTCGAAAAGGCTCATTTCGAATTCAATCTAATAATTAACATGGCCATAAAAAGCACACGGCCCACTCAGTTCATTCATTATGTAAACTTTCCCCCTTTTCCCCCTCTGTCTTTGCTCTCTCCTTTGTCCTATTACGATTTAAACTTGAAAAGTTTTGTTGGCAAAAGAGCAAAAGAAAGAGGAAAACCAGAGAAAAAACACACACAGATAGAGAGAGCGAGAGAGAGAGAGAGAGAGAGACAGGGAGAAGACTGAAATGACAGGCAACCTGGCTGGCAAACTCATTTAAGCCAAACAAACATTTGTAGTCTTAATTTTCGTGGCTCATCATAAACTTGGTTACATTTCCATCCCTCCCATACCCTTCCCTCTGCAACCCCGCTCATCCCTTTTCGCCACCCCGCCCCTGACTTAAAGCTACAGCCAGTTGTTGTTGTTACACTTTGTTAATGATTTTCATTAAATTCTTACGCCTTTTGTCGACACTTTTGTTGCTGCTGTTGTTGTTGTTGTTGTAAGCTGGCTTATAATGCCTTTATGCATATACACACGCACACACACACGTAGAGTTGTGTGGGTGGAAGAGAGGAGCGCTGGAGATGAGCGCGTGACGACACGGCACAGCACGACGCGAAATTTGCCGAAGTAAAATGTTTATCTCAATATCGTTTAAATGTTTATTTCTATTAATTATTTATATTGAATAAATTGAAATACTTGAAGCATTATTTTCATATAAAAATAAGTTGTTCACGAGTTTTAAAATTACTTAAAAATTAACTTGGTTGATTACTTAAAAAAGAGAAAATAAAAGATTTATTTAGCACCGTGAGTCACGATGAGCTTAAAAGCGTGTCACTTCACGCGCTCTTCTCTAGAAAGACAGAGAGAGACAGAGAGAGAGAGAGAGAGAGAGAGAGAGACGCCCAGTTTCCTGCGACTGACGTCGCCTTTCCCCGTTCTGCAGTTAACTTTGTGTTTTTATCGTTATTTGTGTTGAACACGCATACTTAACACCCACACACACACACCCAACACATACACACAGACACAGAGAGAGAAAGAGATAGAGGATGGCACAATATGGCCAAATTCTCATCAAAATTTAATGCTGAAATTAACAAATCTGTTTACAAATTTATTAAAACGTTCGCTCAGTTCGCTCATTTGACTGCCAGCTGTGCAATGGGGGCGGAGGCGGAGACGGAGGCGGGGACGGAGGCAGGGCTGGGTATGCCCTGTGCCAGGGGTGGGTTTTTTAATGGCTCGAGCATCATGCGAAAGGTGATTTCTGCTGATGTCATATGATGTCAACTTAAACCCTTTCTTTGCCAGTACACTACGAAAAAAACCATGAACAATAAAGATATTAAAACTAAAGCTGAATCTCTGCCTGAAATGAGCCAATATATCCTGTTCTCTTTCGAAATAATATTTATTCAAGAGAACTTTTATTTTAATGCAAGTGAAAAGAAAGTACACAGAAAGTTTCTCTCAGTGTGGGGCTATCGGTATTTTTTGTTGCTTGCAGCATTCAACTGGAAACTGGACTTCAATTTTCAATATGATTTATCTTCTTCTACAACAACAACAACAACAACAAGAAGAAGAAGAACAGGAAGAACAGTAATTAATAGAAACGAGTCGAGTAATAATAATAATGATGATAATAATAATAATAATAATAATCGCACGGCATAGCGGTAATTATTCAATATGCAAACATGCAAACGGCAGCGATTAACATATTATAATTCAAACACGAACAAACATGCACGGCTCACACTCTCTCATACACTGAGAGAAACAACAACAAGGTGTCAAAATACGTGTGTGTGTGTTGTTCGCTTGTTTGTTCGATTGTGCAGTGTGTGGGGGAGTGTGGAGGGGGGGGCAATGGGCAGAGGGGAGGGGAAGTGCGTCAGCGCCGTTTTGCATAATTTCCGAAAATTCTCCATTGATGAATTTCATAGTTCAAACAATCGCCGAGTGTTGGCGCTATTTACTTAAGCAGCGGAAGGGAGGAGCGGGGAAGGGGCAGAGGGTATTCCATAATGATGTGCATAACATTAGAATTGATTCAAGACACCCCGCGCACCTGCACCGCGTTTGCAGGGTAAACAATTCAGCAGACAGACAGAAAAACAAACAAATTTGGCAGTTTGGCCAAGTTAATTTGCCAAAGGCGTTAATTAAATTGGAGTGGGAAACAATCAAAAATATTAATTCAAGAATTTTATAGTTGACCGATTCTTAGCAGGTTCCATTTTTTTATATTATTTATGACTCTAAAATATTCACTAATAATTTCTTGTTTTTTCTTTGGTTGTTTTTAAACTGAATGTGGGTCAGCCAGAACCAAGCCAAAAGCGGCTTGAGAAAGTTTGTGCTAATTTCGAAAATGTTTATAATTACTTTCAATATTTGCTTAAGCAGATTGTGTTTCTCTCTATATATTCCAATCTATATAATTAAATACTCTTATTCTTTATATACTCTAAGGGATCGGCCGCAATGCATTAAGAAGGAATAGTTCGATGATAGATTGCATCTAGCGTTAAAGCCTTGTTATCTTGCCTTAAAATAATGATAAATTGAAGCCATATTTCGTATCATATTTCAAAGTGGCTAAAGCCATGTGGCTTAAACACTTAATCAGTTAATTGTTGTTGGCATTGGAGCTGTGGCTCAGAGGAGGCATGCAACAAGATGTGGCGAGATGGGCCTCTGTGCGATTTTTTAATTAACAGCGCCATTTACACAGCATTATCAGACACACACACACACCCATTATACGAGAGAGAGAGGGGGAGAGAGAGAGAGAGAGAGAGGTGGCACAGCAAAAAGGGAAAAATGGCCGTTATCACGCCACAATAACCTCAAAATTTATTCACTTTATTGATAATGCAATAAATCGCAGCCAGTGGGCGTTATGCAACTGTATTTATGTGCATGTGTGTGTGTGTGTGTGTGTGTATTGCAACTGCATACCCATACAATATATATGTTCATACACTAAAAGAAAAGAACACTGACTTTTAGTACTAAAATCATAGCTATACAAATGTTATCAGCTCTAAAAAACAGAATAGCATTTATACTGATAACTATGGGCATTTATTTCCGCACAAGATTAATCCAAGAATTTCCATACTTAATATAAAAGATGTAGATTCTTAAATCATCGACTCTTTTCTCCCAGTGTATGTAGATGGTGTATGGCAATTTTTTCGTAGCATATTTCGGGCTGGCGCATATTTTTCATGTTTGCATATTTCATTTCAATTTTATTCCACTGTGTGTGTGTGTGTCTCTCTCTCTCTCGGTGTGTGTGCGTGTGTATTTGCAGGCACTGTAAAATATGCCATGAAAATCAACAAAAATGCACACCCAGCAAATACACACACACCCACAACACACACACACACAAAGGAGAAGAGAAGCAAAGCGACAGAGTTGGGGGCAAAATGCACGTGAATGAGCCTCGACTTGCAGTTTTCAGTTTTCAGTTTTCAGTTTGCAGCAATCGTAAAATTCTCACGCTGCATGCCACACTAAAAAAAAATAAATAAAATAAGCATTCCCTGAACGACTAAGAGATACTCTTTAGTTACTTTTAGCAACATTTTAGTCTGTAGTTCCTTCAGTCTCGGAGAAAAGAGCAAGCAAAAAATAAAGTTTTCATTGAAGAGTCGAGATTAATAGGAATTTAATCAAAATTCATTGAATATAACTTAAATTAGTTAATATAATGCAAAGACAGCTGCCTGTTTCTACAAGCTTCATATGAGAATACCTTTTCTTTTTAGCCATTTTTAGAGTATTCAAAAAATGGAGTTTGTCTCTCATTGCAATTGTATTTCGATTTTATTGCTTGTGTCTTTTGAGGGGACATTCTGAAAAATGGCTGAAAATAGGCTGAATCCCTGGGAAAAGCAAAAGCAAAAGCCGAAGAAGAGAAGAGAGAACCTACTGGGGACAGTTGCAATATTTTCGTTTCATTTTCAGCGCACAATGTGTTGATAAGACAACAGAAGGAATCCCCTTTCCCGCAGCCGGGTAGCTGGGAGGGGGGCACAAACATGTCGCCTTACATGCTCGTTACAATTTCCGTTTCCGGTTGCGACTCGACCCACTTCCACTTTCCGCCCATTCCCCTTGTAAAAATATTCAGACCGCTGTCAGCTCTGATCCACTTTTGCATACATTTTGCGCACTTAATGCCGTGTTTGGCCCCCTCCTTTTCTCTCTGTGTATGCGTGAATTTGTTGTGCGAGTGTGTGTGTGGGTGACCATGACAAATTGTTGTTGTGTGTGCTTATTAGCCAAAAAGCTGAAGGCTTTAAAGCCTTAAAGCTGCCCCTCGTGCACTGTGTTTGGTTACACCTTATTGGACAGGCGGCTACACTGAAAAAAGTTCATAGTTCAAACTAAATGTTTAGCTTATTTTGTTTAAATGAAAATGTTCCTAATGTACTAACAATTAATTAAAAATAATAAATTTAAGTTCAACTCTCATAGAATAGAAATGCAATTTTCCTTCTAGGCTAATAAAATAGAGGAATTCATTGACACTTTTATAAAGGGGTTCAATTTAGGATTGGTGCGCAGCCTTCAGGAATAGTGTTTTTTTCGCTGTGTAGTTTTTGCAGAATCTTTGGGTCCAGGCTCTCGTCTCTCAACCTCATCTCTCGCCTCTCCGTCTCCTTGTAGCAGCTGTGCGCTGCTATTCGCACTTCCGGTTCTGAGTCCATTTAGGGGCACCATATTGCGGTGTTGCTGTTGCCACTTTTGCGCATATTTTGTGAAAATCATTACTTAAATACAGAGACAGCAGCGGTGCGGCAGAGGGAGGGGTAGAGGGACGTGGCAGGGACAAGTGGCAAGTGGCAAGTGGCAAATGGCGAGTGTCCAGTGAACTGCCAAGTTTTCGCTTCGCTCCTTTCGCCTTTTTGGCTCGTTTGCTTTTGGCTAGTTTTAAAATGCATTTTCGTTATTTTCAGTGCAGCTGCGTCGCGCTGCCACGTTGCATGCCTCATGCTGCCTGCTGTCCTGCTGCCTGCCACAATCCTTTTTCTCTTTTTCCTTATTTTTTTTTCGTTGCTTTCCCTTGCTGCACTTTGTTTGCACCTTGTTGCACCTTGTTGCAGTTTAGTTAGCACTTAATTTATGAGCTCCATTTTGTACCTGG
Source organism: Drosophila repletoides (assembly GCA_018150835.1). Lineage (NCBI taxonomy): Eukaryota > Metazoa > Arthropoda > Insecta > Diptera > Drosophilidae > Drosophila > Drosophila repletoides. The sequence continues at coordinate 1,423,147 of JAECWQ010000089.1, forward strand.
TTCTCGTACCTGTTCCTCCTGCCACAGACTCTCGTGCCGGCGCTTAAAGCCATCCCTCCTGCGCTCCCTCTTCAGCTCTCTGCTTAACATATAAATTCGACTATTATTGCACAAGATTTACAACAAATTGTCGGCCATTATGAATATTCAGGCCTCCCTCTGCCGCTTCGTTTGATACCCTGTACAATATGCGAAAAGGGGGGAAAAGCAAAGGTATATAAGTTTGTGCGAGTCAAATAAGTAATCTATTCTATACCTTAGATCCCAGATACCGACCTGACTTGTACAATCTTAGCTTAAATATATTTATTTTACTTCAAATTGCCTTTTTACTATATATTTTTCATTCATTATTTTTAGAGCCGAAAAGACCTTTCCATCTAGCAGATTAGGATTAAAATAATATATCAAAAAAGGTAGTGTAGTGCAGTGTAATTTTATAGAGTATCTAGCTGTCGAGCACACCAAATTATTTGGGGTTTCTGCTTTGCAAAAGGGGCGGTCTTTAATAACCAATGGACAGGGCAATAAGCTTGTTATGTTATTTTGGTTGTATTGTGCTTTTTTTTTGGATTGTTTACCTGACTCAGGTGCGAACATGTTAATCCATAATCCATAATCCATCTATGCCAGCAAGTAGCAAGAGAGAGAAGCTACTGACAAAAGCAATGCCAGTGGCAGGGAACTTGGAACTGCCCAGTAGGCCAAGCCGAGCTGAGCAGAACCGAGCCGAGCCGAACCGAGCAATCATCAATATTGACCAGAAGATTAGGTGCTAAGTCCCCCACACACGTGTCTGGGGCGTATTTAGGGGGCTCTCTGCTGATTGACTTATTCCACAATTATATTTATATATTTATTTTTGAGGGAATTATATTTACATATGCTGAAGCTGCCGCCGTTAAGTGTGAAAAATTCCAAAGTGAAAGAAAAGAAATGAATTGAACGGCAGAGAAGAGAGGAGAAGCTGCTGCCAATTAGCAAAGTCTCCCAGCAAAAATCTAACACCTTGTCAAAGTGAAAGGTTTTAACTTAAATTTAGATGGAGAACCGGAGAACCGGAGAATCGGAGAATCGGAGAATTAGAGATAGAATTGTGGGTGGGGCAAGACATCTTAATGCTGCCAATTGCCCGTTTTATGCCTCCAAAGTGCCGTCTCTAAGCAAATTCAACCAAAAGTGTCTGAAATGCGTAACTGAATAAACACTGATTGAGTATACGAATAGTCTGCTATGAATACGAGTGTGAGTATAAGTACGAGTACTCATAGTTGCCACTATTTGCGCTTCGTTCCTGCTGAACGCTCAAATAAGCTAATGAGTACTACACTCAGAGAAATAATAGGCTGCCCAATGGATTATTTAGAACAATCTCAATAGGATATTCGAATAACTTTCAGGACTAATTTAATATTAATATTATTTTTACAAAATTTGTGTATTTAACTTGATTTGATTTCTCTCAGTGTACACATGCCTGTCCATCAGTTAACTATTTATATTTGTGTTCTGGTATTTGTTTTTGGGGGGGCGTCCCATTGCGCCACCTTTGACCGCTCTCTCTCCCTCTCGCTCTTTCTCTCGTTCCTCAGCTACTGCCCCTGCCACCCCCCCCTGGCACCCTGACTAAAGCTGCTTAACTTTAATCACACTAATTACACTCTGCTAAAAGGATAATCGTGTCGCTGACCGCAACAAGTTTAGCTTTGGCTCTGATTCAGCTTTAGTTTTTCCCTTTAATGTCTTTCTACCCACATTTGCCTTTTTTTCGCTTTGTTCTCTAACTTTCGCATCTAACTTATTATATTATTATTTTATTTATAAAAATCGCTTAATTTTCTCATATATCTTAAACAAATCTTCAAAAATGAAACTGACTCACTTTTATAGTACAAATCTTTGAAGACGGCTTAGAAGAAAGCGAAAAATTTAAGATGATTTTTTTTTTTTTTGTATATTTACTCTAGTCAGCAGGCATAGCAGAACGTTAACATAATGTTAACGCTTTCTTTTTGTTGGGTTAAATGATTTACTTAAATGGGTTTCCATTAAGCCATTACTCAGCACTTAGAAGACTTTTTTGTTCGAAATATTGCTAAAATTATTCGAGCTGTGTCCACTAAATAAATAAATAAAGCTCAGTAATACAACAAATTTAATTTAAATATTATTTACATGGCCAAGCCTTAAAAGACTTGGCCCAAAAAGGGCACCGACGATTAGATGCCCTTTCCGGCTGAAAAATGCAATGCAAAATTGTTCTTAATTTCAGATATTTTGACCGATTGTTCCTATAGTATATAGTATTTTCGTTTTAAGATTGAAATGTATATAATAATGAGCTCTCTGTCCGTCCTCTATTGTTATTTTATCTATAAACCGATTATTCCTATGGCCACATAGCTCTTAGACGAGTCCGATCCGAGCCGGCTGAATCTGCCAAATCGAATCAATTTCTTCACAAAGCTAAAAAAAGGTCTAATAAAATGCAGAATTCATTTGAGTTTTTCATTTATTAAATTAATTGCTATGCACATGGCTAAAAGTATTCCTTAATCTAAAGCCCTTTCCCAATGGAATAATCCGAAGAGCGATCCACACTTTATAGAATCGATGTACGAAGGCGATAAGTTAGACTGAAGCCCGTCTCCTGTGTGGTATCGAGTGTCATCTCATCGCTGGAGAAGTGTAGCATATAAGGCGGCGATGCTGTGTAGAGTAGAAATTCAATTAGAGAATGAAAATATTGAAGGAACTGCAGCGCTTACCATAGGCAATAAAATTATCATTGGTGCCGCAGTAATAGGTCGGCTGATAGGCTGTATTTTTGGCTAGAATCGACTGTGGAATCAACAGATAATCCTCCTGCCGCCCAGCCGTATGCACCGTCGGGTGGCATGCCTCATCGTAACCCTCTCCATCGCCCGTTTGCAACGACATGGCAAACTTGTTGAAATTGTATCTGGAAAACAAAAATTGGTAGGAAAATACATGAAAATTGCTACACTAGAAACTTATAATTATAGCTTCTTTTCTCTTTAAAGTTTCTATATTATCGTTTGAAGAATCTAATAGAATTTGAGCACTAGAAAATATATAATTTCTTCTAGCCTTTTCCCCGCTCTCGAACTGATACTCCTCCCCAGTCCTCCAACCGTCTAGAACTTACTCAATCATACTGGCGCTGGGGGTAGACTTGATGCAAATGGTGTAGCTGGTATCGGGCATATATATAGAACTTAAAGAGGGCTGATAGTTGAAGGAGCGTATAGTTCCCTGGAGTTCCGTATAATATTGCTGACAGCCGGCGGGAGCGAGTAGCTCATAGTCGGCGTGATGCGAGGCAAAGATATTACGCAAGTCCTGTAGGCCATTCGAGTTGCCAGCGAGGCTGGCAAAGGAGCTGCTGGTGCTGCGTCGTTTGCTGCTGCTTTGTGGCGCCTCCAATTGTGTCACGATTAGACGCCAACTGGATTGAGCCCAACGTGTGGGCACCGCAAAAGTTAGTGTGATCTGGTCAATGCCTGCTGCCACATTGAAGGGCAAATAGATGTGCTGACCCGCATTAACGCCGCACAGCTTAAAGTTGCCTGCCTCAAAATAATCCTGGCATTCGAACACACGCTCATCTGTGGTACTTGCCACCGGCTGTTGCAAGTCGAATTGCTCGAAATCGATGCGAAGCTGTTGCACGTTCGCACTAAATGCCTCAATTGTATACTGGCAAATATCGCTGGTAAATGTGGCAGGATTCCTGATAATTGTGCGCTTTAGACGGGTCGTTGTGCCACAAGCCATGTTAGCTGATAGAAGAGAGAAAAGCTAGAATTAAAGTTCATGCCACAAATTAATGTGTGGTAGTCTGCAGGCAACACATACTCTCACAGCAGACGCCATAGGTGCCGCAGTAGCCGTTGACTGTACCACCTTGCCGCATGCATTTGAAACGAGTGAGGCAGGTTCCCGTGGCGCCACCATTTGTAGTGCAACTGTCAGCCAAATTGCTGCGCCGACGCGCCTGCCTCCAACTGCCTGGCTCAGCTTCCGTCAGATTTTGTTGCGGCATCAAAAAACTTGACGCAATTTCTTTTGCTTCTAGGCCCACACAGGCGCCGAGACACGCCCACAAAATATTACACCAAATCAGAGTCTTCATTATCCTTGTCTTCTTTTTACTTTCTTTCTTGTTCTACGTTGCAGCACTTGTTGCCACCTACACTTTCACGCTTACTATGATCATTGGATTCTTCAGCTTCGCTGCTTTTATATACGCCGACGCCAGCGTTGGCAGCTGTGCTGATACTTTGGCCTTTTTTTGAATCAGCTTGGAGCTAAGTTGAGGCGTCAATCGAAAAGAGTCATCAATCAAGAGAAAAATATAAATAGCTAAGCTTATTCTGTCTCTGCCATCTTTAGTAAAGAATTCGCAGCATAAATTGAGCTAGATGGATCTTAAATTAGGTTCAGGATGGTATTGTTTGGACTAACTAACATATGCTTAATATCACTGTTAAAATGGAATTTTTCTTTAACTTTGAATTTCTGTTTTCTATTTGAAATCTAGTTTTGGCTTGAAAAGAAGTTGGCATCACTGGTGGACAGCGACGGAAGCAGCGCAACGACATTGATGAGATTTTCGTGTTAGAAGAACTTTGTGTCAATATTTGAGTTAAAAAAGAATCTAAAAGGCGTCTCGCAGCTCACGATGTGGTCAGTTACTCTATTACCCACGAGTGTATTCGTATATATTCATATGAATATTCACATATTCCCTTTATTTAACGAGTCGCGAGTCATTGAACCTCGTCCGTGCTCTGCACTCGAATAACTCGAATAAGTCTGGGCCCGTTAACTGGGTTATGTTTACCTCTCTAATGTCTCCATCTAATGTCATATCATCGCATTTTGATGATGTCAAAAAGTGAAAAGGTGCCACACGTATACACCCCTCTCTCCCCCCTCTTCCCCTTCCCCTTCGTCGTTCCCTCCAGCCAGCATGAGAGGGGTATATTTAGTTCCGATAAATTGATGTGTGAATTTGACAGAAAAAATTATCAATCAATTTGCTGATAAAACACAAATTGCGCAATTTCAATTGAGAAATAACTCTTCTAAAATGCAGCAAATAATACAAAGAAATCAACAGTCATTGCAAAATCAGAGAAAAAACAAATTGTTTTTCATACTTCAACTCCATTGTGACCCCTGGCAGCTGTATGAAACTTAGCCTTCGTAAGAGTATTATTAATATGCTTTATGAATTATTGGATCATTTTATTTCCATTGAGAATGTCTCTTTCTGTACTTGTGTTTATATTGAGCTTTATTCATTGACCTTACTATCGGTTTGAGTTTGAACGCTCTTTATTTGTTATCGATCACACACTTATCCGTCATTAATCGCCGACTATTTTCAACCTGCACTTTACAATATTTTGCATACCCTTACAACGGGTACTACAACCTTGTCACAAAATGTGCAATGCATTTAAGGGGGTCTCTCCTGAAGAAAGTGTATATAAGTCCCATGCCTCTTTGTCAGTCTGTGTGGCCATCTGTTCATCTATTTCTACGTAAACTATCCCAATCCGCAAGGGTATATAATCTTCGGTGTGCCGCAGAAGACTAAGCTTATTGACTTGATTATTTACTAGTAAATTAACCCTGAATAAAGTAGTTGACGTCAAGTAGCCAAGATTATGGCCATAGTACTTTCCAAAAGATAAGTTTGTATGATTCCAATAAAGGTTACTTCCGATAGACTTAATTAAAGTAGTTCAACAATAGATTAAAAATTGATTTAAAATATAAAAATAATCATATTTTGTCAACTTTACCAAAAACTGTTAAATTAAATTAACTTTCTTAATTTAGTTGTTGAATATTTCCCATATAAATAATTTCTGTTATCTGGTATTTTTTATAGCGCCTCTTCAATAGTTTCTCCAGACATTCTAATTAAAAAATGTTTTGCGAAAAATTCCAGACGCGAATTCCCAAAGAGATCAAGTGATAAGACTGATGAAAATGCTTTAGGAATGTTCCTGAAAATAAAGTTGTAAAAAGTAATTTAAATATTAAGAATTCGAACTAAGAAAATTCATTTAATATTAAGTAGAAATAATAATTAATACTAAAAATAATGTTTCATTAATGCAATTTGCTTTTCTTTTTTCTCTACTTTTATCAGCTCTTTTTATTTATAGAGCGTGCGGCTTGTCTCTCCAAAAGGCAATTACACACATTCTAATTGAAAGTGCGAATTCCAAAAGAGACCCCCCGCAAAAGCGATAAAACTTATCGATTTTGTTATCGAGGCGCTTTTACAATGCTAATTTGTCAAACAACCCCCTCCAGCGGCAGGAAAGGGGGACGCATTTCCAGCCATAAAAGGCCGAAGACTTCGCAGAGAGTCTTCAAATTCAAAGATGAAGAGCAGCATTGCAATTGTGTTTCTTGTTTCGATATTGGGAGTGGGCGTACAGGCGGCTTCTGTGGCCACGCCTACCTGTGGTGGTACCACCTCCTCGAAGGATATTAGGCTGGTGAAGCCATCGATTCCTCCCAGGGAATGCGAATATCATATTAATGCCTACAGCAAATATGTTTGCCAGCTGAGGATTGATTTTGCCATGACTCTGGCCCAACCATCGCTGCATGAACAGGCTTCAACTGGCTTGAAGACAGCGGAATGTACTGATGATTATTTCGAGATCAATGGAGGATTACGCCTCTGTGGTGTGGAGACCTGGCAGCACATCTATGTGCCATTTAATGCCAGCTCTGGCGTATCCCGTGTGGAGCTCAACATTGTTCTGGCCAATCGCGCCGGTGGCGTCTACCTTCCCACACCCGAATGGGATATGACTGTGACCCAACTGGAGTGTCCTGCCGGTGCCGCCATAAGGGAATTAGTCCCGGCTCCTCCTAACGCTCGTGCCAGTTCCTATAACGATGGCTTCCTCGTCGCACCGCCCGGCTGCCTCCAGTATTTCCCGGATACCAAGGGTGTGGTCAAGTCCTTCAACTATAACGATGGCAATGGCATCTATCCCTCCCATCTGAACTATGCCATATGCTTCAGACGCACCTCCGAAACCTCAGCGCTCAAGTAAGTTGTCTTTAAGCATAGTAAAAAAATGGATAAAAAAGAAAGATAACAAGAGAAAAGAAGAATGTCAAAAAGAGGGAAAGAAAAATATCTCTAATATTAATTCCTTCCTCCAGTATTCGGTCCTATTTCTTCCATGTGGGAGCCGAGGTAGCAGCCAGCACTCTGCTAACAGATAGCGCCTGTTATCGTACTGGAAGTTCCGGAGTTCACAGCGCCGATTTCCTGATGATTCCCCAGGCTCAGCTGGTGGAGAATAGCGAACGTGCCACTTATTTCTGTGGCACCACATCACGGGATGTTGTCATCAGCAGTAAGTTATCCTGAGAGCTTTTTCCGAAAAGTTCATCTAACTTTGTTTCGATGTTTCCCTAGGCAGCAACCCGGGTCCTTTGTTGGTGCTTTTCAACAGCGATGAAATCTATCAGGATACCGAAGCTGGCTTCGCTTTTACTTATAATGTTGAATAAAAAGCTGTTGTTGAGCTTTTCGTTAAAGCTTTTAATAAAACTTGAGAAAAACCCTTATAAATGGACTTATACCTAAGGGGCTTTTGATTACCCAACCGTTAAATGTGGAACACATTTTCCAGCAAAAATTTAACTTTTAAAGATGAGTTTATTTTAAAGGTTTTTATTACCAAAAACATTTGAAAATTTAAAAGAACTTATACTTAACCAAATTGTAAGAAATGGATTCATATGTCAGCTTTTAATTAAGAAGCACTTGAAAGACTTTCTTGATAAAATTAAATCTTTTAATGGGCGTCTTGAACTTTTTACTACCAAACACTTGAAAACTGATTTTTGCTTTATTGAGGGAGAATTTCTTGATAAGTTTTGATGCAACAGCTTTTATACGCTATCTTTTCGGTTTTCTTTCATATCGTATCGCTACTATCAATTATAGATATAGATACATATAGACTCGTATTTGCGCACCTATCAAAACTTCAGAGCTGGGTAGACGAGACTGAGAGTGTTGACAACTCTTATCGCTGATAATTACAAGCCAGAAGAGATAAACAACTTCTACGAGTAGTACGAGTATCTCAAGACTTGGCTAGGAACAAGCAATCCACTTGAGAAAACATGGCAAATAATTCAAATTCAAAGCTCTATCCATCTAAGAACAGGAGTAGTTCAAAAAATACACATTTAATTTGTGTTATTGATGTAGAAATCAGTATAAGCAAATATATATAAATATTATAGATCAGACTTGTATAAATACGACTCAGAAACCTCTCAGATTTTGGATGATGGTTAGTTTTTGGACTAAGACCAAAGGGTATCTCGTTCGGAGCTGTTAAAGTCCTGTAACAGTTCCTGTTAAATAGAAAACATTTTCGGAGCTTTCAAGAAAGCTCGTTGTCTACCCCAGAATTATGAATGAACGAGCAACAAGTGTTTTCTTTGCAGAACATATTTACTTTTAATCCGTAGAAGAAATCTGGGAATTTACGTAACACGCGCCCCCTTTTTTTATAGAGAGAAGTTTATAAATAGAATTTTCGTATTGATAATTCTCTCAAAAAGAAGAAGAATTTTAAATGCCGGCACGGGGCACAGCACATTTTTAATTAGACTACAATTAGAATAAAATAGATTATGATTTACGAACTGCGTCAGTCCAAAAATAAATAAAATACGAATATAAAACATAAACTCAACGCAGAACTGATACTCGAAATGTGTACTTAAAGAACAACTCATAGACCAAAAGAAAACTCTTATCAGTCAGTTTTCAGACCGAACAAATAAATGAGCTTGTTGTCAATCAAAATTTAATTAAAGGCTTCAGCGCAGTATTAATGTGAGATATACAGAAATAAATAAAATATATTGAATAATACATGAGAAACTGGTGAGAAGAGGACAGCTTAGGCGCGCCGACTATTACATACCCTTCCGGGATTTCAATTTATAAATTTAGACCGAATATTTCCATGGCAGTCTTATGAATTATAAGTTTATCATCATTCGTTAGTTTCATGAAAGAAATGGATAGAAATTATCTTCCTTCAAAGTTAATGGTTCACTTTCAAACTGGCGCTCTTTGAGCCTTTACAGAATGTTAGGCTCGTTTGGTGCTGTTAGCACGCTGTTAACCCACTGTTAGCTGTAAAAGGCAGAGACCCAGCAGGAAACTGCGAGCAGGCAGCAGCATGAAAAAAAGCTCAAAGCAGACAGCAGTCAGCCGGCCGGCGCAATTGTTGCGTGGCATGCGAATTCAGTTGTCGTTCAACTGCCGCGAATTCCAAACGTGCCACGCGGCTGTGCAACAACCTAATCCAACGTATTTCTACGTATTTATTTACTCCGTATTATTATTATTATTATTATTATTGTTATTATTATTATTGCTGTGAGGCGCGCTCAGCTCAAAGAAAAGTGAAAAGAAATGTGAATGAAAAAAACACAACAAAAAAAAATAATATAAAAAATCATATAACAATCAAATGAAAGCGAATGTTGCCTTCAATAAAAATAATACAAAAAGACAGTAAAAATAAAAGAATAAAATAAAAATAAATAAATATACTTACAGTGGTTGTTCGATAAAATAAATAAATATACTTACAGTGGTTGTTCGATAAATGGTAATTGTACTTCAATTATAACAAATTTCTAGTTCCGAATTATGAAATGTTTTTTAAATGGTTTTTTTATTTTTAAGTTTTTGAAAAAATAAAGTTTTTAATAAGATAAATAAATTTAAAAAGGAAATTAAACGTTATAAATTAATTAATTTTTAGTTTTTAAATTTTTTAGTTGAAAATTTGGTTTTTATTTAAATCAAAGTTCAAGCGAAACCCAATGCCGTCGGAACTCGAATCTCATATTCTTAAACCAAAACCAGATCGAGTTCGAACCCGCGGCTTGCAGCCTTGATTCAAGGCAAATTCTCGAAGGCTTTTCAAAAACAAATCTCTTTGAGAAATTCGAAAATTTAATTGAGTTTTTGAAATAAAATTGCAATTTCCGTGCGACCACTGTGATAAAAAACGGGTGTTTATTTGCTGTTTTTTTACTTTTATTAAGGGCTATTAAAGAAAACGTTTGGCTGATTTGTTATCGCCTTTTAAGAGCCAATTTAAGTGGCTAAGGACAGGCATTTAATCAACTCTCAACTCGATTCTCAACTCGCTTCTCAACTCAACTGAACTCAACTTGAGACTGCGGCGCAGCATTGTCACAAGAGAAAAGAAGGCATGGTGGCATCCGCCCCTTTTTGAGACTGACCCAACTGGAGTGTCCTGCCGGTGCCGCCATAAGGGAATTAGTCCCGGCTCCTCCTAACGCTCGTGCCAGTTCCTATAACGATGGCTTCCTCGTCGCACCGCCCGGCTGCCTCCAGTATTTCCCGGATACCAAGGGTGTGGTCAAGTCCTTCAACTATAACGATGGCAATGGCATCTATCCCTCCCATCTGAACTATGCCATATGCTTCAGACGCACCTCCGAAACCTCAGCGCTCAAGTAAGTTGTCTTTAAGCATAGTAAAAAAAATGGATAAAAAAGAAAGATAACAAGAGAAAAGAAGAATGTCAAAAAGAGGGAAAGAAAAATATCTCTAATATTAATTCCTTCCTCCAGTATTCGGTCCTATTTCTTCCATGTGGGAGCCGAGGTAGCAGCCAGCACTCTGCTAACAGATAGCGCCTGTTATCGTACTGGAAGTTCCGGAGTTCACAGCGCCGATTTCCTGATGATTCCCCAGGCTCAGCTGGTGGAGAATAGCGAACGTGCCACTTATTTCTGTGGCACCACATCACGGGATGTTGTCATCAGCAGTAAGTTATCCTGAGAGCTTTTTCCGAAAAGTTCATCTAACTTTGTTTCGATGTTTCCCTAGGCAGCAACCCGGGTCCTTTGTTGGTGCTTTTCAACAGCGATGAAATCTATCAGGATACCGAAGCTGGCTTCGCTTTTACTTATAATGTTGAATAAAAAAGCTGTTGTTGAGCTTTTCGTTAAAGCTTTTAATAAAACTTGAGAAAAACCCTTATAAATGGACTTATACCTAAGGGGCTTTTGATTACCCAACCGTTAAATGTGGAACACATTTTCCAGCAAAAATTTAACTTTTAAAGATGAGTTTATTTTAAAGGTTTTTATTACCAAAAACATTTGAAAATTTAAAAGAACTTATACTTAACCAAATTGTAAGAAATGGATTCATATGTCAGCTTTTAATTAAGAAGCACTTGAAAGACTTTCTTGATAAAATTAAATCTTTTAATGGGCGTCTTGAACTTTTTACTACCAAACACTTGAAAACTGATTTTTGCTTTATTGAGGGAGAATTTCTTGATAAGTTTTGATGCAACAGCTTTTATACGCTATCTTTTCGGTTTTCTTTCATATCGTATCGCTACTATCAATTATAGATATAGATACATATAGACTCGTATTTGCGCACCTATCAAAACTTCAGAGCTGGGTAGACGAGACTGAGAGTGTTGACAACTCTTATCGCTGATAATTACAAGCCAGAAGAGATAAACAACTTCTACGAGTAGTACGAGTATCTCAAGACTTGGCTAGGAACAAGCAATCCACTTGAGAAAACATGGCAAATAATTCAAATTCAAAGCTCTATCCATCTAAGAACAGGAGTAGTTCAAAAAATACACATTTAATTTGTGTTATTGATGTAGAAATCAGTATAAGCAAATATATATAAATATTATAGATCAGACTTGTATAAATACGACTCAGAAACCTCTCAGATTTTGGATGATGGTTAGTTTTTGGACTAAGACCAAAGGGTATCTCGTTCGGAGCTGTTAAAGTCCTGTAACAGTTCCTGTTAAATAGAAAACATTTTCGGAGCTTTCAAGAAAGCTCGTTGTCTACCCCAGAATTATGAATGAACGAGCAACAAGTGTTTTCTTTGCAGAACATATTTACTTTTAATCCGTAGAAGAAATCTGGGAATTTACGTAACACGCGCCCCCTTTTTTTATAGAGAGAAGTTTATAAATAGAATTTTCGTATTGATAATTCTCTCAAAAAGAAGAAGAATTTTAAATGCCGGCACGGGGCACAGCACATTTTTAATTAGACTACAATTAGAATAAAATAGATTATGATTTACGAACTGCGTCAGTCCAAAAATAAATAAAATACGAATATAAAACATAAACTCAACGCAGAACTGATACTCGAAATGTGTACTTAAAGAACAACTCATAGACCAAAAGAAAACTCTTATCAGTCAGTTTTCAGACCGAACAAATAAATGAGCTTGTTGTCAATCAAAATTTAATTAAAGGCTTCAGCGCAGTATTAATGTGAGATATACAGAAATAAATAAAATATATTGAATAATACATGAGAAACTGGTGAGAAGAGGACAGCTTAGGCGCGCCGACTATTACATACCCTTCCGGGATTTCAATTTATAAATTTAGACCGAATATTTCCATGGCAGTCTTATGAATTATAAGTTTATCATCATTCGTTAGTTTCATGAAAGAAATGGATAGAAATTATCTTCCTTCAAAGTTAATGGTTCACTTTCAAACTGGCGCTCTTTGAGCCTTTACAGAATGTTAGGCTCGTTTGGTGCTGTTAGCACGCTGTTAACCCACTGTTAGCTGTAAAAGGCAGAGACCCAGCAGGAAACTGCGAGCAGGCAGCAGCATGAAAAAAAAGCTCAAAGCAGACAGCAGTCAGCCGGCCGGCGCAATTGTTGCGTGGCATGCGAATTCAGTTGTCGTTCAACTGCCGCGAATTCCAAACGTGCCACGCGGCTGTGCAACAACCTAATCCAACGTATTTCTACGTATTTATTTACTCCGTATTATTATTATTATTATTATTATTGTTATTATTATTATTGCTGTGAGGCGCGCTCAGCTCAAAGAAAAGTGAAAAGAAATGTGAATGAAAAAAACACAACAAAAAAAAATAATATAAAAAATCATATAACAATCAAATGAAAGCGAATGTTGCCTTCAATAAAAATAATACAAAAAGACAGTAAAAATAAAAGAATAAAATAAAAATAAATAAATATACTTACAGTGGTTGTTCGATAAAATAAATAAATATACTTACAGTGGTTGTTCGATAAATGGTAATTGTACTTCAATTATAACAAATTTCTAGTTCCGAATTATGAAATGTTTTTTAAATGGTTTTTTTATTTTTAAGTTTTTGAAAAAATAAAGTTTTTAATAAGATAAATAAATTTAAAAAGGAAATTAAACGTTATAAATTAATTAATTTTTAGTTTTTAAATTTTTTAGTTGAAAATTTGGTTTTTATTTAAATCAAAGTTCAAGCGAAACCCAATGCCGTCGGAACTCGAATCTCATATTCTTAAACCAAAACCAGATCGAGTTCGAACCCGCGGCTTGCAGCCTTGATTCAAGGCAAATTCTCGAAGGCTTTTCAAAAACAAATCTCTTTGAGAAATTCGAAAATTTAATTGAGTTTTTGAAATAAAATTGCAATTTCCGTGCGACCACTGTGATAAAAAACGGGTGTTTATTTGCTGTTTTTTTACTTTTATTAAGGGCTATTAAAGAAAACGTTTGGCTGATTTGTTATCGCCTTTTAAGAGCCAATTTAAGTGGCTAAGGACAGGCATTTAATCAACTCTCAACTCGATTCTCAACTCGCTTCTCAACTCAACTGAACTCAACTTGAGACTGCGGCGCAGCATTGTCACAAGAGAAAAGAAGGCATGGTGGCATCCGCCCCTTTTTGAGACTCGAAGCATCCAGTTTTAGCCATTGTTAGCGCCACATTCAGAAAATTCCCAGTGAAAACATAGCCATAAATTAACAACTAATTCAATTAACTGCTGAGCGACGTCAACGAGCAACGCGTGGAAGGGGGCTCCTCCCCTCGTCTCTGCTCTCTGTAAAGGATCTGCCACATATATTTTCCTACTGTGGCTGGCTGGCTGTTGCAAGTGCTGCAGGATATGCGACAAGTTGTTTAAAGGCAGTCCCCAGCTCCCCTTCTCCAGGACTTCTCTCCCTCGTCCAGGGCCCCCATCGGCACACAAAACGAGCCGCCTTCCGGTAAGTTGAACGCCTTTTTCTAAAGAGTCCGCCCCACACATGTGCCTCATATGAGTGGGCGTGGCGTAGTTACACTGGCTTACAAAGCTTAGAAAAGAAAATTGTAATTAAAAATGTGCAGAATTAATACAAAATTCTAAATGGGAATTTATAATCGAATTTTAAAAATTAAGTCACGTTTTTGTGCGAAAGAAAGTTTTAATTGAAAATGTGTAGAAGGTTCAATTTGATCAATTTGTCTTTAATTCCTGTTTTTAAATTTTTCTCGCTTAATTTTCCCAATTCATTTTCTATATAAAAACAATCTACTAACAGTTTAAGCTTCGAAAATGTGTTCGCTAGTGTTGGCTGAAAATTGCAGCTTTATTTTCTTGGTCAGGTGGCAGGACGAAGGAAGCGTTCATGTTGGGCCTTTGTTAGGTAGTGGAAAATGCCCAATTTCTCTTGTATTTATGCAAATATTCAGGGCCTGCTTTTTATGGCCATTTTTGGCTGTAAAAAAAGAACTGAAAAACTGTCTCAGCTGCATAAATCAAAGCCAACTTTTTGACTCTTGGCCATTTGACACGCCCACCTTTTTGCAATTTGCTGACGCACGTTGCAAAGCCATAAATCTTCAGTCAGTTCGGCAAATGTCTTTAATTGTTTGAAGCTTACAATGAATCGAAATTTAAATTCATTGAAAAACGAAGTGGAAAAATAGCTGAAAAATAGCTGGAAAAATAGCAGAAAAACGATGATTTCACGCTTTACTATCATTGTGGCACGATCATGATGTATCTGCAACCATTTGTCACTGTTCTTCCCCCGAAACAAGTTGAGACTAACGAGCCGGAGACGGAGACGGAGCCAAAAGTAAATATAATTTTTACTTAAATAACATGCCGTCTATTGTCTATTTGACATTAGGCGCTTACCTGGCGCACCTACCGCCGCCCCCTCCGCACCGCATCAGCGAATACTCTTTTTGTCGCCCCCTCCTTTCGTTGTACATTTATACTATCTGCATTTACTTACATTTTTATTTATCAGCGTTTAGTTTAAACAATCAACTTGCCAGCAAATCTTACACAGCAAAAAATCAGGGGGTTGATTCATATTATTTCTTTCTCTAATAAAAAAGTATTGCCCTATTTTAGTTCCATCCAGAAATTGACTACTCTATATCAGGAAGTTAAAGTATCTTGTACTTTGAACTTGATGTACTTTAAACATGTATCTATTTTGAGTTATCTGTGAGTCTTTGAATTTAGAATCTCTTTTATTTCTTGCTGTGTAGCCAAATGCGACGCGGACTGCAGTGGTTCTGTGGTTCGGTGGGTGGCTTCAGGCTTCTGGCTTCTGGCTTTGTTTTTTTTAGCCGCACGTGGTCGCTAATGCAACCGCAATAAGTAAATAATGGCAGACACTAGATTTATTTATCATATATCTATATATATATATATATATATATATATATATCTTTACGTATCTATATGGTCAGAATTCTGGGGAATTGGCGACGAGAGACAAGAAAATGAAATACTTTTAGTATATAAGGAAATGCTTTTTGATTGAAAAAGCAAATAAACTGAGTCAGATGATTTCAGCTGCAGCTGCAGCTGATCTTAAGATTGTTGCAAATGATAATAAAAATTAAATCATTTTTCAGATTAATTAATAATAATTGCACCGTCATCAGTCGAGCGGCTTGTTTTAATCCCTTACCTCGACTCGGATGAACTACAAAAGGGCAGAATTTTTATTGAGAAAAATGATTGAAAGTAGTTGAATGGCTTTGCATAGAATGTACCCTCAAATAGTCAAAAGCATTATTTAAATATTGAACAGCACTGATAGTAAATCTTAGGAAAATACTATAGAATACTACGGAACATTCTTAAAAGTTAAAGGCAGCTTTTGCTCCTCAAAATATTGTTGCAAAGAGAAGAAAATTATAAAAAACATATCTGAGTTTTTTGTATACACAGCAGGGTTCATTATACAATTTTTATATGTTTTAATGGACTTATAAACAAATTCAAAAATAAAACAAATTTAAAAATACATTTTTATAGATTTTTTGATATTTTCTACCTTGGGCGAAGGAAACTCTGCGAGTGATACTCTATGAAATGAGGCCTGCTTCCGCTTGTAATATAATTTCCCCCGCACAGATAGAATATTCAACTTCGTTAATTAGCAGGTAAATCTTCTTCTAGTGGTGGGCTTTTCTTGGCTGAGAGCCAAAGATATTTTCGCACTGGGAGCTGGGAACATAAACATTGTAGGCTTTTTTCAACTGGGGAATATACAATGTTTATTACATGAAGCATTTTAATTAATTGCAATTCGCCAAACTATTTTGGGCTGAAAAACATGAAAACCGCATTTTCCATCAAATTGTTCGGCCAGCTAAATTTTGTCTGCTAAATCTAAACAAACAATAAAAACAAAACGTTTCTTCTTTCGTTTCGTTGTTGATTGAAATTGAAATTGAAATTGAATTGTGCGCCGAGCTGTGTGCATAGGTTCAATCAATTTTCATGATGCCTCTATTAGGCATCGGTGGAAGGGGAAATTCTGGATAACTCGTAATCGCTTTCGTCATCGTCAATGGCCAGTCATTAAAACGTATGACTGGCCGACTAAAAGGCGAAATTAAATTAAAATTAAAATTAATTATTATTAGCCTCCATAAAGAATTACAATGCAAAAAAGTAGGCGACAGCGTAGAGTGCTCGACTAGCAGATACTCTGTATGAAAGCTACAATATTCAGGCTTCGCATTGACGCTGAATAATATGATCAGAGTATCGAATAGACCAACGCTGTTTAAATACCCCACTTTAACCTCTTTCAATGGGTACAAAGAGTTTAAAACAATAAAAACAAAAGATCGCGCTCAAAACGCTTACGAATCGCTCGCGCATCGCGCTGAGTCAACGCTTGCAACGTGCAACGTGCAACAGTTGCGTGACAGAATAACAGAAAAAACAGACAGCCAAACTGGTAAACAGAGGCAGAAGCTGTGGAGGAGGTGGAAGAGACTGAGCCAGGTAAGACAGGTAAACAAACTACACAACTAATGTGACTTTTACATGGCCAGCTGTGTGCGGGTTCAATTAACGCTAAGAAAACGCGCCGAGTGATGCGGCACTCGGTTGCGTGCAACTCTTTGGGGCACAGAGAGTTGTACCTGCCACGCCCTAAAAAGGCAACAGCTGCCACCAGCAGCAGCAGCAGCAAATCGCCAATCGGCCAAAAACTAGCAGAAAAAGTTGTTAATTGGAATTTAACAAGCACTAAAAGCGTCTAATGGAAATATATGCCCAGAAATAGTCCTTCCCTTCTACCTTTGGTTTTCTTTTTTGGTTTTTTTCGATGACGATGAGCCCTGAATGATGCCTGGATGCCATGGATACCCTGTGCTGCTACTGTTACCAGTTTACCCACTCAACCAAGGCACTAAATTCTTTCTGACAGCCCAGCTGAGCATATGCCTCTCTATACCCATTGCACGCAAATGTCTAAAAGTGGGTATACCCACTGCAGAGCTTCACTCAATTTGAATTTGAATCTATTTTACTATATGATATGATCGTGTTTACTTTTAATTGCTTATGTGATTCGAATTTGAATGGTTAAACAGATAAAATAAGCAAACCTGCACTGATAGGGTCACAGGGTATTTTCTAGCCGAGCAGTCTCCTATTTGATGTTGTTGTATTTGTTGTTATCATGTCAGCAAATGTAGAAATTAAGTTTTGTCTCAACTGATGTTGGAGCCGAAGGCAGATGGACAGCTATCCACACAGCTAGCTACGCACATATACGAGCAGCTCCTCCTCGTCTCCAGCCTCATCCACATCCACTTCTACATCCACATCGGGGCCTGTCAGTATCATTTAAGTGCCGACTGCAGATGGAGAACAATCAACTTATTTGTCCGCCCGGCTAAACATTTCAAAGCCAAGCAGCTGCTTTAGCAACAAATACTAGTCGAGTATGAGTCGAGTACGAGTCGGAGCTGATAGCAAAGGCCAGACCCGGTCCCGGTCCCGGTCCAAGTCCCAGTTCCAATACCCAATCCCCAAACCGATTCCCTTCTCTTCTGATACTGACAGACAAACAGACAGACAGACAGACAGGCAGGCAGAAGAGAAGATAGAGAGAACAGGCCATGCCATGACCATTCCCGGCAAAATGGACAGAATCGTGATTTTCTGCGCTGCATTCCACATTGCTCCCAGACAATAAATTGCATTCGCGAGCTCTTTTTTTCAGTTGCAAGCCAGCTTCCAGAGCACCTTTTAGTATTACTCAAAAATAGTTCATTCCACAAAAACTTTAATTATTAAAGTAATTACTACAATTACTTCAAACAGCAGCGCTTAATTACCAAAGTAAGTAAATCTGTTAAGGTAAATTACAGTGGGCAGACAAGAGCCACCTTTTAATTATGGACCAAATTGAATTATTTAAATAATTACAGCAAGTACTTCACCCACAAAGTTTAATTATGTTAATAATTAGATCTTAAAACTAAACTTGCCACAGAACTTTCAATTACAAAAGTAATTAAATATTAAAAGCTAAATTACTTTTAAAACTGTTTAGTCAAAATTTTTAAGGGAATTAAACTTTAATTGAAATAATTAGCTAGAAATCAGATATAATTAATTCCTTAGGTACACTTTCAGTTTATTTATAGCCCACGTCAAATGTTACAAAACTGTTGTATACCCTGTTTGGGCCTTTTTGCTACGAAGAGTATTATATGAAAATAGTTTCCGTCTAACTTTTCTTGATTATGTTTGCTGTTGTTGATGGTTTTTCTGCCTTTGACAGGCAGCAGCGGAAACTGCGGGCTTTTCTTTTCCTTTTTTTTTTTGTTTTTTGGCAGAGGTCTCTGCGAGAGCAACAGGGCCAGCGATAGAGGCAGCGACAGAGACAGCGGCAGCGGCAGAAACTGTTGCTGCCACTGGAGATGATGTTGACAGCTCACGCCGCGCACCTTTGTGCCGCTGTCAGCGCTAATGAAGCAGCAGCAAACAACAACAAACGGCAACAAAAAGCAACAACAGAAACAACAACAAAAAAGGCATCAAAAAACTGCACATGTCACACGTGCCGCATCTTTTGATAAGCCAAAAGGCAGTCAACTGGTTTTGAGCATTAAAGCCACAAAAAAAAAAGAAAAGCCTTCGGAGCGGAGCAGTGGCGTACGAAGGGGGCCTAAGCGAAATAGCTCAAGTACAGATGATTTTTGCATAAAGAAAACTATGTCTTCTTTTACTTTGTTCTCGGCTGAACTTTACCCCTCCAAAAAATATGTCTACGGCACTGTATCTGGCTACCCATTGGGACCACTGGAACCGTCCCTGGTGTCCCTACAGGGCAGCTGCCAGGCTCAATTTGGGCCGCACGCCGCGTCACTGACATTAATCAATTGCAATGGACGCTGCTTCGCTCAGCAGGATCTCTCTGCGAGCTGGCCAAGCACTGGCGGAAGGAAGAGAGGAGGAGAGCAGGAGTAGCCACATGGGGGAGACCCAGTCACTGCCACAGAGTTGGCCATAAATTACAGGCCTGTTCGTGGCAAGATAGTTCAGCTTCAACAGGCGGCAGATTGAAAACAGAAACAGAGAAAAGCGAGAAGCGAGAAGATTGCAGATAGTCTGCAAACACCTGTTGCCACGTTGTATGCACTTTGTCGCTTGGTGGCCACTTCCGTTTTAGCCAAGCTACACTCAAAAAAAAAACAATGGCTCAAATATTGAGTATATGTAATTGGAAAGTTTATTTTTATACAGATTTGAGTTAACTTCTCAGTCAAAGCCGCATGGCTTTCAGGTTGTAAGCTCAGAGCAATTTCTCTGAGTGTGTGTGATGTGAAAGATGAGTTTCAGTGTATGAACACTGATATGCTCTTTAGATAATATGCCAACGAAGAAGTAGGTGAATGAGGAGGAACAGGTGGAGAAGGGCGATGCCAACTAACTCAACTCAACACTTGAGCAACAATGTTTTACATGCCGCGCTGCCAAGCCCATAAATCACGCGCGTAAATTGCCAAGCTTCACACGCTGCCACACCCCCCTTACACATAAGTACCTCCTCGCCTACGTCCCTGATGCGGCACTTGTTGCATGGAGAGAAAGCCAGCGACAAAGACATTTTGAGCCACCCTCGCGACAGATTTGACGGAAATTTCTGGCTGCCCCCAAAGGCAAATCGCTTTGACTTTTGATTGACACATCAAGCGTTGACTGTACGACACTTTCCCACAGCACTCACACACTCACACACTCACGAATACACTCATGAATACACACAGAGAGTCTTATTGAGCCGCTGGCTACAAAAGCGGAAGTCGCATGTCAAACATCATTTGGATTCGGCACTTTTCGGCTCTGCCGTAGCCGCAGCCGCAGCCGCTGACAGCTGCAAATCAAAACAGCGCCAAGCCAAATGTCATTTGAAAATTTACAGAAATTCGCTACACTGGGAAAAAATTCATAAGAAATTTTTTGCTGTAAAAAATTGTATTTTTTTTAACCAAGTTAAGGTTGTCAGATGGGTAAAAAGAGTATTTATCTAACTTATTTAATTTGGGTTGAGTTTGTTTGGTATTCATAAATATTTTCTTGAGTTACAATGGATTTTTTTCAGTGCACCCGTCACCCTTTTTCCCCGCCCACACAAACTTGTGGGCACGGCTCCATAAATGCCAAAGCAGCAGCAACAACAACTGCAATTCCAATTAAACGATGACGCGTTTTGAATTTGGTATCTGTGTGTGTTTGTCTGTCTTTATGTCTGGCAAAGCATGACGAATGTGCCTCTAGAAGATACCAATGAACCATTAGGAAATAAATAAATATTTCACAATTTTTCAATAATTTTTCCGTATTTCATTTAAATTGAATTACAGCAAAGAATTAAGTACTCTAAGGAAGTACAGGTTCGGTTCAGGTTCACTAGCTAATCCAGCTTTATTGTTCTCGCATGGTTCGGTTCAAGTTGGGGAAATAATTGGATATCCCGGTTCAAAACGCAGCCTTGACTTCCAGTCATGTTTTCCATGCAAATCTTAGCTTAATCTCTGAATTTTCAATCAAGACATTTCTTTATGGATTCTTCGAGGGTTCGTTTTGAATTTTAATGAGTAAACGTAAATTAGGTTGGCTTTTCTTGGTTTTAGTTTTGGCAACCTGGCGAGTGAATGAGGTGAATACGCGACGTATGCGTAATATTTATGTGATATTTATTTATTATTTGTTGGTTGTGTGGCACATGTGGCACAGTGCCAAGCAGCGACGAGACGCGACGCGATGCGACGCCCGCGTGTGGCATAAATAAACACATTTTGTGGCAACAGCAGCAGCTTCTTTTGCATGCAGCAACATGCAACATGAGGCAAAGGCAGACAACATGAAAATTGCATTAGAGCAGAGGACAGGGCGCACCCACGCGCTGTCTTCTCCTCTACGTCTCTCTCTTTCTCGCTCTTCTCTTCCCCACACTTGTTTATCTCTGTCTTGCTTCTCTCTATCTATCTCTTGTCCCCCCTCTGTCCTTATTCAGTTGTAATGAGCAATTAAAAAGCTGCACATAACTTAATTAAAAATAAAAAAAAATGACAGTGCAGCGAAATGTCTGTGCCACTTGGGGCAACATTGAATGCGACGTGTCCATCATTCAGAATTACATTTAAAAAAGGAAAATTGTTGCCAAATTGACGCCTCTTTCAAAGGGTCCTCAAATGAAGTCAATCAAGTTGGCTTCAATCAATTAAAAGATCTGATTGAATGTAGGAAACTGTTTTTCTGAGTGTAGCCACATTTGAACAGAGACTACAGAGTAACCTCCTAGTCAAGCACTCCCTATCTCTCTCTCTCTCTGGTGAAGCACTCTCGGTTACTTTGGTTCACTTGCACTCATCTTTCTTTCATTAACTTGTTGTTTATTTAATGGCCAATCTGCATGTCAACTGTTAGCTGTTAACTGTTTAGTTGCTTGTGAATTCTGCTAACTGAATTCTGAGCTTTAGCCATTTCTGACAGGCGCTAATTAGTTGTCGACCACACAAGAGCAAAAACAACAACAACAACAACAACAACAACTACTACTTGCCACACTGCCAAAAAAGCTGTTGCAACATTAATTAAAACCACAAAAACAAGAAATTTTCTTTCAATTAGACAAACCCAAAAGTTCCGACTTGCGGTTCGGTTGCGCCACGTTCAAAGAGGCAAAAGGCAACTCATTCAGTAATTCAGAACTCAAGAGTTCAGGTTGAAATCAATGGTAATTTTAGATGGGTTCAGAACAGGTTCAAGCCAGGTTCAGAGTGCTGGTTTAGACCTGATTTTAGCCTGTTTCTTGTTACTTAAAGAGCAAAAGCAAAAGCCAAATTAAAGCAACAGCTGCACGTAATGTTCACAACTTACAGCTTTAAGAATACCCTATAATTAGGCGCGATTTAGAAGGGCATATAAGGTAAGTAGGCCTTAAAATAGAGGTCTATTAATATAATTGATCGTAAGACCAAAAGATGTTCTCGGGCTATAAAATCAAAAGCTATTTAATCTTATAAAGGGGATCATTTGTTTCGAATTACGACTAAATAAAATACATAAAAGGAAACTCAGGAAGAAATTAATGAAAAGCTTAGTACGGAGTCTTCTTTTTTTGAAGACTCCTGCAATTATTACAGAGCATTCTATAGTTCATCAAGCAAAAGTATCAACATTCAGTTGGGATTTGTACACACACCAGGAAAGCAATATGAAATTCCAGCTAATGAGTTTCGGACTAACATTCTGAGCTGAGGCTAGGGATATAAATAATGCAAAGTGTTTCATAACTACACTTAAAGGGCGACAGGGCGACAGAGTGACAGGGCGGATAACTGGAACAGAAGGACAGACTGATAAAACGAGGACAGACGGGGAAAGAGAGGCAAATTGAGCAACTGGCAGTTGAACGCACAATTTAAGACTCATACGCCATGTCGGACATGAAAATGTTTTCTTGTAAATGGCTTAACAAATGTCCATCTTCACATGCTTCTGCTTGTCACTCACATAGCTCAATACACTTGGCAAAAAAATGCGTTGTTAAATTGTAATTCTAAGCGATGGAAAAAGTGATTCACTTATCGATAAATACAGGTTCGACTCTAGAACCAGCAAATACATTTTTACTATAATTATTTCTCACACTGTTTTGACTTGAATACAGAAATACCTCCTCTTTTCTCCAAGTGTATTGGGTGGTCGCCTTGCGATTGTAATTGTGTCTAAGTCGAGGGATATTGATATTGATATCCAGTCGATATCCTTTTGGGCTGCGGCACTGCACGCAATGGCAATCAAATCAGGACACTGTTTGCTTGTGTTATTTATAGTCGGGTATATCAACATAGAGGGCGTTGGTTTAGGAGAGTACTTTGTGGGCGTGGCAGCCAGACAATTGGCTTTTGTTTCTGTTTGCGCACGCAGGACAAACTAACGAGTCCTGCTGCAATTTCCTTGAGCAAAAGTAATTTAAGTTTAACCAGAAAATATTTGAAATTCGTGCCTCTGCATAAAATTGGACACACTCTTCCTTCCCACGATTTTCGATGGGGCGTTAAATCAAAGAGGATATTTTTTCCTTATTTTCTTTTTATTTTTGGGGCAGTTTTAATTAAATCCTTCCGAGTGCCCCTTGATTAAATATGCATAAATAGCAATTAAGTAAAGTCCGTCCACATCTACTGAATGTCCTGAGAACAGCAAACACTCAAAAAATAAAGGCTCCAGTTTATAGCAATTTATAATCTGTATAAATGAATAAATAAATATATTTCAGACTACTTTCAAGTCTCTTTCTAACTTCAAATAATTGTAAATATTTATTCTACTTTCTCTTGAAGCAACTGCAAATAAAAACTTGATTTTATTATTATTTTTTCTCCCTTTAAGTGTACTTAATTTAAGCTAACTTATTGTATATTATATCACCTAGTATTGTGGCCAGTTAGCTGACTTTTATGGGCCAAAAACACTGCGTAGGCAGAGAAAAGAGTAGGAAAAAAATGAGACAAAATTCCAAACATTAAGAGTATCCTTTTACGAAAGACCAAGGGAACTGAGAAGACTGAGAGGACTATGGAAACCGTTGCCAGACACTGAAATTAAAACGCTTAATTGAAGTTGTTGTTGCTGCCGTTGGCCCAAAAGTCTTTTGTTCCCTTTTCCGCTAGCCGCTTTTTGTGGCTGCAATATTGCAGGTAATTAAGATACCCCAACCCTCAAAATAGAAAGAAGTAGAAGAAACCCACCCCCCTCCCCTCTCCTCCAACACAACAACAACATAATTCACTGTCTGAATTTTCATTTTGGAATGCTTCCTTTTCACGCCTTGTGCCAGGAATTAAGTGGCCGGGGTTTTCTTTTGTGCGTGAAGGCTTATTTTTTTGTAATTTTTTGAAGACCCTTCTGAGCGAGCTACTAAGGCGATTGAGTGTGAAATGCCTTGACAGTAAATGAGAAAAGGAGCAGAAAATCCTTAACTTTCGGCCAGAATTTCGAATTTCATTAATTTGCCAATGGGCATTACGAGTACCCATAAAAACTGACCTCAGCTCAACTCCATTTTCTGTTCTCCTTTTATTGATTTTATTTTAAATACTTGCAGCATAAATGCGATATTAAAATATCAATATAAATATTAAAAACTGCCGGGAAAACTGCTGGGAAATTCGTTGCCATAAATCCACATTTTATATGCAAAGTTTTACGACTACTAAAATAGTCGCATCGTAAAACTAGTATAAAAAGAGGCTTTCTTCCTCGTGCCGAAGACCGAATGTTCTTTCCTTTGAAAATTGTTGTTGGCTTTATTCATTTTATTCTGTTCTTGGTTACGGCAGATTCCGAAGGATGCATATTCTTTATATACTTTAAGAGTTTGGAGCTGCTTCCTTATATATTTCATTACAAAGTCTTAATACCCTCTGTATAGGAAGGGCATAAAAATACGCTTTCAATTCATGTTTTTTTATTAAATACATATAACTGCGGCTATCAATAAATAATCAACAATACCAGCAAACATTTTTGATATAATCAAATTAAAATACTGAATTGGACATAGGAAATATATGGCAATAATCCTCTTTTAAATTGTATATATTTTGTTCGTATGCATTTCTTCAAATTAGTTGCTGCCTTCAGCTAATAGTTTCTATGGGGCTTAGGTTTAATTTACAGGGTAGCGCCTTGAAGTATATTTTTTACTTCTTCGAAAGATAAAGTCGTATTTCCATTGTCTTTAATATACTCCCGCTTTTTAGTATCTTCCCGGCAACAAAAACTATTTTCAGACATTTGACAAACAAAAACGAAGAGAAAATCTGATTGAGTCACTGACCAAATGAGTTGAGTCTTCAGACTGCGAGTGATTTTCCAGGATTTTTTTTTTCCAATCAAAAACTGTTATGGAAATCAGCAAATGTTGCATTTAGTTAACCCAGTTGAGTGCGCTGTGGCATGCAAGCCGCTTGCCGCTTGCCGCTTGCCGCTTGCCGCTTACCGCTGCTTGCCACATGCCGCATTTACGAATATTGCATGCAACATGAACTATGCAAAATTATGCAGCAGCAGCAGCAGACAAAAGAAACAAGCATTTTCCCAGCTGCCACTGAAAATTCGTTGTTATTTTTGTTTTTCTCGTTATTGCTGCGCTTATCTACAACAAAATGGAAATGGAATAGCAAAAAGAGCTCAATTTCCACTCCCATTTCCATCTGGCATCCCATTCTGTTGTGGCTTGTTGCAAAAACCATTTGCCATACAGGGTATAATGGCCATAATTTGCTAAAATCCTCCGCCTCCTCCTCCTCCTCCTTCGCCTCCTCGTCAAGAGCAGAGCAGCTGAAGGCTCTACACAGCTCAATTATTTGAATACCAATACGAATACGAATATAGTTGAAGTACACTGGTAAAATTTCAAGAAATTTCGGAATTTTGCTAGCATTATCCGTGATAAAGGCTTCAGCAATTTAAAGGAAAGAAAAAGTATAAGTTGAGCTTTGACCAAGCGTTGCGAATAGATTCACAGGATATTAAGCATATTATTGCTGTATTTTTTATATGAAGTCCAGACTTGTAGTTCGATGAGAATGAGAGATGCCACACAGCTGGCATTCGCCTTAATGGCACATAAGTTTTCGACCAAGTTTATTGAATTAGTCGGAAGCAGCAGCAACGTCAAGGGGCAGCTGGAGCAACTGGGAGAAATCTTGCCACCAAATCGCGAACGTCATTTTAATTGGCAGTCAGGCAGGCAGGCAGGCGAGCAATCAGAATTATCAGAATGTATCTTTGAGATATCACCCAGAGAGAAAGAGATTCAGGGCGACCAAGCAAGGTTCAAAGCACAAAAGGAACTCAAATTCAATTGGCTGCAGGGCTAAAACGCAGGGAAAAAGCACGCAAAAAGGCAGAAGGCAAAAGGCAAATCAGATAAACCAACTGAAAGGCCAAAACACAATGCGTTCCACTCGCTGGACAACCACTCAGACAACTGGTTTACGACACAACAAACGAAGTACGAAAAATACCCAGTAAGAAATGCAAGAAACAAGCTCAGAATTTTTATGAAATTAATGAAATAATGACAATTATCGAAGGCTTCATAACTTAGTTAAATGGTTAAGAAGAAGGGTTTACACTTTGACTTAAAATTGTGCCTTCTGCTAGAATGTCTTCTGTCATGTGTTAGGAGACAGGAACAATTACAGAAGCAGAGCAAGTTCTACTGGGTACTTTTAGGGGAACCAAACACACGCCTTGTAATGAGATTGTGATTGTATCCGACAGATACATTTGTGTGTTACTCACACACACACACACACACACACACACAGCGCGACATATATACCCTACATGGAGAATAAGCTGAAGAACATATTTGTTTACTGTGAAGGGTCCAGATTTATGCTGGAGCTGTTGTTGTTTCTTTTCTTATTATTGTTGTCAAGCATCGCACTTACTAATTAAATGTCTGCACTGAGCATTCTCGAAAACTTGCCAAAAAGAAACATGGAAAAATGGCTGAACGACCACCAGATACCCTGTAATCAAATATCTGAACTGTGAACAGTTGAGCTCTGTGCATTATAAATTTCCCAAAGATTACTTTTAGAATCTGCCTGAATTGAACTAACAGAGTTTTATGCCACCCTACTAGATCCATTGTTTGGTTACAGGGTGTATAAGAAACGCAAAAATTAGACCGCACACAGAACTGAATTAATTAAGCTTCATTAGCAGCGAGTTGCAACTGTAACTTGTGGCTTGTGGCCCGAGTAAATACACTTAGAAAAGTATCTGGAAGTTCGTGCTTCAGCTGAAGAAATAAGTCAACAAACTTTAAGAGCTGCAGCACGCGTCTGGCTTAAAGGACAGATACTTTTATAGTACGAGTATCTAAAGATACAGCATAAATACAGCTACACTTAATTAATTTCTATTCAATTTTTGTGTCCAAGGATACGCTTCGATTAAATTAGTTTATACACTGAGCCATTGAACACCTGTCCTTCTCCTGATATTCTGGATAAAGATATTGATTTTGATTAGATTTGGCTGCATTCTGCCTTATAATTGCTCTTTTCTCCAACTTTTCAGAAGTGCAACTTTTCGTTTTAATTAAAAGTTTTGACTGCATAAAGCAATTACACAAGAATTTGTGTCAAACAAAGGCCAAAGTTTAAACGGCCAGTCTCCTGGGTATTTTTGATCGTTTAATTGTTTAACACAAGCAAATAATAGAGAATTTGACTCTGGCTGATAGGTTACTAAATACCCTATAATAACTTAGGTTTCCCTCCTCAGTTTTCAATTCTAAATTCCACTCAGCTAATAAACACTTTATGTGTGATTATAGCCACCCCACTTGATGTCGACTTACATTCAAGGGTATATTAAATTGCTGGGAGAAATTGTTATATTTCATTCAAGACATTTGAGATGTGCCCAATGAGGCAATTGGCCATTTCAAAGTGAAGCCATATATAAAGTATACGTAAATAAACTGGAGGGGGTAGCCTGAAGAGAGCTGCGGCAATTTAAAGAAAATCAAATCGCCATAAATCACAAATAAATTGAAAAATTGTGCAAAAGCCAATAAAAAGTTGAAAGCAACAAGTAAAAACAAAGTGCTGGACAAGCCTCAACTTTTTGACTTTCCTCCAACCCAAAAAAGTTTTCATGCAAAACAGCAAAAAGTAAATGAAAATTAGAAGCGAAGAAGCATTTGCCAAACAAGTAAACTTTACTCTATATTCCAGACAATACGACTAGCTGATACTCTGTGGATGAGTTAGGGCAACATATAGGAAAGGTTAAGAAACGAATCACCAAAAAAACACATCTGAAGTTTGGGTAAGAGCTGGAGCTGGAGCTCTTCCCAAAAACTTAGAAATGTGTTACGAATTTTTACAAATTTAATATACCATTCGATAGAGTATAAAAAGGTCGCCCAAAGAAAGCGAAATCATTGAAAGAATTATGGAACAACAGCTGGCTATTGTTCGGCTATTGAGGCCATAACACTTCATTATGCAGGCACACAAATAGCCGTCTCCTCTTTGGCCCCTTGACCTCCCTTTCACAATGCCCCGATAATATATAATATATATATATATAAAATACAACAATAGGAACATTTCCATATGAATTGAGCAACAATTGTCTTCAAAATGTAGAAGGCAAAGAAAAGCGAGGCAAATGAAATGAAATGAAATATGAAAATCAAACTGACTTTCATTGACATTAACCAAGCGGATCTTTTCGCCTGCCTCTCTGTCTGTCCATCTGTCTGTCTGCTTCTATTTCTGACTGGCCCAGGGTCAGGTTCAGGTTCAGGATCAGGGTAAATTGCTGAGGTGGCACAAAGCAATTTTAAACAACGCCTCGAAGATTCCCCAATTGGGCACTGTGGGGCAAATGCACATTTTGCTAGGCAAAAAAGTTCCGAAAGATATCAACTACAACTATACAACATTTTTATACCAATTATTCCTTCCCAATTGACCCATAGGACATTGTTGTCCGATCCAGCCGAATCATTCACCTAGCTCAAACACTAAGATACTAGTTTGCTTAGAAAGAAATAGTCGGGCAGACGGACTGACGGATAGACAGCTTTACTTCGGTGCATCCATTCGACTAGTCTGCCTGATCAATATTATAAGCGATTGGAGATGCCTGAACATTCCGTGACACAGTCATACCCATCTGCAAGGGAATACAAATTATTATCAGAAAGAGTGTCTATTTTGCCCATAGTATTCTGTGTATTTCTATGTGTGAAGTCTCAATGTGTGCAGCTGTCAATATTTGTGAATTTCCCCGCCCGCAACGGAGGTCGCACGTTTTCCCCTAAAACGGCGTCAAGTCAATTGTAAAAGCATTTTTAAACAAAACTCAACGAAACGTGCGGAAAATTGCTGATTTGCGGAAAAGTGCGTGTGCTTTTCCAACTTCCACGCCTTGCCACGCCTCGCCTCGCCTCTCCCGGTCTGTGGCCAAATAATGTTATTGTTATATGAATTGGCTGGGATATTTAGACGTGTTCCGGAAGTGGCAGCGGGTGAGTTCAGTGCACAAACTGAGCCCGAAATAAATTAAAAATAATTTCCAAATAATTAAATTAAATTTCCCAATAACTAACACAATTCTTATAATTAAAATGCAATCAAATGCAATCCGAGCATAAATGGAGACTAATTTTCAGAAATTTAATTTCCTGCTTACCTTAAAATATGTAAACGAATTCTCAGTTAATTAACTTGTTTCTTCTATTAAAAATTAAATCAAACTGGCTATAAATAAATGCAAACTAGCTGGAAAATCAACATCAAAATCAGAGCTATCAAATATAAATATTTGTCAGAGATTCCGCCTAAAAACAAATCACGAATATATTTATTGTTTCCCCAAATTTGATTCAAATCAAAATTATGCAGCAGGAAATAAAAAAATTTATTTTGATCATTTATTTTGGGAAAAACAAAAGTTTTTAAATAAAAACCCAAAAGAAATTGTTTGATTTAAGGTTATTCTATTATTTCTTTTATTTATTATGAGTCTTCCTTCACAGCAAGCTGTTTTTCTGTACCGAAGGAGAAAGAGAATATTCAAATCAAATGCGAATTATTTTTATTTATTTTTGAGTGCTTTGTTTAAGCTGTTGAGGCTCAACCTTATCTAGGCCCAAAGAAAAACAAACAAAAACAACAACAAAAAGTTGTCCAAAATCAAAGTAAATAAAGTACAAATAAGCTCAGAGCCAAGTTTTAACTTACTTTTGCCAAGTGACAAAATAAATTTCAAGTGAAAAGTGAGAAAAGAGACCAGGGAAGAGGGGAAAGCGAAAAGCGAGAAGCTTATAGCTAAGGACATCACACGACGCTTTGTAAAAGGATATGCTTGGCATGTGGCTTAGAACAAACGTGTTGAGCAGCTGCTCAACATATCTGTATCTGCATCTGCTACTGGTTACCCAGTAGGACTTTTAAGAATGGATTGTCCTTAAATGTCTTTAAATGCCCTATACTATATTCAAGGATGCTAGCCGATTTCAATTGTTCCCACACCTTGTGGCTTACATGCCTGATTCTATTTTCACTGTATGGAAAGTATAGTTGCTACTCGAATGCCTTTCGGCACGTAATTCAAGTAATCCAAGAATGGAAATAAGTGGTGCGTTAGGTCCTACTGGGTGTTGCTGCAAGACTTGGTCGACTTTACAACCGCGAGAGACAATTAAAAAGAACAAACACAGCTGAAGCAAAGCAAAAGAAATAAGGCGAAAAGAGAAATGAAAACAAAAACAGCTCACACTACACTACACAACACAACACAGCACACTTTTGAGGCAACATATGCAAATTTTCCTCTGTATATCTCTCTGTGTGTGTGTGTTGTCAAATTGTGCAATTGTTGAACGGGAAAACAAAACTGTAGGTAAAACATCGCATTTAACACGTGTGGCACGTATTTCATTTTCATTTTCATTTTAAAACGAACCCGGGCAGAACCCAGCGTTGAAGAAGATGTCGGTTAGTTAAGCGAAAAGCAATGAGCCTTGGGGCTGGCCAACGTTGCGTATGCGTAACAATGCCTACTCGAACCGGGTCGGCTGCCTAACAGTAATGCGTAGTTTGGTGGGAGAAACATCTAAAATATAGCTGAATTTAATTTATTTATAACATTCGTTACTTGATTTTGTAACATTCTTAATAGGTGAGCAACTTTGCGTATGAGTAATGAATTTAGTACAGGGCCGCCTGTCTTGGAATAATGCCCATTTTAGCGGGAAAAATCTACCGAGCAAATAGGCTAGAATTAAATTGCACTGCAATTAAAAAAGATTTTAAAAAATCATTTAATTTCTTAAACAAATTATAATTTGTAATTTAAAACAACTTCACAGCGACTGCTGCAGTCTTTAGATTGATTTTGATCCTTGCAAAGCCTTTAACTTTGTACATTTCTGAAAAGAAAAGAATGAATCGAAAAAGCGTATTTTAGCTGGAAAACAGCTGAAACAACACTGCTGCGTGCGTTGACAGGCCGTCAGAGGACCCTTTAAATTAAAGAGTAGGCGGCACGTAGTTCATGAGATATACTCATATTCCCTCACTCTGACCGTAGGCGGTAATAAAGAAGGAGAAGCAAACTGAGACAGAGAGAAACGTGCTGCAACGCAGCTCAGAATGTGGCACAAAGTAAACCAAAGGCAGCCTGCCACCAGTCACCAGCCACCAGTCACCAGCCACCAACCACCTGCCGCATTCCGCATGCCCCATGCATTCTCCTGTTAGCTGCCTCCTGCCTGCAGCCTTTGAGCGTTGCACAAACATTTGCAAGGAGCTGTTTTTGGCTCAGTTGCATTGCATCCTTTGGCTGACCTTTAACCCCGTCCATTTCCCACTTCAGTTAGTTAGTTAAAGCGCCCCTTAAGCACCTTGTCTGTGGTTCATAAATTATTCCCATTCGCATTTCCCTCGCGTTGAAATCGTTTGTCGGAACTGTTTACCCATCCGCAGCTTATTCAAAAAAAGAATAAAAAAAAACATCTGCTAAATAAATAAATTGCTTTCGCTTGTAATCTTCAGCAACATTTTTATCAATATTTTATGTTTACTTCTTTCTCCTTTGCGAGAGGAAGAAGCATCTCTTTCTGTTGGCCACCAGTCATAATCCTCGGGCGCTCAACGAACTCCAGAGTCCAGACAGCAGACTCTGGTCTTGAGATGGAAGCATGTTGGGTGAAATTTTTAATTTTATTTTGATTTTCCAAGACACAAACAAAATATCGTTGCGGGTCCACCTCTATTCCATAACTCCGGATACCGCCAGAAGAAGCGGAAGCGGAGGATATATAACGAGCATGTGTAATACTCGTATTGTTGCTGTTGCCTCTGTGACATTGAGTTGGGGCATGCAACAAATGTTGCAGGAGGATTAGGAGTAGAGCCTGCGGGGTATTTCCGCTCTGTGTGTGTGTGTGTGTGCCTCTGGACGGGCGGCAAACCATTCGAGTTATTTGATATTTACTGTACGTATTTATTTGATATATTAGCTACTTTGTGTGCTCTTCAGATCTGCTTCAACTTCCAAGCAAATAAATCAGACAAAACGCTTTCAAAAATCTCGTTGTCCTGGCAGCTGTCAGTTAATATTACGAGTACTCGAATTCACATTTAAAAAGCTTACAGGAGAGGATATTTTATATGAGAACATGACTTTCAATTGATGGCCTGTTTAATGTGGCGTATGAGTATTATTTTCAGCTATTCCGCAAACTTAATATTCAATGACTTATCGTCAAATTTCGCATTTGGGCTTCGAAATTTTAAGACTCTTTTATAGTTCTGTTTATTTGGCGGAAACGGAAAAGAATTCAACAACTAACTTCTCTTCATGTGAAGACTTTTCTTTTTATTTCCAAGCGCTGACAGTTCAATCTATTTGGTGCGAACTGTCAAAAAAGTTTTTTTACATTTTACTTTGTGAACTTCAGAGTTCTGACTCTGATTTGATAGCTATGACATCATCTTCTGCCTGTTTAGTGTGGCTTAAATAAGATATTTCCCTAAAAAGAATCAGCTTAAATCATTTCGAATATGTGTTTAAAAATAATCTTTAACCTTTTATGTTTCCATTTAATTTTCTTTTAATTTATTGCAGCAATTACAACAACTGTTGTTTAAACCATTTTCAATAGCTTGTAAGCCACTTTTTTGCAGCTGTTCTACCAATTTTTACACAGCATATTCGTTCGTTTGAGAATTTTTAAAATGGCTGAATTCCAATCGAAAAAAAAAAAACAAATTCTGAATATTTAATTGAGCCATGACAATATTTTCACTGCGCAAATCCAAAAGTTGACAAAGCTTTAAAAATGAATTTCCTTCTCTCCATATATCAATCGAATGAAAGCTTAAAGCAAAACAAAATAACAAAAAACTAGTAAGCAAACGGCTAGCTTCGTCGTGCCGAAGATTAAATACCCTTCCTGGTTGATTGACTGTTTCTATGGCAGGTATATGATATAGTAGTCCGATTCTGATCAGTTTCTGCATTTGGAGCGATTGTTTCTTTCTTTGGCAGCTATATGATACAGTAGGTTATTTCACAGCTCGTGACAAATTGATGATATCCTCTGTAAGGGTATACAAAATATATCAACAGTAAATAAAAAATTGCGAGTTGTGAATGAAAAACTGAGATAAAAAAATGTGTAGGCAGCAGTAGCAGCAGCAGCAGCAGCAGCAGCATAAAGATTATTTATTTTTGTTTTTCAATCCCAAGGCCAGATCGGAGCCCATTCAATTTTTATTGATGTTGAGGAATACGAGAGAGAAGTGAAATTAATGTTATTTTTAATTGCATTTAATGGGTGCGTTAATAGAGCTTCCATTGTTTGTTTAAAGACGTATAGGATCTTTTTACCAAACCATAAATCAATCGGAAAAAAACTCTTAAGTGCTGTGGAAATAAAGGAATAAGAAGCAAATTCATGGTTATATTCCTATGATTTATGCGGCCAATAAATTTCTGTTATAAATGTGATTTATTTCGAATAGATGAAAGTACTATTTTTGAAAGATTTGCCATAAACTACGCATAGATGTTGAAACTTTTTTGACAGCCAAACGAATTGAAATTGGAATTGGAAATGGCAAAAATAGCAAAAAAAAAAAACACAAATAAGAAAAGGCGGCATTTTCATTACACACACACACGTGAGTTACGGGGGGGAAAACCTGTCATAAACCTGTGCGGAAAATCGAAGTTTTTGGTATCATGTGTCAGAATGCAGGTCAAAAGGCAACCTATCAGAGTTTTCCACCACGTTCCAACGTTCTCGCGCCTGGCTACCTTTTTAATATGTTACGCCATTTCCATGTGGCCCATAAAAGATTTTAACAATGTTTTTTCCACTATGCTACGAATACTGCGTGAAATGCTCAGCAGTGATTATGGGTAGAAGAGGAAGGCGGTGCCTTCTCTAGGGATACCAAACTGTATGATGTATCGCAGAGATAAGGATATATTTGACTTGTGTTGAATTCCGAATTTGCGAACTGAATAAACCATGACTTACTTTCTATCAAGCAAGCAGAAGAAAGTCTGAACCACTCTGAACCCGGGATAATATGCTATAACACGCATATCTAGAAGCTACTTGCACTTAGTCGTGATTCCAATGCAAAGGAATTCTTATGACTTATATACAATATCAAAAAGTATTACTATATATTTCAATATATTCTTTCATTCGCTCACATCCCTGCAAAACGCACTTACATAGCACATAGAAAATACACGTACTTTCACTGTGTTTTATGTTTTATGTTGACTTCCAAGTTTTATTGAAGCGCTTTTCCTTCCCACGCAATTTGTTGTGGCTGCGACTTGATGAGAGTTCCTCCCGCCCACCCACACATACAAACATACATACAGATCGCCTAGCCTAGGCGTTTTTTATAGCTAATTTCTCTTATTGCGTTTTTCGTTGCGTGCGGCACACTGTGCACACTCGTAAAAATATTTTTATTATCACAGGGTGTTCCGGGTACTCCCGACTGCACGCCTCCCCTCCTAAAACTGTTGCCCTATCGCCTAGCGCGCTGCAAAGTATGCTATGTTATTTGTACGAGCATTTAACGCATGCTTAGCTTATCGATAGCTCAGCTGGAATACCCTGTAATCATTGGCGAGGGTATTATGAATAAATCTACAACAGTCATCTCTGAGACATTAAAAATTATTTTTTTTAAGTGCAAGTAGACTCTTCTGTTTAGAACCGATGAGCTGTATGAATGATCTGCAACGCAGGCCTAATTTATTCTGAATTGCCAACTAAATGGAGCCTAAACCATTTTGTTTTCTTAGCGGCTGTATTTACACAGTATCGCATTGTTGAGCAGTCTCAAGTGGAGCACTTTACTTGCTTGATATATTAATATTCATAGGCAGAGACGCCGCTCTCTACCTCTTCTTCTACCTGTTCCCTTAATAATTCTAACTTCGACGCTTCGAAGGATTTATGGGCAAGTTTGTCGCCTTTGACTCATAAATTGTAAGTGGTCCCGCGCCCAAAATTAAACACGTTTATAGCTCTCGTTGGCCAATAAAGAAATTTGTCTGCTCAGCTTTAACTTAAGTGAAGACAACCTTTTTTATTCAATAAATATAAACCAGGAGTATTTATTCGAACAATAACTATAAAAAGGATAATAGCAATAAAATGCTTTCGGTTTTATGCATGCAAAGTGCAAAAAAGTGACACACTGGCAAAAACAATTGCATATTTTGAAAATGAAAGATGATTTGTTATTAATTTTCATTTTAAAGTTTTCATTAAAGAATAAATTTCACTGAAAAAAGCCTTTAAGAAGGCCTGAAAGCCAAGCACTATTTGTTTTCCTGTCATTCTTAAAAGAGTTCCTTCCTTCTTATTTAAAAAATGAATAAAGAATTTAAACTTTCTTTTTCGTATTATTTTCTGTAAGTGTATGAATAAATCCACAATTCATTTCAATCGTTTAGTGAAATGTGTTTTTCTTTTCTCATTTCTTGCAGTTGCTTTAAGTGCACGCTGCAATTTGCCTAAACGCCAAGATTACAAAATGCCACAGAGTACTCGTACTCGTATTCGTATTCGTATCCCTCCCTCTGTGTGAGTGTATTCATGAGTGCATTCGTCTGGCAGCCAGAGTAAATAGCCCCTGAATAGTACCTGTTTTAAGTGAGTTGAGTTTGCCTTCACGTTTCTCTATCGTTGTGGCACGCATGATTGCTGCAGCACTACGGTTTTGTATAGCTACCACGTTCCCCATTCCCCGAATGCCCATTTCTCCCCCCAATTCACCCTCTTTGCAATTTGTATTCGCTTCAAAATCTCTGCTCTTTGCGTTGCCAGCTAAATGGTTTAGCTTCTATTCCCATTGATTTGCTTTGTTTTGGCTCGGTCGTCGTCCTCGTCCTCGTCCTCGTCCTTTCAGCTTTCAGCTTCTCACCCTTCCTCTGTTGTCCTGCCGGCTTCCGGCTCAACTCACTCTCATCCTTATCGACCAATTGACAGCAGCTTTTGTGGTGCGAATGTTTATTCAGCACTCTACACACACATTTCAACAGAGTGTTGCTTGTTTTTATACTCTTTAACCATTGAAAATGCCTACAAATGGGTATATTAAACATGTGCCAAGTGTTTGGGACAGTTGAAATAGAAATCCATGCGTTTTCAATAACTCTAAAAGGTAGAGGTACAGTAATACTTTGCCTAGTTAGTTAAGATCAGGCTTAGGTACATGCAGGAATACGCCAAGAGTTGAATAATCAATAGAGTTCTGGGAAAAACTATTGAAACTTGATTACTGAGTATCGCCTAGTCGATTACACTCCCTCTCAAGTCTTCTTTTTCTGTGTTTGTACGTGGTATATGGAGATGCCAATGCGACTTTGAAAATCATGAATTGACAAACCTATTTGCATGTTTGCCAACCGAACATGAGAATAAACCATAAACAGAGGAATGAAGAAATCTGTTTGCCATGTGGAATTCGATCAAATTCAATGCCTTATGTAATTTATACACTTGTCAACTGGATTGTTCCTATGGCAGCTATATAATATAGTAAAAGCCAACTTGGAAATTTCATCAAGATACTTATGCATCTAACTTGTAATTTGATCAGAATAATTTTGCTACTGAAAGTCAAATGTATTTTATTTTTTTTTATCTTAAAGAAATTTTTTGTATCTCAAAGATACTTTTGTATCTGGCAGATACCATAGAGCTATACCATATAGTTGTCCGATCCGGCCAGTTCAGACATATGAGCTGCCCGCTGCGAAAATTTCATTCATTTAGCTCAAAAGCTGGAAGACTAGTTTGCATATAAACAGACGGACAAACGGGCAGACGGGTAGACTTTTAACTACTTACTCAGTTTATGAGTATACAATCTCAATTCCATTTAAACATACTTAATAGAGAATTCCATTTAAATAGTCCTTAATACAGTAAACATTTGCAGGCCACACATAAAATTCATTGCATACTTTTAGGAGCAGCATTTAATTGCTTGACCCACAACGACTGATATCAAAGAGAGAGAGAAAGACGACGCAATAAAAATAACAAAATGAATAAATTGTGCATATGTAAAGCACACACACTAGCACACTCACACACACACACGCAGATAAGCAGTGGAACTGGCCGCAAAACCAATTAAATTGCGGCTCAAACGAACTGTAAAAACACAAAAATATACGTACCCAATGCAATGAAGCGTATTTCGATAGATACTATGGTATAAATTAACAATTTTTGTGCCAAAAACAATATTAGGCTATAGATTTCTTCTTTGAAATCTCAATTTGCTCCACTGTGCACACGCACAGTTACTGTCGTAAATAAAAGCATTGGCCAGTTTTAGGTGCTTCCTAAAAGCTATTTCGCTGGCAAACAAAATAAGGAGAGAAAGAAAGAAACAAATTGAAAGTCAACAGGCGAAGCGAGAGCTAATTGCAAAATTCTCGTATTTTTCGACTTGTTTTGCAGCTAAATTTGTTGTTGAATGCAGCAGCTAAACGATGGCTGAGCAGAGCAGCAGCAACAGCAGCGGAGGTGGCAGCGCAACCGGAAGCGGAAGTACCACCACCATTAGCAGCAGCAGCGCTGCAGAAAGTGGACCTGATTTTGATGCGCTACGCGCTGCATGCAACGCGCGTCTAAACAGCAGCAGCAACAACCACCAAGTGGCAGGTAAGTAAACGCTACAAGACTTTAGTTGAAACTGAACCGGTTCCGGTTCCGATTCGGTTTAAAATTAATACTTAAAGATTCAAATTAACCTTTTGATACTTAGAAATAGTGCAGAGAAAAACAACCCAAGCATTTAAATCTCTGCTGCCGCATAAACCATGCCACTTATATTTCTATTGCATTCTTTGATTGCTGCTGCAATTCGCGATTAAATTGTTGATTAATTTTAATCGTGTTTCATTCTTCTCCAGGTTCCTACTGTGCCGGCACATTTGATGGCTGGCTTTGTTGGCCCGACACGCCCTCCGGCACTTCCGCCTACGAGCTGTGCCCGGACTTTATCACCGGCTTTGATCCGGCAAGTAAGTGCCGTATATTTATTTAGAAATACATTTTTTGTTGTTTATTGAACTCTACACAAAAGCAGCAGCATCCGCTTGAGGCTCTTCGGGTCAGCCTCATTTCGCAGCTCTCAGGCTCTGCTTTTGACAACAGACAAAACGAATGAATACAACGAATAAAGAATAACGAATACTGAATACACCCAAAGTGTATTTAGTCCATAAATAAGCATGCGACGCAGTCAAATGTCAGCCACACACCCAAAATTACAGCGGAAACGGAAATGTAGTACGACTGTATATACGCCATGTGTTATATTCCAGCCTCTCCCTGTACCTGGGCCTGGGCCTGTGCCAGAGCCTGGCTAATGAAGGCCCACATATCCGTTCACACTAGAGATGGTAGAAAGTACACAGAAAAAAATTACTTTTACTTTCATTCTCCAAGCCCAAGCAAATTGAACCAAGTCTTGACCAACGAACCGAGCCCAAGGTTTTCTATCATTTTTGTTGACCCGTTTCAAGTCTTGGATCAATATTAATTTATTATCGTGACTTTCTTTCAGTTACACCAAAAGCACGATTAATTCCCATCTCCAATTTGGATCCTTTCTTTAGAGCCGCAGGCAAAAACACACTCATAAAGAAACCGCAAACCAGGTGAGGTTTGCTAATTGGCTGCTTTCCCTCGTGTGCTTCGCCTTTTAGGCCTTGTTTTCCCTTACCCGTCTATCCATTTCCATTTCCATTTCCTTTCCTTTTTTTGTTATGAATATTTAAGGCTGTGTTTTCTGACTTTTTCTCTTCGCTTTCCCCCAATGCAAATCAATTTGCCTGTATTTCTCAATTTTTGATTTTAAGTACATCTCATGTGTGTGCTCAATCATGAAAAGCAGCTACTTTTCAGCTACTTTTCTTATGAGAAAATAAATCAACATACTTTCAGCTTGAATGCCTGTGAACTGGAAAATCTGTTGAAATTTCTTTTAAGAGCTAGAAATCAATAGCTCAAGTCTGCAAAATTATTGAAAAGCTTATAAAATAAATACAGCGAGAACAAAAGACTTAGAAGTTGATAGAAAATCACAAGAATTTCATATAAAAATCAAATAATTCAGGTGTCAATAATGCGTAGACAGTTAAGTACCTTTTATACTTAAAGCAAGATTATATTTTTCTGAATCTTTAATGTTTTTAGACTTAAAGAAACTAACTTAACTCAAGAAATCATTACGAAGAATAATTTTTAAATATGGTAAAAGACATACCTATTTTAAGAAGAGAAGTTGGCCAAAGGAATCCCTGGGAAATAGCTTGAAAGTAAAACATTTCACTCAGCCAATTACAACGTATTAGCAACCCATTAAAAGCAGCTAGAGTAATAATTTATTTCAGACATTCGGAAGCTGAGGGCCTGTAAGCCATTTCGTATTCCACACATAATTCATATTTTATTAATAAGCATTTCAGTCGAAATTAAACCAAATATTCTCCACGCGCAATTACAATCCATTTAAAAGTTTCCATTTCCGAGCTATCAACAACAGAAAACCGCCAACTTTCATCAGCTCTCAACCACACAGAGCAGCGGAACAGGGCTCACCCATAATTAAATAGCTATTTTCCAAAAAGAATATCATATCAAATTTACATCACAAATTAAACAGCCAACATTTTCCGGCTAAAAAAACAAAGCGCATCCGACAGTGGGAAATTTTTAGCCCCTTAATTATAAATTATGCAAATTGTATGCAATTGTTTTTCCATGCTGGCTAACGCAAACATAAAGTAATACAAAGAAATAACAATTGCAATCCAGCCAAAAATAATAAATAAATAGCCAACTTTTTTTTATAAAGAAAGAGTTCATGGCTTATAGATACCCTGTAGATTATTTAAAAATACTTAGAATCATAACAAATATGCAATCAATTTCGGCGTACAGCCTTTAAAATGTACAGATTACAGGGTATTACAGTTGCGATGAATACTGTTTTAATTATTATAGCCTTTCCGCTTCCTCATGTTTACTGAGAATACAAATTGGCATTTAGCATTCAGGCTTTATATCTAAATAGCTTGCAGTGCGCTTAAAAGTATATAAAATATGTAAAGGGACTATGCATGACTACTAAATACCCTACGTTTCATTGAAATGTTCAGGATACTGAATACTAAAGTTGGCATTAATACCCATTTGATTATTATACCCTATCAGCTCATTCATTCTTATAGGGTATACAGTGATTGGCCTTTAACTTGCTGCTTGTAAATCATTTTATTTCATGCTAATAGCACATAAATACTTTGCGTTTATGCTACCCTTTCATTGCCATTGTTCACAGGGTCCAAGGATTAACATCTAAATTTATAAATAGTTCATTTCAAGCATAATAATAATAATTAAGTGGAAAAAAAAATATTTGCGGCAAATTGTGGCATGAATCATGTGTGCCACGTCAATTTGCATTAACCGAGACGGCTATGGTGCCACGCCTACTGACGCCCAAGCCAAACCAAAAGTTGAATGACTTTTTTCTATGTTATTTGTGAACCTAAAAATATGGCATAGGGGGCCAGGGAAGGGGCGCAGCGGAGGCAGGGAAAGCGAAGTTGCTTTCACTACATTTGGCTTATGACTGTTATGGCTCTGAGGCAGCGCCTCGGGGTCGCCAGCTTGTACAAGATTATGTGCTTTGCAGTGCGCCGCCATTAACTTTTATGGCACTTCCGTTTCCCGGATGTGGTAAGGCAGCAAAAACAGCAACAGCCGCAACGATTCTGTTTTATGATACCCTGTAGCCAATGCAATTGCCTACAAATGGGGTAAAAGGCAGTCGAATGAATCTTCAATCTCTACGTAAAACATATTAAAATAGGAAAAGAAAGCAAATTAAAAGCATTCGTTCTAAAATAATTAACAAATCTATTCAATAAACATTTGTCTTAAGTTCTGCTCTAAGTTCTGGACTATCGCCCATTTGCAGAGTATTTTCCAGTCGGACCGTCTCGCCTGACACACTCTTGTGTTTCTTTCTGTCTTGCTGTCTGCTTATATATCTGCCACACAGCGCGTATACGTGATTTTTTGGCTCTGCGTGTCAAATGGTGATAAAAGCTGGAACAAAAGAATAATAGAATATTCCTGGCACGCCGAAATCTTAAATACACTTTTTGCCACTAATTTATTACGACAACCAAAATAAAATTCAACTCTACCATCCACATAATATACAGAAAAAACTTTATGAAGGTTACGTCCACACACTTTTCATGACAAAGTCGAAATATCCTCGGTAAGGGTAACAACAACTGACAGAGAGTGAAATAGCTGGAGCAAAAAAACTTTAAAAGTACCTGTAAATTCCAGAATATCATTGGAATCCGAACTCGATTTATTTCTTGCCCCCATTTGTTGCACGTGCTTGACAATAGTTCTTTCAACAAGTTCGAATATTCTCTTAATACAAGTGCCACACAATACACAGAAGAAAAAAAATGTGTTCATAACTCAATTGAAGGCACTTCAAATGCCAAAAGCATTGAAAATCTCTCCAGATATAAATACAACTTGAGTTTAAACTGTGATCAATTGCCCTATTCAGCTGCAGTTACAGTGGTTCCTCGCCCAGTGGCACCTTTTCCGATTCTTTATTTTCATAGCGTTGCAAAGGGTTTTATACTTTTTTAACGACCGAAAACTGCTCTTCAATTATTGACTGTCAATTGTAAATTTTCAGTAAATGCCGCAACCGCAGCAAATCAATTAGTTTGTGGTGGAATGGATTACGTAGCGTATACGCAATCAATTTTTCAGCTGGAGGCTAATGCAATTTATTTTGTGCTAATCTGCTGATAATAGGAAAATATGAAAATTATACAAAATTAATTATAAAATGATTACACCCTGTGAATATGAATTGCCTAAAAAGGGTATTTAAGCAGCATGGTTTATACTTGTAATAAACTTGTTGGATATATTAGAGCTTGGTGCTGGTTATATTCGAGTATGAGTAATGAGTATGTTTATCGGAAGTATCGATAAATTAAATAAGTTGTACAACTTTTCATTAAATTGATTTAATTCATCTAACGATGTCCATTATAACGCTCCCTTTTTCCTTTTCTCCCCCAACAGGATTTGCGCACAAGGAATGCGGTGAGGATGGAGAATGGTTCAGACATCCTTTGACCAACAAAACCTGGTCGAATTATACC
The DNA here is from genome assembly GCA_018150835.1 of Drosophila repletoides. Lineage (NCBI taxonomy): Eukaryota > Metazoa > Arthropoda > Insecta > Diptera > Drosophilidae > Drosophila > Drosophila repletoides. The sequence goes on from JAECWQ010000089.1 coordinate 1,466,186, forward strand.
ACCTGCATTAATATGGATGACTTAGCGGTAAGTTGAGCAACAACAACTAATTAGACTTAATTGTTGCTGCAACAATATAAACAATTTTTTAATTTTCTAGTGGAATCACAATGTGACACTGATCTATGAGGTTGGCTATGGCATCTCCCTGCTGGCCATACTCCTATCTCTGGCCATTCTTGGCTATTTCAAGTAAGTTTCATCTCTCACACTTAGAAAAATTACAAGTGCATTTCTCAACAATGACTTAAACTTATCTTGGAAAAATCTGACTTTGCTCCAAGTGTAACTGCATCAATTAGCTGCAGTCTTAATTTCCAGAAAGTAATATGTCTTACTCCTTTGCTCCTGCTCCTGGATAACCTTGTTATCCTTGCTGCATCCTTTGATAATCCATCCATCTTCTTCTGGTGCTGCTATGGCTAATTTGTGGCACATGGAAAACCACTCAGAACTAATGAGAAACCATTTTCCGTTTATTATTATGACCGCTGAGCGCTTGGCGCCAAATTTTATTGTTTAACAAAGATGAAAATGGCCTAATCAACTACCAACCTGTCGATGTGTGTGTGTGTGTTATGTGTGTGCCTCGGTTGTGTTATAATCCCATTGCACTTTCGCCCCCCTTTGATTCGACAGCAGTGTTGCCCATTGCCCTGCTTTCACGCCAGATTTAGCTTTAAGAAAATTGCAATTTTAGCTTTTTTAAGCAAGCTACAGAGAATCTTTCTGAGTGTATAACTAACCACCTTAAGAATGAGTTTTCCCATACGGATATTTCAATACTTCCTTCTTTATCAACTTTTCTCTTTTTACTTTTGTATTTATATGAAAACTAGCTTTTTTCGCATTACACACGATGGCATCACTGACATCGGAAATGAGAAAATATTTGCTTTCTTATGCCCCTTTCCCCGTTGCTCTTTCGCCTTCTGCTTCGCACAATCTTCTTCTCATATTCGTTCTCATCCATTCCCGTGTCGCACGTCATTTTAGTATTAGATTGTATGTCTACTTCAAGCAGGATATCGATTAATTTCCACTTGTCTACGGCACAATTAGTGCACTTGGTTTGTTTATTATCATCCGACAGGACGACAGGCTGACAAACGGACAGACAGACAGACAAAAGGATAGACATTTAAGCTTTGGCTAAAGCCTTTTAAATTAGGTGTAAAAGGCAAACAGAAAATAGCATAGAAAATGTGCAGGAATTTCAATTATATTCCAAACGTCGAGACATAATTAAATAAGCTCTTCAATTGGCTAGAGAAAATACTTGTCAGCGCTTGAAATATCTAAAATAACTAAAGAGGATTGGTTCGGACGCTCGAAGCAGCTGTTCAAGGAGGCCCTCTATCCCAAGTACGACCTCGAGTGCTGGTTGGATTACTTTAAGGCTCAGTTTATGATCCAATTCAAAGGATGCAATAATTCCAAACCTAATTCAGAAGAGCTCGAAATCGAACCAGTTTACATGCTTTTAAGAAAGACTTTTCCCATACTCATAACTGGGACAAACCTGAACTATTTTTTGAATGGTTTTTATTTCTATATTTCTTGTTTCCCTTTTGAATTGGCTTACTGGCAGAACAAGCAGGAAATACCCTAATTTGCCAGTGCAATCACATACTGAAAACCTGCTGAGAATCGCAAGGGCTGCATTAATTCAAGTAGAGTTCACATGATTTCATTAATATGCAGCTTGGTTTTTGGCATTCATCCAAAATTCAATAAATGCAGCAGAACAGAAGTCAAAAGAAGTTCGAAGGCTGCACAGTCGACTGGCAGATTCCCTGTAAACTATACTGAAATTCTACACAACAATCTCAACTTCTACGGTAGATGGTTATGAATAAAGTGTAAAGTTTAAACACCCTATTAATTCTACCCTTCTTCCAATGGGTATTCAGCATAAAAAAAGGAAGGGAAAGCACGTGCGGTCAGTGTTGACATTGAACTGAACTTATTACACGCTCTCCTCTTCCATTTTCCGCATTTTCCCCAAGCAACAAGGATAGCCGTGTGAAATGCAAAACGTGTTTTGCACAATGTACGAATTTACTGAGAAACCACAGGGAAACAAAAGAAAAACAAGATTTTCCACGAGTGCCAAAATAAATACACGTATATTTTACACCAAAAATTTTATATTATTTTCCTTTTTCCTTTTCTTTCTCTCTTTTCTCCAGATCTTTAAAATGCGCCCGCATCACGTTGCACATGCATCTATTCAGCTCTTTTGCGGCCAACAATTCGCTGTGGCTCATTTGGTATCTGGTGGTTATAGCCAACGCGGAGATGGTCCAAGAGAGTCCGGTAAGCAACCAGCGAGAAAACTTCTTCGTTTTTTATCCGCTTGGAAGAAATTTTGACTACTATAAATAATTGTTTACAGTGTGCAAATAGCTGAAAGCGTATGCAGTGTTATTCAGTCAAAAACAGAGCTACCTTTAAACTTGCTTACTATTTTTTTCCAGTGCAACCACAAGCACACCAAGTACAACAACTACAAATACTCTTTTATTTAATCGCTTGCAGGGCTACTGTGTGGCACTTCACATAATACTACACTATTTTCTGCTGACGAACTACTCGTGGATGCTCTGTGAGGGATTCTATCTGCACACTGTGCTCGTAGCTGCATTTATTTCAGAGAAAAAGCTGGTCAAATGGCTGATAGCCTTCGGCTGGGGCTCTCCGGCCATTGTCATCAGTATCTATGGACTGGCCCGGGGTTTAACCGCCACCAAGGAGCAAAATCAACAGTAAGTTCTCTCTCGCTCTTTTTCTCTGTGTGTGCGTGTATATGTTTTACAGGGGCGTCTGTTAAAGGGGTCAGTGATATTTCTATAGAATTTTAGGCCCAAAGTATTCAATTGAATTACAAAATGCATGTGTAGAACTATAATTTAAACAAAAACAGCTGCTGAAAAGACCCCGGGAAATTTAGTTTGCAAGCCGCTGGCAGTGTGTGGGTGTGTGTGGGTGTGCGTGTGTGTGGGTGGGTGCATATGAAACACACACACTCACATACGCTTGGCGATTTGCAAACTGAATTGAAATCAATTGGGACGAGCCAACAGCTCGTTTGCAATTCATTAGATGACATTTAACCAAGTTTCCCCTTTCGCGCTTTCTCTCTCCCTTTACTCCCTTCTATGCTCTTTATCAATATATCTATCTAAAATGCGAATCTGACTCTCGAAACAGCTGCTGGATGATTGACAACGATTTTAACTACATTCTGATGGTTCCAGTCTGCATTTCGATATTCCTCAATCTGTTGTTCCTCTGTAATATCGTTCGGGTGGTTCTCCTCAAGCTAAACGCTCCGGCCAGTATTCAGGGCAGCTGTGGCCCTTCGCGAACTGTTCTCCAAGCATTTCGGTAAGTTTTCCTTGAAGCCAAAAAAAAAGAAATTTTCAATTCAATAATAATAATTTTTGGGTCAACGCACGGCAACGCGACAAACAAAGGACAGCCCTTAAGTGCTGGGTCCGCGGGGCGTATGCGTAATAAACTTATTTGTTTGCTCTTATACACTGTAAATAATGGTTAACAAGAGTATATTAGTTATATGTATAAGAATATACCTAATATGTCGCAATTTTATATTTTTTTAAAATCTCCTTGATTCCAATAGAGCTCACGCTCGAGAAGATTTATTATTCTTATCTATTTGACTACGGATATATATTTTTTTTTGTGCTTTTATATCTCTCAGTGGCTACAGAGTATTAGCTAGGCGTTCAGTCCCTGCCAAGCGCACTTCTACTTATACTTTTTCTTAAGCTTGTTTTATTCGTATCGTTTGTTTCTCGCTTCGGTTCGCCTCGCTTCTTTTAAAAGTTTTACTTCATTTTTACATTTTAAATTACGCATACGCCGTGTTGACTTGCATTTTAATACGTTCGCTCGACAAACGAATTATATACATAACTTGAAAGTATGAAGTATAAGTATTATTATTATTACAACCTCACCCTACTACCCCAACCTACCCCTCTTGTGCTATACCTTTTTATAGGGCAACGCTGCTGCTGGTGCCTCTGCTTGGCCTCCAGTATATGTTGACGCCGTTTCGCCCAGACCGCGGACATCCCTGGGAGAATACATACCAAGTCCTTTCGGCTTTTACGGCCTCATTTCAAGTAAGTAATTTTCTTATTTTCACTTTTTTCTTTATATTTAGATACCCTGTATATAGAAAGTCTAGGGTCGGAAACTGGAGCCAATGGGAACCTTCTACTAATAGATGTGTTCGAAGATTATAATTAAAATAAAATGGAATATTCTACATAGCAAAGTAGATCTGATAATCAAACATTACTTTTTAACGTCTGCCAACCGCATAGAACAGTTTTGCACGGCATTTCGTAGTCGCGCTAGACACACTTGCCCCAATTTTAATATTGTTTTATGGCGCTGCACTGGTTGAACACTTTATGATGTTAGTTATGTAAATTTTTGCTGAGCTGCTTTGGCTACATTTCAACGGCAAAACTTAAATCCACACCTTGAAACAGGAATGTAAATTTTGTGTCGAGAATCTTTTTTAAACTCTGTTCTTTGGGGAGGAATATGCACATTTAATTGGCTAAAAATTTGCTGATTTTGGCAAGAAGATACTCGTATACTGTCTATAATTTATGTAAATAAGCCAAAGCCATGTCAGTGCTTGTTTATTATTGCTCCAGCCACTCCTCTGCTCTCCGCTTGTAGCTCCTCAGATCAAGGGGCTAAATTATTAAAATGCCAGGCACATGCTCCAAACAAAAAAGACTCCCCCAGGCAAAAGAAAACTCTGTGGGGATGTGGGGAAGTTCGAAGGAGCTGGAAATCAATATACAAATGCGTTATGCTAAAATTTACTTTGGTATTTTGTCAGATATTTTCATCAGCATGCATAATAAATTGGATAAACTGGATACTCGTACAAAAGACTCCGAGAGCCACAGAGACGAGACGAGATTCGAGCCGATTCGCTCGAGCATGAAATGCATTGCCATTGCCAGTAAAATCAAAACCAAAATAAAAATAAAAATAAAAGAGTAAAAATATCTAAAGGGAAAGAAAAGCGAAAGGAGGAAGGAAAAAGCGCGTGCAAAGACGCGTTAAACTATAAAAGCAAATCGAGGTTCAGCTTCAGTCTTCATCTGCTCTTTTAGTTTAACGCAAATATCCCATCCATAAAAATAAAAGGATAAATTCCAATGTGGCTCTGCGGTTTCTGCATATATATATAAACGAGTAAATATATATATGTACTATATATATATATATATCTATATATATATATATATATATATAGATCTAGATTGTCATTTCTGTGGGTGCCTCTTGGGCGTGTTTGTAAGCTGCAGTTGAATAATAGTTACAAGTCTATAACAGAAAAAAGGCACAAAACTTAAAGTTTTAAGTTGATAGACTACGAGATACCCTCTCTGTAGTCTGCTAATATTTTAATAGACGGTTTTGCTGATGCAGTTTAATTAAGAGCTCTATAAATTAATTTGAAGTCGATAAGAATTTGACTCTTACCAGTCAGTCAAAAAGGACAAGCAGCTTTATATAAAGAGATACAATCCCAATGCTCTAAGAAAAGCAGATTGCTGAGTTTTCTCTTTGCAGGGTATGCTGAGCTGTTTATCTGTGACTTCTCATCGCCAAGAGTGACAAATACTAAAAGTCAAATACTTTTACTGAATGTTTTTAAAGCCAGTCGCAACTTTTTATATGTGTTTTTTGTTTTGTGCTCTGTTTTTTGTTTGTTTCTTTTTTTTGTTTACTGTTTTTTTGTTGCTCCACAAAAGTGCAAAGTTTTTTCAAGTGGCAAAAAGCTCCACTTTCTCCAGTTTCTCCAGCAGGGAAATAATTTGGATTTATTGTGCCAGATGCACAGTGCGAGTCGTAAAACATGGGACACAACTTTCCAGCGCCATAAACAATTTATATATTTATATATATATTTATACAGATATACATATATGGATATATATAGAATGTTTTCATCTAGAGAATTGCATCCAAGCATCTAGCTACTTTTCTTCATTCAGGATTGTAAATAACAATAGAACACAATAATGACATAGTCAGGAGTTACGACTATGACGATGAAATATTTAAACATATAAACCTTGGCTATAAAGTAGAAAATTGGTAGATAATATCAACATTCCCCTTTTAGACTGTCGACTCTTTGCTGACTTTTTCCACCACAATTAATAGCAAAAATTCCACTGCTAATCACATAAATAAAATGCATTCCATAATTTCTCTCCGCCCTCGGAATTTGCGGAATGTAAACTGCAAACAAATAATGAAACGAGGAGAGAATATCCCTGCCCAGGACATTTATTAAGACAATACAAGCAATCAACGAGGATATTTGTGGAAAGAGCTCTGCAATTAGATGCAAAAGGCTTTCCACAGAATTTTCATTTAATTTCACACAAATTTGTATTTTTATTTATGCGTCATGTTTGAACTGGAATTTCAATAAGGCTGAAAATTACTTTCCAGATGTTGTTGGGCTTTTTTTTTTATTATTATGTATAAAATAAATTAAATTGCAAGTTGTGTTGCAAGAAGGTTAAGTGCCAAAAACACGAAAACATATTTGTTGCCACTTTTTCGAGTCTACTTTGCTAATTAGTTTTCCAAACAGTTTTCCACTTTTATGTGTCGAGTCTCTCACTGCGACACGGTCTATTCAAATAACAAGCAGAGAGAGAGCCTCACCAGAGAGACAGCTCGACTTGCTGATACTCTGTAAAACGGCTGAAGAGTATTAAAAATTTATTGCAAAACATCGATTTGATCGCTTGAATCCAGTCTCTGGTTTCGGTCTAAAAACCTACTCCCAACCAGTTTCTTTCTCAGATTATTTTGAACCGTTCCAGCAATAGTTTTCCCTAGAGATTTAAGCCTCTCTTAACAGCCTTTTGGTGCTGGTTAATATTCTTAAGCGGGTCAGCCTGCTGCACATAAGTATGCCAAATTTAATACACCCCTTTTGTAAGGCATTTTCAATGGGTATCTAGTATAATTAGCAAGTCAGCGTGTATGAATAGTCGTTAGTTAAGAACTGAAATCAAAAGAAAGTACTCTCTCAGTACTCTCGTATTCGTATTCGTATTTGTACTTACATCTATTATTATATGCACTCTTATATTATTTATCTCCTCCTTCTGCGATGAGTAATGGGCCAGCATGATGCTGAATAATAACTAGCTAAATAATGATTCAAGTTACATAAAGCTGCTGGAATTACAAGTGAAGTCTGTAGGTAAAAGGAGACCAGGCGAAGGGCAGGCGGAGGGCAGCAGTAAAGCTTTATAAATGAATATGCACAGCCACAAAAGGCAACAAAATGAATGAATAAACGTAAATAAACAAGCCTAAGTCGACTTCAAATCACCCTGCGGCTTTATTTTATTATTTTAGCTTTTTTTCCACTTGAATAACAATAGAAATGCTCGTAAAATTGAATTGTTTTGCCTGCAAAGAGCTCGATTCAATTGTTGTTTAAATAAACAAAAAGGGTTAATAAGTCGAAACAGTCGAAGGCTATAAGGCACTTTTTCTATGAATATTTATTTACAAAATTTCAATATACTTTTACGAATTTCTGTGAAATATCTTGATATTTCTTATTGCTCTTCAACTCCAATATTCTGCATATTTTAAGCAAAAAGTTTGCTCACATAAAGCAACAATTTCTGGCCTTTTGGCCAAAAACTAAAACTATTTTTCAACTTTGAAATAATTATCTGTAAATTGAGCAAAGTTTTCTCAATATTTTTCTATCTAAAATTACTCAAAGTTTCTATGAAAATTGTGTATGGTCCTCCAAGGTGTGTGTGTGTGTGTGGTGCCTTTGATTGGGTTAGAAAGGAGCCTGGCAGGACGTGTGCATTGGCAATCAAATGAAGCCTTTTTGCCAATTTCATTTATATGCAGGCAGGCAGGCAATGTGTGAATAAGAAATCCTGCCAGCAGCTCCTCTCACGTACAAAACTATACATTAAATACGTATACACTTGCACACATACATAGTTGGTATCTGCAGACATAAAAGACAAATGACAAACAACTCGAGAAACCCACAACAACTGACAAACTGACTGACTGAGTGCCACGGCTCACACATAGATACAAACACAGATGTAGATACAGTAGCCCCTCAGTCTACAGAAACCCAAGAATATCTTTAAATTTGCGTAGCTCTGTTAGATATATAAAGATTGAGATTCCGATACGGAAACAGATTGGGAAACACTGGTCTGAGTTTAGAGAGCAGAGAACTAGCTTATTTTTAATCAGTAGCGCCTGAACAAGGATTCTTGTAGATTTGAATTAGTTAACTGAGACGGGTGGACAGACGGAGAGTCATTAAGACAGACCAGGGCATCAAGCTGCCTACCTCAACGGATTATCCAGCTATAGAAATTATAAGTTTTCCACATTGAAAACGTTCTGCACTGAGAGCGTTTACTGTACAGAGAAACAAAGACATTTTCGACGCAGAAAATAAGACAGGACACGAGGAAAATGAATTGGAAACTGTTGAGCCTGCTGAAATGGCAAATAAACAAAATTGCATTAGATTCGAGGACCGTTTGCGCCGGCTGCCAATCTAATAAGGACAATTGCCAAAATGCGACTAGTGATGCCAATTTGGCGTCTTTTCTTGGCGTATGAATGAAAGAAAGGGAAAACTAAGCTAACAACAATTTAAACTTAAAGTTACAGTCAAGCTATTTATAATAATAAAAAGAAGAAAAAATAAATAACAATTTGGCAAATAAAAATATTTACTTTATAGGATTGTAAAACCTAGATTTAGCTCAATTATGTCCTCTCTTCTGCCAGCTCTGATAGCAGCTGTTGTAATAATAATTTTCCTCTACATTTTCTTTTCTTTTTCTTCTTTTTTTTCTCCCAGGGATTGTGCGTGGCGACTTTATTCTGCTTCTTCAACGGCGAAGTGATTGCCCAAGTGAAGCGCAAGTGGAGAACGCTCTGTTTCAGTAATCGACCCAGAACCAACTCCTATACGGCTACTCAGGTCTCGGTAAGATTCCTAATGAGCTTCACATGCTTCTCCTTTCTGCCTTTAATAATATTATTAATATTGCTCGGGTTACGGCGCGTATGAGTAATGCAAGCTTACTAAGACACAACACAACACACACAACAGAAACTTACACTAATTGGCTAAACTGATAAATGCATGTTAAGCATACGCCACGTTGTCGCCTGGCGTTTTACATGAAAAATCAGGGATCATAGCAGCTCCTTTAATTTATAATTAATATATTAAGAAAATAGACAATTTAATATTTATTTTACTTGAATATTTAATTTACTAACAAATGAGTTCACTCTTCGAGCGACTCTTCGAGCGGCTTTGAAAACTACTTGCCAACCGTGCAACTTTTTGCTTTTAATTGAAATTTTAACTAGTTTGGATCCCTGATTAAGAACATGCCACACGGAGAGAAGGGAAGACAGAAAATAATATCAAAATTTTTGCTAAGCAGCGCAGCGCACCGTTTCCAACCTGTTAACCACCATGATAGCAAATGTTTAGTTCTTTTGATTGTAGTTCGTGCGCTGCGGTCCTCCGCTGCCTGGCGAGGAGAAGGTATGACTAAAGGATCTGTCCTCATCGGCAAAGAGACGCGCTTCCTCAGCAACCCATCACCAGCAGCAACAGCAGAAGCAGCAGGAGAGAGGACGCAGTCAAAGCATGGCTGTGGCAGGTTCGGCAGGTGCAACAAGTTCTTCGTCTCGTTTTATCGATGGTTGGCGCAACAAATTGCATTTCCTGCGGCGTCAGACTATTGATAATTCCCAACACCAAGCCACCCAGCCGCTTATGGAAGAAACAGCTTGCAACAACATGTTGCAAGTGACAGGACAGCAGGCGGTGTCCGTGGCAGCAGCGCAGCAGCAGCCGGCGCTGATGATGACAATAGCAGAAGATGCAGCCGAGACCGCCGCAGCAGCACCAACAACTACAACAACCAATGGCAGAGGCATGGGCGCAGCTGTGGGCATGGTCATTGTCACTATGAATGCGGATGCGAATTTAGATGCGGATGCGGAACATCATATAGCCGATGAGGCGCTTTAAGTAGCCTACTTTTAAAATTAAAATGGGGCTTATCCCCCTTAGCAAAGTCACAAAAAGCTTGTAACGAAATCTCATAGCTCTAAGCCCCAACAAAAAATCACTAAAATAAAAGAAAATACAAAAAGCAAACAACTAAGTTCGGCGCGCCGAATATATAAATACCCTTGCAGATTGTTTAAAAGAATATTCTATTAGTATAGCAGTAAAAATTCACATTCTTAAAAAAGCTTGTTGAAACTTTCACCTAATCCTAAATTTAATTGAAAAATATGTAGCCTACTTTTTGGAGCATAATTAAATTTTGGGTATTATTTTAATATGCATTCTGGAAATGGGCTTTATGTTTTTCAATGGATCCTCAAATCAAAAATTAATACTTCGTGTTTTATTTAACTTTAACTGGCTTCAGAGAACATATTGAACCACTGCAAGGGTATAAAAACAAAAACGAAAGAAAAACAAATTTTATAAGGTAATCACCCACCCGCCCATAAGATAATTGTACTGTCAAAAACAAAAGATAAAAACAAAAACCAAAAATCAAGTCACAGCAGCCCCACCAACAAAAGAATATTCCCAGAGGCAAAACAAACACCTAGCAAATATCATAGCAAAGTTGCAAAATTGCAAACAACTTTTGTGTAGCATACTTTTTGGCGCCTTATCAAAACTATAAAATCGAACGAATGAAAACCACTATTTACTATGTACCTCACGCTTTGGCTTAGTCAGCGCCCCCAGAAAGTATGCTATAGAAAAGTTAGCGAAATTCTTGCAGAAAATAACATATTTAATTATTATACTCATAAGAATTTATGTGGTATTAAAAATATCATTGTTGTCCTAAGTGTTAGATGTCTCTATTATAAAGAAATTCATATTTTATGTGTCTAATTTAATGTGGTAAGCTGAGCTTTCTGACATTTCGCTTTACGTTTTTCGCCATCATAAAAAGATGAATGCTTAAATCTGTGTATAAAAATATAAATGTGAATTATATCAATAATACTCTATAACGTTTTGTCCTTCTTTTATTGGTTTTAAAGTAAGTATCAAGCTTCCGGGTCGAAGCTCAGCCTCACCTTTTCTTTTGGCTCAAAACAATTCGAGCTTAGAGGCAAATGGTTTTGGTTCCTAAAACATTTTCCATAGCTCAACACAAATAAGTTTAATGAAAAAAAGGTAAGCTTCAGTCGAGCCACGTCCAAGTTCTTCAAGCATTAAACTAACTGAGAAAAACCTGTTAGTTATTGACTAGTTTTTCAACGTTTTAAATTAAATAAAGACTTAATTCTGGACAAATTTTGAACAATTTTAAGTCAGCTGCTAAGAGCTTTAAACTGAATTTAAAAAATCTGTTAATTAGGCCCACTGTGAAGTGGCTGCCTGCAGTGAAGTGGAGGCACTTCCCAGTTGGACAGGATGATAAATTCAGCTGACGGGTCCTTTGTTTATTAGCCCCGCTAATTTTGTCGACAACGCAACAGTAACCACAACAACACGGAAAAACAAAGGGGAAAATGGGGCAGCAGCAGGAAGAGGATCTCTCTCCCCTCTCCTCGTCAACCCGCTTCGGCATTTATTGAAACTTATTTGTTCAAGTTGACTTTTGTTTTTTAGTCAGTGGCATTTTGTTGTTGTGTTGTTGGCACTTTAATGAAGTTGTTACTGATGGCATGTTGCATATTGCATGTTGCATGTTGCAGCAACAACTGCTGTTTTTCCCATGATTTCTCATCCATGTAAAGTTGCACATTAAGTGGTCTTTTATTGCCACATGCTTCAAATTCACAAAGTCAAAAGTACTTTCTCACATATTTGCAATTTATTCGCAGCTCCTCCACAGAGAAAAACTAAACCGTCTCATTACTCATACGCCCTGCATGCCAGCTAAAAACTTTACTCATCAAACGAGCAACTCACCAACACAGCAAATGAGCTGTTTAATTGAGTGTAAAAAAGCATACACAGTAAAAAATAAAAACTTTACTAAACAAAACTTTATTTAGGATGATTTTCTGCATTAACTAGCAGGACCAGGCTATCTGCAGCATGCCGAAGATTACATGCCCTTTCAGAATAGACTTTCCTCTTAGACCGTTTGTTAGTTTTGCTTACTGGCTTCAAATTAAAGAAAACTTTAATTTTTACTGTGTACAAGTGAGTATTCGTACAAGTTAAGTGCAGGACATGCTGTAAGCGCCTGCAGCAATCGAAACAGAATTTTCTTTTGTTGAGAACTCAAACGCAGTACTCACAAAGGACTCTGCACTCAACTCGACTCAACTCAAGCACTCAAGCTCTACCTGAACTGGACACCTTTGGAAGAACTTTTCAATTGAAAGAGTGCATCTAAAGCAGCTTTGGAAAAAGGCTCTTAAAAATATAAATTTAAGTATTAAGTTGCAGCAAAAAATTAGAAAATATTTACCAGGAAAATAACCCAACCATCACGAAAATTTCCGAACCTATTTGATTAATTAATTTTTTTAATGCTTTATTCACACTTTAAAGAAGCATTTATTAATTTAATAAAAAGAAAAGTTGATGGAACAAAAAACATTCTGCTGTGTAAAATTATAATGACAATTGTTTGCCACAGATTTTCGGTTTAATTTTTAATTAAAAAAGCAGAAGAATATAAGAGTTTTTTTTTCGAAAGAGTTGAAGAGTAAAGTTGCGCATACGCCCCGTTGTGCTGTGATATGCTGTGGATATAGCCTGAAGCTGAGGTTCTGTGGCTCTGTGCGCCTGTTAAGTGAAGTGTGCTGCTGACGCATTTGCATAATAAACTCAATTAAAACTTGGTAGCCTGCCAACTGCAGGCCGAGCGGGAGGCGAAGGAGACGTAACCCTAGACCTAAAAAAGAGAAGAGTTATCCTCCTTTTAAGTAGAAGACTATTGCGTAGCGTCCTTCCGCTGCAGCTCCTGTTTGGCCAGGAGCTGTATGCGTTTTCCTACAAGTCCTAGATTTTGACGCGGCACTAAATGACACGTGGATTGCCTACCAAAAAAGAAAAACATCTTTATATATGAAATTATACATTTCCCCGCTAAATTTCCATTTGTTGCTAAAATTACTTGACTTACTTATAGATGATTTTTTGACGATCCGCCCAGGGCCAGGACCGCTCCAGATTATCCAGCTTGAAAAGCAGCTGGAAAATGCAGAAAATGCTTGTGTCAAGATTTTTGACTCTCGCCTCAAGAGACTGTTGATTCGTATTACCTTTTGTGCTTCTGCTGGGGCCTCAGCAGTTGCAGGTGTGTTCGGTGTGGGCGTTGCTGTGGGTGTGGGTGTGAGCGTGGCAGCTCTCACCTTTGTTAACTCCAGCTGCTCCTGTTGAGAAGGACTCAGAGTCAGATTACAGGTGCCTTCAGCATCATTTATTCGTACTTTGGGCACATTTCGCAAATTCCAGGTATAAGAGGTGCTTAAGAAATCATCGTTATTATCCTCATCATCTTCGTCGTCATCGTCATCATCATCGGAAGTGTCTGTCTGCCGGCCTGCAGGCAATTTCATATAGTAAACCGTCTTATGAACATGCCCTATATCATCATCCTCATCCCCATTGTAATTGGCTTCTGATGCATAATCCGATTCCGGTGTGACATCCTTTGATTTGAATTGTTTGCCAACATAGTCATCATCTGGCACCTGCACTAAGTCGTCCTCATCCTCATCCTCATTCTCATCTTCATTTTCCCCCTCATCTGCCTCTTGCTCATCGTCGTCCAGCAACTCATAGTCCAATGCATCCTCATCGTAGGAGCGCTTCCTTTGCATATAGTCCGCCTCGGAGCTCAGACTGCCAAAGGACTGGGAGACTGTCTCCAGTGTGGAGGAGAGTATTTTGGGTATTTCAGCTATCGCAGACAATTTCCGCTGCATTTCCCGCAGACGCTGCTCAATGGAGCTGGGCAAAACGCGGCCTGCACGAGACGCACTCACATAAACTCTATGTTTTATGGCCTAGGCCCTATTCAGACTAACTAATACTTCCATGCAATTAATTATATATACTTTCTCTATAGTTTCCTACTCTTGTAAAAGGCATTCCAATTGTTATATTCCAAAATATAGATAGATAGTCTGATTGGGGGCTTTGTAGCATATAATTTTATTGCAAAGACACACAGACACAGACATTGAATAAACTATATAATTATGTACATAAATAGAAAGCAGAACGATGCAGGCATTAATGGGTTAAGGATGAGCCAAGCGGGGGCGGGGGACGACGATTGCCAGGAGGATGAGGTCCTTCACTTGGATTTCGATGCACTGGGCAGAGCCAGGAGCATATTTTCAATGGTGCTGCTGCGCAACTCCTGATTATCTCCCACCTCAGCAAAGAAACGTCGAATATTCCGTATAATGCGATGATGTGGCAGCTCCTAAAAACGGGGCGTGGCATGGGTGGCAAGGAAAGAACAAAACAAATAAACAGCTTGGTGTTAATATTCATTTCGGAATGTCAATAATAGAGCTGCTAGAACTATCGATAGTATTTATAAAATATTTCATAGATTTTCAAAACTGTCGTAAATAATTAAATGCGAGATAAAGAAAAAATGGCAAGGAAAATGTTGTGAATGAGATTTGAAATTAAGAGAAGTAAACAGAAACAAAGTAAGACTATCGATACTGATTGATTGAAATTTAAACAGTTCCCATTGAGAGACTATCGATACTATCGATTGTTTTCTGCAGCCTCTAGTTGAATAGCTTTTGCTTTTGTTGTTGGCTTCACCTGTTCCTCCTCGTCGGAGGACTCATCCTCGCTCAATTCAATGATCACCTCGTTGCCCTCCTCATCGAGTTGGGTTTTCGTTTTCTTTTTCTTTGGCTTGGGCGGCTCTGGAGGCTCATGCCACATAATTGGATGCCAACAACGCGAGCCAAGCAATGGGGTTGGGGTGAAGTCTACAAAAAGAATATAACCGGAAATTGTTTTTGGTTTTTTTTTTTTTTTTTTTTTTGCTTCCACAGGTCAGTCAAGAAAACAAGATGCAACAAATCATGCGGGCTGTACACTCAGAAAAATTACCCCATTATTTATTTGAATTTTTCGTATTTTAAAATAAACTTTGTTTTTTTTCTGGAAACAAGCCAAATTATTATTAGACAAAAGTGGGGAAACTTTTTCATATTTTCTCTGAGTGTATTTACGAGTACATACAATCGGAAAATAACCATTTCATTTATTTAAAAATCATTTGGCTACGGAAATTTGAGATTTTCCTTTGGACAATACTTGTGTGTATTCATGCTGGAATTAATATAACTTTTATTTGGATCTAAGTTTGAATTTTTTGGGGTTTTTCTCTGAGTGTATGTACGAGTACTTCATGCAATTCAAAATCAATTAAATATTTAAAAAGAATCTTACCCTTTGGAGGTGGCATTGGCTTAGGTATACGCATCACAATCGACTTCTCCTCGCCGGCCTCAAACATGCCCAAGGGATCGTCCTCCTCCATGCTAGTTAAAAAAACCAATAAATATATAAAAATTAATATTATATACATAAGGAAAATAAAGCGATTCAACCTACTTTCGCATTAGGAACTGCACTTTTTTTGGGGTCGCGTCAATTTTCTCGTGTGCCTGGGCCAGTGTCAGCTGCGTGGCGTCCTCTTCGTTTATTTCGAGTATTATATCGCCCAGACGTATGCCCGATTTGTCAGCCAGACCATTGGGTGATACCTGTTGAACCAAATTTAATGAAATTTCCCCATTTAAGTATTATATTTATAACACTTTCACTTTCCCTTTTCACTAACCGATCGAGACGACAGCAAACCCGCAATTGATCTGAGAATATTGCGTAGTTTGAGTTTAGGTCGAGCAAAATTTCCTTTATATATATATATATATAGCATATATATATGCTGTGATATATGACAGACAGATACAGATGGCTGCTGCGAGTACTGCGGCTAGACTCTAGACTAAGATATATGTAAGAGTTTGCTCCCAAAACCACAAAAAAAAAAACACAATGAACTAGAATACTTTTCATGTATTTCAAAATTGCTTGTACGCTACACGCGAATGGAAAATGCTATATATTTAAATACTTCCACACTGAGGAAAAAGAATTGTGTATGAACTGAGAAAATCTTTATCAAACATTATGTGACACTTTTCTTAAAAAAACCCAATGAACATTGCTTTTTTAGACTCTGTCTCGGCTAAACTATCAGAAGTAAGTCACAGAAAGTATCGATAAGAACCCAACTACCAATGCTATCGCCTATTTTTGAAGCTGTATAGTTAAGTAACTTTAGCAGTTATTAATTTATTTCTTTATGCTTAAAATTTATACTCAACTTATGTTAAAATTTGTGATATTTCTTTCTTTATTTCGAAGTCGTCTATGGCGAATTTCATAGCGCATGGGACACTGCGGCAGAATAAATAACAATTTATATTTTTGCCTTTAAACCAAAAGACAGATGTCAAAACTGAAAGCAGTACTCATAGAGTAGAAAAGAGAGGAGAAGAGCAGAGCTAACCCAAATAAATTGTACATTCCCCCTCTCGACAATTGTTGCTCATACGCCCCGTTGGACGAGCGGGCGAACTGAAAAGTAAAATATTCATTTTGCTGCTGCCTGCCTGCGAAATGATTTCGTCATAGCCGAGTAAATCGAAACACGAATTCCGTTTTGGCCCTCGACCAAAAAGTCGAAAAAAAAACCGAAGTGTTGCAGCTGCCACAGTGCCACAAAAAAAGGCAAGCAGATACGCGTATGGATGGGAAATTAGTTAAACGCCGCCTAGCCACACTCGGAAAAAAAGAATCTTCAACAAAATATCATAAATAAAGTAGGAAAATGTTATTTGAAACCCTTCGAAAATTATTAACGAATGTTGAAGGAATAAAAACCATGAATCAAGTTCAAGATCAACATTTCATTGATTAATAATAAAAATAGTGGTAAAATTATTGAAGTAAATTTCAATTATGACAAGGATTAAAATTTTACTCTCTTTTTTTTCGAGTGTAGTCGGGTTTTTTGTTCACAGTTGTTTGTGTTCTCAGGACGATGGCCTAGGACTTATGCATAGTTAACCGGGCGTAAGGGAAAAAAGTGAAGGAAAAACTCACCTGAAAGACGGTTAAGGGCATGTGAAATTCGGCGCCGCCGGTTATTAAAAAACCCCATTTCGATTCATCTTTGGAGTCGTAGGCATCCGACTCCACGTCAAAGGCGGGAAAACCGTCCGTATCGCCAATGCCGCAGGACACTTTGATAATAGGCGCCTTTTTCTTCGTCTCTGGCATGGACCATTGTATACCCACAGGCTCAGGCATTTTCCTCCCTTTGCTTCTTCCGTTCCCTTCTTCTTTTTTCTTTTTTGTTTGTGTTTGTTTATGTTTTTTTTTTTTTTTTTTTGCTTTTCTTTTTTTATTTATCTCTTCTTGCTGCGCTTTTTGTGTGTCTGCTCGATTTTATTTATAAATCTTGGCGCTCTCTCTCAGTCTCTCTTTTCCTTACTTTGTTTTTCTTTTATTTCTTTGGTTTTTGTATTTGAATTTTGGCTGTCAAAATTCAACTGCCAAAATAAATATATTTCTTTTTATTTTTTTATATTTATGTTTTGCCGGCTTTTAGTATCAAGCGCAATGACTCTGCGCAAATTCTGTGAATCGGTTTTAGCCACAATTTAAATATTTAACCGATTCGCTTATATAATCAGCCAGCCGTCACGCATTGCACAATACTCCAACTAATATTAGATTTTCTTTCTTTCTTTCTTTCTTTTTTCTACCCAATACTTTGTGCCAGTTCTTTATGGTTTTTTCTATACACTTTAGTTCAAGTTTCTTTTATATTTATTTTAATTATGACAGATTTTCCACGTAGCTCGCAGCCCGCTTTTCAGCTTCTTTTTTATTCTAGCTTTTCCCCCTTGCTTTTTTACAATTTTCTTTGGCTTCCACACGATTGCAAGCGAGTCGGGCAACTAAAACTACGAGTAAAACTAAAAGGCAAAGCGCTAAAATAATTTCGAGAAGTTTGCCTTTGTGGTGCATTCGCTTTTTTATAGCTGCCGCAGCGGATACCTATAGATATCGCAACCTACAATGGGGTATATTGGCTTAATAAAATCAGAATCATTTATAGAACAAACATGCTTCTGGCCGGCTTTGAAGCTGCTTTCGGCTGTTTATAAAAAAGTTTGAAAATCGGTTATGAACCGGTAAACCATGATCAAAATGTGGCTAAGCTTTGGGACTTAAAAGCATAAAAAAGGGAATTGAACGATTAGAAAATGAGTCAGAATCGGTTACAGAAAGCGGAGAAGAAACTATACAAAAATAAACATAAGGAATGGAAAATTTCCATTTATTTCTATTTTTTTATATTTTTTGTTCAACTATTCAAGAATTAGGCATATCAAAGTCCGTTCCCTGTTCAAAGAATGTTTTTCAAGGTATTTTTTTCCTCTGTTTCTTTCTGCGTTATCGTCGCTGCTGACTATTGGGATAGGTCCATGAAAAGTTTTTGCCGTCAGCAAGTTGTTGCTTTTTTTAGATTTTTTTTAGACTTTTTATAGATGTTTGTATTTTTTTTTTTAGCTGACATCGCATTGTTTGCCTTATTACTTTTCTGAGCATAATAGTCAAAGCAATTTCGGAATTTATTTGAGATTATAGTGCAGAGTTCAAAGGAATTATATTCTAAGAAAGATATTTAGTCCCATCTGCAAAATACGTGACTCTGCATTGTACCTTTCAGTCAACATAATTCATTTATTATTCTCTCTGCTCAGACTTTCTTCTGAATATTTTGGGCCTTTCTAGGTTATTTATTCCCTTCTACAGGGTATTATGGATTTGCCACAAAAAGTGTTTCCTATCCCAAAAAGCTTGAATATTATTAATTGGAATTGTTTTTATTTATCTTGAATCTCTTATAGATCTATAAAAATCAATCGAACCTTCATTCGTTCCTTCATGGCCACATTGAAGGGTTGCCTTGAAGCGAAATGCTAATCTTTCCATTAGGTTCAAATTTCCAAACAGATCCTCTACCCAAAAGCTTACAGACTTGGCTTAGACACATAGAATCCTTATAAAATTCATTGCCAATATATAAACTGAATTCGATTTTCTTTAATGGGTTAGGTATTCAAATTTTCATTTGCGGCCTCAAAGAAAAAGAATAAAACTCTTCCCTGTATCTCGAATATACCGAAAATGCTTTTCAATTCATAGATGAATTTCAATTAAGAAAATCTAAATGCTTAAATAATTTTTAGTATTTTAATTTATACTTGCTAGAGTTAAGAGTATAAGTAGAGTATTAAATAAAATGTAGCTATTCTATGTAGGTAGTCTCATTGTTAACCTCATTGGAATCCACCTCGAGGCCTTCACAGCCCTGGACGTAATAACTCAAAAGATCCACCCCTTCTTGGGAATTCTCCTTTTCTTCCTCAGCCCCAGATGGGCGAGCCTGGACTGGTTTTGTCATCTCCTCAGATGCATCATTGCTGACATTGGACTCGTCACCAACTGCGCGCCTTCGGCGTGCTCCTTCCTCTGGCTTAACTGTTGTCGTCTTCTCTTCTTCCGATGAACTGTCTGAATTATCCGCCTGCGCTCCAGCTGGCTTTTCTTCTGAAGAGCCACTGGAATCCTTGCCAGCCGCACGACTCGATCGCTCAGCAGGAGGAATATCCCAAACACAACGGTTATGTACATCAGTCTCTAGACGAAACTCCAAATTCGGCTCATCCCTTAGACGGGATTCCTCGCATACAGGCAAAGCCCAGGCAACACCCAGCAGAAGCAGACCCAGCAGCGAAATCTTAATCATCCTTAATATTTTTTATAATTCTCCTTGATTTTTTTGTTTATAAGTACCTCGCGTAGCGACTTAATTTTCTCGACTGACTAACGCTGCCTTTTACAGTTTCTTATGAACCTTATTATGGTCTGATTATCACTTGATTTGCGGACAGACGGACGGAGACGGAGAGTCTAATTAAAGCATCATCGATTAGCAAACGATTCAAAAAGAAAATCCATATCGAGAATTTCAGCCTGACCTTTGTGTTTTGCTTTTGTTTTTGCTTTTGTTTCACTCTCTACTCGTCAATCTTCTTCATAAATATTTCTGAATACCCTTTAAAAATGTGCAACAGACTGAGACAAAGAAAAATGTATAAATTGAATTGAAACTTTCAAATATTGGACTTTCCGGTTGAATTCTGCAGGGTATTCTGGCCCAGTCCCTTTCTAAGGTTCACCCTTTCGGGCTGAATTTCTAAATCAAATTTTATGATTTAATTCTACAGGGTATTCCAGATTCTTTCCTTTGAAAAATTTGCCTCTCTTTCAGACTGATATTTCGGAATGCGCAATTTACGGCTGTCTGTGCAAATTTCAACTTGACTTGCATAATAAATACAAATTGAGCTGCTTTTCTATGGATTTCTGATAAGGCAGATCAGCAAAGATCAACTGAACTCGTCGCGCAATTTGTTGATTATCGACGAGACACGAAAAACTGACACACTAAAAACTGAAGCACGAAAATAAACATCTGAATACTGAGAAAATATACGCTGTAAGCTGTAAGCTGAATAAATAAATAAATTTAAAAAAACTCATAAATATATAAAAGGAATGTTTGGCTGCATAAGAATGCAGTTCGTACCACGGTGCGTATGAATAGCATTAAATGGCGAATGCTTTTCGCTACCAAGTTGCAAATGCCACTTAATCCACAGCGGCGACTACGATAAAATGGACCGAAAAGGATGCTCTGCATTAAATCCCGAGCAACGTGATTGGCATCCTTAATAACCTCAAGTTTATCTTAAGTCTATAGCTACAAAAGTATCTCTAAGATTGTAAGTATCTGCGGTCTGAGCAATTCCCTAAAGCCTTCGTTTGACTTAATTTCTAGGCGTGGATAATTTTAATTTGTGCAAAAACTAAACCGTCTGGAAGGGAAGAAATATATTTGGCCTTTATTCAGCCTGTTTTCTGAATAAAACAATAAAAACGCCATAATTATATTATTAATATTATATGTTTTATTTCTATTGTTGGCAGCTAAGTGAAAATTATACAAATTATTAGCGCAAAAAAGGTAAAAGCTTGAACTGGCCGGAACGAAAATTGGTTTAGAGTCAAGCGGAAATTAAAAACAAATATTTAACGGCGTTTGGCTTATGGCTCTTAGCCTTAAAATAGCGTGCGAAAAAGCCTTAAAGCCTTTGTCGGCTTAAGAGAAATAAGTGAATTCTCTCAGCCATGCTGATTGAATTTGATTCCCTGATGGATGTCCTGCCAGCTCAGCTTCTGATTCAGCTTCAGCTTGAGCTCAAAACTCAAAGCGAATATACATATTCCATTTGAAAATGTTGGCAACATCAAAAAGCCAAGTGTCGAAATGAAACGAAATGAAATGAATATAGCAATAAAAAGCTACTGCATAATTTAAGTGAATACACAATTTATTTCCCTTGCTGTTTATACCCTGTAAAAGAGTTAAAGGCTATATATGAATTCAGCAAACTTCGCTTTCTATGCCCTTGTTACATGTCCTTTCCTTGCTGATTTTCTTGTTTTTTTTACTTAGCGTTATAAACAATTTGTAGATCAGTCGAAATTGTTTGCAGTGGATACTCAGAAATTCATTGCCTACTTTTAGGGCTGCCCCAAAATAAAGTCTAGATTTTATATTGAATATTTTCGGGCTCTTTTGCTTCGAATCAAATCAATTTTTACTCGTAAAACAAGGCTGGCAACAGTTCAAATATACTTTATAAATTCTTATGTAAATTTCGCGCAGTGCAGCATTTTATGCAAATCATTTTGCCACCTGATGTCCTAACAAAATATTTGTCTTTTTCATATCTTTTTTTTTATTTCTTTTTGATATTTATTAAAAATTAATCAATGTCATAAGTTTGCCAAGCCATCAATCAACATTAAAGTGCCAAAAGATTTGCTTCTGCTTAGCCGTAAAATGATCTAAAAGGCGATAAAGAAGAGGGGAAAGGGCAAAGGGAAAGACATACTTTATTCAAGTTGAATAAGCATTTCCACATGCCTGAATTGTACAGTGCATAGCATTAATTTCAAGCCTCAAATTATGTTGCTTATTTTATATATTCCTTCACCTCTTCAGTTCCACTTTAGTATGCAAAACCAATCATAAATTGGTTTTAAATATAGTTAATAAAAACTAATATAAAAAGGCTAGGGAAATTCCTATAAATGAATAATAAAAATAAATATATTTTTAAACGTTTTCTTTGATATCAATTTGCCTGGGATTCAAATTTTAGATGAAATATTTGTTTAGTATAACCCCAATACACATGAAACACAACACACAGAATACACAACACATAATACTAAAAAAAAATAAAATAAAACTAAATACACTCTCAAAAATATACAAAAAAAGACATTGGTAATGGAGGCTACTCCCGATATACCCGATACAGATGGCCTAAAAAGAGAAAGTGAACATGTGCTGGACAACAATGACTCTAAGCCGGAAGAGAATCAGGATGTGGAGGCCGAGACTGAAATTGGACATGGAGTAAAATCCATATTAAAACATCCAGATGAAACTGAAGAAATAACAAAAAGCATGGAAGAAGCGACTGAAGTACAGTCTGAACTAGCGGAAGAAGGGAAAATCGAGGGAGCGGAGACCGAGATCGAAAGAAAGAAAGCTGCAAAAAGGATGCGATTAAAGCAGTCACGAACAATGCGTTTCACAATTAATGAGGGGGAAAATGAAATAAGTTATGTAGTAGATACAGATACAACGCAGCAAGAGGATAATGATGCAAATGGAGGAACGGTGGATGTACAAGCTGAATCAACTACCGACACAGACTTAGCCACTCCCTCAATTTTCAATCAGGGAACAGACGATGAATCAGCCGAAGAAGCCGAAGATGCCGAAACTATGGAGGTTAGACGTCTCTTAATGTCCGATAGTGACGGTGAAGACGATGATTTAGAACCAGGGCCAGTAAAAGGGGGCGATAGTGTAAAAGCAAAATCAGAGTTTTTAAAATATTTCTTAATACCATCTATGTCTGATATTTCATTGGATCCATCGGAAATAACTCAACGCAAATCATCTCTGAGTATTAGATCCGCCCAAGGTTCAATTGTGGACAAGGGTAAATTTGTGGATCCACTCACTGGAGAGTCTCTAGAAAGCAGTAGTTCAAGTAGTTCAAGCAAATCTAGCAGTTCCAGTAGCTCAGTAGCTTCTGAAAGCTTGGAATTAATCCCGGACATTACTATAGACTCCGGACTGGCAACTATTCCAGCTCATCAGGAGGAAGACGAGGATTTGTTTGTAAGATTTCAAATCAGTACCATCAGCCTGGACGGCAGTAGTTTCAAATCCGATGGAAGCTTGGAATACAGACATCAGAAACAACTCCATCAAGTTACAATGGAACTTCTCAACGAACTCTTCGCTAATGTCGTCGACGAAGCCGAGAATGTTCAAGCCGAAGTAGTACTCCGGCATAGATTGGATAAGCTGAAGCTCCATTCTACTTTGTTAGAACTAAAAAATAGATATTTAGTGGAAAAAGAATTGAATTCCTATCTGAATACCAAACTATGTGACTATAGTAAACGTATGAAGAACTATCGAGCAATCACTGCCCTGCCATTGGAAGTAAGTGAAAGGGAGTGTGAGAGACACAAGGCGGCGCTCTCTATGTTGGATCATCAGTTAAATATCGAAGCAGAGGCGAAGAAAAAGGGCGCCTACCTCATGTCCAGTGTCCTAATGGACCTATCCTATGTCCAAAATATTGTCATGAGATCCGAAAAAAGATTTGAAGATGTTGTACTCAAGACTCTAGGCAATAAATCCGATCACATCAAAAAAGTCACTGAACGCGAACTCCGACTTATGAGGCAGAAGCGTAACGAAATAAGTGATACACGATTATTCATGATCACAAGAAAGCATACTCTGGGTCGAATCTCCGATGTGAGTACTCTCGATATCTTGGGTGTAGCATCCGAAATGATTCATATTATTCAAGCATTGCAACTGAGTGATGGATGAATAGGCATACACGTCTATCCGTCCATTCATCTGTCTGTTTCTACATAAGCTAGCCAAGTTCATCTGTCTGTCTGGCCGTCTATTTCCATACTAGCTAATCCCTTAATCTAATCTTAATCTGTATATATAATAATGACGAATATTAATTTATTTCTCAACTTTTATGCAGCAAATTCATAAGCTGGAACAAATTGATGAGAATCTCTGCATGGAAGATTTTATCAATATACAAAATCAAACAGCGGCATTGTTCAAGAAAATAGAAGGTAAAAATGTAAATATTTATATATTTATACTAATATTATAATGCTTAACTATTCTGTAAACAGAACGTAATAATGACCTGAAAAAGCTGCGTTACACATATCATACGGAATTGCATCTAGCCCAACATAACAGGGAAAAGATCCTGGCGATTCTGAAGAAACTGAAGGACCGTCAAAAGATATTGGCCAAAACCCAGCAAAGGCAACGGGAGCTAAGAGAGGAGTTATATATGGCCAAATTGGAACGGGCTCGAATGAGGAAACAACACTCAGATCTTAGCTACCAGGGCGGCTTACTGTCCCTGCCGTCTCTCATGCACGACTTTGATAAAACAGTGGAAAAGGTGAAGGACAAACAGGATGAAGTCAAGGAACTGAAGAAGACCCTTAAGCTTGTAACCCAACGAATCGTTGACTTGGAGGCTCGCTGTATCTGAAAATAAGGTTGTATGAAATCGTGAACAATAAATAGCATCTACTTAACAAGAATTACTTAAAAAGGGATTGTTAAACCCCCAAAAAAACTGTAGTAAAGCTGACTCTTTTCAGTCAGAAGAACTGGTTTTGATATAGAAAATAGAGGAAATCTCAATAATACCGACTATATATACGCTTTTGATTAAATTGCGAAAGCGACACACATTCATTAACACATAAATTAATCTGTTTGAAATGACAAAAATTCACAGAAAATTATGTAGTGAAACAAAATCAAAATTATGATTTCCTATTTATCAAACAGAACTACGGGTATTTATCTACATTATATAGCCATGAAATGGACAACAAATCTTTTAATGAACAAACAAGAAATATCTGCACATTTTCAATGTCAAGTTTGATACTTTATGTTTCGTCTACTCTTTTATACCCTTCCAGAGAGGGTATTATAGTTTATGTGCTTTGAACAAAGCAACAGATCGCAGCCACTATCGGCTCACCAAACTCCAACTCAAATTATCCAAATGTCCCTTTATCTTTGCACGCCAATCGATAGAGTTTATCCTGGCGATTCTTAGTTAAAAGGACAAGGTCGGCAAGGGTATGCAGACTTCGTATGCAGCTTTTTCCGACTATTTTTTCCTAAAGAGCATATATATATATATGTTGGCAGATTTCGGCTTTGCATGCAAGACACTAACATAATTAATTGGAAGAAAATACGTTGTTTATTCTATGACTATTCAGTTTTATATATAGAAAAAAACGTCTATATATATTTGTGTTTTTCTGCCTTGAATTTCCTTTGTAAACAATTGCGCAGATTATTAATTTGTAAACAATTCCATAATGCTGGCACGCGCTCTGCTCTTATTTCGATATAATTTTTATTATATTTTAACCAAATTGCTCATGTCAGCCGGATTCATACTATAAATGAGATCACAGTTTATGGCGTTCAATAAAAATTATTCAACTAATATTTTTACAATTTTCAAAATTTTCTAAAATTCTTTTTAGCTTTCTTAATCACTGTGGAAATTTTGCTTACTAATAGCTAGAGGAATTTTTATATTTAGAAATGTCTTGCTTCGCAATTAGCAAAAATTAATGAAGTACATTTTTCATTTAGCTACAATGTGCAAAAAGAGTATAGAAACTAGTTAGAAAAGGCTATCAACGGCTTGCCGAACATTAAATACCCTTACAGACTGGAATCCTGATTTGAATATTGTTCTCAAACGCTAAGAAACAGACAGACAATTAGACGGACATGGCTTTATCGACTCGCCTCATTCTCCTGAGAAATAATCTGTATATCTCCTTCTTAGCAGTACACAATTACCCGCTGCAAGGGTATAATTTAAGAAAATAAATGATTATAAATAAATCAAGAAAAAAAGGCTAACAATTTGCCAGCTGCAGCTAAATTAAATGGGGGCGTGAAATTCTGAAATTCTGCATATGAAATTGTCTGAGTTTTCAGGCATGTGCCAATAATTTTCACTGTCTAAAACACCTGCAGTATAATATATATCAAATTATAAAAATATATACAAATTTTCCGCTTTGTCGCAAATATAAAAATATCAAAATTAATAATAATAAAACGCAAATAAAAATGTTATTCCTACCAAAAAAAACATGTCAAGATGTTTTCCTTATGTTCATTTAATTGATATCGTCCCTCTACACCGATATATATATACAGATATATCTTTATGTAGGTGACCTTAACACGTTACAATGGAATTTCGAGCACTCTTG
This sequence comes from Drosophila repletoides, assembly GCA_018150835.1. Lineage (NCBI taxonomy): Eukaryota > Metazoa > Arthropoda > Insecta > Diptera > Drosophilidae > Drosophila > Drosophila repletoides. The sequence goes on from JAECWQ010000089.1 coordinate 1,492,896, forward strand.
TAAGACTGACAGCTTCTGCTCAGGTAAGTACAGTGGTCACTCGCTCGTTAGAACACTTCAAATTCATTTTATTAGAATTTACCTTGGCGAAGATATCCTTTCAGACTAGAAAAGGCAAAATTGTTGGGGTCATGGGTGGGTTTGCCTATATTAACTTGCTTTGCGGAAGGGTATAAGAATTCTTTAGAAAATAAAGTATACGCCAGGAGCTCAGGTCTCCTGATTGCTGATTTGCCAGCGACTACTGTACTTATTCGAATATTTAGATATATATATATATATACTTATGGCCGCCATATTTAGATCGCATATATAGATATATCTATAGGCATATATGTAGATCGAGAGAACAAAAATAGATAAAGATTTTCGATAGAAATGAATAAAAGATACACCCACACAAAGGCAACACATTGTAGCTGAAGGTTATATATTTATGTATGTTGGATAGAAAACTGGAATAGGAATTGGAAATTGGAATTAATTGGCTATATTTTATTTATTATATAGAGAAAATGTTGCTAGAAAATGGAATAGCCAAAACGTGTTGAATTAAATGAATTTCTTTTTATAATTTTATTTTCTCCACATTTTCATCATCTTCTTTTTATTTGTGTATAAATAAACTTAGGCGTATACTTAATATAAGGCGCATCTAAAAGACGCCTTTGTGTTGTTGTGCGTGTGTTGTGTGTGTGTGCGTGTAATTTTTTTTCTTTTTCTTAGTTTGTTTTGTGAGGAATATTTTTTTTTCTTTGGTTTAATGTTTTGCTTGCTTAACAATTAAACAATTTATATTTAATAGAAAAATTCTTCTCCTTCTGCTTGTTTACTTGCCAAGCAAGATCTTGCGGCCAGCGCCAATGTTCTGACCAGCCTGTGTGGCACCCTTGTTGGAGCCAGCCTGCAGACCCACAATGGTCTGGCCGGCCTTCAATTGCTCCTCGCTGAAGTCGCGCTTGCACTCATCGGCGGGCTTGGGGCCCAGGAAGGGACCCTTGAAGTCGGCGTGCTTGTAGGTCTAATAACGATTTAAAAATTCCATTAAAATACCCTCAAAAATTAAGTTGAAAAAACAATGTAGTACTTACAGCACGGCCCAGAGCGAAGATGGTATTGGTCACATTGGCAATGTCCTTCTTTTCATACAGATCAACAGTCTGGAAGACATCAATATCGGGCACACCGTATTCCTTCAGCGCCTTCTGGAAGTTGTTAATGTTCTCCATGAACTTGAACTGTCCACCCGAGGAGTTGACCTTTGGCACAGCATTGGGCTGAAGAGTGTTGATCAGCTTGCAGAGAACCTGGCCGTCCTTGAGCACATCCTCGTATTGCTGGCCAGCGCCGAATTTCTCACCAATAATAGCCTCAATCCATTCCTGGGCCTCTTTGTCCATCTCGGGATTGCGTTTGCCGGCAATCTGCACAATTAAATTAAATTTTTAACATTTTTAAAACAAGTTTTACAACACTGCAACACTTTTTCATACGAAAACGTATTTTTATTTATTTTTTTAACACTTTTGCTATTATTCACCTTGGCACGAACAGCACGTTCTAGAGACATTTTGTTTAGAGGTTTTTTTTTCGGATTGTACGATCTTCACCAAAGCTATTGCAAGCCTACACTGATGCCTGTCCACAGGGCGTATGCGGCTTTTAAAGCGCGAGAGAGTGAGACATTTTTTTTCGTTAGTATATTCAAGAATTTTCCATAAATATATCCGAATTCGGAGTCGTCTATATGAGAGACGTCTTGGCGTGGGCGTGGGTGTTTTGGGATCTACGAAACTGTCCGTGAGTGTGTGTGAGTATATTTTTTGCTATACCCATTGAAAATGTATTGGTGAAGGGGTTTATTAGGCTTGAATATGTATCTAAAATACGGTATTAATCAGCAGAATAAGCAGAGTAGATTTAGACTTTAATTACTGAGTACTGATCTACTCTATTCTAGTCTAGTCAGAGCCCAAAGCTAAAGCAGAAGTAAGTCCTGTTAAAGGTTTTCTCTTTTATAATATCAGTTAAACCCTTTTGCTGTTCTTTGCAGAGTATCTGCTAGTCGAGCCCTTTCACCTGGTTTATTTTGTGTGTATGCGTACATTTGGTGCTCAGTGTGGCGACTTTGAGCATCGCCATGGCGCTCGCATGAGTCGTGCGTTTTAATTTTAGACATCCAAAAAACATCCAAAAACTTAGAGAAAATCAATTTCAATAATTTTCTTCACACGTATTGTGAAAATGGACGCGCGCCCGAAAGTCCAATTTACAAGCTGCTTATACTCTTCCTTTCTTGTTATTATTTTTCCTCTTGCCACAATTCAATTAACGTATACATAATTTCATCACGCGTTTCGCTTTGGTCTAAACTAAAGAAAAGTTTTCCACTTTTCACACATTTTTCGGACTAAGCAGATGCCTTTTACTTTTTGCAACCAGCTGTCGGCTGCATTTTCTTTATTTTCCTAATTTTCATGCTACATTTTCCTCTTTTTTTTGTGTGTTTTTACCTAGACTTTTGCTCGTAATTTCCATTTGGATTTGGAATGCATTGGCTCATGCTTAAAATTGGCATTGAGTGTGCGAAAAAATGCCTAGAAAATTAGCTAAATTCAACAAAAGTAAATTACTTTTTTCAGTTGGAAAAAAGTATTCGAGTATATTCGAAAATTCAAGTTTATTGAAAAAGGTAAACTTTTTCATAATTTATTTCGCAAACCTACCTCAAAATTTGTATTTAAAAACAATTTGAATTTTCTTTGAAACTTTTGTCAAGTTTTTCCTATCTTTAAAAGTCATTAGTTCGAATAACACAAGTTTTTCATAACAGAAAACACAAAATTTTCGAAAATTCAACTAAAATTCTACCAAAAATGAATACCTTAAGATCTAAGGGAAATACACGTATTATGGGCCAAAAATCTGTTTTTGATCCTGCCAAAGATCAAGAGGAATTTAAAGTGGAGGCTTCTAAGGTTCAGATGGAGAGCCGAAGAGGATCAAATGCTGCGGAGGCCTTAAAAAATCTTTGTAAATCTAGTGATTCCGAAACTTCTCTAAATTACATGGACTCTACGTATAAACCCTATTTTCTTGATTACGAATATATCGAAACGGCGATTGGCAATGAAAATGAAAAGGCTGACATTGAGTTCCTTTTAAGAGAGGACCAAGACGATGATGATGAGGACGAGGATGAGGAGGATTACATTCTGAAATCTCCAGTGAGCAGGGATTCGATTAAGGCTGGAATGGATTTTTTAAATCGTTTCAAAATTCCATCCTTATCTGATATTTCCGAGGATTAAATATTGACGCTTGTAATGTAAATAATTTACTATTTACATTTTTAGACTTTACTTTCCCAGAACTTTTAACAAAAATTGTGCCCAGAAAATACAAAAATAATAACATTTTTGAAAACAATTCACGCTTACAACCATTTTAATACTCTTTCAGTAGGTCAGCCTGTAGGTCGTTTAATTGGTCAATCCTTGCCCTGAGTTATTGCCAAATAAAAGCCATAAAAATGTAAATATTACAAGAGAATTTCGAATTTAATGGGTGACACATGCCATTAGAATTAGAAGAATCTAAAATCTGACAACAATATTGAAATGCGCAAGGTCAAAGTCAGCTTTATGTTCGGGCAATTAATTTAATTTATACGCTTTACGTATGGAAAAACGCTTTAGGCCTCTGCAACTAATTTAAATTACGACCAAAGACAGAATGAACAAGCAAGAAAACTGCTACAACGAATACTAAATACTCTCTTTAAAAAGCATTTATATAAGTCACAACTGCGGCGAAGACAACCCAGCCCTTACTTTATGGCATCAGAAGTGCCTCATTTAATGGAAGGGTACAAAAGTCGGACTTAAATTATAATTACACTTAATTCTTGAATTCTTTTCTAACTTTTGGTTGGCCTAAACATATTTCCTAACAGACTCAATATGCTCCTCTTCTGGCAGAGTATAGCAAAAACATGTCTGGCAAAGACATTTCTCCAATTCCTTGGCTGTCGAGACAGAGTCCTAAGTTCAGGCCCTTAATAAATGTAATAATTTATTTATAATAAAAGCAACGAAAATTCCGGCTGAGGTCAGAGGAGACGACAACTACAGAGAGCCAAAGAAAAACATAAACAAAAATATAAATATAAATAAAATATATTTAATGGAAGAGGAGAAAAACAAAATAAAAAGCTTTTGGACTGCTGACCTTGTTGCTGGCAGTCACAGTGGCAGTGGCAGTCGCAGACGCTTCGATAACTTTTCACTTGTCGCTAGAGCGGATACAATTTCGATAACAATCAGAGAAGATACTCGTATAAGGCGCAGCCAGAAGCGCAGAAGAAACGTTCAACAAATTGTGCTCTGGGTTGGATCTATTTTTAGCTGTGGGTAGAACAGTGTGTTAAACAGGTGGAAAAGCAGGCCGAAATAGTTGCGCTGCGTCAGCGTTGGAGATTTTCCAGATTTTCACTCTCTGCAGAGATGAGAGGGGAAGGCAGGCTATTGGACTCGCTCGCTCTTGTTGTTTTTCACACACATTCTCGGGGCATGGCGTGTAGGTTTATTTTTACTGGCGACTGTGTCTCTCTGTCTCCCTCTCTCTCTCCCTCTCTCCTCTTCTGAGCTTGCCCCCAGGCAGCTATTTTTTAATTATGAAAATTTGTTTGGTTTTTCTACTGTCATTTTATATACCCTTGCAGCGGGTATTATAACTTTTACTCGAAATATGACATGAATTAAAGCAGGCGTCCCCAACAAATATATATATTCTATTGAAAAGGATGATGAGTAGAGTCGCTACAGCCGTCTGTCTCTCTGTCTGTCTCTCTATTTTAGTGGAAAACCTTTTCTAGTGGCATATCAGAACCTATCAAGATCGAGCCACTATACCTACTATAGCTGCCATAGGAAGAATCTATCAAAATACATTTTCAAATGCATATTCCAGTCTTAAAGGGTATGGAATCGTCGGAGCATCTTACCAATTTTTAATTTAAGTGAATTAAACTTGCCAGCGGGCAGCGTAGCAACTTTTTTAAAAATTTAATGAAGGCCCCGCAGCAGCTGCGCTCACAAAATTATGATTACAATTAAATTATTGTAATTGCATTGTGTTCACATTAATTTAAGCATAATTAAAAGCAGAAATATCGGAATGAAAATGACATTTAACAACTATTATTCGTCCTTAAGCAGGACATCAGCTTAGGCCACTTTCAACACTTTCTTTTTCTATGTTTTTTAGTTCATTTTTTCTCATTTTCTTTTGATTCGATTTGCAGTCGGCTAGGCAAACATTTCAAGAGCCTGCGGCCAGAACAAAGCTCCTCGCTTAACGGGCTCCGCTCGGCTCGGCTGGGCTCTTGAGGTTGTCTAGCACTCCAAGCTAAATGCGCCAGGATTATTTTCCCATAAATCAACATAAAAACGCAACAAAGGACACAGTCTACAAAATGAAACAGACCCAAATGTGCCGACACAATAAGCAGGCCCGAAAAACAGATAGCAACGATATGCAGACGACTAAATACCCTACAAAATTTTTAATAGTTATAGCCCAGAAATAAAGAAATACTTATGTAGTTATTCTCCATAAACAAAGGCAGCAAATTCATTTAAAATAACTTTTGAATTGGATGCGTTTAATATCCTAGAAAAAATTGGTTCCTTCAGAGAGTTACATATTGCATTAGCACTCATAATACTCTCTTCCTCTATGTCGCTTTCTTAGGGTATTAAAATGGCTACACAAACTGCGACCCCAAAAATGAAGTCAAGCGAAAATTGGATCAATGCGTTGCGTTGGATTCTGAGGATGCTGGGAGAGGGGAAGGATGGCAAGGAATGGAAGCTTTTCCTATTTGCGTTGGGCATTTCCACTTGTGGCTATTGTTTTTTTTTGGGCAACTTCATCTCTTTCCGCCTTTCCGGAAATGAAGTCAAGCACTGCGTTAGAGCAATTCACACTTGACTTTTGGCCACCGATTCAACAGGACAAACCACATGAAAATGTGGCATAAAAAGAGGAAAAAAAGGAAAAGTTGAATAGTTTTTCTCATTGTACAAGCAGGCAGACAAAAATGAGGATCTAAAAATAAGCAGATTATTTATTTAAAACAGTGGACGGCGACTGCTTAGCATTTAATTGGAAATCTCGCCTCAATGTCGTCATTTTTTGCTATAAAAATAAACACAGCGCGCATTGAGTATACGACGTGTTGGCCGATTCTTAAATCATGCACAATAATTATATTTATAAGTTTTCACTTCTCACAACTTTCCTGACGTTCGTTATTCTCGCAATAAACAATTAAAAGAATTTTTACCGAATATTTTTACGCCCTTCTACCCTTTTAAAATGGCTAATAAAGGGTATATTAGTTGCCATAAATTTTACCCATTTATCTTTATGATTATTCTCTTGCAGAGGGTAATATAATTATCCTTTCCTTTCTAATTTGTGCTTTAATTTGTAGATACTCTTATTGGTTGCATTTCTGTGCCAGTTATTTACAGAGTATGTTCTAGTCGGCCACTCTCTGCTGCTCTCTAGACTCTCAAGCACTTTCGCCTCTGCTTTATGTTCAAAAGAGCATTTGCAAAAATAAAAAAATAAAAAATAATTAAGTAAACATTAATTTTATTACCCTTTCTTCACAAAGCAAAGTTAAAACTTTCGTAAGAAACTTTTTTATTTCACTTATTGACATTAATTTTAATTATCTATATTTTTTAGCTCTATTTTCTTTAGAACTTGTTTGTTTCGGTTGTTCGGTTTCGGCTCTCAACCTTTTATGGCTTTCACTTATATTACGTAATATCAAAAAGCTAATTACAAATTCCAGATTCCGGGAGAGAGATCTTAGAAACCACAGGGAAACCAACTGGAAAAGGTTCCGCCCCAAATAAAGTGAAATTTCAGCAATATTGGCGTCCATTCAAGCTTAAAGAAGATAAAATTGATATGTACAAAAAATGGGAAGGAAGTGGAAATAAAAAGGTGCAGGTAATAATTGGCCAACAAAAAGTAGAAGAAAGTTATAGAGAAATTTAATCAATAATTCAGCTGTGACTGAATTTCAATTTGCTGAACGCAGAAGAAGTCTACATGGGAACGCCTAGCGCCTTGTGAAAAAGGGAGCAGGAAATATGCTCTAGTCAAAGTGACTGACTAGCAGATGCCCTGTAAGCACTCCCGAAAATATCCAAATCAAGTGGAAGCATGTAGAAACGCCTTACACCTTGAAGAGTATCAGGCAAACTGATCTGACTGACTGCAATATGCCCTGTAAATATGCCGCAGTGGATTTCCTAAGTCAAATAGAATAAAATAAACTTATTTTTTTTGTAGATTTGTTGCCTCAGAGTATATACCCTAACTTTATAGTTGAATAGGGTACCAAAATCTTAGCTAAAGTTGTCTGACCCAAATAAAATCAACAAATGTTGCTTAAAGTGGGCGAAGTAAGTGAAGGAATGCCCTTCCTTCTTTTCTGTCCATAAACTTTGGCAATATTTGTGAGACTCACGCATCGTTTGGCTTGCGCTTGCTTGCTTTTGGCTTTGGCTTTTGGCTTGAAATCGTCTAATTGAATTTCCCAGCTAACACTTTAAAGATAGAAGCAGTAGCAGCAGCAGCAGCGGCAGCGGCAGCGGCAGCTGAAGCTACTTACCTAATAGAAGAAGCAGCATATAATGAGATTTTCGGCAGACTTTCAGCCTGCAAATTCGGTAAATTGAGTGAAAGGCGTGCCAAAAACTTCAAAGCACAATTTTTACTAAATCAATTTGGAGACTGAGCTGCAAACCTGGAGGCCTCATAACTCGCTCTTTCTACCCAGAAATATCAGCTAAGAAGTAAAAAAAAGTTTTTGTCATTATAACTCGATTTACAAGCCCTGAGCGACGCCCGACTTTTAATTTTTTAACAGCTATGTTAATTTACACTCATTAAATGCGATTAATTATGGCAGCCTGCTTGACAAAAGGTGTTGCCTGCTTTTAGGCGCTTTTTTTATTACAATTTCATTTACCCCTTTCAAACAATAAGAGGGAGCAGATCGTTCTCGAACTTCTTTTTTATTTTCACTCGGAGAGCGATCAACTCCCTTTCATACTCTCTTTCTCTCTCCTTAGTAGTAGTAGTTCGATCTACCCTTCCCATGGCATCTAGGGTATAGGTAAGCAAGCCTTTTTAGCTTTGATATATATATTCTGAAAAAAGTTAATAAATAATGAAGAAAATATTCCACTTTTCAGGTAAAAAGCATTATTATAAATAAATAACCAAAAAGTGTATATTCTTCTGTGCATATGCAGTTTAAAGAGTAATTAAAATGCGTATAAAAAATGTGTTTTATTTGCATTTCGCGTTGAAATCGATTAAAAGCCAAACTCATTTTATTTATTGCCAGTCAAAGCTTCCACAGAGCCTGAAAACAGAACAGAAAGTACTGGGTAGCTGGCAGCGGGTAAGCGGATTGCGGGTAACCCGGTAACCGGGTAAGCGGGTAGCCGGTAGCGGGTAGCGGTTGAAGGATTTCTGACCACGATGCAATATTTATAAGGATGTAAATTGTATTTTACGTGTGGTAAGTGTCCTGATATTTAATTTATTTTTATTTCGACTTTAAATTGTTATTGCAAATAATTAAACCAAAATAAATAGTTCAATCTGCTCAATGAGCGACAGCTGCGTAATGAGAGCTCCTTTTAGTTTTACCTTCACGGAGAGTATTATAATGTGTAATATATAGAACAAGGCATATCCCATTGAGAATATTTATAGATAGAGGCAAGTCCTTCCTTCTGTCCGTCTACAAAGCAGAATCTCAGTTTTACAAGCGAAAAGTATGAGTATGTTTCTAAACGCATTCCAAAGATGATCAACATCAGAACTGGCAGCGGAACAATCGGTCAAAATAAATAAAGGGTATTTAATCTTCGGTGCTATGAAATATCAATAAAATACCTTTCAAAATGCGGAAAGTGAGCTGCCATAAACACATGACAAATTCAGCACTTCCTGTGAATTGGCAGCAGCTACAACAGCAAAAACCCAAAGAAAAATGAAATATAATAAAATGCTGATACTCTTTTCTTTTTCTCATATCTGTCTACTCTTTTTTTTTCTGTGTAAATGTCGTGTGAGTGAATTCTAAACAAGCTCAGTCATCGTGGCGCAGATAAATGTTGCAATGCAGCTCGGCAAATTGAAAAACTTGTTTCCGGAAAAGTTTGCTGCGTGCCCAGGAAAATCTTTTCTCCCCAGTTGCAGTTGCACTTTTCTCGAAGATTCACCTGAGATTTTCATGACTAGGCAATAGATACACGTAGAGAAAAATTAAGTATATAAAAAATGCTCCTTTCCAGAAAGCCGTTTCTTAAGCTTCTCGAACCCTCTTTTGGATTGTTTTAATAAAGGAATTAATAAGTGAATAAGAGAAGAATATATATATATTATATATTTTGAGGAGTGCATATTTATCTATGGAAAACTTCGGAATTCCATTCAGAAGTGGAACCAGGTAAAAATACTTCAAAGTTTTTTGATCGGAACGTACTCATAAATTACTCGGGGTGCGTGCTATTAATGCCATGGAGAAGTACTCGTACTTGACGGATTACCAGGAAAACCCTTCTCAAATTTACTCTCCCTCTGAATATGGCCATTAGGCATGACATGCTGTCGTCAGAGGTCTGCTCCTGCTCCTGTTCCGACCAGAACAAATATTAGCCAACATTTCGAGTGCAAACAGAACCCGCGTAACCCTCCAAAAATTCGCAGAGTTCAAGTATGCTAATGAGGGTAGCCCCTATACGCAGAACACACTTTTTAAATATAATTAGCGCGCTTTTATACCCTTTGAAACGGCGAAGGAAATCCAGGGTATTCAGGTCAAGAGATCTCTCTCTTATATATTTTCTAAATTAAACACTGCTCCCAAAAGTAGACTATAATTTGGTGTGAGGAATTCATTTAATGGGGAATACTCAATGCATACAGATTAGAATATATTACAAATTTATGAGGAAAATTTCAGTAGGATCGAGTTCTTTGCTAAAAAAATATTCATAGTATAAGATCTTAGGGTATTTCCAAGTCGAGCATTGTTGCTTGCCATTATATAAACATCCTTTTCAATTAGCCTAGGACACTCGATGATATCAGATAGCCCCTAATCAACGCTTCTTGCTGGGAAATTCAAATTTCCCCAACTGTTCCATTATGCAACGCAGTTTCTCCAATCCGAGACGGTTCGCCTCGTAGGCATCCAATTTCTGCATTGCGGTAAACCAGAGCTGCAGTCGGGGCCAGCGGGATTCCGCAGACTCCACTGGAAACATGAGATTCACGGTGCTCAATGTGGTCACAATAGATAAATCGGCGAGCGTCAGCTGAAAATGCAATTATAGAGAGGGGAAAACAAATTAGTTTTCCTCACAGTATTTTTCTAAGGCATAAAAAATCCAAAGTTTTAGAATACTGTTTTCCACTAACCTCTGCACCCGCCATATACTCTTCCCCGTCCAAGTACTGTTCCATAATGTTGTACGTCTCGTAGAGCTTTCTCGCGTGATATTCCACATCCACATTGGCGAATTCCTTGCGCACGATTTCCGACTGGAAAGGGGATGGAAAGGGTATTAGTAATCGGATAGCTCTCAATTAATACACCGCGGAACAACAAGAAAAACAAAGCACCATTAAATCACTGTCACGCCGGAAGAGGAAAGAGCATTCAAAGAACAGGCGATTAAGCACCTTCATCCTAGCTGCATAATCCTTGGGCCACAGTGTCCCAGCTGGATCAAACTGTTCCGCCAGATGAATTAATATTGCATGGCTATCAGTTAAAACTAGTTCATTATCCACTAGAGTAGGCACACTGTGCTGTGGGTTCAACTAAAAATAGAAAATGGCAAAAATAGAGTATAAAAAAGTCTATACACATTTTAGAATCTGATTAAAATCCGATTTACTGCGGAAAACAGACGATTGAAACGAGAATGAATACATAATGGAAAATACGCTCTAAAAAATGGGAATCTTAAATTCCGCATTGATTTACATAGATTGAACTTACCGCTAAGAAATCTTTCTCAAACTGTGCACCTTTGAATAAATCAAGAAAACGCAGCTCCACTTCGATATTTAAAATTTTAATCAACATTAGACAGCTTCGCACCGGCGGACTGCGATCATCGTAATATAAGATAAGCTTAGACATGACTCATCAAAGCTGCAACGCGGACAACCGATCACACGCGGTGCCTCTCAGCGACTGAAAATGAGAGCGTAGCGACACTTTGAACAATGCAAACGAATGCAATGTGAGTGTAAAGAAAGCTTCGTTAAAATGCTCCTGGAACACCCCAAAGCTCCATTAGCGAAGATCGGCTCTAAAAAGTGAGTTTAAACAAAGAGTAAAAAATGGAGTGTGAAGATATGACTCTCTTAGCAAGGTTTCACTTTAATTAGAATTCGAAAAAGTTAGTTAGAGACTAAGCTTCGTTAAGTGTGGAGCGAGGTGAATACAAATTTGCATCCACTGTGCATCGTTAAGTGAGGAGCTGCCGGCAAGTGTGGAGCAACATATATTGAACAATTCTCTAAAGTTATCGCGCTGTTATCGACTAGCCGCCACAACAGCTGTTGCACATTCTTCGACTGGCTGTCTGTGGTCACACTACTTGTGTCATTCGAAATAGTTTTATTTATAAAACTTAAATTAATAATTATTAACAGAAAGTTAAGTTATTATTGAATTAAAATCAGGTGAATATGTACCTAACACGCCAGTTAAGACAATTGCCCAAGTGTAGCCTCATACGGAATGTTGCTAACAATAAAGGCACACAACACAACAATTACACAACCGCAGCGACGCCGGCAGAGGAGCACATTGAAATTCCGAAGAGAATTGAACGCTCGCCAACAGATCTGCTGCAGGCATTGGCCAGCACAGTAGGACGAGATTCAACAGCACCGCACTACAAATACCACGATGATCCCTATCTGATACCCGTCTCCAATGTGTCCAAGCGCACCTTTGCCCTCACCAAAGAGGCGGGGCGCAAGGCTGCCAGCTGGATAAAGGAGGAGCATCGTGAATTGTTTATGGTAGGTTCAATAACAGAATTCAACCAGCGTTCATTCAAATTGCTTTTTTGGAGGCTGCAAACCGGTTTTCAACCAAGCAAGCTCAAATTCTAAATCGAGGCTTTAAGCAGCGAAGAATAAGCAAATGTATTTTTCTACGCCAAACCGAACCTTGAACCGAAACAAGTTTTAGATTTTAAAACTTCGATTTTATTTAGTACCGAACCGGTTCAGATCAATAAACTAAGTTTATATTTGACAAACAATTTCATACAACATTTTTTACTGCAGCACCACGAAGCTCAGCCAGCCATAGAGAAGTTTGCACCACGTATGGTTTACACAGAGGAGTCCGAAGTGGATGCAGACTCACTGCAGCAGCTGATAGCGCAGGGAGAACTGACAGACGCTGTGCTTGTCTACAATTTAATGGAAAAGAAGGGGTTGGAAGTGGGAGATTCATTAAAGCAAAGTCTACTGGAGCTTGTGTGCTTCTATAACAATCAGGAGCCGCTTCCGGAGGAGTTTATTGAGGAGCGTTGGTTCCAGCAGAATAATCGTCGGCGGGAGCGTCACGGCAAGAGCTGGAAGGATGGCGAGCTGGCCGAGAAACTCTATGACCAAATAGAACCAAAGACACCCCAAAGCTATGCAGCACTAATACGCGGCATGGCTAAATATTTGCAGTGTGAACGCGCTTATGCGCTGCTGCAAGAGGCGCAGGAGAAGCGCATACAACTGGATACAAATACCTATAATTCCGTTATACAAATTGCAAGTTTTCTAAAGGATTCAGCTGAGCTGCGCTGGCAGCTCTGTCAGGAGTTGCAGCAACAAATGGCCGAACAGCAACTGCAGCCGAATTTGGGGACCTTAAATGCTCTGCTGCAATGCATCAGCTCATTTGGCAATTTCAAATTTGCGCGCAGTTCGGCCTTGCGAGTCCTGGCGGAATTTAAGGCGCTGGGTGTGGCACCCAGCCTGGGCACTTACTATTATTTATTGATTATATTCTGCAGGGAGCGTGCGCCTGTTTCCCATGTAATTGTGGATATTCTGCATGAGATCGGCGGCAAAGAGTTCAAGATTCAGCATGAAAAGGATACATATTTCTTTGCTACGGCTATGGATGTATGTCGCAATCACTTAAATGATAAAGCTCTTGCCAGGCAGGTCAATGAGTTGCTTCACACTGGAAACAATTACGACTTAGTAGGTGATTCCTTCAAAGAGTCTGTATATTATCGCAATTACCTGGCTTTACTCTGCCAGACGGAGTCTATTGAAGATTTTATGCAGACCTACAATTTGTTAGTACCCAATATTTATATTCCCGAGCCGGGCATTATGGAGGAGATACTCAGAGCTATTGAAATTAATGGCGCTGTGGAGCATGTGCCGCGCATCTGGTCTGATATGGTAATATTTGATCATACGCATCGCGAGAGTCTGTTGCTTTATGTACTCCGTATTATGGTGGATAATCGACCAAACTTGGCGCTACCCTCGCAACATTTGCTGCCGGAACAGTGCGCCCAGGTGGCTCTAGACATGTACAATAAAATTGAAGAGTCTGCCAAGCGAATCAAGAAAGTTTCCTTCACCGGACAAATGCTGGGTGATATACTCATTCTGCTAGTACGTGGCGACAGCAGTAGCTTTGATAAGGCCACTGAGGTCTTCTCCTACATTGATAAGCAGCAGCATCGCATCCCCGGCACTCCCTCGGAGAACGCTATCCAAGAATATGTAGAGGCAACTATCATCAATAAGGCGCCCAGTCAAGCTCTGTTAGCGTTACAGTATGCCGTTGACAACAACATGGAAACGAATGACCTGGCTCAAAGCATCCACCAGGGATTCACCCTAAACGAAGTGCATTTGGCCAAGTTAAAATCCTTAGTTGGCGATAGTTTTCTTCCAAAATAATTGTAATGAACTTTTTGAAGGTTCTTTAATTCGTTTTATATATGCAATAAATAACAAAACTAATTATACAGTTGACAAAACTATCGAAAGCTATGTAGGTGCGATACTATCAAATGGTCTGTAAAACTTATATAATCATAGGCGATAAATGGGAAAACTAAATTCGTTGTATTTCATTTTTTATTCGACCAAGATGAGTGATGATGGAATAATAGAATCTACATTTTGTACAGTGGGGAAAATTACAGATATGCTACGCTAATCTTAAAGCAAAGACTAGAATGTATAACAGTATGAAATGGTAGATGTTTGTTACTGCATTTTGTTATATAAACAAACAATAAATACAACAATTGCATACTAGAATCTAAGATAACAAATATTCATGGTTTTATAAGTAGTATTTGTAACAGTCTAATTAATTATTTCATAGATATATTAGTCAAACAGCGGTAAACTCTAAAGCTCTTCACATATTTGTTTTGATTTAGGTAAATAAATGCATTGAAGTTGTGGAGAAGATTCCAAAATTCTACTAAATTTCTACAGAGATTCAAAACTATTGTAAAACAATTGGAAAAACAGTAAATATTTGAATTATATTAAGACTATTAATTGCATTTAAGAATTGTGCTATATCTTCTTGCATTAATATTAATACTAAAGAGAGATTCCTACAATATCTACGAAGATTCACTCGTTTTTTGGGGAATTTGAAACGGATAACCAGTTCACTCCGTCATGGGGTAAATCGCTGCGAACAAAGGGTGACAGCCAGGTCCACTGCATGCGCTTTCCAAAAACCATTTCCATATTCTTTCGGAGTCCAAGATTATATTTTGATTTAAGGCGTTCCTTCATGACGGCACCACGCTGCAGTATGGGCAGATGATATATGAGCAGCAATGTGGACATGAAAAAGGCCAGAATATTCAGTTCATAAATCAGCACATAGAAATTTTCCCAGCTTGCGTGTACAGTAAGGCTCAATGCAGGTACAAAGATTGTGATGAGGGTATAAGGTTTCCAATAGTAGTCGGCGTGTAGATACCACAGATAAATGCTGGTATTTACAGTCACATAAAGTGCGCCAATTGCCATATAAAACAAAAAATAAAAGAAATATCTATGATTAAAATGTCCCACGCAGCAGCAAGTGAACCGACAATGATGATCCCGCTTCAGCACACAAATATTGCATATCTCGCAGTGCCTGCTACGTGGTGGTACCAGAGTTTGGCAGCTATCACACATATGCCAGCGACGCAGCAGTTTCGGCTCCAGCGGCGGCTTTAATATATCCACTAAAAAAAAGAGTTCCATTAATTAAAAAATGTAAATAAATATGTATTCCAGTTATAAGTTATAAAATGACTAGTGGTCCACTAGTGATCTACACTAAATACTTGCTTTTAATGCTCGTATCCACCAGCATACAGGCGAGCATATTCGAAGTGAGGTTGAAGACGACAAAGAGTCCTGCCAGCCAGATGGCTGTATACCAGAAGCTGCCCACTTCATGCAGTTCCGGCATAATCACAGTTACATGGAATATATATGTAATTGGCACAAATGTCGCTATAAGCAGAAAGCATGCCGCATCCCCAATGGAGCGGGGTCTGAAAACCTGATTCAATGAGCGCAATATCATTTTCAAATAACACAAACTACTACAATTTTTGAAGTTTTTCAAATTTGTTTTGTCCAAACAAACAAACTTGTATTAATAAATAAACATGGTATTTTTTTTGTTATCGATAATAAATTATTGCAGTATTTTTCTGTCTGTGCATCGATTGTACGATACATCGAATATCGTTTGCGCTTTAGAGATGCTCACAAAAGGCACAATATTCCTATTGGAAGTTCAGGACATCTCAGCTTTATTAAGTATATTATTCATTATATTTATATTATTATACACTTGAAAAGTGTACTATATTTAAATAAATTAAATTAATTATAAAAAAGAGTGAGGATGTGATACCAACGCAAATTCAGTGACTTAGTCACTGCTACGCAACACAAATGCAGTAAATTAGTAACTGCTTTTCAGCCCTGCTCATTGCGATTCGGTGGAGTGCTTGTGCGAGCGAATTTATTGGCTAAGAAGAAGAAGAAGAAATAGTAGACGAGAGAGAGCGTGAGTAAGTAGCTTCGTCGGAGCAAAAGGTGAAGAGTGCGCAGCATTGTAGCTAATCAAAAGAAATGTTATTGAAGCCATAAAAAACAATCCAAATGCTACGCTAGAGAAATATCGTATCAGTCGTATTTATTGCATTGTATTGAGCAGTACAGATCAAGAACGGAACGAAACGGAAAGGAACAAAAGCGAAGGGGAAACAACAACAATGAGTCGACAGCTGGCAATTTTAACAGTTATCGGAGCAATATGCTGCCTGCTGCCGGAACTAATCTCTGCTGGCGTTCCACTAAATCGTTACGAGGCGCTGCTGAAGCAGCAGTCGGAGGCGGCAGCGCCGGCAGAGGAAGAGTTGGGTTTATACGATGAAAACGACAAGGTGATCAAATTAACTGTTGTCAATTTCAATGAAACCATCCTGGAGCAGAATCGTGGAGCCCTGGTCGAGTTCTATAATACGTACTGTGGCCACTGCAGACGATTTGCGCCCACTTACAAACAACTGGCCGAGCAGTTGCAGCCCTGGCGCCAAGTGCTCATTGTGAGCGCCATTGACTGCGCAGCTGAGCAGAACAATGGCATTTGCAGGAACTACGAGGTGATGGGTTATCCCACCCTGCGTTACATGAGCCCTGGCTTCCAGCCTAGTGCCGCACACTTGGGCCAGCGCCTGGAATCACAGCAGCCGGAGGAAATACGCCATCTGCTGGCAAATTTGTTGGCTGCCGAAAATCAAACGGTAAACAATACTAATTGGCCGAATTTTGCACCTCTGACGGAAGTTGAAACAGCTACAACCTTGTTCGAAGGTCTGGGCAGAGAGCGTGCGTATGTAGCCCTGGTCTATGAACCGGAGAACTCTACGCTGGGCGTACAAACGGCACTTAATTTACTGCGATGGCCCTCAGTGCAGGTGCGCCGCTTTAACGATGCAGCTCTAGCTGCCAGCTATAAACTGGACATCTCTAAACATCAGTTGGCTCTTATGGATCGCCAGGGTAAGACTCAAACGCTTACGCCAACAGCGCAGTCAGCTGAGGCTTGCGCACAGAGCATAGAACAGGCGCTGCATCTGCTCAATGTGACGCCTAGATCGGGAGCGCAATGGGAGAAGCAGCAGCTTGCTGAACAGGAGCATCACAGCAACAGCAGCAGCGGTAGTAACACCCAGCACGAAGCAATTATAAAGGAGGTGCGCCGGCAAAAGCACCTGATATATCAGGCTGACTTGGAGCAGGCCATACGCACAATATTACACAACGAAGTGCCCAAGGTGAAGGAGATTACCGGCGACCGTTTGCTCGCATTGCAGCGTTTCCTTACCGTACTGCAGCGCTATAATCCGTTGGGCAGCAAAGGACGTCAGCTGGTTTCCAGTCTCAAGGATTATGTAGTACAGTTCAATCAGCAGCTCACTGGCAAACAATTTGAGCAGGAAGTGCAACGACTGGAGCTTCAATTGGCTCCAATTTATTCTTCTAGTCATTTTGTGGGCTGCACTGGTTCCAGTTCGCATTTGCGTGGCTTCAGCTGTTCCCTGTGGACTCTGTTCCATTTCCTAAGTGTTCAGGCGGCCAACAATGAGGATTCACAAGATCCTCTCGAGGTGCTGCAAGCCATGCATGGCTATATTAAGAACTTCTTTGGCTGCACCGACTGCAGCGAACATTTTCAGGTGAGTCAACACTTGTTCCTCCTCCCGCCTCACTGTTTGTTTCTACGTGCTAATCGTGCTATAGACGTATTTTTTTTTATAGTACAGTGGTCTCTCGATAGTTAAAACTCTGTGGTTTTATGTGGTTTATTTATTTTATTCTCTTTTTAGCCTTCATATCCAACTTAGAAATCCCATAAAATCGAATTTTAATTTGAATATCTATTATAATAAGTGAAAAGTTAGAAATGCGGTCGGTTTTACATTAGGTTTCCTGTATTATCTGTATAATTTAATTATATATGGTTTTCCGAGAGATTACTGTGCACGTAATTCTCGCTTTCTCTATGAGATCATCGTAACCCCGCCAACTGCTCTAGCCGCTGCGGCTAGTCTATTGCTTTGAGTGTTATATTATTATTATTAACGCTATACCCTTTTAAAACGTTGAAAGAGAAGGTACGCATCATAAAGTATAGATGAGTATGTCTCCCAATACATAAATATAATATTGAAATCTAATATACAAATAAATGACAATGCCTCTAAGCTGTGCTATAAATCAGCTGATCATTGAGATCAGATCACAAAGTATAACCCTGTCGAGTACTCTCAGATAGAGTATTCTCATATTGCTATTGCTATATGGGCTTTTCCATGCCTGATAACAGAAATTTATGATCACTAAACTCAAACTGAAGCGTCCTCAATGTTTTCCGTTCAAATTTTAGTATCTTCCGAGACTTACCGATAAGAAGCAACAGACTGGCATAACTGCAAGTGAACTACAAAGCCAATCGACCCCAAAGGGGAAGAGTGAGTGGCAGGAACACCTTGAAAAAAATAACAGCTTTTTAATTAGACACACACGAATTGCGTATAAATTAAATTTGCAAGCGAGGAAAAAGTAATTGTTTATAGATAATAGAATAGGTTAATTTTTTCTCTGTCTCTTGCAATTATTCTGCTCAAGCACTTAAATAAATAGCACAGCAAATTCCCATTTTTGGTATGCAAAACAAGGTTGGAATTATGGTAATTTAGATAGTAAAAAAAAAATATTGAAATTGCTTAGTTATTTATGGATACATAACTTATACAGCCCTCGCTCGCTTTCAGAGTTGGCTCTAAATTCGTTTTTTTACAACGAAATTCTAGAAGTTTTTTAGATATGAAAATAGACATTTTTTTAGTGGAAGCAAAACGTTTTGAAATAATGAAATTCTGACGTTTCATTTAGCACTATTAAATTGATAAAAATCTGGGAAAATTCATTAAGAAATTCCAGTTTTCGGATATAATTTAAGCAAACCTTATATATATCTATATATCACGAAATTATTAACAAATTATTAGAGCAAACAAATTTGTTGAGGCCACGTAACCCAGTTAAGTGTATTTCTTTACACAGTTGTCTTCTCTTTTTTTCTTTATACACTTCCAGAGGGTGACTTATTCTAGCAATGTGTAATACATTGAGGGAGGCATCTGCAGCCCCTCAAGTATTATTGATCAGGATGAAAGGACGAGTTGATTTATCCATGTCCGTCTGTTTGTAAACAAAGATAGGTGAAAGAAATTTGGTATGGAGCCTTCTTTTTGCCCCAGGCAGCACATATGTAGGCTCAAAAGTTCCTTGAATACAAATCGACAGAGTAGGTCCTTGTGATCATAATGCAACAGATCCTGGCAAAATCGGCCAGGATTTGACCAAGTTATAGCTATTTTTCTTCCAAAAAATAACTTGAAAAGAATCGAAGAGAACAAAGCTTGCTCGGCAATTTAAAGACTGGGAAAATGTCCTTTGGCCACCAGATTCTACGTATCCTGTTAGATCAGAGTACGGAACAAGAAGGATGAAAATCCTTTTGGGAACAGAGAAAAAAGGACTTTCTGTATACAGAAAACTGGCTTTTCTTGGCCATGTCCTTGCGGATTCTGACGAATCCTGTCTCGAACGGTAAGTATTTATAAGGGCAATAGACCTGCCAAAGGACATTCGAATCGTCTTTGTAGCTTTCCAGCTATCCTGGCAAAAGTGGGTGATGTTTTACAAGCACAAGCCTATCCTTTGGGCACAGGTAGTCATAATTCTGCCGGATCAGAATATGCAATAAAAAGGATTAAAATCCTTTTGGGAACTGAGAAACAAGGACTTTTCTGTATACAGAAAAGTGGCTGCAAATGCGCCTTGTCCTTGAGGATTCTGACGGATCCTGCCGCAAACGGTAAGTATTCATAACAGTTGTGTTCTGCCTAACTATCATTAATCATGGATTTTGTGTTTTTGCAAAAGCTTTTTACGAATGTCGACTGAAAATTTTCAAGGATGTGATCCCTATATCCTTGAATGCCAATCGAAAGAGTTCGTCCTTACGAGTAGAACGCGGGTAGTGGCTTCAAAATCCGTGAGGATTTAAGGACGTTATGTCCTTCCTTAAATCTAATTTACAATGTAAACAGAAGCAGCAAAATTCAAATTTAACTGAAATATGCAGCTTATAATTCTGATTGCATACTTTTGAGGGCGACAAACCAAATTCAAACCAAACTGCGAGCAAACGGCCAAAATTTGCTGAAAGTACCAGGCGAACATAATTCAGCAGCAGGTGGAAATTTTTGGTCGATTTATTTTGCATTGCCTACTTTTAAGGGCGTTGGAAGAATCGTCAGCTTGCTGCTGATTTCTGTTCGCCTGGTACTCATGGCGCCAAATTTGAATTTTCAACTGACCCAGCGGCGGAATCACCAGGCGACCAAAGTTTTGCTGCAAGCTGACCAATGTTACTTAACAGTGCAAATGTTCAATGCCACTGTTAGTTAACAGTGCCACTGTTAACTAACATTTTTTCACCTGCTGCGGATTTCTGTTCGCCTGGTACTTCGCCTGGTAATTTTGGAAATTTCTGGCTTTCCTGCTGCAGGACACTAATGAATCTGTGTTCCATAGTTTTAGGCGCACTTTTCTTTTGCTTTGCATAATTCTAGGGGATCTTTTTGTGTTGCATACTTTTAGGCACATTTTTTTTTCTTTAAATAAGTTTGGAGACTATATTTGTGTTGCATTCTTTTGTGCGGATATTTTGTGCTGCATACTTTTAGGAGCACTTTTTGTTGCATACTTTAGGGTACTTTTTGTGTTGCATTCTTTTAGGCGCACTTTTTGTGTTGCACAATTTTGGGGTATATTTTTGTGTTGCATACTTTTAGGCGCATTTTTTTTTTATAATTTTGGAGAATATATTTGTGTTGCATTCTTTTGGACGGGTAATTTATGCTGCATAGTTTTGAACGCACAAATTACTAAATTTCTGGCTGCCAACCCGTGTCCTGCTGCAGGACACAAATGTATCTGAAGGATGTGTGATACAAAAAGTATCTTTGAGATATAAAAGGCATCTATGAGATACAAAAGTATATTTGTGATACAAAAATACCTATCAAATTAAACATCATCTTTTTACATATATTCATTTCTTTATTTAATTTTCTATGTCTTAAATTAATATTGTAAATTAATTTCATTTAATAAATACTTAAAGTTTAGTTGATAGTTTATACCAGATCCACAAATATGTAGAGGTTCGCGTTCCAAGTCCTGTGATATACTGTGATATACTTGAAGTGGTGCCTGTAATAATAAAAAAAAGAGAATTCAATTATTTATAATAAATAAGAAAATGTCAGGTTACCTTTCTGTTCAATGTAAATACCTGTGCGCTTCACTGTTTCTCTTCTGATATAACCCAATTTTTTGGTATCATTTTTGTTTTGTTTACCTTCTTCACCTGTGCTTTTACAAGTTTGATTTTACTATATCATATAGCTGAAATAGGAACAATCCAGTTGGGAAGTGTATATCATCTTCGGCGCGCAGAAGATAGCCTTTCCTCACCAGTTTCGACTGCTTTCTTCTTTTCTTGCTGTTTCAGCAAACACATAAAAAAATATATAGGTAAACGAGTATTTTATGAGGGGTCAAAGAACCTTTTTTGGCATAGTGCTATTACTATCTATATTATTATTAGTATTAAATGTTCTCTTGCTGACTTGGGTGTTATATGAGGTCAAAGCCCTTTATATGGGTATTTAGTGTAAGATAAATTTTATGCTGATAAATAAATTATAAGTCACGTTTCTGTGTTCTGTTGAGAAGTTGATTAAAAAATCAGATTAATTTCGAGTTATTTCTCGGCATTCTGATATTATGTAATCGAAAAAATTTATATATATTGTTTCTATATCTTGGCCTGGAATACTTGGCATTTCCAGCAGCTGTTTAAATATTCGTTTTTTCTTAGCTCAGCTGAACGATTATTTATTTACTAAGCTTTATTCATTAACGTTTTTTCTCATTTCTTATAGGAAATGGCGTCACGCCGTAAAATCTGGAACGTAAGCTCCAAAGATGAAGCCGTACTGTGGCTTTGGGCGGCCCATAATGAGGTGAATCAACGCCTGGCCGGCGATGCTACGGAGGATCCAGAATTTCCGAAAGTGCAATTCCCCAGTCCGAATAGCTGTGCCCAATGCTATAAGGAAAGAACAAATGCTTCCAAGGAGAATTTAGATATAAATTGGAATAGGGATGATGTTCTAAGTTTTCTCAAAAATATACATAACCCTCAATTTGTGAGCCGCTACGGCATCGAGCGAGAAGAGCTGCTTCACGAGACACTGGATACGATGCGACAGAAGCGTCAAATCTCCAATGTGTTCTCCGATATGGACATGAGAATGGGCATGTTTCTATATGCCTTCTGCATTGTCATGATGGTTATTGCCTTTAAATTGTTCGCCTTTAAGGGTGGCTATCGTAAGAAACCCTATGGCCACGATATTCTGGGCAAAGTCTAATATTCCGTACTACTCCTTTTAAAAAAGACACGAACACCGATTTGAATCGGTACTTATACATATATCTATATATAACGACCACCTCTGAATGTTTTTGTATGTAACACTCAACACAATTAAGTTTAAGATCAAAATGTGTATATATCAATTATATCTTCCAGTTGTATGTATGTATCTATTATCATTATAATGACCACGATTCGCTTTTATAAATGTAATTATTGATATTTAACAGAGTTCTTTTCTCTTTTCCTCCAATGACAAAATGCATTATCGATCGTGTATCTACAATTCAAATAGACGCATTGCTCCCGTAGCAGTAGTTGCTCTACCCTTGTTCGACATATGTCTTCTTTCTTGTCTTACATATTCACTTGAGATAACGGTCTGTTTTTAAAGCTCCATTTGAGGGGGAAAATTAAGTGATAATGATAGTGAAAATAGTTGACCTTTTTGCTTGCCTTTATATAGATATGAAAAGGGAACTATTCGGGAAATAATTCAAGATAGGCGGATTCGGAGTTCGAATTAATCTAAGCAGGTAAACAAACATTTTCTGAACCAGTTCTCCATTGAAATTCCAATGGTTTTTCTGTATACAATTTTCTTGGAAATTTCCTGTTGGAAATTACTTTTTCCTGTTCTTTTACTCACCTCAAGAATAAATAAAAATTGAACGATTTGTAAAGAAAGATAATAAAATTTTTCCAGTTCCGGTTCCCAAAAAAAAGGTTCATAATATTTTTGGATAATTACAACATTTAGATTTTATTTAAGAAATCTTTTGAACTCTGGGTGCCACCAGGGCAAAACTCGATATTTTTCAATATTTGGATATTTAACAGTGATGCTCATTTGGCTCTGGCTATTATTAAGCTCGTCAAATTCCAATTCCAGGTCCTTGGCACGCATATCAGCGCATAGTAATTCCCGGGTCGCCTTCAAACGGAAACGGGTCTGCTGCGGGTTATAGAGCAGCTGTAGGGGAAGGGGGATAAACTGCCGGGACAGGACCACCAATAGGATAATACCTTCATGAGGATTAGGCGGATTGTAAGAACTGCCACTAGCAACATCATCATCATCAGCCAGAGCCTCCCAGTCATTAACCACTTCCGTATCCGCATCGGGTGCCTCCGTTATTTTGACCGATGATACCTGATTCCATAAGGTATAACATATGATCCACATGCAATGATACTGTTTCTGAGAACAGGATACAAATGTGCGCTGCAGCAGCCAGTCCAAACTGTAACCCAACTCCATGCGCTCCTTCAAAGGACGATAACAATGGAAAAGCATTTCGATAACGTGAAAACGTAGCGTATGCTTATCACAGATTTGTTCCTTATACCAATCAGTAGCTCGCTTTCCAGTTTTCGCTCCAATCAATACACTCAAGCAGTAGCGTTTATATATATGACGCCAAAAAGCCCTAGAATTTACCAAACGCGCAAACTGCTTGCACACCAGTGCAAAAGTTTGCACATCCTCGGGATCCAACTGCAGCGCAATATGAAACCAAATATCATGTTTAATATCAATCGTCAGTTTGTTTTCAACATTCTCAGGTACTTCCGGAACTGGTGGACTTTTAGCACTCATTTTTCTTTTATGCTTGAGTTCAACGAAAATGTCAGATTGCCTAGCATAAATTGCTGTATTTTTTCATAATAATTTAGTTCCAGGGTATTATTCGAGTCGTCATTTATTTAGTATTTGTGGCACTTACCACATTTACCTCTGGTGCGATATAATTTTTTTCGTATGTATTCATTTTTCTCATCATCAAAATTCATTATTATATTTACAATTTTCTACCATTTGTTGTGTTGATGGCACTCCCCTTCCCAAATAATACTGATAACAAACAGCTGGAGCTGTTAAGGGTATTCTCTATAATACATACACACATTACGTAAATTTGTTTTTTTTTGCAGTGTTATTGATATTATTTGCACTTTCGATAGTTTCGCAACTTTGCTAGACATTGTGCAGTATTTTCCAACACTGTCGCAAAACTTATCGATAACAGCAATGTGCTTGCACCGACATGCTCTTTATTTGTAAACAATTTCTTATATTGTCTTAATTACATTTAAAGAAAGATGCCAATAAATTGCAATGCAAAGTGTGGCAACAGGGCAGCATTAAAGGTGACTTGTTTTTAAATAAATTGAAGTTATTAAGTAACGATTAATTTTTTTAGCGCCCTAAAACAGGTGACGCACTGTGCAAGGATTGTTTTTTTGCGGCCTTTGAAGCGGAAATCCATCATACAATTACGTCGAGCAAGCTATTTCGACGTGGCGAGAGGGTAGCTGTAGCTGCCAGTGGCGGAAAGGATTCCACAGTATTGGCCCATGTGTAAGTCATTTCTTACCTTGCAGAAACAAGCTGAGCGTTTGATAAGTTCCATTTTCCCATAGCTTAAAGCTGCTAAACGAACGACACGATTATGGTCTGGATCTGGTGCTGCTCTCCATAGACGAAGGTATTACAGGGTATCGGGATGACAGTCTGGAGACTGTCAAAAAAAACCGCGATGATTATCAAATACCACTGAAGATACTTTCTTACGAGGAATTATATGGCTGGACCATGGATCGCATTGTGGCACAAATTGGACGTTCAAATAATTGTACATTTTGCGGTGTATTCCGGCGTCAAGCGCTGGACCGTGGTGCAAAACTGTTAAAAGTAGATAGCATTGCCACCGGGCACAATGCGGATGATATAGCCGAAACTGTGCTCATGAATATCCTGCGCGGAGATACGGCTCGATTGCGTCGCTGTACGGACATTAGAACAGGTGGAGCAGGAGAGGATTCTATACCACGTGTGAAGCCCCTTAAATACAGTTATGAGAAGGAAATTGTCATGTATGCGCACTATAAAAAACTAGTATATTTCTCTACCGAATGCGTATTCGCTCCCAATGCTTATCGCGGACACGCGCGTGCTTTTCTCAAGGATCTAGAAAAGGTGCGTCCTTCCGTCATCATGGATATCATTTATTCGGGCGAACAGTTGCGCTTCAAGGACACTGTAAAGAAGCCCGTGCGGGGCATCTGCGAACGTTGCGGCTTTGTTTCGTCCCAGCAGCCGTGCAAGGCCTGTGTGCTGCTCGAAGGACTCAATCGTGGCTTACCCAAGCTGGGCATTGGCAAGAAATCAAAAGGAGATCGCATGATTGCCAAGCAGAATCAAGAACTTGCGCTCAGAGAGCGTGCAAATATAGTAAAAAATGATTTTTAAAAGTGACAACTGGTTATTTTCTTGTTGAAGTCAGGAATGGAACAGCGTTGCCAGACGCTCAGCTACGAGAGTTATGTGGAGCTGCCAATAACGTTGCCAGTTAGTCGAACTGGATGTAAATAGAATGTAGTCTTTAGCCCGCTCATTTCAAAAATGTAAACAAAGCACAATTATAATTTTATTTATTGGGCACAAAAATGTCGTATTTATTTAAAGATCTCTTTCATACACATATAGCAAATCTTAGACCAAGTGTAGTTGCAACGAATGATTAGCTGTGTAGTTTTTTTTTCAGTGTGTTCGCTTTAAATTCTTTACATTGTTTTTGGTGCTTTACTTAAGATTAACAATGTATTTGTAATTAATTATTTATTTAGCATGCAAAGCTCGCTCTGGTACATTAGAACAACTTTAGAATAATTTTGGAATTCTCGCTTTCTTTTATTTTTCAGCTACGCCACTTAATCACGCGACCCAAAGCCTACGGGGGAAAATAAAAGAAAATATAAAAATATATAATATTGTACAATATAATTTCTTTTTTTTAAGGGAAACCAAAAAACTTTAGGAATGACGATTTGCACAAAATGAAATACATCTCATGTGTGTGTTAACAAATTACGTTATCAATGCAATAGTTGGTTTTTATACCCTTGTTTCTTTTTCTTTTGTTTTCCTTTTTATCATTATTTTCCTTTTGAACATTAAACGTACACTTAGATTTTAGTTGTAAAAAGAATTTAGTAAATTTTCTTTGTTTTCTTTTTCAATTAATCACCCAAAAAGCGCGCAAAAATATGTTAAGTTTGAGATACATTAAGTATTATAATAATAATAATAATAATATATGTAATAATAATAATAACACACATATATGTTTATGTATATAAATATTAAATTGCATTCTTGGTGTTAGTGTTAATTAATTAATTATTGTGTTGTGTATAGAATTTGTATGTGTGTTTCTTTCTTTCTCTGTTTTGATTATTTTACGCGTGCTGCTCTTTGTGTTTGTGTTTCTTGTTGTTGTATTTGATTTATTTTGTTAGAGAGTCTGTGGGTGAATTCAATCCAGATGACGTATTGTTCTCATCCAGAGCGTCTGGGAAACTGGAAACCGAACCCGAACGAGAAGTCACCTTCGTCTACAATTAGAATAGAAAAAGAGAGAAACCGAACAAAAAGGTTTAGCAAACAAGACGAATACATATACTCTTTCTTTTGTTTTGTTTTCTTTTCAGCTCAGAGTAAGCACTTAAATACATGCAATTAAACATATGTAATTAGTATTAGTACAATTAACTAGCCAAGTGTAAACCTTAATTAAGTTGTGTGCCTGTTAAGTCAAGAGAAATACGAGTATGTCTGAGTGTTAATGAGTGTGCAGATGATTAATGTAGTATTCGTTTTCTTAGTGAATGTATCAATCAAAGCTGCAAACTTTGTTTCTACTCTTAACCGAACCCAAGATTAGTTTACGAACCAATTTCCAAATAAAAATTGTATGAAACCCGATCCTGTAGGCTGCTGCTCTATGCCAAGTTCAAAAACTAAGTGACTAACAGCAGACAGATGGACAGACAATCGAGAAAATTATAATAGGCTGCCAAGGAGATCAAAAACCGAACCGAAAGATGCAGTTTTAAGCTTTAATTAGTGAGCCAACTAAAATGGCTCTAAATTTACATGTTAATCGGTTTGCAGGCTTGATTCGAACTGTGAGTGATGAGTATGAGTGAGTTTATAGGAAAGATATAGAAAGATATATAATAAAATAGTAGTTACCGCATGAGATTGGCACAAAAAATTGTTCTGTTCATAGCTTACTTTAACGTTCTCGTAGGCAGAGCCAACTGAAGCTTCAATAGAACGCATCGATTCAGAATTTTTCATTTGTGAAAATTTTGACGTAATGCCACTAGTAATGGTGCCGAATACCGAAGCGGTTTTCTCACCGGTCGTCTTTAGCACCGACTCGGTGCGTTGGAAGCTGAAAAACAGAAACAAAGAGTACTTCGTTAGAATATATAAATATAATAATTAAAACAGATAGTTTAAAGTATAAATAGAAAAATTAAATGCATTGTTATAGACACACACACAGAAGCGAAGACGAACATTAATGGGAACAGTGGACAGACAGCGTTTGGTTAGTTTTTGAATTGGATCATTCGAATTTCTTCTTTACTTACAGTGGTGCCTCATGCACGGCTTTAGAAAAGCTGCCTACGCTCTGCTCCACCGACTGATAACTAAATGAGTACAAAATTAAAATGAATATCAACGAAAAACTAAAAAGTGTTTTTAAAATAACAAAAAAAAAGGTTTATTCTTCGCTTTAAGCGGACCTACTTACACATGACTCTCTTTGATATTTTTGACGCCCTGGTTGACATCGTCCGTAAGCTCCTTCCAGACAGTAATACCCAATTTCCGCTTCAGATCGGAGGCATGACGCGTCTTGGATGCCAGCACCGTGCGCAACGTATTGATCTCTTCTTCAACACGTGCCAGTTCCTTGAAAGAAAACACATAAAATATATAATAATCCGAAACCAGAAGTGTTGCGTCTGTTCAGAAATATTGTCTGATATCCAGGTTCGAGCTTAGACATTCCTTAAAACATTTTAAGGAATTACTATCGCATTTTATAGCTTACCTGGCTCCACTCGGCCCGTCGCTGCTCCTTCTCCTCAACGGTGAGCGCTGCAAACTCTGCGGCAATTTCAGCAGAAGCCACAGATGCTGCTGGGGATGAGGGCTCCGATAGGTGAGCGTTATTATCTATACGGAAACAACAAAAAGTCAATTAATCGTATAAATAGTTAAGTAAAATTTATAAGGGTTCTAAATAAAAACAGGGAACTTAAGAACTGGCGCGCTTTAGTGGAGAAAATTTTGAAAATTGAATGTATGCAAGTACCTCCTTGGAAGCCAACTTCCTCAAAGACTTTTTCATAGGCTGAGAATATATCGAATTTTGTTTGGTTTAAGTTTTAGATAAAGACTTTAATTTTGTTGGTATTGTTTTTTTTTTTTTTTTAATGCACTCAGCATGAATAATACTCACAAACTGTTGTTGTTGTTATTGTTAATAGGCCCAAAGCGTGGGTAAAGCAGAATAGAGAAAAATAGAGAAAAGTTGATTAGTCACGAAGCGTTATTAACCGTAGTCGTGTTCCAAATTTCAATTTCACAAAGTCAAAGAAAGAAATAAATATTATTAATATAATAAATTTGTAACCCAACGATAAACCAAGTTGATTCAGATACTCCAAACTCTGATATTATTTGCTTCAGAGAAACTCTCTTTTTTAAAAAATATTGTTGGCTGAGTCTCCCGAATTTCTAACAAAACATTACAAAATATATTACAAGCCGGGGTTAAAAATAGTTTGTAGCTTCAGCTCAATCCGGTTTCTAAAAATTGCGAAACTCTTCCCACTTCTCACAGCAATTCCCGTGCTGCTTAACTTAATTTAAGTCAACCGTTAAGCTGACTTCACCGTGTTCTGTTTACCTTTTGAGCCTTGACCAATGGTCAAGAATCTCTTGTAATTATCACTATTCGATATTTTGGCCAGATAGGGTTTCGAGAAGTCTATGAACGTGACCTTAACCTCTCGCATGGTTCGTTTCGTAAAGAATTTTAATCTGAAGCGTTTGGCAATTGAAGCAGAAGGCGACTGATTGGACAGCTTTGCAGCTATAAACTCAGTTTCAACTGCCTGCAATTCCAGGGTATTCGTATAATCCGAATCAACATCGTAGAAGATTTGTTCCAGGGTTAGATTTCGTAGATATAATTCTGTTTCACCACCGTCGCACCAATCCAATTCGTGGCTGACTGCGGACAGTTCCAGTTCCAAGTCTTCGTCGAGCGATGGCGTTGTGGTGATCTCATCGATGCGGGGCAAATAGGAATCTTCTATGAATTCTAGACTAACTGGCTCCGAATCGCTGCTTGTCATGCTGCCCTGTGTCCGTCCTTTTATTCAGTATTTACTGTGGTTTATCTCATGTTCGCAAAGAACTTTCTAATTGTTGAGTCGCCTCATATTTCAAAGAGCTTGCGCTCGCTTCAAGCCAGTTGCTAGTTTTTCTTTTCTTTTTTATTTTTTTTTTTTTTTTTGGATTCTTTGGCTTTATCTACAAATTCTTCTACAAATTCATGCTGAAAAGCGTTTTCTTTTCTTCGCCAACGTCTTATAAAGCTATCTGTGCTGTGGCTCCACCGCTGCTATGCTCCGTTTCACTTCCGCACACTGCCACAACCAAACTTTAACTGAGTCGTAGTCTTTCAGCTCAGAAGAGCTAACAAAATGTAACTCAACAAGTTGGCTTCGTCAGCGCAAAAGACTCAGTAAACAGTCAAGTTGAGGCGACTAGAAAATACTCTGCAGCGAAGACTAAGATCAGACGTAGACCTGTTCTCAACAATTTCTACGTCTAATCACCAAGATAATTTTATCAAACCTTAAATATTATTTTTAAGTCATAACAGATATATTGATGCGATACAGGTTCAGATCCTGTTTTAGATATGATATCTGGAATGGTTCAACTTGGATAAGATCGGATATACAGTCTTGTTTTAAAACCTGATTTTCCCCTGAGATCACAGGATTCTTTTGTGTCACATATATTTGTACGAAATAAGCATACCCACTTTGAAAAAGTGCAGGGTATTCAAAGAGCAAGGCTACTGAGCGAAAGAGAGAGGGCCCAAAGCGCGGCCAACTTAACAGCAGAGCTACAAGAAAAACAACAACAAACAACTGGACTCTTCTAGGGTTTTTTTTTTTGCAGAATTGCATTGATCAACAAGTGGGAACAGAAGCAGTAACTGTTCTCTGGGCACTACAGAAATAAATATAAACAAAACAAGCGCACAATTGACGTCACGAATGGGGATGCAATTAAATTGATTTTTATTTTTAATAAAAGCAAATGTAGCTAGATAAAAAAGGGGAGGCGTTGTGGCGGTTCTGTCTGCTGCAACAGCAGAAACAAAGAACGCAGCAACAGATTATCGTACAGTGCTTGCCACGTCATCAGAAACGCTTGTAATCAAAAAACAAATTGTTTACTGCATGTGGCATTTAACTGTGATGATATTTCGTTTGGTATTCCAAAAACTCGCCCACAAGTTTCGTGCATTTGCAGGGGGTGCTGAGGGGGGGCAGAGGAGTACTTTCTTTTGATGACTCATTGGGGGAAACCGTTAACAGAACCGACAATTTTTAGCTCTACTTTTTAAATACCCTACATTTTTCCTCGCCGACTAATTAGCTGCCCTATGACGTCTCCCAACAAAAAAAACTATTCCAATCAGAGTGCACAGAATCGAACACGATGCGGCAAAAACTTATTTGGCCCGCTTTTAAATACTATATTTAATTACTTAATTGAGATTAATTATAGACTTACGATCTTCCATTACTGGTCCGTTGTATGTTTGTTATTTATTGTTGTTGTTCTTCCTAATGGTTTCTTCGCTTTGTTAAATTCCAAATTGCAACGCACTCGTCTTTTAATTTTTTGTTGTTAAGAGCAAGAAAAAACAGTGTCGGACAGCGTACAAAAATGTGTGCAAACACACCAGCAGAGTGGAACTAAGCCTGTGAACAAGTTCACGCTCTTGGTTCTTTATTGTTCTAGTTCACATTCATTTTGTAAAAATTTCATTATTAACTATGAATTGCAAATTCAACAAGAAATTGTAAAGAGAGGCTTAATATCTGCTGGTAGCATACAGATATTTCACACTTTTGAAGCAAAGAGCAGAACGTGTTCGCAGTTGTCCAACACTAGTTATCAATAGCCAGCGTTGCCACCTGGTAGCTGTAGCCGTGTTAGCACTATTCAACAAATGGCGGTTACTTTTAAAAATGTTATACTTGGCGAGTTTTAGCAGGAAACTTCTAAAATTTTAATTTCCTTTCTATGCACAAAGAACACATTTAAATTTAAAATGTTTTTGTATTTCAAAAGAAATAAAAATACAATATTTTTTTTGTTTTCGTATTTTTGAATAGCCTGTTTTCTTTTCTTTTTTGAAAAAATATGTCGTAAGTGAAAAACGTTCAGCTTTTCAGCTTATCTTTCTATTTCTTCAACTTTATCTTCCTCTTCTTCGCTTTATCGTTATCTTCGCGCTTACAATTTTTTGATTTTATCGTCCGTTAATATAGGAAAATATATACATTTTATATACTTTGTATTGTATTTACTACGATTTGTTTTCTTAGAGTTACTAATGCAGTTGGTTTTTTACTTTTTCTTATTTTGTTTTTTGTAAATATGTATATTTTTTAAAAAATTTACAATATCAGGTCTGTATTTTTGGTGTTTTTTTTATATATATATATATATTTATATATATCTCTTCTACCAACAGAAAACAGATAAAAAATAAAGAAAAATATCAAAACAAAAGAAAATGTGTATATAATTTGTTTACGTTTTTTATTGGTTTTATTATGTTTTTTTTTGTTTTTGTTTTTGAATGGTAAGTAAAAAATTTTTAATATTTTTTTTATAATTTTTCATACTTTGTGTTCCAACTTCAAATAGTTTTTGAAAGTTGTGTGTTTAAGTGGAAAATATATATATGTAAGTCGAAACAATTTAATATAAATCAAGAAGATTGCACAAAATTAAAATGTTTTTTTTCTTGTATTCAATTTTTTGAAATGTGAAATGGTTGTGTGGGGTTATAAAGCTGGTTTGAGGGGTTTTGAGGGGTATGGGGAGTCTTGGAGCAGAAGCAGGCGTGCGTTTATAACATAAGTAATTGTATTTCAATTTCAATTTCAATTTCAATTTCAGTTTCCGCTTTCAGTTGAATAACAAAACCTTTTGACAATACATTCAAACGTTTCAAAAACACACGAAAAAAAAAAACTAATAGCTCGGGTTTCTGTTCTTTCTTACAGTATGTATAAAAAAGGGTAATAATAATAGAAGCAGCAATAGCAATAGTAAATATTTAACATTTTATGCTTAACATTATTTCGTTCTTGATTTCTTTTTTTTTTTTTTCATTTAAATATCATTCTTTTTATACTTTTTCAATCAATCAATCAATTAAAGTTGTAACCATTTTTTTTTTTTTTTTTACTTTTTAACAAAACATTTGTTGAAAACTTTCTGCTTAATTTTAAGTAGCTTGAACTAATTAGAATATTATGCATTGAAATGAAATATATGTTTTATATATATTAATATAAAAAAGAAATTGGCATTTAAGTCATATATATGGGGAAAGTATTGGGGTGAGGGTAGGCAAAAACCAACAAATTGAGGAGAAGGGTCTAGTGGGGTAGCAGTACTTGGGCGCTAAATAAACGTTTTTTGTTTTCATCTTTGTTTTTCATCGTATAAATGCAATTTCATGTGTCCGAGTTTCTGTTTCTGTTTTTTTTTTTCTTCTTCATATGTCTGGGTCCAGAGATTTTCTTAGTTATATATTACTTTCTCTGTCTTATTAAATTATACAAAAATAGTTTTAATTTTTTGCATTTTAGAAAGGGTCTTTTGAAGAGAGACAGAAAGAGAGAGAGAGAGTGGAAAGTGGAGAGAGAAGAGAGAGACAACCTGTACCATGTTTTGTTTGGTTTCTTTTTGACACTAGTTTTCGACTAAGAAGGAGGAGTCCGCCCCAAGCACGCCTGCTGCTGGTGCACCGCCCACCCGCCACGCCACGCCACGCAACGCCAAATCACGCCACTCGACGGCACGCCCCACTCGTTCCGCTTCCCGGTTTACCCCGCTTACTATTTTTAGTTCTTCGGTCCCCATACAGAGGTAATGGGCGTGGCAGCTACCGGAGCACCGCCAGCAGCGAAGAGCGGGAAATCCTCCTGGGATTGAGTGTTAGGCGCAATTAAATTCTTTGCCTGCTGCTTCTTCTCCCACGGTGCATCCTTAATGATGAAACCGTTTTCAGTGTTGCTGCCACCACCAGAGCCCGAACCAGAACTGGCTCCAGCGCTGGCCGCTAGAAAAGCGCCAACCGTTTGAGCCTGCGGCGATGAAGGCATATTCTCCAAATAATCACGTTCATAATCCTCAGCCATACTCAAGAGCATTTCCTTGGCATTCTCTACATCCTCCTCTTTGCCTATGATGGTCACGGCATTCGCATTGTTTTGAGCTTCGTCCGATGAGGGGAACTTAATGTCCACCTAAGAGAGAAAATGAGGAAAGAATTTTTAATAATCGCTAATAACGAGGTACGAGACTATCGTTAAATAAGGATATATATATCTATAGCCCAAACGATATTTACTGCAAACAGAGGCAAGTGTCATACCTTATAGTCATCGATAATCTTGCGAATGGTGCGTCCACGATGGCCAATGATGTGCGAATGGATGCGCGTATCAATTTCGATGACCTCGCGATGCAGTGTTTGTAGTTCCCCAACAATCTCAAGGATTGCATCCCGAGCAGTCTCAGCCTTGGCCTGATAGCCAGTGATGGAAATGATGCGCTGATTGGGATCATCGCGTTTGGGCAATGATATATTAACATTATAATCAGCGCGTAGTTTATTGATAACCGCACCCTGACGACCAATCAATTTCGAGTGATACTCCGGATCGACATCAATCTGGAGTACATAAGAACGCAATTCACGATCAGCACGATCCGCTTCATATTCCTCGATCATCTTTTCTAATGCTTCCCTAGCTTCAGCCACGCGTGCGGGCGTGCCAGAGACCTTAATAATATCTGATTTAAGATCGCTGGGCGGTAGCTCCACATGGACATCGTGGGTGGACATAAATTGGCGCACATTGCTGCCACGGGGCCCGATAATGGTGCGATGCAGATCGAAAGGAACATTTAGCTCTTCCTCAATGGGTATTAAATCGAGCAGAGCCTGCTTGGCGGCGTTACATTTCTCAATACGTCCTGTGATGCGTATAACATCGCATTGGCGCACAGGCTCTGCAATGGATTGTTCATCTCCACCCTCACCTTCCTCCCCATTGATATTGCCATTGGTCAGACCCTCCACAGGTTCGGTGGCATCGCGATCCGGGAATTTGATCTGTACATCGAACTCAGAAGTCACCTGTTGCACCTGTAAAATCAAATAAATTCTTGAAAATGCAAACTTTTCTCCTATATATCGCGATATTTACCTTGAAACCACGTGCACCCATTATGGTGCGATGCTGTCGCTGTGGTATAACCACCTCAATGGTTGTTTGCGCCTCCAGATCAGCTACGGTCTCCTCGATACGCTGCTTGGCAGCCTCAATGCACTCCTTGGGACCTTTGATGGTCACCTTATCGGAATTGGCACCGGGACGGGGAAACGATATCATAACACCTCCACATTCCTCCGAAATGCGATGCAGAATGGTGCCACGCTTAGCCACAAAATGTTTATGATGCTTGGGATCAACAGTGACTTCACCTTCGGTGACCTCATCGCACTCCTTAATGATGGCTTCTAGCTGCTCTTTGGCCTTGTTCACGCTCTCCTCCTTGCCAATGATTATGATGGCCTCCTTATCGCTATCCTCATTTGAGGGGAAGATAATGCGAGCGCCCGTCGCATCCCTAATTTTTCTGATGGAGGCACCATTTTTGCCAATGAGGAATTTATGGTGCTGCTGCTTGGCTCGCACCTCAACGCTGAATGAGGCCTGCTGCCGTTCGTTAGCCAGCTCCAAAAGCTGTGCCTTGGCCTTTTCCACATCATCCTTGGGACCACGAATGGTGACCTGAAAGAGTAAGAGTTTATGGATAAAAATGAGTTGAATATAGTCTTTTTAGATATTTTCTTACCTTATCGCTCTTGGAATCGCTGTTGGGGAACTTGATGGTGACGCCGCCGCATTCCTCCATAATGGAAGAGATGAGTTTGCCGCCGGTACCAATAATGGAATTATAGTATTTAGGTGAAATTTGCACCTCTTCGCTGACAATATCGGAGAGTTCATTCTGAATCTTTTGGATGCGCTCCTTGGCCTCCAGAACGTTTTCCTTTTTGCCGGTAATAACAATAACCTCATTGGTATCACCCTCGGCGGGTAAATCGATTTTCGTTTGGGTCTCATCGCGTATTTTTTTGATATTGGCGCCTCCTTTACCAATGACAAACTTATGGAATTGCTTGAAAATTGGCACTTCGATGATGTGCGATGATTCCTGGATTTCCTTGACAAGTTTCAGTAGGTCCTTATGGCATTTGTCCACATCCTCCTTGGGTCCGCGCAACTTAACAATATCCGTATTCTCCTGAGGCGTGGGTATCGTAATTGTAACCTGACGATAACGATCCTTTACCTCACGTATTTTCTCACCCTTTGAACCGATTATGGAGCGATGCAGACGGCGATCAATGATGACATCCTTTGATT
Source organism: Drosophila repletoides (assembly GCA_018150835.1). Taxonomy (NCBI): domain Eukaryota; kingdom Metazoa; phylum Arthropoda; class Insecta; order Diptera; family Drosophilidae; genus Drosophila; species Drosophila repletoides. The sequence goes on from JAECWQ010000089.1 coordinate 1,529,245, forward strand.
TTTCATTTTCTAATTTATCGATTTTTTCTTGTAATTCAAGCTGCGCCAGACGCACACCCTCCTTGGGACCCTCAATACGAATATTGTTCTGTCCGTCCCGTTCCTCAATATTAATGTTAACTTTCAATTCGTCCTTAAGACGGTTAACATTGGCGCCTGCCTTGCCTATAATATGCTTATAATAGGAAGGATTAACAGTCATAACTTCATAGGTGAAATTATCCTCATAGTTGCGTATGATGTCATTCAGATACGAAACAGCTCTGTCGACATTTTCCGGATCACCCTCAAGCTTGATTTTATTCTCCAAACAATTAACATTCACATTGGGACAATCCTCCTCGAGCTGCTTCATATTGGCACCCTTGCGACCAATAACATATTTATGTATCCAATGAGGAGCATTAATCTCAACAGACTTGACAGAATTCGCCTTTTGGTAGACAACGGTTAGGGCATTTCCGAGTGCTACTTGAGGACCACGAAGGGTTATTGTCTCTGAGCTGGAGTCATTGGATGGCATTTCAACGGAAACTCCCGTCAGCAGAAGAATCTCAGCAATCGTAGAGCCTTTGGGGCCGACAACGTAACGATGCTGAGGCTTGGCTACCTCAACGCTGACAGTGGAGCATTTCTTTTCCATATCTTTATAGATAGCTTCCACCTTAGCCTTTGCTGCAGCTACGGCATCTTTCTCGCCATAGATAATAATCTCTTCCTTTTGCACCTGCTGCGGTGGGACATTGATCTTTGCGCCTGTCTCCTCTTGCAGTTTATTCAGATTCTCACCATAAGGCCCAACAATAAATGGATGATAGATCTTAGGCACAGTGGTGCGATCCGATGATTTTTTATACTGCTCCGCGGAGAGTTGACGGATCTCCTGTTCGGCTTTCTCAATGCCCTCCTTGGTGCCAGCAATCGTAATCACATCGCTCTCATCATTCTGATGGGGTATATTAATGCGCGTCGAGGTGACACGTTCCAATTCACGCAGTCGCTCGCCGCGCTTACCCAGTATCACACGATAATGTTCACGGGGTATATTCACCTGGCGACTCGCCTGCGTGGAGAAGCCCATCAGGATCTTGCGACGCGCATCCAGCAACTCGCTCTGCTTGCCCTTAATCAGGAAAGTTAGCGATTGATTTTTCCCGCTTACAATCTCAATTTGGGCGCCCGTCTCCTTTGTGATCTGCTGGCAAATACGCTTCGATTCGCCTTCTCCAAACTTCTCCGAGTCCGTCGATTTGCGCTCCTCCATAGGCACATGCAAGACCTATTAATTAAAAAAGGTTGTTTAATTAATTCAAAATTAAAATTGTAAAAGTATAGTTATTTTTTTATTTGAAACATCGATACTATCGATATATCCCCTGTAAGCTCACCTGAGTTTTCTGCGAGGTGGTCACACGGGCTATTGCCGGTCCTGCATTGCCGCCCAGGCCGGCTGATGTATTCGTCGGCAGTGCCGGGAATAGATCATCGTAGCTAAAGGCGGGCGTGGCATTGCCAGTGCCAGAGCTACCAGTGGGCGTGGCCACCGGAGTGGGTGACGATGGCTGTTCGGCGTTGAGCGACGACGACGACGACGTCACCAACTCCTGACCATTGTTGAGGGCGTTTGGTTGTTGCTCAATGTTAGTTGCTGTACCAAGAAAATTGATGTAAATTTAGACACTATTTTTCTTAATTTTTAATATTATTTAAGCTTGCTTACCGTTAGTATCCTCCATGACTGCTGCTTGCATTACTTAAAAAAAGAGAAGAGTCCTTTTTCGTTCCAAGTCGTTACAGTAACACTGCAGGAGGAAGAATAAAATTAATTAATTTTTTTAAAAGGAATTCCATTCGAAGTTTAACTGATATATCCTTTAAGCGGGTTTCAAATCTTTGTTCTCGAACCACATAATATCTAATAATAGTTCGAGATCTCCGTTAAGCATATAAAGTATAAGAATCTATAATTTCATTATAAAATTGAGATAATCTATTTGACAAACAATCTGTCTATACTCTAACTTATCTCAACTAAAGTTAAATTTACGAAAATTAGTTGAAAACTCGAAGTAAATCTAAAAAAAACTTAAAAGCTGACGATTCTATTGTATATTAGAATTATCTTAGATAGAGAATTATTACAATTTTACAGATGAACAATATTCATCTCATGCTAGCTAAATTATAGCGATGTCTCATGAATTTCGAAACAATAAATTTCAATTATAGCTATAGAAGAAATTATAATATTATTTTAAGTTTTTCTGGTTAATTAAGATAGAACTACTATGTCCTATAGCTGCCATTGGAAAGATCGGGCAAGATAGCTTTTTCATATTATTTCCAATCATAAACATTTTCTGTTCCTATGGATCAATATAATTCCCGGAATGTGGAACCAAACCATTGTTTCTATTGTTGACCCTGCAAACATAAGAGACTGCCCAACACTTCTATGTGGCTCAAATAGCCAATGTTTATAAGGTATTTTCTAGTTAAAACAATTTGAGCTTCAAATGATAATCAATTCGATTTAATATTTTATTTTTTGTTTAAACAACTGTCGCTTAACATTTAAGTGAACTTTGAGAAAGCTGCTCCGAGTCTATAGCACGATTCTTCGATTCTTCGCTTCTCCGAGTTCTCTATTCTCGTATTATTTGCCTTTTTGCCTCGCTTGGCAGCGACAGCGAAAATAAAAATAAACCCTAGATAAACGAAGGAGGGAATAGCAATAGCAATAGCAATCGCAATACTCTACACTCTACACTCTCCTCTCTACTCTCTCTGCAGGCAGCACATAAGGTATATTAAATAAATCTAATTTTTGTCTTGATAAGCTGCCAGAACTCGACCCGCATGACGCTCTAATGATAAGAGGCGACTCGAGTCTCCGGAGTATATAGAGGGGTCTGTCGGACGGACTCTCTTAGCTGATAAACCTAATGTTAGTTTTAACTATGGGCCACGTAATGGCTATGCCAAAAAAATATTAGCTCTATGTATTCCTTTATAATAAACATATATATATATATATAGAGTAGCTGCTGTTGTTGATAAGTGGACAGGCCACGCTGGCAATAGACTCGTATTTCAAAGCAAAATGGTGATAGCTATCGACTCTCTACGCTGATAAGAGCCGCTCAAACGCCATATATCTTGGTGCCGATGTATGTACTCAATAGAGGTACAAAATAAGAACTACAACATGAATAATCATGACAAATCTGAAATTTTTATAAGATTTCTGGAAATAGTTCTTATTCCAATTAGCGCCAATCACTGTATTCAACGTATACAAATACATTATATAAACCGTTAAAGAGTCCGGTTTGAGCGCAGTGAAAGGTTATGGAACTGGAGAGATCGAGAGTAGCAGCATTCTTCTGTTTCTCGTCGAAGTCGAAGTATTTCAGCTGTATACCGTTAAAGACATGCACTTGTTCAAAGCTGTTCCAGCTTATATATATACACACATATATTTATTATGTATGTATACATACATACATACATATATACTCTGTGGTTTTCTAAATCAGCGCCCAACAAGTTTTTTAGCCTACATTTTCTGCTTCGGCTTCTGCTTCTTCGTCTTCTGCAGCGCTAAAGCAGCAGCAGCAGCAGCCCCAGCCAGAAGAACAACAAAAGACGTTGGCACTATCGCCATTGACTTCACGTACACACTCACACACACACACACACACACACACACACACACACACACACATTCACACATTCACTTATTCGAAATGAACGAAAAAGTAAAATGATTCACGGTGAATCGACAACAAGATACCCTCTCTTACCAGCAAACATATTTGTGAAATTAACACAGTATTATTGGGTATCTATATACTCTACAAGGGATCTTGAAATTTCCAACTAACTACAAAAAATAAAATTATATAATCGTAAACCCTGTCGATTTAAAGTATCCCAATTAAATGCTATTAAGTTAGTTCAACACTTTTGATCCATGTTAAGCAGCATTCCTAAGCGTAGCAAATTGCATTATAATATTAATATGCTTTACGCGAATGAGGGTATAAAAATGTGTCAAAAGAAGAAACACGCCAAGAGTTAGCGAGCGAAAGAGAGGGAGAGAGAGAGTGACTAGGCTTGATAATATGGGGAAGCGGGGGCATAGGGGGAGCTATAAAACCGGATGATAGCCGGCGATCGACAAGTGTGTGTGTGTTTGCGTGTAGGTATGCGTGGCGTGAGTGTGCTGCATGCGCACTTTACTTTTTTTTTGTGTTGTTGTTTTTATGTATTGGTGGCTTGGCACCTTTCGAAGACGAAAAAAGACACAGGTAAAAAAAAAACATACATACGTATACATATGTAAATGTTTACATACATATGCATGTGCTGCTTGCCTTGCAGCTGACGTTGACGCTAAAGTCGGCGCTGACGTCGACAGCCAAAGTTCAGCTTGAAATATTTTCTATGCACAATTTGCATATAGAAATTTTTGGTTTTCTGTTAAGGTTAATTTTAAAGAAATACCATTAAAAGACGGTAAAAAAAAAAGTATTGCAAAAATAAAACTCTTGACGCAGTCAATTTTTGTTCTTTCTTTTTGTTTGGTATATGCCGAAAATAAATGCTAAATTATGCAAATTTATACAAAAAGTTTTTTGTTAAAATACCCTGTACAAATTGGAAATTATTAAGAAGGGTATATTAATTTTGCAAGCAAACAAGCCTTAGTTGATTGCGCCTATCTCAGGCTTCTCACTGAAATTTGGTATGTGACTTCGATTCATAATTATTTTTATTATTATTTTATTTTATTATTACACTATTAATATTATAATGTCTGGACTAAAAGAAATTTATTGATCGGGGAACTGGATACATAGTATGCCACTAGTCGAGCTTTCTTGCGTTTCTTTTCTTTCGTTTTTTCGGTCAGGTTATTCAACTTACTGTACTGTAAAATCCAAAAAATCCGGCCTATATTTGTCCTTTAACAAAATCCAGTTTGATCAACTTGGCGTGTCTCCAGCTGTAAGAAAAATAATAAAGGCAATTGTAAAAAAATTTTAATTAATTTAATTTTTGAATTATTTAAACTACACGTTGCAACATGTAAAACAGCAAAAGGCCATAAAGATGCCACAACAATTTGACTCTAAACAAAAGGAAAAACATGTTTTCGTGTTGCCGCCCCAAATGCGCTACACCAATTGCAATTTGGTTGAGCATATGGCAACTGCTAGAAAGCCTGAGACTGCCTTGCCTAGCCTTGCATTCATTGTTGTTGTTATTCTCAAAAAATGTGCATAAATTTAGGAGAGCAGCGAGAGAGAGAGTAGCAAAGAGAGCGCTTGCCACAAGTGGTACTTTTTTTTTTTTGCTTTGGTACTTTATTTTTAGGTACTCTATAACTAAGTTTCTGAAAATTCTGATGATTCGATTCGATTAGTGGTCAAAGTCTAAGACCTGGCCATAAGCCAGAGAAACAAATTATTTATTTTCGAGACTTGTGAGTTATAAAAGTTCGACGGCTTTTACATTCAACTGTATGCATATTTAATTAGATAGTTCAGTCTTATTTATTTCGGTTATAATGGGAATTTCGGTTTTCTTTTATCTAATGCTTGGTACACAAGGGATAGGAATATGACGAATGCGTTGATCGCTAGGAAATCATTGAAATAGTAATCTAAACTGGTAGATAAAATCTTATCAAATAGAAGTCAACATTAAACCGTACTTAAATATACAAATTTGGGGTAACTGTTCTTAAAATTTAGCTCAAAATGAATTTTTATAAGACACTTGTACGTTTTTTAAACCGAAAAGGTTATTTTTATTTTGGTACAAATGACTTTGTTGTTGCCAGCAAAGTGCATAAATTCAAGAGAGCTCTATAAGAGACAGAGAGAGAGAGAGAGAGAGCGAGTGTAAGAATAAGGGGGAGAGCGGCGCCCCCCTGGAGGCTTGCGACCTTTGCATGCATAAACATGCGGGCCATTTATTGGACAATTATTGTTGTTTTTGTTGTAAATGCATTCAAAAGTGGAGCATAAAATGTGTGCGTAGGCGGAAATGGGAGAGAGAGAGGAAGGAGGACAAAGAGAACGAAATGTAGAGAGCGCGCATAGTACGTAGTAGTAGTAAAGTTCGATGTGAGAGTGTGTGGGAGTGAAAGGTTTGCCGACTTTTCTACGTATTTTGGCAGAAATTTCGAGGTTTCTTAATTAAATGAAATATTATTTCGACTATATGAAATACCAAAATACTAAAAGTTCAAAAATCGTACAAGCACACACACTGATACGCGCGCACTAGCACTAACAAAGCGGCGGCGGCCGCCGACTGTAACATAGGCACACACACATATGCATAGCTTATAGTTGTGAGCGTGGACGACGTCGCTGTCGCCGCCGCTGCCACTGACACCGCTGTCACAGCCGCAGCGGACATCGGTTCTGCCCGTATGTGTGTGTGTGTGTATGTTGAGTACCCGTGCCACTGCATATGTGTTTGTGTGTGTGTGTGTATTTGATAATACTATTAAAAAACACGTTGTTTTCTTTTCATTAAATTTTAAGGAATTTTCATTTCTTCTATCGCACACGTGAGGAATTTCCCTCAATATTTAAAAAAAGAAGTTTCCACGTTGCGGCCTCAATTTTCTCTCGTAGTCGACACAGCCGCTGTCGCTGCCGCCGCCTTCGCTGCTGCTGCTACTGCTGCCCACATAACTGTAAATTTAAGCACATTTTTGTTGCAACTTCTGGCAATTTTTATTGCTCATTTAAAGCCCGCACAGTTTGTTTTAGTATTTAAACGAATTTAAATCTATTTGTTTTATTTTAAGTTTGAAACTTTCTACTTAGAACTGCAATACGCACACGAAACGGATATCCAACTCCAAGTAAAGTGAATGAATGAGCAACTGAGCGAACGTGGCAAAATGCACCGTGTTGCCACATGGCATTTCTTGGACAGTGGCAACTCTTGGCCGTAGCGTTGCCGGTTAGCTTGTGTGTTGTGGGTGAAAAAACAAAATAGTGTTGCCAGCAAGTTGTCAGTGTATTATTTGGTACACTTGAATCAATATTAGTAGTAGTTTATTTATCATATTGCAGCATTATATTTATAGATTACTTCAATACAATATTGTCATATTTTATGTAAAGAACCGTATTACAAATTGTTTTTTTTTATTACTACATATAAAATTTTTGTTTGATGTTAAACCTGGGTACAAATATAAGTTTTTGGTACTGTAGAGTACTGCCAGATTGCTCGAGTACACTTGTTATCGATAACCTTTCTGCCCATCCTTAGCACCATTCACAACAAAGACAATTGAGCAAGTGGTCTTCTTATTTTATTGAACGCAAAAAATACCCGTTCTCTGGTATTTCCGGAAGTGAAAGCTATTAATAGAATGCCCAAGTTAAAGAGTTTGCTGCCCAGCATATTTGGGGGCAACAACAGCAGAGAGGAGGGGCGACTGGAAACAGATGCTTCGCCCGTAAGCGCGGATGATGCCAACAATGACAACAACAGTGGAGCCTTATCGCTGTCTCCCTCCACCTCCGCCTCAGCGGATTTAACGGAATCGGTTATACGTGAACTTTCCGATCCAAATTATAATTCCATGGATGTGGTACAGTCGGCACACATTCCAGGTTCGGCGCTAGCCAACAATAATAACAGTACAATGAACACCATGAATGTGCACCAGGCACAGCAACAGGTGGTCATGAATTTCTCGAATGCCAGCAATTTACATTTCGGCTCTGTTTATAATTTCAATCAAAATCTAAGTGCCAGCAGTTCACGCAAGAGCAGTACGTGCGCCCCCTTAGAGGAAGGCGGGACATCCTGTGCAGGCTCCACTGTACCAGAGGGCAAGCGCCTTGCCAGTCATGTGCCGCGTAAGACGGTTAGCATTGTCAGCATGATGCAGTCACAGGAGGAGCCAGACGTTCGTCTTCTCGACACAGTGGCAACCCATTTGGGCGAGGGCTGGAAACAAGTTATGCGTGAGCTGGGTCATTCCGAAGGTCAGATCGAACAGGCGATTATCGATCATCAAATGCATGGCAATATCAAGGAGGTGAGACGAGATAGTATATCTAAACAGTGGCATATGCAGGCAGTTTTATCAATAATCCAAGTACAAGGGTTAAATGAAATTCTTAAGAAAATGAATAGATAATTAATCCATTCTGCGAACGCCACTGTCTATTATAATTTTAATATATAGTACAATTGATAAGGTATATATATTTGCGTTGATTGCAGGTGATCTATCAACTGCTACTACAGTGGGTTCGAGGCGCTGACGATGGCGTCGCCACAGTGGGACGACTCACAACTTTACTGTGGGAACTACAGCATCGTGAGTGTGTGCAGCGCATGAAACTGGTTTGGAAGGCTCTGGAGAAGCGAAAGACATCCAGTTAGCTGCTTCTAATTAATGCCACTAATTAATTGCTGTGCTTCCCAATTCCCAATTCAAACAGGGCATTTTCTAACGGTGATTCATTCATTCATTCAGTGCGAGAAATATGCAAAGGTTATATACTTATATTTTAGTATAGCCAATATCTTATAAATAAGTTTCTTAAAAATCTTCCACGCCTTTGCTAACTGACGCACGTTTCTAATAGTTTGCGCTCTCTCTCTCTCTCTGTTAGCAAACAAAACATTTGTGCAATAATTTTTGTTAACATTTTTGACGTACGGCATTGGATAATACAGTGGTTGCTCGCTACTTAAAATCCGGAGACTATTAGATTCTCCTTTTAAAAAAGATTCATTAAAAATGATTGTTATGTAATTTAAAAATAATTTAAAGTGGATTGTAGACAAACAAGGGAATCGAACCGGAACCGTTAGCCGAAAAAAAACTATTATAACTCAGAACCGGAACCGCTAAGTTAAATTTTTTGAATACCAGTCTCGGGGACACATATTCCTGCTGGTCTGCCCTCTGTTTTCTGATCAGAGTTTCATACCGATATAAGAACCAATACCTTGATAAAAATAGTTTCGGAACGTACCAGAAGCGGATCAGGAACCGCAATATGGTTCGGTTTGATTCCCTGAGTGAAACTTCTTGAACACCTAAAAACATTGTTAAATTCTAATTCGAGAAGTTATTTTTAGTTATACTTCAAAAATGGTTTATAGCGAAAACAGAATTTTAGATGAGTTTTGTATATATTTGCGAGTGATCACTGTAGCTATATAACCTTCGAATAAGTGCCTAGAAGTTTATCCTCAATCAACATAAATTGTAAAATGTGATATTTAAATCGAACGCAAATGCATTTTTCGAGTAATATAATGAAAGAAAAAATAAAATATGTACATTCAGAAAGTGCGATAGAAGAAAATGTGTATTTTATAAGAGATTATATAGAAGTCTATCGATCGATCGTGACCTACACAATCTTGGTGATCTTTGCACTAAACATATCAATTAACATCTGTGCGCCATTGCCATTATTCGACTGATAATCTGGCAGTTTCTCCAGGCGTTCTACCCAAGCGTTAAGCTTGGGATAACGTTTCGCCTCCAAAGGAGCTAGACCAAATAAACTGGAAACCGAGGAGATGCAGCTATAGTCCGCTATGGTCAGCTTGGGGCCACAGAGATACGTTTGGTTGCCTAGAAAGGCCTCCAAAAAATCATAAGCCTCATAAATAGCATCAATTTTTAGACGGGGCAACTCCGTCTCGTTGCGCATAAATAGAGGGTATGCAATGTTGCGAATACAACCTGAAAATAATCACAGATTGTAGGGTATTTGAATATGGGAACCATTGTCTATGCCGAAACTTCACCTTGAAATATTACGCCCGTCTCAAAGTGCAAACGCTGATCGACCACGGCGCGTTTATAATAATCCTTGGGATATAGTTCATCATTCTTGCCATATTTCCGCACCAGATAAGCCATTATAGCATGGGAATCCCAGATACATTTGCCATCATCCTCCAGCATGGGCACCGTATGCTGGGGATTCTTCAGGGTGTATTCCTTACTCAGCTGTTCTCCGGCCAGCAGATTAACAAGTTTATATTCGTATTGTAGACCCAATTCATTCAGGGTTAATTTACAGGCCCGCACCGGGGGACTTGCCTCTAGGCCGTATAAGACTAGTTTGCCCATATTGGAATTACGAGGCGTGTTTAAGCTTGTACGCTGGTCATGAGACTAAACTAAGTTTATTCCGTTTCTGAATCGTGCTCGAAGAAAAAGCTTCTCCATTAATTACTATACTATAATTTAATTCCATTTCGAATTGTAGATTATACGAATACAAAGTAAACACGAACGAGTGGAGCTGGAAAATCTAGCGACTGTCAATCTATCAATCTAGGGGACACACTATTTATTATATAATATAGAAAAAGCCGTGCAATTTCTCTAGATTTGATAATTATAGATCCCCTCCCTAGTAATATGAGGGCAATGTTATGTAATGTTTTTATACTATTTATACAAACAGATATTTACGACATACGCCTAAATTCTAGGAAAACCTTTTTATTATTAGTTTTCCATGTTACTTTCAATCTGTGTGTGTTTAGCTTATCGCCACCCCCTCGATAAGATAATCATTTCGATCAAATTTTTTTGAACTCTGATAAGGCGCATAATGAGTAAGGTAAGTGTGGCCCATTGAAGCACGTGCCTTTCTTATCTCTACATCCAAATTTTTGTACCTAGACATATAAAGATATGATAATGATAATGTATACATTTTGGTTTCTAGATGTACTAAAGATGTACCAACTTGATGTATTTCTTTTAGGCCGAACTAATCTGCTCTAAACTTTTTTCGGTTCTTGTTCGACTATATTTTTAAGCCTTTTTGGACAAAATTGTGGATATTCGAGTTCGAACCGATCTCGTCGAATCTATAAATATTTATTCCGCCTATGGGAGGGAAGCTTTTGAGCTTGGACACCTGGCAGACCCCTTATGCTAAGCACAAGTGAATCGCACAATTAAGAGAGCTTTATAGAGAGTGCACTTAGCTTTGCTCTTCTAGAGTTACCAAAGCTACAGAATATCAAAGCTTTATTAGAGTTAAGAGAACACAGCACTTAATTATTGTTTTGTATATTTTCGTGTTTCTCTTATCTTTCTAAGGTATCACTGTAAACTTTGCTTTCTTCACGGAGGCCACAAAAAGTCGAGCACCATTGGCGTTTTCCGAGTAATAAGGCAATTGCTGCATACGATTCATCCAAGCTGTCAGCTTAACGTATTTGGTGGGATCGATTTCCACATAGGCCACCATAGAACTAATGGATGATATAAGACTGAAGTCGGCTATGGTCAACTGATCGCCGGCTATATAATCCTGATCCTTGAGAAATGCCTCAGTAAAGTCGTAGGCCTCGAGAATGGCATCGATGCGTTCCTGTGGCACCTGAGTCTGCCCCATAAATAATACCTTTTTCGTAACACTTATCAGGGCATTAGCGAAAACTACACCCGACTCAAAGTGCAGCCTTTGATCGACTAAAGCCCTTTTATAATAGTCCTTGGGATACAGCTTATCGTCTTTGCCATATTTACGCACCAGATATGCCATTATAGCATGGGAATCCCAAAATCTCGCTGATCCATCCTCCAACATGGGCACCGTATGCTGTGGATTCTTTGCCAGATATTCCGGGGAATGTTGTTCCCTTTTCAGCACATTAATCTGAACATATTTATAGGCTAATTGAAGAGCTGCCAATGTCATTTTGACAGCTCTTACTGGGGGGCTGGGATCCAAGCCGTAAAGCGTCAGTTTTACCATCTTTTCGGTACGCCAGATGAACGATTACTAAGAGCTTTAATAGAGCTTTCTTAAACAGCTGACCCAAATATAAAAAATATAAAATAAAGAGAGTTTAAGATGTGTTAAGAGAAAATTTATGGTACTAGCTCACCTACAATATAAAACAAAGAGAACAGTGGTAAAAAAGAAGCTATTGACAACATATTTTTACTTTGATAATAATTTATTTTGAATAACAATCCATTTTATTCTTAATATAGCATTGTCTATTTAAAAAACACTGGGATAATTGAATCCATTGACTTTTATAAAGGGTTTTTTATCCGAACTTTTTACTCCTCTATGTGGAAATTGGTATTTTTTATAATATCCACAGATTGCTGAGCACCGATCGCATTTTCCGAATAGTAAGGCAGCTCCTTCAATCGATCGATCCACGCACTGAGCTTGGGATATTTGGATGGATCAATTTCCAAGTAGGCCACCATTGTGGTAATCGTTGCGATGAGACTAAAGTCAGCTATAGTCAAGTGATCGCCAGCTATATAGTCGTGAGCCTTGAGGAAAGTCTCCATAAGGTCATAGACCTCTATAACTGCTGCTATGCGCTCTTTGGGCACTTCTTTTATACCTTTAAAAAGGACCAATACGGTGATGGGACGTATTGCTCCATTAAACACCACGCCCGACTCAAAATGCAGGCGCTGATCGACGACAGCTCTTTTAAGCAGATCCTTGGGATATAGCGAATCATCCTTGCCATATTTGCTTACCAAATAAGCAATAATTGCATGAGAGTCGGCGATGAAATCATCTCCATCCTGTAAGGTGGGCACAGTATGTTGCGGATTCTTTTCCAAATAATCCTTGGAATATTGTTCCTTCTTCAGAATATTCACCAGGACATATTCATAGGGTAACTCTAGGGCCGCCAGTGTTAATTTCACAGCACGCACTGGAGCACTGGCATCCAAACCGTAAAGCTTTAGTTTTACCATATTTTCGAATAGATATCTATGCGATAACTGACCGGTTAAATCGGCAGCAGAGGTCTTTTAAAAGGCACTGTCTAAAAACTAATCAAAACTGTGAAGAGTGTCTGATAAAAGCAACTGATTTTTTGTTTTTTCTATACTATGTACTCACTGAAATTGGAAAAAACCATTCCCATATACAGTGATGTCAGCGTGGGAGTAGCAGCGATGTTTAACATCGATAAATAACATCGAACAGAGCAGCGATACATCGAAAAAATTAACAGTGAATGAGCGCGAAATTCGTTGTGTTTTGTCTCAACAAGTTGAGGGTATGAAATATATCAATAAACATTTATTAATAGGCACATAAATATATGAAAAATATTTATAGAAAATTCAAAATTGAAAGAGCAAACTTTTTGGCGATGGATTGGTAAACATGAATTTTGAGAACATAGAAAAACGAAATTAAGAAACATCGATTAAGCAGCGGCTAGCAACGCTGAACTAAACATCGATACGGCGATGTTATTGCCCATATTCCATACCCCGTAAAATACATAAAAAGAGCATTTTCTGTGTGTGATGGAGTATGTAACAGATAGATAAAATCATTGACGCAATAAAGCCTATGTATAGGGTACAGAGTACAGAGTTATAGCCAAGTCTATTATATGAAATAGAGAAACCAAAATATGAAATATCTCCCAATCCAAAGCATTAACTAACAGCTCAATCTTAATGTTTATAGAGTATTTTTTAGTCGAGCATACTAACTAGACAATTTGTTTACTACTTTTTTTGGTCATTTGTTGTTTTGGTCATTTGTTCTGCCTGGTAATGTAATGACCGGTAATCAATAAAAATTCCCAAAAATAGTTATCGGCATTATAAAAAACACTCGTAAGGAAGGGCAATCTCCGCCGCACCGAAGACTACATACCCTTCCAGACTGAAAGAAGGAATCCTAATCACATTAAGTTAGTTGTAAGTTTCTTAAAGATATCTCGAGAAACATTGAAAAATAAGTATAATTTTTAGTATTATTGTTTTAATCATAGATTTATTAAGTATTATTTAAAATTGTTTAGGCTTCTACTGTGTAATTGGTGCCTTTAGCTGCAGCAATATACTGAAGGGCACCAGTAGAATTAACATAATAATATGGCAGTTTCTCTAATCTTTTGATCCAAGCAGTCAGCTTGGGATACTTGGCAGCGTCGATTTCCACGTAGCCCACCAACGAGCTGATCGTAGAAATAATACTGAAGTCGGCTACAGTTAGTTGATCACCAGCCACATAGTCGTGATCCTTGAGGAAGGCCTCTACGAAATCATAGGCCTCAATAACAGCCGCAATGGTCGACTTGGGCACCACTTTCTTGTCCGAGAAAAAGACGATTCTGCTCATGGTACGCAGACCGTTGGTGAATAATACGCCCGTCTCAAAATGCAGACGCTGATCCACAATGGCTCTCTTCAGCAAGTCCTTGGGATAGAGAGAGTCGTCCTTGCCATATTTACCCACCAAATAGGTGATAATGGCATGAGAATCGACAATAATATTCTCTCCGTCCTGTAAGGTGGGCACCGTATGCTGAGGATTCTTCTTCAGAAACGCCTCCGAAAGGTGCTCCTTGCTGAATAGATCCACAATGACATAATCGTAGGGTATACCCAGTGCTGCTATAGTCAGCTTGACGGCGCGTACAGGTGGACTAGGATCCACTCCATAAAGCTTTATTTGTGCCATGTTGCCAGGTTCCAATGTAAGCGTCAACTGCCTGAAAAGGTAGTTAATATTTGTCTATATATATATGCAGGTTCCCCTGCTAAGAGAGCTAAGGCAAAAAAAGAGATAAGATTAAAAATGTTTGAAGTTTACCAATTATTATGCAAGAGATATGGTATTTTTTGTACTCAGATAATTCGCATTCCTATCGCAAGGCCTACCTTAAGAGAAACACTGCTGATAAAGAGAGAAATCTACGATCTCTCAAACGTGATAGAGAGCGTGCCGACTAAGAGTTCAGTTAATTAATTATTGTTTTATTACCTCATAGCGAGTGCCTCACGTTTGCTCTTTATCACCGAAAAACAATGACCGGCAAAAAGCCAAACCAAATAGATGACTCCACAAAAGGAATGTTCTCGAGGTTGATCGATTGAAAATACCCTGTATTGTGAAATTGTTCTTTGAACAGCTCATAGTCAGACCATTATGAAATACAGTGAACTGATCCGGTTTAAACCCGCTTGCCATGGTATATAGAATGAATATTAAATACTTAACACCTGTCTATAAATAATCTAAAATAACCTGGGTATACCTGAAAGATATTGGGGTATTCATTTAGATCTAAACGATTTGTTTGCCAGAAATAGGAATATTTTTAAAATATACTTGATAGACTTGCGCTTTATTAGTAAGAGAAAAGCAATGACACACCTAGGGGTAAGCATTAGAATATTGTTGTAAAATTTATTTAAATTTACTGATTGTTTCTCTGTCGGCTATATTATATAGAAGACTGATTATTATAATATATAATATATTCTCACATCTAATTTGATAGTTTATGAAAATATCTCAAGATCATCATCTCATCACCTGATTCTAAATATATATACTTTATCAGGTCGAAGATGTCTCCTTTATTATATTATATTATTCATATTCTGTGCTATAGTATAAAGAAATCATTAAATGCCGAGGGTCTTTCAAATCAATTAATTCATTTCTTGGTAGAAACAAGATGTAAATATATTAATCTAATTTCTGGAAAAGTATAGATAAATTGATCTAGAACCAATTTAATATACATATACATGTATATATCTTTGTATCCATATAGAAATATCTGTCAGCTGATCACCGAAAAAACTAATAATATGTTCAGATCAGGAATTAAATTTCTATAAGACATTTTTTGTAGTGTTTCCAAATTTAGATCATTTATTTATTAGAACTTTTAAGTTCTCAAGTCTTAACCTTCAACAGTGAAGTCAACAGATTTGATTGCAGCAATGAGGAGTTTAGCACCCGTCGAATTCTCCGAGTAATAAGGCAGCTTCTCCAATCGCTTGATCCAGGCGTTGATCTTTGGGTATTTGGTTGAATCGATGTCCACGTAGGCCACCAGGGAACTAATTGTTGAGATGACACTAAAGTCGGCAATAGTCAGTTGGTTTCCAGCAATATAATCCTGATCCTTGAGGAAGGTCTCGACAAAGTCATAAGCCTCGACAATGGCATCGATGCGTTCCTTGGGAACTACTTTGGCACCAGCGAAAATCTTCCTTGTGATGGGTGCAAGAGCATTGGCGAATACAACGCCAGTCTCGAAGTAAAGACGTTGATCCACAACGGCTCTCTTCAGCAGATCCTTGGGATATAGCGAATCATCCTTGCCATATTTGCTCACCAAATAGGCAATAATTGCATGAGAGTCGGTGAGAAAGGTGTCTCCATCCTGAAGGGTGGGCACAGTGTGCTGGGGATTCTTTTTCAAATACTCCTCTGAGCGGTGTTCACCTTTTTGTAGATCAACCTGTGTATATTCGTAGGGTATCTCTAGTGCTGCTAGTGTCAGTTTTACTGCGCGCACTGGAGGACTACCATCCGTACCGAAAAGCGTTAGTTTTCCCATGTTTCGAGTTTTATAATGTAAGAGACAGACTGATCAAGTCTCTGATGTCTGAGGTCTATTTATATTGGAAAGAGAACCGGCCAAACACGAAGAGAGCTAAAGAGAGAGCGAGAGAGAGGGAGCTGATAACAGTATGAGAGTAGAACAGGTTTCAGGTATTTTTGCACGCAACGATGACACGCAAAATTATTATAGTTGTGTGTACCAAAAATGTTTATCTATAGAAAATAATATAGTTGTAATACTCGTACCACTCATAGATTATTATCGATTGCTGTGTGGGTTTGTCTTATATAAGATTCGGAAACAAATTTCTTCTGGAACTTTCAGTTATTCCAGCTGTTAAACATAATTTCTTATGAAATATTTGAAAACAAATTTGCTCTGGAAGTTTCAGTAATGCAAGCTGATAAATAATTATATGTGGTTTAGTCAGCTTATAGAAAAATAATTGGAAGTCATCTCTCATGACAAGACGAGAAACACAATGACGTGGCTTTATCGATCTAAAATAGGAATACTCATTTTTCTTCTTACCAATTACTATCAGGTCTTAATCGTTGTTATTCGGGAAAAGTCGAGTTTTCGAATGTAAAAGTATTCAGAAGAGGTCTTCTTTCTGGTAAGAAAACTTTTCAAATGCAACATATGGTTCCCGTTTTCTCCCGAGTCTCTGTGGATTTTGGCAAAATCCCTTCTCTGCGAAGTGTTATTACCAATCATTCAGTCAGTACATAGAGTTTTATACATATTTGTATCGATTTCGATTCTAACTATTTATTTAAAGAAGTGTATTAATGTATTTTCACAACATTCACATATTTTATTTGGTATTTTAAGCTTAAGCTTCTACTGTATACTTTGTGTTTTTCACTGCATTTATATACATTTCAGCACCAGTAGCATTATCGGAATAGTAAGGCAACTGTTCCAACCGCTTGATCCAAGCACTGAGTTTGGGATATTTGGTTGGTTCAATTTCCACATAGATCACCAGAGAACTGATCGATGAGATGAGACTGAAGTCCGCAACAGTCAAGTGATCGCCAGCAACATAGTCGTGATCCTTGAGGAAAGTCTCCACGAAATCATAGGCCTCTACAATAGCTGTAATACGTTCCTTGGGCACCACTTTAACGCCCATGAAAAAGATCATTTTACTAATATTACGAAGAGCATTAGCGAATACTACGCCGGTCTCAAAATGCAGACGCTGATCGACTACGGCTCTCTTAAGCAGATCCTTGGGGTAGAGTGAGTCATCCTTGCCATATTTGCTCACCAAATAGGTAATAATGGCATGAGAATCCCAAATGATATCATCTCCATCCTCCAGCATGGGCACAGTGTGTTGGGGATTCTTCTTTAGGAATTCCTCCGTCAGATGTTGCTTATTGAATAGATCTATCACCTTGTATTCATAGGGTATCTGAAGTGCGGCCAGGGTCAGTTTGACTGCCCGAACTGGGGGGCTGGCATCGATTCCGTAAAGCGTTAATTTTCCCATGTTTGCAGCGATTGTAATACAAAGCGATAACTGACTGGTCGAAAGTTTGTGGGGGGCTTTTTATATTGTATTTGTGTTGTAAGAGAAACTACATTCGTTTTAAGAGATGCTGGAAGAAGAGAAAAGATAAGCTTTCTTTTTCCATATTATTTTATATATACAAATGTCTGATAATATAGTACTCGAAATGCTCAGCTAGAAAAATAGAATTTATGGCGGTTTTAAGAGCGTTACCTCCCTTAAAAGCTGCAATTTTATGAGCTTCCAATTATAATACTTTTATTTTTTTTGGTTCAATTATATTTTAGATATTTATCTATATACATTCCATATGGTAAACTGTATCGTCTATAATACCATTCTTATAATCAACATTCTTTGCTTTGAGTACTGACCCGCTCTACTGAATGATTTTGAGCTTTTAAAGCTTATCTATACCCTCCCTTAAAAAGATAATAGTAAATAATAATAAATAGTAAATTTGATGGTTTTTTTTTATAATAATTTTATTTATTTCTCTTAAGCTTCCACAACATAATTTGTATCCTTAACAGCGGCTATAAATTGTTGAGCACCATTCGAATTTTCCGAATGATGGAGTATGTAACAGATAGATAAAATCATTGACGCAATAAAGCCTATGTATAGGGTACAGAGTACAGAGTTATAGCCAAGTCTATTATATGAAATAGAGAAACCAAAATATGAAATATCTCCCAATCCAAAGCATTAACTAACAGCTCAATCTTAATGTTTATAGAGTATTTTTTAGTCGAGCATACTAACTAGACAATTTGTTTACTACTTTTTTTTGGTCATTTGTTGTTTTGGTCATTTGTTCTGCCTGGTAATGTAATGACCGGTAATCAATAAAAATTCCCAAAAATAGTTATCGGCATTATAAAAAACACTCGTAAGGAAGGGCAATCTCCGCCGCACCGAAGACTACATACCCTTCCAGACTGAAAGAAGGAATCCTAATCACATTAAGTTAGTTGTAAGTTTCTTAAAGATATCTCGAGAAACATTGAAAAATAAGTATAATTTTTAGTATTATTGTTTTAATCATAGATTTATTAAGTATTATTTAAAATTGTTTAGGCTTCTACTGTGTAATTGGTGCCTTTAGCTGCAGCAATATACTGAAGGGCACCAGTAGAATTAACATAATAATATGGCAGTTTCTCTAATCTTTTGATCCAAGCAGTCAGCTTGGGATACTTGGCAGCGTCGATTTCCACGTAGCCCACCAACGAGCTGATCGTAGAAATAATACTGAAGTCGGCTACAGTTAGTTGATCACCAGCCACATAGTCGTGATCCTTGAGGAAGGCCTCTACGAAATCATAGGCCTCAATAACAGCCGCAATGGTCGACTTGGGCACCACTTTCTTGTCCGAGAAAAAGACGATTCTGCTCATGGTACGCAGACCGTTGGTGAATAATACGCCCGTCTCAAAATGCAGACGCTGATCCACAATGGCTCTCTTCAGCAAGTCCTTGGGATAGAGAGAGTCGTCCTTGCCATATTTACCCACCAAATAGGTGATAATGGCATGAGAATCGACAATAATATTCTCTCCGTCCTGTAAGGTGGGCACCGTATGCTGAGGATTCTTCTTCAGAAACGCCTCCGAAAGGTGCTCCTTGCTGAATAGATCCACAATGACATAATCGTAGGGTATACCCAGTGCTGCTATAGTCAGCTTGACGGCGCGTACAGGTGGACTAGGATCCACTCCATAAAGCTTTATTTGTGCCATGTTGCCAGGTTCCAATGTAAGCGTCAACTGCCTGAAAAGGCAGTTAATATTTGTCTATATATATATGCAGGTTCCCCTGCTAAGAGAGCTAAGGCAAAAAAAGAGATAAGATTAAAAATGTTTGAAGTTTACCAATTATTATGCAAGAGATATGGTATTTTTTGTACTCAGATAATTCGCATTCCTATCGCAAGGCCTACCTTAAGAGAAACACTGCTGATAAAGAGAGAAATCTACGATCTCTCAAACGTGATAGAGAGCGTGCCGACTAAGAGTTCAGTTAATTAATTATTGTTTTATTACCTCATAGCGAGTGCCTCACGTTTGCTCTTTATCACCGAAAAACAATGACCGGCAAAAAAGCCAAACCAAATAGATGACTCCACAAAAGGAATGTTCTCGAGGTTGATCGATTGAAAATACCCTGTATTGTGAAATTGTTCTTTGAACAGCTCATAGTCAGACCATTATGAAATACAGTGAACTGATCCGGTTTAAACCCGCTTGCCATGGTATATAGAATGAATATTAAATACTTAACACCTGTCTATAAATAATCTAAAATAACCTGGGTATACCTGAAAGATATTGGGGTATTCATTTAGATCTAAACGATTTGTTTGCCAGAAATAGGAATATTTTTAAAATATACTTGATAGACTTGCGCTTTATTAGTAAGAGAAAAGCAATGACACACCTAGGGGTAAGCATTAGAATATTGTTGTAAAATTTATTTAAATTTACTGATTGTTTCTCTGTCGGCTATATTATATAGAAGACTGATTATTATAATATATAATATATTCTCACATCTAATTTGATAGTTTATGAAAATATCTCAAGATCATCATCTCATCACCTGATTCTAAATATATATACTTTATCAGGTCGAAGATGTCTCCTTTATTATATTATATTATTCATATTCTGTGCTATAGTATAAAGAAATCATTAAATGCCGAGGGTCTTTCAAATCAATTAATTCATTTCTTGGTAGAAACAAGATGTAAATATATTAATCTAATTTCTGGAAAAGTATAGATAAATTGATCTAGAACCAATTTAATATACATATACATGTATATATCTTTGTATCCATATAGAAATATCTGTCAGCTGATCACCGAAAAAACTAATAATATGTTCAGATCAGGAATTAAATTTCTATAAGACATTTTTTGTAGTGTTTCCAAATTTAGATCATTTATTTATTAGAACTTTTAAGTTCTCAAGTCTTAACCTTCAACAGTGAAGTCAACAGATTTGATTGCAGCAATGAGGAGTTTAGCACCCGTCGAATTCTCCGAGTAATAAGGCAGCTTCTCCAATCGCTTGATCCAGGCGTTGATCTTTGGGTATTTGGTTGAATCGATGTCCACGTAGGCCACCAGGGAACTAATTGTTGAGATGACACTAAAGTCGGCAATAGTCAGTTGGTTTCCAGCAATATAATCCTGATCCTTGAGGAAGGTCTCGACAAAGTCATAAGCCTCGACAATGGCATCGATGCGTTCCTTGGGAACTACTTTGGCACCAGCGAAAATCTTCCTTGTGATGGGTGCAAGAGCATTGGCGAATACAACGCCAGTCTCGAAGTAAAGACGTTGATCCACAACGGCTCTCTTCAGCAGATCCTTGGGATATAGCGAATCATCCTTGCCATATTTGCTCACCAAATAGGCAATAATTGCATGAGAGTCGGTGAGAAAGGTGTCTCCATCCTGAAGGGTGGGCACAGTGTGCTGGGGATTCTTTTTCAAATACTCCTCTGAGCGGTGTTCACCTTTTTGTAGATCAACCTGTGTATATTCGTAGGGTATCTCTAGTGCTGCTAGTGTCAGTTTTACTGCGCGCACTGGAGGACTACCATCCGTACCGAAAAGCGTTAGTTTTCCCATGTTTCGAGTTTTATAATGTAAGAGACAGACTGATCAAGTCTCTGATGTCTGAGGTCTATTTATATTGGAAAGAGAACCGGCCAAACACGAAGAGAGCTAAAGAGAGAGCGAGAGAGAGGGAGCTGATAACAGTATGAGAGTAGAACAGGTTTCAGGTATTTTTGCACGCAACGATGACACGCAAAATTATTATAGTTGTGTGTACCAAAAATGTTTATCTATAGAAAATAATATAGTTGTAATACTCGTACCACTCATAGATTATTATCGATTGCTGTGTGGGTTTGTCTTATATAAGATTCGGAAACAAATTTCTTCTGGAACTTTCAGTTATTCCAGCTGTTAAACATAATTTCTTATGAAATATTTGAAAACAAATTTGCTCTGGAAGTTTCAGTAATGCAAGCTGATAAATAATTATATGTGGTTTAGTCAGCTTATAGAAAAATAATTGGAAGTCATCTCTCATGACAAGACGAGAAACACAATGACGTGGCTTTATCGATCTAAAATAGGAATACTCATTTTTCTTCTTACCAATTACTATCAGGTCTTAATCGTTGTTATTCGGGAAAAGTCGAGTTTTCGAATGTAAAAGTATTCAGAAGAGGTCTTCTTTCTGGTAAGAAAACTTTTCAAATGCAACATATGGTTCCCGTTTTCTCCCGAGTCTCTGTGGATTTTGGCAAAATCCCTTCTCTGCGAAGTGTTATTACCAATCATTCAGTCAGTACATAGAGTTTTATACATATTTGTATCGATTTCGATTCTAACTATTTATTTAAAGAAGTGTATTAATGTATTTTCACAACATTCACATATTTTATTTGGTATTTTAAGCTTAAGCTTCTACTGTATACTTTGTGTTTTTCACTGCATTTATATACATTTCAGCACCAGTAGCATTATCGGAATAGTAAGGCAACTGTTCCAACCGCTTGATCCAAGCACTGAGTTTGGGATATTTGGTTGGTTCAATTTCCACATAGATCACCAGAGAACTGATCGATGAGATGAGACTGAAGTCCGCAACAGTCAAGTGATCGCCAGCAACATAGTCGTGATCCTTGAGGAAAGTCTCCACGAAATCATAGGCCTCTACAATAGCTGTAATACGTTCCTTGGGCACCACTTTAACGCCCATGAAAAAGATCATTTTACTAATATTACGAAGAGCATTAGCGAATACTACGCCGGTCTCAAAATGCAGACGCTGATCGACTACGGCTCTCTTAAGCAGATCCTTGGGGTAGAGTGAGTCATCCTTGCCATATTTGCTCACCAAATAGGTAATAATGGCATGAGAATCCCAAATGATATCATCTCCATCCTCCAGCATGGGCACAGTGTGTTGGGGATTCTTCTTTAGGAATTCCTCCGTCAGATGTTGCTTATTGAATAGATCTATCACCTTGTATTCATAGGGTATCTGAAGTGCGGCCAGGGTCAGTTTGACTGCCCGAACTGGGGGGCTGGCATCGATTCCGTAAAGCGTTAATTTTCCCATGTTTGCAGCGATTGTAATACAAAGCGATAACTGACTGGTCGAAAGTTTGTGGGGGCTTTTTATATTGTATTTGTGTTGTAAGAGAAACTACATTCGTTTTAAGAGATGCTGGAAGAAGAGAAAAGATAAGCTTTCTTTTTCCATATTATTTTATATATACAAATGTCTGATAATATAGTACTCGAAATGCTCAGCTAGAAAAATAGAATTTATGGCGGTTTTAAGAGCGTTACCTCCCTTAAAAGCTGCAATTTTATGAGCTTCCAATTATAATACTTTTATTTTTTTTGGTTCAATTATATTTTAGATATTTATCTATATACATTCCATATGGTAAACTGTATCGTCTATAATACCATTCTTATAATCAACATTCTTTGCTTTGAGTACTGACCCGCTCTACTGAATGATTTTGAGCTTTTAAAGCTTATCTATACCCTCCCTTAAAAAGATAATAGTAAATAATAATAAATAGTAAATTTGATGGTTTTTTTTTATAATAATTTTATTTATTTCTCTTAAGCTTCCACAACATAATTTGTATCCTTAACAGCGGCTATAAATTGTTGAGCACCATTCGAATTTTCCGAATAGTAAGGAAGCTCTTCCAAACGCTTAATCCAAGCATTAATCTTGGGATATTTCAAAGAGTCAATTTGCACATAGGCTACCAAAGAACTAATTGCTGAGATCAGACTAAAATCAGCAATTGTCAATTGATTGCCAGCTATATATTCCTGATCCTTGAGGAAAGTCTCCACAAAGTCATAGACCTCAACTATGGCAGTAAAACGCTCCTTGGGCACCTTCTTTATAGTAAAAGCTAGGGTATTTATGCTACGCAAAGCTCCAGCAAATACTACACCCGACTCAAAATACAATCTTTGATCGACAACTGCTCTCTTCAGCAAATCCTTGGGATAAAGGGAATCATCCTTAGCGTATTTTTCTACCAAATAGCACATAATTGCATGAGAATCCCAGATGCAGGCGGCATCATCCTCCAGCATTGGTATCGTATGCTGTGGATTCTTCTTTAAGTAATCCTCTGAAAGCTGTTCCCCTTGCAGGGTATTCACCACAACATAATCATAGGGTAGCTGAAGTGCGGCCAGAGTCAATTTGACAGGACGCACTGGAATGCTAGGATCAAAACCGTAAAGCGTAAGTTTTCCCATTCCTTTCAGATTGTGTTGCAATCATCAACTGACTGGAATATTGGACAGGTTAGGGCTATTTATGGAGTTTTGTGTTTCTATATGTTTGTAAGAGTATGAAGAGAAATTAAGAGAGTTATAATGGAAAACTCGAATAATTGTAGTTATCATTTCAAAGGTTGAAGGGTATAAATATTGGGGAAATATCCATTGATTTATAAATAGATCAATAAACAACATATGTTGAGTTCCCACACAAGAGAGAGAAAGAGTAAATCCAATATTCAGTTCTATTTTCTCTGGTTGCAAATAAAATAATGAAAAGGCATTCGGATTTATCTATTTTTCAAATATATATTGACTGTGTTTTACAATGAAGCTTTTGTGTATAAATAAAATAAACAAACAAACAAGTTTGCCATAAAACAAATATTTACTCTGTTCTACGCGAGTGAATATAGTTAATTAACTCGTACAAATTGAAGCTTTTGCTTTAAGAGAATAGTAGCTTTACTCTCTTGAAAAAGAGCTTTTAGTGTAATCTGTATTTAATGCCTACTGTACTTGAATGTTTGTTCTAGACCTTCCACAGAAGAAAGAGACTGTTTGCGCTGAATCAAAGTGACTTGCTATTTATTTATTCAACTGTTAATATATTAAACTAATCGTATGTATTTCACCATGGGAGGTAATAAAGAGTGCTCTCTTAAGAGAATCTCATTGAGAACAGTGCTCGCTCGCTATGTAAAAACCTAAAAAAAAGGAGAATATTTCACTAGAGCCAAAATTATGTTTTCAGTTGTGAAAATTCAAGTTAATCCTCAACTCACTGAGTCACTTCTGATTTTCTACTAGAATATTCTACCTCTTCCATTAATTCATTCCAGCCAGAAGCATTGAATCTAATATTCTTGAGAAAAATCAATATTTTAACCGAGAAGTTTTGATTTGCGAGCGACCACTGTATGTTAATTCTGTGTTTTTTACTGTGTTGCTGTCATTCTCTTTAACTATTTTGAATTTGCTTTTTTTTGACTATTTATTTTTTAGCTGTTTTTTGGGCAATTAAGCTTCAATTGTGAATTTCTTTGACTTCACCATAGACTCAAAGATGGCAGCTCCAGCTCCATTGGCCTCCTCATAGAAGGGTAATTCCTTGAGGCGCTCCAGCCAGGCTGCAATCTTGGGATATTTACCCTCATCCAGTTCCAGAAACACCGCCAAGCTACAAAAAGTAGTGACAAAGCTGAAATCGGCTATAGTTAGCTCTGGCCCAGCTATATAGTCATTATCCGCTAGAAAAGATTCGATTAACTCATAAACCTCAGCGACAGCATCGATTTTCGACTGCTCCACGGTGGTAGCCCCCGAGAAGAGCACACTTCTAGTTAACGGACGTAGAGTTCCAGTAAACATCACACCCGAATCGCAGTGTAGACGCTGATCTACTATGGCACGTTGTATAGAATCTGTGGGATATAATCCATCAGTTGTTCCATATTTTGTGACCAAATAACCCATTATAGCATGAGAATCCCAAATGCAAACATTCTCATCCTCGTCCTCCAACAGGGGCACAGTATGTTGTGGATTTTTGGCCAGAAAATCGGGTAATAAATGTTCTCCAACCATTAAATTGACTGGAACCAGCTCAAATGGTAAGTCAAGCGCTTTCAATGCCATTAAACAGGCCCGAGTCGGCGGACTGGCCTCCAAGCCATAGATTAATATCTTGCTCATAGTTCCACGGTAAGTTGAAAACAATAACTGAATGCGTAATCAAGTCGGAAGGTCCTTATATAGACCCAGAAAGTCCTGGGCATTTTTTTCCAGCCTTGGCCACGTAAGTGCATACCATATTCATAATATACTATGTAGTATACCCTCACTCAGCAGGTGGCAATTAGAGGTTTGGCTGGCCATTAGACAGCAGCTGAACGGGTCGACAGGCCAGCAAATTTACCTTAGGGTATAAGATGGGTATATCAGCTCTCTAGAGATCCCTCTACGTCTCTGTCTGTCTTCATACCACGCCTTAAAGTATGCAAATTTATTTGTTTATAATTAAAAGAAAATTCAATAATAAATTAGGTGCTCAAAATGAATTCTCAATGGGCTTCTTATCATGCTAGAAAATGGAAAGTTGTTAAAACGGGTGAAGTGTTCCCAGCCAGAAAACGGCGAAACGAGCAACTCCGACACTTCGCCTCTCATCATGGCTAGAAACTCTTTCGCCTCTCTACCAACAAGGATAGTCTAATAAAAGTAGCAGAAATATGTCAATTTTATGTTTTCAATAAATCTGTGCCTTTTCCTTAGCTAAACTACCTGCTGCACAGCTGGAGAATAGGGTATATTTTTGAGGTATTCGTATTTCTTTACATTATTTATGCGCTTGAAACACGCAAACAGTCAAATTGTGTGAATCATTAATAGGTTTTGTTGTGGGACAAAATGAAGTTCGAACAGTTCTTTAAGGAAAAACTAGTAAGGAAAGGCTATTTGCATCGTGCCGAAGATTATATACCCTTGTAGTCTGGTAAATAATAAATATACCTTCTACACTTGGAAGATTCCTCCTCCAATGCATTGCACTTTTCTTGACAAAGTTATAATACCCCCTGCAAGGGTATACAAAAGGCGGCCTTCAATCATTTTCCACATTTAAATTAAGTCCGAAAGTAAAACCAACACACATACACATGCACACATACATATACATATTTACACTTTGAAAAAAAAAAAACATGACACAATGCCTCGAAGCTATGGCAAATATTAACTTAGCCATTAGATAGGGTAGATGATAAGGGAAGAGTAGCTGCTACTCGGCTACTTATCTGCGGCATTAATAAACAATCAAGCAAAAACTTAAACTTGCAGCATTATGACGTCTTTAATTCTATATATCTATATATATATATAGTATACAGTTTAAATCTTATCTTATCTGAAATATAGGAAAAATTAAATCTCTACTTGCTGTGGGCTGACTATATTCAGTTGAAAGTTATACGCCTTGCACTAAAGCGGCTAAAGAATCTATTTCTAAAACAATCTAAATTGGTAAATCTATACCCTATATTTATAGAGGAATCAAATTAAAAAATACTCCATAATTCCACAGATCGTTGAGGATGGTACTCATATTATATGGAGCGGAAATAAGCGCACCTGTGCGAGCTGTGCTGCTAACACTGCGCGCCTTGGAGCTCGAGCATGAGTTCCGCAAAGTAAATCTGTGGTCGGGCGAGCAGCTCCAGGAGGATTTTGTGCGAAAGAATCCACAGCATACGGTCCCCATGCTGGAGGATAACGGAGCATATATCTGGGATTCTCATGCCATAATGGGTTATCTGGTACAAAAATATGGCAAGGATGATAAACTTTATCCCCGTGAGCCCTTGGAACGCGCCGTGGTCGATCAACGTTTGCATTTTGATTCGGGTGTACTTTTCATTGCCTTCAGGCAGCTGCAGATGCTGCTCTTTAAGGATAATGTGACGGAATTACCCAAGGATAAGATTGATCAGCTCTATGAGTCCTACAAGCTGCTAGAAGTATTTCTCAAAGGGCAGGACTACCTTGCTGGGCAGCAGCTGACTATCGCTGATTTTAGCATTGTTTCCTCGGTGAGCACTCTCAACTTGACCTATGCCCCAGTGGACGCCACAAACTATCCAAATTTAAGCGCCTGGCTAGCCAGAATCTCCGAGTTGCCCTACTACGAGGCGGCCAACCTGCAGGGAGCTCGTCTCATGGCCGAGCGGGTGCGAGAGAAGCTGCCCAAACAGTTTGACAAGCTCTGGCAAAAGGCTTTTGCTGACATTAAAAGTGCTGGAAAAAAATGAATTCGCTGGTTTCCTAATTAATTAATTTTTATCAAATTAATTTTGCATTTTCTTAATTTTTGCATAAGATTCATAATTTTCTTGAATTTCAACTTTAAACCAGCTACAAATTTTTGCGTATAGCGTTAGCTCTTTTCCTGTGTGTTAGAAAAAACTGATCGACTATTAAATACCTCATGAAGTGTTAAAGAAATTTATTAAGTTTATTCTTTATTCATTTATTATTTCATTATTCTATTCTTTATTTTTTTTGGTTCATCCAATTGCTGGATATCTGGCTAAGAACCGGTTCAGCTGAACATACCCCTTCTGCATTCACCAGTGCGTGGTATAATTATGTTTGAAAAACTTTAAAAACTTTTTACGCTCATTAAAATTAAAAATTTTCTTGCTTTTACTCAGCCTCAACAAAATCAGGAAAATAAGAAAAAAAAAGAAAAAAGGAAGAAGGAAAAAGAATGAAAAGAGAAGGAAATCTGCACGAAATGAAAAGCGCAAAGTTTTGCTGCCGTGTCGTGCATGCTAAAGTTGTTAAATCATAATTAATTTATGACGCCGCCAGGCTCTGCAGCTGAGCAGAGGAGCAGGTGAGTTGGCAGTCAGGCTCCCAGCCCGAATAGCAGCTGGGCAGAAGGGAGAGTCAGGGGGGGGAGGAGCTATGAAAGGTGAGCTGGAAGATCTGGGCAGAAAGGGGAAGAGCTGGGAGGGAACTCAGAAGCTAAGAGCAATGGCTGCCAGGACGAGGCGTCGTGTAAAACACTCTCTTAAAATGGCAAGGAACCTGTCTAAATACCTGACTGTGCGTGCAAAGCGCCAGCAATCGCAATAGAGAAGGGCGCGTGTCGTGTCACGCACAACATTGCCTCAAGAAAAAATTATCCTAAGAATGAATTGTAACAAAAATTTAAACTATTATCGTAAGGTTTTTAGTTTATTTATGCTCCTAAAAGTATGCTCTATGTAAAGAAACTATTGAGGTAAACAATTATTAACAATAAGGCGCCCCACACCCATCTCTAGTGTCCAACCCTCTGTCGTTCTAGCCGCCCCTTCTACACCGCCCTTGCTTTTATGCGCCTCATTGCAGAGACGGCAGCAGCGACAGCGGCAGCGGCGAAGGCAGCAAACTAATTGGTTTAATTTCAACTTTTACTTTGGACGTCGACGTAGACGTCGTCTCACCCCTTCGACCACGCCCACATTGAGACCAGGTGGTTGTCAAGCTTTATGCTTCGCCTGCCTCGACTTCAATGCGACTTTTTTGCATTTTACTTTTACAGTTTTTACTGTCCCTTTACTTTGTTTCCTTCTCCGGCTCCTTCTCCTCCTCCTCCTGCTCTCCTTTTGTTTCGCTTTCTTTTCTTTTTTTGCAGTGTATCAATTTATTGTAGCGTACTTTTAGGCGTCCTTTGAAATTTTTTCCACTTTGCTTTGCGCTGCAAAAGTTGCGGAAGTTCCGCAACTTCTTTTGGACAGAAGGAAAACCAACTTAAATCAAACTCAAAAGGTTTTTTGATTGCACAAAAATAAAATATTAGTTTTAAAAAACATCAAAGAAAAAACTTTATGTTATAATATTATTTTTTGGCAGTCAAAATCCATTAATTGTTTTTATTTTAGCTAATTAATCCGTTCATAATTTGTATTTAACGCTTCGCAAGATTGGATACTTCTCGCCTGCGCATTGACCACGAAAATCATCCAGCGAAAGATCATGAAAGGCGACTCCTCCCAAGCCCTGTGCCTGGGCATAGCTGGCCTTAATAGCCGCCGTCGTGGGGTCCTCGTAGCCCACCCAAAGACCGGGTGTCCCATCATCCGATGCCGTTCTATAGGCATAAATACCGAAGCGCTTTGTAGGATCTCCCACCTTGCGCAGATGCTCAGTGCCCGTATCTTTGCCTTGACCCAAATGATGTTGCAACAGATCACAGATTTCCGGCCAGCTGAGCAAGCCGGGCAAACCAGTCCGTTTACCACCTGGAGCGGCACCCTCTGTGCCAGTTACAGGCGGAAAGCCCGTAATACCAGAATTTCGACTCATTTGCCAGGTACGTCCATAGCTCGGTATGCCTATATGCAACTGCCGAGCATTGGCCGTATTATTGAGCCAATACTGGACCTGATGGTGCACATTGTGAGTCGAATCGCGATCGTACATCTCATGCAGCGGTGCAGGCAAATCCGCCAGCTTGGGATCTCTCTCCGGAGTCTGGAAATCGTAGGTGCCCAAATTGACAAAGTCCACAAAGCTCATCACAGCGGGAATGTCTATGAAAACTAAGTATAATGAAATAAGGAAGAAGATATAAGGATTATGTTGGAGAGAGTGTAAGGAACGGTTCGTAAGTTACTCACGTGCTGCATCCACATGTGGCAGCATGCTGAGAGTCAGCTGCTTGCCACCACGCTGCAATTCCAGACGCAGCTCCCGCACGAGAGAGGCAAACTGTGCCTTATGCTCCTCCGCCTGGCTATCAATGGCGGAACTACTGAACCAGCCCTTAAACGAGGACCAGGCACGTTTCAGGGCGCCCTGCTGCTGTTTGGGTCGATTCTTGGGAAATTGCCAAGCCAGATCTAAGCCATCAAAGCCATATTTGGTTAGCTCAGCGCTGACGCTGGCCTTAAAATTGTTGCGATGTTCCGGCTTCTCCAGCAAACTTAAATACTTGCTGCTGTCGGCCACGCCCTCGGCATTAAGATCCCGATCGCCGCCCACGGAGAGAAGGATACGCAAATGATTGAATTTTTGCCGTAGCGCCGTCACCTGATTATAATGCTGTCTATTGTAGCTTAGTTCCGGATTCAGACTACGGATTTTGTAGGTCTCCGCATCGATGCCCGCATAGCCATAAATTAAGTAATTGCAAAATTGCAGAGCAGGGTCCAATTCGCCGAGGGAAACTTGTGCCGGACCTGGAAAACCCAAGGCAAACACAGGTTAGTCAGAATACACATGAAAAAAAAGAGTGTGGGATATATTTTAATATGTGGTCATTTTGGGTAGACTGGAAGAGTAGCTTTTGCTTGCATTGATTTTTTTACAGTGTAGATAACCCCTAGTGACTTCTGTCACTTGACACACAAAGATTATGCGACATTTTCTCTCACCTTCGCGCACAAAACTCGACGCATCGTAGTAGCAGACCAGCTTACCCACCTCTGCCTGGCTCACCTGGCACAGGCACAGCCCCAGCAGAGCTCCCAGGAATACCTTAAAGCTCCTAGACATCTGTGTGTTTGTGTGTATAGGAAACGCTGTGTTTGCTTTGAAATTGAATTGAAAACTGAGCTGTAAATGGGAATAGAATTGCGCTGATAGCGTTGGGAATGCTTGGAATTAATTTCGAATACAAATCTCAGCGATAAGAGTGGGCTATTGAGATAGAGTCCAAGCCACTGAGAACTGGTATGCTCTGCTCCTTTTTCAATAAATATTTAAATACAAATTGTATTTCATACATATTTGAGTATCTATTGAAATTTAGATAGAAGAAATAAATATATATAACTTATTTTCACATAGTGAAACCGATACATATAGAACCTACAATTGGGATCAAGAAAACCTACAAAATTCAGATAGAGGTTCGACTAGAGGTTCCAAACCTCTAAAACCTTCGGATTAGAGTCTGGCTTTCGTGTCTATTATACGGAAGGATTAGAAATAGGAAGGTTGATATGGATCTTATCTTTTTTCTATTCAAAATCAGGTTCAGTTCGAGGGGTGGACTATTTTTTAGCTTCCCATCACAACAGGGGTTCAGTGGTACTATAAAACTTCAAGTCTATCTAATTTTATATGCAACTGAATAATTCCTGCTAATTATAAGATTGGCTCAGTTGAGTAATTCTCGTAATTCTAGAATGCAATTATCTCGTATGTAAAAGTTTTCCTTTGAACAAGCTGAGAAAGGAAGAAACTCCACTGATTAACAGCATTTCAATTAGAATGTGTGATTAAAACATCACGCTACAGTTGTCCTTTGTCCTCATCCTCACAACTATGTCCGTCCGTCTGTCTATCTGTCTGTCTGACTGTCTGGCTGTCTGTTTGTGTGTCTGTATATTTCCTCCTTTGCTCCGTCTATTTCTATTTCTATTGGTAATGCGAGCAACCACCAAACACAAATCCCAACTCGATTTTCACACAAGCAGGGAAGGAAATAATATCAAAGGGGAAGAGCAATGGATTTTACTATGTTATAGCTCGAATTGCGGTTCAGCAAGGAGCAGAGTAGAGGCTAGCCACAACACATACACAGCCACATACCAGTGGCTTATACTGGATTTAGTTGAAAGGGGATTGTATTTGTGTTTCTGTATCTATCTAAAGGGATTTCCGACCTCGTAAATTGTATATACTAAATATGTCGGAATAGACTAGCTTAGCCAACAATTCATTCATTTTCTGGTGTGTTTCATTTTCCCCCAAAAACCCTCTTTAAGCTGAGCCACTGCCCTGAAACATGTTGCCATTAGTTGTTGGCGCTTTGGCAGAGTCTCTTGCTTATGTCACTTAGCCGCAGTCAGAAGCGCCGCATATCTCCAATCCCCAATCCCCCTGCTCCCCTCTCAGTCACTTTTCCCCACAGTCAGAGCTCCTCTCCCGCATGGCACTCTCCGTTAACCACAATTCCCCAGCAGACAATAATGTTTTTGTGCCAAAGCTTAAATACATTAAAGCATTCGCAACACGACGAATGAGAAATCGACAGGCTCTTAAATAAGGTTGAGTGTCTGTCTGTCCGTCTCCCCGTCTCTCCGTCTGTCCTTCTGTTGACGGCTTTTACTGTTGATTAGCAATTTTGCTCACGTGGCGCTATTTGTTGGCTTTCAGGCAGCAGCAGAGGGGAAACAGGATTTTGGTAGGAGAATTATAAGAGAATCACTCAGCGAAAACACAGAGAAACTTCTCGGACAAATTATAATAATTTTGCATGCTGTAAAATACTTTCTAAAGTAAGAAAATTTAACAGAACATAATGGATTGTTTGAAATAATAAAGAGAATTGTTTTTGAGTCATAAATACCTTCGATTAGAACAAGATTACCTAAAAACTAATCCTTTCCTACTTCCGGTTTCGCTCAGATCTTTAACTATTTAAACAAAATTTAAAAGTTTATTTTTCACAGTATTGCAAGTTTTTATTTATGGCAAGTGAAAAAAAAATGTGACTAATTTTCTGTTGCTGCTTGCCACAGCATTCGCTGAAAACTTTAGCTTCAATTGGCATTTTTCTGGCCTCTTTTGCGTTTTTGCTGCTTCAGCTGCTGTTTCTTCTGCAATTTGCTACAAGTGGCAGGCTCTTGAGTGCTTAAACAAATCCTTTGCGTAATTACATTTTACCCCCTTGCTCCCCTTGTCCCCCCTTTGCATGAACGACAGTTACGAGTGGCCCTAATAGATTTGTCCCCAAAGGGCTGTGA
This sequence comes from Drosophila repletoides, assembly GCA_018150835.1. Taxonomy (NCBI): domain Eukaryota; kingdom Metazoa; phylum Arthropoda; class Insecta; order Diptera; family Drosophilidae; genus Drosophila; species Drosophila repletoides. Next base: position 1,562,765 of record JAECWQ010000089.1, read on the forward strand.
AGTGAAGCCAAGCGAATAGCCACTCAAATTCCGCAGAACCAACGATTTATTTGACTGTTTGCCTGCTTGAATAAATATGCGAAGTATTCTGCTTTTTTGTTTAATATTTTCATATTTGTATTTTATTTATTTGTTTTAATGACAAAGAATTTTATTTGCATGAATATCACGCATACGCCATATATGGCTCCTTTTTATGCAGCGCCTAAAAGATGCAACAAAAAATAATTGCGCTTCCGTTTGACGTACGTTGCAATTAAATTTCCAACTGAAATAAAAACGTTTTATGAGCTGGAAAAAATATAATAAAATAAAAAAAAGAAATAAAAAATTAATAAAAAATCCATAAATTAATATAATAAAATAGGAAAACTACAATTTCCAGCTTTGAAAGTATGCAATTTCAGGCTTTATCTCATGCGAGCTCATGCACGCAATTTTATAGTAAAACAGCGCTAGAGGAATACACATTTTTTTCCATGGAAAACTAATATATATGACACAAAGGCCATAAAGCAAAACTATGAAAAAAATAAAGAAAAGGAGGAAAATATAAAAAATCAACAGAGAATATTTCAAATATGACTACGCACAGTCGCTTAAGCAAACAGCCAGCAAAGTGCACACATGTTCAGGGCCACGCCCACGCACACATACCACGCCCACATACCAACACACGCCACACGTACACACACACACACACACACTCTACAGGTTGACAATAAAACGTTAGTCGTTATAATAAACTAATAGTGCCTCAGCTGCCAAGAAAAACTTGCCTGTCTTTCGTCCTGCTTCAACTTGTGAAATCAGAGTACACACACACAAATATATATATATATATATTCCTACACATACTTAGATACTTATATTTACACATATATACAAATATATATATACGTTTTTAGGGTATATTCAAATGTAGTTGCGGGTATTTCCGACTTTATATGAGTAGTAGACAAATTATGAGAGTAGCTTCAACTCTCTCTCTCTCTCTTCGCCAAAGAGATAAAAAGCCTATTTTTTGGAACCCTTAATTGTATTACTAATGATAATGGAACAGTCTATAAAAAGCTGTACTTCTAGAGAGCATTTCTATGTCGACTATCCTTATTTCTCTGTAACTTTTTGTGTAACTTCGTATGCCTCAGAGATGTTTGCGAAATTTGTTGGTGTTGTTCCACAACAGTCATGGCATATTTTCACACCAGCTTGAGTAAATAGGCGAAAAAAAACATACATATATACATATATATATATAAACGCCCGGAAATCCCCTCGAAAAGCCACCCAAAAGCAAAGCGATGTCTAATGGGCTGCTCTCAAACCCCTTCAGAGTTTCCCCGAGTAAGTTACTTTTATACGGCTGACCTGACCGTCGATTGGGTGATTAACTTTTTTTGGGGTAACATCTGTCCCTAAGGGACTGAAAATGGGAGCTGAAACGGGGGAAAGGGGAAGGTTTATTTGGCGTAATTAAATTGTTAACGCACACGTGTCGACTAGGCGGCGCTTCGCTTGGTTTTGCCTTACGTATTTATGCATGTGCATGGGTTCATTTAACCGTAATGCTTTTTACCGTTGACAAATGTGGCAGCAACGCTAATCCACCCAAAAGCCAATCTGTACCAGAGAGGCAAGAAGGGGAGGAGCAGGGCAGAGACAACACCCAATCTCAGTCTCTAATTTGAGTCCCAGTTCCAGTTCCAGTTCCATTTCCCAGTTAACTTTGCATGGCTTACGCTCTTGGTTGGTGTTTTTAATGCTCCATTGGCTTAATTGCCACCGAACAGCAGGCACAAAGCACCCAGCAGGACTTTGTGGTATCCATTATTCAAAATATTGACCTTCAAAGTACTGAGATAACCGGAAATATAAAACTTCCTCTCCATAAATACCAAAACTTTCAATATTTGGCAGAGGTTCAAGTCCGACTTCGTGGAAGAGCTGTGAGTTCAGTTCACTGCGAACCGATTCGGCTTCGAGTCTCTTATAAGATTAATTATTTTTTCTCTTTCTTTTATCGATTACAATAAACTCGGAGAACTATAAAAAACAGTTTTGGTTTGCGCTCAGTCTTAAAGCTTTAAATATCTAAAAAATAATGAACCGAACCGGTTCATAGCGGTTACCTTTCGAACTGGTTTGAGTGGCTTAATGCCCTATATAACAAAATATACATTATACATTGCAAGCAATTGTGAATAAAAGCCGAATTAATTACTGAAAAAAACGTTATTAGCAGCGAACTTTGAAGCTACAAAACTTCGACTGGGTTCATACAAACACACACACACGCACACACACGCACATACACACACATACTTATATTTGTATATATATACTGCCTGACAGAACATGAACACAACTTTTCCCCAGCGAAAATGAATTCAACCACAAACACGTTCATTTACCTTTTATATAGATACAGACACACACGCACATACGCACACACACACACACACACACACACACACACACACACACACGCACACACACAGAGACGCACATACATAATATCCTGACAGGATTTAGAACTTTAATTTTGGTGTGCTTTAAAATTGTTTGCAGCTGATAGCAAAAGTTTTTGGTGTAAAAACTTTTTAAAATCTAATTTGAGGTCTCCTTTTTCAGCTATACAAAATGTTTTTGTTTTCTTTAAAGAAAGAAATCGATGAATATTTAATATCGAATATCGATAAAAGTGAAATATTTAATTTAGTTTAAAGGAGAAGCGATCAATATATCAAAATCGGTTCACTTTGGACAGAGCTAAGCTAAATCTGCTTCGAATCTGTTCGTTTCAAAACCGGTTTGCAGTCTTTCGGTTCATTTAGCACTGATTACAATTCAGCTTACATTGTACATCCAATCGTAAGGTGCATCTCTGTCGGATTCAGTGAGTCAGATTCAGTTAATCGAAGAACATTAAGTCTCTGGAGATCAAGCAAGTTCAAAAAAGCATTATACAATCACAAACGGAATTCATTTACTCAAACAAAGATTAGCGACTCTTCTCCATACAACTAACTATAATATACCCTGGGATTTCAAGAGTAAATTCTAAGCAGTAGGAACGACGCTTTGAAATGAGTGAATATATATTTATATATATTTAATATTAATCCTTTAAAAAGCTTGGAGCTCAGCTCGTGGCATCATTAAATAGAGAGAAGAGACCTGTAGCTATTTATAGAGCGGGAAAATACGTCAATTATCAAGAATTAATACACAGAAGAAAAAAACGAGATTAAATTCAAGAATTGCGAACCTAAATTGTTAACCAGCGGTGTTAAAGCGTCTTAAATTCGAGTCGGCTTGAAAATAGCCAGAACTAAACCCATATTCTTTCTTCTTTCTATCTTATAATGAAATTTATTAATTATACTTGATTTTAAATGAAAACTAAGCTATTTTTCATTAATACTTGAATCAAAATGAATAATTCTTGAACAAAATTTAGTATAGCTTTTGTTTTTTTCTGTGTACGCTCTTCGCGATTTATATGGAACAGAGTCCTAACCTCAGCTTTTTGCTGATAGTCCAGTGCGCAAATGGTGATAATAAAAGACATAATAGAGCTGCTCTGAGAACGATTCTGGGAGAGGTGGCCTATAAAAGCGACCTGTAAACAGGGTTTCTCATTCAGTTTCAGTCTGAAAGTCTCCTATAAATTTATAGAAAAGAAATATGAAGTGGCTGTCGTTGGCTTTTGTCTTGGCTCTGCTGGCGCTGGCAAGCGGTGAGTATTATTGTTATAATCCAGTATAATCGATATATAATATATATATATAATATATGTATAAATATATATTACAGCCAATCCGCTGCAGCCGGGCAATGTAATCATCAACGGGGACTGCAAGGTCTGCAACATACGCGGCGACTAATTAATTGTGCAGTTTTCCTTGTTTTTTCGCATAGTAATTAATAAAGATAAATAACAATTGGAATTGTGAAAAAAATGTATTTTATGCGTGTTTATTTATACAATTATATGGCATTTTATTTTCCAGAGTTTAATGAAATTTTGCATAATTTTCAGCTGATTTTTGCAGCACGAACCGCAGCGGTTTTAGCCTCCATGGACATTGCACTTTCTGCAGTCGCCATTAATAATCACATCAGGCTTCAAAGGGGAGGCTATAGAAACAGATAGAAAAATAAATAAATATGTATCCTGCGGCAGGATATGTACATCAGTATCCTGTTACATACCGCTAGCCAGAGCCAAGAGACCCAATACAAATACAACTGATAGCCACTTCATATTCAACGTTTTCAGTTCGACTAAAGCCAAAGCCATACAATGCTGGGCTTATATAGCCCCCAGAATAACAAATTGTGTTTTTCCTAGCAACTTATACGACGGGTAATACGAATAAACGATATACGAGCCATACGAGTCTGCGAGTATGAATATATTTATAGGTCAGTGTTGAGCAGCAGCTCTGGAAATGCCCAGAGCAATTGATAAGCCTGTTTTCAGTGTGTTTCGATTAGAGATTAGCCACTTAAACAACGACTAAACAGTAGAACCTACCGATGCTACCGATGCACTTTGTAGGCGGATTTTCCCTGCTCTGATAGTGTTCTATAGTATATAAAAACCCACAAACTCTGTGGGAAAAAGAGAACTGATAAAGCAATCTACGTTTCGGCAGAGTAAACAATAAAGAGAGCAGCAGCTTATAGAATAACTCTTCTACTTCCCACACGTTCAGAGACCCATCAGCTGACAATTAAATTAAAATTGTTTGACTTATTCATAGTAAAACTTGGCTAAAACGAATTTAATTACGAACATCGCTTGAGACTGTTTTTAGAGCAAATTGTTTCCTATGACAAGACTATTCGATAGAGCCAGGTCCGTCTGTCTGTCTTTTTATATGCAAAATAGTCCCTCATATTAAAAGCTAGCTGACTAAAATCTTATAGGACCCTGTGGAATCGAATAACTATATCTTATAGGTGCCACAAGAAGGAATAATCGGCTTAAAAAGTAGATTTTTTATAACGATTTGTTTTAAATAGATTAATTTAATTTGAATTCTCATTTTCTGAATGAAAATACCTTACATCAATTACAAATCATTGCTGTTCGTCACAGAGAAGTTCCACTGTAAGCGCTGTAAAATAAATGAATTTTATTTTGGCTATTTTCTGTTGGGAACTTATTCATAGAGATACACAAAAAACTAATTTAAAATGGTTGTTTTTTTATTTAAATAAAATATGATTTAATTTAATAAAACATTCCTAAACAAACAAAATATCAAGCCAAAGGCCACAGCGCCCGCTGTCAACTGGTGGGATGCAACTCCCGACTTGGGCTCCATGGGAATAATCACCGAGTCGTCGTCTTCGGGACGATTGCAGTCTATGCACTTTCCATTGATGTAGACCTTGCCTGGCGTAGCTGTAAAAATTCCAAAGAAAATATAGAAAAATAAATTAATAAATTAATAATATATTTATATATATTAAAGTATTTAAATTACCACAAACCACAGCCAAAAGGCAGCCCAAAATAAGCAGCGTTAATGCAATTGATTTCATATTCGATTCAGAGCTAAACACGTTCTGAGTAATACGACGCCCATTCTATGCATTTTTATAAAGAGCAAGTTGAACGATAATAAAATCGGGAGAGAGCTTATATATATATATAAATTATACTATATATAGAGAGCGCTGGGAATTGCCCAGCTCATCAACAATGATGCTCTTCAGTAATCGAGTCAATCAGCAGAGGTGAATAGGTCAAGTGTTCGAAAAGTAAATATTATTCATGTTTTTCTCTGGGCAAAAAAATATGAAAATATTTAAAGCAAGAGTGTAAAAGGAATGTTTTTAATTACTTTAATTAATTCTAAATTATATATTTTTTATTTATTTAAAAAAAGAGTATTGATTTTTTTAAATTTTTTTTTCAGCTTTTTAATTTCAGCTTTTACTCGCTAAAAAGTTGTGTGTTTAATTAAGTTAATTAGCTGAAAGATAGAAAATATATTTTTTTTTATTTTGAAGCTGGAAAAAATTGTGTTTTCAGTATTTTTAAAAGAAGAAAATATAAGAAAATCTTTAGGTTTGAAAATTAGAATTTATTAAGCATTTTAAATATGTTTTTTTTTTTGTTTTGTGGGGTTTATACTTAAATTGGTATAAATTACTATATTTTTACATTATAAAAATTTGGCTATGGATTTGTATGGCAGATGAATGAGGTTTCCTCCAGGACTTGGATTATCCTTGTGATGTCCTTAGGCGCGCACATTGCAGACTCGACAATCGCCGTTGATGATAACATTGCCAGGATTCAGGGGAGTTGCTGTGGATACTACGAATAAATAAATAAAATGAAATATTAATAATTATAATTTAAATATTATTAGAATTAATTTGAGTGCCTACCATTAGCCAGAGCCAGCAGACCGAGCAGAAAAGCAAACGACAGGAATTTCATATTGATTTTTGTTGTTTTGTTGTAAGTTTCTGTTGAAGACTCAAGTAAACTTGGTTGTGTACTGATGCCCCAAGACTTGGTCAGTTCAGCTTTTATAGCTTGAAATGAGCTCAAACTGAGGCTCGATGCAGCTCCAACTGTCCCAGCTGCTGTTATCAACGAACTCTGATTCGAACTTGGAATTGGAATTGCCCAGAGGCAGACAGAGCCGCGCGAGCTTGAAAATTCCCAATTGCGTTGCGATAATTACAAAAACTCAATCAAAGTCGATTCCTATATTAATGTGACGCGATACAGACAGATCAATCGACAGACAGAACACATTTAAACAGTATTATGTATACCCTGTATCCAGCGCAATGCCCAGAAAGGTTGCCTAAGCTGTATAGGAGTATATAGTATACTAGAGTGTAACTTTGAGCCTCGTTCTGTCAGAGACTCTTTGAGCTAGAGTTATGAAATTTGGAATTTGAGCTAATTAATACTTAGTAATTAATATATATATAATATTTTGAATAATATTTCAATAGTATTCTCATTCCATATATTCCATAGGTATACACAGTTTATTGGGCCGAAGATGCCTTCTTCGTCACAAAATTTTATGGTTTGAAAACACACATCGAAATTACAGGGTATTTCCTAGGCAACCCGACAAAAATGCACCTTTGTAGCTTGTTTTATTTTATTATAGACGAGGTTTATTGTACGAGTAAACCGCTAAAACTGGATTTCAATTGCGTTGCTTTGAAGCGTGGCGCCCCACTGTGCACTGTGGTATACAAACATTTATTTGTATGTAAATTGGCTTATAAGTAATTACTCTTTTACTTAGAATACATTTCCCAGTGGCATTAATTAAAACTTGTTTTACGTTGTTGATTTTACGCCTCGTTTTATGAATCAATTGCGCATACAGCTCGGAATTTACAATTTAGTTAGAAATACTAAACAAATAGTCTCTTAGATTCTTAGTATTTAATACGAGTATTTAAATTAAATTAAGCCACACGCGCGCAAAAATAAACTAAGATTTAATGGGTATCATAAACTGCCTGCATACTCTATTAAAAATATGCTTTTAATGAGCATCTAAAAGCTGAGATTTCTAAGAGCGAGGGAAAAAAGAAAAGCCTTAAATAAGGTTGTATTCTATTGATTGATTATTAATTAATTGATAGAAATAAAACTATAATAAATATTTCAATGTAAATTAACAAAACTTCTTAGAAAAATTACATATTTTTTGTCTTATACCCTTACAAAGAGCTTAAAAAATTCTTCTCTCTAAAAGTTTGAATTGAAAAGACTTAAAACTGTCTTCTAAATGACTATAAAAAGCTATATCTTATATATAAAGCTGACTTAGGATTAATCCGCCAACCAAAATAAATAAAATAACAATTTTAGAATATGTAGAATGCATGTCAAGACAGTTAGAAAGAGTATAAAATGGTCGGTGCGCTGAAGCTGAGTCTTTTCTTAATAGATAAAGTTGTTTTTGTTTTTATGCCGCATTCTTAAAAAATCAATAAAAATTAATTAATTAGTATTAAAGCAAAACAGCTTTCGTACGAATTTCAATGGCATTCATTATCATTTATTTATTATTATTATTATTTGTTTATTTTATTTGTTTATTTTATTTTTTATAGTTATCAGCAAAACATACATTGAAAACAAGACAGTTTATTTTTAGATAGAGGTTGAGTTGTATCAAGATGCCTTCTAAGACCTTAACATTTACAGGGTATTTTTGGTGTATATATTCCTGTTGGCCATGAATTTTTACAGGGTATTCTTTATCTTCAAGCTGTTGAAAAGAATAATACTTAAGCTGAAAATTTAGAATTTTCCAAGTATAATTGAAAGATTGGGATATATGTTTAAAGAGTTTTCAGTGTGTTTTTATTTAAATTCTAAGTTTTAATTTGGAACGCATTGTGAACATATAAATAGAGTGCCAACAAATTGAGGTAAAGAGTCAGGAATTTCATTTCTATTCAGCTATATAGACCTAGTTTTCATCTATTTTCCGCCATGCACATTGCAGTACTTGCAGTCTCCATTGATGACAACATTTCCAGGATCGGGTGACAGTGGCACAGCTATTGAAAAATATAAGAATTAATTGTAGAATTTCTGTAGAAATTTGGTATAGTTAGTGGAGTTACTTACCACTGGCCAGAGCCAAAAGACCGAGCACAAAGACGGTGACGACTGAGAAGAATTTCATGTTTATGCTTGTTGATTGTTCTACAAAAGCTGCAATTGAACTGATGCTGCTGACGACTCTGCTCCGATCTTATATGGGCAAACGGTAGCTTATACCTGGGAATTCCACAGCCGCGAATTCTATATTCAGTTCGGAAATTATCAGCTCGGTTCAAGCGAAGAGAGCGCCTTACGACTCAATGCTTCAATGAGCGCTTGAGAGATAACAGGGGAATAGAGAGATTAAGAGGGAAATTCCCAATTTGTGGAGCGGGCATTGCCGCTGCTTATCGCAGCAGAGAATAAACTTGTCGATCAGCTTTAAAATAAAATCATTTTAATATATTTCTGAGAACATATTCTCTATATTATCATTTCCAAATAAGTAGAGAAACATCATTAAAGAAGTTCATTGGTGGTTCCTCGCTGAAAGATAATTTGTTATATAACCGAACTGGAGATCTTGGTTCGGTTCAAGTTGGAGATATAGTCGGAGCAGTCGAACAGGTTCAGGTCAACTCAGGGATATTAATATATTCAAGAACAATCTTCCGTTTTGTATATAGAATTATTGTAAGAGTCTTATCTAATATTTCATCATCGTTTTTTTATTAAAAGGTTAAACATTTTTATTGACCCGGCTTAGTCGGGACTCGTACTGGGCAATCACAATAAAAGATTTAATCTTTCAAAGTTGCAATCTATTCGAAACGTGTTAAGGTTCGGCTTTGTTTATACGACTCAGCTGTCCATTTTTATTGATAATCTGGGCATTTCCATACACTTATACATAATATATATACATATAAATATATATATTTTTAATTATATAGTGTATTATATACTATATAGACAATTCGTTGATTATATTCCAGCTCAAATTCAATTCCAAACGTGCAACGATTGAGGATTCCTCTCAAGCGTCGCCAGTATAAAAGAGACGTTCCAGCGAGCACAGCGCCAAGTTGAAGCTAACAAAATGAGGTGTCTAATATTGTTAACGCTTTTGGTTTTGGCCATGTTGGCCGTCTCCGCCAGAGGTTAGTAAAAAATAGATTATTTCTTCATTTGATGCTTTTGACACTCAATGCGATAAGCTGTTTTGTGCCTTTATAAATAGATCATCCGATTCTAAAAACAACTCTTAATTCCAAGAAAATTTAAATAAATTCATGAAATAACTTGGATCATTTGGTATACCTCTTCCCTTAGTAGTTTCCATCCATAATTCACCTAGTATAACTAGATTAATAGACAATAGTTTTGAGTAATAAGAATCTTCTCCTGCCTGCAGCTGGCAAGGTGACCATCAAGGGCGCCTGTGTGGATTGCAATAGACCTGGGACAACGACGACTACGACCCACAAGCCAAGTCATTCTCGTGGACGTCAGACTACAGCAAAGCCAAAGTCAAAGTCGTCTAAGGGCTCCGCAGCTTCGCACAATGATGATGATGATAGCTTGGGAGACTTTAGTCTGTCGCAGGATTCGCACGGATCACAGCATATTCATTCAGGGGGCAGACACAAGCGGCAGCGTCAGGTGATTCTCTCTAATGGTGTCGGTGGTTGGCCCGGACAGGTGACTACAATCGATTCACGCGGCTATCCCGGTACAGTGGTGCGAAACGATGATTGTGTGGGCTGCAATATACGCGGATAATCGCGAAACTATCGATAATATTTAATATCTATCGAAAGCAACTAAGAAATATACATATTTTCTTGCTATGGAAGTAAGTATTGGAATTTAATTCCTGAATAATATATATATATATATTACTGAAAATTAAAGGTATCAAATTATTAGGCTTTAAATTGGAAAAATTGTATAAAAATATTTCAAAGAGAAATAGAGAACTTCTTTCTATTGCTAATAAACAATTCTTAGAAAACTATCGATATTTTTTAAACTATCACTACCGATTAATATCGATAATAGTCTAAAAAAGTTGTGTAAACAATCGATACTATCGATAGGCGATACTTTGATTCCCATTATTTATTTCTGAGCTTTGAAATCAGCTGAACTATTCCCCGAATGCATTTATTATTGTTGTTTTCTTTTGTTGACCTACAGTGGGGCAAGCGGCGCAAACCGGTTGCATTTTACATAGAGCAGCAAAATCGTTGGGTTTTCCACAGAATTGTTTCTGGTTTATAAATACGAGAATTATCGATGTTGTTGTTGTTGCGGACGACTGCGGACAGCGGACAGCGGACAATGTAGAGCTGAAAATCAGTATATAAAGCTATGCACTGGCAGAGCATTTGGAACAGATTCCGTTTAGACATACAATCACAATGAAGCTGCTGCTCTGTGCTCTATTTGCAATCCTTGTTGCTTTGGCAACCGGTAAGAATCCTGCTCGAATCCTTTCTTAGGAAATTTCCTTCCATTTAAGCCGCTTTTGCCTCTATATTTAGCAGGAAATGTGGTTATCAATGGCGTCTGCCGGGATTGTTCTCCACCGGAAGCTGAGACTTTAGTCGTGGGTGATAAGGTCTACAGAGGTCGACCGGGACAGGGCACGGTCTACATAAATGGAGGGCAGGACTATTCGACGGGACAGAGAGGACAGGGAGGACTAGGAGGACTAGGAGGAGGTGCTGCGGGTGCAGGAGGTCCTTCGGTGGTGCCTGAAGGCTACAGTGGTCCTGTGGGTGATTCTTACGTCCACAACACGGATTGCAATGGCTGTGATATTCGCGGCTGATTTAAAAGTACTGAAACTAAATATATACAAATAGGAAATAAAATATTTTTATTTCGGAGGAATTAAAAGAAAACCTCAGGAAATTAATTAAAAGAGAAAATTACACTTTATACAGACTCTCAGCTGATACTACATGCGAAGCTATTGCATCCTTTTTCTGAACCTCCTTCAAAATTAATGTTCTTTCAGAGACATTCTCACTTTTTGTGATCCAAATTTCTGGCATCCACAAATAATTGTTCATTATAAAAACACGAATTGGTGGCTTTCGCTAGTAATATTGTTCCAAAAAACTAGATCGTTGATCTGATTTATTACATATTAATTATCAGAATGATAGAGCCTTAGTATCGCAACTGAAAAATGTATTTGTACAAAGCTCTTCCTTCGAATCTCATATTATTACTTTTTCTGGGACACGGCTTTATTTCAGAAATTTTTTCTACTAATTTTATATCCTACAGAAAAGATAGAACAACTCGACGTGGTGGTGGTGTTGAATTTCCCCTTCGATCTTTCGTATTTTTTAACTAAACTCGTTTCCTAATAACCTGGACAGAATGCTTGATCTTATTCTACAAAAGTTATTCTGACTAAAGTTTAGTTAAAGGAAAGCAACTTTCATAGTCTAACCAAGGAATGGAAGCAATCGATAGTATCGATAGTTAAGGCGAGACTTTGATTAACATTATATATATTGAAGTGGACTATGCCCTACAGTGGTGGTGTTTATATAGAGGCGCAAAATCATTGGATTGATATGAGAATTATCGTTATTGTTGTTGCCGATGACTGCAGATAACGGAGAGCTAAGAATCAGTATATAAAGCTATGCTCTGGCAGAGCATTTGGAACAGATTCCGTTTAGACATACAATCACAATGAAGCTGCTGCTCTGTGCTCTATTTGCAATCCTTGTTGCTTTGGCAACCGGTAAGAATCCTGCTCGAATCCTTTCGTAGGAAATTTCCCTCCATTTAACCCGCTTTTGCGTCTATATTTAGCAAGAAATGTGGTTATCAATGGCGTCTGCGTGGATTGCTTTTCACCGGAAGCTGAGACTTTAGACGTGGGTGAGAGGGTCTACATAAGTCGGCCAGGAGGGGGCACGGTCTACATAAATAGAGGGCAGGGCTATTCGACGGGACTAGGAGGAGGTGCTGCGGGTGCAGGAGGTCCTTCGGTGGTGCCTGGAGGCTACAGTGGTCCTGTGGGTGATTCTTACGTCCACAACACGGATTGCATTAGGTGTGATATTCGCGGCTGATCTAAAAGTACTGAAACTAAATATATACAAATAGGAAATAAAATAGTTTTATTTCGGAGGAAGTGAACGAAAACCTCAGGAAATTAATTAAAAGAGAAAATTACACTTTACACAGACTCTCAGCTGATACTACATGCGAAGCTATTGCAGCATATATTGCTAGAAAATCTTCATTTCTATTCAGCTATATAGACCTAGTTTTCATCTATTTTCCGCCATGCACATTGCAGTACTTGCAGTCTCCATTGATGACGACATTTCCAGGATCGGGTGACAGTGGCACAGCTATTGAAAAATATAAGAATTAATTGTAGAATTTCTGTAGAAATTTGGTATAGTTAGTGGAGTTACTTACCACTGGCCAGAGCCAAAAGACCGAGGACAAAGACGGTGACAACTGAGAAGAATTTCATGTTTATGCTTGTTGTCTTTGTTGATTGTTGATTGTTCTACAAAAGCTGCAATTGAACTGATGCTGCTGACGACTCTGCTCCGATCTTATATGGGCAAACGGTAGCTTCTACGTGCTCAGCTAAAGGAATAATCATATTACGACTCGAAGGTTCAATGAGCGCTTGAAAGATAAGTAGCGAATAAAGGGATAAAAAGTGAAATTCTCAATTTGTGGAGAGGACATTGCCGCTGCTTATCACAGCACGGAAATAAATTGTCAATCACCTTTAACATAAAATTATTTTAATATATTTCCGAGAATATATTATTATCATTAAAAAAGCTTTTTGCTTTATACAAACTCAAAGCTAAGTAGAGAAACATCGTTAAAGAAATTCGATCCCAGTTTCCCTTGCGGGATGCTATATTTATTCGATTGACAGGCTTGTTTTCTAACTATCTAAAAAATAGTTTTAGAACTGAACTGGAAATCTTGGTTCTGTATACTTTCATCGATATCGATTATCGATAATTAAAGCGATAGTTTGACTTAATTTATTCTATTTTAAAGAGTACATAAATAAGTAAATTATACTAGCGTACTTTAAAACTTAACATTCATCGAAGTAAAGTTTAGTTAAAGGAAATAAACTTTCATAGTCTAAGTCTAACCAAGGAATGGAAGCAATCGATAGTATCGATAGTTAAGGCGAGACTTTGACATAACATTAACATTATAAATATTGAAGTGGACTATGCCCCCAATGCATTAATTCTTGTTTGTTTGCTCTTGTTTCCCTGCAGTGGTGGTGTTTATATAGAGGCGCAAAATCATTGGATTGATATGAGAATTATCGTTATTGTTGTTGCCGATGACTGCAGATAACGGAGAGCTAAGAATCAGTATATAAAGCTATGCTCTGGCAGAGCATTTGGAACAGATTCCGTTTAGACATACAATCACAATGAAGCTGCTGCTCTGTGCTCTATTTGCAATACTTGTTGCTTTGACAACCGGTAAGAATCCTGCTCGAATCCTTTCTTAGGAAATTTTCCTCCATTTAACCCGCTTTTGCGTCTATATTTAGCAAGAAATGTGTATATCAATGGCGTCTGCGTGGATTGTTTTTCACCGGAAGCTGAGACTTCTTTCGTGGGTGAGAGGGTCTACATAAGTCGGCCAGAAGGGGGCACGCTCTACATAAATGGAGGGCAGGGCTATTCGACGGGACTAGGAGGAGGTGCTGCGGGTGCAGGAGGTCCTTCGGTGGTGCCTGGAGGCTACAGTGGTCCTGTGGGGTCTTATGACCCCAACACGGATTGCTGATTTTCGCGGCTGATTTAAAAGTACTGAATTTAAATATATACACATAGGAAATTAAATATTTTTATTTCGGAGGGAGTAAAAGAAAACCTCAGGAAATTTATTAAAAGAAAATATTATAAAATACAAGTTTTTAATAAGTTTCTGTTCTATGAATACTTACACCGAGTCAACTTTGTATTTCCCTCGGATAATATTGTAATATTAATAATATATTAGTAAAAATAGTAAGGGAAGGCTGGAATCAAAATTTAAAAATTGCTGTCAAATATTCCTGTTTCGACCGATTGTTCCTATGGCAGCTATATAGTATAGTAATCCAATAATAATACTTTCCGATATACGCTTAGAAAACACACCTTTAAATCTGACTTGAGTTTCATTAAGATATCTTAATCCTTACAACAACTTTGGACCGATTCCTCCCTTCTAAGGCAGCTATATGCTATAGCTACTCGATTCGGCCGACATACAACAAAGAGAAAATTCCAGGCCAAAGTCCAGTGACCTGAGAGAGAACTGAGCGACTAGTTTCCATACATATCTCTCATATCTCTCATATATATATATATATACTTTATTTTGTAAGAAAGTTATAGTACCTTCTCTTAGAGTATAAATATATAATGGAACTAATCTTAGCTCGTAATACAGTGACGAATATATTTTTGATGACAGGTGATAAAAATTTGTTGAGGTAACTTAAAAGCGTATCCAAAAATTTTTAAAGTGTCATAAAATGTTCACTAATTAACAGACTATAAGCTGAAATTACTTGGAATTCTCCGACTTTTCTCTATATATAAAGGTAAAGCCTAGGAATTTTTACTCACATCGAATTAGTCTTTATACTTGGAACAATGAATTTGCTGTTGTGTGTTGCTTTATTCTCCACCCTGTTTGTCCTTACAACAGGTAAGCTTTCTCCACATTCTCTTCCCTTTTAACCTCGAAATTCTGCTTTAAGCTCAATATGTGAATCAGCCAGAGCCCTCGGCTCAACCAGGATTCCGTTCTCCTTCTTTCAATCCGCGGTACTCACCATACGCAGGATCCTTTAATTACAATACTCCTCTGTTTCAGCAAGGATACCGCCCACTTTTTTTCAATCCACAGAGTAGACCATACTACCAAAGCTCCGTAAATAACAAACTACGCCAGCCTCAGCCAGGATACGCTTCCCTACAAGTTCCTAGTCAGAACAAAGTTCAGCGTTATCCATATTCTCAGATTCCTCCATATGGTGACTCCACAGGAACACTGCACCAAGGCAGCTACCAGAATGGGAAAACTACCCAGTCTCAGCCGAGTTACGCCTCCATACAAGAGTCCAGCCAGGATAATAATAATGACTTTCTACAAGCCGCGATAACTGGTCTTCCGAAAAGCTCCATCACTCCCACCATTACTGTAGACGAGGATGGGCCTGATCGCTTTGAAGCTACGATAAATTATACATATGATTAAACCCTGTTTAGACTTGAAAGGTTTCCCCATTCACTTCCATAAAAGCTACTAGTTATTTACTCATATTTTACTTATTATTAGTTTATGTAATTGAAAAACCAATATGCTCGAATAATTCTAGGGGACTTACAATACAATTATGGGCAAGCCCCAAGCCCCCAGTTCCAGTTCTATTTCGAGTTCCAGCGTCTGGCCTTTGGCTTTGTTTTTGATACGGGTATATTCACAGCACTTGCTTAGGTCTTTTTTTATTTGTTTTTTATATATTATTCACGTATATTTCTTATGACGATATGACAAATGCTGAGCGCTATATATATAAAGCTGAGAAATGCGAAAAGTTGCTCAGTCTTACAGCATCTTTTATTCAGAATGTCGTGGATCTCTCTGTGTTTTCTGCTGCTGGCAGTGCTGGCAAGCATCATCAATGCGGCTCCAGCTGGTGAGTTTTTCTTCATCAAAAATCATATGAATATTTAGAAAAAAAAAGCTATATCTGGTTTTAATCTGAACCGGTTTCGCATCTGGTAGACCCACTCAATAAATTGCAAAAGAAAAGAAATCGAAATGCGAAGCGAAAAGAAAACAAAAAAAATTTAAAATTGAGTGTATATTTTAAACTAAAAGAATATTTACTATAATATAACTTAGAAAATCCACCCCTCTGGAGACTCTGTGGTTTAATCACAATCTAAAAAATTAATTTGCTTCTGGCCTTTTTTAAGCTCTAAATTTCAAGTTATACCTCTGAAATTAGGTATACACATCTATTGGACTATTCAACTATATCTGATAATAATACCCATAATTCTACGCTTCTTCCCCCACAGGTCAAATTCGCATAAGAACGTCCCACACTTCCCGGATTCATGTACGGAATGGAAATATCAAAGTGAACGGGGACTGCAACCACTGCGATATACGCACCACCAAGAATACGGCTCAAGTGACCAGCACCAGGAATAGGGAAATAATACGACGATTTTAGAGTCTACGAGTAAAAGAAAATATAGTTTTTAATATTTATTTATGCTGAAATGAGAAACTTGTGTAATTTTTCACATAAATCACTCTGGGAATGTTGATGGGGTTTTTGGTAGATTTTCACGGGGAAATTGCCATCATATTTGAGTTTTCTTCGCTTGGCAACCCTTTACACGTGTTTCTTGTCTACAAATTTTTATGGAGCTTCGTCCTCTGCCTATTGCCCCATAAAAGCAGCCGTTTCCTTTTCTTTAAGCCTCAGTTTTTCCTTATTTTCCTGTGCACGTTTTTCTTTTTATGGCCAAGGAAAAAAGAAAAACCAAACCGCTGCGCGCCTGTAAATGACTCCCCAGGCACCTTTATATTGACTCGTAAAATTGCGACATTTAGAGCAACCCTCGGCTAACGGTTAAGCTACCCCCCGCACGACCCCGCCCCTCCGCCGTCCCCCTCTTAAATCTACACCCATTGCACTCCCGCACTTCCGGCCATTTGTCTTTTGTGTAGCCTGCTTTTCGGCGCCGCGACGACTTTCTTAGCGTTTTAAATTTGATTTTTATTTCCCTGACAGTTGTAGCCGGCAACGATTTTTATGGTCGGAACGTCAAGGGCTGCCAGCCAGTTCAGGCTCTGAGAGAGTTTAGTGAGTGTATTACATATTCGGCTCTTCAAAGACAACTTGAATTCGAGTACATCTTGTATTAATTTTTGTTGTTGCGGAAATTGACTTGGAAAACGTTTCCACATGGCTTTTTCCATTTTCTTTTGTTCTTCGGGGGGAAGGTGTTGTGTCTCTGCCACTGAAAATTGAAATGAGGTATAAATTCTGGCTCAGTCGTTGTAATCGCAGTGCTTAATCAGACACGCCCACACAGACAGACAGACAGACAGACAGACAGACAGACAGACGGACAGAGGGACAGACGGACAGAGGGACGGGCAGAGAGTGTGAGAGAAAAAGAAAGAGCGATATCAAGAGTTATTCAATGAGATATTCACTTGATATTCAATTCCTTTTTTAGCCATTTTTAAGGCACTTCCTTTTCGCTTTGTTTGCATTCAGTGCGAGAAACTTTATTAATTTCGAATTTCGAATGATTTATTGGATTTTTTAAGGGCACTCAAGCGCTCAGCTTAATGTTAAACGTAAACGCTTCGCTTTCATAATTAATTTCAGTATTTATTTATCTCCTCTTTCTTTTTCTTCTCCTTCTTCTTCCTTTCTTCAACGTTGCACTGACTCTGGATTTTCTCTGTTTGAATTCTTTTATGCTGCAGCATCTCTTTTTATTCACTTTGTTTTTATTCACTTCAATCTCGTTATTTGGGCACTCGGTTCGTTCGTCCTTTTATTCCTTCTCTCTCACAGTGAAAGTTGGCCCGCAATTTATTTTACGTTTTTTATGCCCTTCCAGAGGGTATTACGGCATTGTCAGGCAATGGGTAATGCATTGAAGGAGGCATTTTCGTAGAATATGTTCAGAAAGATGAGACGAGTCGATGAGTCTCTCATTTATTCCAGTCTGCAAGGGTATCTAACGTTCGGTGCTCTATTCCTTGGCCTTTCCTTACGTAACTCAATGAGAACCCCTTTTCCCTTAACGTATTTAAGTGGCATTTTCTGTTCAGCGTATGATATAAATTAATGAATAATTAAGGGCAGCGTTTTCCCATTTAAATTCAAAGAGAGAACAGAGCTTTCCCAGCTATAAAATTAAGTTATGGCTATAGAAATATTTATTTTCGCACTCTAACAAAATTAAAGCCAAAAACAAAGGAAAGAGAAGCTTTTAAACAACTGAAATTTAATACAGAATTCAAAATGCATTTTTAATGACTTTATTTAAATTGAAAAGTTTGCAGAATAAATTCATTTTTGCAATTTATTGTTGCATACTTTTTGGATCAAATTATCATTCACGTTTTACTTTTATTATGATTTTATTTGTATTATTTATGCATTTACTTTTTTAGCTGATGCATTTTTTCTATAATGTTCTGTGTAATTTAATAATGTTTAATCAAATGTTAATAATTCTGTCCAAAGTAATGAAATATGCATTTAATTTAAATGTAAATGTGATTGTGAAACAAATACAAAAGAGAGGGCTTCGTGTAATTAAGCCAATTAATTAATTATGCCTTTTTTATGCACTTAGAATATTTCTATAATTTTTTTATTGCATAATGCAAAATATATTAATCTTATAATTATTTAAAGCGAGAAAAAGCTAACATTTAGCCTTAATTTAAAGCCAACTAGTCATGTTTTAGGCATGCGCTTACAAAGCTTGCTTTATTTATCCGATACTCCCAACTTAATATGAATTACTAAAAAAGCATTGATGAGCTTTGAAAGCTTTATTTTCGATACTTGTTTTGAAAGCTGTCTGTTGGAGCTTTCTCTTTTTTTCAGTATTCTTTCTCGTATTTAATCTAATTATGCTTTGAGATATTAAGCTCGAGCCTTCAACTTAAGCCTGCAATCATTTAATGAAGCTTTCAAAGTTTAATAAATCTTTCTAAGCCTTTAAGGCCTACTACTTAAGTATTGATTTATTTGCTCACTCTTCTCGTATTAAATCAAACGCAAAACTTTACTTTCACTTTAAATAATACCAAGCTGAAGCCAATTGTTTAAGCTTTCGCCTTTAAGTGGTAATCATTTAAAAAAAAAAGCTGTCAGAGTTTTTTGTGGCTGAAATGGAAATTTTTTTCTGTATACTGTTCTTTTGTATAATCAAACACAGCTCCACTTCCTGTGCACAGACAAATAAAATTCTTTTTGTTTCTTTTTGCACACACAGGACAGAGCTGGATACTACGGGTCCTTAGTCCTGGGAGTGGGAAGACTGTGGCAATCGGCAATCTAGCTTCAATGGCAGTGGCGCACCCTTTGCCCACTGGACATTGTTTGAAGTGGCCCAGGAGGAGGCAGCTCTTTCCTACGGACTGATTTCATTTTCGTAATTACCTGAGTATCTCGGAACCAACTGCTGCTGCAGGTGTCTGAGTTGCGGCTTAACGAGTTGATTAAATGCAGTAATTGATGGAAATTGGGATTGAGCTTTAAAGGTGTAAATCGCTCTGGCTTTGAATACCGCCAGGGCAGCTCAAACTGAGACTCTGAATAAACATGTCATTGTCATTAGATGGGTTCACTTCACTTTACTTTATCCTTCATCTCAGGGTGTGGCTATCGTCCTCAGCAAATAAAAGAACAGAACACAGAAAGAAAAATATAAGTGGAAGATTCAAATCATCAAAAACTATTCCCGCCAACTTTAAATATCTCAAAGCTTTAATGTGCTTTTAAGGGTCACTCATCCTCATCCTTAATCTTTCCATTAAGATTTAAGCTTTAAAGCTTTTTCTTTCTTATACTTTTTATGGCCAAGTCAACTCCATTTATTAAAGCCTTATCATTGGAATAAAAGCTTTAAGGTACTTTCAAGGCTGGTGTCAAGCCAAAGCCAAGTATTCAAGAAGTAAACTTTAAGTGGATTATAAAGCTATATAAGCTTTAATGAGCTTTTAATTTTTTTATGCTTTACTCTCAAATACAAAACTATATTAGGTAATAAAACAAATATTTTTTTTACTGTGGAGGATTCCTCTCGAGTGGACAGTGGGCATCAATCAAATAAGCACGAAATGCACACGTTTCATTTATAAATATTTGCGGCGAGGGTCGCACGACTTCACAAAAGACCAGCCAGTGGCAGGGTCAGAGGGGGGCGGGCACTGGGTAGAAGGGAGTAGGGGACTACAGCCAAAAGGCAGAAATAAAAAATGATTTAAAAATTGAAAGGATTATGGGGCGAACAGCAACGAAGCGCGTTAATGTTGATGCCGCCGCGGGCGCAGAGGCGGCTGAAAAGCAACACCACACACACACACACAAAAAAGGGTTCATCCAGAGGAGGCGAGGACCAGAAGGGAAAAGGAATGACGAGGGGGGGGCAGGTATATGTTGGTGTCGCTGTCAGTCAAACAAAACTGTGCAAAAATCAACGAGGCAATGCGAAACAAAAACCCAAGCTGAAAGTTTTTTATGCCAGCAGCAGGGAGGAAAGGGGTCTACAGGGGGGAAGTTGGAAGCAGGTTCAAGGAGGTAGTGCCAGGGCAGGAGGCAGGAGGGGTGGAGGGAGCTACAGGGCCAACGTTGTTGATGGTCAACAATATAATTTGAACAGGAATGAAAAATAAACGCGGCAAAACTGGGCGGGCCCATGGAATCTGCAGTTTCTGTCGGCGTTATCTGTGCTGCTCGCCCTCCTCTGTTTCACCCTTTCTTTTTGTGTGTTTTTTATAACTGATACCCCTTAAATAATACATATAAACCGGGCATATTGACTTGTGACAATAATTGACTCGGACAGAATACAAACAATTAAATTACTCTTACATTTCTCAACAGAACTCAGAGACTAGAGGAGTTTCAGTTATGAAATTTGGTATATACCTTCCTGGATACCCTATAAATATTGTGTTTATCTTTTTCTGTTGCTAACTTTACTCGTTCCGCAATAAATCGAAAAACAAGAATTGTTCCGCCGTTACAGCTGGCATTTTTACATTTATGCTCTGTTTACAGCGTATCTTGTAGTCGAGCACTCTCGACTGCTTGTTTTCATACTACATATTGCCCTTCTCTCTTTCACTTCCCACACAGCTAAAAAAATATATACATATAGATACATTAAACGTGCAACTTTTGTATAAATCAAATCAAATATGTGAACAAAATGTTTTCTCAGTTGTCGCCGTCGTTATGAGACGAATGTGCCAACAAATCAGCAAAGTTGGAGAACTTTTCTCCACATTACGAAATATTGCCAAACAGTGGAGAAAAGGATTCGAAAATAACTAGAAAAATGCCAAAGAACTTCTCTGAACCGGTTCAGTTTCGAATCTCTAGATCGTTTCAACTGGACTAGCTTTAAATCAATTCTTTGTTATACAACAATTAGTTTTCGTTCCTTCCTCGCCAAGTTAGCTTATTTACAATCCTTCTATAATAAATATAATAATAATAATATAATAATAATAATAATTTTGAGTACTTTTATGCGAGTCAGCGCCCACTGTGCAACACTATACTGACAATTACAAATACATGATGTTCGAGCGGGCGAATATCTCGTGCTGGGTTTTCACTCTGTTCCCGAAGCTGCACGATGAATGTTACATATATATTTATATATATATATATATATAGACAGACAGATGTACATAAATATGTATATATTGATATATATATAGCGCTGTGTGCTGGGGATTTTGTCCTGAGGCTCTACGGCTATACAGCTCCTGTACAGTTATGGAACAGCTGCCATTGCTGCTCGGCCAAGCTAGCAAAACTCAATTTATTGTTGGGGCGCCGCAGGGCTACTGTCCGAACCGCCCCCGGTACACTCAGAAAAAAAGAGCTAAATAAATTGTGTATACACATTGAGAAGAGAAAATTATAAAGTAATTTTGATAAAAGCTTTATTCAAGGCCTGCTCAGCTTCTCCTTTTCTTTTCACTTAAAATATCTCTCGAAAATTGCATCTTAAGTCTCATTTATTTCTCTGACTGTATCCGGTATAGCCACAGTTGCCCCTGCCTTCCCCTCTGATAAATTTCTATAGCTTTTGGTTTTGCTTTTCGCCTTGTGGTTGTTTGTTTTTGTAGGACTTTATGATGTCCTCCTGCTGTCCGTTTGTCCTTTCAGCTTGGCTCTGCTTTGCAGCTTTGCTGCTGACTGCTGAAAATTGAAAATCATAATCGCATCAACTCCGGGCAAAAGTTTCCGTCTCGGCCGAGCGCCTCAAAGTGTGCAACGGAATTGTGAAGAGTTTCCACAGAGTTTCCACAGTTGTTTCCAAGAATGCCAGCCAAGATAATTTGCAGTGGATTAGTTACGCCACCACAAAAGGATCCAAGGATATAATATATAACTACATATATATATATATATATATATATATATATATATATATATATGCATATGTATATGTGTATGCTGAAGTGTGTGTGGGCTTTTGAGATGCGGTTAAGCTTGTTTAACCTTTGCTGGCAGTTATTCAGTCTGTTATCGTATACATTCCATTTGAATGCTCCTAATCCCTTGACATTTCCATCACAACTTTGTGCATTTAATGCCACAAGATGCTTTGAAAGCTCATGTGAGCTTTTGCATATATTCATTGTATTAAATGACTGCAATAAGCCTGCCGCAAAGCTTAGAGAAAAGCAATTAAGTTAAAGCCATGTTATTAGCAAAAGCTTTGCAAGTTCATTGAATATTAAAGCTGAAATTAAAGCTTTTCATGTGGAGCTTTCTTATTAATGAACGATCTTAAAAAAAGCTACCTTTAATTGGATTTAAAAGCTCAAAGCTCAGCTGTAAGCTGCTGTCATTGGAACATAACCACAAGCAGTCGTTTGCATAGGTTGAAAGTGAAGTATGTGCGGCATCTGCTCTGTTCTCATATGGAACAATGCTGCATGCAACATAAATAGAGGAATTGTGGCAGCAACAAAAACTTAGCAGCTGAAGTGACGTTAACTAGTTGGTTGCTTGGCTGCTTGGCTGCTTGTCTGTTTGGGTGTTTTTGTTGCGGCCTTTAAAGTTGCCAAGTTATTTGCCAGAGCAATCAGAATCAGTGCAGGCCGACAACAACTTGCCACAAGCTGCCAGTTGCAGCATCCCAACCTATATTAAGTGGCTCTCCTTTCCTCTTCTCCTTCCTGCCCCTCTCTCCTCTCTCCTCTCTATGGTCTAGTCTTGGCTCGTCTTAACTCGAGTCTGCTGCGTAGGTTGCACACACTTAGCTTTGACTTCGTCTTTCTCCCTCTCTGAATTAGCGTTGCGCCCTCCTCTCTGGGGGCAACATGATGTGGCAAGTTCTCTGAGTTCCTGTTGCTCTTCACTGAGCGAAAAAACGTAGAATTCAATACGTAAATCCAGCCAATCAAAGACTACCTAAAACTTGCCGAAAAGAGCTTAAAACTGACTTGTGTCAAGTTCAACAGCTTCCTCTAAGAACAATTTAATAAAAAACATTCAACAATTAAAAGTGTCCCCTTTTTTTTTGAGTGTATTCTGTTGGGGCCACATTTTGTGCGGTTTGTGCTTCGTAATTGTTGATTTTATGCGTAGAGCGGAGCCATTAAAGTCTATGCAACATGCGGCTACCGTTGTCAGCGTGAAATGCGTCAAATTACCGCATGGCTGCGGCCAGCAGCCGAAGACGGAGACGGAGAAGGAGACGGAGGACAGAGGATGGGGAACAGAAGACACTGCCTGCAATTAAGCACAACCAGAATCAGCATGGAGAGCGAGAGCGAGAGCGAGAACGAGAGAACCAGTGCCAGAACCAGTCTGGAACCAGTGCTAGAAGCAGCAGTCGTTCAAGTACTTCAACTGAAGCCTGCTCCTTGTCCGAGTCTCACTCACTAATTAATGTCAATGTCAAGTGTCTCAAATGCTCTGCGATTCCAATAATGCTCCAAATTGAGTTGCTCCTCCAATTCAGCTCTGAATTGCAATTCAATTTCAATGAAAATCCACTTCAAAAATATTCTCTATATATTTAATAACCTACGGAAGATTCCGAATACTACTAAAGTTAGCTGCTATTTAATAAGAAAGTAGTAAGAAAAGTAGTATTTTGAATACTCTTTTTCCATTGAATAGTAATAAGTATCATTTATTACGTAAGAGAGACAAATTAATGCTGATTAATGTGATTAATTTCAAATGAATTATAATTAAATTGGGGCAAGGAAGAAGAAGACTGCTGAAAGGTCAACTCTCGCATTATGTAATAAACGGCCCTTAAAATGGAATAATAAACAAAAACCAAAAATAAATAAAAATACAACAAAAAGAAGAGTGGGAGGAGAAGGAGGCGAAGGAGGAGAAGGAGGCGGAGGACACACACAAACAGAAGGCGGCAAGCAGCAACATCATAATAAAATTAACATTAAAGTGGCAAAGGCAGCAAACGGGATCATAAAAATGAAATCAACGTATTAACTACATGCCAGACACACACACACACACACAGACACACAAAGGGAAAAGAGAGAAGAGAAAGACAGCGGCGAGAAAAAAGGACAGTGTCTCATAACAAGCTCACGCCATATATCCCTGCAGATAAAACGCAACGAAATAAAATCAATTCAAATAAAAAGCATAAATACGACCACAGGAAATGAAAATGACGATGACTCCGTCGTTTGCCGCCACGCCTCCCCTACGCCTCCCCTACACCCCTCCTTGCCTACGCCTACGCCCCACACACACACACACACACATCCTCACGCAGCAGCTGCCAAAAGCTTTCCCTATGGACTGCAGGGGATGTGGCATGAATGGTGGGCGGGGGCGGGGAGTGGGGAGTGCGGTACAACATGTAAGCGCGCATTTTACGGCACAAGCATTTTCGCTTAATAAAATGTTAAGTGGGGGAGAAAACAGCAGAGGAGAGCAGAGCAGAGGAGAGGAGAGGAGAGCGCTGAGAAAGGAGTGGGAGGCAGGCAGGCAAAAAGCGACAGCGCCACTGTAAACTTAAGTTTGCTGTGTGTGCGAGCGTGTGTGTGTGTGTGGGTATGTGTGTGTGCGAGGACTTCGAGGCGACAGACTGACAAAGCGACAAACTGCCAGAGAAAGCAAGCAGCGAAGCGGCGAAGAGAAGAGGAGCAGAAGAGAAGAACATTGAAACAGGCAGAGTCGTAAAATTATATTTACAACACAAACAAAGCTGTCGACAAGGCGGCAGCAGCAGAAGCAGAAACAGCGGCAGCGGCAGCGGTAGAGGCAGCAGTAGCAGGGACAACTAGAGATGGGCATGTCTTAAAACCATTAAAATCAGAAGGTATAGCGATTAATATATGAAATATCGTTAGATTTGGATAGCTCATAGATCAATAGGTATTATTAACAAAAGAGAAAATTATTTTTAGTAAAAGAAACTGCCTCGTCGTGCTGGTTCGTGATCCCTTAGCAAGGCACGTGCCCATCTCTAACGAAGCTGAGCACAATGATAAGCATGAAGCGGATGAGACCAACGCATACATACATGCATACACATACAAACAAACACACACACACACAGACAAACTCGAAGCGACTTCAAAAAGGGCGCCGTGCGCTTTGGCTTTGGGTTTGGCTTGGCGATGAAACTGAGGAAGAAGCAGACGAAGACGAAGGAGAAGAAGAGACCGAAAGGCACTGAGCAATTTCCCGCACTCAAAAAATAACAATGGCGCGTTGAAAATATCCGCTTCCGTTCTGAAAGCAAGCAAAAAAGCAACAAAATAGACAAGACAAACTGAGTGAGCGAGAAAGAGAGATAGAGAGAGAGTGAGAGAGAGCGAGAGGGGCAGTGACTACGTGAGAGAGCATGAATGACAGTGAGCGGGGCAGAGTGAGAGTGAGAGAGAGTAAACTTTAGCGCCGGCAGCGCAGCTGTGACTTTAACTGTAGTCTGCTTTTTGGGGGGGAGGGAAGCAGCGGGCAAGCAGCGCTGCTGCGTCACACTCCAAAAAAATTTAATTCAATTTGTGCACAATGAAATCATATTTTGCAACAAAATGTACAAAATTCCCTCAACTGACAACTGGGAAAATGCTTTTCATTTCTGCATAGGTGTGTGTGTGTGTGTGTGTGTGCGTGTGTGTGTGAGTGTTTGTATGTATCCATTTCTATTAGCATTAGATGAACACTCAATTCGTAAGGCAGGTGTGTGAGTGAAGAAGTGTGGAAGGTGGAAGGGGTGGAAGGGGTGGTCGGTGGGAGGAGGTTGAGCACAATATGTTGGCATAAATATTTATACGCTTGCAGCAAGCGACACAAACACAAACACAAACACAAACACTAATACAAATGCAAAAACAAATACAAATACAAATACAAGCGCAGTCGGCAAGCCAAAGCACAAATATGCAAAGCTCTTGGCATGCATTAGTGTGTGTGCTTAGGCAGGGCCGTAGATAAGGGGATGACAAGACAAGGCCAGCTGACCTCCCTTTATACACACGTATAGCATACTCTTGGGAGTAGCATTTAATTAAAACCTTTAACTTTATTTGAATCATAGCGAAACTCTGCCGATTTCAGATAGAATTATTGAGCTGTCGCCTTTAATTGCAAATGAACTACACTGTCAAAAACCAGGCCTACTATTTGGCAAAGCATTGAATATATTTTTATATGGAATAAACTTCAAGCTGGAAGCTGATTCTTCCTTGAATATACATTTATATACCTACTTACTTATACACACATACATACACCTATACATGTATATAAATCACAGTTTAATTGGGACTACTGCACATTATTCTGCCCCAGAAGGTATGCTGCTATTTATATCCATTTATTTATATTGAGTCTCTCCTTTTTCTCACTTTCTGCCTGAGCCTGTGGGCGTCTCTTTATGTGTGTGTGTGCATATGTATGTGTGGCTTGAGCGCTTGCAAATGCTTGAAAATCACATTATGCCCGCCGGCAGAGCTTTGCCACCGAACATTCACACACACATGCGCTCACACACACACACACTCACACACACAGACACATACTGAAAGTGACTGAGTGACTGTCCATTTGTTGTTGGACTTCTTCTGCGTCTTCCTCTGCCTCTGCCTCTGCTCCGTCTTTGGCTTCTTCTTTTGCGCCTTTTGCCAGTTCAAGGGGGGAATATGATAAGGAAGGGGCTGGGGGGTGGGTGTGGGAAACACTTCTCGTTTATTATTCATGCTGTATGTTTGTGTATATCCTGCAGAAGTAATACCGTTACAAGGACCTTGTGGCTGACGCTGCGCTCTGTTTAAATGGCGCATAAAATATTAATAGCTTCATTAGCATTCGCACAAAATTCACAAATTTCACAAATTTAACGCACATAATTACATAATATTCCATGGAGGGGTTGGAAGAGGAGAGGCGGAAGAGGGGGCGTGGCAAAGCCGCTTTCTATGAATTATATACAATTTCAAAGCTGGACACCCACACACAGCGCACTGAGCCGTAAAGCTGAGAGGGGAGTCGTTCGGAAATGAAAGAAGAGCTGAGGGGGCGGAGGGGGAAGGGGGGGCTATGACAGTGACAGCAACCATTTTGCCTATGAGCCGACGGATTTGAATTATTGCCAGCACACTGAGAGAAAGAACCTGCGCTGCTGTTTCCTGCTACAGTAGCAACTCGGTAAGACAATCCAGCTTAAAGCCGAACCGATTCGATCCCGGAAGACCGACTCCAACTCGAACCAAACCAGTTGTCATAGCTAAGGTTCGAGTTCGATTCAACTCCTATTGGACAAATGGATTTTATCTTGAACGATTTGGTTTTTAAGAGAGTTCACTGTGAGGAGGAGAAAGCGCAATAAAATGAAAAATATTTCAACTTTAGGAAAAGCGCACAAGGATATCAATTCCCAAAGCATACAAAATACACAACTACACATGTATTTGCACACATACGCACACACATACATACATGTGTAGATATAAACGCGTGTGTGCGTAGTCAAATCCAACTAGAATCAGAATCACAGCAATAAAATTGAAAGAGCGTGCCCGAATGCCAATAGGAAAACAAGTAAGAGTGCACTCAGCCGCACATGCTCGACTAGCAGATACTCTGTAAATAACTCTGCCTCTACATTTAGTTCAAGAAGAAATTACTTTATGCTGTTGAAGCCTGATTCCATCCACTAGTTACGTCCGCTCGATAAAGTTAATATACCCCAGTAGGAAAATGTAATGGGTACAAATGGCAAAGACATTCTCAAGGGAGCCCAAGCAATGACAACGTTGACGGCGACGGCGAGGGGCGCCGGTTGGGTATATTAGGTTGAAGCACAAACAAGTTTTTTGGGGCCAAAAGCAGCAAAAGGACCGAGGTTCGAAAATGCATGCAAAAAGCCATGCAAAGTGGAAGGGGGGAGAGCTGAAGAGGAGACAACGTTTATTTGCCTTTTTGCTTCAATGGCAGCAAAGGCAGCAAAGGCAGCTTTCCAATACGAATTTTAAATGAGTAAAAGAATAAGATAAAAAAGAGAAAGAAAAAGAAAAAGGTTGAAAGATATCAATAGAAGTTGATGACGGATTCCTCCCAACAACTAAAAACTAAACTAAAAAAAAACGGAAAACTTATGGAACGGCTCATGCGATTTGTAATAAGCCGAAGCACGTGTCCTACGGAAGGAAAAATAAAAAAAAAAAACAGCAAAAATACAGTAGAAGCTCGATAACTGTTACTATAATTGCAAATAAAAGTAAGAAATTAAAAACATAAATAAAAAATAAAATAATAAATTGAATCATATTTAATAAAGTAAATTAATTATTTAGATAAATGTAAATAAAATAAAAAATTAATTATATAATATTTTCAATTGAAAAAACGTTTTTTAATTCCCATTGAAATTCAACTTAAAATTGGATGCGTTCTAATCAATTGGCGCGCACTGTAGCGGGAGTACTACAGTCTTTACTCCAGTCAAAGTTACACAAAGGTCAAACGGAACATTATGGCTTTATTTTGCGCCTAATAAATCTCATTATGTCATTATGTGCTCGAACAGCAACAACAACAACAACAAATCGCAGAAGGTAAAAAGTAGCCAACGTCGACGTAGGCAGCGACGTCAACGTCAACGTCGACTTTGCCAAACGACATGCCAATCAGTAATCAATCCGCACGCACATTGACAACGAGAACGTCGCTGCTGCGCTCTATCTATCCGCCGCTCCCTCTCCCAATCTTTCCATCGACGAACACATCATGCTCAAATCATCAACCAAAAACAATTTGCACTGCCACAAATGAGTTGCCCCTACAGTGCTGACTATGAAATACCCTGTAAATAAATACAACTTTTTTCTGTAAATGCTAGCCAAACCTAAGCTTGCTTCATGGTATTAAATATAACCTTAAATATCAATACAAAAATTATTAAATTTTTCTGCTTAATTTACAATGGCATTTTGTTAAATCTAAATAATTCTTATTAGATACCCTATGACTGACCAACTTACTGTGCTGACACACAATAAGAAAAACTCTCAAAAAGGAGCTGAAGTGAGACCACAGTACACAGCACGCTGTAAACAAATTGAAAAGAGATAAACATAGTGTAGCAGCGCTGCGCAACATGGCGTCAGCAGCAGCCGAAGCAGCAGCATGAGCGTAAGCGAGTAGGCGAATGAGAGAGAGAGCGCAGCGCGCAGAGAAAAACGCCGCCATTAAAGAAATGCCGCTCAGAGAGCGGAGCGCACAAACGTGTATGTGCATGGGAATGCGTTAGTGTGCGGCATGCGTGTGCTAAAGCCGCAGGGTTGTCGAAGCGCTGTGTAAAAAAGTGAATTAATCAGCTAATTTAAAGAAAATAAAAGTTTTTTTTAAAAACAAATTTATTTCGTTAGTTGGAAAATATTACATTAATTTTTTGAAAAGTTTTTGCCTTGTTTTTACTTAAATATTGCCTTACTTTTTCTTGTGGCCTATGTCTGACAACCCTGCGCTACGCGCCGCTGTGTTGTCAGCGAGAGCCGCTCAATTTATGCGCTTTTTGTACGCGTTGCTCCTTCGTGGCGGACAGTACGGATGCAACACTGTCGACGCAGAGTTCTATGAGAAAATAAAAAAAAAAAAACAAAAATAAAATAAAAGCAAAAACAAAAACATTTCTGAGCATTACACAAAAATAAGGTATTAAATCCGTAATATTTATGCAAAATTAAATAAAAGTGCTCAATTCGTGTCCATACATGTGTGTGTGTGTCAACAACAAAAAGTGTAGTATATAAAAAAAGTAGTCTGCCGCGTCTTCTATGCTTGCGTGTGTGCGTTTCTGTGTGTGTTGTGTGCTATAAGCAATTAAGCAGTAGAAATGCCAAAAACGCATTAAAAATTATTACTACTTTTTTTGCTGTCTGTCAACAGCAGCAGCACCAGCAGCAACAACAACTACAATAATAATACACAAGTGCTATTTGCCGCCGCTGCTCATAAAACAAATTACCCACTTGGGCGTGCGTTTGTGTGTGTTTGTACGTGCGTGTGTATGAAAAGAGCAGCGTAATCATCATCAGCAGCACAGCAACACACACTCTCTCATACTACAACTACTACGTAAAAAAGTAGTAAGCACTCGCCGCAAATAGTAGTAAAACGGCCAAAAAGGCAGTGGCAATATGTTGCCAACAACAACAACAACGACAACAGCGCAGCAGAAGCAGCAATAATACCGGAATAAAATTTCTATACAGCTCGGTCGACTGGCTCGCGCTCTCTCTCTCCCACTCGCGCGCGCTCTCTCTCTCGCTCTCTTTCTATCGCGCTCGTTGCACACTGCGTTTATTATTTTTTTATTTTTTGGTTTATAACAACAACAATGTTGAGCAGCGCTGGCAGCATCGCAGCGACGACGACGTCAACGTCAACGTTGGCGTTGTTTGAGTTTTTTTTATGTTTCGCACAAACATTGCGGTAAAAGACGAAACGCCGACAAACGTTCGTCGTTGTCGCCGTCGCTGCTCTGCTGCTTTAGAAGCTCTCACTAATTGTGACGTCAGGGCGCGTGCGTCGGTCGTTTTGTCGTTCTGTCTGTCGCTGAACGTCGGTCAACTCCCCCGTGCATTTTTTACTTGCATTTATTTCTGTGTATGTGTGTGAGTGTACACACACACACGTTCTCCATCTCTCGCTCTCTAAAAGTGCCGTTTTTGTATTTGTAGAAAGAAAAAAAAAAAACAACTAACCTCATAAAAAGTTCATGCAGTGAAACAAAATATAAAAAACCAAGAAAATTTGTCAAAAAAAAAATGAAATAACAGCAAATATATAAAACAAAATTTATACCGGAGTAACAACAACAACAAAAACAAGGAAAATTTGTGGATTTACATTTCCTGTGGCGTTCGTCTTCTTCTGCTTTGTGGATTATTTTACGCTACGCAGCAGCAGCAGCAGAGCTGCTCATTTTTGCGCTCTTGCCCTCGCTCTCTCTCTCTCTCTCTCTGTCTCTCTGGCTGTGTGTGAGCAGGCCAGCAACGAAAACGAAAATCCTCGTTCGCACCTTGCCTACCCCCCTACTCCACAGACTCCACACAACTTCCCCCTCTCTCCCCAACAACAACAACTGCTACTACAGGCAACGACAGCAAAAACAACAACAAGAAAGCTGCATGAAGCTGGAACGAGCATATCAACAGCAGAAATTGCGATTATTTTGGATTTATAAAAAGGCAAGTAAACAGCAGCAAACTTAACCAAACACTTTAACTGTAAATATGTATGTACAAATATATGCATTAGGGATGGGGGCGTGACACGCCACTTTTTTTTTGAGCATTGTAACAATATAACTAACTGTAATATAATATCATTTTTAATATTTCGTGACACGCAGCAGTGTCACGCGCCCATCTCTAAGTGTGTATATTTGTTTAATGTGGCATGCTGTAAATCCCAAAAGATGTTGTTCGCCCCTCTGCTTTGCCCCTCGCTCGCTCTGAGTGCGAACAAGCTAGCTGCCGGGCGCAGCGTAGCTGAAGGCGAGAGAGCGAGAGACATATAGAGATAGAGACGGTAGAGAGCGGGAGGCAGCGCGGTGGCATAATTGATTTCCAGTTTGATTAATTGCCGCTTGCTGCCGCTGCTGTTGGGGCATGTTTTCTTTTTAAGTTTTTTCTCGCGTTTTTTTTCTGCCTGAAGTTAATGCCAATTAAGGTGTTTCAATTTAAGCCGATTGGTAATTAAATGCGTTTTGTTTGCGTACCCCCCCAAGCACCTCTTCCCACCCCTCGTCCCTAATTGACAGGCGACTGCGCAGCAAACAAGTACAAACATGTCAAATAAGTAAATTTTTTTTTTATTAGTTTTTGTCTACTGCTCTGTCGCGTTGACAGTCAAATGACGGCTCATTGAGTTTTTTCTTTCTTTTTTTCTTATTATTACGAATTTTAAAGTGCAAGCAAAGAGAAATTCCCATAAAAGGGGCGTCGACGTCGTCAGCAAACAAAAGGGAACAGGGGCAAAAAAAAAAGAAGAAAAAAAAAAATACATGCATAAATACAAATGAAAAAGGAATCACGCTGCCTAATGAAGCCTGCGGCGCGCAGTCAACGTTAACGTTAACGTCAACGTTAACGTTAACGTCAACGTCGGCGTCGGCCATGTTGAGCACGACAAAACGACTGACAGACCGACTGAATGGCCGACCGAAAGACGAACAATAAACAAACAGTTGAAGTGAGTGAGCGCTCCTTCCTCTCTTTGGCTCTATCTCTTTCTGTGGCTCTCTCCTCTCGCTCTGGCTGCCACACTCCGCGCTCTCTTTAGAATTGGCCCCTTTTGGCGCTGCGTGTTTTGTGTTTTTCCTTTTTCTTGATAGGTTTTTTTTTTGCCTGGGCGTGTTTTGCATTTAGTTCAAATTATGAGTGTGTTTGCATGAGTGTGTGTGTGGGTGTGTGTGTGTGTGTGATTGATAAAGATATTTATTCAGCTATGAATATAATTTTTTTACTTTGGGCAATAATTGATTCAATGAAAAACCAAAGCAAATAGTTGAAAAAAGTAGAAGATAAAACATAAAATACTTGTTTAGATAAAGCACCATAAATAAATAATCAAAAACTAAAAAGAAAAAAGAGAAATAAAAACTGAGTGATTTAGCTTTGCATATATTAAAAGAGCGGAAGTAAATTTTGAAATGTATCTGACAGATGCGCCGCCGCCTCGCTGTTTATTTTATTAGCTTAAAAAGCAAACGATCTGCGTTAAACGCTATGTAAACACATGCATAATGAAACAGAGAACAAGGGAGGAGCAGTAAAAAAGATACAGAGATACATCGATAGATAAAGCAGCGCAGTGGCAGTGGCAGCGGCAGTGGCAGCGTCACAGCAGCGGCAGAAGCACAATTAAGCAGCTATTAGAGTCGCCGCTTTCGGTCATAACATTAAAAATGCTTTACAGAGCAGCGCAGCAGCGGCGCAGCAGCAGCGCAGCAGCAGCGCCAGCGCCAGGCAACTGAGCAACCGCAAAGCCAAAATAAAAGAAGCAAAAACCGCCGAAGTAGTAGGAAAAGGGGAAGCCAGGGAGAAGCGGCTTACAGTGGCGCGCACAATCGTGACGCCAACTTAGTTACGGTCATTAGCACCAGCAGCAAAACAGCCCCCCTCTGCCCCAAAACCCTCCCTCCCTGCACATACATATATAATAATTTGTCACACTGTGCGCAGCAGAGCTGGGTAAAAGTTGCTGGCAGAGCAGCAGCAGCAGCAGCAACAACAAGTCAAGACTTGTGCGAGTTTAGTTGGCGCGTTGGGAGCTTTTCTGCCTTTTCTGCAAAGTGTAATTGCCTTTGTTGTTGTTTTAGTAGTTGTTATTGTTGCTCCTTTTGTTGTTGTTGTTGTTGTTGTTGTTTTTGTCGCTGGCATTTGCCACCGTTCGTCGCGTTCTACGCTGCGGAGAGACGATAACAATTTCAACGCTACAAATGTGTCAATTGCCTGACAAAACATTCCACACACAGATACACGTGCACACATACGCATATATATATGTATATGTAAGTGTGTGTGTGTGTGTGTGTGTGTATAATTATACTCAGTTAGTTGCCTGTTGGTGCCTAATCATTTGTTTGATGAGCTCTGTTTGTTTTTGGTTTTCATTAACAGCTGAAAAGCAAAGCACTATTAACATTAGCAGCGCAGCTCTGAAAGCGTTTGTATCTGAAAGATACATTTAATTACTATTGAATCTAATTAAATTAATACAAATCTACAGAATAGTTGAAGCTCTGCAGAATATATAATATGAATAATATTAAGTATAAAATAAGTCAATATTTGTATCTTAAAGATACCTTTATTGCTGTAAGGGCCTGCCACAACATTAAAAAGTGATCTCAAAGATACATTTTGTATTTATATCAATCTGGGGTAGAACAATCTTTCAATTGAAAGAGAGAAAAAGTCACTCTGGATCCATTTATACGCCAGACTTAACAGCGGCCTAACAGCAGCTCTGCTCGTAACAACAGAGTTTAAACAAATGCGTTTAATTCCATAAATGATTAAGCGATTTTCCTTAAATGGAAAATGGAAGCTGCCTTAAATTCAGTCAAGTGGCAACTCGTATAGCTCCCGTAAAAAATAGCAGAGAAAAACCAGTCTTTTAACAGACTGTTGCAGCTACTGCAGCACTTAGCAGTAGTTGGCCATTTGTCAGGGCCCCGCCTCGGCGACTCGATTAAAGCAAATTGATTTGTTCAATTCTCATAAATGTCTGACAGTGACAAACGTTCCACTCGCCCCATGCAAATTCTAACGAGTTGAGGCAATTTCAATTTCTATTTCAATTTCAATTTCAATTGTGCAAAATTGAAAGAGAGATACGAGATACGAGTAAAAAAACGTGCGGCGGTTCCGCATGAGCTCTGTGGAATTGCGCTTGTTAATGCGATGCTAATATGCTGCGTTTAACTAACATAAAAAATATAAAGATAAAGCGATCTTCGTCGCACCGCCGACTAAATACCCTTCCCTTTGGTTTCTAATTGTTTCTGGATATGATATGAGATGAGCCTGTGGCAGAGTGTAGAGAAAAAGCATTTCAAATGGTTGAGTTGAAGTGAAATTTTGAAGTATTACTATTGAATATTTAATACTCTATTATTATTTATTGGAAATACAATAAACTAATTGGACTACAATCAATAACACTTAAAAATTCTCGCACTGTTGACAAGTCGTAAAAAGTTTTATTCATTCCTCTTCCACTTAACATTCTCACACAGAAATAAATAAATTATACATGAAATTTTTTGTATTTTATTTGTTTTTTTTTTTTTTGCGAATATTTGCCCAGAGATTTGTTCAACATTTCATAATAATAAACGAATGTTAAAGGCCGCACCGCAGGCAGTGGCTGGGCGAGGGGCGCGCGGCGAGTTGCGGGAAATGGCGGATTTTTAGTAAAAACAAACAGCCCGCAATCAACAAGAGCGTCATTAAAAAAGCAAATTTCTGAACACGCTAAACACATGTAGACAAAAAACGAGGAAAAAAACGAAAAAAAAAAAAACAATACCAGAGGCACGAAAGCGTTCAACGTTCACTAGATAATGTGGGCCAAGCAACAACAAACAGACAGACAACAACAACAACAGCAACAGCAAAAAAAAAACATAATTCGCAGCGACAGAGAAGAGAGGGGAAGCGGCAAAGAGACGCGGCAAATTGATTGTGATGATGTTTAAATTTTTTTCAGTTTTTTTCTTCTTTATACTCTGTACCCATTAAACATGATTAAAAAGAGTTTGATCTATTCGAACTCAGCGACTGTAAGAGCTAACGATATGAAATTTGGTATGCGGCTACCTGTGAACCATAGAAATATACAAATTTTGGTTTTGTACAATCAGAAATATGTTTGTAGCATCCACACTCGATTTGATATCTATTCGAACTCAGCTTCTCTAACAGCTAGAGATATGAAATTTGGTATGAGCCAGCCTATAAGTCAGCTCTTTTCTCATAAAACACGCAGTATCTTCTAGTCTTATCCTCTGCGGGATAGCGCACTCTTACTTGTTTTAAGTCTGTGAAAAATTGAGTTTGAGCTTGTGGCGAGTATCTTTTTTTGTTTTATTTTGTTGTTTGAGATACACAAGCCACAACAACCAGGGCCAAAGCCAGTTGTAAATTGACTGCTTTGATAATTAATTTATGCTGTTCAGGCTACAGATACAGCTACAGATACAGCCACAGATACAGATACAGCTACAGCTACAGATACAGATACATTTTTGCATACATTTGAGGCGTGTGTGGGCGCCGAACGAAAAGAGCGAAACACAAAAGCGAAAAAAATTCAAAATTAAAAATGAAAGCTCAATAAAAATCAAAAAACCGCAACTCTCGTATCATTTTGAACAAGTTTAATTTGATGTAAATTTGCACCGGTCGCGCGACATTTTCAGCGGCGATAACTCAATTTGAATTGTCTATGGGGAGGCAGGCGACGCAACGGGGGAGAGGGGCCACAGTTGATAGCCACTAATTCATTATTGAGGCATAAAATGTGCATAAATAAAAACAATTAATTATAACGTGTAAATATTGCGTATATCACAAACCGATAAAACGTAATTAATATTTATTCTCGACAGCAACAAATTAAAATGAAATGCAAACAGTTGCCCAGTTGATAAGCAATCAACAGCAACGAACAAAAAACAATGAAACAAAAAACAATACAACATTCAAATGCTCTAACTAAAAGTTCCCCATGAACTCGACCTAATGCAGATCGGCGGGTAGAAAGGAAAGGGTATCGGACGGGCGTAGCTATGTCAGCTCGACTCAACATTCCGATCAATCATTGCTCCTTCAACGTTTCGTAGCCAAGATACCCTCTGTAAGGGTATAAAAAGGCTACAATTATTATTAAAATAGCAAACGTGGAATGTTGTGAAATAAATTGCAATAATTCCTTACGCTTTGCGAATAATTAAATCAGACAATTTGTCAAAGGGAAAGATA
Organism: Drosophila repletoides; assembly: GCA_018150835.1. Lineage (NCBI taxonomy): Eukaryota > Metazoa > Arthropoda > Insecta > Diptera > Drosophilidae > Drosophila > Drosophila repletoides. Next base: position 1,600,149 of record JAECWQ010000089.1, read on the forward strand.
GATTCTCCGAGCCATATAAAACCCGGCATATAATTTAATATGACACTGATATTTCAGTGGAAATTTAAATATGAATACCCTTACATTGTGTGCGAAGGCGCTTTATGGCTTTACGGCTTTATAGCTTTATGGAGCCTTCAAGTTCTTGGGAATTCTCAATAATTTCAATGCTAATTGATGGAGATCACTCACGGCGATACACGGCCTAATCGCATTTCTGGATAAATGCCAGAAAATGTGAGCTCTGTTAGCCGTGTATCTGTATCTGTATCTCTGGCCAACTGTATCTAAATTGTGATCGCTACACGCGCCGTCATTTGAGGCCAGAAATAGCAGCAGGCAGAGAAACGCCATGCGCTAAATTTAATTTAGCAGCGTAATCAAATAAAATATAAAAGAAAAGAGTAATAAAAAAATAATAATAAATGTGGAAGCAACGTTTATCGAAGCTAAAATATGCTCAATGTTAAATCCGAGTGTTAAATGATGCTCTTAAAGTGATTTACTAACATTTGCTTAACATAATTCAAAAATCTGGTTAGCATACGGCTGTTAAGAAGAGCACGCCACAAATGTTTAAGCCAAGTGATTAAATGAGGCTCTTAACGTGATTTACGTACAGCATTGGCCCAACATAATACAAGAGTCACGTTACATAGCTGTTAGCCCTGTCAATAACAGTGATGCTCTTGCTTAACATAGCCCAAAAGTTAACATGCTGTTAGTAAAAGCACGCCACAAATGTTAAATCAAAAGTGGGAAAGGAACAAGTAACAATTAGAAGAGCATGATTCGATGAGTTTTCAAATGAATTTTATCTGCCTAAATATCGTAATATAAATCGAGGAAAAAAAAAAGATCTATTGTAGAAGTAATAATAATATTTATTGCTTAATTAACTCTGATAAATCGTGTCTAGTTTTGTTTGGTTTTTCTGCTTAGTTTGCGCTTTGATTTTCGCCTTTGTAAATAAATAGTGGAAGGAAATATTAATGGAAGGCATTTGCCGCCTGCCTGGCCGAACCCCGAAAAAACGATTGATTTTTCAGTGATATTTTAGCATTAATGTCTGTCTGCACAGTGGTACACACACCCACATAATACCCATAAAAATGTATCCAATAGATGGCGTTTATTATTTTTTTTCGTTTTTTTTTTCTTTTCGTTGTGTGTCTCATAAAATTCACACTGTTTGTTTATTTTGCCAGCGGCTTTTGTGGCCTGCTCTTTTGTTATTGCATATTTATTTTGTTGTATGCTTTATTGTTGTTATTTCTTATTGTTTTCTTCTTTTTTTGCTGTCTGTCTTTCTGCTTCTTGCTGGCTTTTGTATGGGTCTCTGGGCGTGGAGCAGTTCGTCGAGTTGTTTGCGGGCGAAAGCGAAGGGTATAGGCGAGTCGTGAGGGAGAGTTCCGAGTCTCGGCCCTCTAAATAGTCCATCAAGTAGACTCCCCCCTCGCTTCTTTCCTCTTATTCTCTTGCTTCTGCGACTTGTCTAAAAATGCCCGAGCTCAGCATTGTTTTTCTTTTTTTGAATACCCTAGCAATGGATAGTATAACTTTTCCATGGAATGTGATATATTCTGGGGCTAGAAAATAGAGACTTGCGATAAGGTCTGATACTGAGGGAGCGATCGGTCGAGTACTCAGTTTCTATAAACCGCTTAATAAACATAATTGGAATGATAAATATTATAGAAAGCTTTATCTTTCTCCACTCATTTTCATGAAAATTGCGAGGTAATATGGGTCCATGGTTTGCTCCAAATCTCAGCAATTTCCGAGCACTTTAACATAAAAAGATACAAGATACAAAATTTCTTATGATTTCTATTGTTGCTGCCAAAATATGATAGAAATCTGAATTCGCAGAAACAATTTGCGAGGGTATTTAAATCTTTTCTCTTTCTTTTTTTTTTTGTATGTGCCCCTGCTGTGCAGCGCTGCTACCGTCCAAGCAGCTCTGCCACAGCGCTGCTGGCGCTGTTGCGGCTGTTTCTCGCATATTTATTTTGATATCTTTTATGATTCTTTATTTGTCGGCTTAGCTACCCCGCCACGCAAATGAGAAACTCGCCAGTTTTGTTGATTTTATGCGGTCGGCGCTGCTTGAGTCGAGCCAAAATGTAAATAAACAAGGCAAAGCGGCGAGGAGAGGGCCGAATAAAGGGACTGACTGACTTTTAAATTCCCTATAATCAGCTTAAAGTGCATGCGAATGCAGAAAGGCAGAAACTGGTTCCCAGACGAAGGCAGGAAATCTTTTTCTTAATTCCGATCTTAATTATAAAGAAAATAGAGTATTAAAATAGATCTATCCCGATATCTGTTACACAATAGTTGAAGAAGCTAATATACCCGACAGAAGTAATAAGTCCTCTTGCCTCCCTCATGCGCTGTTGTTCTGGCCACAGCAAGCACTTATGCTTAAGCTTTATGGCCATAAAAAGATTATGCCATATTATTTTATATTTCAGCCGTATTTCAGTATTTTCTACTGAATTTTTTATATGTGGGACCCACGTTTTATGCCCATTCGTATAATTTTGTTTAATGAATTCGCAAAAAGATACTTTTCATCTGCCTTCTTTAGTATCTTTATTTATTGCACCGAGAGGAGAAGCGGAGAGAAGAGGAGAGAAGAGAAGAGAGGAGAAGATGCAAATTATTTAATTTGAATGCAACATTGGCAACAGTTTTTTAGCAATTTACTTAAATTGCCGATTATCGTAGTAATCATTAGCTTACACGATTATTATTATTTTTATTATGGACATTTGCGTGATAATTGTATATACGTGTATCCAGTAGATAGATTATCCATATATATATTCAACTATTCACAGTATACTCAATGCAAATGACCCGAGGAGCTGCTTATTTATGATACCCTAACTGGGGGTCTTATGACTTTCTTTGCCTCTCAAGATTGATTCAACTTATGAGTCTATCAAAAGTTACTTAACTTGATTGTAAAAAGCTTGAAGTGTATTCGAATATTCGGCTTGGCGAGGCTAGCGTTTTCTTCTCTTGTTACAAATTACTTAATATGAACGACTCAAAACTCATTCAACTCGACTCCCTGCCACTCTGCGGTTTCTCAGGCATTAAAATAATTGCCATAATTTATGAGTGCCAATTTGGAACAAGCCAACGAGCAAACAATTTCGAATAGTGTGGAGGTTACCCAAATTAGTTGCATTTAAATTATTCACAGTGTTTTCTCTACTCTACTCTACGACTAAGTCAATTTGTTGCACTCAAAAGTTAACTCAAAGCTTATAACTCATTTCATTCATTTTTGAATTCACAACTGTAGCAATTTGTCTAGCACCCAGAGAAAGATACGAGAGTAGGAGAAAGTCTAATGGACTGGAATCTGCTGTGCTGTGCTGTGCCTTGGTAAGCTCCAAAGCTAAGATGAATGATTGATTCAGATGTTTTAAGCGCGAGTTGTTTAATGTTTTGACTTCACTCTGATATCAGAAAAAAGAGACGAATAGGCTAGATTAAGCACAAATCTTATGATTCATGGGGTATTCATATCAAGTCGAGTGGAGTCAATTTAATTTTTCTTGAATAGAGGTTTGGACTCTGATAGCCCAGCTTTCGAATATTTTAATGCTACAGTAAGCTTAAAGCTTTTCTTCTCTTCTTGATTCATGATTACACTCATTGCTAAGAGAGCTGTAGAATCTAATCGAAATGCTGAAAGCTTAAAGGATCTAAGTTCAAATTGAGTGGAGTTCAGATTCAAGGGGAAAGGGCAAAAAGTGTAGAATGGCCTAAGCAAATTCAGCATTAAACTCAATTAAATGAATCATTTTTGAGCTTGAGTGGAGTCAGTTTTAGGCTCAAACGAGTGATAATTGATTCCACTAATTTATGCTCAAGTTTCATACTCCATGGAAGGAGATAACTTTTAGAGCTGCTCTTGCAGAAACTTGAAAACTCGCCTGAAAATTCCGTGTCCAATTTCGGTCGCTGTTGGCAACTCTATTGACAACGCATTTGCTGCGTTATATTTTTTTTATAGCTGCCCCTCCCCTCGTCTCCCCCCTCCCGTCTAAGTGAAACAACTTGGGAGATTAATGAGGCGCGTATAAATCATTGACAAAGTTGTTAAAAGGAAATTCGAAAAAAAAGCGTTGCATATTTTCAACAACAAATATTTACACGCCTCGCTGCAGGTGGCAGGGGTGTGGAAGGTGGGTTGGGCAGGGGCAGGGGCAGAGGGGGGTAAAAGTCAATTTCACACTTGATTGCTGGCCGTAAATCAATAAAGCTAAAACGTTGGAGGCGACGACGACGTCGACGTTAGCGTTAGCGTCGCTGCCTGCAGTCGCTGTCTAATTAAGCGCATCTAAGACGCAGGCGGCGGCGGCTACTGAAAAGCTCACAGATACAAATACATGTACACTTACACATACACATAGAAATATAACGGCATGTGCAATAAATCGCGTGCCGTTTTAACACTTTTTGACGTGCCACAATTGAAAATTGCGAAACGGTTTTTTGCTTGTTGCGCCTCAGTCGACGTCACAATCGCTGTAGCAGCCCCATTCGCAGTCGCTGTCGCAGTCGCAGTCGACGTTTGCCAAGCAAATTAGCTAAGCCTTTAAAGCGAATGAGACACAAAAACAAAGACGCCCGCTTGGCTGGGCAGCAGCAGCGCAGAGAGCTAAAGGCACTCAACACACACAAACACACAGAGACGCACGAATACAATGCCAAAAAGGCTGTGAAAACAGACACCTCGTGCCCCTTTGTTGGCCCCCAACCCCTCCCTCCCTCCTTCCATGCATTCTTCGCGTCTCAGTCTTTGTTTTTGTCTGCAGTTTTTTTTATTTGCCAATTGCACCGTTCAGTTTTTTTTTTTTGTTCTGTTTTTCTTTCGCCTTAAACTCAAGTATTTATTGTATTTACACACAGCGCAGCGCAGCGGAGGGCAGCGCAGCGCAGTGCAAAATAAAAATAAAACGAAAACGAAAATGAAAATGAAGAAAAAATTACGACGAGAGCCGCACACAAATAAGTTGTGTAAATATTTTCTGATTATATTTTGCGCTTAGTTTTTTTTATGAGTGAGACAAGATTTACTCAGCGCAAACATTTAAACGCTCAAGGCACACACAAGCACAAGCACACACACACACACACACACACACGCGTTCACATACACACACAGCCTCACACAGAGGCAGAGTAACTTTTGCAGTTGCTTCTTGAACTTGAGCAGAATTAAAAGCAAATTAAGTTGTCTCAAAGTACAAAGTGATAATCACGGCTCAAAGGCAGAAGGGACAAGGGGTGGAAGAGAGAGGATAGCGTGAGAAAAAGCTGAGCGCTTGAGCCTAGCTTGAGTCCAAAGCTCACTCAGGCGCTATAACTTTCACATGCCAATGAAATGAAAGAGAGCGATTGGACCTAAGCTGCTCTTAATAGTTTGACTGTGGCTAAGTAAGAGTTCACTGTATCATTCAATTATTCTTTTCAGTGCACAGCTCGTTCTCTTCATTTCATTTAATTAAAATGCAAATAAAGTTCATTTTGTTAAATTATAATTTAAGAGCAAAGATTATATTTAATAGTCTCATATTTGAGCTTCATTAGGTAACAAAAAAAAGCAGTTGCAACTCTCTTTGAGAGAGAGAGAGAGAGGGAAAAAACGTGTAAATTACTGCAAAGCAGTCGGCAAATTTTTAGTGCAATTATTTGCTATAGCAAATTTGTCGCACACAAACTGAAAAAAATAAATAAATAAAAAACAGAAAAAAACAGAAAAAACTGCAGAAAATGTGCAAAAAATCAAGAAAATCAATAAAAATGTCGCGCTAATAAATTTAGTCAAGCGGAAAAGTTGCTGCCCGAAACGGGAACTGTGAGGGGAAAAGACGAAAGGGGAGGCAGACGAAAGAGAGGCAAATGCTTAACTGGTTGACTTGCCTGTAAACGGAGATTAAATTAATAAAAATAATGACAACTGAGCTGATTGCGAGTCTCGCAGTGTTAATTTTACACACACTCTTCCCCCTCCACTCTCCCTATTCCACTGCCTTCTACACTTGGAGAAAATATTGAAGAGAACTTGAAGAATTGATTTGACTTGCGGCAACAAGAAGAACTTGTGAAAAAAGCTCATTTTTCTCTCAGTGCGCACTGTCTCTGAAAAAGTTTGCCTTCTGTTTGCAGCTGGGAAATTTGTTGCTGCATGTTGCATGTACAACTTGCAACTTGTTTCACAGCGGGCACGCAGCGAGTGTATGTCTCCGTCTCTCTCTCTCATGAATTATGGACCAGTTCGTGCCCCGTTTGGGCCCGACTCTGCCCGTTTGCGCCTGAACCCCCCCTGCACTTTACCGAATTAGTTTCAATTGCAATTTTTCAAATGCCTTGCAACAAGGCAGGCTCCAAATACGCCGCGCGTCTCTTCGAGTGAAATATGTGCCGCCTTTTAGTAGTTGTTGTAGTTGTTGTAGTTGTTGCAGTTGTTGCTAGTTGCAACTTGTCGACGGCGGCAACATCATTATGCTGGCAGCTTATAGACATGGCCACTTAGCAGACAGCAGCAGCAGCGGCAGCGGCAGCAGCAGAGAACAGCATTTTCAATTAGAGATGATCGCGTGATTAAAATTCTTTCAACAGCTTTTTTTTTTGGCAGGATGTTTTGGCTTTTCTTTCAGTTTCAGCTTTAAAAATCGAAATTATTGATTGATTTTTGTTAGCTCATTTAGTTAAATTTCTAACCGGTTCGGTTGTGAGTCTCGTGAGTACCGGGCCTGCTCACGCAGCCATCTCTAGTCTTTCTGAACTTATCGTATACGTATGCATCTGTATATGTGTGTTTGTATGCATGCATCGGTAATTATAAATGTATCTATAAGATGTATCTGTATCTTTGAATGTTGCATTTTAATGCTGATTTCATTTCGATCTTTAAACAAATGAAAATCTCGAAGCTGTCAACGCAATTTGTTAAAAATTTGCTCACTTGCAAGTTGCCCCCTCCCTCCCCCTTCCTGTTGGAGATAAGGCTGAGAAATACATGCAAATAATTTAACCCCTTTCACCCCGCGTCACCCTCTTTCTTCAGGCGTTTATAATGCATTTTTAATGGTGCTGAAAATGTTTCCGCTTCGATTTGTTTTTTTGCCAGCGGCTTAATTAAAACAAACAACTTATCTAGTTAGGGGCGGAGGGAGGGGAGGAGACAGGGTAAGAGCGCGCTTTTGAAGTGTGGCATAAATTATATTAAGAGTGTAACACACACACATACACACACTGTCTCTTTACATAAATAAATGTGTTTGTGTGTGTGTGTGTTTTGAGCTTTGTAAAGCTTCGTACTGTGTTGCTGCTTCTGCTGCGCAGCTACTGCGCTGCTGCTACTAACTGCTGCGCTGCTGCTGACTGCATCCGCGTATTTAATGCCTTTTTATGGCATTTTAAAACTTTGCTCACTTGCATTTTGCTTTATGCTGCTGTTTTGTGCTGCTAAGCCGCAGCTTACCAGCCACTGGAGTTAAGCAACTCTTCACGTCTTTGCCCTGTCCCTCTCCCACTCCCCCCTTGCTTTCGCGGTTTAAGAGCGCGCGGCAGATAGAAGTCGACAGGTCGACAGCTGCGCTGGGTTCCAAGGGCTCTCTAATCGCTGCTGCGCTGTCGACGCTGCTTGCGTCTCTCTCCCCTTTTGCTTGCATGCAATTCCACTTTTTGTTTAATATTAATTTTTTCTCTCTTGCTTTTATTTTTATTTTTATTCTTTTCCTGTGCTGCACATGCCACGTTCTCTCGGTAAGAAAAATAAAAAACAGAAGAAAAATTCTTTAGTTTGTTCTTGTGCTTTGTGCTGCTGCTTCTCGGAGTTTCGAGTTGAGTTTCTTTTTCAATTCAACTTCCCCCCACCCCCAGTCCCCTCCTGAAAAATCATGTCATTTTGAAAATTGTTTGTGCTTGCTCAAGCGAAATACTTTCTTGCGTTTTGCTTTTTCTTATTTCTCTTGAATTAATATCTGGCTCAATTGTTGAGCGCATTTTTTCCATTTTGGGAAATGTGCCGTTAACTTTTCACAGCTTTTTAACTCTCTTCGTACATACACACATACATACAGACATAACTCTTAAATGTGCTTAATAAAGCGCTCAATATGTGGAGGGGGGGAACAGGCCGGATGCGAAGAAGGTGAAGTGGTATTAAATTTCATATGCGTCGTTACTCTCTCACTCGCCCGCCCGCCCGCTCGCTCGGCCCATCATTATCTGACGTTGGGTAGCTGGGTAGCTGGGCGGAGGGGTTGCGGGATTGCGGAGGGATGGTGGTTCAAAAGAACACTTAAGCCTGAAATTGGCAGCTATTCGCATTGGCTCTTTGCCTGCTTGGGTCTTGGGTCGCGTCCTCTCTTACCTCTTCCCCCTCTCATCCTCATCCCTTCATCTACTCTTCTTGCTGCTGCTGCGGCATCTACTTATGTCGACTTGTTATTGTTCGACATAATGGCAAAATATTGTATTGCCAACATTTTTGTGCTCTACTCCAGCCAGCCAGTCAGCCAAGTCAGCCTGGGCTCTTCTACTCTTGTGGTCTCAGCTCTCACCCCCTCCTCTTCGTCTTTTGCTTCTTTTCTTGTTTCGGTTTCTGTTTCTGTTTCGTCTGCGCCTTCGTCCCGCTCTTCAGCTCACTTGACAAATGAGCTTTGGAGCTGCTCTTCACACAACAGCAACAACACGAAGAGCCATAGTTACACTCCCCTCCTCTCTCCCTTCTCTTCCGTTCCCTAGCACAATGGCAATAAAGTGCGTTAACTTTTTGGCAGACAATAGATTTTTTTTCTTCTTTTATTTCTGGCACGGCGCATGGCACAATCCGAAAATGGGGAATGGTTTTTTTTTCTTCGTTCTTTTTCTTCTTTTTTCTTTGCTCTGCGTGTGGAATGGAATTGTTTTTTTCGTCTTTTTTCCTTCTTCTTTTTTTGTTATTGTTATTATTATTGTGCGTTTCGCCTTGGGGGCAACTTTCGGGCCACATTTGTGGTGGGCGTGGGCAAAGCGGGGGATTACAACTGATCAATTTACAGTACATTTTTTCAGATTTTTTACATTTTTGTGTGTTTTTCTGATATTATCTTAGGTATTCAAAGTGATTTTATGGATTTAAAATCTGACAAAAGATATAGACATCAATTCCGATTAGAGTTTATTCCCACAATTCTTAGGGTTCTCAAGTTATAAGCCCGAACGGTTTCCTATAGATTTTCTGTCGTTTCAACTTAAAAATATCTCTCTTAGTAATCCCCCAAACAAAATCTCCAAAATAAGTTAATTCTGAGCTTTAAAATATAGCAAATTCTCAGCATATTCTCAGATATATAGTCAAAAAAAAGGCATAAAGTTTTCACTGTGTGCTACAGCAATAAATATGTGGAAAGAAACGTTTTTCCTTTTATACTTAAATGCTGTGAATTAAATTGCCTTTGCTTTGATTTTCCATTACAAGACACAACTTCCTGTTGTTCCTTGCTTGTGTGCCCTCTTCCCGTTTCTCTCTTCCTACTTTATCCTTGCGCTCCTTTGCGCAATATCAGCAAAAATATAAAAGTTTTTTTCCGACATTAAACAAAAGCAAAAACTATGTGGAAACACACACTTACAACATTCGCATAGTTCACCGCAATCAGTTTTATGTGCGACACGGAGACGCGCCCTGTGCCTTGTTTGCCTCCACTTCCCCTTCCCCTTCGCCTTCCCCTTTCCCCCTGTCTCCTGCTCCACGCCTGTATCTTGCCTTGCTACAGCTTTTGTCTGTCTGTCCAGCTTATACATACTCACACACACATTCACTCATGAACAAAGGCACCCAGTAGAACTTTTGATTGCCAGTATAAGCATGAGCTTATCATGCGGTTTGGCAGGTGGTTTGAGAAAGTATTGTAAAATATATAAATATAAATAATTGCATTTAAATATTATACTCGAATAAGGCAATTAAATTAAGTACTTTATTTTAAATTTTCGAAATAAAATGTATCAAATTTGTCCTCTCATAGAAAGCAATCAATTTCCTACTGGGGTTGTAGCTGGGGCCGGCGCTTTGTCCGAACCGCACAGAGTTCTGACTGAGCCTCTGCCTTTCCCTGCTGCTGCTTGAACTCACTTCACTCCACTTTTTCTTCTCTCTCCCTCCCCTTCCCTTCTCTTCTTCCTCCATCTTCTTTACTGCTTTTTGCAACTTGCATTGCTGATCATTTTACACGCTTACCGAGAGGCAAACGTATAGAAGTTGTTTTTGTTGTTGTAGTCTCTTAATATGCTTTTAGATATGCATCAGCAAAAGTTGCCTCTCTTCCTCTCGCTCTGCGCTGCAGCTCCCCTCCCTTTGACTTTGCTTGTAACTGAAGACGTTGCCAGCGTCGTCGTCGTCACCCTCTTCCTCTCCTTACTGCCCGCTGCCTGCTGCCTGCTGCCTTTTGCCAGCTTGTGTATTTGTGCATTGAACTGGAAACGCGTAGAGCCCCAAGCTCAAGCAGCAGCAGCAGCAGCAGCAGGAGAAAGGGGAGAGCACAGTCAGGGGCAGAAGCAGCGGCAGCGGGAGTGGCAGAGGCAGAGGCAGAGGCAGAGCCAGTCATCCCAACAGCACACAATTTGCATGCCAAACAGCATATAAAATATCGAAGCACAGCAGAATGCACATTGGTTCTGCCAGCCGCAACAGTGGTTAAAAATCATTAAAAAAAAATTCTATTTACATTTTAAAATAATTATTTTAATAGATATTCATTTTTATTCAAATATTGCCCTACAAAAATCGACTTTTCTATGAAAATTTATACTTTATCAGAGCTAACAATTTGATAATTCGGTCTGGGAAAATTTCAGTTTACAGAGCTCGAATCTAATTACATTTACCAGTAGCCTGTGGCGCGCTGTTATTAACTGTAGCATTGTTTCGCCTAGAAATCGTTCAATTGAGCGGTTCAATCGAAGTCAACTATAGAAATTATTCAGTGATTTGTGACTTTCTTTTGTGATGCAGTCACTTGTCAATAATAAATTTTCAGTACAGTTTTTCAGAAGTGAAAACTGTTGTAAGAAAACAATCGTATAGCCTAGAGCCAAATGCTCCATTAAAAGGCTGAAAATTTTGAGTATCCCCAGAAGAAATACTCCATTTTCAATTCAATGTAGAGAAATATTGATTACTTTTAGATAATTGCCAACTCTCCTGTTTAGCTCGCATAATATTAGACTAAACAAATTGTTATTGCTCCACTGTGCACACGTACCATGCCCGTTCTTCATTCCTCAATCGCCTTTGCATTTGCCTTGCCTTGGGTTGGCTTGGCTTGGCTTGTGTCTTTCTCTCTGGCTGTGGATTTTCATTTGCTACAAGCATATATTTGCACTGCTTTGCCTGCCCCCCTCAGCTCGCCCCTCCGCTCCCCTCTCGCCTATCCCTCTCCCTGTTGCTGGTATTTTATTTATTCATGTTCTGTTCTTATTCAATATACCAAAAAAATATGCATATGTGGCTCAAGTATCTCTCCATAGAGCCGTAGAGCCGTCGAGCCGTCGAGCCGTAGAGCTGTAGGCTTTTCGCCTGGCTTTTGGCTGTATCTGGCAGCAGTTTAATGCCACTTGAAGCTGAATGGAGCGAATTGGGCGTACGGCTGCCACGGCTCTACGGCTCTACACAATTTTTGATGGTACTTGACTCTAGGAGCAGCTGTCGGGGTTTCTTTTTCACACATGCATAGTCCAAAAATTAATCCACCAATCAATTAATTTTCATGCTACTTAACTTGCGTTTTTTGGAAGCAGCGTCCTGCCCAGAGTCCTCCTATGCGACGCACTCAATCAAATGAAAATTAGCATTTAATATGCTGCGACTGCGACTGTCCCTTGGCCATTACGATTCGAAGAGAGGGGAACGGATGGGAAGGGCAAGCAGTAGCTGCTTTACCGTTACCCTCTCCCAAGGGAGAGGAACGGCATTACAACCCCTCAAGGCTTTGCGGCATTTCCGTGTTTAGTGCCCTCCTCTCGCCACCCCCCTTGGGTTTCCTGTTTGTTCAGCAACTTTAACGCAAATAATTTTGTATTCCCCTTCGCTCGTCCCGCTTCCCCCTTCTTCCTTCTCCATTTTCCGACAATCCTACCCGTCCCGTAAAGCAACCCTCGAGCCCGGACAAAAGGTGTCAGCTACGTAATTATACGTGCCACATCCTCTCATTCCTGGGCACAGAAATACTCTCTGCTTCTTACTTCTCCTGTGTGTCCTTTTTGCCTTTTGTTATTTGCGCGTGTTTATTTATTAAGCATATTTGTTACTTTATCCCTGCCCTACCCTGCCCTGCCCTGCCCACCCTTTCCGGTCGCTCTTCGCAGCTGCGCACATTCCTTGCCCTTCCCCCAAAATGGATTATTTAGTAACAAATTCTTGCGGCATCCTTTTTTGGTCTCTGTTACCTTGTTGCATATATTTATTACAATTAAATGTAATTAATCCCAACGACATTAATCAACATTTTCCCCACCTCTCCCTCTCTCTCTCTTTTCTCACCTCAAAAAAGTTGTTTATTTGAGTGGCTTATCAGAAAACATCAGAGGTAATTAAGTCAGCATATTGGCATATTTTATAGTTGAAGTTGTTCACAGCAGAGCTCAATTCATGTTGGATTAATCACTGCAACAGAATAAAAACAGATTAAGCTTTAGGCAACGCTCTGCTATGAAAGTAACGCAATTAATAAAGCTTTAATGCGCTTTCAAAGCTCTCTGCTGGGGGAATACAAAAAATTGAGTTTGTTCTTGGATTAGTTTGACTGTGATTAAATACGGTTAAAGAACAAACAAATTGGGCATAAATTAACAGGCCAAAATGTATGCACAAAAGTAGATTAATCTCGGATTAAGTTTGCACAATTGCGTAAGCTAAAATCAAAATTTTATTAAATTGATGGATCTTTCAGCTTAACTGAATAATTAATCATGCATTTGGCTTTAACGTGCTCCCAAAACTGTTAAAACATGTGACTAAAAGCTTTAAAAACTTACGGTGAAAGCGACACTGATACTGCTTAGCTGAAAAATTTGAAGAGGAAGAGACAAAGCTTATTTCGACTAGAAAAATAATGAATATTTGTACAAAATTTAAAATCCCTTCTTGGGATTAAAAAAGCCACTGAAAAAAGCGACGCAAAAAGTGGCCGCTTTTCCATTTTGTGGGGAATTACAAAAGCCACCGCAAAAAGGAGAAAGGCGAAAGGAAAAGGAGGAGAGAAGAGAAGAAAGGAAGCAGAAGACTGGCAGCGCAATCAGTGGGCAGAAATATGTTGAAAAAGAGCTGAAATAAATTAACAGAACTGACTGCGTTTGCTTTTTTTTCCTAGCTAAAATTTGAATTTTGAAAGCCTGCAAATAAGCAAAGAAAAGGAAAGGAAAAACGTGGCGGCTGCTCTGACAAAATGTTTGCAGGACATGTCGTCAGTCAGTTAGTCCACAGTGCGGATGGATGTGTCGTCCCTCTCTTTCTATCTCTCTATCTCTCTGCTCTTCTCGTCGCTTCTCTTTTCTGCTCGATAAACAAAAGCAGTGGAAAAACTCAGCCAAACAATGGCATAAAAAACATGAAAAGCATACATTACACGCTCGAAATCCCCGGGGGTTATACACACAGATACTCACTACACACACACACACACACACCACTCACACACAAACACACATAGAAACAATAACGAAGCGCACACAAAACGTATATTCTGTGGCATAGGCGACCCTTTAGAAGGGGTCCTCTTCCCCTCCCTCTGCCCTCCCATCTCTCCTCCTCCCTTTTAGTACCCGGCAATCCGGGACTCGGGAACCGGGACCCATGACGTTGATAATATTGTTGTTCACATGTCGAGTTTTATTGTGTGGGGAACGTGGAGCGATGCAAACGGCAGCAGAGCAGCAGCAGCAGCAGAAGAGTCTCTGTGGAGTACGTGGCATGTGCAGCATTTTATGCCCTGTAAGTGCCTAAAGCACTGCAATGGGGTATACCAATCGATGTAGAAGAAATAATCGATAGTATTAACTTAACATTCAATCACAATTGATTAAGTTGATTAATCATGCTTGAGTCATTAAGCAAATTGTATTATTCAGACTTTAATTGATCTCGTATTATCATAATAATGACAACTCAATCATTAATCAAATTTTAATGATGTGACTATTAAAATTGTATCTATAATTAAAGAATTTAATTGTAAACTTTGCATTGCAAAAACACTTGTGGAAAGTTCCGAGAAAGAAGATCCATAAATAAGTCATAAAAAGTAATGAAATGCTGACAGCAAAACATTTACGAATGAGTGGGCAATGCACACAAGAGAATATTGAGAGTAGGAACTTGAAATGCCCCATTAAATACTGTTTACAGGGTATAAATTACTGTTGGCATGCTCTTTACTTGGACTCTACACTCTACTGTATTATTCTGTGCCTGTGCCTGGGTCTGGGCCTGGGCCTGGCAGTTGCCGCCTTGTTTTGTGGCTGATTGCCTTAGCCTGGTTGTCGTACCAATTGGCAGCTACCTGTGAGCCAAGCTGCGGCAGCATCGTCTCTGTAATTTACAGCATATTGGAAAGACAGAGACTCAGAGGAGGAGTTTAAAGGGAAGGAGAGAGTAGGGGACAGAGAGGAGCATGCTAAGGCATTAATTGAAAGTGGTTGGGAGTTGTCGGAACTACTTAATGTGCGCTCTCTCTCTCTGACTCTGGTCAGTGACCACAGCAGGGCCTGGTCAAACGCCTCTTGGCTGTATTTATATCGTACTTTGGCCAAGATAAACAAAAGCCACGCGTCACATATGGAGTGCCATTGGCATTAATACTAAGTTTACACTCCTCTTACTCCTTCTCCTACTGCTCGGAGAAGGAGCAGGAGAACAAATCTGTTGCGATATGGCAACCACAAAACCCTGGAAAACGCTTCAATTGAAGGCAGCTGCCTGCCTGCCAGCCGCCTGCCTTTTCCCCCTCTCAGCTCAATCAGAAGCGTGCGCTAACCCAAAACCCATCCCAAGGGGCAAAGTCAAATTTGGCAAACCCTACAACAACCAACTACAATAAAAAAAAAACAACATTCAACATTCAAACATTCGCAATTCTATTCAACATTCACCATTCACCATTCACCGCTCACCATTCGCATTCATTACTTATGCAGACTGGCAATCAACCCTTAGCAGCGGCAGTAGAAGCCACCCTTAAGATATTTTGTTACTCTTCCGTTTTCTATTCTATTCCATTCCATTTCCCTCTATTCCCCTCCCGGTTCAACGTTAATCGTTATTTTGGCACTTTTTGCACTCGGCTCGCCGGCTACGGCGTAATCGCTTTGCGTCAAGCTGGAAAAAGAAGATATATACATATATATATATATATATGTATATAAAATTTGTGAAAGGACGGGTCCAGAGCACATTTTCAAATTATCCTCAATGAAATTATGAAAGCAAAAAGGGTCGCCTGTAGCGCAGCCAGGGAGAAGGGACAGGCAAAGGGCTTACTCTACCCTGCTCCACGACAAACCGCTTGAGTCAAATATTTTTGATGAGGGTCATAATTATAATGAAACAGGTCTTGCATACTGAGAGACAAGCAGCACAACTTTGACTGGCTTGGTTCCTTCTTTTTTATATACAACCATATACCCTTCTACAGGGTATATTCACTTAGTCACGAAATGTGTGCAATCCCTTGGAGGTAGCTAACAATCCGGGAGGAAAACTTTACCCTACAGTTACAATAAAAACCTTTTTGTTTCCCGAGATATCTTAGAGATATTTTACTAAATTAATATAGAAATGTTTCTGTATTGTTTTCTGCTGATCTATTAAGCTAAAAGGGTATTTAAGTGTTCGGCATGATGAGGTAGTCTTCTCTGTCCAATGTTTTTTCCCCCTCTGTCTGGTCTTGGTTGTTGCTGTTGCTGCTGTTGTTGTTGTTGTTGTCGTCGTCGTTGTTGCCTCTCCTCAACACTTTTAAGCTGGGTACGAGGGCATATAATGCATGATTCATGCTGCCGCCGCTTGGTTGTCTTCTGTCTTTTTTTTGTCCAGAGTCCCTGCTCAGGCGACCCTTTTCGATTCGATCTCTGGTCGGGCGCCCCACACACACTCGCATTGGATTTACCCTATGTTTCTGTCGGTTTGCTTCTGTTACTTTTAGTTCAGACCTCTCCGGGCTCTGCAAATGGCGTTAAATTTGAAAGAGGAAAAAAATAAAAGGGGACTCAGCACTCGCCCTTTTGCACGCTCTTTCGTGACGCATTGAGGGAAACTGCGATGAGGACGACAAACGACGACGACGACATTCGGTCATAATTAAAATAAATTTAAACGATTGCCTCGCTTTGATTATGTTGTAGCGCCCATTTACCCAAAAAAAAAAAAAAGAAACCTCTACTCGTATCATCGGTTTGTTATTGTTGTGTGCACTTGTAAAATTGAAAAGTAATGCCACTTTGTCACTATATTTGGGCTTGCCCTGTAGGGCAATTATCGCCTGCCTGCCTGCCCTTTCGAGTTGGCCCGTTCCCTCGGCCCTCTCTTCCTCTCTTCCTCTCTTAAGTGCGAAGTTGTTCGTCGAAACTGAGGCTAACCAATCTGCAGTTTCGTGGTCGGGTCTCTTGTAGGGTCTCCTCCTCTTTCCTTCTTTTCTACTCTAGCGCAGGGTATATTAGTCTTGACACGAATTGTGTAGTGCATAGACGAGTCAATATACCCCTTACAGTCCGTCAATCTGTCCAATAACTATATCAACTATCAGTCAAAAGGGGTTCTATGTGATGAGCTAAAGCTAAGGGAAGAATTATCAAAACCTGAGTACTGTAGCTGCCTTAGGAACTATCAAGAATGAATATATGTTTTACTAGGGTATTCAAGCATTCGGCTTGTCAAAAAGAACTTTCTTGGGTAGTTTATTTTCATTTTGGCTTGCCGCAATCACGACAGAGTCGCCGCAAGCCTCGAACTTCTACTCCTACTCCGACTCCGATTTGGATTCCAATTGTGATTCGAACGCGGGTAACTTGAAGCTCTCAGAGCCATTAACACGCAGGCTGGGAAGACAAGAGGAGCTAAACATAACAGAGAGTAGCACGCAAAGCATTCTCCGGTCTCCGTTCCCTGCTCGGACTCGGACGCGGACGCGGAGCGAACGGGGACGCCGACGACTACTTTAATAACAAAGTAAATATTGTTCATTAGTAAATATTTACACGCTCGTCGCATGTTTGCTCATATTAAATACGACTAGACGAGTGGAGAGGAGAGGAGGAGAGCTGGAGAGCTGGAGAGCTGGAGAGGAGAGGAGGGGAGAGGCAGTTGCAAGTTTCATTTCGTTTGGTTTATTTTTTCCCATTTTTCCATTCCGCCGATATTTATTTATTTATGTTTATTTATTTATGCGCGCATTCGACTCGCAGTCGTCGTACTATCTGAAAATGTGCGTGTCGAGCTATTAAACATTTATCGATAATTTTTTACAGCTGTCGAAAAAGCGAAAAGCGAAAAGCGGCGCAAGGGCGAGCTCTACATAGAAGCTAAAAAGCTAAGCTCTGACTTCGACTCTAGTCTGAGTCTCAGTCTGACTCTGACTGAGTGTTGAGTGCTGAATGTTGAATGTTTTGAGTGTTGAATGCCGCTTGTCTGTTCCATTATTCATGAGCGCATTCCATATGAAAGCAGTTAGAACACGCATACCCAACCACGCCTCTCTGTCCACAATAGCCCCAGCCGCCCCCCATGAGTTGCATGTTCTATGATAGAAAGGGTTGGGCCTTCCATTCGTATTATGAAATGGATATCCATTTAATATTATGTTTAAAGAACTTGTCAACTCTCAGAGCGTATAATTAAATGTTCTATTTGAAAACTTAATCAGGGAGCTATTCGAAATAAAAACTGTATTTATGTCTTTTTTCGAGTAGAGAAACTAAAAACTCCAGAATTTATGGGAACTTTGTCGCAATATAACAATGACTTTTCGTTTCTCTTTTCTACTTTATTCTTAAACGTAACATCACAGTGCGAGTGGAATAGTTCTTTCTGTAGTAATTCTCCCTTTAGATGAATGGAATTCCTCATGGAAATCGCTTTAGTTTTCGCCAAGTTAATTATATTTTATAGGGTATTTACGAGGGATGCTACACAAGGCATTCTCAATTAATTTAGAGTGTGCCACGAGTCAATTATAATTCGAGTAATTTAGATATATCGCCGCTTTAGCCGGATGTGTTAGTTGTTGGCTTTAATTTTATGTTTTTGGCCTTTTTTCCGGCTTCTTTCTGACAATCTGAAGCGTGTCACTTGTCAACTAATTGCCATTAGGCGCCGCTAAATAATTTATATACAATTTAAATTGTGTGAGAGTATTGGAATACACATATATATCTATATATATATATATCTTTATATGTATGTATTGGTGTATCAGGCGCTGTTGTTGTTGCTGCTGCATTAGTGTCATAATTTATTTCCATGTTGCACTTTTGCTGTTTATGGCGCTGCAACATGCAACTTACCACACGGACATGCGGACAGCCGGACAGACGAACGGACGGGCGGACGGACGGCGCCAGAGCAAACCAAAAGCGAACCAAATTACAGCCAAATGCAATGCGGTCGCCGCTCAGTTACTTCAATCGACAGTGTTGCCGGCTTTTAATTGGCCATGAAAAGAAAGCTAGCACAATTGAAGAAAAACGGCTAAAACTTAGATATAAAATCAATTAAAAAGCGAATAAGCCCGTTGATTTATTCATATTTACGATATCTTTTCCTTCCATCTAAAATGCTAAAAGCACATTTTTTAAACCATTTTAAATCTTTGACTTGTTGAGATTTATCTCATTAATCAAACATTTTTTGCTTCCAATCTTTAAATGCTCTTCAATCATAGGGAAAATGAATTAATGCTTTAGCTTCAGCTCTTGAAATCTTGAATTGCTGGTGAAAAAGTCGCCAAATGGGCACTGGAAAAAACAGCTGCATTCGCAGCACTGTTGCTCGCTTCGACGGTCATTGAAAACCCGGGTTGAAACCAAACCAAACCGAACCAAAAAACCGCAAACAACGTCGGCCAAACGTAACCACAGTCCGCGAGTTCGCGCGGGTCGACTGCAAAGGCGGCCCCCCCGTCGCCGCATACCCTGTAATTCATTCTGCTTTCCCCCCACCACTTGAACCGCCGTGCCATGTTAAATGCAACCGAAGCAACGAAGCGTGCAAATCATGTTAGTAGCAGCAGCAGCAGCAGCGGCAACGGCAGCTCGGATACCCTACCCCAAACCTGGCAGCTGTCTCCCCCGTCCAGTGAGCAGCCCTGGTTTGCAATGCAAACGACCGCAGGGGTCCACACAATCCACTATCCACAGGCCATAAAAGGTCGCCCTCTGTGAATGGACAAAGGGGGAGTTTTTTTCCCCCTCTGCTCTGGACTGACGAGGGGTGGCTAACAAGCGAGGGTAGGAGGGTTATCTTGCTACCAATTGCTGCATGTTCAACTCGGACATGACGCACAATGTCCACCAAAAATTGCCTATGCCCAATGCGGGCTTACACTCCGCTACTCCTCTACTTCCGCTGCGTCACCTCCTCTCCTCTCCTCTCCCATAGCTGGTGATTATATGAAAACCATATACCCAAATATCCGGGGGGAGATTGAGTATCTCTCGTTGATTGTTTGTGCAATTTTTATTGAATGGAAAGCGTGTAATAATCACGTTAGTCACAAGGCTCTCAATCGATAAGATGTTAACAAAAAACGTGTTAAGCAGAAGTCTTAAATTATATTATTACTGCTGACATGATAATATATTATTTTCGGAATTTAAAGCTAATCGTGTAGGACAATCTGACTATAAAATGTCAAAATCTGAAGTAGATTATTGTATATTAAGTATACGAGAATTCGTATACTAAATTTCCGAACTGTAGCTCTGTTGGTAGAATTCATTCAACTTGAAAACTGGATTTTGATTGGATTTTAATTAGATTTGCCGCCTGCCGCCTGCTGCTGTTTCACTGGAAAGGTGTCAAAGTAATACACAGGTCTATTTGCGTTGACAATTAGAGCTGAAATTCTGAAGTACGATTTGAATGGGTTAAGTGTTTGGCTAACTTGGCTATTAATTGAAGCACTCAATGGGTAGTTGGCAGGGGGAAGGGGGAAGGTTTATTGAATCGATTTATTCAATTGCTTCATCAATTTGTTAATGACAACATTGCCACAATTTGAGTTGCAAGTTGCCTGCTGGCTGGCTGGTTGGCTGGATGGCTGGCTGGCTGGCCCCTTGTCAACTGTGTTACGCTTGGAGAAGCGTGGAGAAGTGAGTGTGACTCTGCTCTTCTCGCCCCTCGCTACATCTCTCTACTCTTCGGTCTGCCTCAAAATGTGGCAGTTAACCCAAATCTATCAATTACTTTAGGGGGGGCGCTGCTGGCAGCCAGCGAAGCGTGCAACATGGCGCCAATTTCGGAGTCGAGAGAAACGCTTTTGACATGCGTATTATTAAGCATTTAATGCGCTCAACTGTGAAATATCAACAACGAAAAGGAGAAAAAAATAAAATAAAAATAACTAAAAGGCCGCTAATAAACAATAAACTCAACACACAATTGAGAAGAGTCTGTTGCGAAGACTCCGAAGGCGGCAGAGGGGACGGAGTACCAGCAGAAGAGCCGAAGTAAACGACCATACAAAATTCAGCAAACAAAGCGTAGCAACAGAATGACACATAAATTTACAGTGAAAGAAAGGGAAAAAGATATAAAAACGAAGCTTGAATACCCTTACAAAATAGTTAAACTATCGTTATGAATTTATCAGCTGTAATAACATTTACTTGCTGCATTTAACAGTTGGGTGGCAGTCTGTTATCGACAGTTTGCTGTTAACCGTATGTTAAACAGGCTGTTAAAAAGATAACAGCCCTAAAGTTATAATTTGTCGACTCTCGGATATCTTATTCAAAAATGATAATACCCTTCAAAGAGCAGAAATGGATAAAGGGTAAACAGACAAAATTGATATGCATGCAACATAATAAAATATTAGACTGGGGAAATTTGTCATTTATAATAAAAGCGTGGCTAATATCAATAATAAATGAGTGAGCAGCTACAATAGACAAACAGACACAGACACAGATACAGATACACACGAGTATCTAGCTAGCTGTCTCTTTATGTATATGTAATATGTATCTATATACATGGATAGGTTATATATATGTACGAGTTGAGGCAATTTAATGGCTATAATTTTGTTGTCATTCTCGTTGTTGTTGCTGTTGCCGTTGCTGTTGCTGTTGTTGTTGGTTGTGCCGTGTTGTCTGCGACACAAAATCAAATTTAGTGACATGAAAGCACGTCAGAAATTGAACGAATGACATGCGAACAAGTTAACAAGCGCACAGATACAGATACAGATACAGATACCAATGCAGAAACAGATACAGATACATAGACCCACAGATACAGACACAAATACATTTGCAGCCGTGTGTGGGGGTCGTATATACACACACATCGACGACCACCCGCAAAGAGTGACAGATAAAAGAGACAGAGAAACAAACAGAAACTCAGTCAGAGACAGAGACAGAGACAGAGAGTCCAGCACTCTAGAGAAAAACAGAGCCACAGTATTTTGGTATAGCCCCCAAAGCCGCAGTCAGAATCAGTTAAAAACCGCAAAAAGATACTCTTTTTTGTTGTCGTTGTTGTTGTTGTTGTTTTTGTTGCTTTTGTTCTGGTTTGTTTTGTTTTGGAATCGAGTTCAGTGCGCTTGAAAGAGCATTTTGTAACCCAATAAGTTGTATGGAATTTGATGACAGTGTCAGAATAACAGAGCATTTGAAAATTAATCCAAACCATTTTTGCTTTTTGTCTGAATTTCTGGCTAAATAAATTAATAAACAATAATTGAAGCCATGAGAAAACACGCCTGAATAACGAAAATAGGCTAAAATAAATATGCCTAAGATAGCAGCTCTTTTACTACCTCAAAATGTAAACTTTTGTTAACAGCTGTTAAAGATTACAAGGCAAATGATTGAGCAGTGAATAGAGCCTGTTATTAACAGACTGCCACTGTTATTAACAGCACGACTTCCATGCTCTGTGAATACTTGAATGCCCTCTATTAGAATCGGTTGGATTAACAGCAATCTATTATGGAATTCACTAATTTTGAGGCTTAAATAAATTATAGATGCGCATAAAATCTAAAAATAATTGCTGAGATAAGAAGCTGATAACATTAGCTACTGGTTTTGTGCGAGAATATATATCAAAATAGATATCCAAATATGTTTCTAGATATCCAAATTTAGCTAATTTATGCAAAATATAAAATTCAATTAGCTATTCAATTGTATAGCTAAAAGTTGATGCATCCATTTTCTATATATATAAATTGAACAGGAATCGCTATATGGAAATCTCATGCAAAAAAATGTATAATTAATGGAAACAAAAGCGAGTCGAGAATCGAGTGCATAAATCACTTTATAGAGATACAGATACAAATGAAAGCAAAAAAAAAAAATAACTAGAAATCGAATACAAATTTCGATTCCCGCCTTTGTTTAGGTGAATAAACTGCAGGCAAAACGAGGGCCAGTTGAGAGAGACAGACAACAATTTTCCCCCCTCTCTTTTCACATCTCGTGACAATTTATTAACACCCCGCGGTAGTCCGAAAAAGACTAAAACTGAAACTGAAACAGAAACAGAAACAAACTCGAAGTCTGTTTACTCAATTTGCATATGCAAATTGATTTTTCTACATGGCATTAGTTGTTTTCTATACCCTTACAGAGGGTATTCTACCTTTCTCCCCAAAGATGTAATACCTGAAAGAAGGCATATCGATACGACCAGCCTCATTCTCTCTGTCCGTCTAGTAGAGCTATGTCCGGCAGGATCGGAGAAGTATATCATTTAGCTGTCCTGTGAAAAGTCACATTAAATATTATTAAATTTTCATTTATTTAAAATGATTATTCTGCAGGGTGTGCGAGATTCGGCGTGCCAAAGTTAGCTGTTTTTTTCATAGTTTTTTTGTTGTTGCTGTTGTTCTGGTTGAAGTGGCGCCCCGCCTTGCCTGCGCATATAAACAATTAATTATTTAAATTGCAACAAATAAAGCAGCATTTAATCAATATAAATAAAGCGCTGTTCTCCCCTCTTCTTCTTCCATGTTGTTGTTGTTGTTGTTGTTGTTGTTTAGACTATTTAATGACAGCTCTTTGGCACTAAAATAAAATAAAAGCTAGCAAATTTGTGGCATAAATTAAGCAGACTGTCTCGAGGCCGAGAGAGTCACACAATGTCTCTATATTAAGTATACGCCCCAGTATCCGCACAGGTTGTCAAATCTAGACACAGACCGCCCTCTACCCCACCCCCTGGCTTATAGACAAAAGAGTCGTGCAATTGCCAAAAAAAATAAATTACCAATATATACGATTCATCAGATACTCTGCAATATGCGCGATTCGAGCCTGAAAAGTGGAAAAATATTGAAAAAATATATTTCTACCACGCTTCGAGACTGAAAGGGGAAAGTTGGTTCGAACAGGCTTAGTCAAATACAGAACAAATGCAGGAATTGGCGAGCTTTTATATACCCTGTCTTTCAGTAATTTTTTAATGGGTATCAAAGTGGTCGAAACTATTTGGCAACTGGTGGCGTGGCGGCGGTGGAACGACTTTTTGGCAGTTGTCTTTGTGCAACAACGAAGCATTTCAAGTGCCTCGCCGTGGCTATAATTAAATTGTTCAAGTGCTGGCAACACTTTTGGCACTTGGCGTTGCTCAATTTAGCAGCAGCAGCAGCAGTTGCTGCAACAACAACAACAGCAACAGCAACAAGGACAACAATTGCTGCTGCAACAATTGAACAACGCCCACAATTATTGTCAGCCGCAATTTGCATTTGTGCCGCATAATTTGCAACGGCATTTTCCTTTTTGCTTGTTTGCTGTTTGTTTTTGTTTTTGTTGCTATTCCATAGCTCGGTTATTGGCCATCTGCCAATTCAGGCCTAAACACAACAACAACAACAACAGAAACAATAGAAATGTGTAAAATGTTTTGTTGTTTGGGCGTGTCCAAGTGCAATTAGACAAATTGCTTTATTTGCTTCTTGCCAGCCACTCGAAGCGGCACTCACTTATTCACTGCAGCAGTGAATATTCAAATATGTTTCGGGTACTCGTTCTGCTACTCAGGCTCGTTCACGTCTTATTCACAGCAGGCCACAGCCAGCGCCAGAGCCAGAGCCAGCACCACAGCCAGAGCCGACACTGTTTGGGGGCCACGTTTATTAACCTTTTGAACTCATTTCAAGCGACTCATCAATTCAATTTTTATAAACACAAAAGACCCAACAACTGTGCCACAATCTGCCTGCCCCACTGCCTGCCCCCCGGAGGCAGCTTCAGGCTGTTTCAGACTTTGCCTCTTGCCTCAGCAAAAAATATGAAAAGCAAAAAAAAAAGACAAAACCAAAACGTAGAATGGCAAAACGATGAAATCTCTGTGTACCCCTTTTTTTTGTACACCCAATACTCTATAAAAAGCATTCTAAGTGGGTTTGATGGACTGTTGAATTGACTAATTTATAGAATAAACTTAAAGTTGGTAATTTCTTAACAAATACTGGAAAATTTAGTAATCCCTTTTGGAGTGTTTTTCTTGTTCCTCACAAAATAGTTTACAGGGCATCTGCTAGTCGGTGCTTTCGTCTGTATTTATCGTTCACAGTCTGCTTCGCTGCTGGGCAGGGTTTAGTGTCTTCTGACTTGGACCTTTCGCTGCCGGTTTGCTTTTGGGGTAACTGTAAAAGGGGGCATGCGGAGAGGCGGGGCAAAGGGCCAGCCGACGACGACGACGACGTCGACGTCGACGATGAGGACAACTGAAATAAGGGCGGGGCAGTTGAAACATTTTTCATTTGGCTGCCTCTCGTGCCGCTGGTTGATGGCTGAGTGGTCGAGTGGGCGGCGGGAAAAAGAGGCCAGATGAGGAAAACGACAGAGGGAAAAATACTAAAAGAAAAAAAACCGCCAATTTTTCTCATTGTATTTTAGTTTTGAGCTCTTTCTCGGTTTTTATTTTTCACTTTTTTTTTGCTTTTTCCTTTTGGCCGTTGCTCAACTTGATATTATGCTTTAGCCTTTGCTTTTTTCGTTGTTTTTATTTTATTTCCGGTCATTAAAAGTCAATCTCGAGAGCGCTCCATAATGACATTGTCGCCGCCGCTACCTCTGCCTCTGCGTCTGCCTCTGTGGCCGGGGCCTAATTGAGGCTACTTGAGGCGCCTCCCTCTCCGGCTCGAAAGCTCCAAACGGGACTCAATTAATCAGCGAGTGATTTAAGTTATTTGCAGCTTCCACACACTCGCAGAAAAAGCTAGGAAGTCTTGCAACTATTGTTTTATATTAATCCAAGACTTGTACTTAATTTAAGAAAAAAGAACTTGGATTAATCTTGGTCATAGAACAGGATTGATCACCCTTCTTTCAGTGCGATTTCATCTGTTGTAATTCCCAACTGATTTGCAATTTACGCGAATGGGGTGTGGCAACATGAATTAAACATGCAACACGCATCATCACTCAGATGACTTGCAGTTTCCTCTGTTGTAGTTGATGGATTATCATCAAAGAAAAAACGGGAAACGGGCGGGGCGGGGCGGGGGGGAAAAGCAGTTAAATCACTTGTGCATTTAGAAAGTTGCCCCCGTCGCCAACTTGGCCCTCAAGTGCAGCAAAATACGAGTATAAAATGAACTCTCAACTGTGCCACACACTCTCGCATGTGTGTGTGTGTGTTTGTGTGTGTGTGTGTGTGTTTGTGTGTGTGTGTGTGCCTCTTGTGGCGGGGGGCACACTATGAAAATCTGTGTCGAAACACAAGTCAAATGTCAACTTGAAAATTCCCATTTTTTATTTGTGAAGTTTTTTATTCGTCTCTCAGCTGATGCATAAATTAGATAGAGAAATCACTTTATTACTTAACAGGTTGACAAACTGAATAAATTATTAAAAAAAAAAAAACTATACAGCTTTATTCTTAATTGATTTTTAATGATAAAAACCTAAAAATTAATATTATTTATAGCTGAATTTCATTAAATAATTCGCTCTTTTTGGAGGCATATTATTCACGGTTCGCGCGTAGAAAAGAAGCCAGTTTTCTTAGCTTGAATTCTCCTATGCAGATCCAGCTAAAAGATTTATAAAACTAGCTAAACTTTAAGCTCGAAATAAGCTAGTCTATGTGACTAATTTTTAGGCATAGCTGACTAACTAGCAAGTCAGTGAGTAAACTCATCAAATCAAGCCAAACAGCTCAAGTGGCTTTAGCTGATTTAATGGATAAACTTGGATTTCTTTCCACTGTGACAGATGTGCAATTGTGTTGCCAGTCAACTGTTGTTGGCCCCCCACTCTCCACCCTCCCCTTGGCTGCTTGCCACATGCCACATGTTGCTGCGTTTCCATTCAATTGTCAATTGCGAATGTCAATAATAAATTATTTATGCGTCACATTAATTGCCTCCGTTTTCTGTGTGTGTGTGCGGCGATTATTTATGCCAAATGGCAGTAAATTCAATTTTACTTTAATCATTATTTTCTGTATTTATTTATTTGTTTTTCCTTTGCCAATGTCTTCATTCCATGTCTAATTCTCTCTCTCTTTCTCTTTCTCTGTCTCTTTGCAGGTGAGTGAACAATTAGCAGCAATTTGCAAGGAGCAGCGACGAGTGAGTACGGCTGCTCGACGCTAGATGGCGTCTAATTAAAAAACTTTTGCAATTAAAATTAAATTTTATTAGTGTCCCACTGCAACTGCATATTTTTTGCAGGCCAGGCTAATATGCATAAATTTGTTGTTGGCCCAACTCTGATAACAGAAGGGGAGATGTAAAATGATTTATAAAATTTCCATACCCTGTAAAAGTGATCTAACAATGTCTGACAAAACTTTGAGTGTCGCCAAATGTTATTCAATTATTTATATACCCTGTAAAGTCCATAAGCATTGCCTAGTGAATGCCTAGCATGTCTTCCTCTGGTTGCCAAAAGACAAAGTCCTTTCAAGGGGTATCTTCTAGTCTAACCACATTTTAGGAACAAGACACACACATTTTTGCAATTCTCGTTCTGTGCTTTGCATTAGTAAAACATTTTCAAAAGTGCCGACAAACAAAACCCCCCGCAACTTCCCACCCCGAGAGTTTCCCCCCGGGAAAACCACCCTAGGAAAAATACGTGTGCGTTAGAAACTGGAAATTTTCCAGGCAAAAATGTAAAAGTTTGTGGTGTACAAACCGCAAACAGATGCGAAACCGCAAAATTCTCTGCTTTTCTCGGCATCGTTGGAACTGTTGAAAGACGGCAGAAAAAACAACAAATAAGTTCTTGTTTTAGCATATTTTCATATTTCGGAATTTTAGAAAATGGGTTCATGAAAATGAATTAGATTTTAGTATTTTTCAACCTCGTTTTGATCCACTTTTAATGAACATTGCGAATGGAAAATGCGAATCTATTTCGATTGGAGCCAGCTGCCGCTTGGCCCAGAAGTTGGCTCGTAATTATGACTCAATTGGTCAAAACATATTCAAGTCGTTATTCGAATGGCTTGGCAAATATTTGTTTACCTGTTCTGCGACTCTCTCGAGTACAACACAAAATGTTGAAAGACAAACAGAAAGAAAAAACGAAATAATAAATAAAAGGCACACATAAATCACAGCAAGTAATATAATTCGAAATCAACACTCAAGCCGCCGCCGGCTGAAGTGCGCTCTTGAATATACAGCATATACCCTACCCTTCTGTGGCCTATTGAATCTGCCTTTCACTTTGATGCACTTCCCATGAAAAGTGCAGTAGAATAGCCTGTTTTTTCATACTTTATTTGGGTAGAAAACATCTTTGGTAGATCATAGAGAGTCGAATGAATAAATCACTTTGACTTATCATCAAGTCAGAAAGGAAAGACATGATTAGAAATAGGAGGAAAAATAGGGGAAAAAGTAGCAGAAAGGTAGGAAACACAGTAATAAAGTATGAGGATAAATGAAGTAAGAGGACTAAAGAAAAATAAGAGAAAAAGTATGAAAAGTAGAAGGAAAACTAGTAGCAAAAAATAGTAGTAAAAAAGGAAGATAAATATGATAGAAAAAATAGGAATAAATGAGGATGCATTGAAGGAAGAAAAAGAGGAAAAATACTTGAAAATTGTGATAAAAAAACCAGAAAATTATGAAAAAAAAGCTTTTTGTAGTTTTTAAGAAAAATGTAGGGGAAAGACAATGAGGAAAAGTAAGTAGGAAAAAGTATAGAAAGGTGGGAAACTTAACAGGAAAAAGGATAAAAATACAAGAAAAATATGGGGATAAATGAGGAAACTTTGATGGAAGAAAAAGAAGCGAAAAGTGCAAGGAAAAAAATGAGGAAAATTATGATGAGAAAGAAAACAAAAATTGAGAAAAACACGATTGGGAAAAGGATAAAAACTAGAAGGAAAAAGAGATGAAAAGGTTGTGGAAAAAGACAAAGTAAATGAATAAAATGTAAGGATATAAAAAGGAAATGAAAAGGAGCAAGAAATAAATGAAAAGAGTATTTATCTAAACCATAATTATTCTGTCAACTTTTTTTTTCTTATTTTTTTTTTTGGCATAAGCAAATAGCGCACGCAACAAAGTTTTGACACCATTTGGAATTTTTTTCTGGTAATTTTTTTTTTTTTGTGTTTTGTTTTGTTTCTTAGATGGAGCCAGTGTCATCGCCGCCGTCGCAATAATAAAAACTCGCATAAAAATGAAAATAAACTGAATACGAATTTCATTACTTTACTTGCCTCTGCTTTGCCCATTCATCCAAAAATGCTCACTTCCTCTCCCGCCCTCGCCCTCGCCCCGCCCTCGCCTTGCGCCCTCCGCCCCTCCAGCCAAAAATGCCTGCGGGGCACAGACTTTTTTTTCTTCTTTTCGTTATAGAAATATATATATAAATATGTTTTTTTTTTTGTTTTTTTTTGTTTTGCATGCGCGCTGGCCATAAAATTTATGACATTTCGCACATTTGGCATACAAAAATGAAATACAAGCCAAAATAAGCAAATGGAAGGCAAAAGCAACAAACACACGCACACACGTACACACACACACATACACGTACAGACACGCACACGCACGCACATAAAGCTGTCAGAATAACGTGTGAAAAATTCGGGCAGCGCGCAACGAGAGGAAAAAAACTTGTAAGAAAAGCTATCTGCGGCACGCCGAAGATTCTATACCCTTACAGACTGGAGTAAGCACTTCAATATTGTTGGTAGAAAAGCCAGCCTTAAATCCAGTTTGTCAGTGCATCAACATATCTTGAGAATCAGCAGAGTTTTCCATACTTTCAGAAGGATTTTTCCTTTCTAACTCTGCTATATGACATAGGTGTTCGATTCGTCCTCTCGGTCAACCAGCTCTTAGACTGAGAACAGCAGACAGACGGACGGACGAGGTGCTGCCTATATATTTTATAGAGTCGCAGCTGCCTCCTTCAATGTGTAACACATCTTCTTACAAAGTTATTATACCCTCTAAAAGGGTATAGAAAAAAGCCACAAACCCGCAAGAGAAAATAAATAAATCCAAATTCAAGAAAAAAAAACGCGTAATTTCAATGAAAATTTCGTGCACGTCAAAAGCCGCCAGCTATTTTCTCGTTCTCAATTCAGCCGCTGCCGCTGCCTCTGCCTCTGCCTCTGCCGGTGCCTCACTTAAGAATTTAATAAACAAACAAGTTAATTTGTTTCAAACCATATACAAAAAGAGAAAAAAAAAGAATTAATAAAAGCCCCAAAAATATATATTTTTTTTTGTGTTTTTTTTGTTTTGTTTTATCTGTATTCCACTTGAAAGCAAATCGATTTAGTTAGCCAAACCCACAATCTACGTTGAGTACTCAAATACTCGAAATTTTGTATATAATTAACGCGGCACCCAAAGGCGTTGCACATGTGTCAAATCGAATTACGTTGAAAATGGCTTAAGAGGTTCTATAAATAATACAATTAGGCACTGAAATAGCAGCCGGCCAGTTCTTATTCTTTTCCACGAAAATAAAAACACCTTCAACACCAGCGATTGCTCTGAAACTTTCAGTAATAACAGCTTAATATGTACTGAAAGCGTCTATAGAACTGCACAGCTCTGGCTACCATATCTTAGCAGTTATGGGAAAATAGCTAGAGGACACTTCTGGTTTTCTCTACCAAAAAACCCTTTCAAGACACGCAATTCTTCTGAAACTCTTAGTATCATTGGTTTAATATGTATAGAGAACGTCTATAAAATTTCATAGCTCTAGCTAATATAATTCAGAAGTTATGGGCCAGATAGAAAATAGTCTTTATGAGCAATGCACAGGTATTGCGTAGGTATAATTGGTTGTTGCTCTCAACATTCATTATCTAGCGTTGAAATGGTGAAGCACAGGTGCTTTTATAAATTTCTCAAATAAATTTTCTATTAAAAAGCCATCAGAACTATCTCGAGTACATCTAGAGAAAAGATATATACAGATTTATCTACTCATACGTAAATGACAGCGCTGACATGCTCAACGCGTCGTATGCTTAATGAAATTCTTAAACTAAATAAATTTCTCGTTCGCGGCGCTTTGCCAATGAAATTTTTTGATTTTTCAAGCGAAACATTGAATTCATCATCTGTACAAACAATTATACGGATATATATATATATATATCTATAGATATTTGGTGAATTATGAGTTACTGCATTCGAGGCCGTATATCAAAAATTAAATTCATAATTTTTCCATACACTTGCCAAGAGTACTATAAAATAGCCAGGAAGTCTGCTTCCGTTTACAAAAATATAAAAACAATAAACTAGAAAACAAGTGAAAGTTTCTATATATTTCTATATACATTGTCGCAATTCCATACGGTTCTTTATACCCTTCCAAAAGGTGTTGTGACTGTGACAATAACCGTGTAACACACTTAAGAGAAGGCACCTCCAACCTCTTGACTTTATCCTAGGAACAATCGATTATAAGAACAACTTTCAATTGCTTATTCAATTCTGAAAGAGTATGTAATCTTCGGTGTGTCGCAGATTGCCTTTTTCCTACTAGATTTTCGTTTGAAATTCAGTTTTTGAATTTGTTTGAATTAATATTTATTTGCTTTGTTGTATTTGTTTTTAAAGTTCCTTTTTTTTCTTGGCTTGTCTAATAAAATTTAATTTTATTGCGAAAAATTGTTGCTTGCTACAAATTGACGGAGGAGAGCTCTCCGACCACTTTAGGCCTACCCCGCCCCGCCCTGCCCCCCTCTAGCCTTCTTCTCCTCTGCCTCGCTCTGCCCATCGCCCCTCCTTCCAAGCATTTGGCTCGTCCGTTGGCTTTTTAATTTATTTAAATTTAAATTTGTTTGCTTGTCGAGAGACGCGATATCCATTTTATTTATAGACCCAGTGTATGTTATTTTTTTTTCGTGGCTATACCCATTAAATATAAGTAAAATGCAGGGTATACCGACAGTCAAAGGCAGCACTGTAAATCTGTACATTCTGTTCCCAACCAACTGTCTTTTTCTAGCTTCTTCTATTTTCACAGGGCATCTGCTAGTCGAGCAAGCTTACTGGTTGTGTTTTTCGCTTTTGTCAGTGCATATTTTTGGTATCTTTTGTTTTGTGGGCTTTCTGTGTTTAATTAGCTGCCAAAACACACTAGAAATTTTAGCCGTACGCAAAGCGGCAAATAAATTAAAATCACATGAAAATTTGTTCATCTGTCCGTTTTAGCTGGTTTTTATTTTGTCTTTCTTCTCGTTTTTTTTTCTCTTTTTTCTTTTTTAAGTACATTCCGCGCATTTTCCACTGTGCCACATTTGCATACCACACTTGACATCTGTGCCGCCTGCTTCGCTTTGAATTATGCGTGGGCGTGGCACAAACACAAACTGAAATACAGAAAAGAAGCAGCATAAAAATAGAAGAAACAACCCCGCAAACAAAAAGGAAATGTGAGAAAAAACGTTGGGAGAAAGTGAAAGACTAGAAGATACTCTACAGCTTCAAATTTCCACAGAAGCAGCTTGACTAATCACTAGTTACAGGGTAGCTATAGCTTCGACTGATAAGCTGACGTTTAAGCTTGTGAAATATATACGTATATACCCCTTCTTTCAGTCATTTTTAATGGGTATGCAGCATATAAAGTAAAGGAAAATTTTGCCAGCAACTTTGAGGCAAACAGAGAAAAACTTTGACTGTCACCTTACAAGTCAAACATTTATCTCTGCCAAAAAATTTGTTTGGCTTTTATGTTTGTTGATTGAAGCGGGGCGGAGTCAGTCACAGTTAGACACACACACACACTCACACACACACACTCACACACACACGCTCACAGTTAAAGCCAGAAGAAGATAATAGATAACTGAGCAAAAAGATACGAGTTGCTAAGGTTGACCTTTCGTTGACATTTCATTCTTTGTTTTCTTGAACAAAACTTTGGCAAAAGCGGTTAAAAGAATAAACTTGTGGCTAAGTCGAGAGCATAAATCGATTGAATATATATACATATTTTATGGGGTTGTATTTGTTTACATAATTTTTATGTGTTTTATGGTCTCAGCTAAAAGACAGCAGTAAATCTCTGTGGCAGCTCTGGGAATATAACATTTACTTAACAGTCGAGAGTAAATGTTATACAGTTTGCTTGCAAGATTAACATTATGTTAATGCTAACATTTATGTTGTACTTTAACATAACTTGAACTGTTATTACGATCAATCAGAAAGGGGAAACCTGTGAAAAAGCGGAATTCTTTTCACTAAAAAATACCCTTAAAATCGTTTTATGTTATGAGCTATTTCTACTGTAAACTTCACATAATAAATAAAATTTGTTTATTAATTTATTGTAGCCAATGCTCGACTACCAGAAAGCCCCTTATCGTTTAGTCTAATTTCTTTTACAGGGTATATAAATACTTTGGAAGTGTGTGTGCAGCACAACTCAGCTGCTACTGCGGCGGCTGCTGCTGTTTTTCATTTCTGCCAACTTGGGTCTCGAAACCCTCTTAAAACCCGGTCACAGAAAACTTTTCCCTTGAGTTCACTTAACTACTTCCTTCTGCCCGGCGAACACTGAAAAACTGAAGCACACTTCAATTCAATTTCGAGCCCCGCATACCCTGCAATCTCCGCTGCTCCTCCTCTGCTGCTGCTGCCGTTGGCGTCAAATACTTTAGTCCCCCTCATAAGCCTTTCATTTCGAAGGGTTTGCCCCGAAATCACTGAGAAGAACTACTGCAAAAATAAAAAAAGAAACAAACAGTAAAAGAAAATTGCAAGCCAAAGTTTGCCAAGTTTCTTTTTTTTTTATCCCTCTGCTCACTCATTTTGCTCCGACTCCGTTTCTGAATACTCCGTAGCCATAGAAATGATTAAAAAGAGTATACTGACTTTATGCAGAGGGTATGTAACAGGCTGAACCTTCGTGATCAGCATTAAGGGATATGTCCTACTATCAGATCTGGCGGCTATATAATAGTGGATGTTCTCTTTAACTTTTATCATCAGATTAGCTTCTTTTTACAGCCTGTGAGTTGTGTATAGAGTATCTATGAGTCTGGCTTTAAGTAGCTTCATTCAAGCTTGTTTTTTGTGTGGGTTGTTGATGGCAGCAACAGCAATAGTTGCAGCACCAGCACCAGCAGCAGCAGCAGTTGCCACTTCAGAGTCGAGTTTATGTTGCAGTTGCTGCCGCCGCTGCTGCTGCTGCTGCTGGCTTTGGCTCGAAAAGTTAGTCAAATGTTGGCACTCAGCCCAGGCGACAAGCGACATTGTTGACTGTCTGCATTTGTCGCAGTGTAGCAACAACAACAACAACAACAACAACAGCAGCAGCAGCTAACAACAATTGCTGGCAACGCCCACGCGCCACATGACATGCGACATGCAACAACAACAACAGCAACATCTTTTTTTGGCTGCTGCTGCTTAATTTGATTTTCACAACTTGGCGACGAACGAACACAGTTATTGTTGTTGCTGTTTTTGTGTTGTTGTTGGTGTTGCTGCTGCTGCTGCTGCTGCTGCTGCTGCTGATTTGCATATATTTAAAGAGGCAAAAGTTTGTCTGTGGGCGTCAACTGATTGGAAGACGCAGGGCAAAAGTAAAAGGCAAATGTTGCTGCTGTTGCTGCAGACCCAGACACAGAGACAGCAGCAACATCTAGAGCTGTAGCTAGCAACACCCAGTAGAACTATCAGCCCTTTGTAGTAAAAGCAGAGATCAAAACGTGTATATTTGGCATGTTGAATTGCAGTGAAAAGAGCAGATAAAGGAACATATTTTGGCAGTAATCCAAGTTCGACTGGGTTAGCTAGAAGCATTTGCTATGCATAGGGCCCAAGATATATTCTTCTCCTGCTGTACACTTGAGCACCTCGAGGCATTAGGCAAAAGTCTCTGCTCTGCATAAAACTTTTCCATTCTTTCATTCGGCTCCAGCCACCTGAACTAATCCACCAAAAATCCCTTTGACACAGAAGGACAAGAAGACATCCTTTTATTGTTGTTGTCGTGTCTTCTGCTCACTTCTCTCTCTAGGACTCTCTATTTCTCTAGTTTTGCTCATTTAATTACTCAGCATAGTTTTGTACTTTTAATTAACAAAATGCAGCACAGAGAATTGCGTGAAACTTTTTGGACAGGATGAGCAGCGCTTCAAGAAAAGCCACAGAGAAAGGAGAAAAGGACATTTCTGATAACTTTCTGTCTGTCTGTCTGCCTGTCTGTTGCTCTGCGATACTCGTGCTTTAGCAATTATTTTCAATTTATGGCTTGTTAATTTTTTAAATGGAAAAAACTTTTTCTTCTCATTTTTATTGAAGTTTTTTAATGGGTTCCTCTCAGTATTTTAATCATCTTGGCTTCATTTTAATTGAATAAACTTTCAGACCAAGATAAAATATTGCAGAGTTCCGAGCTGCCTTTCCTAACAGATTATCTGAATCGGCTTCAAATTCTGTTACTCTAATGTAATCTAACAGTGACTGCTACTGTTACTGCTACTGTTACTGTTGTTGCTTCCACTGTTAATCGGCTCATCTCTTTAATAATGCTGATATAATACCGATTATTACAAAGGGCTGTTGCTGTTAGCCATCAACGTCAACTGTCGACTGTCGCCTGTATTGTCTTATTACTCGCATTATTATGAGCCAGTCAGCAACATGACAGACTTCAACACAAAGCAGCTCTAATTGCATGTACATGGCTGTATTAAGTCTAAAATACTTTCAGTTAATTTGATCTAAACATGCAATGTCATTTTACTGCTTTTGTTGATGTTTCTTCTTGTTGTTGCTGTTGTGACTGCTGCTGTTGCTGCCTCATAAATTATTGAAAAGCCACAAAAGGGACTGAAAATGTTCCACGCACCCAGGTTAATTTGTTCAGTGAAGCGCAGCCCGTGGGAGGAGAGGGAAAAGGAAGAAAATATTGAACTTTGGAGAGCTCTTTGCGTTGGGTGGTTCCGGAACCACAGCTCCAGGAAGTGTTCTTGTTAAATGGAAAACTTTTACGAATATTTCCACGTTAAAGTTTAGCTTTATATTTATTGGAATTTTGACTTAAACAAGGAGAAAGACTTGACAGGATTATCAGACCACCACAAGACTTTGCTCTTCGAAAAGTAAACTTTATCGGGTCAATATATTAAAACTATATTTTGGAAATATTCCAAGAGATTATGGACGGATTTTCTTTAACCTTTTAATGTAGAGCTCTGAAATTGAAAATAATCTTTGTAGTCAATCGGGTGAAAGTTTCCCTTATGGGGTTAAAGAAGGTTATTTGAAAAGGTTCTTTGAAGAGTAATTTTATTTTTTATCGGATAAAAAACAAACGAGTGTCAGAGGATTTTCGCTCTTGATTCCCTTGAATCCTTTTTCAAAATCGTCGAGTCTTTTATTTTCCAGTTTTCAGATTGTTTTTGCATATATTGTTTATACAGATAATGATACATTATGGGACTTCTCTGTCTCCCTCTATCTCTATTTGTCTCTCTCCCTGCGAAATCCCCTCTTTAAAGTCTGTGAACATAATTAAAGTGCTAGGCACGTGCTGTACGCCGGAGCTCTACGGGCTCTACGAGTCGGTACGCCCTTGCGACTTTAGCTAGTTGCACATGCCAGGCACGAACACCGCTAGCCACCCCCCCTTTGTACTACCGCCCGCCCCTTTTCGGTTTTAAGGATTGGGGTGGGTGCGATCGACGTCAGCGTCGACGTCAGCGCCGACGTCAGTGGCACTCGTCACGTTTCATTTGTGTCGCTTCGCCACGCGTGCGTTTATTTAACCACTTTAACCTGAACATGCACTCAGTATGGAAATGGAAATGGAAGTGGAAATTGTTGTTGTTCCTCTTACACTGGGAGAAAAACAGAAACAGAAACAGAGAAATTCTCCCACTTTAAAGCTGACTCAAACTGACTTAACTGAAGTGAGAGACGGACTTCTCTGCAGCCCTAAAAAACAGCTATTCCCATCTGTAAAGGCTTAGGAGGAACAAGCAGACACCAGTTGAGAATTCGAAGCTCTTCTCAGTTGGAGATTATCTCAAGTTGAGTATAAAAATAATTACTTATTTCTCTCTCTGTGTTTTTATTATTATCTCAAGTTGAGTATAAAAATAATTACTTATTTCTCTCTCTGTGTTTTTATTGAGTTTGGCTCGTTGTCGCTGTCGCAAGGGCGGCGACACAGCGTCTGTCTGAGCCCTCTCGTTATCTGTCTGTCGGTCTGTCTGTCTGTCGACTGCCCATTGTCCATTATAATACACTTAAAGTTCATTACGAGGGGGACCCCCGCCCTTGGCCAGCGCTCTCTGTTGATTCATAAAAATTTAATTTCTTTGGCAGTCTGTCGACCGCAGAGACATGTTTCTAAGACCCCTCCCCACTTCAGGTATTTGATTTGGCAAGTTCTCCTCGCCCCCCCTTGAAATGGCTTTATTAAAATTGACATTTAATGTTGGCGTTGTGCCGGAACATTTTTCCTGCAAAAACCCTTTAAAGTTTAGCCTTTTTTCTAGCTTTAAAATAAAAAGGAAGCAGAAGAGAGGCAGAGAAAAAAATACATGCGGCAGGCTGCAGGACTACGTTGCATAAATCCTGACAACAAAAGAGTTTGGAACATGCCAGCAAAGGTTTTCCTGTGGCAAAAACAATAAACAGGCGGCAGCAGAAGGGGGTGCGTTGTGCCAGGGGCTGGCGACACTGCGACAA
This sequence comes from Drosophila repletoides, assembly GCA_018150835.1. Taxonomy (NCBI): domain Eukaryota; kingdom Metazoa; phylum Arthropoda; class Insecta; order Diptera; family Drosophilidae; genus Drosophila; species Drosophila repletoides. The sequence continues at coordinate 1,637,552 of JAECWQ010000089.1, forward strand.
AATCAACGTCAGCAAAGGGTGGGCGTGTGTGTGTGTGTGTCTGTGTCTATGTGTGTATGTGTGTTTATATGGAAGTGTGTTTGGCTCACTGTGCCCGCCACAGGAAGCGCCACACAAGCTGGCAGGATATTTTATATAAGAAGCGACAGACACACAGCAGCAGGAGCAGCAGCAGCAGAGGGCGCAGGGAATAGGCAGAGGGTGGAGAAGGGGCAGCCATTGTAAATTCCAGCTGCCATTCCATTCGCGTTCCTTCTTTCCTCCTCCGTTCTCAACCGGATATGCCATGTAGGAGCGAGAGCTGAACGCGCATAAAAATATGGCCCTGGGTCGAGCTCTTGGGCCCAATGTTGTTTTTGTTTGTGGGCTTCTGGCAGGATATGCCCTGTCTTTCCCCTGCCCCGGCCCCGTCCCTCTGCCCTGTCCTCTGCCTCTTGCCTCCTGCCTCCTGCCTCCTGTCATGCTTGTGGTTGGTCTGTCCTGGACACTGAGTTCTAGAGCTGTTTGCGCACAGTGCAACGAACTCTAGAAAATCAGGCAAAAAAAATGTAGAACATTTAACAGCGAGAGGATAAAAAACATGACTACTCTATTCCCTCTTAGCACCCTGGGGCGGAATTTCCCAGAATCCCTTAATAAATTAAATGTTTACTAATCATAATCAGAATATTCATTATTTTAAGATTAATTGTAAAATATTTCCTTCATTCTGGATTTTCTTCTGTGAATTGATCTCAGTTTGAACGTGTTTGGTGCCACTGTGCAGCACAGAGCTGCTCATACGCTTCATGCGTGTTTCTTTTCCTTCCAGCTGCCTTCCGGCTTCCTGTGCTAAGCGCTCGCCACCTACACACACAGAGAGAGAGAGCACACACGGCGTATACGTTATACGACGTTCTGGCTGATAAAATGCGAAACGCGCGAATAAAACCAGCTTCAGCTTCAGCTTCAGTTTGTTTTCCTTTTATTCCGTTTCTGTTTATTTTTGTAATATTTTCCTTTTGCCTTTGCTGACAAGTCAAGCGGCAAATCAGCTTTAATGCGACGCTGTTAGCTCGAGTTGCTGCGACTTAACGCTTAACTTGCGGCGCCTCCCTTCACCTGCTGCTGCTCCCCTCCCTTTAATTATGTGCCAAGTGCAAAATTAACAATCGCATTATTAATTCAATTTAAAAAAGGAGCCGATTCTTTAATTCATTTTAAATTGCGTCCTTTTACCCTTGCAGAGGGTAAGAGCCTTCTCCGGCGCCACAAAGTATCTTCATTCTTAATTGAGACGGCTCTGTCTGTTCGTCTGTCCATGTGTCTGTCTTTAGTCTTTCAGACTTTGAGCTAGGCTAATGAAAGTTGGTAAGAAACCTTTCCTTTTGTGCAGGAGGGAGAACTTTTCCCAGAGAAAAATCATTCCAATCAAAACCTCTTTCATATTTAAGGCTATCAAAATCAGACTAGTATATTATATAGAAGACATTGGAACAAGTACTCAAATTAAATCATCTCCCATTCGAAAGGGTATACAATATTCGGTGTGCCTAGGTTTATCAGCGCCTTCTTTTTGCAGCTTGTTCTTTTTAAGCCAACTCAATTACAAGGTTCTTTTTTTAATGTTGCTGTGTTATTGTTTATCTATTATAGCCATTTTGTTCGCTCTTTCCCTCTTTGTTTGTTCCCCCTTTTGTTGTAATTTTAATTAGTGCGCCTTTTATGTTTTTATTTTGTTTTTTTTTTATGTTTTTTTCTGCTAATGACGACGACGACCCATTTCAATTTCTCTCTGTTTTCTGTTCTCTGTTCCCTGTGCTCCCCGTGTTCTGTTCTCTGCTTATAATAATCATTACTGTAATGATAATGATAATGCTGATGATGATGATGATTATGATGATTATGATGATTATGATAATGATGAGGGCGTTAAGGTTGCAGCCCTCTTTTTGTCCCAATCCAGTTAATTACAGAGCTCTCCGCTCGGCTTCTAACTGAAATTAATACAACATTTTTCTCACTGACTCTGTTTTCCCTTTACGCTTTTCTTTTCAGTTCCACGCCAGTTGGCAGCCTGTGTTTTTTTTATACATTTTTTTATTTTTTTTAATCTCTGTTTTTTTTTTTTGAGCTCGTTTAGCTGCCCGTGCCACGCCCCAAGCGGTTGCCTCACGCGATTTTAATGACACGGCACTTAAAATTTAATCGAGTAAACTGCATTCAAAGCTTCACTCTTGCCCCCCCTCCCATTGTGGGCTGCCCTCCCCTGGCTCCCCCTTCACTTTGTGTATTTGCCTTGATTATTGTTTTCATGCATATTTCATTTATTCTGTTACGTTAATTGCATACAGTATAAATATCGCTCTGTATCGGTCTGCGCCCCCTCCCCATTAATGTGCCACATGAATATGCTATTGTTCAAATACCCTGCAAAGCCGTTGGAAAGCTGTACGACCGACTAAAGACTCACCTATTGCTATGGCCAATTATTGAACCCTGTAGAGCTGGGGGTAATAAGGCTGAAAGAGAAGTAAGACTTATTGATATCTACCCATTTACAGGGTATACGCGCAGGTTGAGCTGGCTTTAAACTGTGTCCGCTTTTGGCCATGTTATTGTTATAGCTGTTGCTGTTGGCCGGACAGACGGACAGCGCAGGACATGGGCCAGACAGAGGCGGCAACTTTGGCACGCAATGCAAAGCCGCAGGAGGTGGTCGAACATGCGAATATATACAGCAGGCACTGTATCTATGTGTGTGTGTGTGTGTGTGCATACCCTGTATGTTTTGTGCGTGTAAAATGGGCGTGTTCAGTATGAGGTATGGTGTGGTGTGGTGAGGTGGCCTGTGCTGTGGTGAAAATGACCGACGGGCAGCGGGCAGCGCAGGTCACCGAACAGGCAACGGCAACAAAATGATTTTCAAACAAAATATTCCATGGGCGCCCATTGTTCGACTGCAACCTGAAAAAAAGGCAGAAAAAATAATAATAAATACAATTTTTATTAATGCAATTTTGTTGCTTTTGTTGTTGTTGTTGTTGTTGTTGGCTGCCATTGCACATTTCATGCACCGCGAAGCATAAAACAGCTCGCAAAATGTGCAAAAACAAAACGGAACGAAAGGAAGGGAAAGAGAGGAAAAGAGAGGAAAAATAAATAATATTAATGAAATAAATGAAAGCAAACGAAACGACACATTCATAAATTTCAATTGCACGTTTTCTTTCCCTCTCTCCCTCTCCCCCTCTCTCCCTCTCCTCCTCTCTCCCTCTCCCCCTCTCTTCCTCTCCCCTTCTCTTTCTCTCTTGGTTTCTTTAATTGTTTATTGAAATGCTCGACATTAATTAACAGCAAATAAATAAAATGCGGCTAACCACGCCTACTCACGCCCACTCACCCACAGAACTCATAAATTGCAAAGCATGCGAAAAATACACAAGAACTAAGAACTAAAAGGCTATCCGAAGATCAGATACCCTAGCAGAGGGAAGCATTTGAAAATGTGTGAAATAAATACGGGATATATTCCAAAAGGTTGCTTTACATCAACTTTTGGATGGATGGTTCCTCTATATAATTGTCCGATCCAAAATTCATTTACCCAGCTCAAAAACTGGGCCATGAGGTGTCGCCTCTCCAATGCATGGCACACTTCGTGACATAGTCATAATTCCCGCTGTATACCCTATAAAAATCATTTATATATTTAATATTAATAAACATAAGCTATTTTTGTGCTGCGCTAGAGATTTAATACCCCAGCAGAAGCGTTTTTATTTGACAGCCAAAAGATAAAGCGTTTCGTTTACGTTATAAATTTTTCTATATTCCGAACGATTTGATTCATTTCATTCGGTTATAAAAGTTATTACCCCTGTCAATTGGTCTTAAACGAGTTAACAGAGGAAGATTTGCAACAGTTTAACAGTCTTCTTACAGCTGTTAACATGCTGTGCAGCTAAGAAATGTTAACAGCATACCAAGCTCTGTTAATTATTTGATGTTAAGTGAAATATTACACAAATTAGCAGTTTCCACTTCTGTTAAGTTAGGTTAGGGTCGAGTTCCATCAGAGGAGAACTTCCCATCGTGAAGAGGATTCTGGGGGGACTCTGGCGGAGGCAGCGGGTCCTGCAAGCCAACCTGCTAAGTCGATAAAAATCAGTTGTAGATTTGGCAGGCTGTCCAGTTCCTTGAAGAGGGGTTTGGGGGGCCGTCACACACATCTACTTATGATCCTATTTATAATTCCGTAAAAAAAATCATGATTGATACGTCAAAATTGAATATATTATGGAAAACAGAGCGCATCCATGGCAAGACGTGTAGAGAAATGAAAGTACATTAGCTTAACAAAATGCCACAGAATTATTGGCACTTTATCATAGGACATTAATAATGCTGATCATTATCATCATACTGATTCATAATAATGAGCTACTTTCAGTCAGCCGCAAAATGTGGCGAAAATATTTGGCAAAATGCTTCATTTTACCGGGCAGGGCATAAATATTCATATAAATCTCTTTCCCATAGAATTTTTGTTGGCAATGAACCAACTGGCCGAAAAGGCAACGCCCATATTAACTACTTATAAAAATACTCTACAAACAGAGTTGCATCGTTAATCCACTTGGCATGTGACTTGTGACAGCTGATCGATATTTTTTGTTATCGATTTGAACTTGTCACATTTGATTTCTTGCAGCTGAACGATATTTGTCGATTCCGTTTAAATCTGAAGTGGCAGCTTGATAAATCGAAATGTAACCAATAATCGGCTTATGTCATCGATTTAATCGTATTTCTAGGGGGCTTACAACTTGTTTATCTGCCCCACTCGACTCGACTGGACCCAAATGAAGCGTATTTATAGTTTATCCAATTAAAATTGTTTCGGATTTCTCGTACTATTTTAGTGGATTTGTTTGTGTGCAGCGATTTTCGCCTCGACGATTTTCCTTTATGCAAATGGGGAAAAACTGCGAAACTCTTTTGATCTTTTTCTGATGTGGCGGCTGTCGATTGAACAACTTTTTTATATACAGCCCGGCCGATTTTTCTGAATAGAAAATGTGTTTGGCTAGCAGCAAATGCAAATTGCGTTACTAAATAAAACAAATACCAACTGGGAAATGGCAAATGGAAATGGAAAATGGGGGAAAACAGAGAAATGGAAAATGGAAAATGGAAAATGTATAACGGAAGCACTCGTAAATTTGCTTGTCTCTAATTTTATTGGCTGCGTGCAAATTAAATTTACACAGCAAACGTCACGAGGAGAAAAGAAAAACATTTTCATGTGGCAGATTTTTAATAGTCGGAAAATATGTGAATAGCGTTTTTTATGGCAAATCAAATATTTTGAATGGTTTTTTATTGAAACTTAAATCATTTTTTAAAACAATGTTTCTCAGCAGTTCTAAATTTGTATCTTAAAAATGTATCTGGAAATTCAATTATTTTCTGAGAATATTATTTTACCCTGGCAGCTCCGATTCCTTCTGGATCGGGCAGGATTTAGTTGAAATATCATTCATATTTTCCCTCCAGATTGAGGCGAGAAAGTGTGATAAGAAATTAGATTAAAATTTTTTATAAATTTAGCCGAGTCACGCACTGCGCACTGCGCTGTTGCATGCAACACAGACCTGAAAACCTGAAAACCAAAATACTTTGAATACTTCAATTTGTTTATATTTAAAATTCGCTTAGCTGTTTTTTGCGAATATTGCTTTTAATATTAATTATGGTTTTTTTTTTAAGTATTTAATAATTTATTTAAAAAAAGCGCCGCCCACATTCAGGGTTCAATGTCTTTTTGGCTGGGCCAGAAAGAAGAATAAAAACGTCAGCAAACTGAGTGAATGAAATGAATTGAACGAATGAATTGAGTGAGTGAACAAATGAACTGAACGACGACTGAATGAATGGCCACTAAATTAAAATTAATTGCAAAATAAATTCGAAAAACAAATTGTTTTTATTCATGCACAACACGTGGCTCTCCTTTTCTATACAGGGTATATATAGGGTATGTGCTTTGTATGCTAATTGAAGTGACTGGGGCCACCCAAAAGCTGTCACTGCTCTACCCCATAAAAATACCCTAGAAAATCTAACTCTGCTCCATTTGTCTGTTTGCATTTGTTCATCATAAATAATGCAAATTAATTAGCTATGGAATTTATTTCACACTGCCCACACACCCAGCCAGAGAGAGGCAGAGGCAGAGAGAGGAGAGATATGGGTGTAAGTATAGGTACATATATAAATGCCGGGTAATTTAATTGAAAATGGCACTTTGCAGAGGGGCGTGGCGGGCAGGGGCAGGGGCAGGGCAATAACAGACAAAGGCCAAAACACACACAACAACAGAAACAACACACATGTTGGTGGGGCACTCTTGGCACGTTCCGAGCCAGCGAAAAATTCTCATAATAATTAAACGAAAAACGCGTTGATTGCATGCAATTTGCATTTTACGACGACTACGCGACGAGGGCAAAACCGGCCACAGTACTTCGCCTCCTCCTCTTCCCTTCCTGCTCCTTCCGTACCCTGCCCCTTGCCCCCTTTCCCCCACATGCCACACACAACTCAGCAATCGACTCCGCGTCCAATGAGGCTTCACTGTGTCTGTGGCTCTGTATACCTCTACCTCTACCTGCATCTGTATCTGTATCTGCATGTGCAGTGGCGTAGGCAGCGGGGGCTGTATTAAATATATATATATATAATATAAATAAAAAAGTCGAAAGTTCATTTGACTCAAAGCCTTAGCTTGATTGATGGGGCAGTTTTAAGCCCAAGAATAAGAGTCAGCCCCCCTTGCTCGGACGCCACTGCACATTTGTTAGGATAGGCCAAACCAGACAGCTGCTTGGGCTCCCAGCAGCACCCCGAGCTCAATGGGGAACTCAATAAGCCAATACTGTGTTATTATATAGAGACAATTGACAGACAGCTCACACCTTTTGCCAGCACTGTAATATACCCTGCCCCCTGCCCCACTCCCCTCCTCCCACCGCCTGTCTACAGAGTATTTACCCCTCCTGACACAGCAGAAACACTCACATCGCCCACTGACAACAACATTGATTAGCTCGATTAGGCAAATTAGATTTTGCATATGAATAACTATGAATACTCCAATGTGAATACGAATGTGAATACTCGAGTATTAATTCGAGTGCAAGCAGACAATTCGATTCGTATTCTATGAGAAGCTTCCTCTCTCTGGGATTACCCTATTAAATGAATAGGAAGGAATACTTTTTGCCTGATATTTAATATAATTTATCTATATTTATATTTAATTAAATTTATATTTAATTAAATTGGGGAAATATCAATGAATATATTTTTAATATATATTAAAGCGCGCATTTAATAGGGAATTCAATTAAATTAAGGGCATTCCCCTAATATTTCTATTAAAGCTCTCGTATCACACGCCCATCTCTGGCACACACAAATTAAATTAGATCCTGTCCGGGTGTCCGGGGGTCCTCGAGTCCTGTGTTCTGGTGTCCTGGGGCAAAATAATAATGTTTTGTTTCTATGGCCGCCGAAAATGATGGAAAATTGAAATTAGCAATTTACTTGGCACATTAAATGGGATGCCATAATTGAATTATTGAGTGAGCGTAGGCGGCTCCGGCAGGGAGGAGGGAAAGGATGTGAGAGGAGTGGAGGGAAGAGGAAGGAGGAGAGAACACAGGATACACACAGGAACAAAGGACTTAATGGAATTGCGTGCACCATTTGGCAAGGGTCACCGGTACAGGTGGGCCTCAGGGCAAAATGTAGAAATGTTGAAATGCTGCTGCTCCTCCTCCGCCTCCTCCTCCTCTGCTCTACTCTGCCGCTCCCTAGAAAATTGCATAATGCAATTTAACAGAGAGTGGCATGGAGAGAGGGGGAGGAGAGAAAAGAGGGACACACAACTGCAAAACCACAACATACAGACAAACGGACGGACAGACAGTCCTTTCCGCTCTCCCTGTCTCTCTCTCTCTCTCTGGGTGCGTGTGGGTGTAGCTGCGGCTAAAGGATTTACGAGCCATTCACAGCAGCCGCCCAACAATGAAAATTGCAAAATGCAAATGTTGTTTGGAATACCCTTTACGCACACGAAATGCGTAAAAATGGGTATATGTACTCCGCAGGAAACTAAGGATTGGAAGACTGTGGTAAAATGTATAGAAAAAAGGTTACTAGAGGGTATCTTTCAGTCGTTCAGCTTTAGGTTGTTGCGTAGTTGCTGCCAACTGCCATCAAACTGCTTGTGTATGCATATCCATTGGGTCAAGTCAAATAAACGTAATAATAAAATTGTAGCATAGCCGCAAGGATCCAGAAAAGTTGATGCGCAAATGCTGGCAAGGACCTCCTCCCTCCCCCGCACCCAATCCTCAGCTATGTGAATATATAAATATATATGCATGTGTGTATATGTATGAATATATGCCAACACAGAAGTATTTTATGGCTGTGCGTTCTGACCAAGTTTGTATATGAATTCCTGGCCAGTCGCATTGCAATCTGTTGGGGTATATTTTCTTTGGAATTACGTGTGTTGTTTGTCTAATTGGGGATAAAAACCAGAAAGCAACATAATTAAAACTGATATTGGAATAATATAAATACTTGCCTAATACTCAGTATTTAGTCTGACAAAAGATAGAATATCTTTTTGCCAAATGAATGCATCAATAATTCGCTTGAATAAATCCAAATGAAACCTGAACAAAGCTCAGCTCAATTTCTATTTTCTAGTGAATACTTTGAGTGCCTTCCACTATATGCAATATGTTTCTATGGAAGCAGAGAATAATTCTGCCTTTAAACTGCTGTTTAATAATGAACCAATATTTTGGTTCGGTTCGATGCATTTTTTAATAAAATAGGGAAGGGAAATCTGGTTCTACTGAGGGGAACCTACTTAAGGAGGAGTGGAGAGGAAATATGTGAATAACACTCACTTTAATAGCTCATAGTATAAATAAAAACTTTGACTGAAAGCTGCTGCAGCTGTTGGACAGCTTTAGAGGTAATTAAAGCTCCTTTAAGCTTGAATATAATCCACCTCCATTTCCAGTTCATATTCCGTCCGTAATCAGCGGCCAGCAGGCAGTTGGGAATGGTAAGCGTTAAAACAACAATTTAACAGCTTGTCCAGGGCCAACTCGTCTGTCCGTACACCCCTCCCTCTCCACCCGGGCTACCCCTACTCAACGGTTCCACACCTGTTCCGCAACTGTTCCCCACTCTGCCCCAGCAGACCCCAAGCCACCTCCCAAAGCCCTTTGTGGTGCGCGTTGTGTCTCGTTATTGTCATTATTATCATTACGATTATATGGAATGTATGCATGAACAATGCTGGGTAATTATTGTTGTTGTTGCTGTTGTTGCTGTTGTTGCGCGACATGCAACACTGAGTGGTGTGGCAACAATGGGGGTGTGGCAGGGGCAGGGGCAGGGGCAGAGGACAAGGGGCAAGCAGATTGCGTGACTTGCGCACATTTGTTTTGTTTGCGGAAAGTAATTGCAAAAGTTGTTTCAATTTTCCAAGAGTTTTCGAGGAGCAGCCAGCAGCAGGGAGATTTTGCATAAGCAGAAGCAGAAGCAGAGGAAAAGCAGTGGGAAAAGCACATAAAATGGAAATAAAGGATGCAAAACATCTAAAATTTTGGAAGAGCTTCGCCTGGGCGACCCAACCCCAATAGAAAGTTTTGAATCTGCTTCGCTTTTCGGCTAACAATTTGTTTTTTAAATAATTAGTAAATTTCATGGCTTAAATTTCCTGCAATTCCTGGAAATTAAAAGGAAATTTTATAGCTAAAACTGGTGAGTTTCCGAGCCAACACTGTAATTGACGGCAGCTTAAAAAAAAGTGCTTAAAGCCAAAAAGTTCTGGTAGCTAAGGCCACCCCCCGTCAAGGAGGGGTTGGCCCAGGACCAGTAGAGGGAGGGGCTGAAGAGGAGGAGAGAGAGCGCGGCACAGCATCAAAAACGCATTTCGCCTTTGGGCCAACAAGAAAACACATAAAAAGCAACGTTGTGTTTGTGTGTGGAAAAGGGGGTGGCAGCTTTTTTCAGCTGCTTCTGTTTTTTTTTTTTGTGCCAGTTTCTTTTAGCTGCTTTTGTTGAAAATTACAAAATTTCTTTTAGCCGCTTCTTGCTCTTCTTCTGTGTGTGTTGCATTTTTATGTTGCACATCCGGCGCAAAAAGCGCATGAAATGGCACAACTGTTTATATTTTTTTCTCTCTTCCTTTTCTTTCTTTCTTTCTGGCTGTTTTTTGCTGCTTTGTTTTATTATTATTATTTTCGGGGCGCGGCAAGGAAAGGAAGAGACAAACGCAGCAGAAGAGGCAGCAGCAAGTCAGACACTCTGCCAACACGTCAGTCCCTTTGTCTGTCTTCCTGTCTGTCTGCCTGTCTGCCTGTTGGCCAGCTCGACAGCTCGCCAGTTGCCAGTTGCCAGTTTTTGCCATTTAGATAGCCAAAAGTTGCCAGCTATTCGGCCCGCCTCACTCACTTAGGGTGCTTCAAGCAAAAAGCAGGAGAAAAACCAAAAAAATGTCTTTTTCAAAAGCAACTAGAAAGGAAAGTTGCATACCCTCTAAAACCCGCTGTTAGGGTATATATGCATACCTAACCCTACGCTCCTGTTTCAAGCTTTTTCCCTTCATGAGACACCCTGATGCTCCGCACCAAAAAGGGGTTTTTGGTTACATTTTTTGCACTTTGTTTGTTCAGCCTGCACCAAAAAAAAAGCTAAAATAAAAAAGGCGAAAATCTGGCAGAAATGCACAAAAATTGCCAAATCTTTTTCATGTCAGTTTTCAGTGCGTTGAGTGGGCGTGGCTGTTGGCTGCTGCAACTCCCCCTTTTGGTTTTTATTTAAAAGTTGATGCAGTATTTTTTCTCCATTTATTGTTTAAAAACCCTTTAAAAAAAACCCTTAAAAAAAGTTCATTTAATGCCACATTTTTACATATTTGCCTTCCATTTGAGATGTGAATGTTGCGTCATTCGTCCGTCCATTCATTCCGGGCAAATGAATGAAATGCAAACAACTCATTTGGGAAATTATTTATATTCATTTCAATTATATCAAATATTCAATATGCCAATTGAAATTCATTAACAATCGCTCTCTCTCTCTCTCTCTGCAGGTTCGTACTTAATTTTTGGTCACGCCCTCTGGTTGTACACGCCCCTTTTGTAAGTAAATGCGATTAATTTCGCCTGCATATCAATTTAATTTCGCAAATTAAATGACGCAAATTGTTTGTCCAATCAAAAGCACCAACGCTTCAATTGACAAACAAAATTTTATTCATGGAATTTATTAATTAATCTGTGCTTCAATTCAATTGAATTCATCCACAACATAATTGTAATAATATTGTAATTAAATTAATTAAATAAGTAGAGGAATCATCGCATTCAGCAAGCAGCCATACGAGCAACATAAACTAGAGAAGTAACCTTTCTCTCACATAGTCAAGAACCTCTGTTAAAAATCTGTTAAATGTCTGTTAACTAGAAATGTCTGTTAAAGAGTCTAGTAACATCGCAGTTTATTTTATTTCGATTGTTACAATCTTTTAAAACGAATCTAATAGAAATTAGCTCTATTTTCAGAGCAGCTAAGAGATACTTCTTCATTCCTTCCTTCATTCTGTTAATACTCTGAGCTGTGGCGCCCTTTCACTAACTTGAGTTGTAGCTATGTTAAAGCACTGTAACAGCTTTTAATTTACTCCATCTGGCTAATAACACATTCTGCAGCTTAACTTATAAGTGTTAAAGCTGTTAAGCTGTAGCTTTTGGCTCTAATCAGCCTTTAAACAGAAGTCTCGTTATGCTAAATATGCGCATAATGAAGGTCTGTCCGCTGTCTGTAATCAGCTGTTAAACAGAAGTCTCGTTATGTTAAATATGTCCATGTTATGTTTGCTGTTATTAGGCAAATAATAAAATGCCAAGCTGTTACTTATTGACCTTTTCGCAAGACTTTTACTTGTGTTGCTGTTGTAGCTGCAATTGTTGCTGTGTTGCTGTGTTGCCTTGGGAAGCTTTCCGCTAAATTGCCTGGCTGCCGCCTCACAGTCAATTTACTTGCCCCCTTCTCTCTCCCTCTCCCTCTCCCTCTCTCCTTCACTCAATGCCATTTAAATTAACAAAGTAACGAACTTTCACCCGGGCAACAGCAACAGCAACAACAACAGCAGCAGCAACAACAGCAGCAACGACAGCAGCAGCAAAGCATTTGGCAAATTGAAATCAAATCGATAACGAATCAAATTGAAATCTCACCACAGGCCACCACAGAAAACATTCGATAGACGAGTCGACCGCAAACAAATGGCAATAAAAAACGTGGCCTGGCTTTGCTCCAGAAATTTTATAATATACCCTGTAAAAGACCCCCTCCCCCCAGCAATCCCAATCCCCCAAATACAGTTCAAAGCAATCCGAAAGTGCGCCAACTCGAGAGACCCACAGAGTCTCTCTGTGCCAAGATAAAATATGATTGAATGCATTTGCCTGGCGCTGCTGCTGCTGCTGTTGTTGCTGTTGCTGTTGCTTTCCCCCAACAATAGCAACAACAACTGTTGCTGCCGTTGTCTGATTAACATAAATCGTGCTGCTGCCGGTGCTGCTGTGGCTGCTGCTGCTGCCGACTATATCTTATTTCGATTTTTGCACGGCATTTGTTTCTTTTTTCTCGAGTTGTTGTTTTTCTCGACTTTATGCAAAAAGCAACAGCGCAAAAAATTGAATTGAAATGAACAAAACAGCGAAAGGCAGCGAGCAACAGAAAAAACAAAACAAAAACAAAAAATAAAATAAAACTGAAATAAAATGCAAAACGAAACTGGCAGCAGCAGCAGCAGCAGGCACCCCGACAACATTGAGTAGCAGCAGCCAAAGCAGCAGCAGCACCAACAGCCCAGGAGCAACACATCAGCACCGCCTGCTGACTTTTATGTGCAATCGCCTTAACTTTTAGCTCTGATGTTGCTGCTGTGTCTGCTGTGTTGCTGCTGCTGCTGTTGCTGATGAGCATGAGAATGATGTTGCTATCGGCTCTGGCTTCCTTTCTCTCCTTCCTTCTCTACGTCCACTGATGCTGCTGCTGCTGCTGACCAGCTTCATTGTTGGCTCGCTTAAAATTCCAAACAGCAAATTGCAACTGCCAACAATTTCGAGGCTATCAGTGCCACAGCATCAGACGGTGGCGGCAGCAACGCTGCTGGTGGTTGCATGCCTCCCCTTCTGTCACTGCTGCAGCCTCTGTCTCTGTCTCCGTCTCCGTCTCCGTCCTCCTCCTCTGCTCCTGTCAGTAATTTTATGCAAGATGCTATCTCAGCCAGCACACCTCAACACGCCTCTCTCTGGAGAAGAGCGCGCAGAGCAGCGGCGGCAAAGAGGAGGAAGAAAATTCATGTAAGCCATTTCACTTGGTATGACAAACAGTTCCAGCCATCTCCTCCTCTCAGTCCTCCCTGCTCCGAATCCTCCCGAGAGTAGACTCTGTCTTTCAGTCTCTGTTGAATGGAATCAAATGGAATTCAATGCCCAACTCCGAGTCTGAGTCTGAGCAATCCTCAGAGATGTCTTATGTATGCGCCTCTACTACGCCTCGTAGTAGCAGTTAGCGATGGATGCCACCGCCTTCGTGTCGTGACACGAATCATACGATGTACATATATATTAAGATATCTAAAAATATGAATAGCTTCCCTGTGAAAGTGTGTGATAAAAGCTCCATAAAGTATCATCAGAAAGTAGACTTGAACAAGGGAAAATAAAAGCTAGAAATATTTAAACAACGCTTAGTCGAAAATAGGAAAATATATTTGAAATATATTTAAAATTTATTTCATGTCTGATTCGTTCCGAAAGCCGTCGTCCATCGCTAAATCTCATTTCCCTTCAACCCTCAGCAATCTGCTCTGTTGCTGCTGCTGTTGCTGCTGCCGCTTTTGTCTGCCACAGCCAACAAGCTAAACAAGTATTGCTGCTGCTGTTGTTGCTGTTGGTGTTGTTGCTGCTGCTGTTGCAGTTATTGCCATTGTGTATCGTTGATGCCTCTCGAGTGCCAATTGTGCCCCAAACCTTTTTCTTTATCCCTCTTTTTGTATTTTTTGTATTTTTTGCTGTTTGCTGCCGTTTAGACAAACTGAATGCTTATTTAATTTAAGGTGGGAATTTCAATGCAAATTAAGTTGATAATAAATAGTTGTTGAGTTGTTGCTGCTGCTGCTGTTGTAGTTGTAGTTGCTGTTGTTGTAGCTGCCCTTTGTGTTGCTGTTGTAGTTGCTGTTGCTGCTGCTGCTGCTGCTGCTGCTGCTGCTATTCAAGTGTTAATTATTGTCGGCAACTTCAAAAAGCACACATTTTTTGCGCTTTTTATGTACAAGTATTTATATTAAATAATTGCGACGACGACAACAGCAACAGCAACAACAAAGAGGGACTGGGACTCGGACTCGCACTGTGTCAAGTTTAATCAAAATAATAGCAACGGCAGCAGCAGCAACAATTGCTGGTAGCAGCCAGTGTAATTCACGATTTCCTGCTATAATTGAAAATATATTTCAACGAGACAACAAGAACAAGTTGCTGCCGTGCAGCAACAGCACAGCAGCAGCAACAGTAACTACAACAGCGTCAGGCAGTGCATTAATTATTCATGAGTTGTCGCGCATTGGCCAGCAGCAGCAGCAGCAGCAACAGTGACAGGCAGCAGCCACCGCAGCAACAGTAACAGCAGCAGCAGCAGCAGCAACCACTTGCCAACTGGCAACATAATTATTCATGCGAGCTTATCGCCCAGGTAAAGGTAGGCAACACCATTTTAACCACAAGCGGATTATAATTATCAGCAGTTGCCATCAGGCGTACCAAAGCAACAGCACATACACACAACAGACAGCAGCAACATGTTGCTGCCTGCCAGCAGCAGCAGCAGCAGCAATTGCAATGCTTCAGTGCTTAGTCCGAGTATAGCAACGATGTTTATGATGAACTTCATAATGATGCTGCTGCTGCTGCTGCTGCTGCTGCTAATGATGATGATCATCATGATTATACTGGCAAAGGCGCAACAACAAATATAATTACACGGCAAGAACAACAACAGCAACAACTGTGAGACAGACAGCTGCTTTAATTGATGTTGATTGCTATCAGCAACATTTCGCTGTTGCTGCCGTGTTGCTGCTGCTGGTGCTGGTGCTGCTGCTGGTGCTGTTTTCGGTTCGCATGCCCAGAATTCTTTTTTCTTTCCTATGATTGGCTTTTCCTTTTATTTTCTTCATAGATTTCCTTTTCCTAACCTCAAAAAACAAACTTTGTTGCATGTCAAAGACGCGTTAAACGGTTGCAAATAATGCATTAAAAATATGAAAAGAAAAAAAAATAATGTTGTTTCGCAAATAATAACAAAGCAGACACGTTGTCAGGTTGCCACACCCTCCGCCTTCGCCATAAAAGGAACATAAATAAGAAAAGCAAAGAAAGTGAAGAGTTGATTGGAAAAGCGAAGAAACTATAGCTGAACCCAGTCTATAAAACCGAACTAACTCGGAAAATGTGACTATTTCTTCAGCTTTCCATTCGAGATTCACTTAAGAATATAATTTGGAAAATATTGAAAATAATGAGACATTCATACAAAATCCGTTCAAGCTAGAACAGCTAATTGAAAAGGAAACAAGTTTTTAGTTGGCTTTGTATAGCAAGTGGAGAGTTGTTTTTGTTATTGTGGTTTTTATAGCACAGAGTGCTATAATAATAATAATTTATTGGCTTAGCGCAGTTTATGGCAATTGTTGTCGGCTCACGTTTTAAGCCAGGCGAAAATCGCATAAATAATGCAATAAAAAAATGTATATTTAATATTTCTAGCACGTGTTTCGCTTCGTTTCTCTTATTGTTAATGTGCAGAAAGCAATTAATTTGTTAATATTGAGCGAAAAATAAATGAAAAAATTATTTTAAAAAAAAACAATACGTTGACAGGGCTGGAAAATAAATCAAGTCTCTGCCGCCGCCGCTGCCGCAGCAAGCAGAGGAGCTACTGTTCTGCTACAATTTGCACAGTTTAAGCTTTTAAATTTTAATTAACATTTGAATTGTGCGACCCTCGAGGCTAACAGCAACAACAACAACAAAGTGAAAACGAGCCACGCTCTTCACTCTTTGCACTCTTTTCGCTTCCCACTCGAAACTCCAAAACTCTCCTCCTCCTTCTCATCGCTTCACTCTCCTGCTGCTGCTGCACATGCACACAGAGCGAGGCGACAGCCATGTTTGTTTATGGCTCTTCACCACGCGTTCAAGCGAGACAGCAGTACACGATGTACAGTACGAAGTATGCGCTCTGCTTTTAGCCTCTGCGACTGCGCTGCGCTGCGCATGCAGAAAACAAAGCAGCAGAAGAAGAGGCAAGTAAAATAAGTTCGCTCGAGTGACTAACTAAAAGATATGCTGTGATTTGAAATATTGTTGAAATTACATATTAAAAACAAGATTCTTTTTATTATTTAAATTGAATATGTAAAGTATGAAAAACTATCAATCAGCTGAATCAATTGATAATTATTTAGATGAGTGACACTATCTTCTCTTTCCTGCCATGCCGTCTCTGTTAAAGCAGTATACTCTTTAGCCACTTAATCAAGTACAGGGTATAAAACAGCAGCAACAACTACACAGAGGAGTGGAGTATTTTTGTAGCTGAAGTTGGGTTTTGCTTTTAGCTTTTGCCTCGCCTCTTAAATGTTTAAACGATTAAGTTGAATTTTAATTTAGCCGCAAAACATAACACGATTTCTCACACACTCACACACATACACTCGCACACACATATGTAGGCAGGGGCAGCTAGCAGCAGCCGAAGGGGGAAGAGGGCGACTAAACTAACAGAAATGTAAAGCAGGCAATAAAGTGGCAACATGCTGACTTAGCCATAACTAACCGAAAACAGTTGGGGGCGGCGCTTTGGGTACACAGAGTCGAGAGTCGAGTCAAGTCCGTCCTCTTCCGCCGCTCGAATCCAACTGGGTCCCCTTTGGCGTTGCCAGACGGACTCCTCTTGGGCCGTGGCTCATTAATGTTTAAAGTGTTTTATGATATGCATAATTGCTTGTACAGATAATAAAGTTTTGTTGCTCGAAAGCGTCTATACCCACTCCGATCCCGACCCCCCGCCAAGCTACACCCCTGCCCTGTCCTGCCCTGTTCAGTGTCTCCATTCACTTAATTAAAATGCAAATGAAAATTCTTCAAATAGCTCAAAAGTCTCTTGGGTGGGAGAAACAGAGGAAGCGAGAAGGAGTGGAGAGTGGTCAGTGGGCACAATGGAACAAAGCTGATGACATGCTGATGTTGCGCCTCGTTCCACACCACCCCACCCCATCCCTCGTCAAATAATCAGGCGGCTCATGCGGAAATTTTTGACTTGCTGTTTGTGTTTTGATACTCTGATAAAGAGTATTATCATTTTGTTATAAAAAATGCTTAACGTTTATAGGAATTACTGAAGTGATTCGGTTCAGCAGCGAATTTTAATTACTCTTCATTATTTATTGCCATTATATCAAATATATTTCCAATTTTTTCGCCATTCAGAGAACAACTTAGGGCAGGGTATTTAAAGTTTCGTTATGGCTTTTTTATGAATGTTGTTGCCGCTTTGCCATTGTCTTTTGTTCTTCTCGTTATTGTTGTTGTTGTTGTTGTAGCGCCTCTGCTGGTAGCAGCTACCGAGTTTACGACGCGTGAACGGCAACTCATCCGCACAAAAGAGGCGACAAAATGCGAGGAGAGTAGGAAGTAGGGGAAGAAGAGTAGCCCGGCAGGGGGAAGCAGCACTCAGTCACAAAAAGAAGCAGGGGAAGCTACGTTGATCTTCTCTCCCCTCCTCTCACCTGGTTTTCTGCTGTTTTTTTCTTTTTATTGTATTCGTATTGTGTTGAAGCAGAAGAAGAGTATTTCCAGTGAATTTTTCGATGATATCTTTGAATGTTAACATTCACAAAAGCGTAAAGATTGTCCCCTTCCCTGCCCCTCCTACCCCTGCCTGTGCCTTTTTATGGGCACTTTTAGTGTCGGGTCTTTGGACCCTTTTTTCGGCAGTGTATTTGTTTGTGTGTGTGTGTGTGTGTTAAGTGAAATTCTTTTGTGTGTCGACAAGCGAAAATAAAATTCACACAGTGCGAAACGTGTGCAAAGAAGAAGAACAAAACAAAAACCAAACAACAAAAAAATGAAACCCAGTCGCACACAATGCAGCTGAAAACTCAGCTGGAATTGTGCTGCGCCGCTGCCGTTGCTGCTGCTGCCGGTCATACTATGTTAGAGATGGCCGCGTGAGGCTTGAGTGATTTTCACGTTCATCTCTCGTCACAATAGCAATCTGAAAGTGTAATAAAAGAGGGAACTTTTCATTAAAATAAAAATTTATTATGCATATCTTAGCAGATTGCTCCTTAAATACAAATTATCGTGATTGAATCATTGTCACTTCGCAATTCTTAGGGAACAGTTTTTGCATATCTTTCACATCACGCGCCCATCACTATGCGCTGCTCGCTCACCCTCTCTCTGTCCCTCGCTTTGCCTTGCTCATTCTTTACCTGAGTCGAAGCTGTGTGAGCAGCGGTCATTGAAAAAAAGGTGCAAAGGCAACAACAACAACAACAAGAACAAGCATTGAGTGAGTGAGAACAGCAACAACAACAACAACTGTCTACAGTATACACCCAATGACAAGCTGCTCGGCAATTTGACATAATTTATACGTCAAATTACTGCAAATTGATGCTAAATGGCTTCAAATTGAATTGACGGGCGCATAAGAGGGACAGAGAGACAAAGAGACAGAGACGCAGAGAGAAAAGAAATACAAAACAAAATCGCCAATGTGTAGCGCCCTCTGGCGACAACAACAACAGCAACAGCAGCAGCAACAACAACAACAATCAGCACGTCGGCGTTTTGTGCACTCAAACGAAAAACATTTTCGGTTTTTTTTTTTTCAATGGGGGGCGTCATTGTTGTTGGAAGGAAGAAGCAGAAGAAGAGTGTGGGTAGCGGACGGCGCAGAAGGAGGAGGGGGAAATCAGTGTTGCACACCTTTCGCCTGACTTGACGAGACTCAGCTCACCCCGTCTCGCCTCGCCTCGCCTCACCTCGCCGTGACTTGAATTCAGCTCAAACTGAATTCAACTCAACTGAGCTGGTTAGCTGATTGCCCCTGCGCTTCACTCTCCTCCTCCTTCACCTTAGCTGCCTGCCAAGCAGTGCTGCACCTCAGCACTTTGTAATGATGATTGCCCCCAAAAGGCAACAACAACAACATCAATCATTAACAATTGCTTGCAGCAAATGAACTTCAATTGTCAAAGCAGAGAAAAACAGAAAAGGAAAAAATAAACCAGAAATTATATTTTATTTATCCAACTTTCTAGGATTATTTTAAGTATATTTCTGGTGATAAATTGTCAAATTTTTATATCTTTCTTCTGGATATTATGAAACAATATTTATTTTTGTATTTTTCTTTCCATTTTCAGGTTGGTATTTTTTATGGCACTTAAAGAAAAGGGGAAGAAAAGCAACAACTCAATTTTGTTGGGGTTTCCAGCCTTTCACACCTCTCCAACGCCCACAACAAAAAAGAAAATAGAAAAGCAAAGCAAAGAGGTAAAAGGAAAATCAATTTTCAGGCAAAATAAGAAAAAAAGAAAAAAGGTAAAGCTAAAGAAATAAAATAAAAGAAAGCAATGAAATGTGCCAGGCCATAAAATGCAACTGTCAACGAAAAAAACTTTGTTGTTTACCCAATTTGTTGTTGTTGTTGTTGTTGTCGTTGTTGCAACATGGCTTGCAACAGCGCTGGCAGCAAAAAATATTGAATTCAATTTAAAGCGCAAAAAGAGTCGAGTCGCGTCGCTTCGAGTCGAGAGTCGTTCATAAATCAGGAGAAAGGCTCGCGCGAGTCGCGGAGTCCGAGACACAAAGTGAAAGAGTCCGAAGAGCACTCGGAAACTCTTTTAGCCAAAAGATTATATGGCTTGGCTCATTTGGCTTGATTATGGCCAGACGGGGGGAGCAGTAAAAACAATGCAGGAAATTGGCGAAACGAGCGTAGGGAAAGGAAAAGGGTGAAAGGGGAAAAACGTAAATTAAAATGAAATTAAACCAAAGTGCAGTAGTTCTGCTCATCTTTAAGCCCTCTCTGAGCACAGTTTGAATTAATACAGAAAATCTTTTATCTTCTTTTTTAATCTTGAAGTTTTTTAAGGGAATATTTGAGAGTTTTTCTTGCTGTGTATTTCGTAGACGGGGAGGGAGAGAAGAGAAGAGAGAGAGGTGTTAATTCGAGATGTCTAAGCACTCGCTGACGCCACATAAATTCATAGAAAATTAACTGTTTCGCTAAACTAATCGAAAATTAATTGCTAGTGGCACTTTGTGGCAAGCGGAGTCTAAAGACTTGAATATGCAACACAACTCTCCATGCCACATAAATGTTTATGGGGCGCCCCATCATAAATTAGCGTAGAAAAAACTTGTCGCAATTTGATTACCTGATGGAAACAGAAAGAGGAAGGGGAAGGGGGAGAAATAAGCTGCGGGCGCTATGCAAAATCTTGACTGGTAGCTGCCACACAGCGGCAACTAAATGAACGTTGGCTGTTGCCCCATGCAACACTCTTTGCCACTGCCATCTGCCTCTGCCTCTGCCTCTGCCTCTGCCTCTGCCTCTGCCTCTGCCTCTGCCGCCGTCTCTCTTCCTGTTTGCAAATTGTTCAACTTCATCAGGCAGGCAGGCAGAGATGGAAGCATTTAATACATATATTTTTCTCTCTGCTTGTCTGTGTGTGTGTGTGTGTGTGTGTGGCAAGTCTGTGTTGCATGCTACAGTCTGCTTCTTCACTTCGTGCCCTTTTTTTGCAACATAAAACCAAAAGTATGCTGCTCTGCAGCCAAATGGCCCCAAGGAGCACACAGCACTGCAGAGCAGAGCAGAGGAGACCAAGGCAATTCAGCAGAACTCTGGGGGAAAAAACGTAGGAAAGAAGCAGAAGAAGTTTACGGAACTGGAAAAAATAACAACTCAGGCAACTTTTAAACTATAGAGATACCCAGTAAAATCAGAAGAATATAGAGAACTGATTCTATATATATATTTAAATAGTTCTTGGGGAAAGATGTTGCTCCTTTCTGTAGTAATTTCTCTGAATGGAGCTGGTTGTATACCCATTTAAACGGCTTTTTATATAGATGTTTGGGTTCTATAATAAGCCAACTGAGTACTCAGTATACCCACTTTCTCTAGCCTTTTTCTACAGGGCATTTAAAGGCGAACTCTTTGTTTTTTTGCGTTTTTTCGTTGTTATTTATTGCCTGTAGGGTTACTTCAAACTTGCTCAAAAACTAAAGAAATAAAATGAATAAATTCAGAATACTTTATAGAATTTTAGATATTTGCAATGCTACAATATTCCTGCACTGCTAAATAAATTGAAATAGTATTAATTATGCAGAGAAGCAAGAGAAATAAATATAAATAAATCATAAATAAGATTTAAATACCTCTTAGAAAACTACCATTTGGGTCTGTAAATTGAATAGTCTGCTGTTAAAAAAGGCTAAGAATATTGAGTTGATTTTGGGCTATAGAGGCTTGACTTTTGGGGCGTTAGCTGGGTTGGAGAGGCACTAGAGAATTTATATTAATTGCTGAGAGATCTCTTTTAATTGTCACAAAAGAGATCTCTCAGCAATGCTGCTCCAGGTAAATGACTTGATTGCAATGATTATGCTGCTGCTGCTCCTTGGGTTCGCACTTGATTAATTGACGCCCCGACAGCAACAACAACAGTTGCTGTTGTAGCAGCAACAACAACAGCGACAACAACAACAGTTGCTGACGCTTGATTGACTCAACGTGGCCCAAACCTTTTTGCAGTTAAAAGTTAACAAGTTTTTGCCGTTCCACTTGACTTGCAACAGCAACAGCAACTTGCAACTGCGTCGAATGAAGACACAAACGTAGATGCAACTTCAATAAACCCAGAGACTGCAGAAAGACTCAAGAGACTATGGAGACCAGGGAGCATGACTCTTTGGGCCAGCTTCATTCTTCAGTCAACCATGCCAAATGCGGCGAATAGTTTTATTTTGGTGCTAAGCAGTGGCGCAGGCATCTTTTTCTCTTAAGGGGATTTGCACATCAGTTGCTTAAAGCTCCTTTCTGTATGTTAAATGGAGACTAATTTCTAGTCGTCTAACATTTGTGATTGTATTTTTAATCAATCCTAAAACCCCTTTTTCTGTGTACGCCACTGTAGCTCAGTCTACGACGGCAACAGCGACGACGACGGTGACTGCGACTGAGGCCTTTTATCTAGTTGAGTCCATCTAGGCGTCAGTCCGTCCACAACTGTCCGAAATGGACATGGACGTAGCTCCGTTGCCAGCATATCTATCCATGTCTATCTATAGCTCTGCTCACTTGGCTCTTCTCTCTCTCTCTCTCTCTCTCTCTCTCTCTGTCTCTCGCTCTTCTCTCTTTTTCTACCTATCTGCCGCTGTTACTGCTGCTCGTATATTTGTCCATTGAAGCATGCAATTGATTGCTGCAACAACAACAGCAACAACAACAACAGCAACAACAACTGCAACAGCAACAACTATTGCCTGTGTCTTCCATCTCTCGAGTTGGGATTTTAAGTTTTCGAGTTTGAGTCTGTGCCTGCTGCGCTTTAATTGCCTTTTCATTGCAGGCCGTCGGCCAAAATGACGTTGGATCCCTGGTTCCCCCTGGTTGCCCTGCCCCTTAGGCGCCCCTCTTAGCCCTCAGCACACTCAGCACAGACTGATGGCCCGCCAGGCTGACTGTGTAATTTGTGGTTGTTGTTCTCAGTTAATGCATTACATGAATTTTAACAAGCTTTGCTTTGCTGACTGCGCCCCCTTGGCCCCTTCGCCCTCTGCGTCTGCCCTGCCACGCCCCACGCCCCACTCTGAATCTCCTTTGTTTATTATAGCCGCATTGTGCTCCTCTCTCAAATATGTATGAGCGTATGCAAAAAGAGCCAAGAGATTTTCTGCTTTCAAATTGATTTCATTTGCAAATTTTGAGCAAAGTTCGGGTTTACACGATGCAGAGTTCATCACATAACTCATATCGTGATGTTTCCATTAGGATAGGCGCTATTTATGCAATTTCTTCTAATTGGTTGGCCAAGTTAACTCTAGATCTTCGTACTCGTTTTTCCTAACAAAAAGTGGATTTTCCAGAGGTAAAAGGTTTTCCCAACTTTTTATCTTTCATTCGATCTGTAAATCATTCAAGCTATAAAATTAGTCCTCATTTACTTTGCTTGAGTTTTCCTTTGCATTGGTTGCAAGGCGATTTCACTTCTAGTTTACAACACTGTCAGCAATTGGCCGCAAGCGCCTTTGCAACACTGGCAAATGTCACTATTTGTGGCAGGTCTCGTAAAACAAGTTTCTTTTTTCTGTTGATTTTTTCCTTCTTTTTTGTAATTTGACACATGCCAACACGTTTGCATTTGACTGCCTCACCTTTTGGCTTGCACTCTTCTCCTCTTCTCTTGCCTTCCCTCTCCCTCTCCCTCTTCGCTCCCTCTTGACTCGTTGCGGTGTTAGCCAAACTAATTGGCTGCGTTTTTGGTTAATTAGCGCAACTCGGTAACGTGTTTTCGTTTGCTTTTTGTTTCTGTTGCTGCTGCTGCTGCTGCTGCTGTCGATATCTTTGTTGCACGCGCTTTTTTTATTGCCACTCAAAGTGGCAGCAGCAACAGCAACAGCTACAGCTACAGCAGCGGCGAGTATTTTGTTTGCCTTAAAGCGTTGTAATTATTTTATGCCAGATAACAATTTGATATTGTCAGCGCCATAAAATGTTCGTGTTTGCTGCTAACTTGGCCAAAATACAAAGGGGCAGGCAGAGGCGAAGCTCTGCCCCGAAGCAACTGCTGCACCATATGCGTGTATGTAAATTATCCATGCGATTTCGTGCCACATTTAGGCTGAACACTGTTCAAAAACGGGGGCTGGCTTAAAGCATTTGTTTAGAAAGTGAACATGGAGCTAAATTGACTATTAACTTGGCCTAGGAGTCCTGCTCAAATTCCGAAAAGTAGAGGACTGCCGAAATGCTCGTTATTGGATGGGTTTTAATAATAATTCATAGCTGCTCTGTAAAGTGGTTCAGAAGGACCAACTTTAATATTATAATATTACACCTTGAACTAACCGACAAGGATACAGTCCACTGTAAAGGGACTAGGGAGGACCTCTCTTCTCCCTCTCTGTTCTATTCACTTGTCTGTTAAAAGCTAAAAGGGTTGTCTTCCGTGGATACCATGGAG
The DNA here is from genome assembly GCA_018150835.1 of Drosophila repletoides. NCBI lineage: Eukaryota > Metazoa > Arthropoda > Insecta > Diptera > Drosophilidae > Drosophila > Drosophila repletoides. Next base: position 1,661,973 of record JAECWQ010000089.1, read on the forward strand.
GACTCACTTTATCAAACTAAATGACCCCAGATGAATGCTAATCCTAAATTAATTTCAGTAGCTTAAAGTGACAATGGAGGACCACAATCTAACCCGAAATAGCCTTGCCTCTGTGTAAAACCACCAAGTGAAGAGCTGCTCGTCGTTTAAAGTGACAATGGAGAACAGTTTCTAGTTGAATTAAGGGGCATAAAGAGTAGTAAAATTGTGGCAAGAACTAGTTCGATATCCCAGACCACAAATACTCGAACCCAAAAACGTTTTTTGGTTCACTCTAATGCCGAAGTCTAACTGAATAAGTTGGCATTTGCTATGCAGCAGCAACGCGACTGCTGGCAGCAATGCAGCCTGACAGCAACTGACAGCCACAGCAACAACAACGTGCAACCACAGCAACAACAGTTGCAACCATATCAACGTAGTAGCAACAGCAGCAGCAGCGGCAGCAACTCCCTTCTCTTTGGCTTCCCCCCAAATTTACCTCCTTTAACAATTTGCAATAAATTAGCTGGCAACTTTGCCGAGTTTTCACTTGAAATGCGATTCGAATTGCATTTTGCACGCTGCGACATTTTGTCAGACTTTTCTTTTCTTTTTTTTATCGAATTTTACTTCTATTTTTCCTTCTCTTTGCGTTACCGTTAGATGGTCGAAGTCTCCCCACAGTTTGCATTTCCCCCTCTGACAGTTAACACTTTTTTCTTACCACAACTATTTCGAACATGTCTTGACAATTTCACACTCGATTCAACGTTGCAACAACAACTTGCAACTTGCAACAGCTGCTACTGCTGCTGCTGCAGCAGACCAATTTCTACCTGGCTTGTGGCACATTTCGGCCTGAGTCCCAGCAGGGATTCCAATTCGAAAAAGGCAACTCTCGTCACGCCCTCACGAAAGGCTTCCAAATATTGCTGTCTACCTAGGTAAATTTGTTTATAGGCCAGGAAAATTTTTTAAACCCTTTTGAAATACCCGAAACCTCTTGACCTGGTAGGAAAATTCCCAAAATACAAGAATTGATGAAGAATGCAGAATTAAGTAACAATTAATTGGAAGTTAATTGATAATTGGGGAATGATCGTAATCGATTCTTGGTTAAGCAATCCATTGAATTTCCGCATTTATCCAAAGTTTGGAATTATCTATCTTTATTTGTGGAGTTTACTATATGTTTTCTTTAAAATTAATGCGCGTAAATATTTGGCATTTTGGGAGATATTCGGATTAATATTTGATAGATTAAATTATGCAGTTGTCTATATTTCATTTGTGCTTACTAATCGGATGTCCATTTTCGATAGGATTCGATATCACCACTTTATGACATTATCAGTTTATCGGTTATTTTGACAACGGTTACGAAACCCCACTCGACCTCTCCCGTAACCGATAAATTGATTTTATAGTAGCCCTGGGGTGCAATTTCGGGCATACCATCGCCGGTGGGCACACAGTCAATGAATTTATAGGTATCCCTGGGCCAGGGATTAATACTCTCGGGTTCTGGCAGATTTGAACAGCCCTGAATATTCGAATAAACCATATCCTTGTAGAAAGAGTCCATGAACTGATAAAATGGTTGCTTTGGAACGCTCCAAGGCATGGGCTTATAGTCATCTTCACTGCCCGAAGTGCTGCGAAAAGCTAATCCCTCGACCTGAGGTAGTAGAAGAAAAGAGAAAGTTATTAGAATATTATTAATTAATAATAATGAATTATAACCATTGTAGTTTCATCGACATCGTATTTCCATTCCAAAACTCCTGCATAGCCGATTTCTCCGCCTGCCATGCGCTTAAGGCGACCTTCAAAGTTTAGCAAATCCGAGTTTAAAGTATAGGGCTCGAAGGATAGCGCTTCGTAGTCCCATTTACGCTAAAAGAATGGGAGAATTTCTAGGGTATTACACAAGTATTCAAAAACTTATATTTCTCATACCTTTCCGGCACAACCAGCCAGAAGTATTATCCATGCCACAGTAACAAATACAAACGACCGCAAAAACATTTCAGCACAGTTTCGAATTAATATTCATTCTAGGTTAGATTAGGTTTTAGCCCGACTTTTTATAGCCCAGCTTTCCATGTAGATCCTTAGCTTTTTAACAATTAGAGCTGTTTAACAAGGTCTGGAAATATTTCATGTTAATTCTAATGTCGTTTGCACGCAATATCTTAACAGTTCTGTTCATCTACTAACAAGAGCAAATTACATTTGAATAGGTTGAAATAGGTTGGAATAGGGGAAATGCGGCAATAGGGGCAAAAACTAGTCATAAAAATTAGGTAATATCTGGGCGGCAGCGTGTGAAGAGGCTGTAAACTACTACTAAGTACTCTCTATATTACCCCCGTTGCTAGGTCAATTTATAGCCTTTTTTAATAGTTCTTTATGTACTACATTCCATATATATTGCCTGACTTACATCTTAGCCAAGATTAAATAGTAGCTTTTACAGTTCTATGTTATGCCTCAGTTAAGTGTCCATTATTGGATTACAGGTAGCTAGAAGCAAAAGATCATAATACCCTCTTTAAGGTATTTACGGGTATTATGACTGCTCAACCGATATACCCGATGCATATCTTTTTATAAACCTTTGATGATTTCACAAGCCTTAAGCCTCTAGAGCGGAATTCGGAATGAGGAATTCTTTGCCTCTTATGAGGTATATATGGATGTGTGTGTGTATATAATAAGGCTTATCTGAACAGCGGGAAACACTTGAGAATACTTCAGTTTCAAGCAATTCAGTGATCGATATTGAAAAAGCAATTGAATGATGTGACGCACCCCTCTTAAAAACGCTCGAAATACCAGGAACGGAGAACGGGATGGAGTCGGGGCACCGATTCGTTCGGGTCTAAGGCCCTCTCTTTTTAAGTGGCAAGATCAGCACTCGACTGAGTCTGTCCGCCTGTCCGTCTGCTGTCTGTCTGTTCCTTTTTATATTGCTGTAGCTGTGCGGTGGCTGCACTTAATTTAATTGAGCTGAAGCCGAACCAGATACACCCACAATAAACATGTGTACTCCTACACTCGGAGAAATAATGAGCGAGAGTAACAAAAAAAAAGACTTTTCTTCTACCCTAAAAAAGTCTCAGAAATATCTATTCATTTCTTGAAATAAGTGAAAACCAATACTAAAGGAAAGAAATGTGAAAGACAAAGCGAAAGGGAAGAAGCGGAAGAATCCTTAAAATATTAAACATTATTGATCAAAGACAAAGACTTGCCTTATTTATAAAGGATTTCGCCGAGTGTATATTATAGATATGAATATATTGTGAATATAAATTCAAATTATCGCGCATTCGAGCGTATCAGGAACTATAAACGAATCTCAATTTGTGAAGCTTGAAGCAAAAAGAACAAAACTTAAGAGCAGTCTTCTTGGTACCGTCTTCTGCCGCTTCCTTCCCCTCCTTTTCATCTCGATTTTCTTCTGGTTCTTCTTGAGACTCCCTTCTTGCGGTTAGCTCGGTCGGTTAATAAAAGCGCAACTGGCGAACTGTCTGTCGAAGGAGAACGAGAACGAGAACGAGGCAACTCCCCAGAGGCGTTCATTTAGCGACCAGAAAGAGGAGAAGGAGAAGTAGTAGAAAACGATGACGACGTGGTCGTAAATCTTGAACTTATACCCCCATAAACCTTCCCTTGGCCCCCAACCCCCGGTGCTTCTGCCCCTCTTTACATGTATTTCTTTATGTTTAGTACGTGCGGACAGGCTTGAGGGGAGGGGGAGAGGCAGAAGAGTCGTAGCTCTATAACAAGACCCTCATCTCTACTCTGGCCTCGTTGGCCTTCTCCTTATCTGCCTTACTACCTCTCTTCTCTCTTCACTATTCACTCCTCCTCATTGTCCCCCGTCTCTTTTGTATTCCTGGCAAGCCATAAAAATGCAAAAGGGAAATATTCATACATATATATTTTCCAGTTCCCCCAATTTAAAGCACGACTTGAAGTGAGCTTTAGACTCTGTAGACACCGTAGACTGACCAAGCAGCTTCTTCTCTCTTTTCTCTCTTCTCTTCTCCTCCCCTGTCATCCCCAGCTATTAGTAATTTATTGATTTGTCTAAATTATGGAGTGTTTCCAATCGGCTTGTTTGTTTGTTGTGGCTGCAGCAACAGAAGCAGCAGCAGCGCTTACTGTGCTTTGCCACCTCGGTGATGCCACATGCCACATGCCGCACATTGACCACCCAAGAATTTATTTTAAATATAATTAATCTCAGCTTAATTTCGAGCAGAAAAGATCACTTCCAGTTAAAAGAAAATACATTCCAGGCCAGGCAACAATTATTTTTATACAAAAGAAATTGTAAGATACAAGTTTGCAAACCGGTTCGCAAACCAAACCCTTCTGAACCACAAAGGCGCAATAAATCAGTTAAGATAGAAAAAATAACTAAATTATTCCTTCCGGTTCCGAAAGAAAAGTACAATCAAATAATAAATAATACCTATTATTTCAGATTGCCAACGATTCTATATAACAAAAAAGCTTCGGTAGTCTCTCTCGTGTGTGCAGTTAATTAAACTGATTATTATCATATAATTATATGTAATTCTCACTAGGTATGCGGCCAGCCCAGCCAATCATAGCACGTATATACTAATTACACTGAGAGAAAATCGTTAAACTTCAAGCGCAGATCAAACGTAATAAAGAAATAATAATATGTTTTCTGTAGAATAATAGTAAGCATAATAAAAGTTAAAAAAAGTACAAAAGGAATCAACTTATATTTTTAAAAACGTGCATTGCACTATATTTTCTCTCTGTGTAGCATTTGCCAGCTATTGATGTGCGTGGGGGCTCTTTTAGTAATGACAATAAAAGCAACAACTCAATTAATTAAATAAAAGGCAGCAACACAAAAAAAAAACAAACAGAAAAAAGCCCACATATAAAAAATATAAATGCTTGTTTAATTATCGAAAAGCAAAAGCAAACAAAAAATGCAAAAACCACATGCAAATTTAATTGCCTTAAGCTGAATATAATCCACACGCAGCAGGCAACGAAATCCACAAAGTGACAGACAGAGAGGGAGAGAGTAGTTGGAGAGCGGTGGAGCGAGTGAGACAGGCGTGGGAGTTATGTGACGATCATTAAGTGTTTGAAAGTTGCGACCCAATTTGTCGTTCAGTGTAGTACTCGGCGTCGTATAACCATAAAGCTCAACGAGCTTTATGCACAGTTATAATCCACGTGCTTTTAGTAGCATTCGAGTGAGTGTCTGACAAAGCGGCTTATGTGAACGAGCAAAGAGGAAACTAAAAACCGATTAGCCGCTGACATGTGTGTATCTGTGTGTGTGTGTGTGTGTGTGTGTGTGTGTGTGTGTGTGTGTGTGTGTGTGCATATACATATGTACGTTTCAGTAAGCTCTCCCACTAACAACAACAGCAACAACAACATGGGGTGAACAGTTTTAAGTGACAAGTCGACAGCACACAACGACTTAATTACAAGCGCCGACACAACACCAAAGTCGACGTCGAAGTCGCGACGCTGACGCTGACGTCGCGATGACGTCATGCGCATAAGAACACTACAGTTAGAAACACTAGAAAGAAAAACCTTTGGGTTATTTAAGTAACAATATTTATTTTATAATAAATTGAAGTTTTACTCTGCAACCAGATTTACTACTTCTTTAGAGACTCCAATTCTCATAGTCTCTGAGAAACACAATTCTCCCTATTCAGCTGTGTGGCAAACAGTTTTTAGTGTTGGGTACCTATTTGCCATGAGTTATATGAGGGATGGAGGGGGGCTATGGGGCTGGGGGCGGGCGCTATCAGCTGTAGTATCTTATCAGGAATCGCTACTGTGCCCAGAGTAACAGTATATAGTGTACGGTGTGCGGTGTACGGCGTGCGGTACAATGTTACCCGCAAATCATATTTGAAGCACTTGAGTGGGTTATCAGTTATCAGTAAATTGCAAAAGTGTTTTAATTGCCAAGTCGTTAAGGTGTCTGCCAAGTGCAGTCCATATAGCAAATCACAGTTTCACTGCATTAACAGAAAGCAGAGTAAAAAGCAACAACTACAACAACAAAATTGGTAACCTTCCAAGCCCCCGCCAGTCTCAGGGAGTGCGATAAGAGGCCGGCCCGGGCAGCGCGAGATAATCGCAAAACTCGAAAGGCAACTAAATTTTTATTTATATTTTGTATTTTTTATACCCTTGCTGAGGGTATTGTAACAAACTATAAGCATATATATTATTGATCAGGACGACCAGACGATCCATCTATCCATCTGTATGTCTGTCTATATCTATGCCTCAGCTTGTGAGGTAGTTTTGTTATTATTACTCTGCTATGTACTCTAGAGTGTCTTTTCTGATCTCAGAGACTATAGCAGTCTACAAAGTCTTGAACAACTGAGTGTAGAGTATCTGTTAGTCGAGCAGAGTTGTGTACTTGTTATATTACTTTGCATGTTTTATTTATAGCTTTTAATTATATTTCTCTTTCGTTCTCTCTCTCCCTCTCTCTCTCTCTCTCTCTCTCTGTGTCTCCTTGCAGTTTTGAAAATGAACAGTTTGGCCCGAGGGCCGAGGCCCTGCGTCTCCACCCTGTGCCGTTGCCTGGAAAATACAACAGTACGGCAACGCCAGCAGCCAATCGCTCGCAACAACAACAAGAAGAGCAACAGCCACAGCAACAGCAACAAAAGCAACAATAATAGTAAGAAAAGCAACAATAACATTAACAAGAAGAAGATCAGCAACACTGGCTGCAGCAGCAATTTAAAAAGTACGTTCCTAGGCACTATTGGTAGTACTTTGGGCCCGCATAGTGCGGCCGCCCGATCGTTTGCGTCTGCATGGAGTCAATGAGACGTAACGAGGCAAACACTAGCCACCACCCGAATAAGGTGAGTACTCAACTCCCCCTTTTCACCTCCACCTCCACCTCCTCCCATTGCCAACAACCCATTCCTGCTTCCTTTTACCGCTAGCCAACACTGAACATTGATAAGAACACCGTAATTATTTTATTGTCATTTGTTTCTCGCCCACTTGGGGGCGGTTTCTCAAGTGGCCACTAGACTTTACAGTGCAGATAAAGCAACAAATATCGCGATAACATTCACAAAAAATATTAAATTGAACATAAAGAATTCTTAAATACCCTTAAATTATGTTAAATTTACTTTATAATGAAATACTACAATAATTTTTTTTATTACTATATCCAATGCTCAAAGAAGAAGGAGAGGGGGAAAACCAGCAGCCGATAAATTATTATTAACTATCGCTAGCTCTATCGAAATCAAACGATAGTTATTTCTGTATTTTTTAAATGCGTTACATACGACATGAGCTGCTTAGAATAACCTATAGGGAAAAGGGTATTGCGTTTTTGGTTTTGTTCTTTTTATGGCCGGTAGCTTAAATTTGTAGTGATGATTGATTTATTAGAGTAAAGAGGAAAAATACAATCACAATTACTTAAAGCTGTCTTTGTTTATTATTATGGCAGGGGGAATCGTAAGGGTGACTCGATTTAATCGCAGTGTAAATCAAAATTGAAATTTATATATGTATATGTATATGTATATGTATGCTGTGTCTCGTTTACCAACACTGCTTATTAAAGTGGCGTTTTTGTTTATGCGCCTGCCGCTGCCGCTCTTTCTCTCTCTCTGTCTCCCGCTCCCGCTGCGTGTACATGTGTGTGTGCCTGTAGATGTGTATGTGTTGCGTGCGTGCCGTTTTCGGTGGTTGCTCTTTGAGCTCTTTTTTCTGTGTGTGTTATATTTTTTTTTTGTGTTCAGTCTCATCTGCGTCGCCGCGCTGCCTAACGGAGAAAAAGGACGCCGAACAACGCTCGCGCAATTTTCTTTATTATTATTTACATATATATTTTATTTATAAGTTTAAAAAATAGTTAGTTAAATGTTTAAAAACAATTCGGCTCAAGGTATGGAATGGAAAAAACGCTTGAAAAGGTAACGAAGCGCTAATGGCGAAAAGAAATCAGCGAAAAAAAAAAGAATAGAGCTCTTGTGCGTTTCTCCTTCAGCTACTATTCCTTCCCACTCAGTTCCCCTTCCTCTTTTGTAGTCTCGCTCACTCATACAGCTGCATTTTTCTGTCCGAGTTTCCGCGTTTTCTTTTCATTAATTTTCTTTTGGGTTCTTTTTTTTTGTTGTTGGTTTTTTGCAGGTGGCCCTGAATAGCAGCAACGTAGCAACGGAAAGCAATATTAAGAGTAAATTGTTAGCTAATTTAAGTGCGGCAAACGCAGCAGCAACGACAACGGTAGCAGCATCGCAAGCGGGAACAGTAACAGCAACAGCAACAACAACAGCAGCAGGAGCATCGAGTGCAACAGCAAAAACAACAACAACGCAGCAAGCATTGAATTTCAATAACAAAGCGAAGGCAACAACAACAGCAGCAACGAATAGTTTGCAAGGCAACAGTGCGAGTAAGAAGCATACAAGTAAGTAGAGCAAACAAATACATAGAAAAAAAAAAAAAAATAGAAGTAAAATAGAGTGGAGAATGCAGCAATAGCAAATCAATGCACAAAAGAGAGCGAGTGGAAAATTAGAATGGAAATCAAATATTTTATGATCATAATTCATGAAGAGCTCTTAAAGAGAGCCAACAACATTTTGACCCTGCATTGGCCTATAATGCGGCCTATACACAACGATCATGACCATAGTGTTTCTGTGTAGGGGACCATGCACTGAGCGAAAAGATAAATGCCATTTTGACTACTATCGGAATTGTTTTCCTCTGTGTAGCATAAGGCCAACAGTTATTGATATCCCTTTAACTAGTCATTCCCGGCTCTAAGCGCGATCATGATCGTAGTGTGTGTGGCTCATAATTGATAGACGCACTAAGAAACTGTAAACTTGCATTTATCATATTATCAATTAATAATGATTTAAACATAAATGAAAAAAGAAACTCATAATTGAGTCCCTACGCGATAGTTGTGTATGCGCGCCTTTGGGGTTTATTGTTAAGCGGAGTACTAATCTCTCTTCACACACTCTCTTGAATTCTCTTTATCTCTTAGAATCAGGTGGCTCTAGCAAGTCACACGGAAGTACAACGACAGCAAGTAATAATAGCAGCGGCAGCGGCAACAGCAACAATAGCAACAGCAGCAGCTCTTCAAATTCAAGTGAATCGAAGGATACAAATTTTGAGTACGAGGACGAGTGGAATATTGGCGGAATACCAGAGTTGCTGGACGATTTAGACGCAGATATAGAAAAGTCGGCGGCGCATTCGGGTGGTGGCAACCAAACGACAGCGACAACGACAACGCTAAATGCTAAACAAGCTAATAGCAACACAGCAGCATCAGCAACAACAACAACGACAACAGCAGCAACAGTTGCTCATAAAACGCACAAAACCACATTGCATAGCAATTTGTCGGCCACATCGCCAACCACAATTAAGTTCACACGCCAGCCCATTGCCGGCGGCAGCGGCAGCAACAACAACGCCAACACAACGCCAGCATCATCAACGACAGGAACAACTGCTTCCCATAGCAAAAGTTCTTCTTCCTCATCGACTGGCAAACATCATCATCATCATCATCACCATCATCATCATCAGTCGTCCAAAAGCTATAAATCTGCTTTAGTAGCACAATTAAATAGTCCTAATCTCAATCACAACAACAATAACAGCGGCAGCCAGCAGCCACACAACAGCAGCAGTAGCAGCAGCAGCAGCAACAGTAAAACGAGCAGCAGCAGCAGCAGCCACAATAGTAGCAGCAGCAGCGCAGCCAACGCAGGCACCGGCAGCACATTGTCCTCCTCTACATTTGCCGGCTTTTCCAAGGGCGGCAACTTAGTTTCCTCTGCCAGCCACAGCAGCAGCAGCGGGGGCAGTGGTCAACAAGGAAAATCCTCTTCCGCTAGCGGTATGTCCTCACAAACGGGCAGCGGCAGCGGCAGCAACACAAGCAACAACAACAGCAGTAGCAATAACAATAGCAGCAGCAGCGCAGCCGGCAGCAACAGTGCCGGCAACAGCAGCAGCGGCAACAACAGTAACAGTAACAACAACAGCGGCGGCATAGGTGGTGGCGCCACGGTGACGCAAAGCGGCAGCAGTAGCGGTAAATCTAACGCAAAAATGTCCATAGATCATCAGGCAACGCTCGATAAAGGACTCAAAATGAAGATCAAACGCACGAAGCCCGGCACAAAAAGTTCCGAGGCCAAACACGAAATAGTCAAGGCCACTGACCAGCAGCAACAGAATGGTGGCCTTGGCAACAGTTCCAGTGGCAGCCAGCAGGAGGATGGCGGCAGCAGCAGCACTAGTAGCAGCAGCAGCAGCAATAATGCCAATTCGTCTTCCCTAAGCAATAGCAGTGGTGGCGGCGGCGGCGGCAGTAGCAGCAGCAGCAACGCCAGTGGCGGCAGTAGCAATTCTTCTTCCAGTTCCAGCAGCAAAAAGCATTTGAACAATTCCAGCAGCAATAGCAACAATAACAATAGCAGCAGCAATAATAGCGGCAGCAATCAAAATAATGCACATGGCAGCAGCAGCAGCAACAGCAGCAGTAACGCACAGTCAACGCCGCAAAGTGGGACAAAACGTGGCAGCAGCGGGCATCGACGCGAAAAGACCAAGGATAAAAATGCACATTCCAATCGCCTAAGTATAGACAAATCCTCAGCTGCCTCGGCAGCTGGTGAAAAGGATACGCCCGAAAAGAATGCCAGCAACAGCAGTGGAAGCAGCAATTGTCAGTGCAATGGTGATGTTGCTGGCGTTGCAGCAACACCTTGTGCACATCACGCCTGCATTAGACGCAACTCCAACAACAGTAGTAGCAACAGCAACAGTGGTGCCAGCAACTCGATCTCTGCTGTGCCTCCGGGAGTCTTTACACCTTCGGCAGGCTCACCTGCTGCTGTTGTTTCAGCAGCTGCTTCATTGCTGGCAGCAACAACAGCAGCAGCAGGCAACGCCTCTCAGTCGGCGGGCGGCAGTAACAGCGGCGGCGGCGGCAGCAGCACCAGCAATGTGGCTGCCAATGCTCCTGGGCCGCCGGGTAAAGATGCCAGCATTAAAATTAGTTCACATATTGCAGCACAGTTGGCAGCAGCCGCAGCTTCAAATAGCAGCAGCAGCAGCAATAGTAACAGCAATGGCAGCAATGCCAGCAACAGTAGCAACAGCAACAACAATAGCTTTGCTGGAGCAGCAACTGTTGCTGGCAGCGCGGAGAGCAAAGCAGCTAGCCTGGCACAGGCCAAACTAATGGCGCCCGGCGTGATCTCAGCCACAGTGCATCATACAATTTCTGTGCCCGTGGGCGAAGAGGATAGCAAATCTCCGCCAGCAAAACGAGCCAAACACAGTGACAACAGCGGCAGCAGTAGTAGTGGCAGCAAAGATATGGTGGATATATGTATTGGTACATCGGTGGGCACCATTACCGAGCCCGATTGCCTGGGTCCCTGTGAACCGGGCACATCGGTCACCCTCGAGGGGATCGTTTGGCACGAAACTGAGGGCGGTGTCCTTGTCGTTAATGTCACGTGGCGTGGCAAAACCTATGTGGGAACCCTTCTCGATTGCACCCGACACGATTGGGCTCCTCCAAGGTGAGTAGTGAGTGAGATTCGGTCGGAAATTCGAGATTCCTTCGTTTACTTTCAAACTGTTTCCAAGAAATAAAGATGCCTTTATAAACCCTATATATATACGATCTTTTTTTTATAATTTCTTTAATATATTTATTTTGGTTCACTTTTTGTTTCCCTTTTGGCAACAGTTTGAAAGAAATGATCTATGGGCAAATAAATAAATATATATATTTATATGTATCATAGATCAACCATATATAATACTTATTTGAAAGTTAAGGATTAAGATTCATAAATTCCTCAATTGTTTTCGATGGGGAATCCTTTTAAGGGAAACTTGAATTGAAGGGAACTGGGGAATACTTTCATATAGATATGATATAATCTAGCGCAGATCTAATAGATTATTATTTTGTTCTGAAAATTGTTGTAGATTCTGTGATTCACCAACTGAAGAATTAGATTCTCGAACTCCAAAGGGACGTGGCAAGCGTGGACGCAGCGCTGGTCTAACGCCCGATCTGAGCAATTTTACTGAGACCCGCAGCTCGGTGAGTATTTAATTGAATAATTAACTGTGGGATGAAGTAAATTAATTAAAAACTTCTCTGCAATTGCAGATATACTTTTCGCACGCCCAGGTGCACTCAAAGCTGCGTAATGGCGCTACAAAAGGACGCGGTGCGACGCGCAGCGCTTCTGGCAATGCGGGCGGCAGCAGCAGTTCTTCCGGTGGAGGCAATGGCAGTGGAGCTGGTGGTGCTGCTGCTGGAAGCGGCGGAGGAGGTAATGGTGGTGGTGCCACGCCCAGCACTTCGCCCACAGCATTTCTACCGCCTCGGCCAGAGAAACGCAAGTCCAAGGACGAAGCGCCTTCGCCTCTTAACGGCGAAGGGGGAGTCGATGGCGCTGGAGGCGGCGGCATAATGAGCATGGTTAATGCCAGTGGCATTCCAATTTCCGCCAGCGGAGGTGGTTTGGCTACTCAACCGCAGAGCCTGCTTAATCCTGTGACAGGACTCAATGTGCAAATTAATACAAAGAAATGTAAGACTGCCTCGCCCTGTGCGATCTCCCCGGTGCTGCTCGAGTGCCCCGAGCAAGATTGCAGCAAGAAGTACAAGCATGCAAATGGCTTGAGATATCACCAATCTCATGCTCATGGCGCCACTGGTGGTGGTAGCAGCGGCAGCGGTGGAGGAGGCGGCGGTGGCTCTAGCTCCATGGATGAGGATTCTATGCAGGCGCCTGAGGAGCCAGGAACGCCGCCTTCCCCACAGCCAGCAGCAGCAGTAGCAGCAATCACAGCACCTATCACACCGGTAACAGCAGCAATACCGACGCAACCAGCCCCTGTTGCCTCACCTGCCAGTAACAATAGCACAGCTGTTACCAATGGCTCAGCAACAGTTGGTACCGCCGTTGGAACAACAGCAGCGTCGTCAGTTGCAGTGACAGAGGTCAACGCTGCAGCAACAGTTGCGGGCAGCACAGCAACGGATGCAGCTACTGCTCTGCCGTTGGTGGTTGCAGCAGCAGCAGCAGCTGTGGTGCCACAGCCTCAACCACTTCCCACACAACCCCCAACGCTGCCACAGTCGCTCCTCGCACCTGGCACCGTTCAACCCGTTGCTGGTGGTAGCATCACAGCCGGCATTTCCACACAGGCGCTCTCGCAGCACCAGCAACAGTTGCTGGGCGGGCTAGTGGGCACTGCCGGTCTGCCAGCAATGCTCTCCGAACAACAGCAACAGGCGCTGCTGCAACAGAGTGGTAAGTGTATACAAAGGTGTAAAAATTTCAAATTTCTCAACTATTTCATTTAATTTTTATTAGTAAAAGCTGGCGTCTTGCGCTTTGGTCCACCAGATGCGGCGGCCTTGCAGCAGCAGCAGGGCGCAACATCTCAGCAAACGCCAGGACCAGGACAAAGTCCACTGCGTCCGCCCAGCCTGGCACAGGAGGCAGTTCAACAGACGCCTTCAGGCTATGCACCTCAGCAACAGGCGCCTCCTGTTTTGAAGAGCTCAGCCAGCTTTGGGCCGACTGCAGTAAACGTTAGCAGCAGCAGCAAACAGAAAAAGAACCGGAAATCACCTGGTCCAGGTGATTTTGATGGTGGCGTTTCACGGGAGGATGTACAGAGTCCTGCGTACAGTGATATTTCAGACGATTCGACGCCTGTGGCGGAACAGGAGGTGCTGGATAAGGCGCAGCCGGGCAAACACATTGAATTGCTGGGCAAGAAGCCCGGTAGCGAGGTGGGCGTGCCGCCAACGCCAACGCCCAATATACCTCCCTCTCTGGCAGGATATGGCATGTATCAGTTCTATCCTGCAGCACAGCAGCAACAGCAGCAACAACAACAGCAGCAACAGCCGCCACCACAGCCGCAATATATGGTACAACCCGTACCGGAAGCACTACAACAGCCGGGCAAACCCACTCAGCAACAGCAGCAACAGTTGCAGCCAGGCGCCCCGCCAAATACCTCACAAGCACCGCAGTCACATCTGCTGGCGCCGCCCCCACAACAGCAGCAGCAGCAGGCAGTTGCCCACCTCACGGACTACAGCAACAAGAATAAGGAACCACCTTTGGATCTGATGACAAAACCACCTCCAGGTGGACCACAGCAACAGTTGCAGCAGGGACAGCCTGATGGCATTGGAAAGGATCAGGGTCCACCTACATCGCAAGCGGGTCAAGTGCAACCTCCACCGGTTAATCTCAGCGCTGTCCCCGGACCACCGCCGGGCGCATTGCCTCCCGGCATGGCTAGCCTAGCGGGACTGGGTGGTCCAAATCCAGCCAAGGCCCTGGGTCACTTTTATCCCTACAAGTAAGTTTATTGGATTCATTTGTAATTGGGTGTAAAATTAATGTAAATCGTTTGCAGCTTTATTCCACCTGGATATCCGTATAGTGTAGATCCGAGCTTCGCGCCCGTTTCGATAGTTGCCTCAGAGGAGGCTGCCAAACTTGCTGGGCATCCTGGTCTGCCGCCCAGCTCGCAAGCGCAACAACAGCAACAGCAGCAACAACAGCAGCAGCAACAGTTGCAGGGCGTCAGCATTAAAGAGGAGCGTATCAAAGAGAGTCCCAGCCCTCATGAAAATTCCAAGCATTTGCCACCGCAGCAACAGGTGAGAGTGTGAATAAAAACCGATAAAGGAAAAATAAATAATAACTGAATTAATTCCCAGCAGCTTCTGAGCAATAAACTGATTAAACAGGAGCCGATGGTCAAGCAGGAGATCAAACAGGAGCCCAATTCTAATCAGGGACAGCAACAGTTGCCGCCACAGCACCAACAGCAGCAGCAGCCGCCACCGCAACCACAGCAACCGCATGCGCTCCATCCAAAGGATTTGCAGGCGCTGAGCGCTTATCCCAGCATCTATCAGCGTCATTCCATGAGTCTGGCAGCGGCACGCGAGGAGGAGATAAGACGGTACACAAACAATATCAAGTAATTTAAATGAGAATATAATTAATTACATATATTTTATCTTACACTCTATTCTACTTTAGCTATTACATGTTCTCGGATCAGCAGCGGCGTCAGAATGCAGCAGCTGTGGCAGCAGCACAAAATGCGAGTGGAATGCAGCCGCATCCTGGCATGCCGCAGCAACACAAAGACGAATTGCAGCAACAACAGCAGCAGCAACTCTCCTTAGCACAGCATCAACAACAGGCGTTGCAGCAACATCACCAGCATTTACAGCAGCAACAACAGCAGCAACAACAACAGCAGCAGCAGCAGCAACAACAGCAGCAGCAGCAGCAACAACAGCAGCAGCAGCAGCAACAACAACAACAGCAACAAAAGCTCAAGCAATCCCAGGCTGCAAGTATCGCTAACAATAAAGCCACAAATCTGACAAAGGAATCGCCTAAGCAAAAAGGCAGCGCTGCTGACGATGATCAACAGCAACAGCAGCAACAACAGCAGCAGCTCAAGGTGAAACAGGAGGGACAAAAGCCAACAATGGAGACACAGGGTCCACCACCGCCACCCACTTCACAATATTTTTTGCATCCCTCGTACATTTCGCCATCGCCCTTTGGCTTTGATCCCAATCATCCAGTGTATCGCAATGTATTAATGTCTGCTGCTGGACCTTATAATGCGCCACCTTATCATCTGCCCATACCACGCTATCATGCACCCGAGGATCTCTCCAGAAATACAGGCACCAAAGCGCTAGATGCATTGCATCATGCGGCTAGCCAGTATTATACAACGCACAAAATTCACGAGCTGAGTGAGCGAGCTTTGAAATCTCCAACCAGCGCTAGCGGTCAAGTGAAGGTCAGCGTTAGCAGCCCCAGTTTGGGTCCACCCCAGCCCGGCAGTGGTGGTGTTAACCCCAACAACAGCAGCAACAACAGCGGTGGACCAGGCTCTGGTTCAAATCTTCTCGGCGGCAGTGCAGCCAATCAATTGCCCGGCTCAGCGCCAGGTGGAGGTGCAGGCGGTGGCGTACCGCTAAATTTACAACCGCCACCTGGTAGCTTAGGTGGCGGTCCACCCTCACAGAAATCCAGCGATTTGGTCGGACAAAAATCCCATGGCATTGCCCCAGTAGATTCGCACAAACAGCCGCTAGGTAGTGGCGCGCCGCCCTTGGGCGGTGGTGGTCCACCTGGCAATGGTTCAGGTGTGGGTGTGCCCGGCGGCGTTGGTGTTGTGGGCGGCAATGGTAGCGGTGCTGGTGGGGGTGCGCCCGGCGGTGCGGGTGCTGCCGATTCACGCAGTCCGCCGCCGCAGCGTCATGTGCACACACACCATCACACACACGTTGGACTCGGCTATCCCATGTACCCCGCGCCCTATGGAGGTGAGTTACCCAGAACCGGTAACCGGTTTTAAGTCGAAACGGTCCGAGGACGACTTTTCTTAAGAAGACTTTTGTAGAGCTTGTATCCTCTTTAAAAATAAGTTCGCTTATATTGTAAGCCAGCCTGATAGTAGGCTTTAATTTTTTCAGTGGAATTCAGAGTAGTTCTGTATTTAGCTCAGAATCAAGCGTAGAACTCCATAGTAAAAATAATATTTAGAACATATTTTAAAGAAGAAAGAATGTAGTTCCAAGTCTCAAAGTCTTAGAAACCGAGAAAGATATCCCTGTGGGCGCTTAGCATATGAGATTGGCTGGGAATTGGCATATTTCGTAGACACTTCTTGAAATATATGAATATATAGAGAGTATATAGAAAACTCAATACTAATTGAATTTTATTCTGTTTTCTGTTTTTTTAGCGGCTGTCCTGGCCAGCCAACAGGCGGCTGCAGTAGCTGTGATAAACCCATTTCCGCCAGGACCGTCAAAATGAGAACCACTGAACGGCAGCAATGAGAAGAAGGCCTACAATATAAAGAATAATTAGCAGGAAGCGGGGAGCGGGCGGGGGGTTCCGAATGGGTATTGAAAAGGGAAAGGTAGTGGATCAGGTGGAGATATAATCCAATAATTGCATTTGCAGAAGGAGAACTGCTGGGCGTGGCACACCACATATTGAAGCATATATAGAATATAGCATATTTTTACAATGTTACAAATCCAAGCACCCCAACAACAACAACAACAACAAAAACAAAAGCAAAAAGAATAAGAACTATAAAAAAGATAGAAAGAAAAAACGACTATTTATATGCATAAGTATTTTTTGTATGTTTCGTTTAACGTGTTAACTATAAACAAAAAAAAACCTAGTTATATAAGGCCTAAGTTATCACTACTATTACCAGATAAAACCTATACATATATATACATATATATGTGTATATATAGCATTATAAAAAACAAAAACAAAAACAAATAATATAGCATAAAACTACAAATTTAATAATGTTTTTCCTAAGTGTATTTTGCATATACTTATTATATACATACATATAAATAATATATATATATATACGTATATACATACTTATTATTATAGTTATATTTATAGATACATATATATACATATATATATATATAAAAATATTATATTATACGAGAGAGGCGTAAATCGAACATGAACAAACAAAACAAAACAAAACAAAAAAAAAAAAAAAAAAAAACGAAACCTGTAGTGTGTTGATTTCTTGTAAAAACAAACAAAAATTATACATATAATATTGCATATTGTTTAAAATAATTATATATATGAACGATTACCAATTACCGATTAATGTTTACCGATTAATGACTAATGATTACCGATTACCAATTACCAATTATAATGTAGTTCTTACAAACAAATCTAGCATTTAGCAGTGTGTATTATTAATTAATTAATTAATCCTTATCTGTGTTGCGAATGGAGACAGCGTCAAAATTTGCATCTAAAAGACAAAAAAAGGGCGCCCCCCATTCTTCTAAATATGTATCTTATGTATATGTATGTGTGTACTATTCGTAACCGTAGTTTCTCTCTAAAAACAAAAACAACAAAAAAGAAAAAAACATTAAAAAAAAAGAAAAACATTTCTACTTTTTGTGAAATAATTATTATTTTTAAATGTTTTCAAGTATCAAACGTGTACTTTAAATATTTATAAATAAGTATAAGAAATATAAGTGTATTAGAGCTGTCAAATACTATCGATACTATCGATAAAACACATACATAAGTAGCAAAAATAATTCACAGCAGAAAAGAATAAAAAGCAAATTCCTTGATATGACAAAAATATTATTCAATATTATTTACTACTAATCGATTACTGATCGATGATTTCGATAGTCTTATCGTTCTTGTGACAGCTCTAATATGTATATATCAATATGTATATGTAATTTACATTGATTAATTAGTATTTGAATGTGAATATGAATATGAATATATGAATACGAGTGCGAATGAATGAATGAATGAATTATTTGTAGGTGTGTGTTGTTGTAGTTCCAATAGCCGCTTCATAGACTCTACACGCGTGATTTAAGGGCACTTAAATGTTTTATAGGCCTAAGTCTCCCGAGACAAAATTAACAAATAAACAACAAACAGTTCTTTAGGATTTATCAATATAAAATAACAAAAAGTATTGCTTGTAAATATAACTTTAAAAAAGAAAAAAAATTGTCTTTTATATTGTAAATCAATTACGCTTGATGTTTCCGAGAGATTCCGAAAACAGGGGAGATTCCATCATTACAGAACTGTTCCACAACTTCAACTCCCCTTCAGAAAAAAACAAGAAAAACGAAGAAGCAGCAAATAAATACATATAATTTATTATATTATATTAAAATGGTACAAGCGCAAACAATTTTTACAAAATATTAAATATATTTATAAATGTATTTTAAAGCAAGAAAAAGCAAAAGCAAAAACAAATAACTTAATGACATTCTAAACAATGAAATTGTATGTAAGCAAGGAAACCGGAAACCGGAAGCCGACAAAAATGTGTCACCGAGTACGAAGCGGAAGCGGAAGCGACAAGCAACCAATGGATAAATGGCATTCAAAACAAATTATTACAAATTATACAAAAAAAAAAAAAAAAACAACACATATTTAGCGCTAAGAAATTTCAACAAAATATAGTACACATATATAGATATATATATATAAATATATATATACATATAAAAAAAGAAAAAAAAATAAGCTTTAGATGTGAATAAAAACAAAAATGTATTTAAAAAAAACCTCGAATTTTATTTTTTTTAAGATACAGTTTGTCCCGTTTAATAATTCATAAACTTTAAAGAATCGAACCTCTTCACGGACATTTGAGGGTTATAAGATCATATAAATGAGTAATTTATTAGCATATATAAATGTCTTTTATTATAATATCAGTGTTAAAAGGTAACTTATATAAATAGTTTAAGCGCTACCTAGCGGTATTATAAAGCTTATATAGTCTGCTGTGGCGCCCCAAGCGGCACGATTTGTCTGGAATATTATGATCCAACTGGATAAAACAATTGTCCAGAAAAGCAAGCCCAATCCGGAATAAATGACAACTATATAAAACAGGAAAGAAAGGTATAAATATCAGAGTTTTTAACCAGTATAGTTAAAAAGAGCTTACAGCGTTTTATTTGGTTCTGTTCGGGGTAGGGCGGCTTACGAAAGGCTTCCTCAAAGAACCAGAAAACATTGATGGCCCATACAAAAGGTAGAAAGGCAAAACCGGCTGAAATTATATATACATTATATATATCTACGGAATCAACTTCATAAGCTTGGTCGTATGGACAGATCCAGCTCCATGAAGGAAGCTTCATAGTGTAAACAGAGTCAACTTACTCAAGAAATAGGTGCGGCAGAGCTGCAGCTTGCGTGGATTGGGTGCCTTGGAAATATCCATAGTTGCAGCTTGTGTTTGGAATAAATAAACGATTTATTTGCCTTGCGCTAAAGCGTGTGAAACATTAAATTTATTATTAATTTATTACTATTAACTCTAATTGTTTATGCAGTTGTCTAACAGTGTTGTAAGGCAGCCAAATTCAGTCATCGCCCATACTGAACAGCGCAAGTGTTGCCAAATGGTTTTCGGTATAAAAATTAATTTCTCTTATTCTTTGTTTTCATAAAAATAAATTAAAGTTAAATAATGTTAATTAATTAATGTGTAACTTAAATTTATGAAATTAATTAGCAGAGTACATGTTCAAATACTGCAATATCTGTGTTCACCTGCAGTGTAACCCAGCTCGCGCCTGTATCGATAGTTGTGTATCGATAGTCTGTGCTCGCTGCTTGTCGAAGCAGCACTGTGCCGCGCCGCGCAAATAAAAAGTGACGCGCAATTGCTTTTAATTTCAACGGTTTGTGAAAGAAAATTCAAGGAAAATACGAAGAAAAACGAGGAAACAACAATGTCCGATGTTGATAACTTAGACACGCTGTCCAATGCAGAGCTGCGCGCCCAAATGATCGCCCAGGGGTTGCCCAATATACCCGTTACGGACAGCAGCCGCAAGGTGTTGGTAAAACGTTTGCGTGCCTCGCTTGGCGGGAATCCAGTGGCGTCGTCACCTAAAAAAAATCAACGACGGGAGACTCTGCAACCTGCTGCAGTTGTTGCAGCCACTGCCGGCAGCAATGTGACAGTTCAGTTGGAGAAACTAGATGGGGCCACTGTGGGCAAGTCAACGCGTCGCACTATTGCTGCTACGCCCAGCAACAGCAATAAAGAATCGGAACGGCGGACAAGGGCAGAGATAAATGTGCCAGTAAAGGCTACGCCAGTTGTCGCGGTCGCCCCCAAGGCCACGCCAGTTGTCGCGGCCGCCCCCAAAACCACGCCAGTTGTCGCGACTGCCCCCAAACCCACACCAGCTGTCGCGACTGCCCCTAAGGCGTTGGCCACCGTGGACACTACAACTAAATCACGCGCTTATAAGAACACCTTGGAGGTCAACTCTTTGATAATACTCGAATCGGATGAGGAGGAAGACGAGCAGCTGGAAAAAGCTGCACGCAACGCAGAAGCTCAGTACACACAGAAGCAAAAACATAAGGTGGCACCACCACAGCTAAGCGCTACGGCAACAAGTACACACGCTTATATTAGCAGCCAGCCACTGTATCCAACCCTGGAGCCTTCGACCCTGGACAGCCGCAGCAGCGGGCGCTACGGCTCAACGCTGCCTCCCACATCAACTATGACCAGCTATCGCAGCGCAGCTCAGCCGCCCACTTCAACTGTGCCTGCCTATCGCACCTCCACTGTTCTCCCTTCAACTCTTGCTTCAACTTCAACTGTGTCCAGCTATCGCAGCTCAGCTGTTCCTACTACTTCAACTGCAGCCAGCTACCGCCGCTCGCCGCCACGCACTTACACACAAGAATTTAGCGATGATAACGTCGAGGAGGAGGGTGATGGAGGCGATAAATATGAAAGCGATTTTGCTCGCAATTTGGCACGATTGCGCGCCGAACGCATTGGCGATCGAAGCAGCACCAACAGGAACAGTCCCTTCAGCAGACGCACCATTGCCACTGGCAGCATCAGCAGCACTAGTTATGAGCCAATAGCACGCCGTTCACTGCGTCCGCAGCAACAGTTCGGCCCCTCTGAAGCCTTTCAACGCTGGTGCCAGAGCCTGGATAAAAAATATAATCTCAAGTCGAAGCTGTTTCTACTCTTCGTTTTGCTGCTTATCTATTTAGTGTATAAGTTCTATTACTGAAGAAAGCGCCTGTGCCATAAATGAACACAAGAAAGGGAATAACGAATATTATGTAAACAATTTTATAGTTCAGTTTTTAAGTTTCAGTTTCAATGAATTTCCTGTTATTGTAATTTGTAATATGCTGTTTGAAGTGGAGCGTTTATGCAATGAATTGATGACTTCATGAAATCAATTCTTCATGAATTCTTCTTTCATCACATAAAAGTTCCCAATTAATGTATGTCTATAATTGTAGCACTTTTTGTGTTGGCTTTGCATGTTTCAAGTTCCAATAATAAAAAAAAAAACAATTGCTGTAACTAAATCTAAGTATTGTAAACAAGGTTGCAAACCGGTTTAAAAACGAACCGGTTCGAGCACTGTAATATTCTATTTTTAACTTACTCTCAAACCGTTTCGATTCTAAACTCAAAATCAAATCATTTTATTTCTCTTCGACTATTTTCGATTTCTCTTTCCGGAGTTCTACCGACTCTTTAAAACTCTTTAAACTTATATTATTAAATATTTCAATCTGTTCACTGTTTTGATCAAACTGAACAAAAATAAAAGTAAATTTATAAATGATGTTAAAAAATAGTCGAAATAAATATTCGTTTGAAATATGTATGTCAAATATGGAATTTTTTTGAATTCCATAAACAAAAAAGTAGCGATTTTTGAGCGAAATTGGAATTCAGAACAAGCCTGTTTGACAAATATTTTTGTTATATTTTTTTTTGGTTTGCAGCCATGATTCTATGATGATTATAAAGATTTGTCAAAGTCTAACTAGGCAGATAGGTATGCCATACCAAGTGTTCCAGCGCGTCTGGAGACCAACCACAGCTGGAGCAGAAGCAGAAGTTGAAGAGAGAACAGAGAACAGGGAGGGGAAGAGAATGGCGGGGAGTGAAGAGTGGAGAGAGCGGCACAGAGAGTTGATATTTGCGCGTGCAGCAGCCGCTAATGATAGAAAAGTATTTGGAATGCGTGTACAACACTTGTCGGCATCGCTGTGACCAAATGGAGGCGCACACTCGTTGTTCTTGTTGTTGCTGTTGTTGTCAAACACGCAAAGAAATCTTTGTTTTTGCGATAAGAATTAATAAGAATTTCACGACGAGAAAACAAGGCAGAAGAGGACCGAAGACTGAGAGAAGAAGAGGGAAAGTTCCCCTTGCTTTGTGGTAATTTTATTAACTGGAAATCGCACTTGCGCGTAAATTTTCTTAAGGAAATTTTCGCCATATTTAGCCTGCAACCGGATCTGCAATAAGTTATGAAAATTGCGAAGACAAAGAGTGCAGATTGGAGAGTGGAAGAGGAGATTGGAAAGAGAGGAAGCCTCTGTCGCTGTCCAGAATGATGAATTCCAGAAATACATGCGACAACCAGTTGGGTCGGCAGATTCCTTGAAAAACAAAGCACAGTCCTATGCCTGACTCTAGTTGCTCTTAATGAAATTAACTTCCAGGAATTACCTACATGGTCAGAGAGGAAGAGAAGCAGGGAGAGAGAGAGAGAGAGACTAAACAATGGGGTAGCAGCTGCACAAACCACATTGGCCATGGAAATTAAATGGAAGCCCGAGACTTCACACCGTAACACCACGCCAATAATAGAGTCGTAGACTCTGTAGAATCGCAGGAGTGAAGAACTGCACCCACCTTCGGTAACACCAGCACTCAAGTGTGATAATTCACGGAAAAACAGAGTGGAATATGATTTTTATGGCCACGAAAATGTCAACTGCTCTGAGCGCAACGCCTTTTCTTTTGTTTGCCTCACGTACGGCAGCTTGTTGGTGCCCCAAGAGAAGAGAAGAGAAGAGCAGAGAAGAGAAGAGAAGCGAAGACTCGGCTACTCGACAACTCGACAACGACTTCCTCCTTGGGCCCAATTAAACTCGGTTGTCGTTGTTCTGGTTGTTGTTGTCGCTGTTTGTGGCAAGCGCACCGAAATCATTTGTAATGCAACGTTTGAAATAATTCACGCGCAAATTGCTTCACTCGCAAAAATATTGCAACATTCCACAGCAAATTTTACGATAATGCGTTTCGACAGCAACAACAAGAAACGGCGACAACTTGCAGCAACAACTCGCAACTTGCAACTCGCAGCAAACTCGTGCAACATTCGTAGGCGCACATCAAATCAAATCAAATTGTAAACAAGAAACGGCCGTTCTGCCCCGAGTCGCAGCTCGATGCTCAAAGTTGGAATCGAAATCGGAATCGTTTTCGAGAGACATTCGCCATTCGCCATTCGATCTTGCTCCAAATCGATAAATCAGTCAGCTAATTGTTCCAACTCGCCGCAACGATATGTGAGAATTCTTTTTTTCAACTCTTTCCCAACTCTTTCTTGCCCCCCAAAATGATATGTGTGGAAAAGCTATTGGAATCGCGTAGAATTAATGGAGATATATGTGCAAATTATCGGTAAGTGCATATTTCAAGTTAATTCTTTCAAATATTCAAAAACCTTATATAACAAATTTAGGGGCAGCATCAGAACTAAGATTAAGATAATTTTGAGCAAAGCTCAAGGCCACAGAAAAGTCTGTCCGATTTTCTAAACAAAAAATGTCAATTGCTTGGATCAAATTCAAGAAATTTGACTTGTATTGAAATCTCAATTGATTCTCATATGGAACACCATTCTATATCGATTGATATTGAATTTATTTTCCCCATGTTTTTACTAAAGTGTCTCCGAATTTCTAAGCTATGTGTTGAAAAAAGAAAGACAGAAATGGAAACTAAGAAGAAGCACGAGAATCGCCAATAGAAAATAGCAATGAATATGCCAAAGGCCAATATATTCCTCAGTTTTAAATAGAATTTATAGCATATTAAATTTCCATAGCTGTGAGTCTTTTATTTGCTCTTCTCTGGTTTCAAATAAAAGACTATTTATGCTGTGGTGAATTTGTATAACCACGAAAACTTGGAGTAATCTGAATAAAATGGCAATTTATTTAAATGGTTCCACAAGCAAACTGTATAATAGAATTAGGTACGAGTTTTCAGCATTATTAATCGCAGTGTATGCTACTTACCGAACGTTTTATTAGTAGGCAAAAGGTCGAACAGAGTTAAGTTAAACATTTTAATTCCATAAATAATGACAGTGCGCCTATAAACAGACATATTTCGACAGTTTCGGCAGTCAACTGCCCACCTGCCACTGTTTATCTCTATACACTGTAAAAAACGTATGTGAATACAGTAAGGGAATGAAAATCTCGATTAAAGCGAGATCCCCAATGACAACCTTGTAGAGGGTATTACTCTTTTGCCATGAAATGAAGATATCATTCCTGAAAATTAAGCTTTTCTATAAGTAACTTTGCTCCCTTTTGTTTTTGAAGCTTAACTAATTCAATTTCGAAGTTTTAGAATGTTTTCTAAATTCTAATCAAAGTTAGCTGGCATACAAGCCTTCAGGACGACCTTTTGGTTTCCAATAAATCTGACTAATCATAGGATTTATACTTTGAGGGTACTCAAATCTTCAGCGTGCCAAAGATGGGCAAAATTTTCATAGCAACCTTTATTTCTTTCGGTGTATTTACTCGCATATACTCGTATTTAATTTGAAAATGAGCAAGCGAACCGAACGGGTGACTACTCGTTGTCAACTTGTGGACCACAGCGACCAATCAGTGTCATTTGGAAGTGTCTCTTTTAGGGGCCTAAGTGATGAGCTAATCAAGTGGCCCCGGGTTCGATGCGATGCTCGAGAGTTTCAGAGTTTTTTTGAGACCCCCCCTCCTCCCGAAAAATCACAACGTCGTGTCTCTATTTTAATAACATTATTTATGTGCTTGTATTTGATTCGATTTTGTTTCTTTTTCTCGTTAATAGGAATCCACTGAAGAAAAAAACAATAGAGGGAAGAGTGAGAAAGGGAATTTGAAATTTTTGGTGTTTTAGGTGTCAATCGCATTAGACGGAAATCAGTTTTGTTTTATTGTACAAATTTATCGCATTGGGCCTCTTATTGGTTTTGTCTTTGTTTTTGTTTGTGTTTGTGTTTTTGTATAGTTTTTGTCTTGTTTCTATTTCTGTATATTTCTATTTTTCTTGTTTTCTCTCAAGTCTCAATAATAATGTGCTTGTTTATGGGTTTCTCTTTCCGTAAATGTGCTTTGAGTCTGTCGCCTTGCGTTGATTTTATGTTAAATTAAACATTTTAAGCGACGCTTTTAAATAGCCTACGAGATAATTTCAACAGCTGTGTGTGGTCTCAGTTTCTGGCTCTGTTCATATGAGTGTCGTGAGGCATCAAATAAATTATAAACTAATTTAAATTAAATCGAACGACCATTGGAAATGGATATTATGCGGCATGGGAAATGTGACCTGTGAGCTGTGAGCTGTACTCTGCGTTCGTTGCCTAAGTCTTTTGTTTTGATTGGCCTTTTGAATCGCACTCGAGTGCGATATATCTCTGCTCGCCCATGATCATCAGATCATCATCATAAAATTAGCAACACTCGCGAAAAATATGGAATTTATAATTAATTTTTATGCCTCTTCTTATGCCCCAACCTTGGCAGTGGTCTGCACTTCAATTAGGCAGCAGCCGCCGCAACAAAACGGCGGCTAGGCTACCCCAGCAGAGTACGCTGTGTGTTTATTTTTAAAGGGGTTAAATAATCATTTTTTCTATAACAAAATTTGCATCTTTAAATATCATTTTTGAACCGAACCAGAAATATAAGACTGGTCCAGGTGCATAATCAAACGTTATATTTTGAAAAATAAACGGCTGGCCGGGTGCAAAACTTAACTTGTTCTTCGTACAAATTTGTTGCTGTGGGGGGAGCTTAAGTCCCCTTCCGGCACTGCGCCACTGCTGCTGCAGCCTGGGGCCACATGCAAATGAAATCAAGTCATGCCTATAATCGGATTTGTTGCTTCTCGTATATTAACTTGTCACAATTTCTATGTGTTGAACATAAACACAATTTGTGTTTAATCCAGGCGTTGCTGTGCGAACGAATGCTGCAGCTGCAACAGCAATGGCAGCAACAGTTGCTGCTGCATCAGCAACAGCAGTCGCATCAGCAACAGTTGCTTGTCGCTATCAATTATGACATTTTGTTGCTGTTTTGTCACTTGTGCCACAGCCCGCTGACAGCCTCAGTTTCAGTCTCAGTCTCAGTCTCAGTCTCAGCCTCTCAGCATTTTGCTGGAGCATGCAGCATGCAGCATGTGGCATGTGGCATGAGACATGGGGGGTGTATGAAGGGAAAGCTGGCCCCCTTTGATGTGGCTGCTGCGATTGAATTTCCAACCACAAAATGCTGCTCATATCAGCTGGCAATCAATCAAAACGACGATTGCTTAGAGAACCCTTTTTGTGGTAAGCGCAATTATTGATACAATAAAAAAGAACTGTGCGCATGCCACATGTGGCATAAATAATCGCCAGATTAATAACAATAAAGTTCCGAGTGCGCTTAAACAAATTGCAGCTACTTTAGCATTATTTATGACAAAATTGGCCGGGCCAATCGATTGCAGCTGTGCTCAGGCCACAATCTAGATTAAAGCTTGCAACTTGCAGCTTGCAGCTTGCAGCTTGCCACATGTTGTACATGCACCCACTCATACATATATACCTATAAGTACGTTTGCACATACATTTATACTCATATATACTCATTAAACGTCCGGCGATACTACTATTTTTTTTAGGGGGTGTGGCTGTGGTTAGCCGCAAATTAGGCGCGAAAATATGCAGCAAAGTGAGACAAACAAGCGAGCCGCTAAAATACTCGCAAAAAAAATGCGAGAAAAACCAAGAAAAACGTGCAAAAACAAGCAAAACTGATTTGAGTTGGGTATGCTCGACTAGCAGTTACTCTGTGCACAAGTAAAACGTACTTCTATTTCCTTCAAATTTCAACTTATCTCTGTGGTTTTAAATATCAACTAATTTCTGGATTAAAGGATATTTCGGGTTTTGCGGCTGTCTTAATCAAATTGACAGTGGAGATATCTAGTATAGGATCTTAACTTGAAACTATTCCAAGAAACGGAGAGAAAGACGAGCGTTGAATAGATCGAGGGCTAGGCTGGGCACTAGAAACTTATATACCCTATTTTACACATTTTGCAAAGGGGTATAGAGTATACAAAAATTGGAAAAACTTGCCGCTGGTCAGCTAATGGTGTTAAAATTTTGTGGCAGCGATTGCATCTATGGCTATACAAATTGCAGCGGCTGCACAAAATCGACAACAGCAACAACACTTGAGCAACAGCAACATGACAGTAGCAACAACAACAACAACAACAGCAGAAGTAGCAGCAGCTAAGGCAGAGGCAGGGTCGAAAGGGGGGACAGCTGTTGCCTCGTTTTGTCAACAGACGGCAAATGCTTAGCCGCGTTTTCCCAGGGGACACTTAACGCGGCTGCTTAACGTCTAAATCTGTCGTCAAGACGCGCTCAAAAGGCTAAAATGTTTGTTTTTTTTTTCTTTGCCTTTACCACAGAGACTCAGACGGACGCTGCAAGCTCCAAGCTCTGACACACAAGAGCTGCTTGAGACGAGACTCCCAAGGGGGCGGGGGAAAAGACTCTTCAAGGGGATGCAGGGGCCTAGTGACGTAGAGGGGGAGGGCCAAGGAGGCTCCAACCAACAGGCAACAATTTGTATGCAACTTTATTTTTCGTTGTCGTCGTTCAAGTTGCCCAGTTGAGATTTCCTTTTACCTCAGCCTCGTTCAGCCTCGTTGTTGTAGTCCGATGCTTACTTCCCAGCTCCACTTAGAAAAATAGTTTTCTGATTCTAGCTTAATTGAGCTTAGATTTAGACCAATTTAGTCCGCTTTCCTTTGGTACATACGATTTTATTGTGCTTTGAATAATGTGAGCCTGAAAGCTGTTTCACTGAGAACTATGGATTTAGTTTTAGGCATAGAATCCCATTGATTTTTTCTCCAAGTGTATTTGCTGGCCTGTTGCCGTGTTGCATCGTTGCCTTGTTGCCTTGTTGTGTTGTTGTCTTTGCCTGAAGTGCGTTGAACGAGTTAAAGTCAAAGCTGCAGCTAAATTTATGAACCGTCCCAGTTCGGCGATGGCCATGGACAAATACGAGAGAGTAGAAATAAGAAGCTCCGACAAGGAACGATGGCCAGCGAACGCGTGTAAACATTCTCCAGGTACACGCAGAGAAACGTGGCGGGAAGAGGATAGCTATAGGGAGAGGAAGCGAAAGGAGGAGTAGAGAGGAGAGCGGAGAGTCAGCTCTAAATGCTGCAACGGAATTTATATGCAACATAATCAGCATAAATGCCGCCATGCGCCATCAAAATGTTGCGACTGCAAATGCGACGCGCACACGTTGCACGTTGCCACCATCACTTGGGTGGGTGCAACAGCAACAACAACAACAACAGCAGCAGCAGCAGCAGCAGCAGCAACTGTTGCTGTTGTGTGCCCTGGCAAGAGCAATCGTTGCTGCTGTTGTTGTCCCCTTCTTTTGCCTCGGCTAATTTAAGCAATTTGCAAATTGAGAAATTGCAAATAATTTACAATTTAGCCAAAGTTATACGGAATCTCGTACACTCACAAGAGTGTTAAGTGCTATCCATAAAATGTTGCCCTAATGATGAAAAGTGAATCTGCCCTCAGAGCCTGAATACTGAACACTGAATAGTTAAAATAAGCACAGATATTTCCTTTATAGTTTCTTAATTTAATCAGCATAGATATTTCCTTTATAGTTTCTTAATTTTCAATACATTGTACGGGGTATTATTCGATACTATTCTGAATGTTTCTTGATTTCATCTTTCGAGTCTTTGGCTATAAAGACCCATTACTGAGTCAATGCTATATGATTGTCGTAAGGAATATCTATTGGGACTATGGCATAGATCCTCTCCAGCATATTTGTGGACTGTCCGTTCACACAGATAAATCGAGTCAACTTTGCTCTATCAGCCTCGATCGATGGTACATTTAGTATGTTTTATTGTTGCTATTAGTTAATATAAGACTAAAAATTGTATTTGAATACTGCTGAGAATAGCGAATAGTGAGTGAGTATTGGGGAAAAAAAGACTGAAATATGATAGGAAAAAGTCGTTTCTGCCATTGAATTGAAAACAAAAGCGTACAAGAAAGCTCAGTGATTTGCTTTAGCGGTTCACCGCCTTTTCGTACTTTCTATGCATTTCTTTTTCTTTTCTCGTAATTTGATGACAACGGTGCAAAACTAGCCCACTGTGCGCGGCTATCAAAGTACAAAACGCATTTCAAATCACACACAGTTTGCGGTTGTGGTTGAGCCTCCTCGCTTGAAAGCAGGGTGAAAGGAAGCAAAAGCAGAAGCCAAATGAGACAGCAACGAGTTAATTAAGTTTGCAGTGAAAACTGTCTTAAATTTCACAGAGAGTGGACTGTGGCCCAAAATCAGAGTCACAGTCCAGGAGTCCACGAGTCCAGGAGTCCGTCCGGGCAGAAGTCAAGTCTTTAAAGCGCAAGCCAAGCTGACAAACTGAGCCGCAATTGTGCCAACTTCTGTGACAGTTGCCCAAAACAAATTGCTGCCATTTAATGCGCCCCAAACAACAAACACAACAAAAAAAAAAAAACAGGCAAGAATACTCGACTAGAAGATACTCTGTATTCTGTTTTTTCTTTTTAACATTTAAACTTTGGGCACCAACTTTCAGGACTACTTAAGACTTTTTTAACTAGCTTTAATTTACCTTCTCTGCTTGGATAGCTTTCAAGCCAACTCACAAACTGAATATACTCGTTACAACCATTTTCAATGGGTATAAAAAGAGGAAACGCAGGCGAACAATGTGTGGCAGCTGGAGGCAGGCGGCAGGCAGCCGGGCCGAGGCGGAGGTGGAGGAAGAGGAGCCACAGAGACGTTCACAGCGGCTATGACAAATTCCTCGAAGTTGTTACCATATAAATTTCTGCATTTTTCGTTTGGTTTTATTTTTTTTGTTGTATTTTTTTTTTTTTTTTTGTATTTGAGCTGCAACTGAAACTGAGTCATGAGCGCCTCTGCTCCTTTATTGATCGCAACAGCAGCGTCTTCATCATTATTATCAACATATAATGATCATTATTATTATCATCTGGCAACTGGACCAGTTGGGTCCAAACTTTCGGGCTGGCCAAGACTGGAGTGGTAATTAGGCGCATTACATGTGCTTCTTGGCTGCTTCTTGGGCTGCTTCAACAAAATTTTCGTTTCGATTTTTGCAGTCAAAGTCTGCTTTTATGTAAATGAGTCTCATTTATTTTTTTGATTTTTATGTTTTTCTTTATTTTTTCTTCGGTTTTTGCAACTGTTTTTCTTTATTAAGACAAATGACAGTCACGCCCAGCTCTAAGCGCAAAGTAAACACTTGCCAAATGACCATAATTATGGGTTCCCAGAGCTTGGAGCACACGGAGCTACCTGCACTCGTTGCATGTGAGTGCAAAACATACACAGAAAAACATGTAAATATTTATCGGTTCGGTTCAGCGGTTCGGTTTTGGTTCAGGTCTCTGCTTTGTGACGGTTTTAATATTCAATACTTGAAAGTCGAAATCGGGTATCCAAGTGAATACCAAGAGAATCTGGTGAGAAAACTGAAGATCACCCATAATGTGGCCGATCCAATCTTTCCAGATTCAAATCTTCAGATACCCCGCTCTTTCTGTTCTATTAAAATATGGCCTTGCTATTGACATAGATATTCGCACTTGTTTTGTTATTTATTTTTTTCCAAACTTCAACTCGAACTTGAGCTTAGAATAAATTATGAATAATCCACGATAATAACAGACAATTAATTGTTGAGGCTGATTTGTGCAAGCAAACCAAAAAATATATATTTATTATATATTTGTATATATAAAACCTGAATATCAATTTGGCTCAGAGTCTGGTGACAGCGTCTTTTTTGGATTCTTCTGGTTCACTCTTAATGCATTCCCATCCAATGGAATTGCAGCTCCAACACGTCGTATGTCATTTAACCCGAGTCCGGTTCAAAGCCGAAAAACAAACATCAAGTTAAGCTGCTCTAGTCGAGAGTGCTCGACTGGCAGATACTCTGTAGGCTTGGGCTGAAGCTCAACTGCCCTGAGAGCACT
This sequence comes from Drosophila repletoides, assembly GCA_018150835.1. Lineage (NCBI taxonomy): Eukaryota > Metazoa > Arthropoda > Insecta > Diptera > Drosophilidae > Drosophila > Drosophila repletoides. The sequence goes on from JAECWQ010000089.1 coordinate 1,693,846, forward strand.
GCATTTCCAGTTGATATAAGAAAAATTCACAGCCTCTGAAATCTTTAAAATCAAACAGATTTTAATGCTGATCAAGAATATTTGTATAAGCTCCATATGCTCCATATGCTATATATTAATATACCCTTTTTCCATAACATTTGTAATGGGTATAGCAGAGTAAATTTAAAAAATATGCAAAAAGCATTTTGCATTTTGGAGTTGAAGTTGAATCTAAAGTTGAAGTTGAAGTTGGAGTTGGAGTTTTGGAGTGCCAAGTGCAGTCTTATCGCACTTATTTATGCATATGCAGGCGACTTTGACCAAAATCAACGGCCCCCAAAAAACAACAACAAGAAATGAATGTTAAGGCATAAAACAAAAGACTTAAGACACGAACTTGTTTCGCAGCAACGTGTGTATAGGGCATGGCTGCAGTTGCTGCAGACGCAGCGCAAAAGTAGCACACACCGACAGCGGAAGGCGGGAAGGCGAAAGGGAGGAGGCAAGGCAGAAGAAAGAGGAGGAGGCTGAGACAGAGGATGAGGAGGAGGAAGAGAGAGTGAGCTACGCTGGCGATGCATCAAGCAGTGCCAAGGAACGAAGGCAGGCAGGCAGGCAGGCACACGCTTATCAGTAACCTACACTTAAAGTTAATGCATGCCCGGCAGGACCAACCAAGAGTTGCGCAGGCGCAGCCAGCAGATCGTCAGCGTTGTGCGGGTACACTGAGAGAAAATGAAATGATGATTCAGAAGCTGTGCTAACAGCAAGGAAACAAATCTCTAAAATTGTGCTGTGCTGGTTCGAATCCAATGAAAAGCTTCGGGCTTAGCTTGCAGATCGGTTCAAGGAATTGTTGAACCCAAGCTTCGGGTTCGGGTTCAGGTTTTGGTTCACTTCAGGTTCAAGATATGCGTTATTCACTAGGTTCGGCTCAAGGCTCAAAAAAGTTTACTCTAAATAACCATTCAGAAAGTACGATTTTATTTTCCTTTTATTCCTCTAAGTGTATCTGCTGTTGTTGTTATCAATGCGGCTGAAGCCTTTTAGCAACGCCGACGCAGCATCATCAGCAGTCGCAGCAGCAGGAGCAGCAGCAGGCGCGTCTTCAGGTCTTTGCCGTCAAAAAAAGGCAGGCAGAATAAAATCGAAAATGAATGCGACTGCAGATAAGAAGCGAACGCATTTTGAAATGACACACGGACAGTTGACAATCGCCAAAGGAGAGACAGAGAGACGGAGAGCGACGGAACAAGGAAAGAAAGACTGAAGAGAGAAAAGAAAGAAAGAAAGAAAGAGAGAAAGAGAGAAAGAGATGTAGCGTGTCAGTGATAGTGCTGCCAAGTCTAATGAAAAGGCTAAAAGAAAGCAGAAGAAAGCTAGGAAATGGAACAAATCTCTACAATGTTGCTATGATTTATAAGAAAATGGTTAAAAATCAAAATATTATTATAATTGAATATGGAAAGAAGGGAAAGAGCACAATTAAAAGTTGGAAATTTTAAAATAAAGTAATTTTCCGAGCAGAAAAGTATTCGGTTAAAAACAAGGACAAAAATTATACGGAACAAGGCTAAATGGGCAGCACTGACAGCAGTGCCAATGATTTGTGAGCCTTGCTCTCGGGTCAGAGCAGAGCCATAGTCAAAGCCGAAGCCTGCAAGGCGTTGCCACACAACAACAACAACAACAACAACAATGGCAACATTCCTGACTGCAGTGCGGACTGCGGGTCCAAACTTGAATGCAAATCGATGGGGCAATAAAACTATTAAGCCATTAGTAAGCCAAACACGAGTACAATGCCAAAAACAAACACGTGCAACAGTTGTTGCCACAGCAACAGTCACAGCCACAGACACAGTCACAGCCAAGGTATAAAAGGCAGGGCAACACAGGCAACGGGCAACATGCAACAGCAACAGCAACAGGCAACCACAGCAACAGGCAACAGCAACAAGCAATTAATGCAAATGTGCAGCCGGCAGCCAAATCGAGCATAAAAAAAAGCAAAAGCAGAAGACAGACGCTGAGACAGAGAGACATAGCAATGCTGCAACAGCAGTTCAAGACTCAGACTAATGTTGCTGCCACAGCAACAGCAACAGCAACAGCAGCAGCCACAGCAACAGCAACAGCAATTGCTGTGCCTGACAATACATGTGCGAGGTGCAAACTAATTGAAATCATTACACTAGTAAAAATGTTAATTCAATTAAAATGCGCGCAACAGCAACAGCAACTGCAACAGCAACTGGTTGCTGACCCACAAGAACAGCATCAACAGGCAACAACAACAACAGGCAATATAGTCTAAGAGAGATATCATCTCAGCATGCTGTGGCCGCCTCTTTGCTGCCACAAGCAGCATCAGCAGCAACAGCAGCAGCAGCAGCAGCAGCAGCAACATCAGCAACATGTTGTTAGGTCAGGCAACATGCGCAACTCTAGGCCAAAGCCAGGGCAGCAGCAACAGCAATAACACAGCAACAACGGTTGCATGCAAATGTGGCATGCCACACTAGTCTGTGTGTTTTTGTTGATTTTATTTTTGGCTGCTGTTGCTGCTGCTGCCAAGGGCGCCAAAAAGCATTGCATTGCATTTCCGGTTCGACAAGTAGCACCATAATAAATGTGCAACTAGCAACTTGGCCAAGTTGCTGTTGTGCTGCCAATAAAAGGCTATAAGTTAATTTCAACTTGCAACCAGCCAACAACTAGCAACATCTCTACAGCTTTCCAACCAGCTTTATGGTCTTCTCTCTCTCCATAAATGTGTGGCAAGTCCATAAGCAGCAGAGGCAACCAGCCAGCCATCCAACTAGCCAGCCAGCTAGCCGGCCAGTTAGCCAGGCCTATCATTTTGAGGTGTGAAAATGTTTGACCATATTAGGGCAGAGCTTAACACATACGATATTATTTTATTATTATTATTACATTTGCATTTTTATGGCACTCCAAAAGAAACAGAATAATGTCAAATCGATTGATTTTTCACTAAGCAACGGAAGCTGCCGGATAAGCGCCTGCAGAGGCAGAGGCAGAGGCAGCAGCAACTGAGGCAACGGCAGGGGCAGCGGCAGAGACCACAGGAAGCTGCCGCACATACAACTCGTATTCCATCAAGAATCACATCGTAAATGGAGCCATTAACGATAAACAAATTCTATGAGCTGATCTACCAACGCTTCATATATATAAGTATATATACACTTGGCAAAAAACTAGATAGAATTTTTAAGAAAAATTCTTGATTAATAATTTCTTAATCATTTACTTCAATTTAGAATTATACAAAGGTGGGAAATTCTAATTAATTTATATAAAGAAGATAAAGTTTATTCCAGAATATTTTGGAGCTGAGTTTTTTAATGTTTAGACTAAATTTTCTTCTAATTCAGTTTCGATAGGGAGGTTTTTTCGAGTGTAGGCCAACACATAAAAGATGGGTATATGCCAGCCCATAAAATGACATATAAAAAAACACTTAAAATATTTTCAATGAGCGATTTTAATGGCCCATGGACCAAACCTTTTTTGGTGGTCGCCGTCGTCGTCGATGACGCTCCTCTCTCTCTTTCTTTCTCTCTCTCTCTCTGTCTTGCTGGGAATCTGTCTCAGTGCGCCTCAATCTCCTCGTCTCCAGTCTCCAGTCTCCAGTCTCCAGTCTCAATTCTCGATTCTCCATTCTCCAGCTAATGCAAATGACGCAAACTGCGCACAAACTACTGGTGTCGATATAACAATAAAACGCCCCATGGAACGCCCCGAAAAGAAAAAAAAAATTAAAAGCAAATGAAAAGAGGAAAAAAAAGTAATAATAAAATACTTACGAGTTGCAGGCAACGTTTGGTAGCAAGTCGCGGATTAAATAAATGCCACAGCCGCCGCGCGAATGAGCAAAACAAAACAAAACTGCCAAAAAGTTGCGGAATAAAAAAAAACAGCAGCAGCAGCAGCAAAAGAGGAAACTGATCTGACAGATCTGATTGTAAGCATGCAACAAAAATGCGCACAGCCTGCCTGCCTCTTCCCTGTTGCCTGCCCCAAAACCCAAACCCAATGCGCCTCATCAAAGGCCGTGTTCAGGCTCAGGCTCTGGCTGGGACTCCTGGCAAAGCTAGAGATGGGCGCGTGACTCGAAGCCAAAGCACACACTGCAATCTTTTCATACTTTTCTTTAAGGCCAATTGAGGCCAATCTTGTTCCATTGCGTTTGATCCTTCCACAAAATATTACTTGAATCTTTTATCTTCCTTTTGCACTAAATGAAGTTTGTTGTTTTCCGTCTCACGACACGAGTCCAACTCTAGTCTCCGGCTCATTGGCTTTAGGTCTTCTTCTTCTGTTGCTGCTGCTGCTGCTCCAAGGAGATTCTTCTCATGCTTCTTCTCATGTTGAGGCGCGTCGGGGGCTTGCGCCGCTTAAGCTTGTGCAATTTAGTGATCAATCATAGCCGGAGCAGCAGCAGCAGCAGCAGCAGCAGCAGCAGCGAGCGGCCCGCACAACGCAGCGAAGAATTCAATTTTAGTGCGAATGGCAGTTTGTTGTTGCAGCAGTCGCTGCTGCAGTTGCAATTGCTGCGACTGCGGCTGCGGCTGCTGCTGCTGGCATTGAGCTTCCACATGCGACGGGAAGGTGGAAGCCATAAATCTTTGCAACATGAGAAATGACTTTAGCAGTCGAAATGATGAGCTGCAGCAAATGCAACTGCCACTAGTAGGACGAGTATATAAATATAAATACAAATACAAATACAAATATAGATATATGCATACAACAAATATTTATATTTAATTTCTCTTTTTCTATTCCATTTAAATATACTTAATCGATATTTTGGCATATACTTTTTCTATGAAATCAACACCTATTTATTCCTTTTTGAAAAATTCCCGGGCAAAGCCGCATAAGCTAGCTTCTACTGATATATATATGTTTTGAGCTTTATGTACCGGAATACATGACTAATTTACGCTTATTTAGGATTAAAGTCAATCAAGAATTGACATTCGTCCAGGAGCTTGAACTCCAGGCTGGAATGGAGTTCGGGTTCGAGAGCTTGGTTCGGTTTCTGGTTCGGGTTGTTCAATCGGCGCACAGGTCATTGTAGCGTTCCACCCCGCTGCGAATTAATCGTTTTTATGTGGCAAGAGGCGAATGGCCAGGGGAGAGGGGAAAGTTGCAACTGGCAGCGCAGCAACAGCAGCAGCAGCAGACTCTCCCATGGCTGATTAATATTTTTTTTTTGCTGCGCTCTTCTGGCCACAGCAACTCTTTTGCCTTGCGCCTTGTCTTGTTAGCATATCTCGCCTCGCATGCGCTTTTTGCATATTTCGTTTGTTTGTTATCTGTTGTAAGTTGCAAGTTGTTGCTGTTGCAAGTTGGCTGTGTTGCCTGTGTTGCCTGCCCCGCTGTGTGAGTGTATTATGGGCGCAAAAGTCCAAGTTCAAAGCCATATTTGACTTGGGAAAAATCAATAAAAACGATCGCTTGCTGCGTGTGTATGTGTGTGCGCCTTTCTCATAATGAAATTATTGCCCAGTGATTGAAATCTATTTATGCTAATTTACGTGTGGCAAGAACTCGCCGCCGCCTGCCTGCCTGCCTGCCTGCCTGCCGCCTGGCTGCCTGCTAGCCAGCCTGCCACACGTTGCTGCAAGCCTAAAAGAATTGTTCCAAAAGGTTGCAACACATTTCCGCATTTGCTACAGCTTCAAAGCTGCAGCTGCACTGTCCATGCGCCTTTACTTATTTTATTTTTCGTTGTGTTGAGCCGGAATTGGACGACGCCCACCCCAAAAGCGTACACTGAAAAAAATAAACAATATTTGTACATAATACTTTGCATTTTGTCTGAGTGTATGAAACACCCTTGGGTGGATCGAAGGTTTTTCCACGCTTCCACTAGCCAATTATTTTTATTTTTATTCAGCTGGCATTTCTCTGAGTGTATCAAACACTCTTGGTGGACCCAAAGAGCCGACTTGATCTGGGATCTTGATTAGAAGTGTTTGCGGCCCGAGTTGTTGACAATTTTCAATTAAAATTACTTGTGTGTGTGTGAGGGTATGAGTGTCTCGCAGTGTGTGTTAATCCGCCCACGCAGGGGCAACGCCTTTGCCTTCGCCTTTGCTTTGCTCTGCCCTGCCCTTCCCGCCCCCCCTTCAAACGACCACAACAACAACATGAATGACAATTTCAATTCGGATTTGGCTGCTCGCCTGAATAGATTGATATTTAAGCTACCAAATCAAGTCCAAATAAAAATAAAAAAAACAGATAGAAAAAATTAAAAAATAAATAAAAATGAAAAGGCTTATGTAAAGCTTCGTATTGCTCTTGACATTTATTTGCTGGGCTTTCAACATTTGACGTGTTCTTCTCTCTGTCTCTCCCTCTCCCTCTCTGTGGACCGTGGACCATGGACCGAAAAGCCGATCTTTGTCTTGCATTGTACCTTAATTTTTGATCCCCGATCTCTTTTCTTTTCTTGGTGCGTCATAAAATGCTCGCACTTCTAATTCCCAACAACTTGGCGATTTCATATTGGGATTACCTTATCCAATTAGCCTCGCCAGCCAGCCAAATCCCCACAATAAAATGCTAAAATAACTATGTATGCGTACGTACGGGCAACATGTTGCCGAGGGGGCAGAAGAAGAGCAGCAGCAGGCTCAGCAACAACATACTTACAACGGGAATATACTCGTACATCTCTGAGAAATCGGAATCTTTTAGTTGGGGTTCTTCTTCTGTAGTCCCTAGTCCCCGCTCTCAAGTCTCCACTCTCCAGTCTTCAGTGTTCAGTCTTCAGAGTTTAGTCTGGCATCGAGTGTGCAGTTAAGTTTTGTCGCTCTGTATGCGATTGCTAAACAGGTTCCTAAACATCGTCGTATTTGTGATATATTTTATTGTCTTTTGATGTGTTTTAAAATCCCACAGCAAGGAATCGATAAAATTTATCGATGCTGTCTGCCAGTCGCCTAGAGACGACACGGGAACAGGTTCTCCTCTGACTACATTGAGATTACACTCAGAAAAAAATGCTGGAAATGGCTGATTAATATTTACTGTGGAAATAGTTCTAAACAGTCTTTGAAGTAATTAAAGTGTTTTCTTAAGTTTCTTGTATTCTATATGATTCCAAATAGATCTCCTTTTTAGTAGGAAGCTTCTTTTTTAGTTAAAGGTTTCTTCCTTTTATTTATTATTAAACTATTCCTTAATTTGTATCATTCCAACTCCATATTGCAAATCTGCTGGATAATCTTCTTTTGAGGCAGATTTTTCTCTCAGTGTTTAGACGCTGGACTCTGCCTGTAGACTGCAGACTAAGATAGTGATATTCTCTAGGCATGGCGACAATTTTAAGTGCGAAATTAAAAGTAAAACAAGCGATTAACATAAATTTTAAGCAAAGCGCAGTTAATGTTCGCCTCGCTGCACGCTTCTGTTGCCGTCTGTTGCTGTTGCAGTTGCACGTTTGTTGCAGTTGCAGTTGTTGCTGTTGCTGTTGCTGTTGCTGCTGCAACGCCAGGCTGCATCTCATGTTTTGTATAATTTGCATGGCAGGATGAGGATGAGGATGAGGATGAGGCTGGCGACTGGAACGGAAATTGTGAGATTAAGATATTATGGCTCTGCGCCTGTTGCCTCGTTGCCTGTTGCCTTGTTGCCTGTTGTCTTGTTGCCTGAAACCTGGCATCAGCGACTTTTTAATGAAAACTAATGCAATTTATTGATTATTGTTATTTAATAATGTGCGAGCCGAGAGATGAGCCGTTATCTCAACTCCTCCTCGTTTTAACTCTCTGACAACACAATCAGGCGCCTAAATGAGACCTGCCAGTCAGACAGACAGACAGACAGACGGACAGACAGTGAGAGAAAAAGAGTTGAGAAGTCCAACTCCAACTCGATTTCAATTTCTTTTTTGTACTTTGAATTCAAAAAACTCTGCACCACCGGAAGCCACCACTGACCCAAATATATGCCGTACACCTTTATAACTTATATCCTGTAATGGCTAAAATGGGGTAGATTAACTCTATGCTTCAAAGCTTGGGTAGGAACAAAAGATACATAATAAAAGTCCCTCAGAATATTTGGCCACAGAGTATTCCCAAGTCGAGCATTCTCGACTAGAGAAATCTTCACTTGTTTTTCTTTTTGCTGCGCTGCCCAGCGAGCGGTGCAGGGCGCTCTATGTGGTCCAGCGTCTCGAACTGGGCAAATGCATTATTTATGTTGGATTTAGCCAAGTCTCAGCCGCAGCTCCATCTCAAAGACAACCTTGTGGCTGCCTCCAAAAACTTGGCAATTTGGCAGGCTGACAAGCGCGGCACTTGCAACAATGATGCACGCTTGTCAGTCGCCTGACAGACTCAGACTCAACTCAGACTCAGCCTCAGAGCCAGAGACTCAGTCTTAGTTCGAGCCTCAGTCCCAGTCCCAGTGCCAGTCGCAGTCGCTGTCGCAGTCGCAGTCAGCCCTTTCTCATTTCTCTGGGCCTGGTTAGCGTTCTGTTTACAGGTTATAGCCTGGTTAGCTGGTTAACGTTGGCTTTTTTCCTCTTGGCCCCAGCCTGTTTGTTTTAGCGCCTGTTGTGACAGCCGTCTGCCACGTTTTTGGCACTTGAAACGGGGCAGCAGCAGAGTGCCCCTGCCACATGTTGCTGCGGGGCTATTGAATGCCACAACCCAACTCAATTGGTCAACAGCAACAGCATCCAGCAACAACAGCAACAATAACTGCTGGCTGCTGCCTGAGAACACTCATTACGCACTGATCGTGATCACAAGTTGTCAATAAAAAGCAATAATACGTGAGCTTTCAAAACCTAGGCAGACGCTTAAAATACCCTAGAAAAACACCTAAAAGTATTTAAAGAATATTTGAAAATTTTAATCTGATTTTTATCACAATTTTAAAAGACTTAGAAAACAAATGTATAAAAATTATGTTTAATGAATACTCGAACCAATATTCTCTATTTTTTGTAGGGAATAAAGCTAAGATTGTAAGCAAGTAGCAATTGTTGCAACAAACTAGAGACGCGCGCGTCAGCAACAGTTGTTGTTGTTGTTGTTGCTATTGCTGGGTGATGTTGCTGATGTTGTTGAAGCAGTTGTTGCAAGTGCAATGTACTGTCAAAGGATGCAACACAATGGTGCCACAACAACAGTAACAACAACAGCAACAACAACTCAAGAACAACTGCAACTGTTGCAACTGAAACTGAGTAACTGAGTAACTGCCTAACTGCAACTATTGCTAACTGGCGACAGTTCGATTGTAGATCCAAACTTGGGGATTGTGGCAAGTACGACGAGTGCTCCTATCTTCACTTCCTACTCTTCTTATATAGTGCGTAGCGGTTCAACAGTAAATGTTGTAGTTAAGGCATACACTCAACAAAAAAAGGTGGTGCTTTACGATCTTGAATACTTTTTCATTTTATTTAAACAAAAGTCTTGAATCAAGTACAAAGTTTCCTTAGTGCCGAGTTTATTTCATGCCTAATTCAAGTCCCTTTCTGACTTATAAATAGTTTTTTTTTCCAAATATTTGTCTCCGAGTGTAGTTGATGTTTTGTTGATGACAGGCGACGCTTTTTAAGAGATTCGATGGCCCGCGAGTTTCTCACAGGCTCAATTCTTTGGAGAATTGGTGCGCCTAATTATGTGCAACGATGATTTTTAGCTTGCAGCAGGCAGCAGGCAGCTAACAGCCTTTTTAGCTCTTTTTTCTAGCTTGTTTTTGGTACAATTGAAACTCATGAATTCATAATTCTTTGGTCCCAGCCCCTCTCTGTGAGAGCCTTGCAGCAATTTTTGTGCAATCTGTTTGCAATTTATTGGCCGCCTTTGCGGCAAAAAGTCTTTTTTGCTAATGAAGCCATTTGCCGCCGCAAAGGCCGCAGGTTCAACGTGATTTGCCTTTGATTAACATTCTGAATTATAAATTGTCTGTCAATCCATAGGCTGGCCGCAGTCGTTCTTAGTCCATTCGCAGCAGCAGCAGCGGCAATTGTTGCTGAGGTGCATATCAGCCAAGTTAAATCAGGCAACAGCCCAATTGAGTATTGTCTTTTTCTCGCTCTTTATCTTTCCTTCTCCCTCTCTCTCTCTCTCTCTCTTTGTGGTGACGCACTGAGTTGTAGATTTGGCTAGACAATGGCAGACTTCAGAGACGAGAGACGGGAGACTGGAGAGTGGAGAGTACAGGGTGCTCTGGGCAAATCTTTAAGTGGGTCGATAGCCTGCAACGTTTTTTCTTCGTTTTTTGGGCGGCTCTCGGAGTTACAGGGTGCGAGGAAAAGGGAGAGTGATGGGCGCGTGTCACGCAAGATATGACAAAGATAATAGAATAAATACTTAAAAAAATTAATTAATATAAATCAGAAAAATCACCTTTTCAATTGTAGTTTTCCTTTACAAATTTCAAAATTGAAACACGATCTTTTTACTCACGTTATGGTGACCATCTCTAGCCCAGATATCGCTGTTTCGGTATCTGTAGGATTATGTAAAACTCGCTCTGTATATACGAATATATGATGTATCTTACGGTTGTCTGTTAGCTGAAAGCTGAAAGCTCACTGCTCAGCCACAGATACAGATACAGATACTCGTATTGTTTTGCTGCCGCCCACGCAATTGATTTGATTTTTGTGACACAATTGAATTATTTATTGGATTAAAGACCAAATGGAAATCGAGACAGGGACAGGGCAACCAACTGAGAGAGCCAAGCGGAAATGCTACAGTAATATTTCCATGTACTGCGAGTATAGCCGTATAGCCTCGTATAGCTGCAGACAGCTCTCCCGGCTACTAAGCCCAAACAAAGGCCTAAGAATGTTATTCATAAAATCGCAGACAATAGAATATATATGTGTATATAGACGAGTATATATGTATATGACTAGATACTACAGTCATAAAGGCATATAGAGAAAAGTTATGGACACGAGACCGTTAATACTACGCCTGTCAGTTCCTAAGCACTTGGCAATTTGTTAAGATAAAAGACAAGAAAACACACAGAAATAGAAAAATAGAAAATAAACGAAGAAAATAGACAGAGGGAAAACAAAAGAAAAGTGTCAAAGTTACGCGAGTTCGAACAAGATTGTCAATTAAGAAGCGGAAAAGATTCGGCTGGAAGAAGTCCCCAATTTATAGATTATATGCTAAGCAGGTCGCTGTCGTTGCTGAATCATTCACAGTGAATGATCCAAAAGTGTGGAATTTCAATGTTCAATTGCAAAATTACTTAACAATTTAATGTTTATTTTTATTACGATTTGATTTGCTTTGATTTTTGGATTTTACTTGGTTATACGACACGCCCAGCTGCTCCATTGTTAGCGCCCAGAATGAGACAGAGGCAGAGACAGAGAAGGTTATCGCGCCTGGCAGATCTTGACTGCTTCACAATTGATTAAAAATGTAAATTGTTTATTTATTTTAAACGATTTTTTCCACGTTGATTTTTTGTCGAGAGAGTTTCTTCGGCTATTGTTATGCAGAAACAGAAATATGAATGACTCCACGAAATTATTGTTTATGACGACGCCGAAGCAACACAGCCACACAGCAACAACACCAACAATGTTTCAAACCCGTGTTGGTATTTGTGGTATTTTAGCTGTATTGATTGTAGCCTTTCGGTATGGATTAAGTCATAAAAAGGTCGTAAAACTTGTCGAAAAATGCGCGCACTTGGATCTTAGACCAAAGAGGCATACAAATATGCCATAGTATATGGCATAATATGCCATATGCCTTATAGATATGGCTATGGAATGGCTATATCTATATGCATATATATATATATATCAATACATATGGGCATTAAAATCGCTCCCTGCCTGTCGGCCCACATAAAAGGTGATCTCTGCTGTTCTGCTCTGTTCGATTCCATTCTGTGGCCCATTAAAAATCTGCCTCCGTAAATGCCATAAAGTCTCCTCCAAATCTCACAGTTATGTTACATTTTACGACTCTGTCTCTGTGTCTCTGCAGAGCTTGCGGTCTACAACAAAACTACGAGTAAAAACTACATGTTCCGATATAAATTTGATTACTTATCTCAATCGACGCTGCGTGCTGCCTGCTCCCGCCGGCTACTGTTGACAAAAAGACCCTTTTAAAGCCTAGCCTACCCTATAGTACTTATACTTATAGTTGAGAGAATTCAAATGCAATTCTGTCCTTCTCAGGAAAAAGGACTTCTTCGAGTAGGTGTCTTCTATTTGAGCTGATCTACTTCGACCAGAGATCACTGTGCCACAGCTCTGGCATAGATCACGCTCTCGTTCTTCATATTCCTCTTCGAGTAGACCCCAATTCGAATCAAATTTAACGCTTTTCAAGTATCAAGCACCACAGATCGTTGCACCACAAGTGGTGCAGTCTACCCCCAAAAAGGTAAAAGAAAATAAATAGAAAATAAACCAAATAGACGACAGCTAAGCCCAAAACCAGGTGTGTGGCAGCCGAAAGATTCAAGTCAAGTGGCAACCAACCAAATAAATTGAGGGATTTCCACTGAAATATGATGAGGAGCATTTGATACAGAAAAGAAAACTCAAACTCGAACAATATACAAAATAAATGTAATCAAATGAAGTGAAATGTATTTTAAAATAAAAATACTTGCCACTTGGTAAGAGTCGCTTGCCGCGTGCGTCAGAAGCGTTTAAATTTCGCATAATTCACAAGCTGATGCGTTGCGACAAATGCATTCGAGTTCTTTCTTGTGGTTAAAACTGAGCTCTTTAAGCCAACACCTTGGGCTGCACTGAGAAAAAAATATAATAGTTAACTCAGACAGAGTCATAAGACTCTCTCTACTCTTTGGTAAACCAGTGAAAGTCTTGAGTCTTGAGAAGATTATTTTTTTTTTCTGTGTATCATCGGCACCACATGCCGTGCTGCTCCTGCTTCAGCTGAGGATGTGGCAAGTCTCCGATTCCTCGGACTTTCCGACTCCGAGTCTTCTGTCTCTGATCTCCCAGTGGCTGTCGCTATGTTTGCCAACTAAGCTCAGCTCAGAGTCCACAGCTCATTTTTGCTGCCGTGCTGCGCACTTTTCTTGGTATTTTGGTTAGTTTGTCTTTCTTTTTTCTCATATTTTTCGGTATTTTTCTTCTCTTTGTTTCTTTGTTGGCGGTGTTTGGTTACAAAAAGCCCAAAGAGTCGATCAAATTTCATTGAGAATGCAAAAGTCTGTTGGAAGAGGCGCCCGCCGCTGCTGCTTAGCTGAAGCTCGAGCTAGAGCTGGAGCTGGGGCTGGAGCTGGGGCTGGGGCTGGAGCTAGAGCTGGGGTCTAGAAATTAACATTTATATTTAATCGAGGAACAACATCATCATCATCAGCTCTCCGCTCAATCAACATCGATATGCCCAATTCCAAAATAAACAATTCTCGATTCTCAATTGGAATATTTCCCTAAAATGCGCATAAATTAATACAGTTTATTTATCAGGCGCATATTAATAGCCGCCGATTAAGACATCACTTCGATTCGACTGAGAAAGATCTCTCGGATGAGTATTATTTTTAAACAAATGAAATAAAATGTTATAAAATGCAGCAACTTTTCCAAGCCATCAAAACAAATGGCTGAATCTTGAGACGAAAATATATAAAAAATTATAAGAAATAACTAAGTGTGCGCTGACGCCAGTTGCTCGACAGAGAAATACCCTGTAACAGAAATAAATTAATGATTTTTGAACAATTATTCCTTTGTTTAAAAGTCTGACGAAAATCATTTTGGTTCTTAAAAAATACGACTTGCGAGCAGCGTAGACTACTGTTTATACCTATAACTTATTTATATTTTTAAACATTAAATATACCCCTCTTATACATTTTATAGGGTATATTCAATCGTATGAGGGGGGATCTCCTGCTGTGAATTTATGCGAAAAGAACCGAACGCGCTGTCGCCTCGGCGGGGGTTGAGCTCGGCCCTGGGTTTTTTTTTTTTGATCTGGCTTTGGATTTGTGTGTTTCTTGAGTCTCTCTCAGGCCTCCGCTTCTACCTCTTCCTGTCTCTTTTTAAAGCGTTTTGCCCCAGTGTCATGTGTCATAATGGCACCACCAAAATAAGCAGCACCAGCAGCAGCACTTGCACCACTGTGGCATGAGAACAGTTAACTGTTGCCACAGTGAGGCTTCTACAAAATGGTCGCTTTTAGGCTGCTCTGGCGCCATTTTGTGAACAAGTGCCAATTACTTTCTCTCAGAACAACAAAAAAATTAAGAAAAAAATGAATAAAGTGAAAAAAAATTGTGGTTGTGGCAGTGGCAACAAAAAAAGTTAATGATGTTGCCACATGCTTTTCATTGGCGGCCTCAATGATGATGGCCGACTACTCTGACTCTGACTCTGACCGGCTGCCTTCTGTTGCGGTTGCTTCCCAGTTCTCAGTTCCCATTGCCAATTTCGCCCCTCTTTCTCTCTGCCTCTGACGCTGCCACTGCTTCTGCCCCATTCTCATCAGCTACTGCAGCAGCGGTTGTTCCCATAAACGACTTCAATTACATGCGAATGAGCTGAGTGTTTCTGACTCTTTTTGTGAGTGTCTTATGTCAGTGTATGAGTGTGATTATGAGTGTATTCGTCTTCGTCTTCGTCTTGGCCTGCTTCTGAGGCGGTGCTCAACGAATGGCTAAAATGGCGGCAGTTGGCTTGAACCGACAGCTTCGGTTTTGCCGTCGGTAAATCAATATTGGCGACATTCTGAGAAATAGCAAAAAGTTTTCTGCTTAAATCCAGTAGAAAAGTTCTCAAAAATGGACGAATATTCACATAATTTCAAGTCGGAAATTCTTATTATTTGAATCCAAATTAATCCTCCTCGGAATCGGAGATAATATTATAATCTTACGACTTTGATTTATTTTGTCCTCTCAGGAAACTTTTAGAGACTCCAAAGTTCTTAACTTTGACAGCCTATTTTTCCTTCCTACGTGTTGTATATCCTTGCAGAAGGTATTGCCATTTTTTTTATTAAATATGTAAGGACGATTCCCTCTTTAAAGAAAGCTTCCAAATAAATTTCGTGTATAGATAGTTTATTATTGTAAAAACAGGCAAAAGTTTCAGCGTCTGATGATAATTTTTCAATTTAAGATTGATTCACACTTAATAAAAAAAACTGTGTCAATTCAATCTCTGTCATGCTAGAATTTAGAATGGCTTTTTCGCCTGCTGCAGCCCCAACAGTTGCAGTTGCAGAAGCAACAGCAGCAGCAGGAGCAGCAGAAAAATGTCAGCAGCAACAGCAGCAGCACTTTCTACGCTCCGTAGAATGACGGATCGGGCTACCAGAAAGTTGTCCGTCTGTCGACTAACGAGCGATTCCGATGCGCCGACAATGTCGCTGCTGTTATCTCTCTGAGGCTTCTTCTTCTGCTGCAGCCGCCGCGTGTCCTGCTCCGTCCATTTCATGCCCTGGCCACGATCGGTGGCCTCGTCCAGCCTACTCTGTGTTTTTCGGTGCTTGGCATTTGCGTTGCTCGCAGCAATTGCTGCCCGTGCAACGGCAACAACAGCAGCAACAGCAGCGGCAGCAGCAACAGCAACACACCGACAACAGCAATGCCAATGCTTGGATTGAGCGCTGATCGCAATCGCGTATGCTGCCAAAACGCTTCTATGCAAAGTGCCGCGCTTCGATCATGTTGCCCCCTTGTGTTGCAGCTACTCCACCTGCCCCAGCTCCTTGCTACTCCTTGTTGTTGTTGTCGTTGTCTGCTTGTTCTTGCTGCAGTTTAACAAACTGCGTTGCGTTTCGACAAGAAGAGAAGAACCTGTTGCCACTGGCAACTGTTGCTGTTGCTGTTGCAAGTTGTTGTTGCAAGTTGAGTGAGTTGGTTTGGGTTGGTCCAACGTTGCAACGCTTGCAACGCGCCTATCAAGATGACCAAGGGGTGAACAAATTCATTCAGTCATTCATCGAAACAAATTGGTTGACTGATGATGACGACGACGACGAAGACGAGGAGGCAGTAGCAGCAGCAGCAGCAACAGCAACTGTTGCCACAGCCACAGCCACGGCAGCAACTGTTGCTGCGAGCTTGTCAATCTGGTTGTCGGTGCATCATTCAATTTACTTTTCTTTTTCCTTTTTTCCTTTTCATTTGAATTTGCTGTTGATGCTGCTGCTGCGGCTGCTGTAGCTGCTGCGTGTGGGCCACACTCCCCTTTTATTTATTTATTTTTATTTCTCTTTAGTTTTATTTATTTGTCATTTCGTATGCAAATGCCTCACTTTAAGTCATGTCATCTGATATTCGAGTCGAGTATAACAATTACGGATCATAAATAAATGTTTAGAAACAGACTCAGAAACAGAAACAGAAACCGAAACACAGAGAGAGAAACAGAAACAGAAACAGAAACGAACTAAATCCAACAAACTAAATCTACGATTGCCACACACGCTCCACGCTCCACGCTCAGCGGCGACATTTAAGAGGAAATGAAATCAATTTGTATGCGCCACATTTGGTTAACAGGCGAGTGGCATAGACTACCACGACTACATAGATACCCATTAAAATAGTAAAACATATTTTTTCTGATTCATTATTTACTCATCTATCCCAAAAGTTGATCGAAAAATATTTTGTTGTTCAACTGGGCTATGAGAGTTTAAAATAGAATATTCTTTCAAAAAAGACTATTTTTTCTATAATAATAATTTGGCCGTTGCATTGATCATGATATTACAACGATAGTTGTATAAAATATCGATTAAATATCGATTAATTCTTAAAAACTGTAGACAGTTCTTGAAGCGTAAACTCCCCTTTTGTGGCTATGGTATGCGAGGTATTTGAAATGTGTATCGCTGGCGGTTAGGCTTAGGCGGTAATCGAGTTGCCAACGAGCAGAGGTGCAATCAGAGGGGGAAGGCTGGGCCAGGCAGCTTATAGCTGGGAGGTGGCTAAAGGGGGGGGCCTACAGTTGAGTGAATTTCGAACCGCAAAGCAATTTACGCGCAAAACGCATGCGCGTCCCGTGCGCTGCCAGCGTCAATATCAGAGTCAAAACGGTGTGGAAAGAGGGGAAAGGGGGACACGGGGTATGTTATAGTATTGTGTGGCAGTTAAGCTTAGGTGTGCAACACGCGGTGGGTGTGCGCGTTGCAAGTTGCCTGTTGCCTGTTGCTTGTTGCCCGCGTTGCAAGTTTGAAGCCTCGGCAAGCACGCCATGCGGATCAGCAGCAATCATTTGAGCTGTGGCAATTGCATAAATTTCGCATTTTTATGACTGATAGTGTAAAAAATGGGCGTGGCACATGTGAGATGCCAACTATTTTGAGAGCTGAGTGCCTGCCGCATGCCTCGCAATTGAATTTTCCCTCTGTCGGGCATAAATTGTATATCAGACTCAGAGAGTCAGGCCTTTGCAGCCTGAGTCTCGGCCTCAGTCGCTGTCGCAGTCGCAGCCGACGTCGCTGTTGCTGCCTATCACCACGCATTGATCAATTGGGCGTTGCCACAGCGCGCTGCGACTGAATAATGGCCACCAAGCGCCCTGAGGACATCATTTCCATAATGTCCTTCACAGGGCAGCGGCAGCGGCTGCGGCAGCCTTAACTCTGCTTCTCAAGACCCAGTACGAATTTATGCGATGAAGCTAATTCATGAACTGCAAATTCTCTTTCTTTACTCAACATTGTTTTAGGGAGAAACACAAAATAAATTTGAATATTTCTTTCTGTTTATCCTGGTTTCATTTTGCATATTTATTGCTTTATCTTGGTGCTTATTTTGGGTTATTCAAATCGCTTTCATCGTGTAATTCTGCACTCAATTCTGGCAGTCTCAGGTGCAGTCTCAGGTCTCCCCCTCCTGCACCCCTCTTTCTCTCTCTTTCTGGGGTGAACTATGCAGTGGTCCGGTTGTTCCTCTTGGTAGTTGCAACAACCCCGATTTGTATCGCTCTTTTTTTTATATGCCACAATTTTGGCTTGATATTTATGTCGATAATAAAATTAAGATGATGAGCGAAATTGCACTCAGAGCGGTGCATGAAAGGGGCGGCTCACTTCCGAAAGCCGCAGCCGCAGCCGGAGCCGAAGCCAAATTGGGCTGATGACCAATCAGACACAATGCAACGCAGCTGTCGACCAGATCAATCTTCAATCATTTACGAGCTCGAGTACAGCCCTACAAAACCAGGCAGCTGTGAAAGCTACACTTGAAAAAAAACTGCATTCAAAATTCCACATTGAAGATTAAGATTGGACTGATCTTTCGCTCTTGACTTGACTTAGAAATCTAACGTTAAAACAAACAAACTTTAAAGTTTTGGATACAAGTTTATAGCTTGAGCAATACAAGGGGAAAACAATGTTTCAAGAGAGTTTTAGATTTGAGCATATCTAGACTTATTTCAAGTCTTTCATAAGCTTAAAAAAAGATTGAATATTTTTGCTTGGATCTTCGTCAAACATCGCCTAAGGTTTGGGCCTTTTTAATCCAAAGTTTTGGCAAGAATGTTTTGAATTTATTAAGCCAAGAAGTTGGCATCCTCCGTCCTTTCTCTCTTTCTCTTTTTCTTTTATAATAATTTTTGTAGTGCTGAAATATCTTTGTAATCTACGATCTTCGATCAATCGTAAAACTTTAAGAACTTCTGAACTTGATTTAAGTATTCAATTTTTGATTTTCTTTCTCTGAAAGTATACAAAAACATGAGCCTAACTGTTATCGCAGTCTTTTTGAGATCAGTCTACATATTTTATGTAAATTGTTGAAGATTTCTTAATGGGTTTTATGACAGCGCTGGGATTGCTATGAGCTTCTTTTGTGTACCTTTTTGAGATGCCGCAAACGAGTCGAAAGCAAAGTTTCAACAGAATGTGACTCTTTCGAGTGTTTCTGTTGCAGCAGCAGAGGCAGCGGCAGCGGCAGCGGCAGTAACAATTCTGCTGCACAATCGATTTTGATGGAAGATTAGCAAAACGCTTGCAGCCAGAAAGAAGCAGGAGAAGAAGCGCTGCGCTGCCAATGGATGAATATCTATACGGACTAATAATAATAATCAGGCAAGCAGGCAGGCTGGCAGGCAGAGGCAGGGCACAGTGCAGCAAGTACGAGTAGTACACGAAGCAAGGAGAAAATAAGGGGCAAAAAGTTCTAAAATAATAAAAAACGACACATCCGGATGATGATGATGATGATGGCCGTGGAAAAGCCGGCCATGTAGAAGGCAGCAGCAGAAGCAGCAGGAGCAGCAGCAGCAACAGCTGTCAAAGCCAAAGCTGAAGATGATGAACAACAGCAACAGTGAGGCGACAGCAAAAGGAAGAAGGTGGGGGTAACTTGCAACACGACAACAGGGCGACTCTTTAGCTCTAGCAAGGAAGGCAAGCGGCAAGGAATTTTAAACGCCTCGGGTGCAAATTACCACGAAAACAATTTTAGTCTGGCTGCCTGGGCTGCCTGTTGGTTGCTTTGGGCTGCTTGTTGCAAGTGCACTTTGTACGTCGCTTGTTGCACGTTGCAGATTGCCAGGATAAAGCATGTTGAAAGCATGCGTCACAAAAAGGATGAGAGCGAGACGGCGAGTGGCTTCTGTTAGTCTTTCGTCTAGCCCAGCTCAGCAACTCAGCAAGTTGCCACATGCGGCATGCGGCAGACACATCTGCTGCTGTCATTGATGAAGCATAAAATTATGGGAGGCAACATGATGGCGCACATACTATCAAAATGGCCGCAAACTTGGATTAAAGCTGCCGTTGGTTGGCTGGACTGCGTTTTCTGCTACTTGCCACTTGCCACCAGCTGTGGCAGCAGCTTGTTCTAAGTATGGCGGCTACTCCAGCTGTGGCTGTGGCTGTGGATGTGGCAAGTGCAACTGTTGCAACTGCATAATTAAGCCTCAGTTCGGAATGTTTTGCATGGCCGCGTTTTTGCCACACTTGCCACAGCGATTGGTTGCCGTGATTGGTGGCAGGCTTCTTCCAGCTTCTTCTCTTGCCACTGCTGCCAGTTCTGCCACTTGCCACTTGCCACTGGCCGCTAAGCTTGGCTCATAGATCATTGCGACTTGCTCTGCCGCATTCCAAGTTTTTATTTGAATTTTTTTCTGTAATTTCTTTTGAGAAATTTCTTTACTAAAACGAAAGACTTAGGCAACAAACTTTTTTTTTGTGGACTGCGATAATATTATTATTATAGCCTCTGCCAAAAAGAAATTTCCTGAAATTAGAATCTGCAGTGCAATTTCCGAAAGAAATATTTCTTCTAGCTCTTTTTTTATTATTTTTTTTTTGTTTTTTAGTACGGATAGCAAAGTTTGCTGTCAATAAATACAGATGCAATCCAAGCTGCAATGTTCTTTTTTTACTTTTTATTTTTGTATATTTTCTTTTTGTTTTGTTGCGAAAACGAAAGACTAAGGCAAGAAACTTGGCGCAGTTAGTGTCACAGCGCATCAAATGTCAGGCAATGCATTGTTCAATGAATTTTCGAAATTTGCTCAGGGCGCAAAGGCAACAGCAACAATCGACAACAACAATTTCGATAACTGTTGCAACACCTTGACACAAACACGCAACGAACAGTGCTTTCAATCCTGCTGCATCAATTCCTTCTGCTTCAATTCCTGACGCTGTGTGTGGCTCAAAGATGCAACAAGAACAGAACTTGACAACTTTGGCAAGCAAAGTGAGTGAAAATTAGTAAAAATCTCTCTAGAGAGACAGGTGAAAATCGAATCCATAGCACACTCTCCTCCCAAATTCCCTAACTTTTGAAGCAGATACGCTCAGTTAGTTATATTATTCGTACCGGCCACAAAAGCTGAACCCCATTCGATGCAAGTGCATTCGATAGTTTTTTCTGCAAGACAATCGATAGCCCAGCGATACTATTTATAAAAAATCTTCTCCACTAAAACATTATCTCTTATTCTTTTGTTGACAGAATAATACAAAACAAAAATAAATCTATTGATTGCTTTATTTTCCTTGTTTGATTTGCAGCCAGTTATTTCCTTTCATATGTATTTTTATAGAGCATTTAACTGTCGGTATATCTGTATGCTGCATCGAACCTTTTGCACAGATTTCTTTGGGCAAATTGCTGTCGCATTGCGTGCAGATTTTAGCCACAGTGCTCTCTGTCGGCTTCGTATCCTGCGGACGTTCATAAACATGACAGTTTGAGCAATTTCCATCAATCACTTTTTTTTTCGTAGCTTATTTTCGTTTTTTGTTTTTCTGTTTTTCGGTGCCTTTTCTTTTTTGGTTGCTTTTTCTTTTTTGCTGAGATTTCGTGACTTTTCGGGGCACGAAAGCAAACTGCCAACTGTGGTTTTCTGTTGCTGTTGCAAGCGGCAAACAGCAAACAGCAAGCAGCAAGTTGCAAGTTGATGCCTGGCGCTGTGCTGCCAAAAAGATTTGTGCTAAAATTGCAAGTTAAATATTTTAACTTTATTACATAAATTGTCGGAATTATAAGAACAAAGCGGAGCTCCGCTGTGCTCCGTCCGGCATGCTAATGAATGCGCAAATACAACAAAGTAATTTAAACGATGCTCAAACGCAATCAAGCCGTATCCAAAATTCTCACCTAGCGACTTAGACGCAGGCTCTTCAGTCTCAGGCTCAGTCTCAGTCTCAGATCTGTTCAGGTTCTGTTCCAATTTTTATATAACTTTGGCACCAATCAATTAGCACCAAAGCAGCAAAAAAGATGCCGCCTCTAACAAACACGCATAGCGAAGGGAGAGGCAGGCCAGATACAGTGGAACTTCTGTAGCTCGAAATCGTTGCGACTTCCACAAAATTGAAAAGACTGAAAACAGAAGGCTGCAAACCTCAGTTGACTTTTTTTTTGTTTATATCCTTAGATAATTTTATTTGTCTTTCACAACTTCGCTATTTTTTTTTTTTTTGCTTTGAAAACGAAAAACTCAGGCAACAAACTTATCTTCAGAACTTCTACTACTTTTATTCTAGTATTTTTATTTCTGAAAACAAACGACTTAGGTAACAAACTTGGTGCAACTCGCATAAGTTGTCATTTTTATTAATAATATATATCTGTTGATTCATTTCAGGGGGTCCCCACTGTAGTTCGCACTTGGACAAAATAAAATAGAGATTTCGTTGGAGGCTGTACATGATCAGTTGTTGGAGTTGGAATTGGGAGAAGGCTGAGGATGAGGAGGAAAGAAGGGAGAGTGTTGCAACGTTCGTTAAGTTTTCACACGCCGCCGCTAAGTGCAACACAACTGTGCCCCAAAAGAAATGTGAGTGTGTGTTGTGTATTGTGTGTACAACTTTATTTCCGTAGAAAAGCGATCCGAAACATCAAATTGCAATTAGGAGAAGCTCCAAAAATATTACAAGTGGCCGCTAAGCAGCGTTCCAAAGTCAAAAACTGAGCGCCGCCACACAGTAAAACTGGTTTCTCTTTTTTTTTTATACTCGAATATTGGAATTGAATTAAGATTTGGGTTTGGGTTTGGGCTTGGGTCTCTAGCGGGTCTCTCTCTCCCTCTTTCTATCCACGACGACGGCGGCTTTCGTCTAATCAACTTTGCAATCGATGTTCATAAATTTATTTCATTTCGGACACAAATTACAAGAGTACAGGGTGTTTAACATGGCATTCAACTTGTAAGATCAATTGCCGTATAATCGTATACCGTACAGAGTGCGGTAGCAAACGAATTTGTTGAATAATTTTATTGGAAACGGAACTGCACATTTTGAAAGTCGTAAATATGTCTATAAAATTCAGTATTCAGTTGTAAAATACATAGATTTTCTAGCTATAAAAACCAGCTGCGGGCTCAATTCAACTGAATTATGGCAATGCATATTTGAAAGTCATAAAAAAATCAATTTATTTATATATAAATAGCTTCCAAAGTGCAGCAAAGCAAAGATTAAAATCTGTTTTGAGTTCAGTAATAGCAAAAATAATAATTAATCCATTAAATAAATTTTAAAAAATAATAAACTTCAGTTTTTAAGTGCCATTCAGTTTATTAATCAAGCTATACTTTTAATCAATAGTCAAAACAATTCACTAATCATTTCACGGACACAAGAGCTGGGAATATATCAAAATCAGGGCAGTATATCAGAGATTAAACATACTCTTTCTACATACTCTTTTATATAGACGTATCTCCGCTCAGAGATGGTTCCTGCATGGTTCCAACTCGCGTAGTCCTGTAGCTATCCATCATACGAATTTGTGTGTGCTGCCAGAGCTTTAACATAGAAACGCATGTCACTTGCCAAGATATTTGATGTTGCTCGCTTTTATTTTTTTCAAAATATTTTTTACCAATAAATAATGTGGCGCCTTTTGACGTTGCAAGAGTCAGTTGTTGCAAGAAGCCGTAGCAATATCAAGCCATACCAATTTGGGAAATTAGCTAAAATCTAACATATGAGATAGCTGCAGAGCTTAAGCAACCTGCTGCCACTTGCCCCAGAAACTGTGGCCAGTTGCAACTGGCAACTTGCAACTGGCAACTGGCGTCGGCAACTTGTACAATAATTATCAGAGTCTAATTAAATCGTTGCTTTATGCGATATCTCGCTCGCCTCCTGCTGCTGCCTCGTTGACACAGTTTTCGGACGTAGTTTTGCGTTGCATTTTTCTGTTTTATATTCAATTTTTGGTGTAATTTTATTTTTTTATGTGGAATTTTCACACCGATTCGCTTGCAAATTTGTCGCAGCGGCTTAATTAGATAGATGCAAAGGCCGTTGATAAGTTGATAAATTGCTTGTTGGGTTATGAAATTGTTTGGATTTATGGGGCAGGCGGAGCACAGAGAGCAACCAATGTTGCACCATCCCACAAATCAGTGGCTTTCATCGCCGTCCAAAAGGATCCCAGCTGTCTGTCCGTCTATCCGTCTATCCGTCTGTCTGGCAGTCTCTGTTTAAGCCAGCCAGCACATAATTTAAGCTTAAGCATGGCTTTTGACCAAAATCAATAAATCCACACGGCATTCGCACAACAAAAGGAAATGTGCTCCATAGTCAAAAGCCTCCAAACTCGCTACTCGCGAAACTCTTCGCATAGCGCTGAGCGCGTGCTTAGTGAGTTCCAATCGTGACACGATGCGAAGAAAAAACATATCGGAATATATATTTATATTTATTTATAATGTTGATATTTTCTTTTAGAATATAAATAATCATCAAATTAAAGAAGCAGTTTTGAGAAAAGATCATTGAGAACTAGGTAGACCTATTGTCAATTTCATCTCTCTCATCTCTAGTTTGGAGTGAGCTACGCACTGGCTACCAAGTGACCAGAAGGGGGCATGTGGGAAATGGGGGCATGGTTATAGCCAAAGCCAGAGCCAACAACTGACATAGACTGCTGCGGCACGGGCAATATCATCAACACCGTTGCTGCTGCCGTTGTTGCTGCTGCTGCGGCTAACCTAATATCGTTTGAAATTTATGATTTTGAACTTTTTAGCCAGGTCTCTCTGTCTTTTTTCTTTTTTTTTTCGTTTTTGGGCTTTGGTTGAGGCTTGTAAAGTATTTCATGTTTAAAATACTTGCGCGCCGCTCAACAAAAATTCTTTGCTTTGATGAACTGGTGCTGCATGAACATGCGGCAAGGCAGGCGCAGGCAGGCAGCCAGGCAAAGCGGGTGGGCGTTGCAAGCACTTCAAGTTCTTGTTGCAAGTTGCTGTTGTTGTTATTGCCACTTGTGTGTCTAGCAAAATATTGGCTTAACCTAATTTGTGTGTGTTGCCAGCCATTGACGTTTTTGTGTTGCACACTAATCACACACAGACAGACTTGCCACAGATTTATTCTCGCGCAGTTCGTAGGAGTCGTCTCGCAGTGCGTGTGAGTCTCGTGTCTCAGCAGCGAAAGAAAGATCAGTTATAGAAAAGCTTCCTCAGTCTTGATGACTATTAAAATACCCTTTGCAAATTGCTCAACTTTGATTACTCTATGCATTTTTCTTATAATAAAATCGACCTATAATGGCCGAATGGTTATCAAATACTTGCCTTACACATGCAGAAAACATCTTACGAAACTCGCGAAAGGCTTGAAATACCCGCTGAAAGGGTATAAAAAAATAATAGCCAAAACCGGCTAGAAGTCTGAGACGCGGAATTGGAGTCCGAGTCACGGATTTAGATTCTGAGTGGAGTTATCGCTTGAAGCGCTCTCTACGCGCTCATCTCAGAATTGCCCGTCGCTTATCTAATCGTCTGACATTTTAGGTTTAATTTGGCCTCAGCCGCCGCCCCAAGGCGCGTTGCAAGTGGCGCGTTGCGCGTTGCACGTTGCAGTGTTGTAGTGTTGCGAGTTGCCAACTAAGTCAAGGCCTTTTGGCGATGCGTAGCCAACTCGCAGACAGTCTCAGCTCTCAGCTCTCCGGTCTCCGACTCCAACTCCGTGGCAGGCTGACAGGTTAACCCACTTTCCTGCCTTTCGACTAGCAGAGAACAGAAATCAAAGAAACTGAAATAAAAGACCCATTGAATTAGTGGCTAAAACTATGCCAAAAACAGTGCCACACAAGCGAGTTAAACTCTCCTTTTGTGTGTGGCAAGTTTTATACTTATTTCTCTGACTGACTGAAATGCATATGCACGACCCACTTGCAATTAGTTTGGGCTAGGAATTCCTCGCGCTTTGGGGCTCTGCATATTCTATTTAAATCTATCCAAATCTATAGAAAACGATCGTTTAAAGAGCCTGAAATTGAGAGAAAAGTCATCAAGTTTGATCTGTGAAAGCTGAGTCGTATTACACTCACAAAGAGTAAGCTAAAAATATTCTTTACGAATGATTTACAGTTTTTTCCACAAATTTTTTGGAGTGTATCGAAAGCTACTGCCAAATATTTAACGACTGCTAACTTGATTGAGTACCAAAAGTGCAAATGTTTTGACTGCCTTCGCGGCATAAAATCTACACTTAACGAGTCTTTGAATTGATTTCCAATTTGCCAAAAAAATTCCTAGTATTTATGTGTATTTTGTGGCAGATTTTTTCAAGAATTAATCATAATTAATTCAGTAATTAATAGTGTGTACTTCACGTTAATTCCCACAGTTAAAACATGAGCCAGCAGAAAGCCTTTACGTGATTTGTAATTATGCAAAAAATCGTTCAAGAGAAGCCGCCGCTTCCGACAACTCGAGAGTTTCTCTGCACGCTTGCAGAGGGTATTATAACTTTAGCACGAACTGTGTAAGAGAAGGCATCTCTGACCTCATAATATACATAATATAATTGATTAGGCTGATGAGACGAGGCGTCTGTCTGTTTCTGTGAATGTCTTTTTTATTCTGGCTAGAAGGCGATCAACACCTATTTAGCAGGCTGCAAGGGTATCTAATCTTCGGCTTGCCGAAGATAGCCTTTCTTTAGCAGTTTTTTTTCTTTGAATTGTTTTATTTAGTTATTTCCTTTACTTTGTAGCGAAAAATGCATTTAATACGCTGCTGGCAGCGTAAACAAAAAACAAATACGTCAAATGTTTGTTTAAATGCACATAAATCAATGCCATATGTCGACTAAAAACTAACTAAACCCATAAAAAGTCATGCCAGAATAGCAACAATAATAAAAAATACAAAAATCAATTACAAAAATGTTTCAACAGCCGCCACGGAAAAAATACAAAAAAAAGACAACTAAAAATGTTTATTGCCATGGCGCTGGAATTTTCAAATCAAATCAAATCGAATCGAATTCGCGGTTTTTTTTCTTTCGATCCGTTTCGTTTCGTTTCGATTCGATTTACTTTTATTTTTATTTTAATTTTAAGTTTTTTTTTCTTACCTGTCAGTATGGGCACAGCAAACTATCAAACAAACGGAGAGCAAATAGAAACAAGCTGCAAAAACTAGCTTTAAATACCCAACAATTTAATACTCTTTAATTTAATATTCTTATGGGTATTTGTTCATATTTAATTGGTGTTTCCCCTATTTCTTTAACGCTATTTTGAAAAGTCTTACTTAGTTTTAAACTATTTTTTTCATACAATTTTTAAACGTGGAAACTTTTATAACTGTGTTGCGTCAGTCAGTCTGTAAAAAAAGTTTTATATGTAGAGGGATAAATACATAGCGTAATTTGTTGACAAATTAATATACCCGTAATGGCAGTGTATAATAAAAAGTGCAACAAGCCGCAACAACAAAATGCTGGCGTTTGAAGTAGCAACGGCTTTCATTGTCAATAAAGAGTATGATTTGAAGTGAGGCAGCAGGCCGCAGCATTCAGCATGCAGCAGGCAGCAGGCAGCAGGCGGTAGAGGCACGCAGTGTGGTCGGCAATGAGCAACAGCTACAAATGTTGTTAACAATTTCATGCTGGCAACAGCGACAACAACTACAACAGCAACAATTGACAGTTGTTGCATGAAATAGAAACATTGGCAAAGCTGCGCAAAATGCAGCTGGCGCTGGGCGGCCGCTGAGGAAATGTACTTACAATTGGCTCAAAAAGTTGAAGAAAAAAAAGCCAAAGCCAAAGCCAAAAGGCAGACAGACAAGCGACTGTCAGACAGAGAGACAGACTGTCAGATAGCCACACAGAGACAGTTGTCAGAGTTGCTGGTCGCGTGTTGCTGTTGTTGTTGTAGTTGCTGGGTTGCCAACTGCAATTGAAAAATTGTGAGCCGAACAATAAATTCCTTCTGTGTGGGATTGCGAAATGTTTGAGCTTGATTGAATTATGAAGTGCGTAAGTTTTGCTCCACAGAGCCAAAAGAAGTAGAAAAAAATGTCTGTCCGAGTGGCCTGTCTGTCACAGTGACACAAACAACATGCAGCAAAACAAAAGACTTAGGCAACGAACGTGACTCACTTTCCATGCAGCTTGTTTTCTTCCTCTTTCTTTAGTTTTTCGTTTTCTTTATTTTTTTTTTGCAACAAATGCAAATCATGCCGAGACGTATGCAACATTACGCATTTGTTAACAGCCAGCCACAACAACAATTGTTGCAAGTAAAAATAGACAAGTAAGAGTATTCGACTAACAGATACTCTGCACTCGAAACAATTGAATGGTTTCCATTCTAAGTTCAAATATATAAATATTTACAGCTCTACTCTCGAGTTTTATTCTTACCATCATATTTAATATGCCCCTTCTTACACATTAAAAATGAGTTTACAAGGTATACAAAAAAGAAACATTCGAAATAAATGCTGGCTGGCTGTATGGCTGCTGCTGGCAATCGAAAGATTTTGGCTGGCTGTCGCAGCTCATAATTTCAGCTTAAATGCATTAACCGTTAAGAGTGTGTCTAGGGAGCGAGGCGGGTTATGACATTGTCAGTTCCAGTCTCACTTCCCATTCCCATTCCCATTTCCAGTAATAGACACAGACAGACGGCACTTTTAGCCGGGCTACCGTTGATGACGGGCCCAGATACTCCTCCTCCTTTGCGTTCTCCGTCCCGCACTTCTTCTGCTGCTCCTTTTCCTAGTTGCAACAGCTGCAACCGCAGCAACATTTGCATATTGCCAACTTCAGCGTGGCAGACATCTTTATACGAGAGTATTGAGAGGAGAGCTTAGACCTAGCGTGTGGCAGGTAAAGCTACACTGAGCAAAAAAAGACACATAAAAGTTTGCAGGCTTTTGAATATTTATTTCTTATATCCTTTTTAATGATGCAAAAGAAAACAAAACTCTGCGAACCGAACCAGATCAAGGGGGTTAGCATCCTATATAAGTATAAGTAATTTTGTCGGAGCTCAGTGTACAAGCGTCTGCTGTTAATGGGAAAACTGCAGCCCTGCTAAGGATTTTCTCTTTCAATTTTCAATTTTTCCATTTTTGATTTTCGATTTCGATATACGATTTGTGGCTGCAACAAGCGACAAGCGGCGTCAATTACTGCGCCTGCCACAAATGTCAACTGTTGGCGGCGGCTTTTTTTTTTTTTTTTCATTTTGTGCTGCTGCTGCTCACTTACATCTATATACGAGTTTTTCGAATTTCCATTTTCATTTTCCATTTCCATTACCATGGCATAACCTATATCGCAATCTTTGCGTGGGCATCATAGACAGACAGACAAACGGATGGACGGACGGACAGAGAGACAAGCGGGAAAATCGTTTTCCCTGCTGCGATGCATGTGATAAATCAGCGTCTGGGCATTATATTTCATTGCTTAATAAGCTCAGCTCAGGTCGAGGCCTGAAATTGACGCCCGTTTCAGCTGTTCTGTTTTCATTTTCCTTTTCTTTATTTTTTTTGGCTATTATTATTTTGGCAGCTACTGCTCGCTTTTGGCCTGGCCTAAACGGCAACAGCAACAGCAACAATAGGAGTAACAACTAACTGGATTGTCTGGTCTAATGCCAAGCGGGTCAACATTATATTTTTATTTTTATCAAGCGCGAAAAAAGCTAAATTCGTGACTATTTCATAGTTTCAGCCTTTTTCCTCCTCAACTGGCAACTGCAACTGCAGCAGCAGCAGCGGCCGCAGCAGCATTTAAAAGGTTCGCTTGCAACTTGCAAAAATCCGAGTAGTTTCATTAAAATGATCTTTATGTTTTAGGGCAAGGTTCAATGCCGTTGCAAATTAAATAAACCAAATACAATTTACTTTAAATCAAATAACTTGCTTCAATTAATTGAATATTGAAAGTGATTTTGTTTCGCAGTAAAACTGTTGTTTTTCTTAACTGAAATGGCCAGAAGCAGCAGGCGAAGAAATGAACAGTTCTTCCAAGCATTCTCTTCGTCCCTAGCCTATTTATAGAGTATCTACAGTGGTCTAATAATCTAAAATTCTATCGAAGAAATCGATGACCGAATATAACATATTTTATCAAAGTCAAGCAAGAATCGAACCGGAAACTTTAGTTAGGATTCTCCTCTGAACTAAACTATTTTAGAGGCTTGTCTTGTACACAACAAAATTACTATATATACTAGAATCATACTTATATAATATGTTTCCCAGAAAAATGCATAGATCGACAGTCAACTAAACGTTTTCGATTTCTAAAACTTAATATATCTGGAGCAGAAAATAGTTTAAGAAATTCACATCAAAATCAAAGGCGCTTGCACAATCCTTATCCAAAAATCATGTATATAGAAGCGTATAATCGCGGATAGATCCAAATATGGCTAGAATTGCTGCAGATTCTTATGGGCATCGATAACATTTAACACGTTTCAAATGCTAATCGAGCAGCGAACATGTTGCTACTGCGTTTACACGCGTCTCTCACAGCACAAAAAAATAAAAATAAAATAAAATAAAACGAAAACTGAAAACGGAGTCAAAGTTGGAGCCGTGTTTTGCTGGTGCTGCCGCGGCAGGTGGAAGGTGGCGAGTGGCAATGCGGCAATGCGGCAGGTGTGGTTGGGACAGGGGGAGGGGCAGGGGCAGCAACTGGGTTGGGGTACGTGTTTGGGGCATGTTCACGCAAGTGTAAGACAAGTCGACGTGACCATAAGAACGACCACAAGAACCAAAAAACTCCATACAAAAATTGTTGGTAATTTTTTCGCAGTTTTTCTCAAGATTTTATTTTGTATTTTTTCAGTGCGCAAATTGTAATCAAACACCAACAACAGCAGCAACAACAGTAACAACGAGTGAACAACGCAGCAGCTACTGTTTGCCTAGAAGAGAAGTTGTTGCTGCTGCTGCCGCTGCGAGTTGTTACTGCTGCTGCTGAGCTGTTGCTGTTGTGCGGCTAGAGGCGTGCGTTGCTGTTAGTGCGGCCACGCCCCATGGGCAATAAGTCAGTGTTGCTACACTCAGCGAAAATCCAAACGAAATTTAAGTCTCTTTTAAGTTCCTTTACTAACTTTTTTCCACACTAAAAGCGATTTAAAATCCAAACTTACTTAGCGAAGATTTGCCAGAACTGTTCAGACTTTTCTCTCGGTGTGTTGGTGCTGAGCTGTTGTTGTTGTTGGCCTGTTGACCCGCATGTTAATTATAAACACATTAGGCCGCTAAAGGAATTAGAATTAGCTTATCTTGGACACACACACCACAGAGTGTTGTCGTTGCTGTTGTGGTCCAAAACAAAATGCTAACAAGGCCAAGAAGAAATAAATAAATATTTTAAATAGAACACACAGTGTTATCTGACGCAACTCTGACGCCTTTCTCAGTGCAACAGGGAGGGGCAGATGCAACCTGCTGATGCAATTAATCAAAGTATCCCAAGTCTAAAACTAAAACTAAAATCCCAAATACCCAAAGCTGATTAGCATAATTTGATGAGGAACAAACTGTCGGCTCGGGATTTTGGAGATACCCTTACATAGAGGGTAATGTGCTTATCTCACTAAAATTGTAACGACCCCTTGAAGTATATATTCCTGATCCAGTAGGTGAGCTAATTCGATATAGTACATATTCTCAGTTTAAGGCTACGTAAACTTATGTTCCACTCGCTGTAGTGGAAGGGTATACCATGTTCGGCAGCTCGTAGATTTTTTTTTGGTGTCTGTAACTGGGACAAGATGTTTGCCAGGTTTTGGCATAGGCTGTGGCTGGGGCTGCTCTGAAAGATTTTGATTTGGATGCGCAGGAAAGATTAGCCACGCGTTGCACTCTGTGTTGCTCCCCTTTTACAATTCTAATGAACTGCCTGCCTGTCAGTCGACAGAGAGGGAGAGAGAGAGAGAGCGAGAGAGAGAAAGAAGAGAGAGGGAGCGGGAGCGGGAGCGGAAAGGAGAATGCATCATCAAGTGCGAAGAACCACGAAGAACCCAGATGAACTGTCGTTAAAAGATTTATTGCAGTCAGGCCCTGGCCTGGAACTGGCACTGGCACTGAAAACTGAGATTGAAACACATTTTCTTATTTTATTTTATTTTTTTGTTTTTGTTCTTCCTAAAGGGGGCGCTCTTTGAGCTATAAAATAAAACCTCAACTAAACCTGACTCTCAGCTGTTTGGATCTTTGAACTTTCGACACCTTTCAGCAGACGAAGAAGAAGAGAACAACAGATTACACACACACACACACACCTCTGTTGCTATTGTTGTTGTGTGTGTGTGTGTGTGTTATTTTTAATTGCTCAAACAGAAAACAACAACGCTAAGCTACAGTTAGCAATTTTTATGACTTCACAGCGCATTTTCTGAATTTTCATAGGCTTTACTCCTTTACTCCATTGAAGATTTTAAATTTCTGCTCATTTGTCTCTCGTGCCTCATAAAAACGCCGTTTTTCTTCTTCTTTCTCTTTTAGGTAAAGCCCAATTCTCGATACTCGTATTATCATTTTGTTATTACTTTATTTTTTATCGCCGCGTTCCTATTAAGCAATTAAGCCTGCCGCACCCACAAGTGCAAATGCCGTTGGCTGCGGATTAGCTAAATAATTTACTGTAAAACGTTAAAAAAAAAAATATTAATCGGTTATCGATTATCGATCATTGATTAAGTCTATTATATTCCAATACTCAAATTACTTTTGCTTAATTACTTTTCCAATATTTTAATTTTTAAACATTTTTTTTTATTATTATAATTTTACATTTAATTTAAAAATTGTTTTTCTATTTTCAGGAACTTGCCCCATCCGGCGTTATATGAGGACAACATTCCAGGGCACAAGACTTTAAATATTAAGTAGATTAAGTAACATGTAATTATATTTTTAATTTATTTTAAATTGTGATTTATAACTTAATATAAATTAAAATTGTCAACAAAATTTTTTTCCCATAAGTCCTTAAAATTGTAGCCATTTGAAGGATTAGCGGAATGTCCTTGGGTCATTAGATAGTTCGTGTTCCACCGGATCATAATATGTAATTAAAAGGACGAATGTCCTTTTGGGAGCCGAGAAAACAGGACTCTTTCGTATACCAAAAATTGGCCGTTACTCGGCAGTATCCTTGCGTATCCTGACAGGACATATTTCAAACGACGAGTATTTATAAGAGCTATCAGCTGGCCAAAGGACATTCAAATCGTCCTTGCCGTTTCCGAATTATCCCTCATTTTGTGTTTTTTGCCAGTCCCCTAGCGTTTTTCGACTCAAATTTTCCAAGTGTCTGATCCTTAGATGACCCCTATATCCTTGAATGCCAATCGATGGTATTAGTCCTCACGATCGTAACGCAAAAGGTCCTGGCAAAATCCGTTGAGTTTTGGCTGAGTTACAGCTATTTTCGTTTCAAAAAATCACTTAAAAATTTTTCTAAGGGGGTAGCATAGGAAAAATGTCTTAAAAACAGAAAATCGGCTGTAACTCAGCCATTTCAAGGACTATCAGGATGTCCTTTGGTCACCAGATAGTCCTTATTACCCCAGTACATACTACACTATTAAAAGGACGAATATCCTTCCAGGAGCCGAGAAAACAGGACTTTTTTGTATATAGAAAATTAGCCATAACTCGGCCGTATCCTTGCGTATCCTGTCGAGTCGTATCTCAAACGATGAGTATTGATAAGGGCTATCAGCTGGCCAAAGGACATTTAAATCGTCCTCACCGTTTCCGAGTTATCCTGCATTATGTGTTTTTTGCCAGTTTTCTTGCGCGTTTCGACTCGAATTTTCCCCAAGTGTCTGATCCTTAGATGACCCCTATATCCTTGAATGCCAGTCGATAGTATTGGTCGTCAAGATCCTAATGCAAAAGGTCCTGGCAAAATCTGTA
Organism: Drosophila repletoides; assembly: GCA_018150835.1. NCBI lineage: Eukaryota > Metazoa > Arthropoda > Insecta > Diptera > Drosophilidae > Drosophila > Drosophila repletoides. The sequence continues at coordinate 1,727,489 of JAECWQ010000089.1, forward strand.
AGGACTTGGCCGAGATACATAGCAAAGAAAAAATATCCTGAAAACCGAAAATAGGCTGTTACTCAGCTATTTTAAGGACAAGTAGAATGTCCTTTGGTCTGTAGATGGTCCACGTTTTGCCGGATAATATTGTGTAAGAAAAAGGACGAATGTCCTTCTGGGAGCCGAGAGAACAGGATATTTCTGTATTTAAAAAATTGGCCATAACTCGGCCATTTCCCTGCGTATCCTGACAGGACATATTTCAAACGACGTGTATTTATAAGAGCTATCAGCTGGCCAAAGGACATTAAAATCGTCCTTCCCGTTTCCGAATTATCCCTCATTTTGTGTTTTTTGCCAGTCCCCTAGCGTTTTTCGACTCAAATTTTCCAAGTGTCTGATCCTTAGATGACCCCTATATCCTTGAATGCCAATCGATGGTATTAGTCCTCACGATCGTAACGCAAAAGGTCCTGGCAAAATCCGTTGAGTTTTGGCTGAGTTACAGCTATTTTCGTTTCAAAAAATCACTTAAAAATTTTTCTAAGGGGGTAGCTTAGGAAAAATGTCTTAAAAACAGAAAATCGGCTGTAACTCAGCCATTTCAAGGACTATCAGGATGTCCTTTGGTCACCAGATAGTCCTTATTACCCCAGTACATACTACACTATTAAAAGGACGAATATCCTTCCAGGAGCCGAGAAAACAGGACTTTTTTGTATATAGAAAATTAGCCATAACTCGGCCGTATCCTTGCGTATCCTGTCGAGTCGTATCTCAAACGATGAGTATTGATAAGGGCTATCAGCTGGCCAAAGGACATTTAAATCGTCCTCACCGTTTCCGAGTTATCCTGCATTATGTGTTTTTTGCCAGTTTTCTTGCGCGTTTCGACTCGAATTTTCCCCAAGTGTCTGATCCTTAGATGACCCCTATATCCTTGAATGCCAGTCGATAGTATTGGTCGTCAAGATCCTAATGCAAAAGGTCCTGGCAAAATCTGTAAGGACTTGGCCGAGATACATAGCAAAGAAAAAATATCCTGAAAACCGAAAATAAGCTGTTACTCGGCCATTTTAAGGACAAGTAGGATGTCCTTTGGTCTGTAGATAGTCCACGTGTTGCCGAATCATAATATGTAATAAAAAGGACGAATGTCCTTATGAGAGTCGAGTAAACAGGACTTTTCTGTACATCGAAAATTGGCCATAGCTCGGCCATTTCCTTGCGTATCCTGACAGGACATATTTCAAACGACGAGTATTTATAAGAGCTATCAGCTGGCCAAAGGATATTCAAATCGTCTTTGCCGTTTCCGAATTATCCTTCATTTTGTGGTTTTTGCCAGTTCCCTAGCGCGATTTGACTCATATTTTCTTAGTGACTGATCCTTAGATAGAGTTAGTCCTTACGATTCTTAATTAATACGTCGTGATGAAATGGGGAAGGATTTGGTCAAGTTACAGCTATTTAGAAAACAATCCTGAAAACAGATAATGGATTTAAGTCAGCCGTCTGCGTGCCAATCCTGACGAGTCCTGTACCAATCGTTGTGTATTGACATGGGCAGCCTAAAGGACAAGAAAATCATACGCACAATTTCTAGGGTATCCTGGTTTTACTACTTACCTTTAATACTTTACCTTGCTCCTTGCAACGATGAGAAGAAAAAATACAATTTTATTTAGGTTTTTATTATTGTACAGTTTTGATACATCCTTAAATTAAATAGGGAATTTTGAATATTTTAAAACTTAAATTTAGGAAAAAGAGTTCCGTTCAAAAATCCAGTAATGCCGCTTAACTGCAACAAAAAACATTTATATAAATAAATAATCATAATGAATTAAATACTAATATTTTATACTGAAAAATAGCTTTAAACTAGCTAGATTTTTAACCATTTAAATGTGTTTTTTTGTCACAAAAATATCCAATTTCAGTTAAGAGCTTCGTCTTTGTATTTGACAGAAACTGACGCCATTTCCTGAAGATATTGTTGATTTTTTAGATTAAATGTGGCTAAAAATAAATTTTCAATGATATTTTGGATTTTTGTGGCCAGAATAAACAAATGACTTAAGACACGAGCGCGCAGCAGCTGTCGCAAGATTCGCTTTGGCCCTCCCATTTGGCCAAAAAGATGGCTACCAAAAGCCATTAAGCAACAACAAGAAAACAACAAAGCAACAAAACAAAGAGAAGCAGAGGAAGAAGACAGACACGTTTCAGCACGTTTTGTCAAATAGACCAATCAGAGTCGCGTAATTTTGGTGCTTATTACCATTAAACAAGCTAAGCAGCGCAGCAGCTGCGCTGTCGCGAATAATTTGCTGTTTATTTGTTGGTAATTGGACGCGGCGGCGGCAGCAGCGGCGGCAAACGCCTGGCGCCTCTCCACGCCTAATGACGGCCTCTTAAAGGTCTTTTAAAGCCCCGAAATTGAGCCACGTTCGTCATGAATAACATTTTAATTGAGTTACCAAGTGGCCGGCCAACGAATGAGACAGAGAGAGAAAACAACTGATCACAGAGGGCGCATAGTCAAGCGAGAGTACTCGACGAGGAGATACCCTTTAAAGCAGAAAGGCTTCTGAGCGACATTTCTTGGAATTGAATGAATTTCCTTTTTTAAGTAATACATTTAAGAGCCTAGATTTTGTAAAAGAGAATATATTTATAAGTTATTTCTGCTGATTTTTCTAAGATGCTCTGATTATTGCATGCACCTCTTCTGAACCAAACAAATATACCCTTTTTACACCTGTGTGCAAACGTGTACAGGGTATTTAAAGAGGAAACATTGGGCAAACATTTGGGGCTGTAATTTGACAGCTCAGTGATATTAATGCGATTTGACAGCGACAATGACAGTTGTGTGTGCACTCAAATCAAACAAGACAAATAAACAGGCAGAAGACGAAACAGACAGACAGGGAGACAGACGAGGAGACATTGCGTATATGCTGGATCAAAGTCGAGAGTCGGAGAGACGCTGCTCTGCTCTGTCTTTGTCAGTCATCCATCAAAGCGAAACACAACAACAAATATTGAGAAGAAGCCGACAACGTTGTTGTTGTTCTTGCTGTTGTTGCAAAGTTTGATCAACGAGCGCGACACTGGCATAATGAGCGTTGCAGCCACAAACTTCTTTACTTTTCTCCTCTCTCTTTCTCTCTCTCTCTCTCCCTCTCTCGCTCTCTGCCTGTGGTTTTTTTTTATATAATTGTCAATGAAACTGGTTTTGGGTAACATCATTCCGTCACTCACGCGCCCAGTCAACTGCTGCTCAACTGCTCAACTGTTCCACTGTTCAACTGGCCAAATACGCACACAGGCGACAACCAAAGATGCGATGCAAACAACAACAACAACAACAACGTTTGAGCAGAGAGGCAACGGAAAAACGCAGCAAAGCGATGCGCTTCAAAGATAATAACCAATATATGCCAAACAGAACCAAAGAATCACAAATACACTCAGAGAAAATATCAATAAAAACAATATTCAACAAATTTAATTTTGTATTGCATTTAATTCTAGTCAAAGATATTAACAGAAAAGGAGACTCATCCTTGAACCATCAGTTGACAAGGTAATAATTATTTGTCGGCCATGCTAGCCATGGCTTTCAGTGGGCAAAAGATTTAAGGGAAATCAGCTCGAAGATTTTGTTTACTCTTTAAGGATTAAGTTGGAGAACTATAATCGAACTTTACAAGGTATTTGGAAAGGCTTTTTTCTCAGTGTAACAACAACTACAACGAGGCAGAACAGCAACCTGTGTAACGACCACGCCAACACCAAATACCAAACACAACAAATAACACCACAAAACAACGACAACAACAACAACAACAACAGCAACAACAGCGACAATCGGGGAATGTAACAAACGAGTGAAAACTAATGGAAAATAATGGAAAAATATTTACAATAGCCGTTGCCCCGAAACAACCGCTAGGCCTAAGCCCAAAACGAAGAAAAAGCAGCAGAAGAGGAAAATTTTAAAGAGAAAGAAAAACTTATAAAGATTTGAGTGACAGTAAAATGAAATGACGATTGGCAGGCGGCAAGAGACAAAACAAAAAAAACCGAACCCGAACCCGAACCCCAGCCCGAACTCCAACCCGAACCCCAAACCGAACTGAGTCCCCAAAGATAGCAACAAACATTAGAAAGCTAATGAAAGTTAAATCACAATGACAACAGCCTCGGCCATCATCAGCAGCACTTCTCGTCGAAGGCGTTTCAGCCATATAAAAGAATCTACCAATAACCAGAAATAGAAAGAAAAACATTTCTAGCCTTAGAGCATGATCGACTAGTAGATGCTCTGTCTCGGATGGAAACTAGGTAGAAGCATGTCTTTGGATTAGAATTAGTTCTTTTGCTGCTATTCAAAAGTGAGCGACACTTCTTCATTCAATATACCCGTTCAACTTAAGTTTCAATGGGTACAATTGATATAAAAATAGAACGAAAATACACACACAAACCACAAATGAACACACACACACACACACACACTGTGAACACCTTAGATGCAGTTGGCAATGCGAGCATTAGATCTGACAGTTGATAATTATAAACATCGTTTGAAGGTTGTTTTATTCAACAGTTTCAGACATTTGCATGCAATATTACAACAAAAACAAGAACAACAAGAACAACAAGAGCAATAATAATAATAATAATAACAAGAAAAACAACAACAATTAGAATATATATTGTGTGTTTACAAATGCAACGACAACAGTCAACTGCAACATCGCCCACGCTAATTCAAGAATGAGAACGACTACAAGAATGAGCCTGAGACCTAAGTGAGTGAGAAAGAGCAACTAGAAGATACCCTGTAGGAAATATTCATTGCAACGCTTTTAATAATAATTGAATAAATGCTAACAATATCTAAGATCACAACTGACTGAGTCAATTCCCTACAATATTTTGGGGCCTATAAATAAAAGCTAAGCACAGATGAAATCCCTTGAATCCATTTCATTTAGCTACAGGGTATAATGGGAATGGGCCAACGGCGCCAAACGACATTGAGCAGAGTTGGCTTCGGTTTGGTTTGGGTTTGGGTTCGGTTCGGAGCACGCAGGTTGCACTGCAAACTGTGAGAACGCGACTTTAAAGTGTTTTAAATATGTTGTTTGAATAACAACTTACAAGTTCCACTCGTAACTAACAACAACTGGTCGATAGAATCGAGCTTAGAAGCAAAATTGGCGCTGCAATTAAGTGGCATTTGTCGCCCTGGCGCCGTTTTAGTCTACAGTTCTCTACAGTTCTTAGATCTATCATAAGCGATCATAAATTTTCATTATGCAGATTATAACAGTTTCAGTTGATTGTAATTTAGCTTGAACTCGCGGTTTGTCTGCTCTGAAGGTCAACAGCTTTGCCTTTGATTGGGGTGTGACCCCAAAGAAGCTAATTAAACCGATGCTAATACCGATCTATTATCCATTAACTATTAAGCATTATCTACGACTATGATCCATGATCCATGATCAATGATTACAATAGCAAACACACTTACATTAACCAGCTGCGGGAGGTCTTTACTTCACTTCACTTCAGTTCGGTTCGGTTCAGTTCAGCTCTGTTCTCTCAAGTTCAGTCACTTTTTTCGTTCCAATCCACACATGGGTCCAGAAATCAGAATTGATATAATTACACAGCAACCTGGTGAGCGAGAACCATAAAGAGTTCTATAATTATAATATTTTCAGTTCGATTTGCAAGTTGAGTTAAGTTCTGTCGATATTAAATCTGTAGATACAAAATTGATATTATAATAATATTTCGTATTGCTAATAAATTAATTCTATTGTAACTATTGTAACACAATAAACTGCTCCTACGGATAAGTTTGTTGCCTAAGTCTTTTGATTTGTCTGAGCATAATAATATTTGAATTCCATTTTAAATTAAAAAATCACCTGAATATTTTTTTGACAGTTTGTAGTTATGTTACATTTTAAGGTTGACTGATCTGAAACAACTTTCGTAAATTATTAAAATATATTTTCTAATATGCTTTGTTTTTTTTTTATATTTTCTCCCACAGTGCGCTGTGGGTAGGCTTTGGGGCACGCCTCTTCTTCATCTAATTCGAACTCGATTTCGATTTAGAAGTCAATCAGCTCTTTTTTTTTCTGGTGTTCATTTGATGGCTGCAGCTTTTAATTATTGGAAAAATGGGCTCGCATTTTGAGCCCGCATGAGAGTTTCAACTGATTCGTTTGCTTCGTTTCTGGGTTCGCTTTCAGGTGTCTGTTAATTTGTTGTTGTTGTGCCCCTTGTTTATATAAAGAAAAGTAACAGAGTGACTGAAACTCGTCTTGAACAAATGTTTAACTTGGTGTGCCAAGGTGTTAAAGCTCGTCTCAATGATGGGTCTTTCTTTGCTCGTTACCCACTGAAAATGTGGTAAAAGGGCATATTTACCTTGTGGAAAAATTGGTGGAACAACGAATGAAAGCAGCTCGGATAAATGCCCATTTGAATACAGAGTATCTGGCAGTTGAGCTCTTTCCTTTATGTTGGACTGTCTAAGCACTCCGACTAGCTCAGACTCAACTTGTAGGCTTATAATTTATTATTTTATTATTTGAATCTTCGACGATCTCACTCTTCCATGATTTCTATAGACCCAGACCTGTCTGTCTGCCTGTTTGCCTGACTTTTTGTAGATTGTTTTCGGATTTGGGCCGACGCATGTCTGAGAGTCTCTCTGATTTTGTAAGCCGGCAGCTGATTATGTGCCACATTAGTCGAAGCTGAAGTTTCAGCTTGTTTTTAGATGCAGATGCAGATGCTACTTCTGTGGCTGTTGCTGCGTGTATTTATAATTCAATCATGAGCAATTAGCCAGGCAGATGCCAGGGCAAGTTTCACAAAGGCGCCAGAGGGGATTCTCCAGTTGCAAGGTCAACATAGTGAGAAATATCTATAGAGGGAGGCAGAGAAAGAAATAGAGAGAAAATCAAATTATATATGGAGTTTTCACTTATTAATTCAGAAGTACTATGGGAATATCTAGCTTGTCATTTTATCCTTACGAAGCAACATTCATTTACCGAAAAAGGTCTCATTTAATGCCGTGACAAAAATATACTGCCTTCCACTAGGAAAACAAAAGACTTAGGGAACGAACTTGAAATTCATTAGTTTTGCATAGGATTTGTATGCCCTGACGCACTCTTTTACTCTCCCATATCTGTCTGCCTCTTTCTTCAGCGGCTTTTGACAAATTCGTTTCAAAAAACAAAAAAAAAAAAAGAAAGAACTGTTCAAAATTGAAAAGATTCATTCATCAGGGCGCTGCGCATCATCATCAGCCTCAGCCTCAGACGCAGACGCAGACTCAGTAGGTTTGGCTGAGGCGTTTGTTTAATGGTTTCCAGCAACAAAGTCAGCAGCCAGCTGGTAAGCCAAGTCAAGAAACAGACAGCAAGACAACACAGGCCAAGCTCAAAGGTCCATGTGCGATCTGACCCATTGTCGTTATAAATTAGCGCAATCAATCAACTCACTTCACCTGATTCGGCCAAAAAAAAAAAAATCTGTAAAAAAGATTTCAAACAATGTGAATAGACAGGCAGAACAGGTTCGCGTTAAAAAGACTGAAGCGAGACTGAAATGTGAAGAATATTTTTTGGGGAAAGCCATCAAAAACCATAAGAAATAAATAATAGTAAGAGTGCTATACTCGTGCAAAGATACCCTGTACGAATGCCTTCTTTGAACAGATCTAATATGCATTAAAATAAATATAAATTTTGTATCGCTGACATCATCTTTTCTCTTTCTGTTTTTTAGCTGAAATTCTGTTCAAAGACAAACTGACAAATAATATATAAGTTTAATAAATTAATTTATAAAATTCTGCTCACAATCAACTTTTTCCTAATGACTCCCCTCCCTAGACTTCCACATTAGAATGCCTTCTTTACAGGTATACAGGGTATACAAATTCGTGTATTTATTTACGCGTATTAAAAGCTCTGCACTTCGTCAATGTCAAAGTCGCATACAGCGACAGTATTGGAAACAGACAGAATCCGAATCGGAATCAGAATCAGAATCCGATTCGGAATCGTTGACCAGTTTGTTAAATTAATCAGTAAATCGTTAAATGAATAATTGATAATACCGCCAGAGGCGGCAGCAGATAGCTACGAATAAGAGTAGCAATATATACCTCCAGGTCTTAGACAGTGGAAACTGAAGGCTGCTGACTCAGTCAGAGAGCTGAGCTAGGCATGTTTAGTCTAGTAAATGAAATTTGCCTATGTTCAAGTCAGTTCCCAAGCAAGTTCGTTGCCTAAGTCTTCTGTTTCTGCTGTATCTCTCAAGTCGTATCTGAATTGTTATCTCTTTCTTCTTTTCCGAGCATATGTTAACAAGAAACACAGTGCAGCAGAGCTACTCCCGAGAAAAGGCAGTTAAGCATCTCAAAAAGAGAAGATTTTTCAGGTGTAAAAAGAAAGAAAGAAGGTTTTTCATAAATTCAAATCCAAATACCGATCGTAAATTTTCTTATTTTTTTTTCTTTTTTTTTCTTGTATTTTGTGAGCCTGCTGCTGCTGTTGCCCTGCTTCCACGTAATTTTGTTTAGCGCCCAAAGGGACGAGAGCACTTAAAGAAAATCAAATGGGGAAAATGGATAACAAAAAAGCAAAACAACAAAAAAATAAAGAAAATAAATAGAGGTGTGTATAATAACTCGTTCTCTGCTCAGTCGTCGCACTTACCCTTTCTATGTCTATTATAAATAAAGTTTTGGAACCATTGTCAGGATTATTTGTGATATGATATGATATGGCCTATAACACTTTCTTTATTTCTTTCTTCTATTTTCAGCCTGGGAAATGTTTTTATTTTACTTCGAGTATTATTACCGGGGGGCACGCTGCTCTCTTTCTTCCCTTTCCCATGTGCCACACAGCACAAAGAGTTCAACTATATTTCTATAGCTCTCTGAGAGGAGTCTGCGTCTTTTTGTATTCTGCATTGATTTTCTTAGCTGCAGGTGCGGAAGCAATTTGTTTAGAATTTTTGCTGTAAACGCAACAACCCAACAACCCAAACAACAACAGCACCAACAACAACCTGCATCCAGCCAACATGGACATTAAATAAAAGCGAAAAGAGTAAACACACAACACGAGAAAATATTGCATGCACAGTTCGCCAAAAGGCAAACACTTCTCACAGTGTCTCGCTGCTTGTGTGTGTCTGTGTGTGTATATGCAAATTGTTGTGCACACACACACACACACAGAGCAGACCAGCAACAACACCGCACTAGCCGAACACTTGAGTCGCGTTGTCAGCGAGGAGGAGGAAACAAAAAAGGAATCGTTTCAACTGCCTTGCAACTTCATTGGTACGACTTTAAAAGACTTGCCAAATCAATGTTAACTAACCCAAAATAACTCAGCTAACTTGGCTTAAACGAGGGCGGTTCAATGGAATTTTCTTTTTCCTTCTAAGCATATGAATATTTTTAGATTTTTATAAGTAATTGTTGCAAGAGCTTCAATTCGAAATTCAATAAAAGTTACAAGTTCTACTTCTTATATATTTAAACCATTTTTTAGACCATTCAGAAGTATCCCGTAAAAAACTAGATTGGTATAGGATATATTTATTTAGAGTATTAATTTTTTATAGCATTCGGAAGTAGCCAGTAAAAATATAAAAAACATTCGCACTCGAAAATAACATAGATTGAATACATTTAATTAGAAAACTCATGTTTTTTCTGCAATAAAACTAGCAATGTGCCAAATTCTGTGGGGTTATTCTCAGAGCTGCTCTCGTCTGTGTGGATCAACAAGAGGCACATTATGTTTTATTGTTGGCTGAACCCTAGGCACATGTCCATAAACTTTTATTAATAACCCCATAAAAAAATGCTCATAAAGTGTTTTGTTGTTGTTTGTTACGGTAATTTTTACCATAAACGGACGACTATGTGGAGTGTTTTCTGTCGTGTTTGCAGTTTTTTTTACTCTCCACACACGAAGAAACAAACAAACGAACAATTTGTGTGTTTGGCAGTGTATTTTATTTTATTTGTATTTTAACAATGGCACAGCTGGTGGGCTAACGCCCCTCCCTGCCGTCTACACTGTCCAACAATAATTTCTCTTGTGTTTAGAAGTCTATTATATTGTTTTATGGTTTCTTCCCCCTCCGGGAAAGAAATGGAAATATCTTTGATTTCAGCTAAAAATCTCTCAAGAGGAGCTACACACAGAGTTGGAGAGGTAAAATGATATGCTTAAAGAGTTTGTAGCAAGTTCTGAACGTGTTAAAGTCACAAGTTCCCTAACACGTCTTTAGGTTATTTGATATATTTATTAAACTAGCATAACGATTTTTATTAAGAGAAAAAGCAGAGAGATAGAGAGAGGGAGACAGGGAGTGAAGAGAGGAGGTGAAGGAGAACGAAAAGTAGAAGAAGACGATCCCGAAACGGGTTATCTAAATATTCCTCTACACTTTTTGGTAAGGCTTTTCGAATTTCTTTGGCATTTGCTGGCAAAATCAAGCATATAAACCGGTTCGGTTCCGAGGGTTTTCCGAATCATTGAAACTGCAACCCTCCGAGCAGAAGCTTTTGCTGAAACTGAATTTATATGAAATCCCTGAACGTAAATTCATTTTATTTTATTTAGTTAAGCAACACCAGGTTTCCAAGTTTTTGGTAGATAAGCTTTGAACCGAATTGTCTATCATATGTACTCCTGAACCGAACCTCTTTCCAATTGCTTAGACAGAAACTCAGCTGAAAGTTGCCAGAGACTCCTGCAGCAGCCTCCACTTTGTGGCACATGCAACATAAACATATTTCAGTCTCGTTGGCTCGTCTTGTGCCTTATTTCATTTCATTTTATTTACGTGAACTACTCTGGTGTCCAATAAAATATACGCAACGAAATCAGATGCAAAACTCCGCACCAGTTTACCCTAGAGACAGGCAGAGAGAGAGAGAGAGACATTGAGAGAAAGACAGAGAGAGAGGCAAACAAAAAGAGAGATAGAGAGAGAGAGAGGGAAGAAAAGATTCTCATTCTCAGCAGCGCGCTTGTCGTTGAGACACGCGGACGCACTTAATGAGCAGCGATCTTAAATCTTAAAGCAGACGCACAGCCAGCCAGACAGCCAGGCCAGAAAGTGCCAGAGAGTTGGCCTGGACCCAGGCTGTGGCTATGGCTACACAGCAAAAAATGACAATGAGACAATAAAGACTTTTAATTCAGTTACAAATTTGGCTATAATTCATAATTTGAATAGCTGCTTCGTCTTATTAGCCATCGATAAATCATCTAATTTATTTTAATTTAATGATAATAAAAGGTTAACTTAGTCAAAAGTATTAACAAAAACAATAAATAAATCGTCTTTTTTGGCGTATTGTATTGTTGTTTTTCTAGTGATTCCACTAAATAATAACTTAACTGTCTTTTTCTATCAAATTTTTAAGATATATAACATCAAACAGTTCCAAGTGAATAGCAGTAGATACGTCAATTCTTTTTTCGCTGTGTATGCTTGAGACTCTGGGCCTGGTTATCTCTATGTGTGTGTGTACGTGTGTGTGAGTGTGTGTGTGAAAGTATCTTGAACTGCGCTTTGCCTCATTCTGGCTTAGCTTCATCTTTCTGCGTCGTCGTCGCTGCACTTGAATTTCAAACAGAGACTGAGGAACAGTGAGAGAGAGAAAGAGACACGGGGGGAGACAGACAGACAGGCAGAGGGGGGAGGAAGACACTTCAAATGCTTATGAAGATATTATGAAAAGCAAGCCGAGACTGAGACTGAAGCAGAGACTGAGGCAGAGCGGGCTGCGTGACAACTCGAGAGGCAGAGCGAGGCAGAGTGAAGTCGAAGCATTTTGTGGCAAGTTGCGCTGCTGCTGCTGGGGCAAGTTGACAAATGCAGCGCAGCGACAGAGAGACAGCCATGGGAGTACTAGAGGCTACAGCTACACAGCTACACAGCTGCTGCCTGCTGCATGCCCCATGTTGCATCTTCCGTCTTCACCTGCAAAAAAGATCAATGACAATTTATTGTCATGACTATGTAAGTTCTCACTGGCAGGCAGGCCGGCAGGCAGGTAGGGGCAGGCGCAGGCGCAGGCGTGCTCATATATGCATCTGCATCTGCCACATCTCCATCTCTATCTCCATCCGCAACTCCATTTGTATCTGCATCTGAAATAGTTCTTAAGTCACTTTTTTTCTTCATTTTTCTTTGATTTTTTTATTATTTGTTTCGCTTAAGCAAAATGGCCCATAAATTATACAAAAATGAATATCTACTTACAGCTTAAAATTAGTATCTTTTCTTTTCTCTTTTTTTTCTACTAATTTGCTTAAACAAAATATCACAAAAAGTATCTCAAAACTAACAAAGTAATTGATACTAAATACAGACAAACTATTTTTGTTTTTTCTTTATAATTTGTGAGCTTTGAGCTGTATCTAGCGAGTAAATGAACAATTCTTAAAGCTACGACTTAAATTAATTTTGCTTAATACTCGCTTTAGATAATGCTACGATGTCGTACTACTTATTTATATACAGATACATATATCTAAATGTATATTTATGGAGCTGCTAATACTCGTACTTGGCCCGAATCTTATGCAATTGTTGGCTTGATCTATTGACTTTTGAGCGGCCCATTTGGCATTTGATTAAGCTTAGTTTATGCTATTATTTTTATATATTTTTACACTGAACACTTGTTAATTAGATCGACTTCAACTGAGAGAGAATTCTTTTGTTCATGCATTAATTATAAAAGGCATTTTTAGAAAACAATTCGAAAGAATATAAGAACATTAGATTTATTTACTTTACTTCTATATAGAGTTCTACCTATAGAGTGTTCACTGTACTTATGTAAAATCGAACTTCCCCAACACAAAAATATTTTAATTAAAGTTTTTCCAAACAAATTTTGAAATTGAAAAGATTCGACTTTTAGGGGAAATCGAATAAGACCAACCTGCTCAATGTTTGGTTCAATTTTTCCAAAAAAAAACTTTCAAGAATGGAGCAAAATATTGTCCTTAAAGAAGTCTCTATAAAAGGTTTAACAAGCCAGAACATTTGAGTTTCTGTTATTTAGGATTTAACGATATTTACAGCATTGTTATCAGTCAAATGTTCGGAGAGATATTCCGCGTAATATCTAGCCGAAGCGAAATGAATATATATATAATATATATATCTATATATATAAACATATATATGGAACTTGTGTACTGGGAGTATCTTTTTCATTAGCTACTCTTGTTGCCGCTGCTGTCGCTGCACTTGTGGACCTGGGCGAGCACGCGATCGATGCGTTCCTCGAGAATCTTGATTGATTTATCCGGCAAAGAGGGCAGCACATCACGCACATTGGGACTGGTGGTGCGCTCAAAGAGTTCCCGCAATTGGCGACCCGCTGCCCCCTCGCCACCTGCACGCAAACGTTGTAGGGCCTGAATGGTGGGACGACGAAAGATGCACAGATTGTCCAAGAGAAGACTGTGATAGGCCTCGTACTTCTTGAGCAAACGATAGCCATGCAGCAGGCCCGATTCATTATCCAAGAAGACCAACAACTGGCTACGACTCTGCCGGGCCAAATTGTGAGCGGGGGCAGCCATAATGTCGGCATTCCATTGAAAGTTGTACAAGTTATTAACGACACGATCGAGGTTCGCGATCAGGTAATCGAAGACGATTAAATCGGACCATTGTGCCAATTCAATTAGTCGCTGCAGCAGTGGAGTAGTAGAAGGCTCCTTCGAAGGTTCGGATGGGGACAGTTCCTGCACTTCCAATGCACTTGATTGATGAGGCGGCGCTGCCTTGGCCAGTTCCCTTGTCATATTCCAGATATCCAGCTTGTTGAGATGCCTTTCCAGCGGTTGAAATGGTTGCGGTATACCAGCTGGTTCCAGCTCCGGCAGCCAGCGAGTAAGCACCACCGGTCTGTGCTCCTTCCACTGCGCCTGCGTAATATCTCCCAAAGCCTTGGACCAACTGCTGGTGCTGGTATCGATAACTGTTGCTGCACTGGGCGCTAAATTGCTGATATTTAGCAGCTGTCCCAAGTAATAGCTGAAGATTTCGCCTTGTATTTGATCCGTATTCTGACGATAGCGGGCACAGGCACGTGTTCCATCCGCAAAAACAACCAGACGATTCTGCATGCGTCCACAGCCGGCTTCCAAGCGCACCACTTGACCCTCTGACGAGACATAATGCTGCCAACTGCGCTGCTGCTGCACTGCAAATCCTGGTGGCAGCGCATCTTCCACCAGCGGTCCCCAGTAAATGGAGGAGGAGTCTAGCAGACCAGCTAGTTCCGATTCTCCTCCCCCTCCTCCTGGCGGCATGTCAGCTGGCGCCGCTGGCTGGGATTGCTGACTGCTTCTACTGCTGCTCTTAGAGAGCCTTCGCTCTGGTCCCTTGCGGTAGCGTCCATTTCCTATGCGTTGCACATGGAATTCCTTGATGCTGCCATCTTCTGTATCCAATTTTTTGACTATCATTGAATCGGGCGCTAGTTTATCCTGTTCCAAGTGAAAAGCATTGCGAAAGACTTGCTCCGCGGACAGCTCCGTTGGCGCTGGCGCCTCTTCTCTGATGAAAGCAACGCTATAGGGTAGGGGTGGCGCCTCTGCCTCTCCTCCTGCTCCCTCGCCGGCTTGCAATGTCGCCACTATAGTTTGATCTCTGCTCGAGAAATAGTCGGGTAAGCCCAACATGGGCACTATAACGCCCAGAGCCATGCCAAAAACAAAGGCGGCCAGTATGCTGAGCAGGCAGGCGCGACGTTGAAAGGCGCGACGCCGACGCAGCGTCAGCAGCGTCATGTGTGTGCTGCTGCCACCAGCTGCTATTGCTGTTATGGGGCAAGGCGGCGTGGGCGTTGGCGGCGTTGTGGGCGTGGTCGTTATAATGCTGCAGGTGAGCTGTGGCAAGCTATGTTGTGGCAAGCCGCTGAGACGCTCGCTCAGTTGCGGTTGTTGCTGCTGCTGTTGTTGTTGTTGATGTTGCTGATGTTGCTGATGTTGTTGTTGTAGTTGTTGTCCGGCTTCCAGTCGCTTGATGTCGTACATTTTGCTGCTCTTCCTCTGCACACTCTCTCCTCCTCTGCGTCGGCTTCCGCTCCTGCTCTTGCTCTCTCTTGCGCTCAAGGAAGAAGGCTTCTTGGTGGAGCAGGGCTCAGGCAAAAGTCGTGAAATTAATTTCTGGCTTTGTTTAATAAATATTGCGCCTAGCGCTGCTTTTTTTTTATCGGGTTTCTATTCGATTTTCCACAATTGAAATTGAAACAGAAAAAAACGTGCCCAACGCCGGCTTCTATTTCTTTTTTTCTGGCTTTTTTGCTAGTTTTTTTTTTTATTTTTTTTTTTTGGCTTGTTTTATCGATCTATTTTCTGCACGATCACTTGTTGTAATTTTTTATTATACATTTTTTTGTTGCTCTATGCCGTCGTCGTTGCTGCTGTTGTTGTTGTTGGTGTTGTTTTTGTTGTCTGTATCTTTAGAGGCAGCGGGCACATGTTGTTGTACGACGAACATAGCGAAAAATATGCCTTTTGGCTTTAATATTTTTTAGCTATTTTTTTGCAGTCTTTCCACGCGATGCTGCTGCTGCTGTCAGGCTGGCTGGCTGGCTGGCTGGCTGGCCCTTAGCTTAAACAGTTTTATTTTTATTTTATTTATTTTTATTTACTTTATTTTTTTGTGATTTTGGCGCGTTGATAAAAGCAATTTCGTGGCTTTGAGCTATTTACCACACACACACACACACATAAAGGCACAACAAATAAATACACCCAAACACTCACACACACATACACAGACAGACAACAACATTCCCAGCCTGATGCGCTGCGCTTGATAATTGCCTTTGCAGCGCGCGACAAGTCCAACTTTTCAAGTCCTTTCCGCCTAGACCTGGACTCAAGACTCAAGACTCAAGACTCAAGACTGAAGACTCAAGGGTTTCTTTGCTTTCTGTTCCGTTCCTCTGCTTTTGCTTTTAGTTTTATCAATTTAATTTCTTGTCTCGCACCTTTATATATATTTTTTCGTATGTTTTATTTTATTTTTAGCGGCCGCCGCCGTCGCACACCGAACGATCTCAGGAATTTTTATGCTTTTTTTGTTGCCGTTTTGCTGTCTGCGCGTTTTGCCAGGCTTGTTGTCTCTTTTTATATATAATTATATATTTTATTGATTGTATTTATATAAATTTAAGATTTCTGATTGCTTCTATACACATGGATATTCTTGCACTTTGCTTTAGAATTCTATTAAAGATTTTATTTGTATTTTATTCTTTTTTTCTTTTGTTATTCGACAGTCGCGCGAATGCGTACCGCTTCGATCGAGTTTGGTTTGCAGACTGCCGTCTGGAGAGCTATCGCCAGGCTTAGTTAAAGACCCAGAGACTCTAAACCGAACCCGGCTCAAACTCTCAGTTGCTCTCCCTCCCTATCTCACTCTCTCTCTCGATCTCTGTCAATTTCCGACTCTCTCACGAATCTCTCTCTCTCTTTATGGTTCACTCTGAAACTGTTGCCGGTTTTTGAGTGAGTCTCAAAAGACTCGCTCTTTTTTTTGTTTGCAGTTTTAGCTAAATTGCTTTAAGTATAGAGTCCAATATCATAATAGATAGAAAGTTGAAGTTTTCACTGTGTTTTCCTTCCTTTTTTTGGGAAATTACAGCCAGAGGGTTGAAAATTGATTGCATGACACTCTTTTGTTTTGTTTTTTCATTTGTGCGGCCTCCAATTCTTTTTCCTTTTAAGATCTTCAGCAGTCGACACGTGTTTTTATCAATTTCAGAAAATTCACGCCCGTGGGTGGAAAATGGGGGTATGAAAGGTTATATGAGCGAAAGTTCATCGTTTAGACGAATATTCAAACTCTTTTTCAAAGCTCTACAAAACAAACTATTCCAATAAAGGGCTTTGTGTACAGCTTTCTTTATTTAAAGCTTCATTTTTGTTTAAGTTTTAAAATTAGGAAACAGAGACTTATATTTTATTAGACATGAGACACTCATATCGCACCCATACAATTATTATCAATATTACAAAATGAACCCACTACTCGGACTTCAAAGGTATTCACCTGATTTGCGTAGAATCGACCTGTAAAGGTGAAATTATATTCGGGCAAATAGGAGGGCAAATAATTTGCATCGAATTTCATGTGGCGCAACTTGTAGGTATTGTTCTGTAATCGATTAATCGAAGTTATCGACAAATGTTGCAGTGTTTTTTTATTGACTCACCCGTTGAAAGGGACACTTTTTGGGCAAATTATTATCCGTTTGCCGTATACCCTTCAACAGCAAAGTCAACAAATTTGTACGTAAACTGTTCTCAAATAAGTTGCATAGTTCCAGGCGTAATCCCTTGAATCGCATCGCACCTTTTTGGCCATAAATATTTAAATTGAGATCTGAAACGCCCACCAAATCAACTATCTCAATGTTGTTGGTTTCTATTTCAACTGTTAGCGCTATTTTATCCTCCAGGAAACACTGGACTTTTGCTACTTTGTTGCTTCTTAAAGGGCAGTGAATACTTTTGAAGATGATTTTCTTGATAAATTAAAGAGTTGTTTAAGTTTATATTATTTTCAACCATATTTTACGAACCTTTTCAGCTTGAACTACACTGAGTATGCAGCAGAATGGTATCCAAAAGAATATATAAACTTTTTCCAGAATTGGCTTCATTTTCCCCAACCTCCCCAAGTATACTGAGCCTCTATGGTACTGAGCACCAAAGTCCCTATATATAAGCTCGTGTATTTATGAATATAATTGCCTTGGTGTCTATCTTGATAGAACAAATAACGATTCTATTGATATTTTATACCCTTGCAGAAGGTATTATAACTTTGTCACGAAATGTGTTTCTGTCTGTCTGTTTTTAAGTTTCCTGTGTCTACCATGGAAAGGAACTACCGATTCAAAACTTGCTATATTAAAAAAGTTTTCTGAGGAATCTCTAAAAAAGAGTATGTAACTTTCGGAGTGCTGAATATATTATGCTCACCCAGTTAAATATTTAAACCGAAACAATTGAGAAATTTTATCAAACAACTCATGCATAACTACTTGTTTTAAATTATTTCCGGCTATAATGAAATACGATCAGATAAGACTGAAATGATCGAATTGGGATATAAAATTAATCTAAAATATTTCCTTCGCTTATATAAATAAAAAACAAACAGGATTTTATCTTGGCCAGGCCGACGGCAAAACGTTATAAAAATAACATAGTGTTTCCTTCCAGATCTTCTGTAGAAATAATAAAAAAAAAATTATTTAAGTAATTAAGAGAACTTTCGATCTCTTTATTGAGTTTCCAAATAATATATTTAAATATAATATTTATTTATGTTGTTTTGTTTATAAAGAGCAACTCTTAAGAGCAGTATCAAAGTACTGAGCACATTCACTCAATTTATTTGACTCAATGAGTGCGAGAGTGTATTTTGAATACACTCGCTCTCTCTCTCTCTCTGTCTCTCTCACTCTCTGAATTGAGCATCGTCCCTCTGGACTGTGGACATTTTAATGCCCATTTGAAGCTCTTGAAGCGTTCGTGTTGTTGATTTTTATGCTCAGCGCGGCACATTTGCTGCGCCACATTAAGAAACTAGTATTTGGTGCTGCTGCTGGTGCTGGTGCCTGGTGCCTGGTTCGCTCTCGGCTCTTGGCGAGGCAAAGAGGAGGAGAGAAAAAAGGTTGGAAAAAAATATGATCAAGGAATGTAGACATAACTTGACAGCATGTTTAGAGAATTTTTACTCGAGGACAGAGCAGAGAATGTGCGTTGGAAACGGAATGAGTCGATTCTCAAAGACAGAGAAAGACAACGACAACGACGACGACGGCGACGGCGATAGAAATAAACTTGGGATTTTTTTCTTCTTCAGCTGGAGTCCTCTCCAAATAGTTGAATTTAGAGTCGAAACTCACGATTTGCCTAATTGAATTTGCAGGCAAAACAATTAAAATTGTGTGTTGGCTCATTCTGAGTAAAGAAAGAGTATCCAATGACAGGCATAAACATAATTTATGAGCAACTCTTTCACTGTTATCGCTTAACACTTAACATAGTTTTTCACCACAAATCTCTCGCATTAAAATGCAAATAAATAAAATTAAAAATATAAAATCAAATCAAATCAAATGGACGACTCTTGCATAGATAACGAGTGAAAGATCAAACAAAAGGAAATATATAAAAATACAAAAATAAGAGAATCGAAGAATCGGCATGGCATTTGCAATAAATAAACATAAAATTAAACTAAAATAAAGCGCCCCAAAAAAGCGTCAGCTGTCTCTTTGAGGGCACTTTTCATTATCAAAAAACGATCTGATTCGGAATCTGAATCGGAATCGAACTCGAAATCGAGCGACATTAAAATTAATTTCAAATTGTGGCCACACAACGCACAACAGACAAGAAACTGAGTTGATTTTATTTTGTTTCTTTTATATATTTTTTTTGCTTGTTTTGATATTTCTTTATCTTTTAGTCAATTTTCATTTTATTTTTGTATTTTGTATTTATGTTCCGAGCATTTTTTGCTATATGCCCCGCAGTAATGTGGCTGTTGAAATCGTCAGTTTAAGTCAAATTAATTAACATTAATTTTTGTAGCTCGTTGCGAGAGGCATTAAAATCAACCGGGTGGCTTTTTTCCAACATTTTTTTTCAGCTTTTTAGCTTGTCTTTTTAGAGAGATCTGTGTGTAAATTGAATGATAAATTGTAACCGGGTTGCCTTACGTTCGTTTGGCACTGGCGTCTTCATAGGCTTATCGCTGCTGCTGCTATAGCCTTTTATAGCCAGTATTGCCAATATTGGTGGGAAAGATAGCATGAAACTTGTTATACTTAGGCCCAGGCCCACCAAAAGTTAATCGAATTAAACAAATACAAATATATACACATACATATACATATATATAAATATTTGAGTTAACAGTTGCTCAGCATTTGACAAATGATGTTTGGCTATAACTGAGCTTGACAAGCAAGTTCGTTGCCTAAGTCTTTTGTTTTGTGGGAACAGTTTTTCTTCCATTTTTGCGTCGCCGCGTTTTAATTATTGCTAAAGTCTCGTATCGTCGCTTCTCTTCTCTTCTCTTCTCGTCTCTTTGGCCCGCGTATAACTTTCAGTGCAGCCAACAAACAAAGAAATAAAATACATAAAGAAAAGCAGAAAAAAACAAAAAAAAGCAAGAAAAAAAGCATTTTTTCGAAGTTTGTTAAGCGCAAATTCTTGAAATGTTTGCAGTGCGCAACAATTTGGAACATTTTGTTGAACACAAGAGCAGCAAACAGTTGAGAAAAATAAGGAAAAAAAAGAGTCGAGAACACCAGAAAATGTATCAGCGAACGCGCCGCACAGTGTATAAAACTTATATATGAAGCATCTAAATTTATGTACTGACGATTGCTCTTTCTCACCTTGCCTCTATTTTAAGCCTAGCTCCTTTTATTTTAAATTGTTACTAATATCTAAACTGTTACTAATAAAAAACTAAACTTTACTAATCCAATTTTTCTAAAGAGGAACTTAAGAAATGCAAACCGAATCTTTATTATAATTTGTAGTTCTGATACTAAATATAAAAATAATTTTTAATTGAATCATTTGATTTTTGTGGCATCGACACCACTGTGCATCGCCTCGTGGTCAACGAAAGTGAACGGCGAAGGACACACAAAGTGACGGCGACTGCTCAAAACTGGAACTGGAGCTAAGACTGAAGATGGAGCTGGGAGCTTCAGATGGAGTTGGAGCTGAGGCTGAACCTGAACCTCAAGCTGGACTATTGGTGTGGTTCTCAAGTGAAACTGCCATTGTTTGCATTGCTAGATACCACAGTAGAGTAGACCAGAGCAGAGCAGAGCAGAACAGAGCAGAGCAGACCACTCCAGCTAGACGCTGGCGTCGCTTATGATGGTGATGACTACTTGAAGATGAGGCAGGAACTCACTCACTCCTTTCCATAGCCGCCTGCAGTCGTCACGGCCCGTCAGCGCGCTGTGTGCATCCTAGCAGGGGCATTTGGGGCATGGGGCATGGTGCATGGGGCACTTCTGCCGGGCTCTTCAAGACTCTTCCAACTCCAACTCCAAAACTCCAACTGCAGGTCTGTCTGCCAGGCCTGACCTGAGTTAAACAAATTCATTAAAAACTCGTCACTTTGCGCGCATCACGCTGACTTGGCATAACTGCCGCTGCCTCTGCCACTGCCTGAGCCCGTCCTGTTGCAAGCTTCGTTGGCGTCTTCAAGCCTTGCCACTTGCCACAATACTCTCGTAGTCCTCATTTTGCCCTGCGGCCAATGAAGTGCCTGCTTGGCATAGTCTTAAGCCGTTTGCCAGGATACACTTCTATACACTCAGAGAAACTAGCAGATAATTTTTTCATTATTAAAATCAAAGTAGAAAACATTATCGGAAATAGAGGCAAAGTTGCTTACTTAAAAAAGGATTTTTTATAGAAACTACAAGCTACAACAATTCAGAAGGGTTTGTCTTTCCTCTTTCTTTAAGTGTATAACAATACAATAATTTTTTCCACAATTTTTTATAATAATATTTTTGTTGCATGTCCCTTCACATTGTTTGCACTGCGCTGCAGTTTTATTTCCTACAATGCCAAAGGCAAACAGAGCACAGAAACCCTGAGACTGAGACTGCGACTGCGGCTGAGACTGAGCCTTTAAAGATATTCTTCTTCAGTATTATTTGTATTCTATTTTGAAAGGCCCTTCAATCAACTTGATCTTGGCAGCTGCCTAGCACCTACATATTCCTACATACTCCATAGTACGTAGAGCCATCCCCGTTTGAGAGTTAGAGAGTCAGTAAGCCACCGCCGCCATGGCATTTCTCCCGAGAAAGCTTTAGCAACAGAATATTACAAGTTGCTGATAAGCAGCCCGCTCGCCACAGCCTTCCAAGATGATGGCTCATTGATGTAGCCATTGCTTGCCCAGTAGAACTTTTCAGAAGCTCAACCAAGTGCTACTGGGTAATTTCGTACATCAATAAAGCAGTAAACTGGGTTATCAAAAGGCAGCAGGTATTCTTTTGGATCTCAAGAAATAATGTATAATGCTTATTTCCTTATGTTCGAAAGGAATTGGGTGCTGCAAAGTTCCACTGGGTCGCTTCTAACGGCTGCTCTCTCTCTCTATATATATAAATATGTACTTATTATATATATATATATGTATATAAATATATATATATATATATGTCTGTCTGTCTGCGATAAGTTTCCAGGAAGCGTTCGCTGCGTTTGCCGACGGCCTCTAAAAAAAAATAAAAATAAACTGATGCCGCCAGTTGATGTCGCAGCCGACGACGCATTGCTACTGGGAAGCAGAAGCAGCGAGACGACACCCGTTCCCGTTCCCCTTCCGTTTCCCAACCCCATCCCATAGCCATTCCCGGTCTGTCCCTGCCTGTTGCCGTAATATGCGCTAACTAACACGTATTTTCTGCAGGTATTTTATGTCCAATTATTGTTAATTCTTGAGAATAAATAGCAAACAATATTAACAAACAAAGTATTTAATAATTCGTTGAATATTTATAAGAAAAATTGCATTATTATTCGTATGTAAGGGTATTTCGCATTCATAAACAAGCGTTTATCTACAACTTATACTCTACACTTCAAATTATTCACGTTTTGTTTTCTGAAATGGCTATTATTATAATTTTTATTTATGTTGTTCTTGGGAACTGCATTTTTAAAAAAAATTTTTCAAGCGAAGCCGAAATTTCAATATAATCCAACTAAAAATCCAGCCCAAAATTGAATACGAAATTGAAGGACATTCAAATTTAAATTCAAACTAGCAGCATTTATATGTCTATTTTTATATCCTTTCAGAGGGTATTGAAGCCTTTTTTTTAATAGTTTTATCATAAATTCTACCCTTATAAAAAGAATTATGAAAGATGGACAGAAGGAGTCTTTCCATTGCTGTTTCCAGCTGACGATTGATGATTGCCGATAGCTCTGCTTTCGCTTTCGCTTTAGTTGCATTATGAATATTATTTTACCCCAACTGAGGGCATATCTGTATATATATATATATATATACATATCGTATATATATCTGTATATATATCTGTATATGTATTATGTATACTTATACAGGTATAATATGCAGCAGAGAGCCTTGGACACCTTTTATGGGCGAATGGTAAGGGAAGCCAGCATATGATGCGTTCAGCCCTGACAGAGCAACAAACAAAAAAAGTAAATAAATAAATAAAATAAGAATAAAACTAAAAAGAATAAGAACAAAAAGAAGAAGAAGTCAGATCGCTGCCGCCATACAAACGCGCCTGTAATTTTAAGACGCAGCCCCAAGTATGACGATGATGACAAACAAGGATACCAAACTCAGAATACCACTGAATTCTTTTGGATAATTAAAAGCACTTAAGTAGGAATTTTTTGGAGCGAGTTTCTGTTTTTTTTTCTTTGTTTTTGTTTCTACTGTGTTTTTTTTTTTCGTATTCAACTCTTGTTTTGTTGTTATATCATATGACTGTACTGCAAACACGCTAAAATAAATGTTGTTCAGCACAGACAGAAGAAGCCTTGAAGCCTAACTAATTAGTGAATAGCTAAGAATCGATGTACTCCATGCACTCGCATGAATGGGAAAAAGGATCTGAAATCGAGAAGCAACCAAGACCGATTTACTCATACCCGTATCATGCATATGTATCACCTTCTGGAATCATTAAGTAAATGCAACTTACATAAATTCAGTTAACATACAAATGTTCACATTCATTAACAGCCGTTTAACATAGCTTGCAAATGTTATTAACATTATAAAAAGCTCGCAAACGGTTTGCAAATGAAATGAATAAATATATTGACTCCAGTCATTCCAATATTTGTTAATTTAATTGTATATTATAAATAGCTGAACCTGAACCAAACCAAAATAATAGATTTAAGCTCAAAAATAAGTCGAAAAAAGTTGAAATGAAGGATGCTTCACTTAGATAAATATTTGTAATCTCTTTTTCTATTTCAAGTGAAATAAGACTGTTTTCTCGCATTTAACAAAATTTTGAAATACGTTTTTCAGTCGCGCTGATTCATAGCAAAAGTTTTTGAGTATTTTAGTGGTTTTTATACACTTGTTTTTTGTTTTTCTTTTTATTTTTTGTTGATAACCATTTAAGCACTCAGAATGCATGTTTTCTCGCTTATTGTGAAATGCTTTTAGCTGATATTCAATATTTTTGCAAGCGAGGCGAGGCGAACTTGAACTTCACACAGTGACAATAACAGCAACAGCAACAGCAACAACACGAAGCAGAGGCAACAGCAACAACAACAATAATATGTTACCTGGTCCTGGCCTACCTTTGATTTGTGGCTATTTCGCGCGGAGACACTTCATTTATCACGTTCGTTCGGCGTCGGCGTCGGCGACACAAGATTCTGACCTTGAAAACGTTTTAGCCGAACCCAAAACCCAGTCACACTCGGAGTTCCAGGTCCCCAGTTCCACTCGAAGTCCCCACACACACTCAGAGAAAAAAAACATGTCTAAATTCGACTTTCAGCAATATTTTAAATATAAGGAGGAACTATGTTTGACTGTAGAATTGACCACTTTTATTTTATTAATTGTTTTTTTCTCAGTGTTGTCCCCAGTCTCCTCAGAGTCAGCCTCAGTCGCAGTTCTTCGCTGCATATAAACATTTTGTAAAAGGAGCCATACGAATATTTTTGTCGGTTTCATTTTAGCATTGCGTTTTCTTCAGTTTTACTTTTATTTTTATTTATTTTTATATGGCTTTATTAATGATGCGATACGCGATAATGACGCATACCAGATACGCGCTCTCTGCTCCACTCTTCCTTTCTAGCCTCTCTTCTCTTCGCTCTCAAGAGAAAGATTCAAGGATGATTTCCAATGACTTTTTCTTCTAAAAAAGCTAAGTGCTTCCGCTCCAAATCCGCGAATACGAATCCAAGATCCAATTCTCTATTGCAAGAATATGCCAAGAATGGTGTTAAGCACGATTAATTCTTGCCCTGCCTCAATTCCCCCCAGTAAACCCCCCTCGCATCTCCTCCTTCCCATCACTCCTCCCTCGACAATCGTTGTCGTTGGCAGCGCAGCGCAGCGCTAAATAAATAAATGAATTAATGGCCAGCGCGCGAGTGCGGTGCAAAAAAATCAATTAAATAAAATGCGAAACGTAAAACATGCATAAAAAAAACTCAAGTAAGTCTGCGACTGCCAAAGCTGCTCGACTAAGAGATACCCTGTGTAGCAGACACGGCAAAGCAATTAAATATCTGTGTAGTTTTTATCGCTAAACCTTACGCATATTTTAGCCGATCTTAAGTTGGAAAATATATTTTTTGTATACCCTGTTTTTCCAAGCTTATGGGATGATATGCTCATTATAATTTAGATACACCATTTTACAGGGTATGTAAGAAAAGGCACCACAGTTGTTGTTGCTGTTGCTGTTGCAGGCGCAGGCACATGTTGCCACTGTTGGCAGACGTTGCTGTTGCTGTTGCTGTTCCTGTTGCAGCTATGCAGATGCAGCAGACTGAATGAGGCAGGGACTGGGGCAGAGGCAAAGACAGAGGCAGAAACTCTGTGGCAGTCGGATCGATATTAAATTGTTACGCTTTGGACAATTTGAACACGCGCAGAGGCGCAAAGCAAAAAAAAAAAAAAAAAACGAGACTCGACGCAGAGCGCAGAAAAAAGGCCAAACGCAATCGCAGATCGTTTGCTCGATCAATGCAGCAGATTGGGGCTTGCCACTTGCAACAGGCAACTTGCAATAGCAGACAGAGAAAGAGGAGGGGGCGGCAGAGGAGAGAACAGAGCCGTGTTGCAGGCTCTATAAGGTCGAGGCATGTGTTGAGCCGCCGTCGTGGTAATTAACTCGTTTGCTATTGTAAATGCCTCATTGCAACACTTTTGATGCCGATTGCTGCTGCTGCTGCTGTTGCTGTTGCACTCAATGTTACTGCTGCTGCTGTTGCTGTTGATCTGACCAGTGGGTGGTCCTCGGGTTGGCGGCCTGTTTGATACCTATTGCTGTCATTGCAGCCATAAATGTGATCCGTTCGCCAGCTTTGCTTTGGGCCAATTATGAATGGGGCAGAAGCTATAAAACTGGTTTGCATTATATATTTTCAGGTCTCAGCCAAATAAAACACCCACACACGAAAAAATATATATAAAAATTGGGTAAGAAATTAGTTCCTTTCAAAAATAGAAATCCCATCCAAAAAGAATCCAAGGGAATCGAAACATATATATAATTTCTAACCAAAGAAAAAATTAATAATACACTCTTGCTTTTAATATAGATAAAGAAGTAATAAAAATCAATCAGGCTAAAGTTCCTCAAAAATTAAATACATTATTCAGTTGAAATAAATATTTAAACTCTCCCGAAATTATACAATTTTTTTCTGTGTAGAAACATGCAGAGAAAGAGACTGCCCAACCCAAACAAAAAATTGTGGGTGCCAAAACATGAGCCTTGCGCCGAATCTGATGGCCGCAGCGTCGTTTGAATAACCGCGCGCGCTTACGAATGTATTCGAGTATTCAAGAAATTAAGAACCCGTCTAACAATGACAAATCTTCGGAGCCGAACCACAACAGATTCCCAGACCATGATGGTGCTACGAGCCAGTCAGCCAGCCAGTCAGCCAGACAGACAGACAGACGGACGGGGAGCCTGGGAGGTTCGAGGAGGTTGGGTTGCCTGTCCAGTCAGCTCTCACGACATCGCAGTTGTCGTTGTCGTCCTCTTCCCGTCCACTCTTCAGTTTCCCCCTCCCTCTATAGATATACATATGGGATGTCGCGCTGTTTCGTGGTACCTACACCTAATGGATTTTATTTGTGCTGTTTTGCTGATTTAATTTCGTTCTTTTGATTTTATTATACCCTTGCCAGGGAGGGTATTATAAACGTGTCACGAAATGTGTAATCCATAAACTAAATACGAGTAAAACTCCATTCTGAAATGAGAAACTGTCTCGTGACGTCTGCTTTAGATGGTTAGATGCAATATTAGTTGGATGATTCTTCTCGTTATCAGGCTTACAGCCTTTGGCTAACATGTTAGAAGTTATCTACTCGGAAATGAGGGTGCTATGTCATATAGCTTCCTATTGCAGAAATGGATTGAGATCTGTGTCGTATGAATAATTTTTATCTTAATCAAATTCACAAGCTCTTGGTCGCTTGAATACCTGAATAGCACTACAAATTTCAAGGGCATTTCAATGTTCGCATTATTTCTGGTTTTGATATTATTTGTATTTTTAGTTTGGCATTTCGTTGCGCCCAAATCAGCGGCGCATCTCTCAAGGCTAATAGAACGAGTCGGAACCCCCCAAAAGCAACCGCAGCAGCATCTCGCACCAACCACTCTCCACTCAGAGCGATACACAGTTTTATTGTGCTTAATTCGTGTTTGTCCTACCTGCTGCAGCACTTCACCCGACTCCACTCCACTCCGGCTATGACTCAATTAGCCACTGACCCAGCAGGCTGCCAAATGTGTCCAGAGACCAGAGCGAATAATATGGGATTGGGATTGGGTCATCCACATATGTGTATACTCGTGTATGACTAAGCAGAACAGCTCTGCCTTGAGTGGACTTAAAAAACTGCAACAACGATTGATTAAATCAATTTAGGATCAGATTAACAATGATCACCATCAAAAAGCTTAGTTCTTTTTATAATTTTTGTACACAATTCCTGAGAATTTTGTGAATAAATTGATTGTTGTTGTTCATTTTTAATACTTATTTTTATTTCTATTTACTTCAATATTTTGCATCTAATTTTTCATTAGAATTTTGTGTAGATCTCAAATGAAATTCATTAGAAATTTGTGAAAATATATACACAAATTCGCCAAATATATATATATATATATCTCAGAAGATATCGATTGTATAATTTACACTCCCTTTAATTTCGTTTCTCTACAGTGCCTCAAAAAGAAAAACAAACTAACCGCATCAAAGTAATGGATTTTTAAGCGAGTGTCAAAAGTAATTTTAATTTCAATTTCACTTTCGTACATTTTGTCGGGCTCAAAAAGCCAAGCCAAAATGAGACGAGACGACAGACGACAGACAGATGCAAAGTAAAGCAAACAAAACGAAAGACTTAAGCGACGAACTTTGTCGCAGCAAACGACGCAAAACAAACTTATGCAAATGAGAACGTTGCTGTTGCTGTTGTTGTTGTTGTGGTTGCTGTCGCGTTGTGTTGTGGAGTGTTGGAGGCGCTTCCCTTTTGCCGCGCTGCCAGGATAAACAAAGACCTTAAGCAGACAGCAGGATGTGTCAGACATAATTTTCATAATTTTACGCCACAAATCTGCAAGATTTCTGGGCATTACTTACGCCAGCCCGCACCGCCAGTCCACATATCGTATCCTTCACCCCACCCCTCTCTTCGCTCCCCCTCTCATTTGCAGGCTGTGCGGTTTGAAATTTAATACCGCAACAACAGCAGCAGCAGCAATAACAACAACAACAACAACAACGACAAATGCAATTTAGCAGAACTCGTCGGCGGTTGGTTTGGGCTTCAGCTTCAGCGTCGGCTGTGGCTGTAGCTGTGTGTGTTGTACTTGGGGCACGGCCGAGAGGTGTGAATATTTAACCGGATATGAGTGAAACGCATCTCTCAGGCGCGAAAGGACGACGCCTTCGCCAAACACTTAGAGAAATGAATAGAGGGCATTCTGCAATGTACGGAAGTAATAGCACAGATCCAAGCAATCTTGTAGCTACTCTAATGCTGATCCTTTATCACTTTAATTAAGATAAAAATTTGTTCAAAATACTTTAAATTTTGAGTAAAATTTCACAACAATTATACTAGATATTATTGGTTTTTTTTTAGTGTACTTGCGACACAATTCTTGAGTCTTGAGACTGAGAACCAACAATGACTGACTGACAAACGAGTGTGCGTGCGTGTGAGTGTGAGCCTGTGTGTGTGTGGAGAGCGTATGTGTGTGTAACTGTGTGTGTTATGCGTGAAGCGTCGTCGGTGCTTGAGCACCGGTGGCGGCGGGTAGACATTTAATAAAATGATAGACTGACAGTGCGGGAGACAGAAGAAGTGACACCCCCAATCCACAGCCAGAAACTGAGACAGAGACAGAGACAGAGCCAGAGCCAGAAGGAGTTGATATTCTGTGATCCAATAAATTGCACTCCTGCTGTGTAGTGTAGTGTCCAATGTCCAGTGTCCAGTGTCCAGTGTATTCAAGGCGTAACCTGCGCTCCAATGAGCCACCAATCTGAGCTGCCAGTTTGGCTTCGTTTTGATATATTTAATTCTTGTTCGCTTCTTCGTTTCGTTTTTTTTTTCCAGTCCAAGCCAGGCTCTGGCCAGCAGCACTTCGATTTCATTTAATTTCAGTTTATTTTGTATTCATTTCTTTTAGATTTCGTTTCATTTTTCAGGCCGCTCGCTTTGCTTTACTGTCATTTTTCTGCAAGAATTTTGCTTCAGAATTCATTCGCATGTAAACAATCGAATTACACATGCTCCTTTGGACTTAACACCAAACAGATTAGATGAACAGCAACAGGAACAGATTGGGATTGGCAACGGGATTGGGATTGGGATCGGGAGAAGCATCAAGCAAAGTAGCCAGTGATTAAAACGGCGGCTTCAGCTTCCATTTTGCCATTTGCCACTGCAGTTGATTTAGCTGGGAATGCAAAAGCTTTTGGCGTTTTATACCCTGTACGAATCTAAATTGACTTACAGGCATACACACACACAGTTTTGCTTTAAGTTTCTTACCAACTTGGCCTAATATTTAATTTAATACCAGGAATTCTATTGCTACTTCTGATCTTTTCTGCTCTGAAATTATTTGGAGAAGAATAGAGTATTCTGTAAGTTAGGCATACCCGCCGCTTGCACTCTATTTGTTCGCTTGAAACTTTGGAGTTTTGTTTGGTTTTTTTGTGGGCTTTTTGCTATGACATGCCCTGGAGACTGAGTGAGACTCGTGAATACTTCGTTTCTTACTATTTGAGAGCTGGCACGACGACCTTTTCACACCTTCCTCTTACTTAGAGGAGTATTATAAATAAGTATGGAACAAACAAAAGGCGGTCGTCGTATCAATTTCACTTGCATCCGCTTTTGACAAATTCCCTTTAAAATGAAATCTACTTTGGCGTTTTTTTTTTTGTCGTCGTTTGACAAATTTTCGACTCGACTCTGGGAAACTGAAACCGAACTCGTGCAGTCGTGCAGCAATTTGGAAAGCCGAAAGCGCCCCTGAACTGAAATGGCGCCACATTTCTATATAAAATCAAAATCTATTTATAGCTCACTTTTCCAATATAATCTACAATTCTACAGTTTTATATAGACATTTTTTAATTGCTAATGAAAGCGAAATGTCGCCAGTTGAACGCCTACGAGCGTCTGCCTGAGAAACTAGCTGAGAAATGGCTCAAGGCAAATGCCAACCCGTAGCGATAACTTGTCATAACTTTTTCAAGACAATCTACTCTGAGTGCATGTAAATTTGCTATTGTAACTTTTTTTTATGGCAAACGCCTGTCAAATGTAATTCAAATGAATAAAGCGAATGAATGCGGTCTCCCAAACGAGTACCCCAACGTGGCCCATACACGGCGGCAGCAGCAGCAGCAGCAGCAGCAGCAGCTGAGAGCCATTTAGTTAAACAAGTAAATTTACAAGCCACATTGAAGCTCGAATCAAAGCGTCGACTTAAGACTTATCGAGTTATTAAACACATATTTCCGTTTAGAGTAAACAGTAATTAAAAAACATTCTTCAAGAGTATTTAATTACCTAGAATTACTCAGCTAATTAGAAAATTGGACATCGATTCTTGATTGTAAATACTTGAGTAATTGGCACGCAGAGGAGAGCTGTCTAATTAACAGTAAATAAAATTGTATTATTTATGTAATTATGCAATTACTTTCCCAACCGAGCAATTACTTAAGTAATTGTGACAGCAACACCCGTACGTTCTCAATTAATTGTTGAAACTCATTAACTCCTCCTGCCTTTATAATTAAAAATAATTTAAATTTTGAGTCTGAAATCTCAAGTAATTATCTCAATTACTGAAAGAATTATCAATAAAAATCGATTGAATGAGAGTTTATCTCTAAGTCTGGGCATCAGCAGTAATTAAAAGTATATTTCAATTACTAGAATTTCTCCTCAGTTACTTTAGTAATTAAATGCAGCAATTAATTGATAGAATCAGTTTATTAAAAATCAATAAAAATCGATTATATATAGATCGCGAATGCACTATAAATCTATTGCTATCCGGTGATAATTCAGTTCAATCTTTAAGCGTACTTTGTCTTCGGCTCTTTGAGTTTTATGGTCGAAACTGAAGCTGAAATTGTTGCTCGTAAATTCAATTGGGAGCTTTGAGCGTTTTGAAGTGATTTACGCCAAATATTTATGGCCAGCTGAGCTGCTGTGGGCTTATTTGTCTTGTGTGGAATGCTGTGGCTAATCAGTGCATAATTAATATTAATTTATATTTATAGTATTTATATACGTAAGCTAAGTGGCTTTTGATTTTATTCTCTGATTCTGCATTTCCATTTGCATTGCCATTTGCATTTCAATGTCTAATATCGTAATTTATGGGCCAATTGTCGCAACTAGGCGCCTATTAACACAATCCAACACATTCTCGGCTCATTAATTTGTTCCAAATGAAAGCAACAACAAGCCAGAAAGGCCGACCGACAGACAGACAGGCAGTGAAACAGTGAAACAGAAAGAGAACGAGGCGTAGAAAGCGGTAAATAGATGGAATGGAAATTGTAACAAGTTCAGGCCAAGTCAACAAGCACTTGGCACATTTTGTGGCCATTTCACAGAAGTTGGCCACAGAGACAGAGACCCAGCCCCAGTTTCAGTCCCTATAAAAAAAGTTCTTTTCAGTTTTCAAGACTAGAGATGGTCGAAGGGTCGTGACACGAAACGAACATCAGAAAAAAGTTGTAAAGAAATTCTGGAAATGTTTGTAATTAAAATTGATAAATCTATAGTTAATCCTACTGTTTAACTGATGTATTAATAAGAAGGTAAAATTTTCGGTAGAGGTAAGAGTCCGATTCTTAGTCTGGTTCAAAGGCTCATTTTACTTCTAACTGGTTCAGAGGTTTTTGAATTTGAACCACTTTTCATTCTTTGTTAAAAACAAAAATATATAGCTTGGATAGGACATTGATTTTATATCCTTTTGAGGCGTGTCCCATTCTGGAGGAATGATTCCATCTCTAGTTTTAAATACACACAAACAGAGAGAGAGAGAGAGAGTGAGAGAGAGAGAGAGAGCAAGTGAAAGACACACAAACTGGTCACAAAGACAACTGAATAATGTTTCGTTTCGTTCGGTTTGGTCTCAGTTTTGGTTTCGGTTTTGGTTTGGCTCTGCTCATTCTTGAGTTTGTTTCGAGTTTATTTTGTTTTTTCTTAACGAGGCGCTGCCAAGTCACTGTCAAAATATTGAAATAAAGGAATTTTCAATTTTAATTTCTTTAGCGCGCATCGTTGCTCGAAAAATAAAAGGGGTACCACGGCGCGAAGGCAGGGGAAAGGTGGCTTAGGGCGAAACCGAACCGAAAACCCAACGTTCCAAGGAAGTGACTCTGTTCTTATGTTAATGATTGTTATTCTAAGCGTTAAATAAGCGTGGGTAAATAAAGAAAACCCTAAGAATAATATAGAAAACACATCAACGAATTCAAAATTGACACTCGCTACAAATTACAAATGCAACTTTTTTTTTTTTGAAAATTTCCATCAAAAAAAGAAAGAAACTTAGAACAAACATTCCAGAGAGATACAAAATAACTTCCTTGAAAGAGAAACCAAATAAAGGATAGTTATTGGACAATTTGTATTAAAATTCTGGCTGGGAAAAGGTTATAAGACATAGAATAAATACTGCATTTAGTGGTTGCTGAATAACTTTGAAGAAAAAACAAAGTTCTTTATGGAGAGTTTCGATTATTGGCTTTAATACTCTTCTAACACTCTGCAGAAAATCCGTTGCAAGTTATTTATTTTTCTCTCGTCTTTCTTCTCAAAATATTGGCTTGAAGGCTGCCGATTATTCACTTTCGTTCTAGCAAGGTAATATTATTCAATCTCTTGGCCCGGCCGGCGAGCAAGTCTTCTAACCATATCCGCCCACTTTAATGGGTCTAAGCCCATAATTTGTGCAGTTAACGCAATCAAATATTATGATAATGTGTTTCTTCAGTTCAGAGATATTGCGAGCTGGCGAGCAAATGTTTTTGTTATACTTTGACTTTGACTTTGACTTTAACTTCTACTTTAACTTGAAGTTTAAATGCTGTTTTCTTAGGCTTAGCTTAGCGGCTTTCTCATTTATGCAAATTTCACTCAATATGCAAAACATAATCATTTTGTTATACGAACGAATAAGAACCAAAGCAACTAAGTTTAAACTCAGAAAAGGAGTTTTAGTCCAACTTTTGCCAGTCTCTGAGTTTTTCAAACACGCCCCTGCAAGCCGCCTGCAGTTTGCCTGCCTGCTTCCCGGCCTGACTGCCTGGGCAATAAAGCAGCCAACTAAATAACTCAAACTATCACGAGAGATGTTCCAGCAAACAAGTAAGAGAAGTGCTCTACGCGTCGAGAGTCCTCGACGAGCAGATACTCTATGCAAATTTATTTCAAGAAGTGCTCTTCAGCTGGCTGCAAAACACTCTTGGAATTGCTAAGATCTTTTACGGAGAAAAAATCTAATTTATTATCCGATCGATATGAAATTCAAGGTTTAGGAATATTATTTTAAAATATGCAGTAGAGTCATATATTTTAATGGTAAATGCTTGATGAAAGTCGTAAAGTCTGTAGCAATAATTAATATACCCGCCTTGCTCATTGGGAGGGGTATACAAAAAAAGAGGGAGAAGCAGAGACAGAGGTGAAGGTGAGGCAGCCACAGGAGGAGGCAGGAAGCAAGAGCGTATACAGGGCGGAGGACGATCAATCGTTTAAAAATTTAAATAATATATATGTTTGCCAGTCGGCGGGCAAAGCGAAAAACTGTAACAGCCGATGTCGGAGTTGAAGTAGGTGGAGCAGAAGCAGCCTCAGCAGCCTTAGCAGCCTCAGCAGCCGCAACCGCAGCAGCAAGCAGCTTGCAACTTGCAGAGGGAGTCGAACCGAGAGTCGTGGCAAGTTCAGTGAGTTGAACGCATATCGCGGCGCATGGCCAGCGGCGATTTATGCTTAAAACGGTGTAGATTTTGTTGCTGCCTTTTTGCCGGTGCCAAGTCAAAGGAGCCACAGACAGAGAGACGGACTGAAAAGCAGAACAAAAAGAAAATAAAAGAGAGAAACAACTGAAACCTGTGCAACGGAACGGTGTGTTGCACAGACAGACAGCTAGGCTGCTTATTAAGCGATCTAGCGATTTTAGAAGCGAATATCCTCCTCCTCGCAGGTTAAAGAACTTTTTTGGAACGTGTCGCCATGTGGCACAACCTTGACAGCACAGCCTCAAAACAAGTTTTCCTTTTCTGTTTCTGTTTCTGTTTTTGTTTTTCTTTTTTAGTTCCAGTTTCAGTTACAGTTCCAGTTCTGGTTCATGCACCAAACAGAAACAGAAATAGAAAAAAATGAGCACAAAACTAAATTTCGAGTTCTAAAAAAAAAGATTATAACCATTAAATCAATGCTGAACCGAACCAAGTGTCGAAAGGGAACTTGAACCACACCCATATGTCCGACTTCTTTCCCTACACGGATAGAACTCTTATGAACCAAGGTTCGAACCGAAAGCATGACAAACTGGGTTCACCCCCCGAATAAATAGTTTGGTTCGGGACTAGAAATGGAAGGATTTTCAAGAATCGCATTTGAATTTTTCTTTGTGTATTCTGTTCTATAAAAATAAAGTTAACAGGCAAACACAAGAAGAGACGCAGCAGAGCAGATCAGAGCAGAGCAGAGAGCTGACACTTGGCACTTGGGCAATGGGGGCGTTTAATTGATTCAAATCGAATTCATTGGAAGTTGCGACGTGTTAATCCCCTGAAAAAATACTCCCATGTATAAGCTGCCTTCATTATTGTTGTTTGTATTTGGGCCCTGCCCCTTTTTTTAAGCCAGAGAGCACTAATGCAACATCATTGAGGCAAATTAATGAAGCTGCCGCAAGTTGAATAAAACGAATAAACCGAATAAAATCGAAATTGAAATCGAGTCACAATCA
This sequence comes from Drosophila repletoides, assembly GCA_018150835.1. Lineage (NCBI taxonomy): Eukaryota > Metazoa > Arthropoda > Insecta > Diptera > Drosophilidae > Drosophila > Drosophila repletoides. The sequence continues at coordinate 1,762,902 of JAECWQ010000089.1, forward strand.
ACAATCGCTCATAAGTCCCACAGGAATTGGAATTGGAATTGGTTGAAATCCAATCCAAGACGAAGCAGTGAATCATACAATAATTTCAATTCTGATTTTTCGATATTGTCGCAGCCCTGACGAAGGTGTGACAGTTTGACTGAATCTCCTCCGATACTTCCCCCTCTCATTTAAAGCTGAAGCTGGAAACGCCCGCTCAATTAATTGTAGCGTAATTTCCAGTAGCCGACTTATGTCTTAGCTTTATTCGACTAGATGCAACTGTCAGCAGGCTGTCAATAATAAAGCTTTTTTTTGGATTGAAACCAGTGCTGGCATTTCCGTTTTATTTCTGCTCAACTTTAGCGGGAATAGGCCAGTCTGGCTTTTATTAAAGCAAGCTTTTACATAGCTCTTGGGAGTTTTTTTCAATTGTTTCCTCTGCGCAAAACTAGCCTTTTTTTATTTCTAAAACTTGTCAACACTGCTTGCAATTGCATTTATTTAATAGCTCACAAAACGGAAGTTTCCGAAAAAAAACAAAACCACAAAAGCAACCGCTTTTTGTCACCACTTTTTGCTTAATGAAATTCATAATTTTTGCCATTCGCTTTGATTGCGTTTTGTGGCAGAGAATAATCACAATAGACCTGGAGGATTTTTCGAAAGGTTCAAAAGGTGTGTGTGCCTCGTCTCCCGCTCTGTCTCTGTCTCCGTCTCCGTCTCTGTCTCTGTATTTGTCCCTGTTTCTGCCGCACAAATATGCCACCGGTTGTGGTTTATCTGTGCAGCAAATCTCTTAAAATGAGAGGCGACGCGTCGCCAACGCCGCCGACGCCTCTGCCTGTCGTTTTGGGTCTGGAACCGGGTCTGAAAATTGAGCTGAAGCCACAAGCAATTGCTTGTCGGAGTGTAAATATTATGTATGGATCTACCTGAATATTTTCTCTTCTGCTGCTCTACAAATCTCTTTCAATAAGAGCGGAAAATATTGAAAGATTTTTAAAACATCAGCAAAAATTCAATCCGCATGGAAATCGGTTCAGTTTTGCCAAAGCTGTGGAAGTCGGAAACAATAATGAATCCCATAAAATACTTGAAAAATTGCACAAGATTGTAAATTTAATTAAAATTAGACATTCTACGAATTTAAAGTATTTTAGATAAGCAGAAATGTCAAAATCTCAAGTTGAGTTGAGATTGGGCTAAAGGCAAACGACTTCATTAGGCCCACTGTGAAACGAAACTATTTAGATTTGGCGCTTATTCACTTAATTCATTTATTCATCATTCACTCATTCGCTCATTCGCTATTCGCCTATTCGCAGCAACGAGGGTGTTGCCTCAAGGTCTCTCAAGTATTTGCAAATGTCATAATTGCATACAGATTTTGATTACATTTTTGTCGCGCGAGATATAAAAATAAAAGTGAATGTCATAAACGAATCAAATGCCGCCAAGTCTTTTTGGCGACACCATTCATATTATTCACTCACACATACGAGCCTATATTCAACATTATTCACTTATTCAGCATTTAACATTCAACAAGCACATTCACATTCAATCTTCTGACGAAATCGACACAAATGACTCGCTGCCAGTTGCAACCCGCCACCTGCCACCTGCCACTTGCCTCATGCCACTTGCCACCTGTTGCTGTGATTTTCTGAGTCGATTCGAGTCGACTCGACGACTTTGTCCATAGATCTCTAGTAGTATCCGTTTTAAACACATGCTTAAATTTGCACCACGCTGCGTATGATTAATGTGCCCGTTGCAAATTGTGATTTTAACCCCCTTTTTGCTCCCCCTCCCAACCCCCTTTCTTAACAGTCAATCAATGCTCACTGAAATTTGTGCTGCATTCTGAAATTGCCTCATATATTATAGAATTTATTATGAGTTGCAGTACACCAGATATGTCAAAACAAACAAATTTGAACCCAAATTGATTGATTACATACCAAGTCCTGCTCCGTTTGTGGCTGAAAACAGAAAAAAATATGTAAATATTATTCGCAAATAACAAATATTATTCTTCAAAAATAGGAGCTATATATAAATATATATCTTATCTTGAAATACCTTGATTAGTCGAAGACAAATTTTACTTCTAGGTTTTAATATTTTGAAGATTCCAATTTACTTATGCTCTCAGGAATGGAATCTATTTTAATAAGTAAATGAAAACAGAAATGTTTTGAAAATATAAACTCCCTTTTAAAGCCTCTTCAAAACTTTCATGAATTTCCCCTCCATAATTCAAAGCAATTTCTAATCGAATTCCGAAGTCCGAATTCCGCTCATTTCAGTTGAGTTTTTACTGGCGTCTTTCATAAGCTGCTTAACCAAATTATGGAGTCCAAAGCGTTGCATTATCGAAATTACAAATTGGCTAAAACCATGGAGTAAGCATTTAGTAGAGATTACGAATTTAACGGGTTCGAATCAATGCGGAAGTATGAAAAGGACCAGGGAGGGTGGCCCCACTCTCTCTGGGAGCCAACATTGTTTTTGTCAGCTATTTAACATGTGGTAAAGCAAGCGTTGCTCTAATCAGCGGATGCCAGAGCCAAAGCCGCCGTCTTTCAGCTCCAGAGCAGCTCTACCAGAATTTCCGGGAAGAAATATATGTACTACCATTGGCTGGCATGCAAAACAAGCAAACTGACAGGCAGGCAGGCAGGCAGGCAGACAGACAGTCAGACGAGGCAGTCAGCGACATGCAAAGTCGACAACAAGAACAAATTGCTGCCGCTTGCCAACAACAACAGCAACAGCAACGACAACTTGGCCATGGCCAAGACGGCAGCTCAGTCATAACTCAGCCTATTGGCTTGTTAAGCGATTTTCCAATATCTATGCACTGAGCGAAAAAATGGGAAGAGTGAAAAGTTCGCTGAAGAAAAAACGCTAGATATTAATAAATTTTTACAATTTAAGAAATTAACAAATGCAATAGTAAGAAATACAAAATAAATGAGAAATTTCACATTTAAGCTGTTAAGGCGATAAAACTCCTTAGAAAATTCAAATTAGGGGTTCAATTAGATTCAATTAAAAGATAACTATTTGCATTATTTTCTCTCAGTGCAGTTGAGCTTCAGTTCACTTGAGTTGAGTATTCAGTATTTTGTAATTACGTGTAGTTTGTAGTACCCAGTGCCCAATACCCTCTCTCTCTGTCTTTCTGTCCCTCTGTGTGTCTCTCCGTCTCTCTTTTTGTGTCTAGGGCGCGTGCGTGCACAGCCATATGGATATTTATTTTTGCGTACGAGTTTTTCGGCCTTTGGCGCTTTTAACTATAAATATATCGTATAGCCAGGGTATGAGAGTATCCAGTTGGAGTTGGGGGTTGCGGAGTTTGGAGTACTCCTCGCTGGCGTCTGTCTGGTGGCCAGGTTATCGCTGCTGTTGCAACCAGCAGCTGTTGCTGCCTCTTGCCGCATGCCTCAGTGTGCGAGTATTAAGCTATTTTCCTTGCCATTGGCTATTTTCAAGGCTTATCAAACGCATGCAAAAAGACACGTGTATGAGTGCACCCCAAGTCCATGTCCATGTCCATGTCTAGATTCCCGTCCCTTCCCTTCCCTTCCTTTTCCTCCACATGTCCTGCCAGTGGCAGCTCTCGATATGATTTATAGAAAGCTCTCATTATTTATAGTTGGCTCAGCCGCAGCGCAGCGCGCTGTCAAATAAGTTGAGGCAATTAATTAAGCGACCCTGCAACATCAGCGCCGAAAGCAAATATTGTTGCCAGATTTAGCCAGGCCGATAATATGGCTAGAGATAGCCATAGATAGATCAGACATAGATCAGAGAGCAACTCCATTAAACAGCAGCCTCATTTTTAGAAACGTTTCTCAACAATGCCCGAAGAGAGACTAAACTGACTCTGCCTTTCCTTGATTTATGAATTAATCTATTCAATATTTATAATTCCCTCTTGGAGACAATTCTCCAACATTGTAAGCCAGAGTAGAACACATTCCAAGTGGAATTCTTCTAGCTATAATTCAATTTTAGCTTCAGCGTTGGCGTTGACTTTCGCACAGCGACTTTATTGGGCCAACAGTAACATTTTTATGGCTAACATTCCAATTGAACAGTCGAGGGCCTGGGAATTGAAAAGTGGCGTGCAGCTAATTGGAGCAAATGTGTGTTTGTTGGCCTTTTAAATGCTAAATGATCAGTCATTAGCGCTAAACAAGCAGAACTCATTTCAAGCTAAAAAACCGTAGCAGCAGCAGTAGCTCATTTGAAACGCCTCATTTAAGTGAAATGGAAATGCCAATTTTCGGCTAAACTGATTGAGAGGAGCTGCCTCTAAAATCACTTGCCAAAATAAACCAAGTAAGAGTAATACACTCGCGGAGTTCTTGACTTAAAGTTACCCTGTAAAAGTATTCATTAGCCTCTACGTTTATTTTTTAATATTCCAAAATGAACAGATTATTTAGACAACATTTTGAGATCCACGACAGATCACAGAAGATTAGAGAAGAGTTTACAATCAAATTTAATATACCCCATTTGACTCAGATTACAGAGAATGATAATCGGCAATCAGAAATCACAAGGTAACAATTCAGATGCAGAAAAAGAAACTGAAGCCGAAACTGAAACCGAAACGGAAACAGAAACAGAAACCTTTCTTTATGTGTGTCATTAACGGAGGCGCGTGCAACTCATTCTGTGGATACGCAGGCTCGAATTGCCAATAAAAATCAGTTGACGCCAAATTAGAGGTTAGCCCAAAGTTGAGGGCGTGGTTCCAATGAGACCAACCAGAGGCCACTGCGGAGGCGGCTCTTTAATTATGGGGCACGGTCAGGCGGCAGGCATTGACAGCTTGGAATGGCTTGGATGACAGGAATGTGGTCTTCAGCTGCTGCCGCAATTTGTTGCAATTTCAGTTGACAAGCCTGCAACAGCTAGCCTGAGATGCCTGCGGCTCTATCGATATGACAAAGTGGATAGATTCTAACTCAGCTCATTAACACACATACACACCTTAAATACACTGAGCAAAAATACTAGTATGGAAAGTAAACAGAGTGCAACCAATAAGTAAAGCAACTTAGAACATTGCGTGTAACGCCAAATCACTTAAAAGAAGCTAAAGAGACCTGCAAAAGATTTTAGTTTCGCTCTCTAATTGAAATAAAAGAGCTTCGTGCCTAATTTAAGTGGACCTGAGACCCATTTAGGCCCAATCGGCAGTCCACAGTTCACTAATGATACCAAAAGAATAAAAAAAATAGAGCGCAATCCATTAATAGTTAATCGTGTCTAAACGATTTGTATGAATTCACGACATTGCCAGAATAATTGTTGAAATGTGCCTCGAATTACTTGAATACCCTCTGCAAAGGGTATTTTCAGTTTGTTACTCACTTCAGCCTCGTCACGCCCAAGTTATTTATATGTCTTATTGATCAAAACATTGAGAAGAATCCAACATTCTGAGGATCAGACTGCAATATCATAGGTCAAATGAGTTAAATTTTATAACAAATTTCTAATATTTATCTCAGTTTGCAAGGGTATCTAATCTTCGACGCCTTGTTAACTGGTTCTCTTGTTTTTTATCGATTATAATTGAGTTCTTGATCATAAAATCAACGGAAGTGGCACACTGACGAGGCAAGAAACAACACAACACGATTATTATTATGATATAATTGAGAAAATCAAGTGAATTAAATGGGGGCCCAATTTTGTTTGTGATTTGCTTGTGATTTGTGGCACGTACTCTGTGTGGCAGGTGCTGCAACCTGCCGTCCTGCCTCTCTGCCTCTGCCGCTGCCGCTGCCTCTGCCTCTGCCTGCTTGCAACCTGATGTGGCGTGGCTCGCTAACAAATTAATAAATGATTATTATTATATAATACGCAGGCCGTTAAGTAATGCGATTATGACATACACACACACACACACACACACACTCGCACACACACAAACACACACACTCCCAATTGTTGCCGAGAACTGAGAAATGAGAGCTAAAAAGATGTGCCATCTCTTTGTGGCAGTGTTTACCCGGTTGCCCCGTGTGCCCCCCGTCTACCCGCTTGCCCGTTCGCCTCAATAATTTATCCATTAAGATTGCACGCGCCTGATTGTGTGCTACGTGGCCCGTTTCACCGTTTCGACTTTAGAAACGGTAGCCTAGCTCCACTGTGTCCCACTCTGCCTCACTGTAGGCTTGAAAAACGCTTGGGATACACACGCAGTGGCGTATGTAAAGGGGGTTGCGAGATTTAGTTTAGAGTTCAATAAGCACTGTGGAAATATTTTATAAATAAAACATTTGAACCTGCTAGACCTTTTTCTCTTATTGAAAACTGAATAAATTATCCACAAATTCGAATTAATTAAATACCCCATTCAAATTGATAAATATATAGCCCTTTATGCACCCCCCTTCATGTAAGCCACTGTAAATGGCTATGGGGGCATGGCTATAGGCGCTGCCCCACAGTTGATTTAATGCACCAAATTATAAAATTGTTGTTGATTTAATTTTATGAGTGTAAAACGGCCCAACTCCTCCAATATTACTCGTACTACACTTCACCTCCCAACTGTCGGCCGATCAGTCAGAATGGAAGCCAGAAGAATCCCAGTAAAACAGCTACTCGTCTTTATATATATATATATACATTTTTTTGTGTTTTTTCTTGGTCTTCTCTCCTGAAGTTGCAACCATGTTTCGCAGTTTATCGCAATCTGTGGCGCAACCGAAAACCGCAACCGAACGGGCGAACGTGACATGTGAATTAGGCAGGAGGCTGGAGAAGAAAGACTTGGTGCCAGCTCCGCTGGAGCAGGTGGCCCCAGACTCTCCACTCAACTCAACTCAACTCAACTCCACTCTCGACTCTCTTTTTTTATCGTGTTTTAATAATAAATTAATTGACGTGATCTCTAACTGGCATATACGAAGTGTAGCGGGGCTCTCTAACTATTGCTTGTTACGAAGGTATCCGCAGTAACCGAGTATCGATAAATGTCTTTTTTCAGACCTATTTCTATTAGTTATTTTATTATTTATTTATTTATTATTATTTTTCATTTTCTTGCTTTTGTTTCAGTCAGAAAAACATGTGTTGAATTTATGCTTCTTTATCTTTTTAATATCTGACACTACAACCAATTTAATTCAATGAATTATGTTATCGATAAACAAGATATTAAAATCGATTTAATCTGTCAAGTTGACATTTTATAATGTAATATACAGATATATTTTATATCAGCTAAAAGCGATATTATAATATTTAAATTACCAATAAATTAATATTTAATGGAGAGCAATAATCATTTTCAAACCAGATCTTAGATCAAATAGATAAACAGAGAGTTTAGAACCACTCAAAGAATGCTACAGTTCTGGGCCAACACTTCGCAAAGCAATAAAATATAGCAGAGAACTTTATATAATTTAGTTTTGTACTTAAGGCTGATGGATCCATTCAATTAAATGGAGTTTTTCATTGAAGCAACCACCAAATAACGAAGAAATCAACCAAGAAGCAACCGCATTTTGTATCGAATAATGGAACCACCCGCTGCTGCTGCTGCTGCTGCATGCTGCATGCTGCATGCCGCATGTTGCATGGAAAGGATGAAGATGAGGAAAGAGTCAATAATCGAAATACTAAACCCGTCTTAATGCGCGTTGGGGCAACCCGCAGGCTGCAACGTGCACAATTTGGCGCCCTACTTCATCGAGGAGGCGGAGGATGAGAGGAAGGGTATGCAGTATGCAGTATGCAGTAAGCAGTATGCAGGGTATACCCAACATGTTAAGTGTTAATAAATCGCTGCGGCCCAATGAAGATCACGGGAATTTGTTTCAAACTGTTTTTATATTATTTTTACAACTTCGTTTTGGACAACCCTTTTATTATTATTTTGGGTTCCCCTTTTTATTACTTAACAAATTAGCCCAAATTAATCAGAAACGAAAGTAACGCCACATGCAGCACTTAGGGTTCAAGATAAATCGTTTTCCTTCTCAATGTGAGGGCCCCCGAGCTCCGAAACCCCTGAAATCTGAACCCAAAAACCAAAATACACTTTGGGCGGCCATCAAAACAAAAACTCCCACAAAATGATTCTACTCGTATCATTCTAAAAAGAACATAACATTTACGAGGCGACAATTAAGTTGGGTTCCCTCTATGTGTTGCCAGTGGGAACAGCGAACTGGGAACAGCTTTAAGTGCTGCATTTTTCCCAAACAATTTGCAAGCTTTCAATCAATTGGAAACTGGAATTGGAATTGGAAACGGAATTGATAATTTAATCAATCAAATCAACCTGGAACAGCTGCATCTTTGGAGCACCTTTTATTCAGGTTCTTCAAATACAAAAATGGAAATATCTTATTTATTTCGGTGGGAACAATCTCCATTTCAGAAACCAACTATCAAAATTCTCATTACCAAAAATCGGCAAATACAATTTTCATATATAGAACGAGCTGCAAAGAAGGATTGCTTCTTGGATGTAATTTAAGGCAGATTAATATAGATTATGCTAGAAGGATTTCCCAGCGGTTTTTCTGTATTACTTAAGACAAGGAGCCATTCTCTGAAATCTAGTGGGATGCGTAAGTGCAGTATTTTCTCAAACAATTTGCAAGCTTTCAATCAACTCAAACTGGAACTGGAAATGGGATTGGGATTGGAACTGAGACAGGGACTTCAGACAGAGACTTCAACTGAGGATTGAAGCTCTAATCGATCAAAACCCGTATGGCAGGCGCATGTTGTGGCAGCCGCGTTCGATTCCATCATTCATGCGATCAACATTATCTGCCGTCAGGCATCAAGCGAAGAGCCTCTTCGATACTTTAAGAAGCCACCAACCAACCAACCAACCAGCCAGCCAAACTAACCAACAATGTGGGACCGTAATTCCTCCCAGTCTCGACCCTGCCTGTCTCCTTCTCTTCCCAATCCTCCCAGACTCTCTGCCTCTGCCTGTGCCTGTCCCTCTGTCTTTCTGTCTGCATAAAACGTTCTCAAAAGCGTAATTAACGTTCGCATATTTTGCTGTCGGATTATCGCCCGAACCGCGTTCATCAGCGACAAAAGCTTCCTGTGTAAATTGTACGAATAATTGCGCGACTAACTGTAAAAATACGCTGCACACAATTTCTCTCAGGGATCAGGAATATATCGATATTTATGTCAAGGAATTTATGAAAAATTAATATCAAAATGAAGTATTAGAAAATGGCATATGGCTAACTCTTTCCCCTCCCAAGAGCCTCCTTTATTCATCGTAATAAAATCCGATCAATCCAACAAATATTCGAGATTAATTTGAATATTACAGACAATACAATTCTTCCCAACTTATCGTGCTTTTGGTGCTTCTCCAATTATTGAGTGAATTATCGTTACGATATTTTAATCTCAGCTTTTTCTTGCCATCTCCATGCTCAGTCTCAATTCTCAATTCTCGATTCTCAATTCAGAACCTGCACCCAATTAACTAATAATAAATGCCAGCAATTAATAAACGCTTGACAATCCCTTTTCCTTTACGAGGGTGGTCCCTCTTCTCCGTCTCTTCTCACTCTCTCTCTCTCTCTCTCCCAAGGCACATTCCGGATTTTCCCATAAAAACAGAAAACAAAAATTCAATTCTCGAGTGGCCTCAACTCTGTATCCGTCTGTCTGTTTGTAAAATGATACGAGCACTTTTCTTTTACTATCTCAATCTCTCTCTCATTCTCACTCACTCTTTCTCTCCCAGAGTTAATTCTTTCCCTTTTTTGTGAGCCCATTGATGGCACTCGGGTAATTTTTTAAACGCTAATCCTTCGGCTCTGCGCTTATCGCCCGCGCCCGAAGACCAGACGCTAATTTGATGAGTCATCTCTGCCGACGTCCAGTTGTGTTGCGATAGTCATCTGCGTATCGTCGCTGAAGGGCTCTCTCCCTCTCTCTCTCTCTCTCTCTCTCACTGTCCCTAAGTAAACCCCGGCCCTCTATTTTTTACCTGTATTTTCGACTATTGTCGTAAATTTAAGGCTTGTCATTGAATGGGAGTGCTTGCTGGCCATCATCAGCGTATCATCGTCTATAGGGACGATGTGTTTGTATTGAGTTTTCGTAGAAAATGTCACAAAAATAGAGAAAAAGGAATGACAACACACACTCGCACACACACGCACACACACACAGACACACTCGCTGAGGGAAAACTCTATGTACACAGTTAGATGATAATCGGATCTTTGCTTGGGGGCCCATTGGGTATCTCATTTCTAAATAAAAAGGCCGCAAATGAAAATGGTAACAATAGAAAAATACAAAAAATGTCTAAGAGTTTATTTGAATTGTTTTTGTTGTGTTGTTTTGTTATTGTTAACGTTGATATGCGAGTAGGAAAGGCATTTAAAAAAAGAAAGAGAACTTATCGACCCCGAAACATTTATGCGCTTCATTAATTTCCTTTCAATTCAAGGATATGCCGATAGGAGAGTCTAGAATTTCATCGAGCAGCTGCTAGCACACTCTGCTCTCATCCTGTTCGATCCTGTCTTCTATTTCGATTAAAAGAATGCATAAAATTTTACGTACCTTTTCAAACTGCAATTAAGCTGAAAATAAAATGAAGAGAGAGGAGAGTTTTATTTAATATGCAAAATCAAACTTAATTTTCTAGTTTTTTATATGGGAAATTCTACGAAATTTACATTATCATTAATCCTGCCTTTTTATAGATTTCTGCTTATGAAATATTTAAAGCTTAAGCTTTTATTAGAAGCTTATAAAATTTCAGAGCTATAAACGCTTCGATTGATTCCAAGCAGAGCTTGGGAAGAGCGCCAAAAGCCAAAGCAAAAAAACCATGAATGGAAATCAAATGTCGGCTTTGTGTGTTTGATTTGGCGGATACCAAAAACAACAAAAAAAATAAATGAAAATAAAACAAAATATTTAATTGAGTTTGCGATCTTTTTTTTTTTGTTGTTGGGCCGTGCCCTAACGGCAAGTGGGATCTGCCTGCCTGCCCGACCGCCTGGCTGACTCATAGCAAATCCCTGGCGATCCTCGTTCGTTCAGTGATCATTCGGCTCATTCTGTGCCCCCTGTTGCTATCGTAAAAATAAAAATAAAAAATACAAAATAAAAATAAAACGAAGAACAGTGTGTTCTAGCTTCGAGTGCTCAACCAGGAGATACTCTATGGTCTTGTAGCTTGCCTTACTGGATCTTCTTTTTATATAATTTATTTTAAGTCTGATGCTCAAACAATCCTACCAAAACTAGAAGAGAAATTAGCTTTAAGCCCATAAAATTTAGTAAACAATTCCTATTATCTTGGCGACTATTGTATACCCTTTGTTGCCAATTCTATCAATTGGCTACAGGGTATACAAAACAAACACAAATCGACGCCGCAAAGGAAGTGCCTGGCGCGAGGTTTTTTTTGGATGGGTCGCCTACTCCGGAGCTGTCAGCTTATCAATTCGCTTTTAGCGCAAACCTCTCACAAATTGTGTCCTGTCTGTCTGTTTGTATGTGTGTGTGCGAGTGTCTCTCTGCGTGTGTATGTGTGTGTGTTTGGCTCATTATCAGAGCGCGCTCAATGGAATGCAATGGTAACATCTTTTGAGCCCATTTCACAAGCTTCTTTTTGGCTCTCTCTCTCTCTCTCTCTCTCTCTCTGCTCTGAGCTCTGAATTCTGATTTTCTGAGTTGCGTGTGCGTGTTGCAACAGCGAGCGGCAGGCGACAGGGGCAAGCGGCATCTTAGCCAGCCATGTGGCATTCTTTTTCATGTTATCCTTGTGCTCTTTTTTCGCTCAATTTCGGCTACTTTTGGGGGCAACAACGACCTCGAATACACTCAGAGAATTCGTCATTTAAATCGACAAGACTGCAACTAACAGATTCGAGTGTGAAATAAACATGATTCAAACCTAAAAGCGAAAAAAAATCGTTTATGAATAATAATTTTGAATGAGAAAAAACAGCTTTTCTCCTTAGCCCAGTCCGGGCTCCAGCTCTCTCTCCTCTCTCCTGATTATAAATTTTCCCCCGTACCTCTATTGTTTTTTTCTCTGAGTGTAGGTGTGTAGGTCTTCGTGTGGTGTTTGTGTGTGTGCGTGTGTTCGTGTCGCATGTCGTCCTCTTGTCCGTCTGAGGCCGTCCGTCCGCAGCGATAAGGTTTTAAGTTATGACCTTTTAAAATGTCCAAATGCGACGATAACGCGTGATTACTACAAATGTATTCCGAGAGTGCAGCGACCAGCGGCCATGCCACATAGAGCGGCAGAAGGGAAGGCTGGGATGGGGCGGGGCAAGTCATACAAGTTGCAAGTTGTCGTGCAACAAGAGCAACAAATTGTTTTGGCCCCCAACTAATAAAAAAACAAAAAAAAAAGAGAATGAACTGCACTGAAATCTTAAATCACAATTTCCCGCCTCTTTTGAGTTCTTTTTTTTGGGGGCTGAAGCTTCTGTCTAAGATCATCATCAAAGCGATTTCCCAGCACTGCAGGACATTTCCAGAGCGAGCTGATCAACTCTTCAGTTACCAGTTACAAGCCCACAGAATCGAGAGTTGGGAATCGCGCTGGGATCGTCCTCATCATCATCATTATCATCATAGCGCTGCTATGCTACCATGTGAAACAACAATAAATATCGATCAAAACGTCAATTTTTATCTATTCCACAAATCGATCGCACAGTGTGAGCTCAGAGCGAAAAAAGAGGCTAAATTTACTTCAGACTGAAGGAAGAGTAAATTTTTATAATATCTTAGCTTAGTTTTTATCATAGGTTTTGTACCACTGTGCAACTGATCGGGCACTTTGTAAATTGTTGCGCCTTGCATAATTTTTGCATAATTCTTGTTTTATTCCAGCGATCGCCTGGCTGCTGCAGCAGGAATTTTCTTTTTTTGTTTTTTATTTTGTTTTATTTTTTATATATTTTTTAATTTTGTTCTTTTCTTTTTCCTTTTTTTCTTTTTGTTTTTGCATATGTCGATTGTTGCCTGATATCCGTGGCGGACGTCGATGCCCAAGAAATGCTCGAAGGGATTCTGCTCTCTTCTTTTTTTTTTGCTGCTGCTTTGCTGCTTATAATAAGTGCTCAGTACCCCTCCCCAGCTCTCAGTATCCCCTCTGTCTCTTCTTTCTCCGTCTATATGGCAGCTGTAGCGAAGTGGAGCTGAATATTGCTAATAATAACAATAATAATATGCATTCGCTTATCAAAATTGACGTCAGATCTTATTGATATGCATCTGCGCAGCGCGGTTTTCTTTTCTCCTTTTCTTTCCTTTTTTTTGGACCGTGTCAAAGGACTGAAATGAACCACGGTTCAGAGCTACAGTGGAGCTTAATTGAAGCGTTATTATGCGAGTGTCACATATGCAAAGTATTTTTAAAATATTTGAACACCAGCAATTCCAAAGCAACTCTGCAACACTCAGAGAAATAATCTAAAATTCCTAAAATTTTATACTCAAAGTTAACTTTCTCTTAATTCTTAAAAAAAGATTTTCTGCAATAGTAAAATTAGGGATTCTCTAAGGATTTTTCGAGGCGAGGAGGAACTTAAATTATGTAAAAAATAAAGTCCTTTTTTCCAAATTCTGTTGACATTTACAACCTTTCGATTTTAAAAAATGAATGCACACAATTTGTGAATAATCCTAAGGACTTAAGTTAGTAAAAAAACACCTGTTCCGAATCTCTCTCAACTCCCGCTTTACTCAAGGTGATTTCAAATAAGTTGTACGCAATACTAGAATTTGATAGATCAGATCAAAACTGTATTAATTAAAGCTCATTCAGACTAGAATCTATAAGGTTTATTTTTCTGAGTGAACTCTGAGGCTCAGGCTAAGGCTGAATGAAGTCCACGTCCTGGACTCGGGTCTCCAGCTCAGAGCTCCAGCCTCAGCTGCAGCCTGAGCCTCATCCCCAGCCTCAGCCTCAGCCTGGCACCAAGCTGTGCATACAAAACGTGCACCTTCGCTCAGTTTGACAGATGCCTCAGAATTTAAGCACCGCGGGCCATCGGTCGCTGCTGCCACAGCAGCCGCAGAACGTCTTTTATTAATCAGCAGCAGCAGCAGCGGCAGCGGCAGCAGCAGCTCCGACCCGTTGTACGTTGCACGTTGAAAATATTATTTATATCGAATTTAATAATAATTCTTGAGCCGCTGCTGACGTCGCTGCGTAGGCTGCGTTGGCCAGTTTTGATCGGCGCACAAAAAAAAATCATTTAAGTTAGAAAAGAGTGAACGACCAGCAGATACTCTGTAATAGTTTATTGAATAATTTCTGTACTTTGTTTTGATTATTGCAACTGTTGCTCTTAAATTTGTGTATGCGGATTATTACCTTAGTATTACCTATCCAATATTTGGCATATGGAAAAGCCAGTGTGGGGGAAATAGAAAAGTATTGAAAAATATGTCTAGGTCTGTTAAAATGCTGAATATACTGAAACGCCCTCGTTAAAAGTTGTACAATGATTACAGGGTATATATATATATAAAGAAAAAATTTGCATTGATCGACGTTGCAGATATCGGTGGCAAAGAGGCAATGATGATGATGATGCCACAGACAGACGGGACGGAAAGGAATGAGACAGAACGAAACGGGATGATTTTGCCAGTCTCTTGATGCGTCGCGTCGCTTTGGATCGCATCGCGTCGCGTCGCGTCGATGCTTGGCCTGGCTGCCGATCGATCGCTTGCCGCGTTTATGATGAATGATTGCGGGCGTCGGCCAGGATGGGGGGGCCATTCAACTTTTGACTACTTTCGCCCGGGTGAAAAGTTGCAACGCCCTTATTAGCATGCAAGTCCAGCGTCCCTCTGATTCCCACAGAGAACCAAAGTGAAGAGAATTTGGGTTGGAGGTTGTTTCCTTGCCCCTCCTTCCAGAATCTGCATCTCTCTCTCTCTCTCTCCCTTGCTGCCCCTGCCGCCACTCGTCTTTTAATGTGCCGTTTTGTTAAATTGCAGCGTTAAGAATTGCGCACATAAAGCATTTTGTTGTCAAACTGATTTTTGATCATACATAATTTTTATCTTGATCCAAATAAGGCTTAACACAGCTCCAGCTACAGCTACAGCTCCAGCTACAGCTCGAGTTCCAAGCTGCGGCTCGAACTGAGGCCTAGGGCCAAAGAAACCCGCTTTGGCTCAGTTTTGGAGGATCGTTAAAATATTTATGCATGCGTGGTCAGCTGAGATATTTCTGACGATTTTTTATATGCCAAATATTCTCGTCGTATAAGTTTCGGCCAACAAAATATATCAAAATATTTTCTGTTGGGCGTTTCAAATCTTACGCCTTATTTGTCGCCCCAACCAACTCGGGGCCTAATAATAATTTGCGTTCCAAAAATGGCTAAGTGGCTTGCCTCTTAAGTGCACCATAAAAAATAAAAAAAAAAACTGAGCGCATAAATCTACCAAAATTACATTAAAAAAAAAAAAAAATAATTTAAACGGAATGATATGCCCATTAAAATAGCCCAATGATTTCTGATGCTCGAATTTTATGAGAGTTGTTTTCAGTTGAGCAGAGCTGAGCAGAGTTGAGCTGAGGCTATAATCATAATAACGATAATACGAATGGGTATGGCTGGTGGCTCTGAGCTGCATATATTTATAGCGAACGTGTCAAGCTGTAAAATCTTAATGTAAACTTTGGTTTATTACATTATTATTCCTGTTGTTTATAAGGCGAAATCTCTTTCATATCGAAAGCTAACTAAAAATAAAAAACAATAAATGTTTCATTCACTTTTTCTCCCAAAGAAATCTCATCTCTATTCGCTTCTCTTTGATGTTCGAATTGAAAGTAAATCTTTATTAAATTTATTTGTTTATTTTATATCCTTTCTAATCACGATAATGAGATGAGTCGATACTGCTCCTCTCTGTTTTTGACTATCGGTAAGATAAAGATTCTTTTTCCTCTCTTGATTTCATCGATAAGTTTTCGGGGAACAGCGAGCGCTCCAACTGTTTTGTGTAATCATTTAAATATGCTCTCATGTTGGGATACAATGTTGCGAAAATACAATCATTTTAATTTTTATTTATTTGATACGTGCGAGTACGTTCCCTTGACCCACTTAGGGCCCAAAAGTCAACCAAAAAACCAGCCGGAGTTGTAAGATCTTGTGGCTTATACAAGCCAAACTCCCTCGCTCTTCGAATACGACTACCAATGCGAATACGAATACGAGTGGAGTACGAATACAAGTGAGTTAACCGAATACACTCGTATATACAAGTACGAGCACACATAAATTGGACCTCAATATCCACAAAACGACAGTAAACGGTCATTTTTATCGAAATAATTGCTTTTTTCGTTTGGCAGCGAAAGTTTTGATTGCGTTTCGCGTGGCAGCGCTGCTTGGCGTTAGCCAGAGAGTAAATCGTATGTAAAAGCGACAATTACCCAGTAGGAAATGCGAGCAGTTCGATTGGGAAAGGAACCTCTAGTCCCATTCACTGTTCCCTCTAAAATGTGAGTGTTTGTATTTCTTCTCTTCAAATTTTTATCTTTATTTTTTAGAATTAAGGCGAATTTTGGAAATGTTCGTAGGAAGTTCTACTGGGTGCATTCACACACACATGCAACATTTCATTACGGGACAGCCTTAGGCAGCTTACGGCCAATCGCTGGGCAAACGAGCGTTCTGACAATTGTAAGCAGAGAATTGCAAGAGAGGGCCACAGAGAGTTTTGATGCCACTCCGGAACAGGAGGGAAGAATCGGTTGCAGCAGCAGCACCACTGCACCATCGGCTACACCACTGAGTGGTGCCTTAATGCCTGGTGCCTGGTGCCTGGTGCCTTGTGCTGATTGTGCATACGCACGAAATCAATAAATAAAAGCAACAAGAAATGGTTGGTTGGTAGCCCACGCCGCTGCTCTGCCTCTGCCACAACTCGCCTCGCCTCACCTCGCCTCTCCTTAACTCTGAGCTGATGCGCGCTCATAATTCATTTCATTATTGTTTTGACATTTTATTTATTGAATGCGAACAGGCGTGCGTTGTCGATGCCGTCCTACTCCGCCTCCTCCTCCCCCTACAGCCCCCTTACACTAAAAAAAAATATGAGAACCCTGCCGAAATGTAGTATGAATGGATATTCACTTAAACCCAGCTACACAGAGGTTCAGTTCTCGGCTATTTTCCTTCAATTATATGAGAATTAATCTTGAATTTAAAACAATGGATCAAGTACAAAATTTCAAGGATAATTATGAAATCTTGAATTGAATTTACTTAATTGAAGAACTGCCAGTGTCTGTTTTTTCTCTAAGTGTTATACGCCTCCTACTCTTATCCCAAGAACCTTGGAACCTTGGCATTTATTTTTTTTTATTTTGGGGCTGGGCAATTTTTTTTTTCGGATTTCGTTGCGCAAATTGTTAACGGGCTTGTTTCGTTTTGCTCAAATAAGTGAAATCAATGCAACATCCACACCTCCCGTCCCACCCGAAGTGCTTCTACATGAAATTATATGTTATTCGGCCGTCTGTCGTCTGTGTGTGGTCTGGCAAACAAAAGACTTAGGCAACGAACTCGCGTCACACGAAAAGCAGTTAAACGAAGAGCCGAATCCAAAATTGTTGTGACTATTGTTGGCTAAAAGCAAACAAATAAAATACTTATGATAATGTAATGTACTCTACAGCCAGCTAATTTGCATAAATACAAAGTAAATAAATAAAAAATCATTTCAAGTGTTTTGGTATTGGAGCTTAAATTGGGTCAAAACTTTTTAAGATAAATAACATTAAAAAATGTTTTTTAAACGAAATGTCTTTCACTTAATATAATTAAGCCATACTGCAACAATATACAATTTCAGGTTTTATTTTTTGTATTTTTTAAACATGTTTTCCACTATTTATTAAGTATTTTGTCACATTTCAATCGCTCTGAGATATCAGCCCTACTTTAAACAGCTTCGTTATAAGCCGATTCGTAGGCTAAAATAATCTATAAATATTATTAGCTCTAGCTTTAAATGTTAAATCAAATATTCACTGGGAACGATCTCCAATCGACTGGAATTTTTAATCGTAGCTGAGAGCAATCTGTAAGTGAATTCCATCAATTTTCAAACCTAAATAGCTGCAATTTTATTATCTCAGCATTTCTTTCCGGTCTTGAGAGAGCTGTGAAAATGCATTAAATGCATTCCGAATGGCATTATTAATGCAACCAATGGGTCCCAGAAATGCTTATGGCAGCAATTGCATGCAGCAGTTGCAAGCAGCAGATGCAACCACGCCCACGTGGCACGCCCACGCCCAATGCGAGAATCCGAGCGAATCCAAATGGATGCGATTGCCAAATGCCAAATGGCTAACAATTAATACACACCTCAGACAGCTACGTGCCACATGATAAATGCGTGCCACAGCCAACTTGCAGCTTGCAACTTGCATCTACTGAAAATGCAAATAATTTGGAGCAAAAACTTTATATGACAAAATTACAGCAAACGCTCGAAAATGAAAACCAAATCTTTTCTTAGCAACATCCTTCTTTTTGTTGCATGCAGCACTTATGTAAGTCGGAAACGGAAACTATATCATATAGCTGGCATAAAAAGAAATCGGTTCGAAAATTGTTGTATAGAAACCTATTTTGTTTCTCAAGATATCTTAATAAAACAAATGAATCTGTTGTAGGATTAAATTTCTAGTTAAAAAGGGTATAGAGGGTTCGGTGCGCCGAAGATAGCCTCTCCTTACTAGTTGGGAGCAGCGTTGCAATTTGCGAGCGTTCACTGTGCTCTTTGATAAATTTCAAGAACTGATATCTTTCACAGTTGCTGCAACTGTATGAGTTAATGGAATCAAAACGCTTATAATAAAAAATAAGAAGAATAAAAAAAGAACTTGTAGCAGAAGGAATAAAGTGACGCATGCGACAGCAAAATATGACAATATGCTTGAAAATTAATCTTGCATAGTCAAGCGGGAGGCGTCGGGAAATGGTTATGGAAATGCGAATGGCAATGGGAATACGAATGGAAATGGGATTGGGAGCTCTTCGAGTCTAGGCAGGATGCGAGTGCCATTGTCGCCCCAGCACAGTCCCGGCCCCGGCACTTGGTGAATGTGAACTTGATTATGTTTTATGAGATTCAAGGCACAATCGTTTGCTGCATGCAGCTGAACACTGAGAAAAAAATGAGATCAGTACTTTAAAATTAATTCTACATTACAGCTCCTTCTTGCTTTATTTTTGTCGATATTTGCAATCCTTAAAGAACCAGGAACACAATAAAAAAAGGGTGAATAAACATAAAATTACGTCTTGAACTTAGAACGTTTTTCTAAGTGTAGAAATGGCTGCGTTGGCTGCTAGCCACAAATCCGCCAACACTGTTGCCTATATGTGGTTCTGCCTGTAGCTGTTGTGGTTGCTGAACGCCATTAGATGTCGCCCATAAATTGTGGTATCATTTTTTATATGCACTTATGTTGCACGTATGTATGTAACAACCCATAGAAGTCAGTATATACGGGAGAATATGCAGCTGACCGGGGCGAAACCCTCTGCGACTTAACCTAGCCACATGCCACATGGCTCATAATACGTTTTTGCAAATGACCCAAGAAAAGGGCCAAAAGATTTCGCATTCGCCTTGTAGTGGGCGCTAATCTGTCTTCTCCGTCGCCTGCCTCTGATTATGTCTTGTTGTGGAGCATTTAAAGCATTGTTGTCCTCATTACGACAGCCAATCGCTTGATATATGCATAATACCATGAGATACGAACTTCTTTCCCTATTCCCACATTCAGTTCCTCTTCTGTACAAAACATATTATTTCCTTCTTTCCCATTTGGGCCACTGTCCCTCGACTCCCAAAATATTTTCAAAGACTAAACAAAATTTCTAACAGAATTTTTAATAGAAAAGAAAGTGAACAACCTGAAAAACAAAAACATTTTTGGCAAAGAAATTTAGAATTCCGCCGGAATTCCTGTGGCATTTTTTAATCGCAACAGTATGAATTTCGAACCACTGTGGGAACGCCTACGCACAGTGTCTCAGTTCGTATCATTGTTGACGACATTTATGTCTTAATATTTTTGCTTGCCGCGACGCGATGCAGTGGCACTCAACTGGTACCGTTACGACGAGGCCAGAGAGCCATTAGCCTGTCCCAAGCTCCGGCTACAGCTTTAGCTTCAGCTCCAGCTCCAGCTCCGACTCCGACTCCGACTGCGAATGCATTCGTATTTAAACCATTAATTTCCATTTATGGATTAAGCATGTGAGTTGAGCGAGAGAGAGGAGACCCAGTCGGACTTGGCCCGCACGCACAAAAGCCTTTAATAAATGCAACACCATTACGTGCAGCACATGCTTAGAGGAAGAGCAGCAGCAGCAGCAGCCTCTGAAGCAGCAGCAGCAGTTGCAGTCGAGGAGCAACCAGTTGGCCAGGGGAACAACTCAATTGCTTGGATTACACAGCAAGAAACAACCTTTGCTTTATTAACCAACTTAGTTGATCGAACTTTTCTTTGCTTCAATTTGTTTTATTATTTCTCATTTATTAGCTACAAATATCAGCGAATTTTATTAGTCATAGAACACGTTTTTTTGTACAGTGTAGTTTGTTTTTCCGAGCTGCTTATCTTGGCTGTGCTGCTTTTCCCGCTCGCGCCCCAAATCTTTAAATGCTGCGCATGTGATTTTTCTTGGCTTCGCTTGGCTTTGGCTTTCAGCTTCAAGTCTCAACTTCAGGTCGAACTCCTCCAGCTGGCAAATGGAGTCGCTGGGATTAAAGCGAGTGAGTAATGATTCCAATGGCTGCACTAAGACTTCCAACTTCCCAACTTCCAACTGGCAACTGCTGACTACTCCGCAAGCCTTGCTGAATGGAGCTGTTCTCTTAGCAGGCATCCAAGCAAGGCAGCCACCAAAAGTGAAACGAATCTTTTCTACTCTCATAGACCTTCTCCTTTCTTAGTAATTATGACCCTTTTTAACCCTTTTCTCGAACCTGAACCTAAACTTCGGGTCTTTTTTTGATAAGGTTGTAAATAAGGCTTCGGTAAGAAACTGAAGAAAAGAATTGAAAACTGATTTTGTCCAATAATTTTCCTTTATTTTATTCATGGTCCTTCAATCAAAAATGTACGAATAAATAAACAAACTAACTAACAATTTGTATCCAAGTGAACCAAGGCTCAAACCGGAGCCTCAAGGTCTTCAAGCTCTCTTTGAACCAGTCCGTGAAACGAACCTAAAACTTTTCATCGAGTTCGTGGGCTGCTCAAACTGAAGCTCCTAGTGAGTCGACTCTGGTGCCTTGGGAAGAGAGAGAAGAGTGTGCACAAACAGTGACTACAACTAAATAGAAGTACTCATAAATTTAACACGGCCCAGAACGATTATGCTCGGCATATGTGTACCTAATGGAAAGTGGATCCGAGAGGATTGCTTTGAATTGCTTTGGATTTCTTGGTCAGATTTGTTGGATGGTTGTGCAAACAGTCGCAATGCAATAGACAAACAGAGCCACAGAGAAACACAGGCCATAAAATGCCACAAATTCCTGGGTGTTCCCTCCCTGAACAATTGTGACGCCCCTGATGATGCTCCGCTGATGAGCAAAGGCTCCTCCGACTCTGAAGGGGTGCTGAGAGAGGAGATTGTTTCTGCTGCTGTTGGTGAGTTGAGGACGCTGTTGTTTATATTAATGTAGCCCTGTCCGAATGGCAAATGAAAGTCATCAATCAGCACGCGGGCAGAACACAGCGCAAGCAGAGAAGCCATCATTTGCTATAACCCTCGCTTAGTTACGGACGTGAAGAGGGGGCAAGAGGGGAGCGGAAAGAAAGACATACACAAATATGAGCCAAGTGCGCATGCGCGGAACGTTATGGTTATACGACTATGACCAAGGAATACACTTGAAACAATCAAGTATTGCAGTTAAAGGGATCAACTATATTATACCAAAACTAGTTCGAAAGAGCCATCTGCGGTGGGTATAAATAGATAGATATATAGATATAAATAAAATAAAAATAACCTTTTATAGGTATACTTTTGGGAACATTTAGTATTTCTTTCAGTGTACGCTGCAGACTCAACGCAAACACACTGTCAAGTTGAGGGCGGATCAAGGGCGCGCCTCTTCTTTTTTCTCTGTGTGAGGAAAAAAACCTGTGAAAAATGTGAGAGTGCGAAAAGCGCCAACTAAAGCGCCATTTATTCTTGGAAACATTCCACCATTTTCTGAAGATTTTGTCAACCAACTGGCTGAAAGTATGGGGCATCTATCTGTCTCTCACTCTCACTCACACTCACTCTTTTTTCAGCTGCGCCCTGTCTCTTTCTGATGTCTTAATTGTTATGCTAAGAGAGAAAGAAAGAGAGAGAGAGGTGGGCAGGGGGGGCAGCCTAGGCAGACTGTCGTTCTGGGGCGTTAAAAATTAAATTTATGTTTCTATGCAATTTATTATATCAAAATTGTTAGCCACAGCCCCCATGCCACATGCCACATGCCTCAGAAAAGGGGGCCGGTCCGTGCTGATAGTCGCGTCACGCCCCTTTTGTCGGCTTTTTGATGATGCCACAGCAGCAACAACCAGTCTCAGTTGATTTTGCTTTTATTAAGTTTATTTTATGATCTAGCAGGCTGGCTCCTTATATGATCACTGATCACATTGAGGGAAAAGCGAGGGACGGCAGCTCTGCTACCCACCCAAGTTCGATTGGATATTGTCGATAAAGCTGTGTGGCAACTTATTAACAAATAAAAAAACAAAAACAAAAACAGTCCATGCCGCAGCTGAGAGTTGCCAGAGGTCAGCCAAAAGGTCAGCTCAATAAATGTCCCAAATTTGTTGAGCTTTTTTATGCTCCCTTTTTTCGCTCTTTTTTTCTGTTTGCTGTTATTATTGTTTGTTAACTGATTTGCTTTTGTCAATTTATTGCCTTCGATTTGGAGATCAAAACAACCATTCAAAACAAAGGGGTATACCTCACCCGGAACTGAATTTAGTAGACAAAACCCCGAACTATGAAATAGGAGTTGGGAATTTTACTGCATCTTGATTCAAGACCAATTTAAGAATATTTTGAAACTAATTTTAAAATTGATGGTGGACAGTTCGAGTAGTATTGAGCGAGAGTTCTCAAAGAAAATGTTGGCATATTTAATCTTTTATTGCACTTCAAATAATTTGAGTATTTTTATAGGAAAAAACTGAAATTATTGAGACATCCGCTGTTCGAGAAGAAGTCAGAGAACCTGTTCCCTTTGCAGTCGTAAAATCTCGACTTCTCAACTTTTATAGGGCATACAACTGTTGGCCGCAAAAAGAAGAAAAAATTGACAAAGATTTATTTCAAGTTTTGCTATTTTTTATCGTATTTTGTGCATCTTATTACTCTCATTTTTCGTGCCGAACATGACAAATAAAAAATAAATAATAAAAATGAAATAAACACAACAAAAAAGACCACAAAAAACAATAACAATAACAATAACAATGAAAACAACAACAAGTTTATGTCATTGTTGCAAGTCAGCAGGAGATCTTTCACTTTTAACCTTTTGAAAAAAATACAAAAAACAAAAAAAAAGGCGGAAAAAAACTTTAAAGATTTGCCTTACTTTTTTTATTGACAATTAAAATATTGGCAATTGGCTGGGACAGAAAATAGGAGCTCAGCTCAGAAGATGAAGGAAGTTGCTGCGACGCGAAGATGCCCCGCGGGTAGTTCCTGCAGTGGCAGCTGCCAGCAGAACGAGCCTGTGTACTCTCAGAGAAATAAATATCTTTAATAGAGAATTTATTCGCTTTCAATATAGAATATTCTATGCATTTTCTCCAAGTGTAGCACTTGCAATAACCAGGAATATGGGGGAATGTGCCTGTGATTTATAGATGCGGCGCGTGGTTGTAGCATGTGAAAAATGAATGCGAGATTTATAACATCAGCCTAATTGAATGTTTGATCCTGTGCATAAATAACCAAATTAATGAAAATGATTTTTAATAAATTTCTCAATTGCATGTTTAACTCGAACGCACACTGCGCCGACGCTGCTGCTGCTGCTGCTGCTGTCGCCGCTGCCAGAGCAGAGCGAATAAGAAGAGAAGAAACCAAAGCAGGCGAATGGCAAATAGCGAATGAGATTCACTCGGCTAGAGGAGACACGCTTCCATAACGATGTCCTGCTGAGCATGAGTAATGCTTCTCTATTAGCCGCTGCATCACTCCTGCTAATGGAGCCCATTCCCAGATGCAGCAGTTGCAGTCGCAGCAGTTCCAGTTGCTGGTTGCAACTTGATGCAGTTGTTGCAGCACCAGCAGCAGCAGCAGCAGCTGCAGTTGTGCAGCGAGTCGGAAGCGATGTTGTCATTAGGACGGTCACCTTTGCATAGATGTTACTGCAATACACTTAGAGAAAATGTTGAAAATTCAATAGTTGAATCATTCACAATTTTCAATCTATCTATCTATCTATTAAAAGGCCTGTTCCAAATATTTCCTAAAGTTCTACAAGAACCGAGCAGTAAAGATTGGTTTGATGCACCCACAAGTTTAGCCTCGGGTTTCTATTGCTATGCTTAACTGCCTGTTAGAAACTGGACTTATTTCTCCAAGTGTGAATCTTTGGCTTTTTGGCTACTGCCTTCAACTGTTGCTGTTGCTGACTGGCTGCTGGCTGGATGGCTGCTGCTATGCGAATGCGTATGTCATTCACCCGCTTAATTATGAAGAAATGTATCCGTTTTTGCAATAATTAATGGCGCCATTGCCCCAACGCGTTTTTGGGGGCCTTCTTCGTGTTCCACTCTCTTAGTTCAATTCACAGATAATTGGGCGGCAGGCAGCGAAAGGCAGTTTGCCGCATTGCCTTGCCCATAAAAAGGGGAAAGGGGCCGCCTTTTGATTTCGACTTAAACATAAAATTTGTCATTTTTTTTCGACTTGATTTTTTCTTACCTTAACTGAACCGAACCTCGGCTCCAACTGAACTGAACCGAACTGAGAAACTCGACATATTTCGACATGCCCGTTGACAACTTCAATTAACGAGTGCGCAGCGCGTGTAATTAGCGCATTTTTTCGTTATACCCTTACCGAAAATGAAACGAAATACACGATCCCCGCAATTTTGGCATACCCCAAAACTGAGACTGAACTCCTGATATCCCCCTTCCCTCCTTGACTCTTTCAAGTATTTTCTTTTTTTCGGGCCTTACTCACATATCAACCGATATCTTTCGGGCGATCAACAAAAAGGAAATGGAAGCCATTTGTCATCAGCGTCATAAAAGTAGCAACAACTTTAACAGCAAGAAAACAACAACAGCTGAAGGCAACTTCCTATAACCTACGAAGGGGCGTGGCACAAATGTCAATACACCCGTCAATAATGGTTAGTCAAGCTCTACGCCTGGAATTTCTAATAATAACGAAGCGTGCTTCAGCCAAGGAACGCTTGGAATTTGTAAATTTCTATATACCCTGTAAAATACTCGAAGAGGGGTATTACTAGTTCATTGATTTCATTTTTATTCTTTAACTCAAGATAGCTCCATACCCATACCCTTGCAGAGGGCTTCTTTTTCTTGTATTTCTAGGTTAAAAATCTATAAGCTACATAAGCCTATTCAATCATTCTAGTAATAAGTCTAACCTAACCGCTCTTTTTACAGGATATGCAGAGAGTCTGTCAGCTATTTGTCAGCCAGCACACAACTTCTCGCATTTGTCATTTGTTTAGGCTTCTGACAAGCATTGAAGTGTTGAATTTTGACTTTTTGAATAGTCGCATAAATCACAAGGCACCAAAAAAAATAATAAGAAAATTCAGAAAAGAAATAAAGAAATAAAGAAAAAAGAAAACTGAGCTGGCAGGTGCCGCCAGAAGAGCGCGCTTTACGTCTTCTTTCTTTATTTTTTGTGAATCAATTGAAATGCAGAGAGCAGCACACAGACATGACGACAATTTGTCTGCTATTAATCTATGTTCCAGGGACATTAATGATATAGCAGCGAGATTTATGCCCGTAGTTCCGGGCTGGGCCAGGAGAGGCAAGGGTTCACTCCAGAAAACAATGCAAAGAGATCTGTCGGAAAGTAAAAGTGTGCAAATTATTGTCAGAACAAAAACCGATGAAAAACAATGGAGCAAGCGAGGGAAGGAGACGGAGAAGGGGAAGTGGGAAGAGGAGGGAGTATTTTTACTGGAGGGCAATCAAAATCACGTCACGATTGCATTGAAGCTGAAGCTGAAAATTGAAGCTGCAACCGAAACGAAGCGACTTTTCACACCAATAAAAGCTGTTCATAATCACAACGAAAGCAGCTACACTCGGAGAAAAAGCGCTAAACGCTTTTAAAAGTTGTCGAATATCAGTTGGATCAATCAACCTATTCTATATTACATCAATCAAACGTAGTACGATTTGTTAATATTATATGCATTTTTTTAAGTGTACAACATGCCACAGCGAGACTATGTGGCATGCCACCCACGTGTTACGACACAACAAAAGTTAATTGAATAAAGTTTTGTAAACTTTTGTAATTGCTCGATTGCAGATTTACAAAGCGAACGCGAGGCGACGCGACGCGAATGCGAATGCGAACGCATTTGTATTCAGCAGATAAAATCCAGAGATTTCTTTGGCTTTAGCTTTAAGTTTAGCTTGAAATTTAGCTTAAGTTTGGGGTTTCATGTCTGCCAGGAGCCATAATTGAGATGCCTTTGAAGCGATAATAAATTATGAAGTCGAACAAAAACGAAAACGAAACGCGCACACAACAAGAAAGTAAACAAAACAACAACAACAACAACAACAACAACAGCAACAGCAACAAAACACCGGGAGAAACCTGCCTTGGGACTGACTCTTTTTTTCTCTTTCTTCTTTTTTTTGGGCTTTATTGGAGCTCTTTGGCCAGACGATTAGGCCAGGGATTAGGCAAAGTTTACCAGCCATAAATTATAAGTTTCAAGCCAAAAACTAACGGGAATGCAACACAAGCCAAGCCAAAAAAAAAACAAAAAACGCCAGCCTAAAAGGGAAACTGAAATCATTTGACGAGTGCAGTGAACTCATTTAAGGATTTTTTCTTAGACTAAATCCCAGACATTCCTTTATAGCAATTGAGCAGGACGCAGACAGAGATCTATCTGCCCCTCGGTCTGCTTATATGCAATATAGAATAGAATAGAGTATTCTCTTTGTCAGAATATTTGTAAATATGTCAGAGCCTGCAGGAAGGGTAAGTTATTTCGGTGCGCTGTTAATACCCTTTCCTTACTAGTTTCAATATGGTTTTCAAGCCAACCAAAAGCAATGAGAAGCTCTTTTAAAAGCTCAACAGCCTGTCATTAATTTACATAAAATTTGATTTTAAGTTTATTTCTCAAAATGTCAAAAATTGTGCATATTTCGTGGGACAAACGTTTTGTAGTACGTCTTTAATAACAAATGCCGAAAAGGTAATTGAGAACTGTCATGCAATCAGATATGATGCGAATACTCGAATATTCGAATACTTCGTAATTCCGACTGAAAGTTGGCTCTGCCTTTGGCTGCAACAGTTGGCAGTTGCATTTGAGTGGGGCATTTGTTTTAGGCCTCAACCAATTAGCCATTGCCATTGCGTGCCACGGCATGTGGCAAGCTCTCTTCAGCGAGAGAGAGAGACTTGAGTTCAGTCGGGAGACTTCGTGATGTGCCCTTATGACTTTACTTGTAGCTAATTCCTCGCCTAATGCCCTCCCTGCGAGTCGTTGCAGGTCAGACTAATTTTACATATGTTTTTATTGTTGTATCTTAGCTTACAACTTCCTGGATCGTCAGACTACAAGTACTCTGCCCCGCACACCACCCCCTTCCCATCTCTATTGATTTGGGTGCCAGCGGCGTTGCACGGCCGCGTGCTACATAAAAGCTAGCAACAAAAAAATTAAAAGAAAAGCTACAAACAAAAGCGATGACTACAAAATAAGTAAAAGTGCTAGAAACGAGTGTGCTCGACTAGAAGATACCCTCGAGCTTATCCTTAAAATTTAGATATAAGTGTTGAATAAAGAGGAGACTAAATTATCAGAGAAAGAAATCTACATACCAAAAATGAGTCTTCCTACTTTTTATAAACTCCCGAAAAACTGACTCTATATAGAATTCAGAGTAAGCTTCAACTCACTTTTTCTACACATTTTCAATAGTTACAGGGTATAGAGAAAAAAAGAAGAAGAGAGGAGCGAAATAAAAAACAGAACATCGATTTGTAGCAGCGCCTGCGCAAAGCGTGAAATTTATGCGACCCACACGCAGCGCCACTCACACGACTCCGACCCAGCAGCAGCCACAAAATGGAAGAAGATGCTTCACCTTCAACAGCCAACTTGCAACTCGCTGTTGCAAGTTGAAGAAGGAGTCAGAGAAGTAGTCAGAGTCGGAGTCGGAGACAGAGGCAGAGACAGAGGCAGAGACAGAGTCGAAGTCAGAGACGAAGCCAGCAAATTTCATTTCTCGCAATAAATCCATGACTGATTTATGTACTGCACAATCGTTACAAATCACAAACGTTTACTGAATGAGCGTCCGTCTCTGGCAGAAGGGAGGCACGCGTAGAGAATGATAGACTACGAGATACTCTATACCGACGATACAAGTAACTCCCCCACTTCTTCTCTTACTGCTTCCCAGTACACAGTTAGATCTTAATAGCTTTTTTGTCAATATTTGATACGAGTCATCTAGCTGTTTAATATACCCCATTTTCTAGGCATTTTATTACGGGGCATTGGGATATAAAAAAGTGACAGTGTCTGGCAGTCTGCTGCTGCACTCACGTGCTGGCTTTCAGCTTCAATCAGCGCGTCTTCACTCGCCTCAGCAGCTGCTGAATTGCATTTGAATTTATTAAAATGCTGATGTTACTCATAGAGCAACGTCGAATCGAATGTTTTCTGCACTCAGAGAAAAAGCCACAGAGAACTTTCTGCCCAAAACAAGTGAAAACTTTGCAATTTCAAAATTTTGGGTTAATATATTTTCATTCCGCAGAGTTTAAGTTGAGCTAGAAACATAGTTTGTATCCAATATTTAAAGATATTAAAATAAGAAATAAACGAAATTATTTCAAGTGAAATCACACTGAAATTGCTGATTTGAAAGCACATTTCAACTACCTTTTCCTCCTTTATTTCCTTTGCTTCTTTCCTGCTTTGTTTTCAACAAATTCAATTATTCAATTGCTGACAAAATTTGTCAAATAAAAGAGAAGATTTGCGGAACAATCAGAAACAGGAGACAGGACTAGAAGGAGGCGAAAGGGAGAAGCAGTTTTGCCCCATAAAAATGCAGCGGCATGTCTCCATGAAGCAATGTCTCCATTATGTTGCCAGAAGAATAGTAGATGGAAATCTCTTTAGAGGGCTAACACACTCGAAACACATGTATCCCTTTTGTCCTTTTGTCCATTGTCCAGTTTGGTTAACAATTGAATGCCCAGTCACAGTCAACTGACGTGGACAAAATCGATCAACCCAACGACAACGACAGCAACAGCAACAACAACAACAACTAGCAAGAAAAGTTGTCTGCAGCGCACCGAAGAGAAGATGCTCTCACAGAAATTCTAAAAACATTTTTTAATCGTCCATAAATTAAAGTATATTTTAAAAATCAAGTGGAAGATACTTTTAAATCAAACCAGGAAGGATAAGCTACCTTTGGCGCGCCGAAGATTTCATACCCTTGCAGACTGAATGCGCACATTTTATGACAATATAATATCATCGGCAAGGGTATAGAAACAACGACAACTTCAGCAATCCCTACAAGCAATAAGAATCGCAGCCAGGCACAAGATTTACATATACTCTCGACACTCTAAGGAGAGGCTCGGCCCCTGTGTCCACTGTTGTTTGGTTGGTTGGGGCACTTAAGTTGACGTCGTCACCAATGCCGCATGCCACTTGCAACAACAACAACAACAACAACAACAACAGGAACAGCAACAACAGGAAAGTCAAGTCTAGCGGCGTACAGTGCCGGGTGTTGCCAACTTGGGACAAAAAGGATGACTAAATGCATGCAAGTTATTTAAATGAGACATTTTAAGAGTCAAGTCCATGGTCAGGCTGCAGAATGTGGACAGCGCTCTTGAAGAGCGTATATAGAGTATTATATATACAGGGTATATTAGCTAGCTGGCAGGCCCTGTACAAAAATTAACTATTTTTAGGCTCCCTGCTATGAGCTTTTTCAAGACAACCTCACCAACACTAAACATTATTTAATTAAATTATAATTAATTAAATAAAATCGTTGCACATTTGATCAAAATATTGAAATACCTCGCTGAAGAGTATATTAAATATATGCAGAAGAAATAGAGGTTTTATGCTCTTGAAAAAAATAAACATTAACAGACCTTATTATTAAAATAATAAGCATTCTAGTGGAATGTGTTGAACACGTTGAATATCCTTAATTCCCATAATTTAAGGAGGATTCAACCTACATTTCGACGTATACCAAAAAGTGTTAAGTAAAAAAGTCATTTATAGCGAATTACGTTTCAAAAATTATAGAATTATCTTTATATACCCCATTACACTTTTAATGTTTTCCTTAACCCCTTCTGAAACTGCTGACAAAAATTATATATATTATATCAGAGTATATTAAAGTACGTTTATAGTGTATTGCAGCTTCGGCTTGGCCTTTAGATTAGCTGTGCGTAGCTTACGTTTACGTTTATCTTTCCGAGAGAGAGCAATGCGGACTATTTATGTACATACATTTTGTTGGATCGGTTCGGATCGCTGCGGATCTCTTGGTGGCTGTCAATTTTGGGTGGCGGCTAATTGTGTCGCAGCTGCCAGATTTATTGTGGCTCGATTAATGTATGCAAGATGCGTTAGAGGCATCAAATTATAATACAATTCTCGAATAGACCACCGGAGCGGCGGGGTTTGTCAGCTCAGCCGCGAGATTGGCTCATAAATTGTCCAAATTAATTCACTGTGGCACCAATAGCGACACCTACTCGTTCTTGTCCGTCCTTCTGTCCGTCTGTCTGTCCGTCTGTCTGTCTCTTTGGCCACTTGATTCGTTAGTCATAAATTTATAGTCTTTATTGAAACATCAATTTGAACACCTCTATGCGTATATAGCTGCCGCCCAGTTCAAAAGTTACCCGAGCCAATTGTATCTCTCGCTCTCTCTCGGCGGAGGCTGAGGCATCATCATCATCATCAAGGTGGTCCCAACAAAAAGCATCCCGACCAACAGCAGAGCTGCCTGTTTAGAACTGGTTTCTGTCTGTTTTTACCCATTCCCAACACTTGAGCTCTGTAGTATTATCTATGTAGAAACACATTTTACTGATTTTTATATTTCATACCTATTAAAAATGCTTAAATGGAGTATAATAAGCTTGTGCAAAAGGTATGAAACATAAGTAGAAGAGAGCCTTTTTCAGCTTAAGCTTCGTAAAAATCTTTAAAAGAAGATAGAAGCTATTAAATAAATAAGCCCAGCTGTTTGTTCCAATGGGACCAGAACACAAAAACTCTATTGCAAATTCTTTTCTTAATCTGAAGTTGTATTTAATGACTGAATAAGCAATTTTAGAGCTTCACAGAGTATCTCTTAGTCGAGCACTCCCAACTCCCTATTTGTCTATTTTCAAATATTCATTTCGTTTTGCAGTTTCGAATTCAGCCAATCGCTGCCTTAAACACTTTTACAGCTAGTTATGCAAATGGTCTTCTCAAATGGAAAGTCTCTAGCTATATTATAGCTATATATATTTAGCTTTAGGCGGTAAATTTGATACGACAATGGAGTGTGTGTCTATCGCAGCGATGATCTCATATGCCTCTAGCTACTCCACACACAGGCACACACAAAAAGAAGGCGTGACAATGGTTGATAATTTTAATTACAATAATTTTTGATAATAACTCAATTTAATAGTTGCGCATTAATCATACGACGTGTTAAACCAGCTAAATTGGGTTTGGTTTCCAATTCAATACAGCTGCCGTATCCTCGACATAGCTGGCAGCTACAACATTCACATAGCAGGCAGCTTGTGCACAGCTAACAGCAGTTCGACAAGCAGTTGACAAGCAGGTTCACAAGTAGTATCCTCGACATAGCTGGCAGCTACAAAATGCACAAAGCAGGCAGCTTGTGCACAGATAACAGCAGTTCAACAAGCAGTTAGACAAGCAGTTGAACAAGCTGTGTAAAAGCAGTGCGCACATCGACAAGGATTGCTTGGGTTAGGTTTTATTTTTAAAGTTTAATCTTTTAAAGTTCTTTTTAAAAAAAAATTAATTTCAAATATTTGGAAAAATACATAAATAAATAATTAAAAAAACTACTTTTCTATTTTAATTTAATGGAAGTAAACTGGAAACTGGAAAGCCAAACAAAAACAACGAGAAATCACTCTGAAAAAGCTGCAGAAAATTCTATTTTTACGCTTAACAGCGGGCTAACAGCTTAACATTTCTGGGTGGTTTTTTGGGGTCGAGTGGCTTGACCCAAGGAGCACCACCCACCGCCAGGACGTACTATATACATATATGCAGCTATACATGTAGCTATAAACGGACGAAACTCAACAGGTTTAAGTTCAGTTGGTTTTGTGCGCTCCCCGAGTGAAATTCTATGAAAATTTCCTTTGGACGGGAAAACAGTTCGGAGAAACAGTTCAAAGGGCCTCTTAACGGTATTTCAGTGCTTGGCCAAATGGATAATTGCATTTTTTTGTGATGTGCGACAATTTAATGTGGCAATAAAAAGCATAAAAAATAATAATAAACATAATAATAATAATAATAATAAAAAATTGCTTCTTTATTGATGCCCTGCTGTGCATGCAGCTTGAACAGATAAATGGACTACGAGAATATATGTCCATGTAAATGTGAGGTTATTTTATACTGGACTATTTAATGGGCCTATTAAATTTTAAAAACTAGTAAGAAAAGGGTATCTTTGGGGCGCCGAAGACTGCATACCCTAGCAAACTGCATTAACGTTGTGGAAGTAGTTGTTAAACTTGTGCTATATTAATGCAATCTTAAAATATAACTTGTCATTTTTACTAAGATATATATTGAGAATCAAAAAAGCTTATGGACCGATTAAACCCATGCTAGCTGTATGTATTAGTTATTCCATTTCATTCTCTCCGATTCAGCTCCATGCCAAGGGTCGTTCATCTAACTCAAACACTGAACGTTCCAGACGGACAGGCGGATAAGCCTTTATAGAAACTAGTCTCATCCTCCTAACAATAATATTTATACTTTACGAGGTCTCCTTTAATACATTACACATTCCGTGAGAAAGCTATAATATCCTTTATAGAAATAATAATTAATTAGTGGAAAAGTACAGTTGGATTACACAGTGCAATTTATTAGGTTATGTTTGCCCTGTGAGTTACTCGTATTTTCTTTTAATAATAATTTATTTAATGTGTCTATTTGCGCCAACTTGTTGACAATTTGTCAACGCAATTAAAACTTTAATCAATAAATGCGCTTGATGAGTGTGTGGAAAGTAAACAATAAAAGCAAAAGAGCAAAAGTGGAAAAAGCCAGTAAAAACGAAAAAAAAAAAAAAGAAAAAGGATATGTGTGCTGAAGACCATTTTGCGGAAATTGTTTGACCAGCGCCAACGCTACACTGGCAAAAATTCCTTAGATTCTATCTTTCAGCTGTTCCCTAAACGATCCTTGAACCTAGACTAACAAATTAACACCAAAGGCGCGCCATTTGTTCGTTTGAAAAAATTAAGTTTTTCCAAATGAAAATTAAAATTTTAATGTCTAAAAACTATTCCCATTTTCCTGCATTTTTTCGAGAAGGTTCATCTGTTTCACTGTTATAATCCTTTATTTACTTCCCCTGCCAAGCAAACCCCTCAAACCCGCCGCGAAGGCTGCTCATCCATCAAATTTGTTGTGCTGACACATGACGCCCGCGATTCTCGTTGACTGCTGGAGGGGTTTCCAGAGAGGGCAAGAAGGGGCTAGATGATACGATATGATGATGGCTCTAACCCCATATGTGTTTATTTATCCGTTTTTGCAATTATTTTATGCGCCTTTCTCATTACTGCAGGCTACGCGCTGAAACTCCACAAGTGTAGGGCAGATACACTCAGCAAAAAAAAACATTTATAGATTTCGATGGAATTTTATATTAAATAAAGCACGAAAATATTAGTTTTCAAATCGGAAGACAGGGTTCTAAATATTTTCTAAGTATCGAAAGGATAATTGTACTCCTTAAATATTACTTTCGAACTGTAACGATATCCATTCGGTTCATCAGAACTTTTCGGATATCCTTGCTTTTGATAATCACAACTTTCCCCTCATGGGAAAAGTATAAATTTGTTTTGTCTTTTTCGTCGAGTGTATAGATTTATAGATATAGATACATATAGATACAGTTAGGAATAGAGTACGCTGTTCGATTCTATTGGATTCGATTCGAAACCGGGGCAAGAGCCAACAGCAAATTATGTATCGCATTTTATGCAGCCATAAACGTTTGGGTTTATGAGGCGTTCCCTATGTGACAATATGCTAAATGGTCGAGCAGCTCCTCACAAATTGATTAGGAGACAGCACGCCATGCAACGTGCCACAGAGACAACGACGACGGCTGTGGATGCAACAGCCTCTGCCTCGGCCTCTGCTACGGCCTCTGCCTCAGCCTCTGCTGCAGCATCTACCTGCATTAAGATCAACATTAGCAACTGCAAATCGAATCATCCTGAAGGCGAATCATCCAAGGGCGGCGGCGGCAGCGGTGGGTTACTTCTCGTACCCAGCCATACACACCATAATCTACAGCTCGATAAAATATCCGTTCGCTCCATTAGTTCCGAGGATATTTCCAATGGCGGTAGCGGCAGATGCTGCAGTGCAGCAGCTCGAAATCCGGCCATAAAAACAGGAAGACGCCTGCAGCTAATGCAGGTGAGTTTCAAAAACAGAACCAATGCTGCAGATGCTGCGAGGGGAAAGTAGTCCAGCCAGTCCGCTAGATAAATTAGCAGCGCGTATGCATCTTAATTAGTCCACTGGCTCTGCAGGGGCGGGAGGAAGGGGCTAAAAGGGGGCGTCACGTGCCTTGCTTAATGAAGTGTCGCGATTAGCGAGCTGCGACCACGATAAAGACTAATCACATTTCTACTACCAAGCACACGCACACATTCACACAAATGAAAATAGATAGTCCCAGGCAGTGGCGTACCCAGAGGGGGATTTTATGTACAGATCCCTATCCCCGATGCAATATATAAAACCCTGTTACGAAGTTCACTTTTTATGAGCTTCATCTTCAAAAAAGTGTAGCCGACTTTCAGGATCGTCTCAGATCTATCGCATAAAGTAGCTAATGAATATTATAATATTATTATATTATTAGGCCCCCGAATCAAGAAAATCCTGCACACGCCGATTTTGGTAGAAGAGTTCTCGCTCTTAACTGTGAAGCTGAAACTGATACTCGTATATTTTTCAGATGATAATTCTACCATTTATACCAATATTGGCATTGATTGTGCAAACATCGCTAACACTGCAGGAAATTCTGCAGTATAGGGCCGTTGTGGCGGATATTGAAACACAGGTAAGTTCCCAATGAGAACAGAGAACAAACAGAGAGAGGAAAACGAAAGTTTCCTTTGCAGCGTAATTAAAATTTATTGCTGAAATTCAATCATACGCCAAGTACACAACACAAGAAACACTCATTCAATGCTCACTTGACCAGCAAACAGGTGTAGTAGTCATGGGAATGGATGGAGGGGGGTTTCCATGGGGTGCTTTTGTAGTTTGTGGGTTGTGGTTGTGGTTGGGATTGAGGCAAATGTCGCAATCGCCAATATTTGTTTGCTCAGGTAAGTGCCCCCCTCTTCGAGACCGCACAAAAGCACGAAGAAAGACTACTCTGCGACTACAAAGCACTCAAGCAATTCCGACCCCCCTTCGTTATTACACTCAAAGATAAAAAAAAGATTAATAATGAATTCTGTACTTAAATCAAGTACAAAAGTTAATTCTAAAACAGACTTTTCATTATATGATAAGTTCTTATCAAAACAACGATTATCGAAGCACTGAAATCATTTCAGATGAGGTCAAGATTTTTACTTTCATCTATCTTCTTTCAATTCGAAATTTTTTAGTACTTAATTTAAGAAAATGAGAAAAGAAAGTAAGTCCAAATTGAATTTCGAATGAATTTTTTCGAGTGTAGAAACGCCCGCCCACCTTGAGCGACCCATCCCAATGTTTATGCAAATGTGTGCGGAAAATATGAGAGAGAAATAATAAAAATATTGCTTGATGCTAAAGTGAATTGATAAGCAAAATATGCAACGGCACAGTTACAGCTTGTGCGGAGGCGTGGCAAATAGAGAAAAAAAAAACAGGAAAATGTGAAAAACAGGAAATGCCCGCTTAAGGACAGCCCTTCAATTGGGTCACGTACTTAAGAATGCAAAGCACAGGATTCGCTTAATTCTGAGTACTGAGTTCTGAGTGCTGCGAGTATATCCCATAGATAACCTCAAACAATTCACACTAGCAATTCCTCTTCCAAAACCATCATACTTAATCGAATGAGAATGAGAGGAATAGGCAAACTGGACTACTGACAGTTCTTAGAATTTGCTACTTGATTGAAGGAATATTTTCTGTAATTAATGTTTTTTTTTTTTGTTTTCTTCGTGAAGTAAACAACTTATGACAACCAGAGAAGGTTAGTTTTATAGGTCGTAGAGAACTAAGCTCTGACTGATTCACAGAATAAAATATCTTGAGATCTGTGGAATAAAAAATATTCAAGCTGATGCTTTTATTATAGTATTTTAAAGATTTTTCCCCACAAATTAGTATACAATATTGAA
The DNA here is from genome assembly GCA_018150835.1 of Drosophila repletoides. Classification (NCBI taxonomy): domain Eukaryota; kingdom Metazoa; phylum Arthropoda; class Insecta; order Diptera; family Drosophilidae; genus Drosophila; species Drosophila repletoides. The sequence continues at coordinate 1,799,879 of JAECWQ010000089.1, forward strand.
GAGAAAATCTACAGAGTATTCTTCTATGAAGAATTTTCCAAAGTTAGCACTCATACATCAAAAGAATTATTATTATTGAATGCGTTACCAAGGCAATGGCAAACTAATCAAGACCACTCCTAACGAAGGAAAGAAAACTCGTAGATAACTACGCAAATAGAACCACACACACACACGCACCACACATACACACACACACTGAGAGAGAGGGGAGAGTTGCACATTGTAGCATGATAATCTCATGTTTTGTATGTTTATCCTCGCCGTAACCTCATCCTCCTCCCAATACGCTCACCCACAACAGGTCACGATTGCAACAGACTTGGGTAAAGTTGTCACACGACTGCAGCTAGAACGCTCCGAGGTGGCCTTCTATATTTTTACCAATGGCAGCAAGCAGCGGTGAGTTGAGTGCTCTCCTTTATGTCCTTTGACAAGAGAAGTAAATTTAAACATTCATATACATGCATATTTTTTCTCCAGCGCAAATCTGACACAGCGCTTTGCCAACACGGATCATGCGTTGAATAATATGACCACTTGGAGCGAGATTAGTGTACCGACGGCTCCAGATGAGGATGAGGACGATAGAGAGGTTATGTTGAATCGCAACGAGTTTCAGAGTCGTCTCAACGAGTTCAGGGAACGTGTACGCCTCGAACCGGAGGATAGCTCCATAACTGAAGTCATGAACTGGTACACATCTATTAATCGCGGCCTTTTGCATCATCTGAATGAACAGATTAAGGAAACGGACAACAGCGGCGTCTGGCGGTAGGTGTATATTCCATACCTTTCTAAAGCTGCTTCTCACCTCATATTTAAAATTTAAAATTTAAGTCGGAAAGAAAGAAATAGGATAATAATAAGATTCATTCCCTTTAATATATCCTTACTTTTAAAGTTATCTGGTGGGCTTTAAAAATCTTCTAAAGAGCATCGAATGTCAAAATATAGCCACCTCCTTTGGCATACGATATTATGGGCGTGGCTCACTAACCGCTGAAAATTTCGTCTCGTATGTGCGCTACGAGTTTATGGCCCGGGAAATGATCAACTCCACCTTGAATTATGCCCCTATGCTAAAAGCGATGTATACAAATATTACCAGTACAAAGAAATTTCACCGCGTAAAGCTCATGTGGGTATATCAAAAACAAAAGGAAGCCTTTTTGCAGTTATTTAATTCTCATATCTACATTTACAGGAGCAATATTGTTTTGAAGAATAAACCCAATGTATCGGATGAACGTAGCGCCATTGAGTATAATGAATTTATGCATAATTACACTGACGATTTGAGAATACTACAAAAGGAACTAAGACGTCAAATTAAGTAAGTAAAATTAATAATTACACTTAAAACTTTACCAGAACTAAGTTTAATATGATGCCTAAAAATTATATGTAATCAAAACAAAACTAACCTCAAGCTGCTGGATTCATTCTGCGATCGTTGCCATCGTCCCTCTTATTAGGATCAGCTTGTTCACTTCACTCATTTTTAACACCTATTGATCAGCACATAATTAATATTATTCTCTTCTTAAGCACGCACAACAAAAAAAATAAAAAAATATATTTTGCGATCCGACGACTGCCGCACAAATGGCATAACTATCGATATACACTCGACATATGTATGTGTGTGTGAGTCTGTGCTATGTGCGTTCTGCTCTATCGCCATTTTACAGCCCGGGCACAATCAGAAATAAAAGGAAACCAGATTACGTAAAATGGCGCTGCAGGGCTGAGCTACGCCACACGTAGACAAAGCTAAGCATCCTGTGCGACGCGTAACCTGATTTTCTTTCACGCTCATTGCGCAATAATCTATATGCTTGCATATGCAGAGCGACTGCTGCCCCCGACGCACCCGGCGCACCCGATTGAACATTATTATAATGTCGCCAACACTTTTCAATATTTTTCTGTTGCGAATTCACTTTTTCGCGACTTAAATGGATGTAAACTATTGGATCTTCATTGCAGCGCGCCTGCGGCGTGGATCCGCTTGAAAGGTGTACTGTGCTTGACGACAAAACTCTCGTTGCCATGTGATTATCGATAGGCACATTACAGCCATCGATATCGATTGTTGCCAATTTACAAATGCTCTAAATAGAAAGAGCAAATTTAAGAATATTGCCCAATTAATCTCAGTACTAATTTTACATTGCTTCAGCGTGCAGACAAGCGAAATTAGTAAGCCATGGCTGTTAAGCTCGCAAAAAGTATGTGGACAAAACTCTAGTTGCTATAAAATATGATTGTCAAGTTTCCTATGAAGCCATTTTGAATACATGCAAGCTAATTTGCTGCGTGTGTGCATGTGTGCATGTGTGAGAGTATGTAAACAAAACTCTGACTGCTTTTAACATCGATAGGCATGTAAAAGATATTGATATTGATATCGGCGCTCAAACTAGGCATTGCAAAGCACAATTGATCAAGAGGTATTCTCCATTCTATTAATTTTGCAGGAAGTATGTGGATACAAAACTTATAGAAGCTGATCGAAAAGAGGCAATTGGCATAGCCATACTTATAGTGGTGTTACTTGTCTCACCTATTATCATTATACTGGTCAAGAATGCAGCTGCAACAATACAGGTAGGCAGACAATGACGTCACAAATTATATTATTTCATTCCCAATTCCTCATCCAGTTATATGCAATGAATCTGTCGCTAAAAGCCAAGGAGTTGAAGCGCGAAAAGAGAAAGAGTGATTCCCTTCTCTTTCAAATGCTTCCCCCCAGCGTTGCAATGCAATTGAAGCAAACACAACAGGTGAGTGCAAGTGCGTTTAATATAATTATCTTATATATTTATTTATTTTGGGACAGGTGCCCGCCGAGTTGTACGAAGCTGTTACAATTTACTTCAGTGATATTGTGGGATTCACCGAAATTGCAGCAGAGTGCACGCCCCTCGAGGTAATACTATGTGGCAGAGAAATTAAAGTACAATGAACTTTTTCATAAGTACATTTTCAATGTGGAATTAACTAAAATTTACTTATAAATTGTATTTTTATTTGGTAGGTGGTGACCTTTCTCAATTCAATTTATCGCGTATTTGACGAACGTATCGAATGCTATGATGTCTATAAGGTGGAAACCATTGGCGACTCCTATATGGTTGCCTCTGGGCTGCCAGTGAAAAACGGTAATTTATGTAAATGTCGCCTGTCAATTTCGCAGAGGTAGAGGCATTGACCCTGCTCTCAGTCCCAATCTAAATCCTCCCCGCCTTTCCGAACTCCTCGCGCGCTAATTTGACTTTTTTTGTACCCATGCGCCCCTTAATTTATGCTATGAAATTTGTTCACTCGCCAAAATTAAACATATGTTTGTCTGTTTCTGTCTGTGCCGTCTGCCGTCTACCCTCTCTCCACACAGGCAACAAGCACATCAGTGAAATTGCAACAATGGCCCTTGATTTACTGGACGCCTCTTCTGTCTTTCGAATTCCACGCGCCGGGGATGAGTTCGTTCAGATACGCTGTGGCGTGCACACTGGGCCAGTTGTGGCTGGCATTGTGGGTACAAAAATGCCGCGTTATTGCCTATTTGGAGACACTGTGAATACCGCTTCACGAATGGAAAGCACTGGGGAAGCGCAGAAGATACATATCACCGAAGAGATGCATGAGGCTTTACAACAGGTGGGCGGCTTTAAGACCGAGCATCGTGGATTAATCGATGTCAAGGTATGTATTATCGATAGTTTTTAAAACTTACTGGCGGTATTTACAATCGATACTATTGATAGTACCAAATAACTGTGATTCGTATATCTAAATGAATGTTCTTCCTCTCACCAGGGTAAGGGACTCATGAGCACCTACTGGCTGACTTGCAAGGATGGTCCGGTGCGCGTACGTGAGGAAATATCGTGGTGTGCGGATATGCAGCCGGTGTTTTTGGATCATCTCAAGCTGCATCCACCCACAAACTATAAGTTGCCAAAACGAAAATGAGTCCTCCGGCACGACAAAATTTCCGAATGAGCAAATTACTACTACTGTTATTCCGTCTCCCTCTCTGTCTATACAATTATTTATGTCTTTGTGCCAGTCTCTCTACTTATACTACTTATATAACCACGCCCAGTGGGCGTTATTAGCCCTTACATATTCGTATAATGTGCTGCGTTGACAAGTAATGCGTTAATGTAATAGTTCCCAAATCTATTTATGTATGTAGTTTTAACAACCCCCTCAAGTGTTTTGAAATCTCTTACAACTCCAATATGGTTCGTTGTCATATACTGAATTGGTTTGAACCGGATGAAATAATCTTTTAAAAATATTATAGAATGTGTATTGCTAAATACAGAACTTAACAGCTTTTTAATATACATTTTTAATTGGAAAGAAAACCTTAATTTCAGCGTTACACGAACCGAACTAAAATCTGCCTAGTTCGCGCCCCCGAACCGAACCTCTTTAAAAATTTTGAATGCTTTCTACAGTAATTTGACTTTGCTTTTATGTTAAAAATACCACATTATAAAATACAAAATAAATATAAATTGTATATGAAAACCTTCAAAATTTTGGAGGCCGTAAATGCGCTTTTTGTGCGGTTCGCTAGAAACCATGAACCAAAGGTTTTGAGGTATTACGGTTGGCAGCTTTATTCTTATTTATTTTTATATTGGAATTCTGTATATAGCAATAACAAAATACATTCCTGTTTGTTTTCCACGGTCTGTAGGAGATTTGTGAAACACCTGAGAGTATATCTATCTATATATTCATATATGTATATGCTCGTATGTAGTTACCAGTTGAGCCGATTGCTCCAAAATAAATGTTAATCCAAGTGAGCTGAGTTATCCGTTATGAATATTAGCCAAATATTGAAATTTTTGAGTCTGCTGGTGCAGTTTGCTACTGTGTACTGCGGACGTGGCACATTCAGTAGAAAAAATGATGATAGCTTTCAGATGCTGATTGCCGGTGGAATAATACCCGAAAATGGTAAATTCATAAGGAATTTAGTATCGATAAGGACGCTAAATTATATAGAATACCCTGGTGACAATCATTTTTGTACTGGCGTTGTAATCAGTAGTCGGACTATATTGACTGCAGCGCATTGTGTTACAGAGTAAGTCGAAATTGATTGAGATTTTAAAGATATATATATATATATATATATATATATTTATATAAATATATTACATACACATTCACAGCCGTCACAAAGCCGTGATGAATCCAAGGGGGTTACTAATAGTTTTTGGATCGGTTTATCGCCTAGAAAGATATGGCAGCCATGATAGTCGACGAGTGGATCGGATTGTAGTTCATCCAAGTTTTAAACGTTATTACAAGGACGATGTGGCTATATTGCGGCTAAAAGATCGTATTCCTGGTAATATGCGTCATGTGAAGCCCATAATAAAACGCAAGAGGATCACCGTCACGGAGGGCATGAGATGTGTCACCCTGGGCTGGGGTCAGGTCTATCCGGTAAATGATCTAATCTATACCCAATGAAAATTGCTTCAAAGAGCTCATAAAGTATACTCTAGATCGTATCATCTTGTTTCACTTGCCCATCCCCTTTTCGAGTCCAAAATTTTAATAGTTTCTTTTTTGATGATTTGACTGTAAATTTCCATAGAGTCGAGTTTATAATCTCTATATTTTATGTATTTACAGCATGGTCCCTATGCTAATGAGGTTATGTATCTCGATGTTATCGTGCGTTCCCCTAGTCACTGTAAGGATATTGACCATTTTATAGAAGAGTGTAACATTTGTGTGGAACCAGATTCTGAGGGTCAGGTTTGTGCCGGTGATTTGGGTGGTCCTTTGATGTGTGGGGATTATCTAACTGGTATTATTGGAGGCGCTCAGAAATGTGAGGGTATCAAAAGCATAAAATTCGTCAATTATTCACACGTCGAGAGTTGGGTGGATGAAACTGTGCTAGCCTTATCTGCCAGCAGCAGCATGAGGTTATCTCTGTATATATTCATTTTATGTCAACTGAAAAGCTATTTGAACCTCTAAACCTGCCGATATGCGCTTAGTATTGGCCAACAGTATGCATTATTTGCAAATATGAATTATAATTAATTTATTCTGCATATTACAAAATTTATTGTTTTTATATATTGTATCGCTATTTCTTTTGTTTGAACACATTTCATATTTGAATCTTAAGCCCGTTATACGCACAGTGTTGGAAAATGTTGCACGTTGCAAGGTTACCAGCACTGTTCCTCTCAGGTTCATATACCAGTGCTGTCATATAACAGCAGGAAAAAACACTACAAAAAAAGTGACAACAATTATACGATTTGCTCTGAGGTTAGCGAAAAACTGCCGACAGAGAATGAATAGCTAGTTTTATTTTGGCTCAAAAATAGCTAAACTCGCAGCTCTCTCTCACACAAGCGCTCTCTCTGAACCCAAAACAGCTGATTGCTGGTGCAGTGGGAATATGTAACAAATCTGGCCAAAAAAACATTGTTGAAATAATAATATAAATCACACTGAAACAAAATAAAAACGAAAAAAGATGCTACAAATTAGCCGAAATACAGCAAAAGCCGTGCTACAAAATATAAGGCTAAAAAAACAGCTCTCCACATGGTCTCCGCTGGCCACCTCTTTCAATGCACCGCCAGCAAAGCGGATAAACTTTACACGGGATGATGTGGTAAGTTTATCCGCCAGAGAAAGTTATCCAATTACCTTTGTATATCTACTATACCGTCTACTTTACAGGGACTCTTCCGCATGCCGGAACTGCGCTCATCTGAGGGTTTCTATTTGCTGCGAGAGAATGTGGAGAATGGTACTGGTGATCTCATAGAGGAAGCTATCTCACCACAGCGTCAGCGTAAAATGGTGGATATATTCGACGAGTTATCCGATTCTCTGTGCAAAGTAGCAGATCTAGCGGAATTCATACGCATCGCCCATCCTAGCCAGAAATATACGCAGGCAGCGGAACAAGCCTGCATAAGCATTTGCGGCGTCGTCGAGAGTCTGAATACGCACAAACCACTTTATCAGGCTTTAAGTCAGGTGGTGCAGCAAGGTGACTTTCTGCCCAACAGTGAGGTGGATCGCCATGTGGCTAAGCTGTTTCTCTTCGATTTCGAACAGTGCGGCATTCATCTGCCGGAAGAGGAACGCCTACGGGTAGTGCGACTGAACGATTATATATTACAGCTGGGACAGAAATTCATGAATGGTGCGGTTCAGCCTACTGTGCTGCCCAGCAGGACTGTGCCAGAACACATAAGACATTAGTAAGGGCATGCCGAATATGGAAATACCCTTTAATAGAGCAAACCTAATTAACCTTTTGTCTCTACTTGCAAGCTTTCCCACTGCAGGGGAGAACCTCATTATAACCGGCCTCTGTACCAATGCATCGAATGTGGAGATGCGTGAGGCTGCCTACAGACTGTACCTTAAGCCTACGGATAGCCAGGAGCAGCTGCTGCAGGATTTACTGGTCTGCCGTCATGAATTAGCGCGTAGTTGCGGCTTTACGACTTATGCGCATCGTGCATTAAATGGCAGCACTATGGAGCGACCGGAGCAGGTGCACGAGTTCATAAATGAACTTACAGAGCAACTACGTCCACGTGCGCAGGCGGATTTCACTTTAATGTCTCAGATGAAGCGTAAGGAAAGCGGGCAGGCTGACACGCTAGCGGAGATTTGGGATACGCCTTATTTTACCAACCAACTGAAGAGACAATCCTTGGAACAGCAGGAAAATGAATTTCTGCCCTATTTCTCGTTAGGAGGCTGCATGGAGGGCTTAGATAATCTTCTTCATGCGCTCTACGGCGTCCGGCTGCAACAAGCGGAGTTGGAGCCCGGCGAGAGCTGGCATAAGGATATTTATAAGCTCGCTGTGATGCACGAAAATGAAGGTTTACTGGGTTACATTTACTGCGATTTCTTTGAGCGTAGCGGAAAGCCCAATCAGGATTGTCATTTCACGATACAAGGTGGTAAGCGACTGCCCGATGGAAGCTATCAATTGCCCATAGTTGTGGTAATGCTGAGCTTAGCTCAGCCACGTTGGACAGGTCCTACTCTGCTCTCTCCGGCACGCCTAGATAATCTGTTCCACGAGATGGGGCATGCCATGCACTCGATGCTGGCCCGTACGGAGCATCAGCATGTAACAGGTACCAGATGTGCCACGGATTTCGCAGAGGTTCCCAGTGTGCTCATGGAATATTTTGCCAGTGATCCACGTGTGCTGCGCACCTTTGCCAGACATTTCCAGACCCATAAACCCATTTCAGAGGATATGCTGCTCAGGCTGTGTGCCTCAAAGCATTTATTTGCCGCGAGTGAGACACAATTGCAGGTCTTCTACTCCGCCTTGGATCAGGTCTACCATGGTGATATTTCCGCACAGGGTAAAAATACAACGGATACCCTGCGCTCCGTTCAGGAACGCTTTTACGGCCTACCCTATGTGGAGAACACCGCTTGGCAGTTACGTTTCTCCCATTTAGTTGGCTATGGGGCCAAGTATTACGCCTACCTTATATCCAAAACAATAGCTTCTTGGATTTGGCAAACTTATTTCGAGGCGAATCCCTTTAATCGGGAAGCCGGGGAAAAGTATCGCAAGCAGATTCTGGCACATGGCGGCGCTGTGCCCAGTCGAAAACTTGTTGGCGATTTTCTACAACGCGAAATGACGCCTAGAATCCTAGCGGACAGCCTGATAAATGAGATCGACATGGACGAGATCAAAATCAAAGATCTTATCGTTAGCAGAAATTGAATAAAACCAGTTAAATTCCCGATTCAGATTGTTTTAAAGATTTAGAAACCTGACTAAGGCTTCTATCATAATTTTTATCCCAATACAAATTTTATTAAAACCGGTGATGTTAATATAGAAATTATAGAAATGATAATATACTGTTTTATATAAAGATTGATAATTTTGAAACCTGCATTATTATTGGACTCTGATAAACATACATCTTTCTAAAGAATATCATTTCATGGGACTCCAGCCGGATCTTTAAACTGCTTAAACATTTTGATGCATCCGAAGTTTGCCTATACAATCATTTATTTAATTTCATTTCTTGTTGTTGTCATTAAAAGAAGTTGGGGATTTATGCTAGTTTTAGAATCGACTTCATATTCCATGTTTTAGACGAAAACATCGCAAACTTAAAAGCTATCGATACTTTCAATCAACATCGAGACACCAAGTGCAGTAATTTCTATCTGCGTCGTTTCTCAGACTTTTTCACGCGTTTGGGACCTTTTACGAAGCACCAATCGACTTGGATAGTCTGACCCATAATATCGGCGCCATGGAGCGCTTCCTTGGCGGCCAGGGCCTGCTTGTGAGTCTCGTACTCGACCAGGGCATAGCCCTTAGAGAAACCAGTGCGGCGATCCAGATTTAAATGTATGTTTTTGATCTCACCATAATCACAAAACTTCTCCTGAATCTCATCCTCCTGAGCCTCCTCGTGTATGGATGTCACAAACAGTATCCAGCCCTCGACGGACCGCTGCGGCCCTGGTTCCAGTTCATCGTCATCCTCGTTGCGCACCCTTTCGTAGCTATGTATAGCCTCCCTGGTATTACTATCGCTACCAAAGCCGCGTCCTTTGCGATGCTTTGCCTTCTCCTTTAGCCGTACAATGCCCTCTGCAAATTAAAAAATAAACAAAAAATGCTGGAAAATGGCCAAAAACAAAAAAAGAATTTTTGGACTACTCACGGTCGCCATCCTCATCGACCTCAAACTCCTCGGCATTATCTATATCCAATACATCAGCCATTTTCTTTTATTTCGGTTCAACTTTTTTTAATATTTTAAAGTGTTAAAATTGATTTCTTGTTGTATATTTATCTTTAATATTAGCTTTCGCCGCGTGTTGTTCTTGCTTTTTGCTTTCTCGTTTTCTTGCGGCGTTTTTTTTCTGAGAGCAAATCACAACGGTTCCACAATTGTTCAATGAGCTGAAAATATTGAACTAGTTCGGAGTTCCAGAAAAATACTAACTTTATTTTGTTTATTTAATTTGAAGAATAGAATGCAAAGTATAGAATATATAACTGTTGAATTAATATTTTTATTTTTCACTGTATTTTATCTATAATTAACAAAGTTATTATGCTTTTGCCATAGTAAATATACCATTTTTTATATATGTAGTTTTGGCAGTTCTGGTATTTTTTTTTTGGCATTTTTACGCTGTAGCGCGCTTGGTCTCAGTAGTGCCAGTTGTTTTCTGCATCAAGTTCACGGTTTCCAACGGAGCATTCTCAATTAAAATTACACCGGGTAAGCGATAACACTCGATTCATAAATATAAATCTGTAGATGTAGGGTGTAAATAGAGGGTACTTATGTACATAGAAGGGCGTGTCATTGACATACGACTGTTGCCATCAATTCAAAAAATTTTCTGGTCTTTGGTTTTTTTTTGTTTCGGGGTTGGCTGGCTGCATTAATGAATAATAAAGGTCAGTTTACTCATAATTAACTGAAAACGTTAATTAACTTTTAAGAGATCATTAACTGAAAACGTTAATTAACTTTTAAGAGATCATTAACTGATAACTCGTTTTGTGATAATATTGTGTGGAATAACTAGAAATATCTATAGCAGCAGGCTGACTTCTATATTTTACTGACTGATTACCAAGTAATCGAATACAGAACTAGAGTATTACTTTAAGTATATTTCAGTATGCATGTATATTTTATGTATATTGGTCTTAATAAATATAAATCACCTTCAGTAATATTTATATCCTACATTATTTCACAATAATTTCTAGAATTTTGTAAACACCAACCCAATATGGCCCCAGAGATAAGTGAAGTACTCGATGTTCCATCCAGCGGCGATGTTGAACTGGATGCTGAGCTGAAGAAATGGCTCCAATGGGATGGTAACTCGGAAACGAAGTCTGAAATACTGAAGGCTGTTTCTGAGAAAAGCTGGGACTGGTAAGTAATACCATAAGCTACTATATATTTAATATACCTTGTATATATACCCTATTACGACCATATAACTGAACAGGCTGCGGATTCGTCTCTGTAATCGCATAACTTTCGGAACGGCAGGTCTACGTGCTGAGATGCGTGCAGGTTTTGATTCAATGAACGATTTGGTTGTCATTCAGTAGGTTTCCAAATATCCTTTAAATCTCTTTGAACTTCTTGACAAATTATGGACTTTTCAGAACTGCTCAAGGACTTTGTGAATACATCAAGGAGCAGTATCCGGAGAAGTCTACATGGTCTGAACGTGGCATCGTTATTGGCTATGATGGCCGCTTGAATAGCAAACGTTTTGCTGAGTTATCGGCTCTAGTTTTCCTTAGGAACAATTTCCGGGTTTATCTGTTTAACAAATACGCCGCCACGCCCATTGTGTCATATGCCATCATAAAGCTGAAGTGCTTGGCTGGAGTGCAAGTGACTGCCTCACACAATCCTTGGCAAGATAATGGCTATAAGGTAAATGCGAAAAAACCCTTATCGATAACAGCTTCAACAGTATCGACATATCTTTTTGTCTTTTTTCCAGGTTTATTGGACCAATGGTGCACAGATAATATCTCCACACGATTCTGGCATACACAAGTCCATATTAAAGAACTTGGAACCCGCCGAGAATTATTGGAAAGTAACTGAGAAAGAATTATGGAATAAGGAACTGATAAGCGATCCGTATGATCAAGTAGTCCACGAATATTTCAAGGCGCTGCGTGAGGGAATTCCGTCAGAATCCCTAGATGAAAATGCTAAGGAGAGTAAATTAAATATTACTTACACTGCCATGCACGGAGTGGGTTATCCCTATGTGCAGCAGGCTATGAAGTGTGCCAATCTTAAAGCTGTAGTGCCAGTGCCGGAACAAGTAGAGCCTGATCCTTTATTTCCAACTACACCCCTGCCAAATCCGGAGGAAGGCAAGGGAGCCCTGAAGCTGGCAATTGCAACTGCAGTTAAAGAGAATTGTCAAATTATATTGGCCAATGATCCGGACGCAGATCGTCTGGCCGTAGCCGAAATAGATGAGACAGAGCCCAATAAATACAAGGTATTTAGCGGCAATGAACTGGGTGCCTTGTTAGGGTGGTGGGTGCTACAGATCTATAAAGGAGGCGATATATCCAAATGTGTTATGATCTCCAGTACTGTCAGCTCAAAGATCTTGAAATCTATGGCTGCCATCGAGGGTTTTGTATTCTATGACACCCTTACTGGCTTTAAATGGATGGGCAACAAAGCCATTGATGAGGAGCTGGCGGGTCGCAAAGTATTGTTCGCCTTTGAGGAAGCCATTGGCTTTATGATCTCGACAAATGTGCCGGACAAAGATGGAGTAAGTGCTGCCGCCCACGTGGCCACATTGGCTACTTATTTATACAACCAAAAGGGCCTAACCCTTCAGAAGAAATTGCATGAGATATACGAGAAATATGGTTATCATACTAGCGTTAGCTCCTACCTCATTTGCGGCGATCAGCAACTGATCAAGAAAATTTTCAAGCGCTTGCGTACCTTTGATAATAACCAGGATAATACTTATCCGAAAGGAATACTAAACGATGAATTTGAAATTGAACATGTAAGGGATTTAACTACGGGCTACGATAGCAGCACGACCGATAAGAAAGCTACGCTTCCGGTCAGTTCCAGTTCCCAGATGATAACCTTTACCTTTAAAAATGGTGTGGTTGTTACCCTACGCACCAGCGGCACAGAGCCCAAAATGAAATATTATGCGGAAATGTGTGGAAAACCAGAAGACAAAAACTGGGATCAGCTCACAAAAACACTTAATCGCATGGTAAAAGCCATTGTCACTGAGTTTTACGAGCCCGAAAAGAACGGACTAAAGCGCAAGGCAGACGACTAAAAAGATACCCTACAATATACTTTTCGCACCTACCCCCACGAATTTTCCCTGTGAGCAGTTCCACTCGTCTCTAAAAAAGCAGCAAAAAATCAAAGCAACGTTTGAACTCTATAACAAACCAAATATATATGTATAGGCAAAAAGTTGTTAGATTAAAAAGCATATATATATATATATATATACATATTTCTATATTAGTATATTATAATTATTGTCACTATATTTATACAAATAACCGATTTTATTTAAATAAACATTTGCACAAACGCACAAATCAAATTTATCTTTGCTTCCAGCACTCAAGGCTTAATTATAATCTCTTTCAATAATCTCGAGTGGTAATCAATTTGTACGATAATTAGGCTTTAATTTCCTTGCTACGTCACTTCGAAGATACCCCAAAAACAGCTGATAATTGATTAAGCATTTGCGATTTTTAACAAGCATTATAGTAGTAGAATATTTCACTTGATTCTAGAAGGATTAATAATGGATAAAGTTGGAAGTTGGGAAAAACCTATTTCTTATTAAAGAATGTTGATGGGAAGTAAAGAATAAATTCTTAAATAGAAATTTCTCGAAATTTCGATTTTCCCAAATGAAAACCGGTTGATTAGGAAGTCATGAACGCCAGATAACCATTCCAAATAGAACTTTTTTGGTCTGAAAGCTCATTGTGAGCCTTGTGATAATACGCCAGTCAGATGATACGAGCCGCATTATCTTAGTTCAGCCTAGTTTATAATTTAGACTTAGCTATAATAAGCGAATACGAAGAGCCCCCGTTTTTAGAGGTTCAAGAGCAGATAACTCTAAGATTAGAAGTAAAGATTACATATTGCCCACCCGGGGTTTATTTATAACAGATTGTAATAAGTAAACAAATAATAATGAATACAAGAGAATTAAAGCTGATATAAAGGTTTTCTGCGTTTATTTATATAGCTTATAGACACAATAAAGATATCGAGTGTTATTAAATCTATAAATATGTTTATTCGGTTTAAAATTGCTTCACACTTACTGCTACGATAAAAAGCATTTAGCTAGAAAATGGAAATTAAATACGTTCAAAATAAGCAAACTTCTCTAAGTAAATTGTAAATATTTATGTATAGACTTTATATATGTGTATGTATTTGTATATGTATCAATTGAGTTCAATGGAACGTACGCTTATCATATTACAAATTTAGTATTCTGTATTCGGTTTCCTCCTTCTTTCCTCCATCTAAAAATATTGCGCTCTATTTTAGTAAGTAGTACAAATATTAGTTGGCAATTTCAGTGTATAAAATGCATTAATAGCAGTCTCTTGCTTAAGTTTAATTCATGTATTTGTCACAAGTTACATTCGAGTTACTTTTTGAGTGCCCCATTGAGTTTCTTTTCTTTTTGTTTTTGCAGGGTGTTACTAGTTCGGTTAGGTATTCTATTTCTTGCTTTGTGAGTATTTTAATTAAGCTTTTAAATGCACTTATCAAATCTTATAAAATTCTGAATCGCGCCCAGAGTACTAGCACTGCAATAATGCTAGCAAAACTATCGTAAGTACTATCGGTATCTTGGTATCGTGGTTTTAGTCCCCTTTCAATGCGATACATACAAGGTAGATACTTGGAACTATCGTCTCTTCTCGTATAAATAAATGTATTATTTAGAGAGCAAATACTTAAAACTCATTTTAAATGCGATCACGCGATAGTAGTCACGATAGTTTTGTCGATATGCAGCCGCGGAAAAGAAACACTCTTGGCGCAAGTCTTTTATACTTTCTTCTTTCTTTTTAGCCCACAACCACAGATCTGGCAATTGGAATAGCTATTCGCGACTATGCTTACACTTAAAGCTAGATGATATATTTTCTAAAAATAAAAATTTATAATAAAAAAGGCAGTAAAAAACGAAGCTGCATTGGAAAAATGTTTGTTTTCTTGGGAGCCGTAGCACCATGCTTAAGATTAATACTTTGGGAACTTTGAAGTCAGTTTTTGTAAGTTATTTTCCAGGGACGTGTGATATGTGTGCGTTGGCTTAGGCTTAGGATATTACACTGGGCATCATTGAGCATCGTTTAACTTAATCGTATAACAGTTGTTACAGTTGCAGTTACAGTTACCGTTACAGTTACAGTTTTGGATATAAATTTAAAATTAATTCAAATAAAAAGTTTATGTAGAGCAGCCCCTATAACGCGATTATAATAAATGGAGATAATCTATTGTTTTAACTGGCATATTCCGAGATTTTCCGAAACGTAACTGGCAACAGATTAATTACATTTACCTAATTCACACTGGAATATTCAATAACTAAATATATTGACTAATTTGTAATTATAAACACGACTAAAGAGCGTTAGGGACATCTTTTTAAACGTGATTATAATGAATGGTCGAAATTAATTTAAAATTCTTATTGCTTATACGTTATACTAACTTAAAAAAATCATGGAAAAATATTCGAAGAATCATGATTATTACTTTGGAAATAATAAAAAATATTCTGATAATTTCCGGAATAATTATAATCGGTTTAGCTGCTCATATAATATATATCTAAAATATAATTAAATGAAACATCAGACAAAGACATGCAAGTACGAGGATTGCGTCTGATTGCTGTGTGTGGGCGTTATGATTGGGGGAGTTCTTGCATGATGATGGTGTTGTTGGTTTTGATGGTGTCATACGGATGTCTCAGAGTTCAGTTTGAGAACAAATTTATTGCTCTTGGGATCGACTACTTCCTCGGCCAGATTAAAATGTGGCAATTTGTGAACGGTGACCATTAAGGAGACATCGTTTTGGATCAGCTGAAAAGTGCACTCATTGCTGATGGGCCTGGAGACGATGTCATCGCAAATTAAAGACCAGGATTGCACCCAGCGACGTTCTTTTTCGCTTTGCATGACAGGCGATTCGGTAAGATAAGGCTCTAGGAAAGCCCTGGGCGATAGGTCATGCTTCAGACAGTGGGCCAAATGCTTTAAGATGCTCTCAAAAGTATGACGTGGTTGTTGGCGAGTCACTCGCAAATATTTCTGCAGGGCACGCGCCATTGATGGGAATACCGCCTGTGCTGCCTCCTGGGGATCCAAAGGCAATGCGGGTGCCGGCTCATTGTGAATTCTTTTGATATGGGTAAAAGCTTCCTCGGCGGCGGTAATAAGGCGAGCCCTTCTCTTCTTCACACGTCGTTCATACTCGTGCTCTTCGTAGAATCGCTCATTGTGTGATGAGTCTCTCCTCCTGGCATTAGCGGCTAGAACCGCACGACTCTGACTCTGCTGCTGGGAGTTACTTACGCCGTCCACCTCATAATATTTAAAACTATTCGAAATCTTATTACGTTGCGATTTCGAAATTGATATGGGTATACGTTCCAAATAAGGATTGAAGATGGGAAAATCCACATAATAATGCTGGAGTACCCAAACGGCAGCACGCTGTATGCTCAACTGGCCCAGCATATACGAACGTGAGGTACCATCGGGAGAGCGTATAATTTTGATATAATAACAGGGCTGCTGATGACGCAACTCCAATAATATCACCGCAACGTAATGAATAAAAAGCAGGGTATCTACGAAGTTGGTAGCATATGCAACTAGCGATTTATAGTCAACGGCATCGCCGTTTGTTTCCACTAAAATCCTGGCACCATTTGTCACCTGAACAATATAGAAAAGCCAATAGGCAAAGGTACAAATTGTGACCAGAAGGAGCACTACAGCTCGATATAGAAATATCCTGGGCATGCGAGCCGAGGTGCGCCGCATAAATACAGCCCACAATCCAATTCCCAGGAGTAGAAGCCGTGCAGCCAGCGATACCAATTGTCCTTTGCACTGTTCACTACAAGCCAACAGTTGAGTCCGAACTGTTTGTGTTAATTCGGGATGATCGAAAGCCGATGGAAAAAAGCCTATATAAGGCATTACGACCATTGCAACGGGCGAAAAGAATGCCCCACAACCGAGCAGAAAGTAAAATGTGGACTCAACATACCGTCGACAGGCGAAGCCGAAGCCTTTATCATTCTCCCGATGCCACATATTATTAATATCCTCCATTGAGATGCTCTGCTCCGAGGTATTTCCCGTCACAGCTGTCGTATTCTCTCCCCAGTTCTCATCCTGTGGCAGTATTTGCACCTCAATCACTTCCTGTCCATCGCGGGAATCATCTGAAGATGGGCAAGAAACTTTATTATTATTTCTGCTAAAGCAAGATAATATATTTGTGTTTTGGGATTCCTAATATAGTTTCTTACCTGTCATATTAACGCTGGTCTGATAGGGCGGCATTTCACCGCGGCCCCCTCCACCTCCCTTGCCCGACTTGGAGGAGTGTGTGCTGCGATGCGAATGCCTAGAACGATCTCTGTGACCGTTATAGCCGTTGTTTACTGTACCCCCTCCTCCGCCTACTCCTCCTGATCCACCACCTCCACCTCCTCCTCCGCTGCTGCTGTTGTTGTTGTGATTTCTAGAGCGTCGCGAGCGTCCACTGTGTTCCGATTTAACGGATTCGTTTTCCATTGGAAAATCAATTTAATTAGTTAATTGATTAACTTTGTTTTACTTATTTCTAACTGTAAACACGGCGACAGGTTTTTCCTCCTTTATTTATTTGTATGTATTTGTGTTTATTCATAGGTATTTACTGGTTGGCGTAATTGTACGCGAGGGGATCTGGGGGGTGCGGGACTGTGCAGACGCCGTTCACTTAAAACACATTTAATTAAGCGCACACAATGCAAAAACGATGAATTAATAGCTAACAAGGCAGAGCACTAACACTTTTACACAAATACATAATGCATTAAATTAAATTTTTACTATTTAATACACATTTTACAGTTTTTTATTCGCCACTACGCTAAATTCATTGTTGCAACCCCGACCAAAAAGAATGTCAGCCAATGTTACCACACCCGTGCATTATTATTGCAGATTGCAACGTTTTACAACACTGATTCGGTGTTGGACAGCTGCCGTTTGTTGGTTAGGTTTTGGAGCAGTGTTGTTATCCGCCTTCGATAGCTCAGTTGGTAGAGCGATGGACTGTAGTAGGTGAGAATAATTTCTCCTTGTGTAGACATCCACAGGTCGCTGGTTCGACTCCGGCTCGAAGGATTTCATTTTTTTTTTTTTATTTTTGGCTTTACTCTTTGATTGACTAATTGTATACTTTTCATAAGAAGTATTGGGAAATATATATTTTATTTTGATATACAGAAGACTTTTGAGTTGATTAAAATGGAACTGCTGTATCATATATTTGCCATTACAAAAATAGTTGAAAAATTTATGTTTTCTTAGATATTTCAATCCAATTACAGGATATACTTTGCCATGTCAGACAAAACATATATATTTCTTCTTTTTAGAATTTTAACAGGCAGTAATGCTGGAAAGCAGCTCTCTTGCTTCTTTGTTGATGGGATTTAAACGTATCGCACATTGAATAAGCTTTAGGGATAGATCTTTATCGACGGGTTCCAAAGCGCGGCTGGCATAAATTGTTGTTTCCGCTTCGTCGCTGGCTGTTATGCTGAAATATTAATAGTTTAAAGAATATTAGTATATAGTGTTATATAGGCAATAGCATATAGAAAATGCATACCTTTTTTGCTGTTTGGAGTGTCCCAATTTGAGCGCCATTAAAGCATTGTTGGAAGTTGTCTGTTGATAGACCGAATCCTGCCGGAAATAATCTAGTAAAAATTTAAGAAAAACCCGACGTAATCCAGGATTTTGAGGAAACATGCGTAGGCGTTGCTGTAGATAATTCAGAGCCTTGCGAGCACCCTCCTGTTTGATAGAGAAATAATATAGTTTGTATATTACAAAAAGCTACTCCGATAACTCACATTAATTAAATAATAATGGGCCATGAGGAAGGCTATATCCGCACAGTGGTCCTCATTAAAATTATAGGCTCTAAATTCAGATATAATAAGCTGAGTCAATTCGCTGTCTCGATGAAGCACGCCCAAGGCACAAGCGGAGTACAAGGCCTGAATGGGCACGCCTTGTAGTAGAATGCTGGTAGAAGGGGAAATTTTTGAATAAATATGGGAAATACACAATGAATTGATTACTTAAGTAATACCCACCATTGATAGAGCAATGTTTTTGTATCTGTTTCACCTTGAAAAGCATAAACCATGGAAGCCATGGCCACCAAAATTGTGGCTGCCTTCCCATCCTCATCTCCCACAATACTGGTCAGAACAGAGTTATATATAGAATATGATTCCTGCAGCTGGCCGGATCGATAATATGCCAGAGCCAAGCCAATTATAGGTTTAAATGTAGCATGTGCTACAGTATTCAACGCGCTAACTGCCTGCTCCGGCTGGTCAATCTTCAAATATAAATAGCCCAGATTTGTGTATAGCTTGTCCCGATCTGATCCAGGCTCGCACAGTTTGCAGGCGCGTGTAAATGCCTGAATTGCCTGCTGATATCGTTTCTGGCGAACGTACAAAAATCCCTGAAAAGTAAGCGCAGAAAGGCTGGCTTCCGCTTCCTCGTTTTGCACATACCTAAAAGAATACAAAGCAATCATTATACGAATATATTGAACAAAATGTAAATTAACTAACCAATTAATGGCATCCAGAGCACAGACATCCGCATACATATGCTCGACAGCATGTTTATTGTGGGGCTTGGCGAGCAGTAGGGGATCGGAGAGGACATGACATACCCAGTGGGCGTAGCCGAGAGCTGCCTCCGGATGGTACTCGAATTGTTGACAATGTCGGAATAGATCAAAGGCCTCCTCATGATCTCCGATTGTTTCGGCCACTAAAGCCTGTCCGATCCAGGCATTAGGATACATAGGACTCGATTGTTGGGCACGCTTAAATGCTTCGTTGGCCAGTCGTATATTATCCAGTTTTAAGTAGAGCACACCCAGATTAGTCCAAGCGGTGTAGCACTTCCGTTCCAGTTCAAGAGATTTAATTAGGCAATGTTGAGCCAAAGGCAGATTGTCAATAGCCGAATGCATGTTAATTACACCCAAAAGATTCCAGTTTTGCCAGCGATTATTACGCTCTGTTATGGCCATTTTGCACACCTTTGCAGCTGTCTCTAGGTGCAACTTTGCATCCTCCGGCTGGTAGATAGCGCTGTAGTAACTACACAAGGCCAATTCGTACCAGAGAAACGTATTCTGTTTCAACTTTAAGGCGCACAAATAAAACTTTTGGGCCAATTGTAATAGATCCTTACGTGACAGATACGCTACAGTCTCTTCTCGCTTGGCCAAACTGCCTGAAACATCCAAATTAGCCAAGGATTTTGGCAGCTGTGCTGTCTGCACAAAGACGCTAGCCGTCAAGCGCCAAAGCCAGACCATGCCCTGAGCCTTCGTTTGCAAAAAGGCGCTGACAAGAGAGAAGATATAGTAGGAGTAATATGCATATTTAATTGAATTCAATGTACCTTTGCAGATAGTTCACCGCTTGCTGAAAGTGATCCTTGGCGCGTCCATAAAGATTCTGCGTTTTTAAATTTTGAGCCAAACCAATATGCGCCTCGGCAGCGCCCCTCAATGCCGGCAAATAATCCGGATGCTGTTTGAGCAGCAGTTCAAAGTCTGCAATTGCCTCGGGATACATGCGAATCGTCTATAAATTAAACGAATAAATTATTATTAGTACTACGTAAGTCTAGAGATGGAATATATCTTTTGGTTAGCCTTTTTTAATTACCGTCCTAATTATAGCTAATTGTAGTTGTGCATAGCAATTAGCTGGCGACAGCTCGAGTATTTTTTGAAAGACGCGTATGCCAGAATTATAGGAACCGCGTGCAGCATAGGCATCACCCAGAGATTCCCAGTAGACCATGCAACGAAAGTCGTGTTTGATGGCTATACGAAAGCATTGAATTGCCTGCAATTTGAATAAAAAATAAGTTAGGAAGTTTACAGAAACTTGAAGAACTTACATTATCAAATTTATTCACACACAAAAAGTGCAAGCCAAGCTTATATTGCAGGCTCACAGCCTCATCGCTGCTTAAATAGCGCAGGGTATTTAGCAGAAGCGCCTCATTTAATTCCTCTTCGCCTAACTCCTGATAAATGCTACTCAAAGCATCCACAGCCTGTTCGGCCAGCGGATTCAGACTGATGCACTTCTCGAAGCATTTCCGTGCACGGACTATATCCCCATTGGCCCGATATAATTGAGCCAGATAATCAAAACATTCGGCAATATGTGGCTGCAAACGTGTCGCCTTCAGCATGCAGTTTAATGCTGAATCGTACTGCTGCAGCTTCATGTGCTGCTTGCCACACAGCAGCAGTGCCTCAAATGATTCATTGCCAGCCAAAGCTTTCACAGATTCGGTGGGGGATCTGCAATGTATTTAAAATCCTTTAAGACAGGAAACCTATTAGCTATTTTCTATATATTTTCTACTTACAGTAAATATTCTGCTTGAGTAATATCGTCCAGTGGCAGTGATTTCAACAACTCTTTTTCACCAAGCTTATAATAGCACCTGGAAATAGAAATCTAAGTATTATTTAGCTAACGTGAATATATATACGTATAACTAACCTTGCCAGAGCCTTAACATTTAAATCGTTATTAGGGAATTCCTTGAGTAAGCTGACAGCTTCTTTCAGCTTGGTGGAATTATTTTCGTATGAAAGACACTGGGCATATTCCTCGTTCTCTATGGCCAATTCTTGCCACAACAACAGGGCCATTCTGCAAGCACCCAGTTTCATGTGAATCCTTGCCACGAGTTCTAGGGTAACTCTGTAGCTGGGTTGATACTGCACTGCCTGTAAAGCAAATTGTCGCGCTGCTATAAAATTTCCCAGGGTATATAATTCGAAGGACTTGATATGCAGTGCTAAATTCGAATTAGGATTCAGGTGCAGCAATTGCTCGGCATATTCTTGAATGGGTGCTTGGAGTTCACTTTGCCAGGCATCACTGTGCGTTTGCTCTGCTCGCGTTTCACAGTAGATCTTACATATCCATTCATAGCCATAAACATCACGAGGATGGGAAATGGTCATTTTACATGCATTCCTCACGCAGCCTGCATAGTCTTGCTCCTTGTAAAGCCATTTTAAATACCGTTTATAAACCCCGCTCTTCAGGTCTCTATCTTCTAAATTCAATAATTGCTCCATGCAGTTCTTGTACTGCAAGTCAAAAAGGAAATGATATCTAAATATATAAATTCTAAGTATAAAAATACTACTTTATAGACTTACAAGTTCACTGTCGGCAGGAATTATGTCCTTATCGCTGGCAAACCATATTCGGCCCAGATATTCCATTATCTTGCTGTGATTAATATCATTGGAATTTTTCGATCTCTTCTTAAAGATATTCAAGCAGGACTCGGAAACAGCAGCATCAGCTGCCAGACCAAAGAGTTTTTCATAGTAGTCCAGAGATTTTTCCCTAAAGAAATATATAGAGTTGGGATTATCAGGGATTACAAGTTTTAAATTAATATGCGGGAAAAAGTTTTACCATTAGGTTCGCCGACCGTTCAACTTGATCGGTTCGCAAACCGGTTCAAACAGCCTCAAGCTTCAACCACGGTTGATGGGTGAGGTGCAGGTGTTTGGATAATCGAGTTAAAAAGATCAATTCATTTACAAAAAAAGGGGCATCGAAAAAGTTTAGGAGAGGGTTGCAATGATTTGAATATCTTACGGGATGAGATCCACAAGTTGATCATAAATCTGAGGTAGTTCCACAGCAGGAGCACAATTTGCGAGCCCCTGTAAGGCAACACTGGCTGGGCCTTCGGTGTATTCAATAGATTTCCTCAGATATTTTGCCGCCTCGTTTTTATCAACACTTTGATAGGCGGCACCGAGTAACAGATAACCCATATGATTTTTCGGATCACTTTTCAGTAGACGCTGAAATGGATGTCACAATTCAGAAAATAGATAATAGAATATTCGAAAAGCATATTTGTGTTTATTATATTATTGTTTTATATTTACTTGGCACTTGTGTATGGCGTCTCCATATTTGGCCAGCTTTATCGTTTCTCGTATGTCCTTTATTAAAGCTTTCGATTCCTTTGAATTCATCGTGGGTATCATTTAAATAATTTTAATTTTTGGGCTTTCATTCAACAAAGTTGGCAATAACACATACAGTGTGACCCGTCGTATTTATTTATTTTGCTTTATCATTGAGCAACTTACTGTCCTCCAAAAGTCTCAAGCCGAAGTATGGATACTCTTACAAGCTTTTATTCAACAAGTGTGACCCTACGCTTTTGTATAATGTAACTTAAGCAGCATACCACCCAAGTAAATAAAAAATTATCACAATATACATACATATATAATCGTAAATATAACTTTGTACTTTAACAGTAACAATGTAACGTCAACTTCATTTTGCTGCTAGTTAATTGTAAGATTTAACTATATTCTAGGCAGTGTTGCAAACCGAATGATATATTGTTGCAGCCCTTTTGCGATTTAGTCACACCAATCTTGATCAATAGAGCAACACTGGCCCGCAAAGTACTGCTTGGAACAATCGGCAAAGGTGTTGTTTGGGTTTTAAGAAAAGGAATCAAAAAATAAAATGCGTAAATATCAGCAACTGGCGCTGTTGCTGATCTCCTGCTTCAGCGTGGGTGTCCTTTTGATGTATAAGACCGAAAATAATCGCCTGAAATATGTTCTGAAATACGTGAACTTCTTTGGACGCAATGATGCAGCCGTCCTGCGCCGGTTGCAGAACGGCACTAGTTCTGAGGAGGAAAATCATTTGGCCAGAACCGCCTTCTCCAAGCCGCTGCCCGTTTGGCAATTAATTGGTGACTCCTTTCATGCCTACTCCGCCTACTGGTTAGTCTTCACTTATACTATAAAAATACTCTTTAATATTATATTATTATTTTGGATAGGAAACGCAATGAGCTCGTTGCAGGCGGAGAGGCGCATGTTATTGTGGTGGGACGTAAGGGAGCTGTAGTGGACTTTCGCTGCAGTTTCGATGTGGGCGGACGCAGTGTGCAGGGCAAGTTTCGATTTCAGCGAGACGCTACAGAGGGTGTGATCGACGACAAAGATACCACGTTTACGTACTACAATTTCTTTTGCCAAGTGAGTAGGAATTTTGGTGAACCCGAATATGTTTCCTTCAGCGATACAACGTCGCCCATAAAGCGACAGGTGAAGCTAAGGCTGCGTTACATAAAACCGCCAAATATCCTGCAAAAGACTACGTCCTTAGGTGCTGTTCCTGCTGTACAGGCTTCAGTGCGACGGCTGCCTGCAACAATTTGCGTGGATTTAGTTAGCTTCAATATGAGCTCAAGCTATGGCCGTAATCCGGATGCTATTCTGCAGTTTTTCCTATTCCATCAGGCACTGGGCATAGAACATTTTCTAGTCTATAACTATGATGAGATGTCGGAGCAGGTGCTACGTCTCCTAGAACGCGCCAAATTACATTTATACGGCTTACCCTTTAATTTTCCCTTTCTACGCACGAATAAAACCTCGAACCGTATCCGACAATTGATACTCAATGATTGCCTGCTAAGGAATGTGAACTATGCCGGTTATACGTTACTCCTGGAACCCAATGAGCTGATCTATCCAAATGGACGCTTTACCGACTACTCGAAAAGTTCTTTGCCCAAGCAGCTGCGTCATTTCTCCATGGAGACGTCACGCTTTCAATTAGCTACCTTTGCTGTTTGTTTTGATGA
Organism: Drosophila repletoides; assembly: GCA_018150835.1. Taxonomy (NCBI): domain Eukaryota; kingdom Metazoa; phylum Arthropoda; class Insecta; order Diptera; family Drosophilidae; genus Drosophila; species Drosophila repletoides. Next base: position 1,824,534 of record JAECWQ010000089.1, read on the forward strand.
GCGCAAGAAATTGCTATTGGATAATGTTCAATATGACCCCGAGGTAAAGGCGCCTCATAAATTGCTGCTACATCGCCTGGAATTAACACCGGCAGAGCTACTGTTGCCGACGGCTTCAACTGTAGAGCTGCCCCTGTCCAGCGGTCTGGCTCATCGCTATGTGGATTGTCTCCAGGTGGGGAAGGATGGACTCCATGACTGGCGAAATGGCGTTAGAGAGGATTTGATGGACCACATCAATGCCTTGCGCAGTGAAGTAGATTTACTCATTTAAATTTTAAGATTATTTATTTAAATAGCTAGCACCGTAGTTAGTTTAACCTGGAAATTTAGTATAAGGCTGGAAACCGGCTTAAAATGTACCGGTTCGACCACAAAATTACTACAATTTTATGTACTCTGAAGTGAACCATAAACCATTTTGACTAATTTAAATTGTATGCTTTAAATATGACCAAAATGTGATGAGCTATAATTCGTACCAATATCCTAGTTTCACGGATAACCAAAAAACTACTTCTCAGTTAACTGTAGCTGCAAAACAATCGATAATAATCGGAAATTGCCTTGCGTCTGAAGAATTTAGAACCCTTAGACCTATCTGAATATGAATACTCATTAAATTAAAATGATGATAAAAAGATAAACGCTATTAGTTGACTGCCATAAAAAAGGAGGAAATGCAATGATCGATATTAGATACGATTGAATTTTATATTGTATATATAATAAATAGACAATTATAAAACATCGAAATGGCAATATAAATTATTTTGCGAATGTTCCAGTTATAGTTTTAGTGGTTGGTTTCGTATTGCCTTTTTTTTTTTGAGTGCACCATCTCCAAATATCCATTATTATTATTATTATTCTTATTAGGTTTAGATTCCATCTTGATGCCTACTTTTATTATATATGTATTTGGGGGCGGGGTTTACTTGAGGCGTTGCATCAGCGCAGCATTCTTAAGGCCAGCCTTTTCTATAGTAGAGCTATCATCGCTTAATTCGCGTGTGGGAAACGAGGACACCAACACGAAATTGCTGTTCGAGTACTGCGGACGTGCGCTGTAAAGACGATTTTGAATTAATTGCTCAAATTTTAATTCAGTCAAATTTCTCCCGGAGACACCTAGAGAAGTTCGACTATAGCGTTGGTTAATTACGTTTGTATGAAGCGACGTATGTCTGAAACGGTGTGAGTCAAATTGAATTGAGCGGCTAGACGTGAACCATCTGCTAAGCGAATTTGAAGGGTAGTCAATGGCGCCTCTGCATTTAAATTGAGCTCATCTCGAGCTGAAGCCTCCTGATTAGCCACATCTGCGGGGGCAGCGGCAGCCTCAGTTGTAGCCGAATCGGCTGGGTCCTTGTTTGTAACAATATTAGCAACAGGGCTTCCCAGTTTCTGACCAGAACCCTTGAAGGTTTGTGGGGTTGCCTGGCGCTTGAAATCCTCATGTCTATGATCCTCCACATCCACATTCACCATGCGTCCCATTTCCAACAGTTCCTGAGGAATTTCTCTAATAAAATTGATATTGGTTAATTTCAGGTAAAGAATGAAAGCGATTAAACGATTCTCTGCATTACATATATAATATATATATTTATATATATATATATATATAAGGGTACTTACCCTCGCATTACCGTCTCTAGGAACTCTTTGTTCTGCGGATCATCGTAGTGGCGCAAATCGCCGCCATCAATGGAGAATCCTTGGCTCCAGAGTTTAAGTACCACTACGGGCTTATTTTCGGTAGCTTGAGCACCACTACGATTGGCTCCAACGGCCGTGTGATCATTGTCCGTCATGCCCAGACGCATGCCCTGACCCCAGACATTGCCGGCTGCTGAGGCGCTTGTTGAGGGTCCCACCCCCACTTCAGCTATATTTTGCTCCTGGGCGGAGCGCATCATATCGGTGAGTTGTTCCCGAAAATTCTTACGCTTGGCCGGACCCAATACTTGTTGTCCAGAACGATCGGAACCGCCGGCATAGAACGCTTGATGCTCTTCATCACTTGACGAGTGTGTCGACATATCGCTAAGCGTGGCAAACCTGAAATTAATCTTAATTATTTGTGGGAAACTAGAGGCTCACTACAATTCTTTACATATAAATAATAAATATTGGACATATCCCAGCCCTGTTACTACATGTGTAATTGCCACTAGTTCATATATACATATACTTTTTCGTTCATCGATTTGAATTGAACTGAACTAGTTTTTGTTTGCTTCTATCTTCTGTAAATGGACTCAAAGAACAAAATAAACAATTCGTTTGTTTGCTCAAGTGAACTGGAATGGAAAGCTCACTAATTTGGTGAACCACACGATTCTTTTCAACTAGTTCAATTGATCTTTAATGCGCAACTCCAATACTTACTTTGGTTTTGAGGCCTTTGTTGGAGCGCCACCTACCACCGCTGATGTGGTACGCCTTGTGCCAGCTGCAGTGGCTGAAGCGGTTGGTGGAACGCTTGCGCCAGAGCCCGATCCAGATGTTGCTTTTGTTGTAGCTGCCGGCGCCGGATTGCGCGACTCGGGGGCAGCGGGTGGATCAGACTGAGCTGTCCAGTAGTTGCCAAGTGCTTGCTTCAAATTGACAAAGAAAAAATAAATTAAATTTGCTATTTTCTTTGTTTATTACTCTCTCCCTCTTTCTCTAGTTGTCTCTTTACCTCTATGTCCCATTCGCAACTGGTCAGATAAAATTTGGCCAAGTTTTCATCAGTGCCGGTTATTTCAACGAATTGTGCAATGATATCGCCGCGAGCGGCCATTTCTACTAATGTTATATTTGTTAAATATAATTTTCTACAGAGAAAAAACCAACTAACTTAAAAGCCAAGTTAAACGATAATGATAGACAAAATTTCAGTGTTACTCTATTGCAAATATTCAGTGTCTCTCTATCCATTTCATAGAAAATTGACTAAAAATGACGCACACACACGGTTGCCTTGTATTTGTGGAAACGATTCATTTTTTTAATACCTTTCAGCAATGTGGCAACACTGGCTTTTGAAATAAAAGCTACAAAGTCGTCAGTTTTGTTTTAAAATTTTATTTATTTAAATTTTTATTAAATAGCAACTAAATAACAATAAAACTATTATGTAGCGTAGCGTATCCATATAGATATAGCATTTCATCACCCACCGATTTGCATATTAAAAGTATACAAAGTACATGCTTTTATTTAGTTTGTTTCTTTCTGAAAATATAATAAAATCAAATACAAGGAGTAAATAAAAACAATTCAATTATTATTATTAATATTATTACACATATGTATAACGTTTCCCAAGTGCAAAAGCCCGAATACATTAAAACTATTTACATAAAACACATTTTACCGGGGGGAGCAGGTTAAATTATTGCAGTGGAAGCTCGTAAATTAAGACAACTATATAACAATTTACAATTTTTTAATAATTTTCTCAAACACATATTTCGACAACTAAATTTTGATTTTTAACGATTCTTATTTGCGAGTTACCACTGTATCGTAATACATCAAGTTCTTTCGTATTAGTTTGTAGAGCCTATTCTAGTTAGTACAAAGCAAAACCCGATATAAAAAAGAAACCAAAAACTAATACTAAATGCCTGCAATAGATTCCAAAATGTAAATGAATAAAGTCCACTGGATAATCCGCCATATCGCTGTGCTTTTTTGATGATCTAACGCGACAACAGCTTGCCCTAGAATGTTGGACGTAGGTGTATGAATTGGAATTTATTTGCAATTAATGCGTGTACAATGTATTTGTTGGCCAGGTGATAGTCGATATGGTTATATTCGATATGCATGTAAAATAATTGTATTAATTAATATTCACAAACAAAACAAACAGCTAGGCCCTAGAGCTGCAAGTCTATCGATAGTCGCATCTAGCAACAATCGTTACTATCGATTGCTTTGCAACTCTACCTAGGCGCAAATCAGTGCAATATGTATGTATATACCTTTCTTACCTGTAGGTAATAGTTAAACAACACTGACAGTCCTACGCCCAAGCCAAGAGCCAGCACATGGGAAAGATATAGATTGGGCAGAGGACGACGTTTACGCAAAAGGAATGAAAGCAGCGTACTCTTACGATCCGAATATGGCGGATAGCGTGCTCTACATAAAAAGGAACGTTGCGATTGAATTTAATAACTATAATAATCCATTATAATGCTACTTACGATGCCATCTTTTCGCCAATCAATGCCAGACTCTTGCCCAGACACGATTTCTTGTGTGAGAACGTGTCGAAACCGTATTTACCATGATAACTGCCCATGCCGCTCATGCCGACGCCTCCGAAAGGTAGAGTATCAACTGGGAATGGATGTATTTTGCGTAAAATTAATAAACTACATTAAAAATCTAAATTTGTTAGCATAAATTTATTAGTATCTCAAGTTTATATAGCACACCAAACACCAGTTAATTATTAGCTTAGTAAAGCAAGCAAATTTTAGAGCGTTTTTCTCATAATATTTTCATATAATAAATTTTAGATATGTGTACTCATGTCTGCCGGGCGTTTTGCGTTTTGTGTTTGGGTGTCTGCGAAAGTGGTTTGCTTTTCGAAAAAAATAATACAAATATTTTGAAGAAATTACTTTGGATTTGTGCAATATTTGAAGTGCATAGAACAAGGCTAAACTATTTAAAATATACTTAAAATAAAGGGAATACACATATATACCTCCAACGTGCATTATAGTTTCGTTGCTGCTAAATCCGCCGCTTGTGGTATTATTCTTGAACTCTTCAACTAATTTAGTAGAGTTTGAGAACACGTATAGTACAAGTGGTTTTTCTCTATTTAAGGATTAAGTGGGGGATAAAAATTATAATTAAAATTATACAATTAGGATCAATCAGGATCAAGTTTCTGAATCATTGCATCTACAAACTACACAATATGAACTTGATGATAAACAAGACTGTGAATGATTGGATTGGATCGGTCACATAACGCTCTAAACATTATTTGTACACAATTTTCTTTGAAATTAAAGATCAACCAGCACCAAAATTATATAGAAAACTATTTACTTACTTTACAAATAATTACAGAAATGTACCACAATAACGAGCAAACAACAAACAGAGAACAAGAAGAGGGTATAGGGTACAGCTGCAGAACTATCGATATCGACATGTTAAATCAATACTATCGAAATTCATGCACATTTGCACATTTCAAGTATTCCGATAATTCTTTATTTATCTATATTATCGATAGTTCCATTAGGATAGGGAGAAAGCTAGCAATATTTCCGCAACCTTAAAGCATTGAATTCTTGTAGCAGATCTTAGTTATATAAATAGGTTCTATAGGTACTTAGTTCTTAGGGGAGAGAGAGAGAGAGAGTTGGTAATAGCAGGGACTGCTTCGTAACATTTATCTTTTAACCGTAGCCGCAATAAACTTTGAATCATATTGCATCCATTGATAAGATTTTTAAAATCTTTTTTTTTTATATTTTTATGGGGCTTACCGGCATAATGCATTATCGTATCGTTCACGCACATTCCGCCCGATTGTGTGCCATTTACGAACAGATCTAGTACTTCGGATTCCGATGTGAAAATATACAGGACGAGTGGATTTTCTCTTTTTTTTTTTAACAGACGGATTGTAAATCATTAACATTATTTTCAGGGACAAAATTTTGGTTGTGTGTAATAAATGTATGTATCAGAATAATAATAATAAAAGAAACAGAAATATAATAGAAGTAAATGTATGTAAAATGATAAAAATGCATATATGACACACGTAGCTAGCTTTTATACCCCTGCAGAAGGTATTTATCTGTATCTTACTACTAAGATAGCTTCTATTCGAACAATCGGACTTTGAAATGAAATTGAAATCATTCTGCTTTACAAAAAATATATATCTGCAAGGGTATTAAAATATTCGAATGCCGAACATAGAAGCCTTTTCTGTTATTGGCACACAGACCAATTTACCTGGCATTGATGAACTTAATCGCATCGTAGGCATTTTCTACTGTATAAATGGGCAAGATGGGACCAAAGATTTCCTCCTCCATAATGGGGTCATTGGGCTTAACATCCACCAAAATGGTGGGCTCTATGTAACGCTCGGTGGCATCATATTTACCCCCGAGAGCAACACGTCCAGACTTCATGAGTCCCAGCAGACGCCTAAAAGGCACAGCAAAGCATTAATAATAATTTAAACAATAACATAAATTAAATGTTTTCGGTATTAATTACTGGAAATTATTTTGGTTGATGACGCGACTTAGATCCGGGCTGCTTTGTATATTGTCGCCATACCACTCCTTGAGCACATCCTTAGCCTCAGCTACAAATTTATCCTGCATTTCCTTTGAGCAGAGTATATAGTCGGGTGCAATACAGGTCTGTCCGCAATTGATCAGTTTGCCCCATAGAATACGTTTGACGGCTGTACGCAACTCCACCGATTTATCAATATAACAGGGACTGTAAGGGTGGAGAGATATAAATTAATATTTATTTAAAACCAGGCTGCATTCAGTTATCTTGAGAATCTCACCTCTTTCCGCCCAGCTCCAGTGTGGTGGGCGTCAAATACTTATTGGAAGCCGCGTGAACAATTTTGCCGACACGTGTGGAACCCGTATAGAATATATAATCGAAACGTTGATTCAAAAGCTCAGCCGTTTCGCTGGGTCCACCGCAGATGACCGGATAGCAATCCTGAAAGGATTTTCATTAATTAATATGGTTTTTTTTTGTGAAGTATGTTAGTCTTACATTATCCAGATATTTGGGAATTGTTTCAGCTATGAATTTAGCACAATTTCCGGCTATTTCACTGGGTTTCAAAACAACACAATTTCCGGCAGCAATTGCAGAGGCAACTGGCACCAGCAGCAATTGCAGCGGATAATTCCAGGCGCCAATCACGAGTACAACGCCGAATGGATCATTGAAGATTTGGACATCATCCAGCATATTGACAAACGATTTGGGAGGCTAACAAGGAAATGAGAATGAAGGATAATTACTTGCATGGGATCAATACTTGTATGGGATACTGCTTACCTTCTCAGCCTTGACCCAGTCGTTTAGATGATATAGTATGTGCTTAATATCATTCTTCATGAAATCCGTTTCCACAACCATACTCTCCTGCTTGGGACGCCGCAAATCAGCCTCCAAGGCGCTGATAATTTCATTTTCGTGCTCCTCATAGCAGCGCAGTAAATTTTCTAGTTGCTTGCGTCTACAAAAAAATATAGATAGAAATAATTACGAATACAGATCAGAGATTTTATTATTGGAAATAGTAGTAAAATATGTACTTAGTTTGGCAAAACTCTCCTAAAAAATTCAACTTAAGTGTATACCAATAAAACTGTTCAAAATAATTAAGTTTAGGGATTCATTCTCCATTAATTAAAATCAAATATAAATTAGTATTTTTAGTATCGTATTTTAAGGGAATCGATGAGAAATACGCCTTTAAAAATATGAGATTTATACCCGTAAGGAAAAGCTATCTATGCGGTGCACCGAAGCTTGTATACCCTTCCGTAATAGATTAACCATTTGAAAATTGATTTTAGATGATTTTAACCATGCATCATGCAGACGGACTTGGCTATATGGCTGCGTCTCATCGTCTCTATCCATAGCATATGCATACTGGGTCGTTATGGGATGCCTTCTTCCGTGCATTATACATTTCGTGACAAAGTCATAATACCCACTGCAAGGGTATACCGAAATGAACTGAGAAATGATCGTATATAGGAATTATACAGCTGTCAGCTGAGTGACCCAACACAAAAAAACCATCCAAAGCCAGAAAAATGAATTCATCTGAAAACTAATTACCTTTCTGAACACTGAAGAGAAGACAGGCCAAAACAAAGGCCGAGAAAAGAAGACTAATCACAATGCAACCCAAGTACTCTAAAGATACAGATATAGTAGAGAAAAATATCTAAAGTCATTGTCGGGTGATACGAAATACTTCATACTTCGTACATGGTGAAGGTCAATGCTAATTCGCCGTTTCGATAATAATAAATTATGCAACGTTTTTGATGTTGAACGTTTTTCGTTATTCGTTTATATGACGCCACAAAGAGATATCAGCTGCTCCACAGACTAAAGAAATATATATGTATATATAGAAATAGAAATCAAGTTAGATTAGAACTGTAAAACCGGTCGGCATACCGGCGCATAACAGGATTATATATATAGATATATATAGTGAGAGGTTAGCAACATTTAATTGGTCTACATAATCGAAAGCATTCTACAAAAAAAAAAGAGTACGATTATAGGAGCAGTCACGGTCAAGTTCAGGTGCATATAATACAGGTAATTATATTTATAAGTATCTATGGATATTATCATTGTGCGCATATCAATGAAGCAATTATTAAAGCCATTAGGCGCGCAATGATGTGGCACTAGCACTGGCACTGGCTCTCCTCATACATCTCAATATCAATATTTATATAAAAACATTAATATATATATTTATATTTATATATATTAGAGCTTATAACTACCTATCTATTATATATTATATACAAGACAGCAGAAGTAGAAGTAGAAGAGGCGAAAACAATCGAAGAACTCGACACGTTTTGTTCCGACTTTAAGATCATGAAATTAAATGGCTTAAAAACCTTGGGGGTGCCAAAGATTTGTCCGCACTTCCGTTTCACACTTCTCAGCTCGAAAATATATAAGTTTAGTTTTTTCGTCTTTGCGTTTATTAACATATCATTTTTGCTCTTGTCTGTGTAAATAACCATATGTATAATAGGTGTATATATATAGAAGAATATGAGCATTATAATCTGCTTATCTGACCTGTCTAAGTACAGTCTCTGCAGTCTATTAAAGGTTGTAATTATTTTAATTACTCTCTTACGTTTCAAGTCTATAAAAGAATTCACACCGAACAGCTCGCTCGCAAACTGTAGAACAGAAGCCAAAGATCAAAGATCCTAACCCGATTAACATGGAATATATATGAATATATATAGAACATATGCATATGTATTGAGTCTAGGAAAGGTAGCGAATAACTGAATACAGAGCACTTTAAGACTACAGAACTGGGCAATATTATAGGTCTAAATATTTCAGTTAAATACTATAAGAAATTATTTCTTAAAGGAAAACCCTTTCGATATTTTACATAGCCAACCCAAAGACAGATATTTTCGAATTGAATTCTTGGGAAAACTTTTACGAATACTTTCTTAGCTTGGAGCAGGCAGAATCTACATAAATATAATCTCTAGAAATATTCTAAAGTATTGAATTTTTTTTATGTGCCTGACACAGCTTTATAGACTTTAATCGTGTTGTTGTTGTGTTGTTGAATGGGTTCATTATAAATAGTTATCTACATTTCTTATCGGAGCAGAGCACTCCTCCCCCTCCTCCATGAAAGAGCCAAAGTTCAAGTGAAACGGGCACGAAAAGCTTTCTGAAAAATATGGAAAAGCTGAGCTGAGCTGAGCTGAGGTCCACTGAACTGAGCGTGTTTGTACTGCGAACTGGAGATCTACTTAAGTAAATATATATGTATGTATATATAAGTACATATTTTAAGTACAACAACATTAATAGAGACTATAAAAACTGTGTTACGAGTACTTTCAAAATGCCGCTCAGAGCTGAGAGCTGGCAGCGTTGCGGCAACAGTTGTTTGTAATTTACATTACATTTAACATGAACGTAATAACAGCCAACAACAACAACAACTTTGTTAGTTGCACTAGTAAAAAACTAACAGAATGAAGCACGATTAGCAGATACTCTGTAAACTCTTTTCCCAGACTGAATACACTGATTCATCAACAGCCCAAACGGTTAACCGATTATCTTCAAGTTCAGTTTATACATTATATTCTAAAAGAGACTTGCGAGTTTATATAATTATTTTTAATTATACTTTCTGTGATTCATGACTAGGCAGCCCCTCCTCTTGTTACATACGTTTGTTCACATTGAATATACCCAGCTTTGGAAAGTTTTTCTGCATGCTATTGGAAATAGCCTTAATTATCGCTGCTGCAGAGGCTACTTTTTTTGGGCTTTAGAGCTTTGGTTACAGTTATTTCGTACTTACCGAAAGCTTACGTTCCTGGTCTTGCCGCTGGCAAAAGCGAGACGGGCGCGCTGCACTGTCTGCTCGTTGAACATCGCAATTGTCGATATTTTTTCGGTTTTTGTTTTTGTTGTTGGCGATGTTTTTTCACATTCGCAATGATCGGGGAGTTACACGCACACACATACACGCATCAACACACGCACATAGAGAGGAAGGAAGATGAAAACAAAATCAAAAAATCAAATAAAATCGAAATATAAAAAAGAAAAAATAAGGCTTAATGTTCGCTACGTGCACAAATGTTCGTTAATAAATGTTATTATTTTTGTTGTATTTTGTTTAGTTTTTTTTTCCTTTTTATTTGTATTTATTTGCAGTTGCAATTTGAATTGGAAACTGGAATAAAATAACACTCACATCTTCGAAATTTGCCATTATATTATTTTCGCTTTCTGTTTCGGTTTCTGCTTCTGCGGAAGAAAAGAGGAAGAGGAGCAATAGGAAAAAAAGAATCAGCACAAAAACAAAGAATATAAAACTGTTAATTTTTTCGTGCTGTTGTTGTTGCTTATGACTTGCACATTCACTTTTTATTATTATGATTATTATATTACTTTTACTCTGTTTGGGCGCAGAGGTAGCGGCAGCGGCAGAGGCAAACGAAATGCGGATAACAAAACAAAAACACAACCGACAGCGTTCACGTTAACGAGAAGATTGAAATTGAAACGGCAAAAAGCAAGTTGACTACATCAGTTGGTGTCGGTGTCGCTGTCGCCGTTACCGTCGCAGTCAACGTCGACGTCGCTGCTTTAATTGTATTCAATTCTAAAACCCGTTTCGGAAAAAAACCAACCTCGCTTTAAGATTTCGTGTGTGCCCCACCAACAACAACTACACAAACTAAACTAAAGCGACTGAACAGCTGTTCGAGTAAGCGTTACCGAGTACCGAGTACTTCTGAGTATCGAGTAGAAAGTACCCCCTGCTAGTTATCGTATATCGAGGCAAAGCGATAAGAAAAGAGTAACGACTTTTTAAATATCAAAACTCTTTCATTTGTTTACCTCTGCTCAGTACAATTGCTGTTTTGCTACTAGGTGTATTATTTCCCAAGCACCCATTGTATATACCAATTCTTATCAGTGCGTTTACCTTAATCGGGCTGTACACACACACATATTAATATTTTTATGTACTGATAAGCCTCAAAACTGCTGCAGCTTATCAATTATGTTTAAAAATATAAAAAGGAAATTCGATAAGCTGCTGGGGACTAGAAAAGCTTGCACTGCCTCACCTCCAGCGACCTCACCCAAATCTGCTTAGTAATGCTGAATTACAAAGTTATAAGAATTTTAAGAAGTCATCGTGCTAAGTAAAAATAGGCCTTAAGATCTGTTTAAATACAAGAGTATTGTCTTGTGGCTTACATACCAATATTAATTACAGTTGTGCGACTTCCATCTGCTGCAACTGGACCTAAAACAAGAATAGATACTTAATTAAGATACAATTTTGAGATTTAAAGTTGGAAGTATTCTTTTATCCTTTCAGGGGTAGGGCAAATCATGATCAAAATTGTATTCTCTGTGAAAAGCATTTCAGTTTTGACAAAATTGTGAAAGTTTTACTTTAGAAAGAGTATTTATTTGGAAACGTTTTCATGCCTTATACTTACCATTCGTTGTATTTCTGTCACTCACTAGAATAATGGGTACAGGCTGTACCTGTGTATGTTTTATGGGATTGTCCGCCATGTTGATAAAAAGTATATTCGAGTAATTTGAACTGTTGTTTATAATATAAATTCTTGTTAAATTTAAATACAGCAGCAAAAAACAGGTTCAGCTGAAATAACTGAAAAGTAAAGAAAGAATTAAAAGGAATTTTTATTAAAAAGAACTCAATAACTTCTGTTTACTCCATACCCCTTTTTTTCTATAGAAATTCGTCAGATATCTATAACGATATCGTAATAAACTAATTGCTGGTAATCACTCAATAAACGTCACTCACTCAAAAAAAGAAAAAAACACCCTTTGTCCTCGGCAAATAATTGTCCTTTTATAGGTAACAATGTCACCTGGCAATGGGAAAATTATATTTAGTTCCATATGTTCGTTTTGGCTTATAAATATGCAAAAAGTAGAGGAATATCCAGATGGAACTAACAATATAATTGGCTGAAGTTGTGTTCGTTTGTCCTACTGTTCAAGGCAAAGAAAAATTAGCACAACAAAAATATACATTTAAATAGTTATAGAGCCAAATCTATTATGATATGCACTTGGCTTATAAGGTTTATTAACAATTAACACTTGGTTTCAAGGTCAGAAACGTGTATAAACATGTCAAGCTTCGGTTTTGCTTGGGTTGCATAATAATACTACTAGGTAAAAATGCAAATATTGACACAAATAATGCCGGTTACAATTGCTTTTCTATTTCTATTTTGATATTACAGGTCAACGACTTTGATAGGGCATGAGAGAATTACAGAAGCAATTGTACTCTGGCTCAGCACTCATTAATTTCACTTTCTATAAACAATTAGTAGTAGAATCTCTATTTTTTTCTGGATATCACAGATTAGAGATTGTGGATGATATACCTTTACAACGGGTATTATAACTTTGCCACGAAGGCTTACTGACCCCATGCAACTTTATATAGCCATGTCGGCTTTAAGCTAGGTGAATATGCGGGAACCGGCCGGATCGGACTACTATATAAATTATTATATTTATTAGAATGTTTTCTAACTCAGGTCTTAAATCACGATCGGACTAATATAAAAACAATTGGTGAAAATAAATGCATTTTACAACACTATGCAAATAGTTATTCCACTGCGCAAGGGTATGCAATCTTCGGATAGCCGAAGATAGCGTTTCTTTATTTAGTTTTTTAATAATTTATACTCTCAACTGAACAATAAAGTTTAGTTTTGAGAGTCCAGCTCATAGTTCATGAATTAATTGCTTATTCACTTTTTTCTCGACTAAATGAGAATTATTTTCTACTAAAAAAAAATTAGTATCATTATTGTTTTTATTTGAGCACAGGCTCCGTAAAGTGGCACGTTTATTAGTTAACTCATTATCTGCCGGAAACCCAGTTAAGATGTCTTAGTTTATTAATTTATAATCTATTATAATCGCGTCTGTTGACGGCAATACTCGTACACCTCAAGCAAAGGCCAATTACAAACTGACTGCGGGAATTGTTCAAGAGTAAATGTTCAACCAGAAACCACTGCGATGAAGGTGGACAACGGGCCTGGTCTCCGGATTATTCAGACGAGTATATTTATATACATATATATTTTGTTGTTTAATTACAAAGTGGATACGATTCGATTGGTATGCACAACCTGTCGCCGCGCAGTTGACGAAACCAAAAACCATTGAAAACCATATATTTGAAATTGAAATCTCTTGAGGCACGCACCAAAATATACCGATACCGATACAGAAACTGAAAACCGCACCACAAATTACCCACATATTATGTTCAACTGTCCGTACCTGTATACTTAATTCGAATACGTTCGAAACACGTCTGGGAATCGAGTACGGCCAGTTAGGCTCGGCTTTTGGCCAGTTCCACCTCGCAATTTTTATTTTGTGTTTTTGTTGTATTTCTAATTTGTATACCCTACAATTACAAAGATATGGCTGAATGGGTCTATCAGGTTTGTATATAATATATATATTCTTGATTAGCGCAAAACACCTGTGTCGATCTATAACCTTATGAGTCTATCTGTTTCTCAAAGACTTAACGAATATTACTCCTACTTGAACCGACCAGGTTAAGGTTAAGCCTAAACCTGGTTCGAACCACTATTTTCGGTGCGGTTCAAAACTAATAGTTAGGGGTATAAATTAAGCTTTTAGATACTTTTGGAGTCTTGATAAAATCTGATGATGAACACAAAAGTTCTACACCCAACTGAAGTACTTTGCATTTTATTCCTGTTTATAGAGTATCTGCCAGTCGAGCATTTTACTTAAATAAAGTGTGTACTCTTACCTGCTGTTTTTGTTTTTTGCGCACTCTCTTGGGCAAACAGCTCTACGCTAAATGGTGACATATTCCAGTTTATTTCGCGATCTTGTTTATTACAAAACTCTTTAATTGGTATAATTACACGGTAAATCGGTTGATCTAATCATAATTTTAGCCGCAAACATCTAATTTCCGCTAATTAATTTCATATTTTAAAGATATGTTCTTTTTGTGGCGAAAATCTCCTATGATTGATGAACGCTCTTCGTCTCGCTGATACTTCATCAAACACAATTTGCACATTAAGAAAATATTTCAAAAACATTGTATTTACTTTGTTGTATTTGCAAAATGTTAGGTCTTATCGAAATGTCTATACCCTTATAAAGATCATTGATATATGGCTTAAATTGAAAGGAAATCCTTGTGAATCCTTTTCTGTTCTGGGCTTTTAATGAGCAGGTTTCCCAAAAGTGTATAATAGCTCCAGGAAGGGTATAATAGTAGAGGGTTATAGCTTAGAGTTCTCCTCCCCTTTAGTAATGATCATCTACTGATCGTTTGTTTACTTTGTTCATAACAGCTGTTGGATGTTAGCTTTCGGCTGGGGGCGCACGCAAATAAATAAACAAAACGTATCGAATCGAATAACCGAACCGGTTATTAGAAAAATGTTTTTTCAAAGTATTACAGAGAGTCTTACTCTATCGTCGCTTTAGACCCTGACCATGAAGATCAAACTTAGACCCGTAGACCCCAAGCTAAATGAGCGAATGTCAGTGTCAACGAGAGACGGAGAGAAGTTTGAAGTCATCTAATTACTCTAATAATACTCGCATTATCGTATAAGTAATAATAGGTAATACTTAGATTCAGTTAATGATATATCCATCTAGATAGTGCTTATTTTCGACTGGACTTTGCTTGTTTAACAAACATTAAAAAGAGCGTTAAATAAATATTACTCCACAGAGCAGTCATATATTTCTTAATAGGAATACTTAATTAGTCACGCAATGCAAAAAACAATAGGCACTAGCTAATTACCTATGCTTTATTGCTAAACTGGTTCGGTATTTACTTAAATTCGAGAGACTTTAATGTATGATATCGAAAGAAATCTATATATAACACCCACAGTCTCTGAAATTTGATTGAAGCATTACACATTCACATAGTAAACTTAGGAGTGCTCGACTGCAGCATACCCTTCATTCACCCTTCTTTTATACAATGATTGTTAAGCTCTGATCCTTGGATGCGAACCCCGTGTCACCAACGGTTTTGAACGCTGAATATATCAAAGATAATTTTGTATCGAGCCAGAAATCCTGGACCGGCTCAGCTTCAGATTAAATTCGGTTAGAGAAACTTGACAAATCAAAAAGGTTTTCCAATTTTTTAGAGCATAATTTTGGGCTTGGAAAAAGTTGAGGGCGGACGAGGGCGGTAAATGAAACGACTTTGTTTTATTTTATTAGTGTATAATTTATTATTTAAATATGTTATAAAATTTGTTTATCGTATAAAATATACTCTTACTCTTGTCCCACATATATATATACACACAAGTATATGTATATAGCATATATATATATATAATATATATATATTTATGTATGCATGTATATAGAAAAATTACAATTCAAGTATTGTAGTATTCTTTTTGTTTATGTTTTTATGTTTTTATGTTTTCCTCACTATTACACAATTACAATTTTTAACTGCAACTCGTTATTGTTATATAATTTGTCGCCTTGATCTAAGAGCATTATCTTTTCATCTGATTTTTCGCTAGTATTATTATGCATTATACTTTTACGCCTAGTGTACCTAGTACACTTGGCTTTCTTCTCTATGTATGTAAATATGTATGTATTTATATATATATATATATATGTATATAGTTTTATGATAGTAAGTGAGAAATGTATGAATGTATGCGTAGTAGTTTTATCTAAGAATTCATGCCGAAAAAATAAACAGAATCTCTCAAAGCAAATGATAAAAGGCATAGGAGGAGTGGGAGGAGAGTTCTCTTTCGTACTTTTCGTAAATTTCGATTTAGAGTAGTATTTTCTTTTATGTTTATCATATTACTATTTATTTATGCATATATGTATATATGTATGTATATGTAGTAAGTATGTATAGCATTATTATTATTACTATTATTATTATTATTATGTTTTCTGCTATTCTGTATTACTTATAGAAAAGAATACCCTACATTTCTGTGTTTCAGCCAAGCATTTGAGTCGTGTGTCGTATTACAAATATACAATTCGCAGGTAGACTATATGTATATATTTATATACACATATATATATATATAATTATATATGTAGTATTCGTTATAGCTATGTTTACATAAGTATATGAGAAACCAGTAGCTGGCCTACAGTATTTTTTTTTTATTATTTTTTTGATTTTTTTGTATTTTTTTTGGGTGTTTTTTCTTTCTTTTTTCTTTAGATCAATGCTTATAATTTAAATTTGTACTCGTTTTGTACTCAATTGCTCCATAATTATTACATATATACTATATATGTATATATATGTTAGTATGTATGCATGCGTATGTATTTATATATGTATATGTATATATATATATATATATATATGTAAGTATGTATGTTTGCCAAAAGAAATATGGTTTTTTTTTTTTTTGGAGTTTTCTTTGTTTTTTTTGCAGAGAGTTTGTTACAAACTTAATTGCTAAATGCTAAATATGTAGTTTTTTTTGTTTTGTTTTACTGTTCTCGATCTCATATAAAAATTTAATCAAAATTGTATTTTGATATAAGAATTCATCAATTTTTTTGTTTTTTTAGCATCGTTAATCGACATGTTATGCTAGTATGTAAAAAATTTGATTTATAAATACGGTTTTTGGGGGGGATTTTGGGAAAATCCTTCTTAAAGTTGGTAGCTGCTAAGATCTTTTAAGGTTTTTAATCTGTTCTTACCTAAATTCATACATATATATATGTATGTGTTATATATAGTATGACAAAAAATTGAATACCTGATTTAAGTTTTGGATTCGTTTTTTAGTTCGTTTATTAAGCTACTTGGTATATACTAAATATATATGAGCATTTATTTTTAGTATTTTTTTTTTAGTGGGCAAAGATTGTTTGGTATTTTTGGAATATATATTTTGAAAAAATAAAATACCTGCTTTGAAATTATTCACTTTTTTTGGTATGTATCTTTTTAGTTGTTAATTAACTATATGTGTGTGAATGTGAATGTGTGTGTGTGTGTGTGCGTGTGTGTATATATGATATTCATGATTCTATTTTATTTAGTATATATATATTTAGTGTATGTATTTTGTTTTGATTCCTTAAGCCTTTGGCAAATTGTTCAGTATTCATGACTTTTAGTTTATTAATCTTTAATCTTTAGAGATATACATATATATGTATACAAGTATATATGTTGTTTAAATGCTTTTTATTTTGAATTATGGCATTCGGTAGTACTTAAATCTCAATATATTTTTATTGGTTTACCTTCTGGTTTTTTTTACACAATTTCAAAACTGTGGCTTTTAGAAAACGGCGCTCATTTGTAATGATTTTAGTATTTGCTTTTTTTTGTTTTTTTTTTTTGCTTTTTTTTTAATATTATTTAGTAAATCTCACACATGTAGAAATATTAGTAAAATATGGCATTTCTCATATGTTTAATATACATACATAAGAATTATATATATATATGTATATATATATATTTATTTATGGTTTGGTTTTGCAAAATGTGTGAGAAAATGTTAGGTTATGTTTATGTTATTTCGATCTGGTTGCTACCAGCAATCACAAAAAATGAACGGCGCTTTAAGGTATGAGTTTTTTGTATGGCAAACAAACAGAGAAACAAAAAATTACAGGGTATTTGGGTATTAGGCTTGTAAAATATTTAAAAACTTTGCAAATTGTTACACTTTTCGTCAAATATTTTTAATACTAATTACATAAGTATATATGCTCGTAATTATATATATATTTATGTATGTATATATGCTCTCGTAGAGCAAATATTTTATTTTTATTTCCTTTATCTTATGCTCTTCTTTTTGTTAGTTTTGCGCATTTTATGCGTGTTGCTTTATACGTGGAAGGAGTGTTTAGCTCTCAATCTCTTCAATCGTTCAATCGTTCAATCGTTCGTCGTTCGTGCGTTCGTCAGTGAGAACATATAAAAAATTATAGGGTATTTTTCAAAAAAACAATCAAAGAGAACATAAACTACGTAACTAACTAAGTAACTAGTTGGCTAATACACATCTTTAAGCGCATTTTAACTCGCATCTCTAGTCTACACACTACAGTTTCCTCTTCTTCTTCTTCTTCTTTTCTATCTTTCAGTTTTCTTATAAAGAAAGCTGCTTGGCTTGGCTTGCTGCTGCGGCTGCTGCAGCATTAATTCGGCTAATATTTTGTATTTTAATGGATTATTCTTTCATGCTTTTATTTTTACTTTTACTTTTATTCTTTTTGTTTTTTGTTTTTTGTTACTTGCGAGAGGAACATGTCACCTAAATATGTATTCAATACGTGCATATTGCTCTGGTTTATCCTTTCATATGTTTTTTTTTTTCTATATATGCCACGTCCTTTTTTGCCGCTAGATTTCTTTTTTTGTTTTAAATGCTAATGAACACATTCGAGTCAAAATAATTATTTTTGCTAAAAACGTTTTGCTGTAACTGTACGTAATAGTTAGTAATAATACAATTTATAATAATACAATTTAATTATTAAACAAATAATTATAATCGAAATTCAATTCATGGTGATGCAACGTATGTATGTATGTTTGTGTGTTTGTTTTCTTATACAGTGGTACAGTGCTACAAAAAAATATAGCCTATTTTTGAGGACTTAAAAAAACTAGGCTATACATTTTTTTGTGTGGAATTCATGCAGTTGATCTAAGCATTGTCTATTTATGTCTTCATTTTCAGCTCTCGAAAAGTAAGCCTTACATTGTTTTATGTGGAATTCGTACAGTGGATCCTAGTAGCATCGTCTAGTTGAGGGAGGTCTTAAATTTCAGCTCCTTTCTTTTGTGGAATCAATGTCTCAGTTTCGTGTTTAGAAAATATGTAGACTACTCCCAAAAAGTAGGCTACATATTTGCTGTATGGAATAAGCCTAACCACTGTATAGAAAAAAAATTATGCATGTTTTGTATGGATTTATGTCAGTTAAACTCGGTTTAAGCTATGCCCCATATAATATTGATGAATTGATGTGATATTTGTGACTGATGTATTTTATATAGTATATATAGTACATATGTATTGGTATGTTAAGCTATGTTTTACAGTTACGTTACGTTACGTTATCAATGTCATTGCAATTTTTTTTGGCCTCACCATATATGGTGTTTCAGTTGGCTCCACAATTGCCGTTTAGTTAATCAGTCTTCGTTAAGAGTTCAACCAAAAAGTCAGCGGGTTTTCTTTTGTTTTTTTTTTATACATATTCATATATATATATAATTAATTATCCTTCGTATTTCTCTCACTTGCTCAGTCTCAATTATAAGAAATTAGTCATAATGATTAATAAACAATTACAGAAAGAAAAATAAACAAAACGTATTTACGTACCACAATTAAAAAACTAAACTAACAAAACTATTTAGAATAAAGAAAAATACAATTCTTTCCGCTCTAAAAATGCAAACCCCTCCATACCTCAGTTCTCTCCACTCTCAGCTAGCAAACTGCCCCTCAGTCTAACTAACAGGTAATAATATTTTCATCTAGTATTTATTGTGTGTGTTTTTCTTTCTTTTCTTTTCTTTTCCTTTCCTTTTCTTTGTATATAAAGTTGGGTTTCTTTTTCTAGGTTCCTTTCTAACCTCTAAATTCTACTGAACGCTTTGTTTCCGTCTGCTGAATTGGTATTTTGCTTTAGTTTTCTTTTCCTCGCTTGGTTGTTTCTTCCTTTCTTTCTCTCTTTCTTGTGTATATTAGCTAAATATATGTACTTTATGTAAGTATTTTTTGTTTTTTTTATGTATATTACCAAATCGTAACTCTTAAGCATTATCGAGGTAATCGTTGTAGCACTTATGCTAAAAATTTTCACTAATTTTAATGCCCTTTCTGTTCTGTTTTTTGTTTAGTTTTGTTTTGTTTTGTTTTGTTTTGGATTAATTTCTTGTTTAATGCTAAACATTTTAGCTCTTGTAAATGGTCTAAAAAAACGTCGTCCCTTTTTTTGTTTTGCTCAATTGTTATAAACTAATTTAGAATACGTGCACAAACCGCTTGTAAGGGTTAGACCCTTCTTTCGAGTCTGGCGAAAGCTCTATGAGGAATACAATGCGTCCATCGGGCATTAGGGCCACATCGCAAGTGCGATCCTTTTCATCCAAAGTTGGCGGCATTAACGGATTTATAGATGGACGCACTTCGATCTATTGAAATACACAGAGAGGGCAAATGTAAGTATTATTACCTATACATTACATACAGAGAGAGTACTGTACTTACATCCCACATAAAGTCAAGGTTCTGATTAAAGACGAGTATACGTTGATTCTTTGAATCGGCGACTATAATGCGACCCTCATCGTCGCAGCACAGTCCAGAGGGGCGATTAAACTCATGAAAACCAGAGCCTTCGTGTCCCTTGACAGAGAGAATCTGTTTAAGATAAAATAAAATATATTACACAATGTATAGCAAGAAATGAAGAACTGCTCCAAGATCAATAAGTATAGCATACTTTTTGGATCAATATAGAATTAAAAGTAATAGAAATAAATTGTAGACTTACATCATTGATATCCGGATCGATTAGATATAAGCAGTGATTATCAAAGTCGGATACGATGATATTTCCAGTGGGCGTATAGCAGACACCACGGGGCGAGGCAATGCCCTTTGTTTGACCATGATTATCGAATACGATCTGACGTATAAAGCGTCCCTCTGAGTCGAATTGCTGGATACGATGATTCCTAGAATCTGTGACGACAATCTGGCGTCGGGAATTAACAGCTACATCCCAGGGATACTGAAACTGTCCATATTCCTTGCCATAGCTTCCAAATTTGAGCAGAAAGACTCCGCTGGCAGTAAAAATCTGTACGCGATGATTATCCTTATCCACGACAATTATGCGATTATCCACATCAACACAGATACCAGCAGGTAAATCAAACTCTCCATTGCCGACACCTTTACGTCCAAATTTGAACTTTAGCGAACCATCCGGATTGAAGACCTGTACACGATTATTTCGACGATCCGAGACGAGTACATGTCCCATTTTATCCACACAAAGGCCCCACGGACGGCTCACCTGGCCATCCTCATGGCCTTCGGTGGCAAAGGACAAAGAGAGCGAATTGGAGTTACGAACTTTGACCAAATCCATGCACCCGGGTATAGCCTGTGTGGTTCTCGGAGCACTGAAATGTAAACCGGGCGAGCTACGTAAACCATTCAATTCCCAGTCCAAAGCAGCGCTAGACATGCCGCATGCGCTGCCACCGCGTGGCGGCATTATTGGAGAGGGTATACGAAAGCTATTGTCACGTAGCAAGGGACGTCGCACCGTGGTAGTGGCAACACTGGGCATTACGAAACCCATATCCAGGCCAGAGTTGACAACGGCAGCAGCTGCAGCGACTGGTGCCACAGCTACAGTGGATACAGCACTAGATACAATACCGTTTGAGCTGGAGACAATAGGCATATTCTTATCATCCACTAAGATAACTCCGCCTTGATTGCGTATATCCTGCAACAGGCTGTAATCTGGTGGCGCAAAGGCAAATACCTCCTGCTTGGGCTGCAAATCTTTATATATGCCTGCGAACTGTTCCATCTGGCGCTGTCCATTGGTCAATTTCATGGCCAATTCTATTTGATCCATACCACAGGCATTATCCGCCACTTTACTCAACATATCGGAAGTTTCTGAAAGTCCGGCAAGTGCAGACTTTAAGCCAGCCATTTGATCGTGTAGTATGGCCAAACGACGCTGACGCAGCTTCTCCACAAAGTCCAATAAAAAGCGTTCACGATCCTCTATAGCTATGATAAATTGTCTGAACGCTTTACGTATATTATCGCTCAATTCACTGCAGTTCCTTTCGATCAATCTGATAAATGCCAAAGCCTTATCAATGCTGCTTTTAATACAACGTGTTCCAACTTGACTGCTTTCGATAGCTCCTTCCAGTTTCTCCTTAGATCCAATCATAAAATTCTGTATAGATGCATAGCTATGCTCCTTGTGTTCGTGCAGAGTACAAAATTGGCAGACTAATTTCCGACAATAATCGCATACATATCGCAACATTTCATTGTGAATATCGCATATAAAATTACTGCTAGGCGTTGTTTGTACATTCGACGAACTGCCTCCGGTGGGTGAGGCCCCAATGGGTGTGGGCAGTGATACTATCGAATGGTTCGATGATAAAGGACTATTACGATGTTCTCGCAAACAATCGTTGCACATAAATTCATTGCATTCCAAGCACCGGATCGAGGCGCTTACCTCACACCAGCCACAGCTGATGCTCGAATTATTCGATGATTCTGGTGACATTTTTGGATTACGTGAAGCTCCGGATCCAATGGGACCCATACTAAAATCTCCGTGTGTATCCAAACCGCCCAGAAAATTATTTATAAAGAAGTCAGTTCGTGGCGGCGAACTAAAAGTTTTTACAAAAAAAAAAAAACAGATAAGTATGGCAGAAACACGATTTTTTACGATATGTATGAGCTCTACTTTAGAATACATTTCAGAGAAATAAATAAAGCATACTTTTTGGAGCAGCATGGAAATAAATGCCCATACCCAAAAGTGTGCTTTACTTTTTGAGTGAAATCTATTCGAAAGTAAAACTGGGAACTATTATTTTTTCTGTCTGAGAGAATTGGTATGTTTCTGGTTTCAATTGAACCGCGCTAGAGTTACGGCAAAGCGTATTTATAGTTCTTAATATTCATTGCTGAAAGGGTTATAATTACAAAGACTTCCTGGTAGCTTTCCTAATTCCTAATTTAAATAAGGGAAACTAAGGGTAACTAGTAACAGGTTTAGGATCCGAAGAGTTGAATTTTTTTAAGGGTTAAAAGAGGGACTTATTGATCTATATACATGGATTGGTTGTACTTACTCATTGGTTTGGCCCATATTGGGCAGTAGTCCCACATTGAGATCCCAGGCGGGAAAGGACTCCAAAATGCCAGCAAGAAGACGCTCTGAAGAGTTGCTGGCATTGCTGCTGCTGCTAATGCTGCCACTGCCGCTGCCACCGCTGCCGCCATTGACACCGTTAGGATTGCCGTTGACTGCAGCAGTATTGGAGGCGCCACTGTTGGGCGTTTGTTGGGGAACCGAATTGTTTGACAAAAGTTCCATCATAAAATGAGAATTGAGATCACGTTTCTAGCAGCGGCGTCGTCGTTAGTTGTCTTAAGGATACGCTGCAAAATTTGTTCAAATATAACAAAACAAATTAAAACTCCCGAAACGATTCTTCCTTCCTTCACTGCTTCTTTTAAGCGTTTCAAACGCGCCAAAAAAAACAATATTTAAAATTAAATTTTAAGAGCTGTACGAAGCTGTACGAAGTTGACAGATGCCGAGAAGATAGCTAACTAAATTGTCCCAAAGCAGTGCGATGCATTAAGTACTGTAAATGGGACAAGGACTCTCGCGTGCTCTTCCTGCAGCTGCATATATCTTTCTTCTTTCTTCTTGTATGACTCTCAGGTAGCTGACAAATATTTCGGGAAAAATGCAACATTTCCATTGTCTTCAGACTGCTGAGCTGAGCTCTTCTGATCCCTCAAGAAAAGCGACCCGAAAAGGAGAATACGAGAATCGAGAATCGAGAAGCCTGCCGGCCGGTCGGGCGGCAGATGTCTGGCGCAAGCAGCAGGTCAGATTTTTCACGTCTTATACGAGCTATTGTTCTTCTATGGAATAACCGAAGAATTTAGGAATTTAGCTACGCATTTAATTTATGATACCGATTCCGTTTAAGCACATTTCCTCTACATAGAAAATGGAGGCAATTTAGCGTTTACTTTTTGCATTTTCTTTTTTTTTTTTGAGAATTTCCTTTTTAAACTAACATTAGGTATTCAAAAGGCTTAATTACTAAATAGAATAGATTTTACTATAACCAACTCATGAAAAAAAATTAAATAAAACTCTTCATCTAATTTTTGAATCTATTTTCATTCATTAGCTAAGCATTAGGGCTCCTAGTTTTCAGAAAGTCTTCAGTTTTCGATGGTTTTTCATTAAGGAATCGGTCAATTAATAGGTAAAACTTGTTCCCGAAAGTGTAAAAAGGAAAAATTCGTCTGGCTGTACCTGCTGACCTACTAAATATAAATGCGTATTTTGAAAAAGTACGCACATACCCGAATATTTATCTATTTTTTCTACTCCTAGCTGGATACTGCTAAAAACCACCCCCATAGCCCCCAACAAAAACTCCCGTAAAGTTCTAGCATTTTCCATCTAAATAATAATAAAAAACTGGTTGTTTCGTTGCGTTGCTTTGGTTGCCATCTTCAAGATGGAGCGACATATACGCCCAAAAATCGCCCCGACCAACCGACTTTCATCCCCTCTCACAACAACAACAAAAACAATCCAAACAACAACAGAAGCGTCGACAGCGAAACAAAGTAAATTTCAGAACGCCAGGGTACACTTGAAAAAAAATGAAGTTCTAGAAACTTGTTTGTCATTCGACTTTTTGATTCCTGTTTTAACCTGTTTTGAATGAAATTAATTTTGAAAAATAAATAACAGACTGAAATATAATACATTTTCCAATTTAAAAATATTGTTGGGAAGGTTCAAGATTAAAAATAACACAAAAATTATACTAAAATATATTTTTGTTTTAGAAAAAAAATTTCTAAAAAAAGTTGTTTATTTAAAACACCCTACTAAGGCACATAATAGAACTGAAACTGAGGGGTTCATGGGAAGAGTTCTTGGTATATAATTTATATAAAAACCAATTTTGATTACTCTCTCGTCCCTATAAAAGCAAACAGTTCCATATAGAAAATCAGTTGAGAATTATAAGCCAATGCCAAATCAAAATAGATCTCATTCAAAGGAAACAAGGTAGACAAGTAGAGAGGAATCGAAGTATCTCTCGACATTCTCTCTCCCGGTCGAACATAAACACACACACACACATGCAACGCCCCAAGTAGAAAGGATGCACTTCTAGAATTTTGGGCCGTGTAGTCGACAAGAGAAAAACACAGAGAAAAGCAGAGAAACTACCCTTGTCACCCTTGAACATTTCCATTGAATTGAAACAAGACTGTCTCAAAAAACATGGAAAAAAATAACAGACGGACGGGCCAAGAAGTTAAAGTCCTTTTTGCATTTATATATACAGACACACAAATATATGTGCATATACATATATGTATGTATACGGATAAGGATATATATATATATATGTGTGTGTGGTGTGAGTGTGTGTGTGTGTGTGTGTGTGTGGTGGAGTACGACGCAAAAAGGCAAGGGATGAGGGTTGTATTTATACTTATTTCTAGGTGGTGTGATACATACAAACACAGCACATCGAATGGTATATGAAAATCTCCATATATAATTGGCGAAAATCCCAAGAACTTGTCAACTTTTCATTCAATTTTTACTGTTATTTATATGTATTTTTTTTAAATTAGTTTACACACCTTTTTAGCAGCCTCATGCAAGCCGCTCGATAGTGGCGTCGCCTTGCACTAAAGATTATTGTTTTTCTTTTTCTTTTTTGATAGTTTATCTATGAAATACTCGGCTCTTCTGTTTCTGTTTCTGTTTATATTTATGCTCTTTTTGATTACTTTGTATATAAATTTATTGATTTACGAGTTTCTTATTCTGTTGCGTTTCGAAAATGCGAGATTCTTCTTCTTTTATAGTAACAAAACCGAGAGATCTCATGCGTAATTCGTTCAGCTTCGACTCCGATTTCGATTTCGATTCCGATTTTGATTTCGATTCCGACATTCGTGTATTCCTTTTTCCGACTAAAAGATACACTCGACTAAAAACACAACATAATAATCATGCCTGGCTCTTTTCTTCTACATATATGTATGTATCTGTATATCTCTATATATATTTATATATATATGTGTGTGTATCATCTTCTATGTAGCTAAACAAAAAATAAAATAAAATAAACCCAAATGTATCTCAGTCAGTTTTTGATTTTAATGCGCGCGCTCCAAACACACACAGTTCGCTCTCTCACTCTTTCTATAATACTCTGTAGGCAGTGTAAATGGGGTAAATTTGTTTGAGTACAGCCCGACGAGATACGCGTATAGAGAAATTCCTTTCTCTTACCAACAACACATTTTTCAATATTATTTCATATATCTGAATATACATTTTTTTCTTCTCACTTACCCAAATGAAAAATTAATTTAGTTATTGCTAACAGTCTCGAATGCAGCTGACTAATGAATATTTTTACTTTAAATAATCAATGCTTCAATGAATTGACAGGAATAGCAGAGCAATATTAACTTTTTTGTTAGTTTTTGGCAAAAGGAAAGTTGCTTTTCATTCCCATTTCAAACTTGAACAAAAAAAATATGTTGTAGTGGATCTGGGTTATAAATTGTAGAGTATTACTATTATATAAAACAAAGTAATATTTTTAATAAGGTAAAGTTTCGCTGTTTGAACTGCTTACAGAGTATTGGCTAGTCGAACACTCTCGACTCTCTATCTCGCTATCCGTGTCTCTCTTTTGCGCTCTCTTCACTGAGCGTGTGTGTGTGTTTGAATATACTGCGCTCACAAGCACGCGCACATTATGTATGTAGGTGCGTGTGTCTGTGTATTTGTGTGCTTGTTTTATCTTCTTCTATTTATTTTCACTTATGCGGCAAAAGAAATGCAATCGAAATGCGCCCTGATATCAAATAATATTATAACCATGCACTTTTCACTTTGAGTATTATAAACATACGTTTTTTTTTTTTTTTTGGGAACAGTGTTGTAAACTGCGCGTTCTTTTCCTTTTTCCTTTTTATAATAAATTTATTTCATGTTTTCGATTTTTCAATTTTGGTGCGTTGCTTTTCTTTTCTTTTTTTTTTTTGTTAGTTTAGTTTTCGACTTTTCGTTTTCTTGTTCGGATTTATTTTGACCCACTTCTTGGGGCTTGATTTGCTGCTGTTGGCTGGGACTAGGGCTCCTTTTGCACTCTCCAACAAAATGTCCAACCTTCACGCACGCATTTAAACATGAAACTGGATGCACGTTCATGCGCCGACTTCTGCTGCTTCTGCTTTTGCTTCTGCTGCCCCTTTGGATTGTTGTTTTTTTGTTATTTATACCCTGATTTATTTAGGCTATATGACACACAGTCATTCAACTCTGCAATCTAAAAACTTTTGGCTTTTACGAAAAATTCTATCAAGTTTCGACAACATTAACATTTATATCTTTTAATAATTTCATTGTAGGAATTTTTTATTTATTCTACTATTCTATAGCAATGCGCTTCATAGACTTGAAAGGAGTGTTAAGAACAAGTATGTCCAGATTAAAAGAAATATTTATCATAAACATTGTTTTTTTCCACATAAGATATTAAAGGTTCTTTTCTAAGGGCAATAATTATAATGATAGATGAAATAAATATATATATAAATATTTTACAGTTTTGTCATTTTATTGCCAACCAGTAAAACCATTATATGTATGCCTGCAAAATAACAGTAAACAATGCATATAAATGGAGAGCATTTACAGGTCGTTTTGTTGTTGCTTTGAACATGCGAGAGTCAAAGAGCGTCAACGCCAAAGAGAGAAAGAGAGCGGAGCATGTTAACGGCGCATGTGGCGGTGGCGCGAAAATATGGCCGGTGGTGGCGCGCATTTGTTGTTGTTTTTGTTGTTCCTCTTGCTGTTATTTTTTGTTGTTGTTGTTGCTTGCCAGAAACAGAAACAACACCCTTAAGGAACTTGTTTTCATCTCATTCGTTACACTGACAAAAATTTACGTGCTCATTCGACTCTGAAAATTCAATTTATACGTACGCTGGCGTAGCTAATTCGTCTCTTCTCTTTTCACTTCTCTTTTTTTTTTTGCCCGTTCCACCACTTCTTTGTGGCTTCACGGAATTGCGGACGGGTCGCAGGTAGAGTGAGGCAGGTGCCTATATAATACAGGTAAACGTCTTAAAGAGATCCTTTTCTACAAAACAAAATAGAATGAAAAATAATTACACTGCTTGCTTTTTCGTGTATTTATCCGTAGTTCTCTCTGATTACATTCTATGTAACAATGCTGGTATGTGTGTATATGTATGTATGTATGAATGTAGGTGTACGTATTTCAGTCGCTTGGTTATAAAATGTAATACTGTAAGCTAAGCTTAAAATATACCATAAAAAAATTAAGTATTGATCCTGATTAGTAGACTTCTTAATTTAAGACAGTTAAATACTAAAATAAAATAGATGAAACTCTTTTTTGTTTACCAAATTAGTAGTTTTTTTTTTTAAATATTCTAATCGATATATATATATATATATATATATATATTTAAGTTTAGTTAAAGGACGATCATATCATACTACAAGACAGCCTTAAATTTTAATAGATTAGCTCGAATACTTTATATTTTGTAAACGATTTGTAGTTGTAAACTTTTTGAAATAAATGTTCTCGTATAAATATTTAAGATTTGTGCCACGATAGTATTTATATATATGGAAATTCACGACTTATGCGATAGTAGTAACGATAGTTTTGCAATTGCAAGAGCATTAGCCAAATTCCAGTTCCTCAATGAGAACATTTTGCAGTTTTTGACGGACGCGTAGCTTGCGACGTTCATCTAGTCGCTGCAGGAAGGGCATCAGACTAAGCAGGAACATTCTATCAGCATCATCCTGCTGTTGCAGCTCAGTGGGTTCCGTATTGGTGGATGCATCCATGCTGATGTATTTAAAAGGCAAATCGGTGGATGGTTTCGTTTCGGGCTCACTTTTCATGCTATCATTTGATTTGCTGGACTTGTTGCTCTTGGGCAAGGGCATAGCCATTTCATCGTCATCATCGTCCAGAACTTCTATGGTAAATACACTTGGATCTGGCGTGTCATGGTTGTTGCTATGCTTATTGCGATCTTCCTCGTTTTCGGAAGCAGCATCCTCATCAAAATCATCATCGTTAAGATCCTCCTCATCGTTGTTGATACTATTTCCATCTCCATTAGTATTGGGCTCCAGCTTAATCCGCTTACTACTATTATGGGGCGTACAGTCGCGATCCTCAAAAAATGAACTAATATCCGAAAAACTTGGCTGATGCAGTTCCGAATCGTAACTATCGCTCAGCTCACAGATGGGTTCAGTGGCAACAATCGGTTCAAATTTACTGCTACTATCGTCCAATATCAGATTATTATTCTCTGTCCAATGTCCGGGCGGGTGCTTTTTATTATTACCCCGAGTCCGTGCCTGTCGCAGGATATTCTCGTGCACCGCATGCTCCATAAACCGCATATCATTATAGAACCTCCATGACGAAGGCGTTTCATTCGACAGGTTATTCCTTATATAAACCTTCCGAAAATTATCTCGCAGGTGGCCCCACTTCACCCGACAAACGTCAGCTGGAATAGGACCCAGTGAAGAGCGAGAAGAGCAGCGAGAAAATGGAAGCGGGAAGAGAGAAGAAAAACAAAAAATATATTACTGTATATGTATGATCAGTTGATCACGTTGTTGGAATGCCATGTTTGCCTTCTTCTCTTTTTTTGTGGCCAACAAGAAAACCGCAATATATAATGCATACAGTGCGCCCTCGATAAAGTTATCGGAGATCGGATAAGCCACTAATAAATAAACTGCTTAATACTCTTATGTAGCAAATATTGAACCTTCTTTGATTTCAATTTCAGTTTCAATTGGAAAACTCAATATGTATGTTGTAATTAGTATTAACATAAATTAAATAAACGGAGAAAATAAGAATTTTATGCTCAATCTACATGAAATCATTGTCATCATAGCGAATGGGCACTGTATTACGATAAAATCGCGCTTTTCTAAGTCGTATTTTTTATAGCTCGAAGCAGAAGCACATAAGAATGTGAATGCTTCCAATTAGAAAAGGTTCACTGTATCCAAGGTATAGGTTACAGCATATTAGAGACTCACCAGGCAAATGGACATCCTTTCCAACTTCGAACCAAATGGGCGTAATATCGCTTCGTTTTTGACCGCTTACGTTATTTCGCAACCAGAGGATGGGACGGCGGGAGACGGCGGCAATGAGACGCTTCACTGTTTCTATAGGCAGCTTGGCGGTGTTTGTGAACGAGAGAGGAAAGGAGACGGACGACGGCGGTGGGGAGGCAGACGAAGATGACGCATTGTAAGCCAGATCCATGATAAATAATTGTGTGTTTTTCTACCTAGGTTAGGTTAGGTTCGTTCGACTCGCCCAGCTCAAGCGCTACACCAAGACTGAAAACCCAGAGAAGAAACAGAAACACAAAAAAAGAAAGAAAAAAAAGTACGGGCGACCACGATCCACGATCACGATCACAGTACGACCACACTACTCTACGGGCAACCAGTTTACGTGCCTTTTGGCTGCGGCAAAGGCAAAGGCGAAACGAAGCGAAAGAGATCGGCAAAGAGCAAGATATACAGACAGGCAGATGAGAGAGAGAGAGAGAGAGAGAGACTGTGAGAGAGGCAGAGCGAGTGAGAGAGCTCTCAGTAGAAGCAGGCTTGGCGCTCTGCCGACGCTCTGCCGTTAACGATACCGAGGCAACTGCTATCCGGATGTTAAGCTTCCGCTGGCATCGTGGGCCGACAACGACAACGACGACGACGACGACGACGCAGCCACCGCTGTCTCTGCTCGTGTTCGCTTTACGGTTGTTAACTCGCTTTCTGCGGTTTGGTTTCGGCCCGTAACGAATCACATATACGCTGCAGTCTACAGTCGTATGTGTGTGTAAGTGTGTACACAATCACTTGCATAAATAAATAAATATCTAATAATATTTAGCAGCTTTTGTAACTGCAACTAGAGGGGCCACTTCAATTCCACTGTCAACTTCTCTGTTCTCCACTATTTCGCAATGTATTCTGTTGTCAAACCAGACTAAGCTGGGGAATTTTCCCAAATCATAAATGAATATAATATAAATATATAAAGTTCCCTCTCCAGAAAGGTCGGGATTTTCATTCTTTTTTGGATTAGTCACATAATCCCTTTGAGTCCTAGCGTTTTTTTGCACGCTACTCACACAGCACACAAATATGCTGCTTGCTGAGGACTGTAGCGTACTTGTTGCGCTTTGTTTATTTTTAACAAAACTGGATTTTTCACTACGGTCGGCTGGACGGCTGCATGGGAGCCATGGAAGTCGAACGTGAACGTAAAACTCTGTTCACGCTACGCCAGTTGAAGCTTGCGGAAAAAGAGAGGAGATAGCACAAATACACCTACAATCGAGTACATATGCATATGCATATGTATCTGTATACAAGCCTCCAGAAAAACTTCAGTTTGCCGTTTTGCCTGGTCTGTGGGCCCAGTCTTTACTGGTCTGTTCTACTCTCGTACGAGTAATACTCGAACTCGTACTCGTACTATCTATCCATTAAATTCTCTATACGTGACTATTAAGAGTCGTACATATGTATATATGTGTGTAGGTTTCTCTCTGTTTGTGTGTATGTGTGTGTGCCTGCGAAAATGCAAGCAAAGCAAATATGAGAGAATCGAATTGGCTACTTTTCTTTAAGGCAGAAGACAGAAGAAGAAGGGGATTATTTTATTGTATATCTGACATCTGATCCTTTCCAACAGCAAGCAAATCTGTTGTGCAACCTTTATTTCCAGAGTTTTCTTACGTAAACAGATTATTAGAGATGGTTGGACAGTGGGAAATGGAGTATCTTTCAAAAATATTTTAAGCGGAAAATAGAGATAGAGGGCTCAAGATGCACTAGTCGGTAAAACGGAGACAGAACATAGGATAGGATCGGACTACTTGACTAACAGACTAATCTCGACTAGATTAGAGATTCACTTCTTCTGTTCACTGAAATGCTGAAACAATTGCTATTTTTTTATATTGCTTAAAATAATGAGACATTTACAACTAATAAGTGAATAGATATCGATATATATATATATTGTATAGTACACATACTGCTTTTACATATATGTATATATAATGAATGTTAATTTTTGTATTTTACTCTTTTCTTTTCTTTTCACTTCGATATTAAAACTAATGCCATGTGCCATGTGTGTATCCTGCCTGGACCCAGTGGATCGTTGAGTCGTAAGCGCCTGCGCCCGATGCCTCCGGCATATTACAGAATGTTCATCTAACTTATGCTATCTATAACCATATCAGCATTATCTTCATTATTCTCATCCAGAGCAATGGACGCTGCTCGTTTGCGTCCAGCTCCAGCTCCAACTCCAGCTCCCGATCCAGTTGCAGCTCCAGCCTGACTTCCGGTCATAATTGAGTAGTTTTTTGTTGTTGTTTTACGTGCGGTTGATGCGGCAGGATCCTTTTCTAGGACCTGATCTAAATTTCCATTCCCATTACAGTGACCGTTGCTGTTGGTGCTGCTAGTGCTGCTGGAACAGCTTCCAATTCCATTTCCACTAACAATTCCGACTCCATTTCCAGCTGCTTCGTTGATAAATACATCCATGTGATCGATGGTATCATTCAGAGCAAAGCTTTGATCGCGACGCTCGCTCTTCTTCCATAGATAATAGAACTGTACCAGTTCGCGCATGGTTCTAGTGCGAACCTGAAAGGATCAGGAATCAGGTTTAATCTTCTTCTGCCTGTGGCTGCGTCGCATAGTGTTTCAATGTGACCAAAAGTACAAAAAAAACCAAGTTAATTTTTTTTTTTTTTTTTGAATTCTAAAATAAACTTCTATGACCAAAATAAAATATTTTTGAAAATATTCCAGAAGTGGAATTTTATCTTCTTAGAACTTATTCAACAAAAATATCCATCGATCCGTTAAACCGTTGGGCATTCTCCCCTGTCCAATCCTTACCTGATTCTGTCTAATTTGGTAGAAATCTTTGCCAAATTTTTGTATACCCTCCTCAAATTTCTGGCACTCTTCCTCTGACCAGCTGCTCATCGTATCGCTGAGAGGTAGGACATTAAGACGCTTGCGACGCAGTGCCTCCTTGAAATCATATCCACATTGCACCAGCAAATGCAGAGCCTGTTCATTATCCCTGACTACAGAATCCTGTTCCGAATTGGGTGCAGCTGCAGCAGCGTTAGGTGAAGCTGCTACAGTAGCGGGAGCAACAGAGGGACTTGCCTTAGGAGTCGTAGCATCGTCTTCAAGTTCTCCTGCGGCAGCGACTGCAGCGGCGGCTGCAGCTGCCTCCTCTGCAGCTGCTGTCAGAGAAAGGTGCAATATTTTTGCCAAATAATCCTCCACTTCACGTTCGCTGACCTGACTGGGCTCCCAGATTAGCTGATCTTCGTTTTCATATGGCAATATATCGCCGTATTGTGATAGCTCTTCTGGAATTTCTGCTTGATATTCGCCCCCAACCATTATAGTTTTACGTGCATCATCTGAATCCGTATCACTGTCTTCCTCCTCTTCGCCATCCTCCTCTCCCGCATCAACTTGCTCAAAGAGAGTCTGCAGCGCTGTAACTGAAATAATTAAATTCATATATAGACTAAATAAAAAATTGTACAGACTGGAAAAGCCACGAAATAAATATGGAAGATAAGGGAATTGAAAATGAAGATAGAGAATCCAAGATAAAGCAATGTTATATTTCAAAACCGGCAATCTGTTGAGAAACTTAATATATATGGAACTACTTACAGCTCTCCGGCTGTTCCTTGTTGCCAAAGGACTCATCCGGGTATAGATCCAGCAGATGTGAGCGGTGCGGTTTCTTATTGACTTCGGGAGACAGCACGCCGGTCATCTCTTCGTTCTCCTCTGCACAACGGAATGTGCTATGTTCCGGATGGGTCGATACGGTAGGCAGAGTTAGAGGCAAATCATCATCATCCTCCTCTAGCTCTTCCGGCGGCTGTTCTGCCGCCTCACTTGGCTTTTCCTGTTCATCACCGTCAGCAGTTGACGAGGTCGCTGCTTCCATTTCGTTGTCTTCCATACGAATCCGCTTGGGCGGACGGCGGCGTCTCGAGCTGCTGCTGGCTCGCTTCAGGGACGGAGAAGTGGACGTGGACGTGGAGGGACAGGGTGGGGATGGCACCGTCATGCGACTATACTTGGCCAACAGTTGCTCAATGGGCATTTCGCTCTCCTCTTGCAATGTCGCAATCTCATCCTCAGGGTTGTGCGCTTCCAGATCTGCCAGGGCTTCCTCCTCATTCAGAGTTGCCTCATCATCGAAATCATTTACCATCATTTCAATTGTTGGCTCAAATGTTGAGTCGCCCACGGATGATGTTGGTGACATAGCGGGCAGAGAGGGTGGGGCGGGGGTCTGTAGGGTGCCCTCTGGACTAATTGCTGGCGATTTGCGTCGCTCGCGCTTTGTTGGCGTTATTGTTAGTTCGCGTCCCGCCATTGCGCTTCTGCTTCTTGTTGCGTTTCGTTGCTGTTGTTGTTGTCTTAGTTGCTATTGTTTTCCCTTTACAATTTATACAGAAAATGCACAGTTGTTTCTATAGGTTGCTATCGAATATCAATTATCGAATAATATCAGTGTTAGCTTCTCAATGAACTAGTTCGCTAATATTGTTTAGTAATCGGCACTGCTTTATCGCTTAGCTCGGCATTAATGGACCAAGACTAGCGACATTGTTTTAGCACTCGCTATAGCCGCAAAAATTTTATATATTTATTTTATTATCTATCAAATGGTCATGTTAAGTTTAAGTTTAAGCTTATCGATAACACAAACACCCACATAAAAGCAATTGAATATGTTATGCTTTTACTTCAGCACTGTTACTGTAAGTGAAAATATAAAAGTATTTCAAATTAATTGACATGGATTAAGAACAATTTTGTGTATCATTTTTAAATGCTTGATGAGTAACTGTAAAAAGAGTTAGCGGTCTATTGAGTTATCAGCGAAGAGCTATGTTAAATTGGTTACAATTACCGTCGATAACAATCGATAACTTGTAGTGCAAAAATGCCCTAATTGTATTTTATTTTTAGTATTTTTTCACATAGTACACACATACATAGAAATTCGGCGTAGCAAACAATTCAATTAAATCTAGACGCAGTTTCAGTTTCATTCTCTCTTTCAATCGGGTCGGACGCAAAGTTCGGAAGTCGCAGAGTCCGCGCGCGTTTGCTTGTACGAAACGTAGCGCAAAAGAGAACGGCCATTTTTTGACGGCACAATTTCAAAATATATAAATAAAAAAAAATAAATATACAAAAATACATTCACAATTATTGCACAAATTTGTAAAGAAGTTTGATAAACGCGGTCCAATTTTTTGAGCAGAGGCGACGCGTCGCTAGTGTTTTGATTGCTGCAAGAATTTTCCACGCAGCGGTAGCGTCGGCGTCGACGGCGGCAGTGGCGTTTGCTTTCCACGCGCTTTTTAGTAGTGAATTAATTCTGAATTATTATTATGAAGCTATAAAAGGGAATAACAACAAAATTTAATACAAATAAAAAAAACCAGCTAAAAAATGCTCGAATCACCCAAATTTATTGTGAATGATTGTTATGATGGCAGCCGCATGTTCACCTGGCTGGCCGATATGGTTGGACTCTCTGTTGATTTGGTAAGTTTTGTACCACTTCGTCTCTTTTACTTCTTTTTCTTTGTTGATTTTGTGTACGTTCTCTTCCTACGTTTCTTCTTTGTTGTTATAGGTTCTCTTCTAAGTTCTTTATTTGTGTCTTCTATCTCCTTCTGTGTTGATTTGGTAAGTTCGCTTCGTCCCCTTCTTCTTTGTTTATGCCATCTCTCTCCATACTTCTTTTTCCTTGGAGTACTTCAAAAGCTTTATTTTTATTTTGTCTAACTTTGTTGTAGTCAATTATATTCTCCTGTTTCTTCTTCCTTCTCTTTCTTCCATTAATTTGTTCCCTCCTTAAATTAGATTTATGAAGCTCTCTTCTTTATTAGTCTATTTTCTTAATAGATATTCTATTCTTTTTCTTCTTACTTCGTCTGTTACTGAATTCTCTTTGTTGTTTTGGTACATTTTCTTCTTGCTTCTCTTGCTCTTTTTTCTGTTGATTTGTGCAGCTCGTCTTGTTCTCTTTTGCATTTTGATCATTTACTTGCCTCTTCTTTCCTTGTGTTTGTTGTTGTTATTCAATGGAGCAGCATCTGTTTTGTGCTTCTTCTTTCTGAACAAGAATTTCCACATTGTTTTCTTTATTTAGGCAGGATTGCCTACCCAGTAGGAAAATCCATTTATAACAAAGAGTAGCAAAGAATGGTTCAGTCTATAACAACGATACATGTGAGAAAGGAATGTTTCCTGAAGTCCATTTTGGTACGGAAATCAATTTCTACTGGGTCGGTAGCAAGATTGTATATATACCAGCATACATATGTTTGTGGGTATGTGTGTATGTGTGCGTGTGTGTAGTGAAGGCTAAACGCCGGCTGCATACTTTGTTTTAAGGTTAAGTTTTAGCGCCACTCCCAACGGTACACCCCACGTCGCCCCAGCCCACCCACCAAACAGGCGCAACATGTCGAATTTTGAAACTTTGTTTTTGTTTTGACATGTAATCGAATTCTGATTTGAACTTGGACTTTTAGCTTTCATTGTTGATTCTTATTGGGAACAATGTTTGTGCTTTATACACGCACATTATTTGTATATATGCCAATTAGACATTTTATTTGTTTATTTTTCTGCTCTACTTTTGCCCGTATTGCGCTTTATCACGCGCTGTCATTAACCTCTGCCGTCTATATATAAGTTAATATATACATACCAATATGTATGTATGTATAATTATATATATATATATATATATATATATATATATATATACCCCCATTTATATACGTAAGTAAGTATATTACTTATCTCTCTGTTATTAGTCGACACGTGTATTTTAAACTTGTGCATCATCTTTATAATATAGCACAAAAATGGTGTAATTGAATGGGTTCGTTGCGAATTAATCATACAATTCAACAAACAGCTGAGAACTGCTGGCAGAGACACGTTTGGCCCACTCTCCGTCTCTCTGTCTCTCTCTCTCACTCCCTCTATGCCATCCTATGCACTAGAGATGAGCGTGGTAAATCTGTGACTGGCCTGTGGCAACAATTGTTGCGCATATAGTGACTTATTTTCGAGCTTAATTTTAATTTGCTTTAGTTCTGTGGACTAAAATGGTTAAGAACTTTAAATTTTTAAAAGACATTACAAAATATAGTTTCTCCAAGCTGTAGAAAATTCTATTAGGCGCAGATAGAACTGCGACTGTGACTTGACAAGGCGAGACAGTCAGGGTGTCACGATATCAGTCACAGGTATGCTCATCTCTGTCGCAGGCAGAGGTACATTTCGCATATGCATAAATATGACAACAATTTCAATAAGGTAAAATGAAAGAGAGCAACAGCAGGAGCGAAAGGAGAAAAGAGAGCGATATTTAAGAAGAAGAGAAACGAGCCGAAGGTGATTAGCTATGTAAGCTCTGTTAAAAACGAGTCCACTCAGAAAACGACACTAAAACCATTTTGAGTGGCGCTTAAAGCTCGGCTAATCTAATAAGAATTTATGCAAGTACTTGTATTACCAATTGGCAAACGATTTAAACGAACCCAACAAAATGACGAATAAATGTGTTCGTAAGTTCGCTCTCATTAAACCCAGTTTATTTTTATTGTGATTTTTTTTGATGATCTAATACCACAGATGTCGTCAGCTTGCGGTAAATGTAAAAGAAAAAATTTGTTAATGTATTTCGCACACATATGTATTTATTTTAGTGGCGCGATGTTTTGGTATTTTTTTATATTCTCACAATATTCAAATGTTGTTTGTAAACAACAGCTGTGCAAGAGTGAGAGTGAGAGAGAGAAGGAGAGAAAGAAGGAGCGGGAGGAGAGAATGCGATGAGTCAGACTTGAAACACAAACTTGGCTCACACAGCACACAGCACAGTCACAGGGTGTTTCATGCTAAAAACTGTTAAACTGTTAACAGCTGTAATTACTATTTTCGTATTACGTGTGTGACACATTTAAATTCGCAAGAAGGTCGCCCCGTTTGTGTGTGGGTGGTGCAATCGTTAAGTTTTATTTATTAGTTTTCTTATGTAAATGGCTTTGAAGGCCACGTAAATCTGCTTTAACTGCATATTACTCGTATTAACAGTGCTAATTAATGAACAGACTCGTAGCAGCAAATGGCCGGCAATACGCATTCACAGCCTCCTCTCTTTCTCTCTCTCTCTAATTCTCTTGCTCTCGCTTATGCGCCGCATTCTGGTCTGTTAAGGCAAGTGCGCAGTAACAGTGACAATAACAGTTCTGAGCCCTCTGTTAACCTGAACTAGTTCGGGCGCTCAAAGGGCAAAGCGATAGATAACGTTAGATAAATAACTGCTGTAAAGTTGTAAAGAGAGCAAGAGAGCTCCAAGCTGTTACTCTCTGTCTCTCTCGCTGTCTTCTATTAATTTGATTATATTTGTATTAATATTTGTTCGACCTTGAGATCTGTTTGAACTCTGCTGCGGTTATTTCTCTTTCCCTCTGTTGTTGTTGCTGTTGTTTGCCAGTTGTCAGCTGTTGCCGCCAAGTGGCGCCACTTTTGCTGTTAGTTTTGTATACCCTTGCCTGGAAGGGTATTATAAATCAACTACACAATATGTAACGTACGAAATGATTTTGAATCTATGATTTCTTTTCTAATCTATTTAATTCAAATAAAAATATATTACTTATAAACGTGAATTTGTAGTGGCTCAAAATGTGACTCAAAATCGAAGCGTATTTAGGTGTTCGGTTATTTTTCTTCTTGCTTTTTTCAAGTACGCTAGAAATCGTGATAGTTGAACAATTCGAGTTATCGTTAATCAAAATTGAAGTGGTCGCTATAAAAAAATCAAGTTTATAGCGATTGTATCCATAGTCCACAATTTATATCTCTTCCTCTAGTACTCGCAACTTTGCAGAGTGTATCTAATTTTCGGCGAATTTAAAAAAAAATACCCAAACATTTTTTATCGCGCGTACACACAGAATTTTTGTTGCTGCTTTTATTGTTTTATATTTATTTATAGTCATCACGCCACCTTTCTGTACTCTCTGCTATTTGGCGATTTTTTTCCGCTCGCTTGCGAAAGGGTGTTTGCTGCGAGGGGGGCCGGTTTATAATTAAATGATTTATGGCTTGGATTTTTGTTTAGAATCTGCATGTGCAACAATAACAAATAGAATAACAACAACAATAACAAAACCAAGAAGTCATTAACTTCTGCTAAGCGATTGATTGATTCGCAGCCTGAGAATGCAGCAATTTAAGAGCTTAGCAGCGTTTTTCAAGTGCTTTGAAAGCTCCTCGCAAGCGAACAAAGGAATAGTAAAAAGAGGAAGAATAAATTGTGAAACAGGGGCTTATCTAGCATCGTATCTTTTCTTTATGCAGACCATAAGAGGCCCTAGGCTTCTCGTATTGATTGCATATTAAAGAGCTCCGATTCGCGAGTTCGAACCCAAGCTCATTAGAGGATTTCGCTCCGGCTTACAAGCTTAATAATTCATTGCAATTTATTTAATTTAATGAAGGAAGTAGAACATATTCATACGATCGAAAAGGTATTTGTTGATGAGACCTGATTATTAGAATTGTTTAAAATGTTCCAGAGATTATAAAATATATCAAATCTGAGCACACACAGATTACTCCATGCTTAGTTAGATCTCAGAAATGAGTTTTTCTTAATAATCTACAATCTTAGACTATGAGCAGACTGGAACTTATTCAGTCTAGCCAGTATTTTATAGTACTTTAAACGGTAAACATAACTATAAAATATATGTACAGATTCGTGTCTACGTATGACGACCAGTTCAATATCAATGCCGTACTGAGCTCTCGCTCAATTTAATCATATTACCTTGAGCCCCTGAAATCACAAAAAAAAAAAGAGACTTGTTTCGGGCTAACCACACAAAGAGAGAGAGGGCCTCGTGTGATGTAAGCTTCTTTCCGACCGAAAACAAAGGCCTTGGCTTGGCTCAGCTAGCCGACTGACGATTTCCTTCCGCATATACCCTGGCAAACAGATGTAATTTGTTGTCTATTCCATCGACGAATATACCCTACAGCTGTAGTCATTTCTAGCATGGGCTCTTTCTGAATAGAGAACCACGCCACCATATGTTCAATCAATACGTTGGCTGAAAAGGAATCGGTTATTGGCTGTTATTTTCTCATTTATAAATCGTTTCACTTATTTCTTATCCATGATTTCCCTTTCGTTGGCCGCATAATTTCAGTCTGTTTAGTAAGCCCGAAAAGTGGTCACTGTTCCAACAGCTGAGATCTCTTGTTGCTGCGTGAAAACTGGTTAATCAGCATTGCAAGCATTGCGATAGAAACTCTTTCAACATAGTGTTGAAACTTGGAGTCGAGATGAGTTTTTCAAGAATACAACAAGAAAAAAATAAAAATAAAAGTATAACTGTCTCTATAAATAATAAGTGGTATAAGAAGTAAGTGGTAAACCAAACCTATGCCAACTTTATTATTATAATGTAGGAAAAACACTTATATTATCTTGCTGCGTCAATCGCAAGGTGTAAAGCACCTAGAAACTTGAACTTATCTTTATGACGCACATATGGAACCCCCACCCTCGACATAATCCATGGTTTTCTTTGTTTTTGACCTGCGTCGTACTTATCGTAGCGGTTCCATTCTTTGTACTACTCACCCCATATGGAATATATATATATGGAACTGACTTACGAATTTCGTTGCGTCAATTACGAAATTTAAAGTTATTCATGGGGAAAAAGAGAGAGAGAGAGCGAGCTAGATATGAGCACGAGGAATACAGGAGTACAGATGTACCGGAATTACATGGAAATGGTAATTTCATTATCATTACAATAATGTATTGACAATACTAGAAACATCTTTCAAAATAAGAGGAACAAAACAATTCACTCAAATTAAAAAATTTTTCTGGACAAGGTGACAAGAAAACCACTTGAGATTGGAACAAGTCTAAGCATTTGGAAGATGCATATAAATGGTGGTTCTAATGGTCCAGCCAGAATAGAAAGAAAGAAGCGAAAGCGGTAAAGTAACCTTAGTTCAGTTAGTTATCCTTTCGAGCAATACGAGGAGAAAGTCTTAGATGAAATTTCGTAAGTGCTGAGTAACACCCACAAGATGAAAGCATTTAATTGAAATGAAATGAATCCTTTTAGTTTATATTCTGCTTGTGGCCTTTGTGGCCCTTGCAGTTGCCGACAAAAAGCAATTGCGCCCGAGTTGCAACAGTCGAGCTGATGGCGCCCTTTTAGCTGATCCGACCAGATGTGCTGGTTATTATGCCTGTACGCAGGGCAAAGCAGTGCATCACAGCTGCCGTCTGGGCCAATTCTTCGATGAGGACAGTCAGTCTTGTCAATTGGCCAAATTGGTCAACTGTGTATATATCAAGGGGTTAGCCATTCGTGTCTCTGTGGGTGGAATTCCAAAACAACTTTCAACCCCTGCAACTCCTTGCGAGCAATCCACAACTCCTTCATGTGAGAGTACAACTCCTAAGAAGCCATGCAAGCCGACACCACCACCGACAACTACTTGTCAGCCACCACAACCTCCACCACCACCTCCACCACCACCTCCTCCACCACCATCACCACCTCCTACGACAACCACGTGCGAGCCACCACCGCGTCCACCTCCTACGACAACCACGTGCGAGCCTCCACCGCCTCCACCTCCTCCACCACCACCGCCACCTCCTACGACAACCACGTGCGAGCCTCCACCGCCTCCACCTCCTCCACCACCACCGCCACCTCCTACGACAACCACGTGCGAGCCTCCACCTCCTCCACCACCTCCACCACCACCGCCACCTCCTACGACAACCACGTGCGAGCCTCCACCACCACCGCCACCTCCTACGACAACCACGTGCGAGCCTCCACCTCCTCCACCACCACCGCCACCTCCTACGACAACCACGTGCGAGCCTC
This sequence comes from Drosophila repletoides, assembly GCA_018150835.1. NCBI lineage: Eukaryota > Metazoa > Arthropoda > Insecta > Diptera > Drosophilidae > Drosophila > Drosophila repletoides. The sequence continues at coordinate 1,866,911 of JAECWQ010000089.1, forward strand.
CACCGCCTCCACCTCCTCCACCACCACCTTGTGATGATCCTTCTACGACAACCACGTGCGAGCCTCCACCTCCTCCACCACCACCTCCACCTCCTCCACCACCACCTTGTGATGATCCTTCTACGACAACCACGTGCGAACCTCCACCTCCTCCTCCACCACCACCTTGTGATGATTCTCCTCCTACGACAACAACGTGCGAGCCTCCACCGCCTCCACCTCCTCCACCACCTCCACCACCACCGCCACCTCCTACGACAACCACGTGCGAGCCTCCACCTCCTCCACCACCACCGCCACCTCCTACGACAACCACGTGCGAGCCACCACCTCCTCCACCACCTCCACCACCACCACCACCTCCTACGACAACCACGTGCGAGCCACCACCGCCTCCACCTCCTACGACAACCACGTGCGAGCCTCCACCGCCTCCACCTCCTCCACCACCACCGCCACCTCCTACGACAACCACGTGCGAGCCTCCACCTCCTCCACCACCACCGCCACCTCCTACGACAACAACGTGTGAGCCTCCTCCACCACCACCTTGTGATGATCCTCCACCACCACCTTGTGATGATCCACCTCCACCACCACCTCCTCCTCCACCACCACCACCACCTCCTCCTCCTCCACCACCACCACCACCACCACCACCACCTTGTGATGATCCTCCTACCACAACCACGTGCGAGCCTCCACCGCCTCCTCCACAACCACCTTGTGATGATCCTCCTCCTACGACAACAACGTGCGCGCCACCACCACCACCCCCACCTCCTCCTCCACCACCTCCCCCTCCACCACCACCACCACCACCTTGTAATAAACCTCCACCACCACCATGTAATGATCTTCCCTCTAATCCGACAACCACGTGCGAGCCTCCACCACCACCACCTCCTTCGACAACCACGTGTGCGCCTCCTCCACCAATAACTACAACTACTTGTGAACCTCCGTCACCACCATCAAACATAACAACAACTCCTGAACCTTGCACAACAACTAAATGTGAACTGGCATCCACAACACCCGAAGCACCAGTCGCAACAAGTCCAAAACATTTATTGAATCTTATAAGCTCATCCAATAATGACTGTAAAAATAGAGCTGATGGTATTTTCCTACAGGATTCCAAGCATTGCAGAAGATTCTTCGAATGCCGCGGTGGGCTCCGGATAATGCGCAGATGCAAATCAGGCAATTGGTTCGATCTAGAGGCTGGCAAGTGTCGTCGCCGCAACCTGGTTACCAACTGCCCAGCCCAGCGTAATTAAACTCTGATAAAACTCCTCCTACTGCTTAGCGGAGCAAATCTAAAAAAATAGAATAAATTAAATAAAATCGCTGCTCACTCAAATGTTCAACTTATCCAGTTGCTGCTCCAAATTCTCTGTGAAAGTAAATAAAGCTATAACTAAATTGTGAAGTGAACGATAATCCAGTAGGATTTCTTATGGTATCTCTGCGCAATAAGCTGTCGAATATATCTGTTCTTTAATTCCCGATTTGTCATGCTCATGTCAAAGCTTCTTATCGTGAGGTTAACTTGTTCGCCGTAGTGGTAACGCCCTATTATCTCTGGCAACACAATGGAAAAGGTGGCCACTCTGTTTTAGTTTGTGAAAATTAAGATGAGAAGTTGAAATGTCAAGCTAATAGGAATATGAGAAACCAGCTCTGTAACGATTTTTAATTAATGATCATCAACTGATTATATTATTATGTGCCATTACATAATGCCATACATATATACGGAAGTCAATGATCTGGGATTAAATAGTGCAGTTCCCGATTATCAATAAGTAATGAGGGTGCATTGTAACTGTAACTGGCCACTGATAATGAGGTCTGAGATTGATAAGGCTTATTAAATAGCTTCTTTTTTGTTTTGCATTGATTTCAAGTGTATGCCAGACAATAATAATAATGAATTGATAATGCATATTATTATATTCATTAACTCGACATATTTCTTGTGTAAGTCGACTTTCGACTATATAATGATAGCGCGTCGCTCACATCCGCCGATCCGGAGCGTTTAATAATCGGTGGGGGGGCTTAAGGACTGAATGCGAATGCTTTGACAGTGAAAAATCGGTATTATTTTTGGTGTTTTCGGTGCAAGCTTTGGCGATAATGTTGTGATTTGATGGGGCCTGTCGTGTTATCAGTCCTAAAAGTTTCGCTATCAGCAAATTGAAAGAGAATTAATTGCGGCCAAGAGCGCTATAAATTTGTGCTCATTTTTGAGTTCATGCGGTCAAAATTATTCTTAAACTATAATATATTTATTTGGCCTCCTTTAAAAGGAATCAATCTCTTTCTTCTTTCTCCAGATAACCATTTCAGATGATGTCAAGTTAGATATCATAGTGTGATTTTGAATGCAAGGTCGGTCTAGATATAGCTAAATAAATGAAAGGTAAATTTTCGAATGGTTATTCCAGACTCGACTTGAATCGTACATAACTTTCGCGTATAGTTTGTCTATAAATATCTCTATTCCAATTACAATTTGCCAATAAAATATATGCAGTGAAATAAATTGAAAGCTTTCAATTAGTGGCGAATTTCTAATACTGTGTCGAATTCGAAAATAATTGAGTCCATAAATTACCAATTAGCAGTCGAATGTCGAGCACCCAATTCAGAGGGCTTTCTGCCATGTGCCAACGTGTAAATTTCGCGTACATTGTAAGAATGTATGTTTCTTTCTATATATTCTATATATATATATTATATGGCTAGATATCTAGAATGCTAGAAATTGAAAAAGACATAGGGCTGTGCATGTATTTGCATTGAGATTGAAACGATGGTCAAGGCCAACAGCTGTACACTGATCAGAACGCGTGATTCTGATTTGTGATCACGATCAAGAGCGATGCACGACAACTAGAAAAAGTTCTAGTATAAATATATATATACTACAATATATATATATATATATATATACTACAATATATATATATATATATATATATATATGTAAATCTATGGCAGTTATAGGTTGACACTGTGACCACTTGAGTGGAAACAAATTGCACAACAAAACAAGTTATGAATGCCTACATAGTCGGTGTACCCTCTCGCATACCCTGCAATATTCGATGATCCCCTGGCACTAACAGAAGTTCTGGAAAAGATTTGGACTGTAGAAACTTTGTAATGCACCTTTAAAGTCACGATTTATATCGAGTCTTTTCTTTTTTCAATAAGAACTATAATCGAAGTTCTTCAAAATATTTTATACTTCTGCCTATAGTTACCCTGTTGCGCATTCTTAATACAGGGTATATTTAATTAAGAGGCACGTTTATTCTGTGGTTTTATAAATGCGATGTGATTTATTTCCATTTCTTATGTAAATTTAAAACTATTGAGTATCGAGTATTATTTCTCATATTTCCTTCTGCTTTGCGTTTACAGGTGAACTTTTTAGTCTGTCAAATATCGGCGCTCTTCCTAGCCTCGCTCTTCCGTTCATGGCTGCATCCATCGAAGGTGGCCAATGAGGTGCGTCACACCTTTGCACTCTCGCTGGGATTATTCTTTGGCTACTTTTGCTTTGGCCAACAGGCCATACATATCGCTGGATTGCCGGCAATATGCTATATTGTTATACGCACACAGGATCCACGTATTGTTCAGAGGTGTGTTCCCAATGTCCTGCAGGTGTTTATTATAATACTTAATACATGTATATTCAAATTTATACAGGACCGTCTTGCTAGTGGCCATGGGCTATTTGCTATGCGTTCATTTGATGCGTCAGTTCTACGACTACGGATCTTATGCCCTGGACATAACTGGACCTCTCATGATCATCACACAAAAGGTGACCAGTCTGGCTTTTAGCATTCACGATGGATTTGTGCGCAAGGATGAGGTGAGTTCTACTTCACCATTATATTTAATACTCTTGCAGTTGACTGGAAGGGTATTAAAAATGCGCATTTCTAGAACATTTATTTATTCATATTTATTTGCAGGACTTGACTAAGGCTCAGCAATATCATGCGATTAGGAGAATGCCCACAGCTTTGGAGTACTTCTCGTACGTTTGGCATTTCCAAAGTCTTATGGCCGGTCCATTGGTCTTCTATAAGGACTACATTGAGTTTGTGGAGGGCTACAATTTGTTGAAGCGTCCGGCGTCTAATGTAAGTGGACTTCAGATGTGTACTGCCAGGGCTAAAAGATTATGTAATCAGCTGCAGAATATACTATGTATATAAGAAAACTACAGTAATCGCTCGGCATATAGAACCGCTGGCAAAAATGCTTTAAAGTAATCGTGTCAACGAGAACTGTTCGAATTTGCTGGCGACTACTGTACTCATATAAAGTGCAGTGATTTCATTGTTGATTTATTGGAAAGAAAGGAAACGAAAGGAACGGGAAAAAGTGAAAAAGTGGGAAGGCATCACAGTGTATTCCATCTGCTGTCTGCCGTCGGACTAATCAATTTTAATTTTGCAGCTCTCTAGTGAGAATGATTTTTGATTTCCAATTCTTTTCTTTTTTGTCTTTACCATTTTCAGGGAAATCTGGACAATGGAAAGTCGGAATTGGTCCTGGAACCGTCGCCAACGAAAACTGTCATACGCAAAGTGCTGGGTAGCTTGGTGTGCGCCTTTATATTTATGAAATTCGTCAAAATATATCCTGTAAAGAATATGAAGGAGGATGACTTTATCAATGGCACCGGAATACCATACAAATTCTGGTATGCCATGATGGCAACCACCTGCATACGCTTTAAGTATTATCATGCCTGGCTCCTAGCCGATGCCATATGCAATAACTCAGGATTAGGTTTCACTGGCTATGACAAGGACGGCAATGCCAAATGGGATCTCATATCCAATATAAATGTACTCTCATTCGAGGTGCGTATTCCTATTGTTATTACTATTATATAGTAATTTATATATTAAATAAATTCTTTCTTCTTCTGTGCAGTTTGCTTCGAATATGCGCGATGCTATTAATAATTGGAACTGCGGCACAAATCGCTGGCTCCGCACACTGGTCTATGAGCGAACTCCCAAGAAATATGGCACTCTCTTGACCTTTGCCCTGAGCGCTGTGTGGCATGGATTCTATCCGGGCTACTATCTGACTTTTGCCACAGGAGCTCTCGTGGTCACAGCAGCCCGTACAGCGCGTCGCATGTTCCGGCATCGTTTCCAGAGCACACAGTTCACTCGTATGTTCTACGACATTCTTACCTGCATCACCACACGCATTGTGATGGGCTACGCAACATTCCCATTTGTTCTGCTTGAATTAATGGTTAGTCTATGTTTCCTTCGCTTTCCCTTGCACAGGGTCGTGGGTCAAGTAACGTATCTAATGGATTACTAGGCCAATAGATCCCTGCAACTGAAAACAAAGCATTTCTTACTCTTTAAATGAACCAAACTATAAACTAATTGTTATACAATTTCCTCTTAAATCGTTACAGGGCAGCATCAAATTGTACCTGAGATTTTATTTGTGCCTTCATTTTATATCATTAGTGACCATATTTATTTTACCACGCTTTATACGGGGTGAGTCGCGTTCCAGCCGGAGTGCCGCCGGAACGGATGTGCAGACGACGACAACGGCTCAGATTCAGGAAAATACGGCTGAAGATGCTGCAGCTGAAGCGGTTCAGTTAGAAAACAACGATCTCAATGGAGGTGAAAGGGAGGAGGACGACAATGAGCATGAAGAGGATGAACGGAACGCTACACGTAATGATTCAATAACAACACCGCTAAAACAACTACAACAACATCAACAGCATAAACTAAAGGATAATAATATAATACTCCAAAAACGCCCACAGCAGCAACAACAACAACAACCGAGGAGTCCGAAGCCCCAGCAACAAACTTGCGCACGCGACGCGGTTAGCGTGCCACACGACCAGTGCGAAATGGATCAATTGTCGAGCAAATTGAAGGAGAAAATCGAAGCGGAAACCAAAAATATTGAGGAATTTATTGATAAGACTGTAACCGATACCGTTAGCGGCATCGTTGAATTCAAAAATGATTTAATGCGTGACATTGAGTTCCCCAAACTAAACAAAAACGCTGCAAATCTTGTAGATGCCGCTGCAGCGGGTCTACGCAAACGCAACATCAATTCATCAGACAACGGGAGCAACAGCAACAACGGCAGCGATCCGCATACTGAAAATACCCAGGAGGAAGTCAGTGCTGCATTCCTCAAGAAGGAGATGGATGTCATAAATGCCGTGGTGCAGCAGGCGAATGTTTTACCTGCTGTGCTCAGCAATGGACATGCCAAATAAGGTACAACAGCAACAGCAACAAGGACAACAACGAGGGTACTTTCCAACTGGGTAATGTGAAGAAGAAAAAAGAAGATTCTGGCACTGGTTATAGGCGTGGGGAAAGTGGAACATGTATAGAAGGAACGAAAACTGAAACAAGAACAAAGAGAAAACAAAAACGCACAGAAGAAACATTTAAAATATGTTTTTTTTGCATGTACTATAATTAATGGAAATAAAATCTTGTAAACAGAGAAAAAACAAAAATAGCCAAAATAATATAGTTAAGAATGCAACAAGCACAACGGATATAGTCGAACTTTCTAAACGTTTGAGAAAAAGTAATGAAAGGAAGTAGAAAAATCTTGAAACTATATCAAAAAAATAGAATTATTCTCAACAGTAACCACCTACTGTTTAAAGCTTACGTTAAAGAGTTAACAGTCAAAATTGAAAATTATATTATGTACAAATCTTTAATTTATGTCACCCTATGAATACCCTTTCCTTTTTTGCTTCTAAGAAGTTCGACTGTACCTTAATTGATTCACATTTAGTTTACTAAATACTAAATATCTTGCTCAGCCGTATGTATATTATTGAGAGCGACTGTAAGTGAATATATATGTACTAACTTCAAGCTGTTTTTTAATTTGAAATACATTTTATTTACGTAGTTTTACACCTGAAATGCAACTTCATGAAGTTAGTTCAATGGGTAATAGTGTAATGTATATGGAAACCTAAATGTGTACTGCAAGAGAAATGATGACGTATAAGAATATTGTTGTTAAATGTATGTAAATTTGTATTTCGTTGTGTTTTTACGAATTCTTCCAGTATGTACAATTTGTTTACATGTTTACCATATAGTCTATGTATGTATGTATGTATCTATGTAAAGTGCAACAAACAAACAAATTTATTATACTCCTACTATCAAGAAAAACAAGAAACAAATCCTACATGTGGCACCAATACCAAGCTTTTACTAAGAAAACAAAAACAAAAAGGGAATATCACATATATATATGTATAACTCAACCAAAACTCAATTTTAGACTGAAAAACATAAAGAAAACAAAAGGAAATAAAAATGAAATCAAGCAAACAAACGAAGCGAAACAAAACAAAAACAAAATGAAAGAAAACACGCGTAGTTCAAGTTAGCTTTTAAGATGTAACAATTAATTTAATAATCAAAATTTGATATTTGATATTATTGATTTGTGTGAGTCGCCGTCGTCGTCGTCGTCGTCGTCTTCGTATAAACTTTGTACTCCTTTCTGTAATGCTTCCCACGGCAATATTTGCTGGATGTCTTTTGTATGATTATAATTCACTTGAATGCTCCAAGAACTACTCCACTTTTTGGTAGGCTTAAGGCACACTTTACTCCTCTACTCTACGTATGTACTTTGTTTGGAACCAATTTTGTTATTTTTCAAATATATTGAATCATCACACACTTACACACACACACACACAAGCGTATATATGCATATGTATATTTTTTATATTTATAGTAATAAAAACCAAAAGAAAATCACACAAAAGTAATAAACAATGCTGCGCACATTTGTTTTTGGATTGTAAAGCGTTCCTTGGTACACAAACCTAAAACTATGAGTATATCCATGGGAAAGCACCCGGAACCATTGAATACTCTTACTGGAACCGGAACGCTTTTGCGTTCGGAAATTCTTCCACCGGAAGCGCAAGCGGAACTTAAACTTGTCCGGTATAATTCCCTGATATAAATGCATATTTACAAAACAAATTACATGTATATTCATCAGTTGTCCAGAAAAGAAATAAATTCGAGTAACATAAAATAAAATCAATCGTGTATTCTATATATTAGTTTTGTTATTTTGTATCTCATAGATGCCTTTTGAATCTTAAAGTCAGATACTTTACTCAATTCCCCGCCCAAGCGTATGCAACACCAAAATATCCCCCAAAGTTATGCAACGCAAAAAAAAAGTGCGCCTAAAAGTATGCAGCACAAATTATTAGCCCAAACGAATGCAACACAAAAATATTCCCCAAAATTATTAAAAAAAAAAAAAAATGCGCCTAAAAGTATGCAACACAAAAACATCCCCCAGAATTATGCAACGCAAAAGAAAAGTGCGCCTAAAACTATGGAACACAGTTTCATTTGTGTCCTGCAGCAGGACAGCCAGAAATTTCCAAAATTACCAGGCGAAGTACCAGGCGAACAGAATCAGCAGGAAGGTAAACAAATGTTAATTAACAGTGGCACTGTTAACTTAACACGTGCGCCGTTAAATAACATTGGCACTCAACACGTGCTCTGTTAAATAACATTAATCAGCTTGCAGGCAAATTTTGGTCGCCTGGTGATTCAGAAGCTGGGGAAGCCGAAAATAGCGAGCAAATAGAGATTTGGCGGGCAGAAGTACCAGGCCAACAGAATCCAGCAGCAAGCTGACGTTTTTTCGACTCACCTTGAAAGTAGGCAATGTATAAATATCCACCTGCTGCTGAAATATGTTCGCCTGGTGCTTTCAGGAAATTTTGGTCGTTTGACGGCAGTTTAGTTTGAATTTGGTTGGCTGCCCCTCAAAAGTATGCAATAAATATTGAAAGTTGCTGCCTTTGCTCACATTGTACATTAGATTTTTAAAAGGACATAACTTCCGTAAATCCTTACGGATTTGGAAGCGACTACCCGCGTTCTAGTTGCAAGGATCAACTCTATCGATTAGCATTCAAGGATATAGGGGTCATCTAAGGATCATCGACTTGAAAAATTTCAGTCAAGAAACGCAAATAAATTTGACTAAAAACACAAAATCCATGATAACTCAAGAACTACAATGACGATCCGAATGTCCTTTCGTCAGTCGATTACCCTTATGAATACCTACCATTTGACACAGGACAAGAAAACAATTCAATACAACACGATTGCTCGAAAATTACAAAGACGATTCGAATGTCCTTTGACCGGTTGATAGCCCTTATAAATACTTACCGTTTGAGAAAGGATTCGTCAGAATCCGTAAGGACATGGCCTGGTTATAGCCAATTTTCTGTATACAGAAAAGTCCTTTTTTTCTCAGTTCCCAAAAGGATATTCATCCTTCTTGTTACGTATTCTGATCTAACAGGATACGGAGAATCTGGTGGCCAAAACATCTCCCTAGTCTTCAAATTGCCGACTTATAGGCCATGTTCACTTTAAAACTTTTCAAGTCTAATCGTCCTGATCAATAATAAACATACTTTATGCGGTTGGAGATGCCTCCTTAAATGCATTACACATTTCGCGACAAATGTAAAAATGTGGGCTTTTATTTTTGGATTTTAATCGAAGAAAACTCAAAACTGCAGACTGCCTGTAATCTTATAGAAGTTATCCACTTCACGTGACGATTTTAGCACACACAAATGCACTTCGTTGCACTGTGCAGTGCCAAAATCAAAGTCTCCGTAGCGTTTAAGGATCTCACGAGCATCAAAGGAATTATTATCCGTGTGATAGCGACTATTGAGCACAGTCATGTGCAGCTTAATGCTATCACGGTTTTTATCGGAGGCGCTAAGGCCGGTTCCATGAAAATGATGCAGACATTTATCGGCGAATTGCTGCAGTTCCGGTGACTCAACACGGGCATAGAGCACTTTGGTTGAACTGGGATCATCATTCATTATCTCAAGACCTTTGATTTTTAGCTCAAAGGGTGTCTTCAAGTCGGTCACCAATTGGCGACAGTTTTGCAGCTCATCCACAGCCCGCTTACGCTCATCATCGTCCAATAATACATAGACACCCAACGTTATATGAATACAGCGTTCCGATATGAACAATTCTGAATCTATAGCCGGCAATTGTGCATCCAAAATAGTTTGCTGAAAATAATAAATTCGAATTTAAAATTTATAGATAAAAATATTGAACAAAAATTAGTTTTTCTTTTTACTTTTAACTCCAAAAACTTCTCTTGAACTTGACCCGTGTTGAGGGGTGCGGCTAGGAAATGTGTGGGTCTCATCCGTTTCCGCAGCGAATCAACTAAAAGACGAATCTTTCGTAGAGCAGCACAAATATTGCTGCGTTCATTTGATGTAATAATTACATCATTTGACTTTTCATTCTGACGTGGCACTTGAATTTTCGTCTGGGTCTCAGTTTCAATGCGACCCTTTGTGGCGCCCTTAAATCCAATCAGGCCGCCATAGAATGATCTACATATAAAAAAAAAATAGCAAATAGATTAGTTGAATTCATCAAGTTGTTCCTACTCTTTACAAAATAAATCAATTCATCGTGTAATCAAGCTTCTAAGGGGTGGGGAAGGGAGAGGTGGGGCAATAGAGGAAACCCACTTGGGAACATGCAGAGCCAGTTTAAACCCGCCATTGTTCGATTCCTTAATATCGCCTACGGCAGCATCATTCGTCTCCTCATAATCATCTTCGCCATAAAGATCTATATAATTAATATAAATAAAGGTTTTCTTAATATCTATTTTAGTGACTTTTAATTGTTTATTCTTTATTTGTTTGTTTTTCTTTTTTTCTTAATATTTGTGGTTTTATTTACCAGTTTCCTCGTAGCCTCTAGTAGCTTTCGGATTGCCGGCAGAGTTCCATTTGCTGCTGCCGGCGAAATCATCGTGCACCACGTTAACGCGGTAACGACGATTGTGGCTCATGCTTTGCGTGGGAGGCGCCAAGACGTTCCGACTCATTTTTGTTGAAGTTGCAAGGAGCGAAGAACGAAGGGTTGTTCATTCAGGGAAAGAACCGTGTTGAATGCTTCGTTTTTAGTTTGTAGTCAGAGATGTCATTTGGCGATAGGCAAATGTACAATTATATCGTTTGTTGACCATCTCTAATAATTTTGTGTTTGATTTCCAGTTGTTTATGCATTGGAAAGAGAAGTTACGCTAATTTTTGAAAAGTTATATATTAACAATAAGTTATATTAATTTGAAATGCAATTATTGTCACGCTGATCAAAATTCCTCTCCATGCCAAGAACAACTATCGATAACTTAATTCATCGATTGAACGGCGCTCACGCTTCACTCTAACCGATACTGGTTCCAATCGCGGAATAGGCTAGTTCACACGTGCCCGCATGCAGTTGGAACTAGTGGAACTTTATTTACTAACAGAATGTCGGCAATAACGTCTAATGGCAGAAATACTAAGCCTACGGAACCGCACAAATCTTGGAAAAAGATAAATGAGGAACGGAAGACTCTCAAGCGGCAGCGGAAGCAGGACAAGGTACTCAAGGAGCTGCAGCGGGCACAGGAAGCCGAGGCGAACCGTGGGGCGGAAGTCCAGGAAACGAAGTCGAATCCATCGACTGTTAGTATAGCTGTGCCTGGCTCCATATTAGAGAATGCACAGTCTGCTGAGCTGCGTGCTTATGTAGCCGGACAAATCGCCCGGGCCGCGTGCATATTTCGAGTTAATGAGGTGATTGTGTTTGATGATGTGGGCGTCGCAACGGCACGTGAGACAAAACGCAGCTATGAACAGGACGAAGAAGCAGGCATTGGAATTGGAACGGGCACAGTGCGCAGCAGTTCACTGCAGCTGGCACGCATCCTGCAGTATCTGGAATGTCCACAATACCTACGCAAATACTTTTTTCCGCTGCACAAGGATCTAAAGTACTCGGGCCTGCTTAATCCCTTGGATACGCCACATCATCTGCGACAGCAGAGCAAGTTCCGTTATCGCGAGGGCGTCGTCTGCGATAAAAAGGCTAAGGAGGGCCATAGCTATGCCAATGTGGGTCTACTAAACGATGTGCTCATCGATAAATCCTTGGAACCAGGCGTGCGTGTCACGGTCAAAATGGAACCCACAACTGGTAAGTCGAATCAACTGGAACTGTATTATGTTGAATATAATACAAAACTCTACAAAAATTGCAGAGGCGAACCGGAAACAGCGTGGCACTTGTGTCAGCCCGGATGAGCCAAGGCGTGAGACGGGCGTCTATTGGGGCTATCAGGTGCGGATAGCACATTCTCTCTCGGAAATCTTTACAAAATCACCATATGAAGGAGGCTATGATGTTACCGTGGGCACCTCCGATCGTGGAACCAGTGTGCTTGAGGTGCCTAGCCGTTCCTATCAGTATAATCATATGCTAATTGTATTTGGTGGTCTGCAAGGTCTAGAGGAGGCATTGGCCAATGATGAGAAGTTGAATGTGGAGGAGCCAGAATTACTTTTCGATCATTATGTAAATGTGCTGCCCAAGCAAGGATCCCGCACCATACGTACCGAGGAAGCTCTACTCATTGCCCTGGCGGCACTGCAGGAGAAGCTGCTGCCAAGTGTAGCGGATATAGAGTGCGATTTGAGTGATCTGCTGCCGCGCAGCGAGGATACGGGCGTAACCATGACACGGGATGTTCTCGTCAGCAAGAAAAAGAAGCGAAAACTCGAAGCGGAACCAGTTGCAGAACCAATTGCAGAACCACTTGCCGTTGCGGAACCTGTTATTGTTTCAATACCAACTCCAAAACCAGCTCCGCAACATCCAAATCCTTTTAACGATCGTAAAAGCGCTCCTAGTCCTACAGACGAAGTGGATTTCGAGGTGGTTTCTGCTGCTTCACTTGCACCGAGGAGCACAGGCAGCGATAATAACGTTGATTTGAGTCGGTTTGATTAAGTTTTCTTTTTTCCATTTATTTTAATATATTTGTTAACTAGTGTACTGCTCCAACTCCTAATATATATATTAATGACAATTGCAGTGCTTGGCTTCTTTTTTGATTTTTGTATCTATAGCTGTAGCTTTATCTAAATAACTGTGTATCTAGATGAGAGGTGGACCAAGCCAGGGCCATCCCGGAACAAAATTCCCAATGGAATTGAATCTCAAGATCCTCTACAAAAACATCGGAACTGGCGGAATTACGTACATATAGTAAGTTTGTTCCATTGTTGATCATCTTAAAATTGTTCTAGGGCAGATTGTAGTATTTTTACAGAGGCGAGATTTTTGGGAAAAAATTCAATAGTGAATTCTCTATACCCTGCCCAACTCTTATCGAGATACACAGAAATATATTGTTCATAATGCTCTATACATAATAACAGTTGTACTTATGAATCTATACAAAAATTTTGGAATTTCGTCTACTTATGAATTAATACAATACTAGAAGTCGATTTGGATTCGGATCAAGAATTATTTGCTTTTTTAGTTGTTGTTGTTGTGTGGCAGCGTTTCGATATTTATAGCAGAGAAGCAACTATTTAGGCTCGTAATACATATATAGGCATTATTATTCAGTCACTTGCACTGTCCAACATAAGACACAAAGAATTTGAATTACTTTTGATAACAACGATGCGCTTATTAAATAGATTTTTCCCTGACTTACATACTAGTAGAAAATACTATATACTAGATACTACTCACATGAACATGAAAGAGCTAAGGCTGCCTTTTGTAGTATATATATACATTCAAAGTTCTGATTTTTTACTCGTAATACTCCATTTCTATATATAATATGTGGCCACATTATCGCTGCTCATTATTAGCTATGGAATGATTGAGTCCTGAAAACGCGCCTCTGGCAGGTAATCCTCATCCAGTTCGATACGCGTATCGCTGTGATAACCCAGCAGAGATTCAGTATCCTCCTCAAGATGTCGTATGGGATAGCTAAAGCCATCGCCAAAACTAAGAAATATGCATATATAGTTTGTACATAGAGTAAAGTATAGAAATTAAGAAAATGGAATAACATTAAGAGAGAGAGAGAGAGAAATTCAAAATTCTGCATTATTTTGTGTGTGTGTTTTAAATGGATTGTGCGAGAGTGCAAGAAGCAAAAATGGTATTTTTTTTTGCATTTATTGGCAAATTAAAAACAACCTTAGTTTTTTTTTGGATTTTCAGTATTTTATGATATATTTTCATTCATCGTTTACAAAAATTGTCATATGTTTCATATATAAAAAAGTAAGTAAAAACTATAAAACTTGCAAGAAAAGAACTACGTTAAAGTAAAATTAATAAAAGCATTTCCAAATGCCTCAAGTTAAAATTCGTGTGTGGATTGAAAAATGTTTAAATGCTCCTAGCTTACAGTATATTTTTTAAATTATTGCGATCTTATCTAGTATATTTAATATTGCCAAAGTTGTAAGCATCAGTTAATTTTGGATCTATATTAACTAGAGTTCTTAATGAAATAGAGTGTATAATGTACGTACGTATATTGATAGTCTCATTGAAAAATTGCTAGGGAGAGTTCTACAGTTCTACAGGTAAACAGGTCGCTATACATACATATATAGATACACATACACATAACATATTATCTCATTAAAACTTACAGAGTATATTATTATTAAATATATTTTAAATACACATTTCATACATTTACAAAAACGAGCATCTTGAATCCTCTGGCGATATGGGATTTTATACTATCTTATCTGCAGACATGGGCCTGTTTCCATTCATAACGCTCAAATCCTTGGCAGGAAGTACAGTTGCAGTCGATTGATCACCGATTAAATCGATAACAACACCTTGCTCGATATTAACAATTACTGGACTAGCACTTGAACCGGGACTACTAGACGGGATTTGCATGGTGGTTGGGCCGTTGTCTAGCTCCAGATGATGAGGTTGGTGATTATTGAGTGGTATTGCGTCTATCAACTTATCTGTGGATTGCACATCTAACCTGTTGCTGTTGTTCGTAATGCCCATCGCATCGTATCGCTGGTTTCCGGTTGTTCCCATTCCCGTACCCATGGTCGTCTGTTCTGTCGCCGTTGGGTAACTCAAGCCATCACCCTTACTATCAGTTATTGAGTTTCGATAGATATCGAGAGTTGATGGTCGGTTGTTATCGGTTTGTGAATAAGCAAAAATTTTTGTATTTGTTAACGGAAATTGAAAGAAAAATTGGAAGCTATTTTTTTATTTTATTTTTGTTGTTTTTGTGGTAATTGCATTGTTTTGTTTTTGCTGTTCTTGTTAAAACTTGAGCTTTATACAGTTTAGAAGATTAATATTAATTTTTTTGGTGTGACTTGTGTGTGTTTATTTCTTGATTTTTGTATATAATTTTTTAGTAAGCATTAGTTAGCAGCTTTGATACATGACCCTTCATCAATTTTTAGAAAAAACTAAACAGCGATTGGAATAACTTCCAGATTAATTTTACATTTTGGATCAAAAGCTTTGGATAGAAATTTTAATGTTATGAACCGGATAGAATCAAAGCTTAGAAACTATCGCAAAGAGATTAATTTTTATATACCCTTGCAGAGGGTACTATATAATCGGACCCCACAAAGTATATATTATTGATTAGGACGAATTCAGTAGTCTGAATGTTTCTATGCAAAACTAGTCTCTTAGTTTTTCAGCTAGGTGACTTGGCATGGAGACTTCGGTTTGTTGTAATCGCATCTGGCTGGATCGGACAACTTTATGTCGTATAGCTGCCATAAGAACAATCGGACCTAAAGGTGCTGCATAGATATCGGACTACTATATCATATGCTGCTATAGGAACAATTGATCAAAATATCTGAGATAGTTATGCCAGCCTGCAAGGGTATACAGTCTTCGGCGTGCCCAAGATGGTCTTTCCTTAGAAATTTCATTATTTTAAGGGGAAATGCATTAGGTTCTGAGGAGGGAAAGGACTACAAACGGATGCGCTTATGAAACTGATAAATAAATTATAAGTAAGACAAGTTATTGGTAATCATCCATTGCTGTAGTAATTTGTAAATGGCCAATTTTAGTAACGATTTTGGTTGAGACTTAAAACTAAATTATGTTTACATAAAACAAACAAAATAACATTTAAGATTTCTTTTATCGATCTCGCTCTCTCGAAGGAGAGAGAGAGGGATTTAACAGTTTATCCTGGTTAACATTTACAAGTTTATTGATCGACTTAAATTAATACAAAATTATGGAAAAAAAAAAACACAAACAGTATATTTAGAGTGTATTTTGTTAAATGTACAAAACTTATTTGGTTTAGAGAGCTCTATTAGGGAAAATAGAGTATTTCTTGCCTAACAAAGCGGGTTTCTTTTTGAGCTAAAAACATGCTTTTAATTTGCCAAAATAGTGTGAATAATCTTTATAAAAAGCGATGAGCAAATGCAAAGAGAAAAACAAAAACACACAAAAACAACAACAAGAAAAACTAAAAAGAAAGCGGGTTTTCTTTATAGTGCAGCGCATAGATTAGTATAAGAAAATATATCTAGGGAAGGCGATTTAGTTAGGAAGATGATGCCAAACATACCTGGTAAATATGGGCAAGAACCAGTACTGCCAATCATCTCCAAAGACCTCACAGAAGTTGGCATATCGTCCCAGATTATAGCCATTTTTATCCGGTCCTCCCACTCGAAAGATGGGCGCTCGAAATGCCTCTGAAAAGGTTTGGAAAATTCATTATTCAGTTAAGACTTGACATATAATATAGAAACAGTCAAACTGCTCCAAAGATGCCCTACTGCATTTATATGGCTCACCTAGAGTTGTGCGATTGACGAGCACCAAATAGATGTGATAGCCGAACAGGCTGACCAAACTAATGGCAAACATGATGGAAATGAAGAACAGGAACAGAATATGGAAGCGTCCCATGCCGGTGCCGTTGAGTTCGCCCTGTTCCAAAGATAGTTTAATTGTATACGTATATAGTACAGGTGTCACGTACGGCATGATTAATCATTAATCATAATTAGAAGTTAGTAAAAACATTGTCAAATTGGGAGGGGAACTAGAACGAAGCATGCCTACCTTACTTACCTTCCAGAACTGTACAAAATCGTGTAGTGTAGTTAGGGCAACGTACAAGCAATAGACCAGGGCATAACCCAGGAACAATACAAAAAATTTGTAATTGTAAAAATTAACGCAATTGTTCACCCAGGGACAATGATGATCCATTTTCAGCACACAGCAGCTGCAGACGCTGCAATGATGCGATCGATCCGGCTTTATGATCTTGCACTTATCACAGAAGCGTACAGACCCATTTATTGTGCTATATATTAAAAAGATTGAAAGAATGAAAGATATTAGTCTATATTAATAACAGAAATAAAGAACGCTGCAATGAAAAATTCTTGCCAGATATTTGTTTATAGGTCAACTATAAACATAAACAATATTATTTGTTTAAAGATCTCAATTTCTTAACGAAACGATTGGAATTCAGGCTGAGTATTTCATATGTAATATATACAATGTCTACTAACCGATTGGTGACCGGCAAATTGCGCGCAAAATTATTTAGGATGCGTTTTTGGGTCTCCTGATCATCAGCGCGGAACAGATGATTCACCTCCTCATCGGGTATTCGCCACTGAAATCATAGTTAATAGAATTAAACATATAATTATAAATTTATTTTTTGGAAAACAATAATGAAAGAGTCGGGTTTTATGACCCGCTTTTTGGTTCAGAATAGGGCTGGTTCGCAGGTTCGAAGGTTCGAATCCATTCTCATTTCTGGGAATATGCTATTCAAGCTCAGGGGCCTTAGTTCATTCATCTATCTCCATATTTTACTATTTTTCATTCATGTTTACGTAATTTAATATAATACGATGGATATAATCGAGGAATTCTGCAGAAAATTTTTTCGTTCGTTGCCTTGGTTTTCATAGTCTACGATTATTTCTAATAATATTTCGAGTTTTCTCTTATCACTCTAGTTTTACTGAACGGGGCCTTATCAGTATTGTGTATAGTGTGAATCAGACGACTGTTTGGAGAGAAAATGGTGGGCAGGGAAACGAGAGGTGTGAACTTACTTGATCCGGCACGCGGCCAACTGATGTCGAAATGGTTTTCCAGTAAGACCAGATAAACAATAGAAGTGTGATATGATAAAAGAAAAGCATAAATATCATCGCCACACGATTTTCCGTATTTACTGCAAACAGAAAGGGATATACAGATCGATAGTTATACGATATATCCAAACGATGTGCGATGTTTAAGGATTATATACTCACGAACACATAGCTCCACTACGTAGGCGTAGTAGGACCAGCCGATAACGGCAAATATAAATAAAACGGGAATCCACTTAAACACAGACATGCAACAGCCGCAAGGTGTCCTCTTTCTGCCTCGATTATCCTCGTTGCCCATAATATAATGAGTTACCCTACGTTTGGGCGCGTGTATTGGTTTTGGTATTGGTACAAGTCTGTTTCTCTGCCACTGTTCCTATTGATAATGCTTCCCTGCTTCCGTTTTTACTATATTTTCCAGCGATGTAACTACTTTCCACTGGGTCTCCTGGCGTTGTGTCTCTGCTTCTTCTTTCAACTGTTCCTTCTTTTTCCTTTTTGCTTGCCTTTGTTTATCCCGACTTTATTTCTTGCTACTGTTCCTTACATCTTCTAGTGATATTTTCTGATCTTTGGAATGGCGTGTGGCGATGTTTCCCTGTTTCCTTGTTGCTTTACTAGTGCCTCACTCTCTGCTTCCGCTGTTGGCGATGTTTCTGCTTCCTCGTTTGCGATGTTTCTTCCTTATCTCATGTACCGTTATGTGTGGAGTCACTCACCGCGTGAATCACAGCTTTAAGAAATACTCGCGGTTTTTTTTCTGCTTCTTTTTTGTATTTTTTTATACCAAAAACAACAAAACCAAAAAAAGATGAAAGAGACTTTTGCTTTTCTCTTGCAAGTGAAAGTGCTTGGCGCTGCTTCTTCTTCTGCTAGCTTTTAGGCCATTTTCTGTATTCCATTCAATTTGTTAAAGCAATCGCTTGCTTAATTTAAGCAATTTGTGTATAAAATTGCAGAGTTTAACATATATAAAAATACTCGTAATTGCCGTACGAATCGAAGTAAAAAATAAATTCTTGTGCGCATACACACATAGACACACAGTCGCACTTGCACTTACGCACACACACGTATATATACAAATGTACACGGATGGTCGGCAATGAATGGTTAGTGATGTGCAGTATGTGCTCGATTTGTTGCCTATCGATATGTGCTTTGACGATAATTTTAATTCTTAATAAACAAACAAATTCGAAATAAACACTAAATTTTAACAAAACCAAAGCATACCTGTTTTTTGTATCCAAAGATTTTAATTTTATTTATTACAAAAGAAAATTTAATAAATAATGAGCGATTAGTATCGATAACAACAGTATTTTTGAAAACTATTTTATTAAATACCAATTAAGTAACAAGCAATGTCTTCCTTTTTTTGCTTTGGAAAACTTTTAATTTTAATTAATTGCTATATGTTCAATTAAACAACTAGCGTTGCCATCTTGTCAAATTTAGTTGCAATTTGTGACGTCATGAATATTGCCTACAAGCTGGCAACGCCAGCCTAAGACGATACCACCGGCTGACACAAAATGTATCGAGTCAGCCCAATAAGAATCCAAGTTTCAGTATTATAGTAACGTGTGCCGTCGCCAGTGGTAGAAATCTATTATTCTGTCGCATATATCTCGGATTATGCGTACTGCGTGCGTTTAAAAAATTAAAAAAAAAAAGTAATTACACACAAAAATTCATTAATTAAATATTAAGTGAGGTAATAAGAAAAAAAAACAGCAACCCAAAAAACATAAAATTCTTGTTAGAAATACGAATTGTGCAAGTGTATGTAAAAATGTGCGCGTAATAAAAAAACGAGGGCGCGATATGCACGAGGAGGTGTGGGTGGTGTGGGGATGGGGTGGAGAGATGAGGGGGAGTAGGCAGTTGTCGGGCAGGCTGTCGGCAGGCTACCCATAAAAAATATACATACAAAAATCTACCTATCGTCGTTTGAGTAGGTGTGGAGGAGGTGACTGCTTTGGGGGGGAGAGGTAGAATCAATAAACGCGCTTTGCAGTGTTGAGCTCTGCTTTGAGTTGGTTTGCACTGAGGGGGAGGAGGTTGTGTGAATTGGGAAAATGCCGGTTTTTAAACGATAGTTTATCAATTCTAGTCCGAATAAGTTCATCTAATTGGAAATGAGATAAGTGCGAGTGCGTGTGTGTGTGAGAAAGTGTTACTTAATTAATGAATGCACGCAATCATTCATTAATTAATTTAGCTGAACTAATTGAAATTAAAAGATATTATTAACAGCTCGCTGGCTGATTGGAACTGATTCGTAGCTGTTATCGAAGCTATTGCAATGCAATTTCCAATTGGGTCACGGTCAGCGAAGTTAACTGTAAAAAGGGCGGCCTTTCTAATAAGCCAAATATGCCAATCACAGCAGGTGTACACACACACTCATACGCACTTTTACAGGCCTCTGTGTGTTTGTGTGGGAGTTGTGTAAGCGCGAGGGAACGGAGACAGAAGAAATAGAGTGGGAGAGAGAGCACAAAGCACAAGTGCAAATAAACAATACAAACACATATGTACATATGTATGGGAATGTACAAATGTATGTAGGTATGTGTGTAACAAATTGCTGTGCACACACGCAGAAAATAATGTATTAAATGTTTATTTAAGCGCAAATAATTCACAAAGACACAGACAGATAGATAGACAGACAGACATGCACAAACACTTCATTAATTAAACAATTACAGTTTTAACACTTAAAGATTTTTGGCTAGATTAAACGCAAATAAGATACAGTTACTTTTCTTATTGGACTGCAAGCTCAATGCTAACGGTAAAATAAGCACTATATTCGCTTGTTTGTGTGTTGATGTGTGAGTAAAGCTGAGGCACAATTTACACGATGAAGATGGAGAGGTGACAGGGATACTAAGAGACGCAAATATTAAATTGATAATAGTTAAATTGAACAATAGTCAAGTATTAAATATTATGCATATTTTTGAATGTAGATGTTTCCATTGTCTCAATATTATCATGACTAATTGAGATGATATTTTCTCACCGTGCAGCTGTCCCATTAACTTTTTCTCTGAGTATTTTCACAAAGCCAGCTTTAGATATTCATTACTGTTAACTATATAGAACGCTACAGTTCCGGAGATTTCTAAAAAACTTGCATTAAAATTGATAAACATAATTAAGCAAAAAATTCATTTTTAGTTGGATATAAAATTATTTATTAATTCTGTGTCTGATGATACTTTTCAGCTTGTTCTTGAAAGTCATCATATTAAAATTTCATGAAGAGGAAAGTACATCGTGTAAATGTGATCTAAACAAAATACTCATTTTCAATCAAGTTGAAATAAACGAAATAAAAAAAATATATACTTTTTTGTGTTGAAACATCAAAGTCATAGTCACACACACAAACAAATAAATAAATAAATAAATAAATAAATATACAGACAGAGCACATAAAACGCAAGCAGCGCAGTAGCAGAGCTTCAAGCTTTGATTTCGCCCCCTTCCCACCCCCTCCAAAAAACCCGAAGAAGTAACAAATTAAATTTGGTTTTAGCCAATAGCAGCAATAACAACAACAACAAACAGCAAGAAATAAGTAACAAAGTGGAGCCAGAGAGACAGAGAGAGAGAGTGAGTGAGAGTGAGCGCAAGTGAGAGTGACTGAAAGAGAAAGAAATAGCGAGAGAGACAATCGTCAACGTCGCTGTCGTTCCGTCGTTTCGTCGTTCCGTTTTGTGCTTGTTTCAGCAGCAGCAGCAGCAGCAGCGTCAAAAGTCAGGTGAGTGTTTGTTCTTGTTCTACCTTCTTCCTCTTCTTCGTCTTCGTCTTCGTTTTGTTCTTGTTTATTTCTCCATGCGATTAAATATTTTTCGCGCTTATCATTCGCTTCAGCGCGAAAAGGGGGAAGAGGCAATTGTCGAAGGAGCGCAAAGGCATAACAATTGACAATGATTACGACAGAGATTAGGAGAGCTTTCAAGTGTTTTGTGCAGCAAGCATTTGTTGCACTTGCCTTTCCACTTGTACTCGTATTATCTATCTCTCACCCACACACACACACACATGCACGCACGCACACACACACGCAGACAGACGGACAGAGATCCATCAAACACGCATCATCTATCAATATTAGTTCCAATTCCAATTCCGAACAGCGAGCCCAACTGATGACGTATGTATTTGGCCTGGGCCAGAAATGAGAATGAGATTGGAATTGGATTAGGCAGGGGAATGGGATTGGGAATGGACCAAAGTAAATATTTTTATGTACAGTGAACACCAGATAATTGGAACTTGGAAACTTCAAACTTTATCTCTAAGATATTCATTCATAAAGTAGATATTCTGCTTTAAGCTTAGATTCAACAATTCTTTGGTATTCTCATTTCTATAATTTATTCCCGTGAATTTGCTCACAAAATGAAAATTCAAAATAATAAATCATTTTGTGACAAAAATTACGTAATTAAACGCTTGTGCACATGTCTTACAATTAATTAAATTATATTTAGACAAAAAAACAAAATTCAGCTCGTTAGACGAGTATTTCTCTTCTTATTATACCCATTTAAAACAGGGTAAAAGAGTTTACCCTCTATATATGTCAACAGCCGCTTTGAACCAGCCTTGTCTGCCCGTTTATCTGTTCGTCTGTCTGTCCGTCCCTTTGAAACCGTTTGTCTCTCAGAATTTAGATACCTCCTCCAATTTTCTATAACATTATCAACAGCCGCATCTATGTCCGTCTGAGCGTATCTTTGTCTCCCGCTGTGCCGAATCGATCTAACCATCCTTCCCAACTATTGACCATTTACTGTACCATATATACTTCCATACAATTCAATAGCCTGCGGGGTTTCAGCTTGAACTTCTGCCTCTCTCTTTATCCTGTTCCTTGCCGCTCTTCTCCCTCTCTCAATGTGTAAGCCAGATTCCTTGCATGTCCGCACGTTTCCTGGACGAGCCACGCTTAAGGTCCTGTTTTGGTCTTATTTAATTTGTTATGGGTGTTTCGGGTGTTTTTGGTTGTTTAGTTGTTGCTTTATTGATTGAGCTCTCACAGAGCCTGAGATGAACAGTGTACAGTGGATGCTATTAGGATGTTCGCAAGTTAGAAAAGGTTTCAGGCACTGATACTACTAATTTCAAGTATTCCTCAGTTTAGTTTAGTTTCTGTTAAAATATTTGAAGTACCACAGGAAATTGGTATATACCAAAGTGAAGAACAGATACTATAAAATAGTAATTAGAATTACCCGAGAACTAGTTCAGTTTGCCCACTGTTCATTTCAGGAGCTTAAAAGTTCTCCATGGGTTTTTTTATTGCAAATTTCGACCTGTAATTAAGCGTAGCGCATACGCAAAGCTTATCAAGAGCTTTGTTCTTTTCTTTTCTGTTTTCTTTTTTTTTGTAGGAAGAGAACATATTTTTATGATATATATTTTCTTTTACAGCTGTTAATTATGCGGTGAGCAGGGCACAGTGGGTCTAACGTATTTCATATATATATATTTTTTTTGGGTACTCGGCAGTTTCGTAATAAGTCAGGGAAAAGTTTTATTTCTTTGTGTGTGTGCGTGTGTATGCCGCAGCTCAAAGGCATTTTTATTGACAGGAGGAGCTGGAGGAGAGAGGTCCTTGGTCCTTTATTTTCCTTCCTCTTCTGTATATTCCTGTCATTGACAAGGGTTTTGTTGTTGCCTTTTTGTTTTGCTGTGTCTTCTGCTACTTCATCATCTTTTTCTTCCTTTTCTTGTTGCACGTGAAAATCCCATCATAAAGAACAGAACCTTTGTGCAGGAGCTTTCTGTTTCTGCTGCTTTTTATTTTTATTACTTTTTCATTTCTTCTTAGCCTTCAATTTACTCGCATCACAACGCAACGCATCGCATCTCTTTCTCTTTTTTTCAGTTAGCTTATTTCAATTTATGTATTATTTCATTTTCCTTTTTATGCGTATCAAAAAATTTGGAATAGCTTTTCCATGCAGGTGGAAATAATGTCCGAGTTCCAATGAAAATGTTTTTGTTTTTGTGTTTTTCGTTTTTCCTGTTGTTTTTACGATAAAAAGAAATAGAGAGTGCTCGACTGGGAGATACTCTCTGAACTACTTGGAGTGAGAGAAGATTCTACGAAATGTTTGCTAGGAGATGATTCCTGATTCCGAAACTTAACAAGTTTCAAAGGGTTATTCTGGTCGCGCAAGGGTATGGAATCTGCGGCGTCCCAAAGATGGCCTTTCCTTACTAGTTTTGAGCCAATTTCAATGGGTATAATGAGTATAACATGCGGGGAATTGTTGGCAGAACTTCCCGGCGCATATGCAAATTAATTTCGGCATAAAGTTTACCATAGCTACGGGTCAAAAATAGAACATACACACACATAAAATTTAAGCATTGCGCTAAATAAACAAAACAAAATAAAACAAAACAAAACAAAACAAAAACTCAACTCGAAAGGCTAACAAATTTTATTCGGGCAGAACGAACTACATGGCGTATGCGGAATAATTTTCAACGTATGTTTTTCTTCTCTTCCTCTTCATCTGCCTTTTTTTACCTTTTGCCTGGCCAAAAAGTTAATGCGTCGTGGGGCTTAATTCAATTTACCTGTGTGGTGCAGCTATATCCAAAGTTTGTTCAATGACTTTAACAGACTTAACTTCAACTTAACTAAACTTAATATTATTAATTAGTTTTTCGTTTGGCTTACTTCTCCCAACAAAAATAACATTTAAATTGTCTAGGACTGTTTTGGTTTTCGGTGACGCTCTCGGGGAATATATTTTAAATTGCAGATGATTAATTAATTGTAAATAGGCAAGCCAAATGACTTTGCGTGATGATTCACAATTTGTTTATTCATAAAGTGGGCTACAATTCTTATTTGTCATCTTATTGTTCCCATTTTTCTCATCATTTTCATCGCCATTTCCTCATCAAGGCGTAACATATATTCATAAATATTCGTATGAACGCAACAGATGAAGGTATAAATTCAAAAAACTGAGAGCAGCAAAATTATCGATAGTATACCCTTTCAATATCATTGTGTTAGAATCAAAGCGGACGTTAATCTGAGAGCAGCAGCAGAGAGAAGGAAAACTGTCTATCGATAATCGATATTGCTTGAACCTATCCATTGCTTTTAACTTAACTGTAACTCAATTCTAGAAGGAGGTTATCCAAAATTCTCGCTTACTCGAAACAAGTTCTTTCAAATTTGAGATAGAGAAACACTTTTTAAATTATCATTTCTACTCAAAGTAGATCTGCTATATATGACTAATTTTCTATAAATATTCGGCGATATTCATGACAAAATTCAAAGACTTTTTTATAAGAGTAAAAAAAAATTATATGATAATTTAAAAAAATGTCGGCAAGCAGAATGAAAATGAAAATCTCTTTAATTGCCTTTCTAAAAAGAAAAAATGGAAAAATCGCACACAGCCAACAAACAAAAAGTCGAGCAATAAATGCGGCGAACGACCTTCGACAGACCCCAAAACAGTTCTTCTATCCAGTTCCCCCCCATCGTCATTCCTCAATCTCTCTCCCCCATTTCATTATCTCTCTTTGGAAGCTACGCTAAGCCAGCGGCTGGCAAACAATTTCCAAGTTCATCAATATTTCTATCAAATTTTTGTGGTATTTTCGGTTTATGTGGGCGAAAATTTGTTGCAAGCACTTAACAATTAGCGGGTTGCTGATAGCCCAATCGATAAGAGCCATAATAAGACGGCGAATAGCAGAAAGTTGTCCTTCAGCTATAAATATTAGGCATAAGTAAAGCTTGCCAATATATATAAATATTTCATATACGAATACACCAAAACTTAATAGGATTCCAATGCTATCGATGGTATCGATGTATCGATAATCTATTCTAAATCTCAACTGCTGTTACTGATCGATTTAACTAAGCTTTTCTTCTTTCAATCGGCCATCTCTAACACTCATAAGCCGCTCTCAAGTTGAAAGGAAATTAAGCTTAAGTCTCTGCTGTAAATACTTAAATTAAGAACTTGATTTCAAGACGCTGCTTGGAAATTCTCCTTAATTCATTTATTTATCTTTTTAACTGGTAGCAACGCTCATTAGATTAGTCAAGGGAAAACTTTTTTGCTCTTCTGCTCCTTGAAACGAGTCACCAAACTAATTAGAGCAGATGCGGTCGTGACTTGCAAACTTTATATTGAAATTTCCAGTATATAAATACTTTTACAGCTTATATAAATACATACATACATACATTCATATATAAAGTGTATATATTTACATAAATTCAAGGAAAAACGGCAGTATAAATATTCAAAATAAACGAAAATATGAAGAAAGATAAGAATATTAAGTAGATAAATTCGGTAGGGTACCATAGAGCATTACGAGTATTATCGCCTCGTCGATAACCAAGTCAACCAAGCACGTGAGTTGGCCCAATCTGAAAGCAATTTTGTGACACATTTAAGTAACCAAAAAAGAATGAAAAAAAAAGCTGAAAAAGCCAAAAGATTACGCATACGTCTTGTTGTACACACTGAGAAAAAGGTATAGAAATAGTTTTATGACATAATAAATCATAAAAATTAAATGATACAAATAAAAATTTATTTTTGACACTTTCCTAGCTAAATTGGTCTAATTAAAAACCTGTAAAGTATAAGTTAAAATGCTTAAGGTGGGGCATAGGCCACATTTATACTCTTCCAGAGGGTATCATAAATTTGTCACGAATGATGAGAAGCCCGTCTGACTGTCTGTCTGTCTTTGGCAACGGACAGCTACAGCACAAGGCAAATAAATTTATCAGTATTCAAATGTTATTCCAGTCTGTAAGGGAGGGGTGCAGAGAGAGACTTTCTTACTAGGTTTTTCTTGCTGTGTACGCGTGGGAGAATAAGAACTAACAGCAAACACTAAATGACTTTTAAAAGCCAATTAACGCACGATATGAGCTCTACTCCAGACATGTTGGACATGGCCAATATCGGCTGTCAATATGCTTCAGCCTGTCAATATATACACAGCAAAAAAAAAGCGGTCGATATGTGCCATACAAACACCCAAACACCCGCACACCCGCACACTCTGACAACACTTTGGCACTCGGTTTGACAGTTATTTTTCCCTCCACTTTGGTGACAATTGTTGTGTGTGGTCTTCTGTTGTGTTGAGTAGTGTAGAATGAATTTTTCTGTATGGCACTTCTGGCCATTTTATATATATGTTTTTTTTTTATTTTTATGACTCGTACTGCTGAGAGAGAAATACGTTTTCCCGTCGCGTTTTTTTATTAGCAGTAAATTAGACTTTGTGTCGTCGTTCCATTTGGAAAAACGCTACAAATATACACAGAGTGCTGCTACGTGAGGGTATCAAAAATTCACTCTGCTTTACATATAAAATGCAGCTTCATTTTAACGCAATGTTTCATTCAAAAAGGTTGGGAGGGGGGAATATGGTTTCTATTGTGACCTTTTGGCCAGGAAGAGTCCTGTTTTCAATAACTGAAACTCTTATTTGAGTAGCAGCTTCTTCGTTGGACTAGTAGAAATAATGAGCCTTTTTAGCGGTTTTCTGGCCAGGAGCAGTCTAGTTTTTAATACTCATAATTTTTATTATGAAAGCTGCTTTTCTTTATTAAAATTTCTAGTAATTAAAGATTTGTGGAAACACCTTGCGGGGCCAAGGAAATTATTTTTGGATACGTATTAAAAACCACATTTAATTATATATTTTTGCCTAGTTTCGCCTTTGTTCTTTTATTATGCACATAAATTTAAAGCACTTAAAAATATAATTATTTATATAATATAAAATTCACCCACGCGCAACTAAAAAATAAATTCTAGAGATTCTGTGAATAAGGCGAGCATCAGAGAATTCAAAGAATTCTCCATTGACCCAGTCTGTTTGGCCGTCTGTTGGCCAGATTCTTTGCCTATAGACTGATAAGTTATCTACCTTATTTTTTGTTGACTCGTTTCTCATTTATTTGCGTAACTTTTCTAGTTACTTTGAAAAAGAGTTGAGCTTTTTATTTAGAGGCTTATCAAGAGAGTTATTAATATAGTATTAGAGAGTAAATATAGAACAGAGAGCGCAGCTGGTGACGTCTTTTGGTCAATCAACTTGGCTAACACCTGAGATATCTCCCCATCTTTCCATTTCCCTGCGTCCTCGCCTCTCCCGCTCTATTGGCTAATTAGAAAAACTTTTGTAGTAACGTAAAAACTTTTGACTTTACTTATTGCAAAACTTTGCACTTTGGCGTTCAACGCTCGACCTGATAAGGAAGGACATTCATATACATATACTATATATATATATACTATATATAGTTATATCTACACTGTGCAAAAAAGCCTGCACCTAGAAATGTGATGCTATGAAGCCAGTTCAGTTCTTCGCTGCTGCTTGGAAGATTTCTACTCTTTGGCTTCAAGTTTGGCTTGAATTGAATGTGGAATGACTCTAGTTTGTTTTACTGTGTATAACTTAGAGCTGAGTGATTGACTAACTGACATTCATGACATTATCAGGCTCTGTTGCTGCGGTTTTTTTTGGAGGCAGCAACTTTTGTGGCTCTCGCAACTGCCAACTTTTGCGTTTAATCGATTTAACAATTTTCGCCCCGGCGAGGCCAGTTTCTCGTTGTAGTTGCTGTTGTTGTAACTTGACTTTTACAACAACTTTTAAGTTACAACTAACAACGTCAACAGCTGCGTGACGTCAATTGTTATTACTTTATAGACGCCGTTTGCCAATGGCCAATAGCAAATAGCCAACAACAGCGAACAGGGGCAGCAATACAGGCCAAAAAGCTAAAACTCACTTAAGCTTAGTTGCCTCTACATACGCTTACACTGCAAGAAATTAGTTTGGTTCATACTGAACCATAAATCAAGTACAAAATTATCGACACGGCATTGATCAGTTATTTTTTCTCTCAGTGCATTGACTGCCTACACTGAGTAGATGCAGGTAGGTGTTGGAGTACTTTTTCTATATATTGTGCGTAGGCTAAACTATTATTATAATTTTTTGAGCTTTGTTTGGCTTATAACAATAGCGAAATCTTTTAAATCTTGAATATATATCCATATATGTGGATGGAAAAGAAAAGTACGCTGAATACGCTAAAAAAAACAGAGCCAAGGGTATTTCTTTTATTCAATATCTTTTAAATAAAACCTACATAAATAGTTGGTTTTTTGCTTGAATTTGCTTGAATCAAACAATCGATAATAAACGAATGTATCGATACTATCGATGAATTGATTGCTTGACATCTCTAGCGTGGATAGAGTACACTGATTGAAGCCGCACATGGAACAGAGGACACAGAACTGAAGTGATTTGATTAGCTTCTAAAGGACATGTGCTGCTAATTGATGTTTTTGGGCACCGAGGACTGCAGTCAATGTTCTGTTGCCTGTGGCATTCACATGGGGTATGCCCCACGATTGAGCTCTCTGTCGCCCCCTCCCTGCCCGCGCCTCTCGCTCAGCTACTGTGGCCAACTATCGAAAGTTGGCTAAGCAAATTACGTCCTGGCCTCGAAGTGGCTTTGAGTGGCTTCCTGTGCCTCTGCCTCTGCCTCTGTGGCCGGCAGGCAGGCAGACAATTTGCTTTTCCCAAAACTGATTTGTTGCACAGAGAGCGTGGGGCATGCAACTGCTATATAAATTTGCCATGAGTGCCACAAGAGATTGTCCCACCATTTTTTGGTTTTAAATCTGTGCGTATTCTGCTTGGCTCTTCCTATTACCCTCTGTGACAGGGTCGCAAACAAAAGGCATGCTGATTATTATTATTCGAATTTCAATACACTTACAGAGGGTATTTGAATTTGCCTAACGAATATGCAAAGCGTTAAAGGAAGGAAATTCATTTGAAGCTGTCGAGCTTTCTTCAACACAAGAGAAAAGTCCTTTCACAGAGATTCAAGAAGTTTTATTAGGGTACTTAAAAGTTCGGCGCGATAAAAGTGTTGATTATATTTTCGCTTTTCTAAAAAATTGACTTTGATTGTTTGTTGAAAATTGTTTGCTTATGTTTTGGGCATTGTTATTGTTATTTTTGCTGCTTGTTAAAAATTGTCACAAGTTTTGAGTGCGCCTTGTTTGCTTTTTGCCCTCTGCTCTTTTCCCCTCTTCTCTCTTCTCTCTTCTATCTTTTGTCGTCGCTTTTCTCATCAATTTTGTGTGAAATACAAAAAAAAAGGTTCAAATTTCATTGTTGCCGCTATCTGAGGCAGCTTAAAAATGTTTTGCTGCATGTTAAAAGATGCTTAAAGTGCGGTAAATTTGTCAAAGCTGCGCGACCCAAGCGACCCTTCTTCGGGGATAACATTGGACTCAGTCTCTGCTCTGCTCTATCTCTATCTCTCTCTCTAAATCTCCTCCCTCTCCTCTCCCTTTCACTTTCTATACGGGCGAAAAAAATGAAGCCCTCAAACAGGAATTTTGTTGCAAACTGTCAAGAAGTTGGGTCAACTTTTGAAGCCCTCGCTCTTTGCATAAATTCTTATGTGGCAGCCTGCAAAGGAGGAGACTTTATATACAGAAAAAGAAGCAGTATATAGCGTACACTGTGCAGAAAAATTGGTATACAAGCTAAGAAAATTGGGTTTGACGACTTGCCAGTTCGATTTGGTTTCAAAAATATGCGGCCTTTGCTCCAAGGCCAATGGTTTTGTTCCGGTTTGCAGCCCTCTATTGAAGACCTCCGACATTTTGAAAGAAAGTAGTTTTCCGCTCAGTGTAAATATACATTATGCTTCCGCAGTGCACTACGCATAAATAAAATTGGGATTCCATGAGGCTTCTGGCTTCTCGAAGCTTTGTGGCATGATTTATAAGAGTATTAGAGAGCTGGAACAGCGAAGAGAAGGGAAGAGAAGCGAAGGGAAGGAAAGGGAGAGAGAGTGCAAACTAAGGGGATTTGCAGCTACATGTTGCGCTTTTGTAGTGTTCCTCAAAGTGCATATGCAACTTTTTACCTATAAGTGGGTGTGCCTCCCTCTTGTGTGTGTGTGTGTGTCATGTGCACACGCATGACCACCCCACACACACACACACACACACGGACACACACAGACTCCCAGCATATGCGCCCTTATAAATAAACATAAGTTGTCGCTTCCACTCCCATTTGCCATTTTCCATTTTCCGCATTTCTTTTTTATATATTTTTTTCATGTGCCAGAAGCAACAGTTTTTCATTTTATTTTCCGTTTTTATACCCCTTACAAATTGAAAACGCTTAAAAAGGAGTATTATTAAGTGACTCATTAAAGAGGCAGTCCCTGAAGTGTCTCTTAAAAGTCTCAATCGGAGCTCAGATAAATTGAAATTTGGTATGTGGATGTTGGGTTTTAATGGGTATCTGCTAGTCGTGCACTTTTGACGAGTGCAGGGCTCTTTTAGTGTTTTTTTTTTTAATATATTTTTTTTCATTGTCCTTTGGTCAAAGGCGTGTGGGCGTATGGGCGTATGGGCTTATGGGCGTGTCCTGGGATGGTGCAAAATGCGGCCATGTGTGGGCTTTTATTATTGTTGTTTTTTGTTGTTGTGTTTCATGTTATTGTTGCTCCTGTTGTTGTTGTTGTTGTTGACTTAACTGCGTAAAGTTTGAAGTGCTTTTTGCCTGGCACACAACTTTGTTGTTGTTTGTCCTTGTTGTTGTTTTCTGTTGTTGTTGTTGTTGCTGTTGCTGTTACGCGTGGCGATTTTCAAAGCGAAGTTCTAATGAAAATCGCATACAAAGTTGTGCACTCATTATCTATTTTGCCTATTTTGCCTATTTTGCATGTTAAATATTAAAATAACTTTTTATACTTTGCAAAAAACAGTTTATTCTTTTAATATGCAGCAATATTGTGTAGGCTTTTTCTCATGAAATATGAATTTATTTTTATTCATCACCGTCGGCTGTGGAACGCAGCCCCCCAACCAGTTTCAAGTTAATTTTGCTCAATTGAACCGAACCATGCCCAGAGGCAGCTTTCAAAAGTAACCGAACCTTGGATGAACCAAGGCTTGAACCGAAACTAGGGCTAAAACTGTATTGAATTCTCCCTTATTCTTTATTATAGCATCAATTAATTGACTTTATTGAAGCATTTTTTCTCTGACGTCACACGGCATATACTTAACATTAAATATGCAGACCAGTCTACCTTCGTCTTTCCCCCCTAGTTTCCTCCCCCACGCTCAAACCTGCCGTCAATCAATTCACCTAGTTTACAAAAACAAAAGCAAAAACAAAAAACTGTGCCAAAACACACTCATAAAGATATCTCGTGAATGCCGGGCAGCGCACGGACTTTTAGCTGTCACTGTAAAGTATACAGAATACAGTGGAATAGAAACAAATCTGGAAACGCTCGAGTGACATTTGCCAGAGCGATAAATAAAAGTAGAGGCCACATATTTAAATATTTAAATATTCAATTTTTTCTGTTTAAATTGTCGCACTTATTTACGAAATGTGACAATGTGAAACAAAACGAGGGATACTT
This sequence comes from Drosophila repletoides, assembly GCA_018150835.1. Classification (NCBI taxonomy): domain Eukaryota; kingdom Metazoa; phylum Arthropoda; class Insecta; order Diptera; family Drosophilidae; genus Drosophila; species Drosophila repletoides. The sequence goes on from JAECWQ010000089.1 coordinate 1,899,619, forward strand.
ATGGCTGTGCGCTACTCTATACTCTATGCCCCATACCCTATACTATGTGTGCACTGAGAAAAAAGAATGCCTTTTGTTTTCTTTTATATAAAGCTTATGTTGAAACTCTACTATCGTAATTCCCCTTTATTCTACTTACAATACTAATAAAGTGAGGTTGATTATATACTTACAAATCTTTCATTGATTGAAGCACAGAAGTAACTACTTCTTTTCTCTCCGTGCATGTGCATATATATATCAAAGATATATGGCCAAAATGTGACAGAAAGAATGCTGAAATTGCTAACAAAATGTGATTGCGGTTCTGGGCACTTAACCCACAAGCAAAAGCTGAAGCAGAAGCAGAAGCCAACCAACAAATAACCCAGACAATTACCAAATAAATGGGCCACAATTTGTTTGCCAGGGGCCAACGCCAGCAGATTAATTGCATAATTTAAGAAAGATTATTTAAACGGTTTGGCAAAATAAATTGCAAAACGATTCCCTTAAGTTGATTTCGAAATATTTCGCAATTTATTTTGACACAAAACTATCGCAAATTTTATTAAGCAATCAGTGTTCAATTGAACCGAAGGGGTTCAAAAGTGGTTCAAAGGCTAACGGCAGGGTATAGCAGGGTATAGCAGTTATTGACAATTTGTTATGATTTCAATTGAGTTCAATTTGTCTTTGAATGGTTTACAAATTATGCAATTAATTTTTACTCGTATTAATCAATCGTTTAAGAAGCTTATTGCGTGTTGTTCTGGGAGGAGCAGTTTTTCTTTTCATGCTATTTATTTATTTATTTAATAATTAATTGTGGCGTATAGCCTGCATTTATTGATAGCACACTTTATTGAATTATTAATTTTATAACTACTTTTATTATTATTGAATTACTTGTGGGAGGTAAGAAAAAACTTAATAAAACTTTAACATATTTAATAATAATAGCAGAAAGCGTCAAATAGTAAATTATATCCTAACAGCTAGTCAGTTTTCCCACCCATTTTCCGACCTTGAGGGCGGATTTTCCAGCAAGTGTGAAACACGCATATTCCAGACTTTAATGTAGAGCTCCACGCTCATCTCTCGACTCCCCGTGAAAATCCCTTATTAGTGGGAACTTTCGACATTGCATAAATCTTGTGCATTGATGAATCACTCAGCCAAACAGAAAGAGAGAGAGAGAAAAAGAAAAACAGTTTTCCATACAAAGATGGCTTATTCAGTTGAGCTTTCAATTCAAATTCAGGTTAGGTGCAGGTTTCCCGTGCTGCTAGCAACACTTGACCAATGACAGGACCACAACACAACACAGCACAACACAACACTTGACGTCATCAGCCGCAGCCTTGTTTGGTGTTTCGCCCTCTCTCTCTCTCTGCCTCTCCCTCTCCGCCCACTTCCGGCGGAGTGGGAGTGGGAGAGGGAGTGGGAGAGAGGAGGAACCTCATGTGTCATCCATGGCTATGACATTAATGGAAACAGGGGGAGGCAAGGGAGGCTGCCGCCATAAGTGATTTCCAATGCAGTTGCATTTGTCGTCCGAGTCATTTGCATAAATGTGCTTCAAATGCCAAGTGGCAATGGTGGAAAAACAACTACAACAACGACTGAAATTTAGGTTTTGTTTAACATTTAAACATTTTTCCGCTTGTTTAGCACATTTTGCCCATTAACCCACATGCAAAAAGGGAAAAGGGGCGGAAAGGGAAGTGCAAGCGAAGGGTGTCTATTGTTTCGCGCTGTGCGGCCATTTTGCAGAAGACGAAGGCAATTTTCCAACTGGCTTTTTGCATAATTATCCATGTGAATTACGAATTTTTTGCCGCGACCCAGTTTATAAAGCGGGCTCCATGTGAGGAAAAACACTGTACTGGCATTTCAAGGCATTTTGTAGGGGTCTAGGAAATATACAGAATAATTCAGTGACTTCCTTTGAGAACTTCCCCTTGAAGGTGTTCTATTTATAGGTTCCTAAATTGAATTCAGTTTCCTTTTAGAAATAGTCTGCTTCTGGTCTCAATAGAAGCGATTCCTTTCGCTTCCAGTATTCCATCGGATTTCTATGAAATGAATACCAAGCTTTGCTTTTCGCTGAGAGTTGAAATTAAAGCATAATTTAGCTATTATCTAATTAAATTGAATACAGGTTGGGTAATTGATACTTGAGGTTGTTTTGTGTTCTAAAGTTCCAGTGAATTTGCTCCTCTGCCTGATGCTCATTAATAAGGGATAATTGGTTCAATTTTATGGCTCGATGGAGCTGCATTTATGTGATTCAATGCGAGTATTTGTGGCTTGCAGTAGTTATTTGAGCGCGCACAAATGTATGCTACACTAATTGGACGTATGCGTGTGTAGGTGTTAGTGGGTGAGTGTGTGGGTGACTGTGTGACTCAGTGTGTGTGTGTGTGTGTGTGCGTATGCATCTTTCCCCTGCTCTGCTTTGTTCTGCTGCTGAAATTTACTTGGTATTTATTGATGTGTCTGCTCTATGTTATTGCCGTTGTTTTCCCTGCCTGTTAATGGCACAACAAAACACTTTTAATTATCGCCACACACAAACACACTCACCACACACACCCATACACACACACAGCAGCAGAAACCTGTGCAGAGGGAGTTACAGTTATCGACTGAATGGCGTGCAATCAAAGCAACTCAACGAACTGAAACACTTTTCAAGGGGGGGGAGGTGAGAAATGGAGCTCCTTCTCGTTATTATCTACCCCCCTTTACACTGTCAAACACTTGCCATGTTGTTAATTGCCAAAAAGAACAAAAAAAAAAAAAATAAGAAGAAAAAACAACGCTCATGCGCAAGTGGAGAGCTGCCTTTTATTTTGTATTTCTCTTGTACCCATTAAAAATGCCCCTTAAAGGGTATAAGCAGCTGAAAGGGTAAATGCAATCAGCTTGTTTCCAGGGTGCAAGTTCTAAGGATATTGGATGATTGTTCGGCACACTTATCTATTTAAATATGAACCTAAATTTCTTTATGATGGCAAAAGGAAGCCAACAGCTGTGGAGCCTTTTTAGGCTGCGTACAGGGTATCTGCTGGTCGACTATACGCATAAAGTTGTTGTTTTTGTTTCTTGCTGTTTTTGTTTGAGGCTTGTTTGCCCTTAGCACGCGCCGTTTAACAGCCACGCGCAACAAATTTACCAAAAAGTGGGTTTAAAATTAAACGAAGACAAGTAAAACAGCAGCGAAGGCAACAACAACAAATTCTAGAAATATTTTATGGGGGCGACACGGCAACGGCAAAGGCAAAAGCAACGGTATAATGCGTCATGTACTCCGTAGATAAACGTTTTGTTACAACACATAATCGCCGTAGATACGCTTCTCACTTGTGTTTTAGCCACAAAGAAGATACACAGCCAAGTTCCCAGTAGAACTCGCTTTTTCGCATAATATAATCCTCAGCAGTATTAAGATTTCTCTTCGCCTGAAAAATAAATATATTTAGAAGCGTTTTTTAAGCATTATCTCTTGGATAGACGCTTGATATTTTTCACTGGAATTCACTTTAAAATAGAAAGAACACAGGTATTTTTCTCTATAGTTAAATTCATTGAGTTGGCTTTGAATATTTCAAAGGAATTCATTTAGGAATGGAAAATGCCTTCCGCTGGAGTGCGTCTTATAAGGACCACGTGCAAAAGGAACGCTGCTAAAAGGACATTTTGGCAGTAACCAAATTTCACTGGGCTGTTTATGATGTTTCTTGGTTGTTGTTGGCTTAAAGAGCAGCTGTTTCGCTTACGTAATTGCGCTCTAATTTAACGCTAATGAGCGCCAAATCATTTGGCCAGGCACTTTGTCATTCCATCATCATCATCATCATTATCTGAACGTTATCATCATCTTCAGAGCATCATCATCAGTCCGAAAAAAGGGGAGCACTTTGCATATTTTAAGCGTCTATTTATTTATAGCTACAGTTTCAGCTACAGCAACAGCTTCAGCTTTAGCTCTTCCCTGGACTGGGGGCAAGTTCAAGAGCAGCGCAGCAGCAGCAGATGCTCCTCCTTTTTCGCTGTCTCTCTGTCTGGGTTTTGTTTCAAAGAATTCAAGGATTTGTCTCTTGAAAGTCCTTAACTTTGCGACCAACTTTTGCTAAGAGGTCAGGCGCATTAAGTGTGAGATTTAGTCGGCGTATTCAGCCTTGACCAAACTCTGCTATAAAATTACATTTAATGGCTTCTACTTGGAGGATTGTTGCAGTCGCAAAATAACAGGGCTTAAAGGCGTACATTAACTATTAGCTTTCGTTTCACGATTCTTAGATGAATCTTAGATACAGCAGTAATACAGCATAATGCAAGTAATTTGGTATATCGGTACTATCGATATTATCGATACTTCACTGCTTCAGAATGCCTCTTCGACTTAGAGAGCCTTAATAAACATTTCATTGAACTTTCTCTACCAAACGAAATGAAGAACAAGCTTTAAGATGTCGAATATCTTGAAAGATTGCAAAACGAATGCAACAGTAAATCAAATAGATTATAATGTAATTGAATCAGAGAGAGTCGAAAACAAAATACCACAAAGAAATGAGGGAGGAGGAGGAGGAGCAGAAGGAGATGCTGATGAAGATGGAGGAGGAGATAACGTCAAAGGTTAACTGACAAGTCGACGCACGCTCTCGAAAAACCAAATGCGAAACAAATTGCGTTGAATTTTACAAACGACTTGGGAGATAAATATATATATATAAACATATATATATACATACAGCTAAGGGACTACTCTACCAAGTCCACCCCCTCGTATCCCTTCTGGTGTCTTCTGTGAAATTCCTTTTCATTTCATTCCACTTTCAAGACGTGCCAATAGCATTGTGAGGTTATATTTATATCCTTGGCATATTTCACATGCCCAGACAAAAGCAATTTTACTTAGTGTGAGTCAGCCTCTTTAAGGGGCGTGGTTAAATTAAGTTTGTTCCATCAGTGCTCCTATTGTACGTCTAAATTTATCATTATGTTTGGGCCTCTCTTTATTCTTTACTAGCTACTCGTTAGATTGCACTCGTTATATTCTACCCGTTGCTTTTTACTCATTATATTCCACTCATCGCTATTACTCGTTACTTTTTATTGGTAACATTCTACTCATTAATTCCTATGACTTTTTACTCCCTACTCGTTACTCGTTACACCCCACTCGTTACTCGTTACACCCTACTCGTTGCTCCTCAATTCGTTACTCGTTACTTCCCTACTTGTATATATTTAGGCGCGTTAATAAATCAATACCCAAGCGTCGTATTCTGACAAACATTTCAAGCTGATAACCTTTTTACTTTAACTCACATTGGAACCTAGCTGAGCTGAGGTGAGCTGAGCGAACCAAAAGGGCCGGCACACACCTTGAACACTCACACACACTCAACATACACACACACACACACACACACACACCAAAATGCAAAAACAAATAAGCATTTTGCCATTAAAGTTGCGTGACGAACTGAAATTTGCGCCAAAGACTCGCGGGACTTTTTTTTTTTTGCTTCCTTTTTCACAATATACCCATTGAAAATTGTCGAAAAAGGTGGGTATATTAAACGCCGTAATAGTTAGAAGAAAGCTCAAGAAAAAGGAATGGCATAAGAATTGGGTGGAAGTATCCTGTAGATCCCTTGCCTTCTTTACTTTTTCGGAAAGGAACAAGACTTTTCATAGAATACTGTTTCCTGTAGCACTTCATACATGTTTACAGAGTATCTGCTAGTCTGGAACTTTTATCTAGAGCATTGTTACTTGTTTTCTTATATTTCTTTTGCATATTTTTTTATTAAGCTCCCCTACATATCACATCGCATATGTAGAATGTGTGTGTCTCTGACATTTACGGTTGTTGCGTTGTCGAGCCCGGGTTTAGGACAGCCTCACCCTCCCCTCTGCCGGTCCCTTCAACATTTCCATTTCCATTTCCATCTTGTAGCCTCAACGCCCTGAAGTATGCCTCGAAATTGCTTTGATGCCTCACGAGTAAAATGTACAGTGAATGTTGGTAAATTAAAACGTGGTTGTACTCAGTTCTGGAACTCTTTTGGTTTTTATTCTCCTCAAAGGGGTTTATTATTCACTTAGATTAATGATTTTCCAACATCCAGCAAAATCCATAAAAAGAATTTTGAATTAGAATTGAAAGCAGAAGCTTCTAATTGTGCAACGACTACTGTACTCATATATATACCTACATATATATATTCAAATATATATATATATATATATATTTAGGTGTATATTGTGATTTTTGGTGTCGGCGACGCGTGTTTCTTCTGAGGCGACTTCACGGTTTACTTGATTCTCGTATATGTAAGTCTCCCTGTCTGGGCACCCACTCAGGACAGCTTTTGCTTGACTTGCGGAAAATTAAGTGCTTGTCGCATGGCAAAAGCGGCTTCCTTTTCTTCGCTTTTCTTTTGCCTTTTCTTTTTTCTTTTTCTCTTTTTTTTTTGGCTTGTCACTTGCCACTTTGATGCATTGACCGGAAACGACTCAATGCAAAATCCAGCGACAGTTACACCACAGCCTGCAAGTCTGTCAAAATGTCACTGAATATAAATTAAAATGATTCATTTTTAAAAAAAAAAACTCTTAAATTAAACTAAACAGGATTTTTAATAAAATATTTAATAATTGCTCTTTATTACAATACTTGAAAATGAAGCCAAATAATAGTAGAAATTATTCCAAATGAATTATTTTTTGTGAAAGCTTTTTTAATTAATTTTCCAAACGAAAAATCAAAACAAAACTTTCAGAAAACATATGATATAAAATTGTGATGAAATATCTCTATGGCTTTCCCAGGGAAGCTGGCCGAGGTTGGGAGAGGACGGTAGGGGAGGGGAGGGGAGAGGAGGGAGCGCATAAATTGGATATTTAATGGGTCGCTTGTGGTGTATATATCAAAACTTTGTTATTGTTGTTGTTGCTCAAACAATTGCAATGAAAATCAAATTTTAATTATGCATTTCGGGCCATTTCCGAGCTGGCCACAAAACTCCGGCCAAAATGCGGGCCAACTTTTTGCACAGCAACGAAAAAAGGAAGAAACCAACAAAACAAAAAAAAAGCTGCTGAAACTGTGGAGAATTTTCATTTGGATTTTCATTTATGATTTGCTCTGTTGTTGCTGTTGTTCCGTTTCTCGTTTTTACCTGGCCGCAGAAATTGGCAGTTGGCAGTTGTTTTTGCATTTTTCTGTTGGCCATTTTACATATCAATATGCCAACAGATTTCACAGTTTGCAGGCAAATGAGAACAAATGATTGCAAATGATCGAAGAGCAGATTCCCTATGGCAAATGTCTACCAAGAAGCTAGACTTTCTCTTGAAGAAAGTCAGAACTTACAGCTAAAAACATTGTAGGAAATCCGTCAGCGTTTCTTATGATTCTCTGGCTCAAACCAGCCGACTGCTGTTACAGTTACAGGGTATTGCATACTAAAAAATAATTGTTAAATTAAAGCATGTCGCAATGTGTTTTGATTGCATTTTGTTCAACCAATTTATTGTGGTAAGCTTTGGCATATTTATGGATCTATTGGCCCTCGGCAAGGCATACTCGTATCAATGCACTTGAGCCAGTGTATCCAGTGTATCTCTGGCCTTCAGCCTTCAGCCTTTTGGCTTTGGGTTGATTGATTTTTAGATACTCTTCCCTCACACGATTCATTCACTTGGATGACATGCCATGCATTTTATATATGCGGAATTGATTTTGTCGCCCATTAACACTTGACCCAATTCGACAAGCCAACACACTTGAAAAGGGGCGGAGGGAGGTCAAGTAAAATACAGTCGGATGGACTGGGAAGGGCTGCGCTGGGCTGGACTGGCCGGAAGGTCTGTCAATGACAGAGACCCTTATGCGCTGGACATATTAAGTAGGTACTCGTGGCTGTCCCAGTGGATAATGTAAATAGTCGTTCAGTTAGTTCAGTTATCGATAGTTAAATAAATATATATTTTTTAAACTCCTCCAACTAGCACAGCATATTCAAATTGGATTCCGTTTTAAGCTCTCCTCCCAACTGTCTCTGTCAGAACTCAAATGATGTTCATGGGAAATTCAGACTCCATCCTAATTATACGATAGAAAAAAACATTATTTTCATATGAAAAATATTCCAGGCAAAACAGACAGCTGCATGAGGCAACCTCATTTAATTCGTTCACTTTGGCTAATTATGCCTCCCCCTGCTCCCTCGCTCCCCTGCTCCATGGATGCCGCTCTCATAATGAAGTCATTAAAAACCCACGCACAGGTGCTCCCATTTTTGTTGACGTAATTTGAGAGCTGCTGCTATTTACTGTTACCTGTTCCAGGTAAGAACAGGAAGAGCATATTTTTTGTGGCTATTTTTTGTATTCGTATTCGTATTCGTATCATCTGTTGCCATTTTTGCCGCAAGTCTTCATGCCACTTGCCACAGGCAACTCTTCGCCAAGGTCGACCTCGCATATTTGTTGTGTTATCTGAGACGACAATGAAACTTATCTAAGGTCAGAGATACATTTTCGGGCCATGCCACACATTCATGTGGCAAGCTATTATATAAGAAAGTCAAGGCTGATGGCAGCCTCAAAAATCGAACATACATAAAAACTGTGCAACAAAATGTTTAAGCTGAAAATCTTCATCGCATAAAAAGTTCCACGTTGCCAGTTCAAAGGTTAATAATTTAAATGGTTCAATTTATGGTGCGGTTCAAGGAAAGAGCGGCAACATTTCTTGTGGCAGTTGCAGTTGTATGTGAATTGCATTTGCAACAAACTTTAAATGCAATTACAGCTCAGACTCTAACTGAATTTTCCTTAATGCACCGCTGAATGTGAAGGGTTCGAGAGGGTGGACCAGGGCGGAGTTGGAGGAGAGGCAAGAGCTCTCAAATGTGCATAGCAACTGCTGATTAATGTGAGTCCTGGTTGCTGCCACAGGCACCTGCCGGCCGCAGCTACACTTGGAGAAAAAAAGCATAACGAAATTCTTTAACCAAAAAAAAGAAAACTTATGAAGGTTCGGTTGATGAGACGAACCGGTGCAGAGGGGTTCGAGTGCCCAGCTAGCTTTTCTTTTTTTCTCTCAGTGTAGTTGTGCATTATGGGAATGCCAACTCGTAAACCATCATCATTTTACGCGCACATCAAAAATGCCTGGACACCTGAAAGAGTAACTGAAGGAGCTGCAAGTGCGGGTGGTGCAGGTGGCAGGTGGCAGGTGGCAGTTGAAACAGGTGTTGCGGGTGGTGCGACAGGTGTGGCAGGTGTGGCAGATCTCGTGTTGACTGCAATGGCAACAAAAATGGCTAAATTAGGTTGGTTAATTTCATAAAAGCGTGGCTAAAGCCAACCCACCTACGCCTCCCCCCCATCCCTGCTCTGAAATATTATAAAAGATGATGATGATGATGATGATGATGTTGATGTGGTTAGTAAACGTGAGTTGCTAAAATTGTTGAGCCATTAGGGAAAATGGCAAAACAGATTTAGCGAAAATTACTCGACTTTTATTTAATCTGGTAGAAAGTATCTAGATTTATGCATTTTTTCTATTATCATAAATCTGTGCAGTAATTCAATTTTGAACTGGAACGAAAAGTGTTTCAACTCGTAAGGAAAGGTGCCCGAGGCAGCTAAAGAGTAAAGAAGTCGAATCTGAATAGTTTTTTATATGAAATATAGTAGTCCGATCCGACTGATTCCTACCTATAAATGGCTCATACCTCAAAGACTGAGGGAGTAGTTCACAGAGAAACAGACAAATGGATGGACAGACGGATATGGCTATATCGACTCATCACTGGAAAAAGCCATCAACCGAGCGAGCAGCTCTGGTCTGCAATTGTTCTTTTTCTTTTTCTTTTTGCAGGTATCTCGTATATATACGTTCCTCGTTCCTATCTAGATTTATATACAAATATGGGAAAAAATCTCTTTAGTATCTGCATGCTGCGTGGCAAAGTTTTTGCAGCTTTCCTCTCTTGCAGCACTTGAAAACTGCCAACGGAAATTGTAAGGAAATGAAAATGGTTTAAGTTTCTTTCCATCTTCTGTTTGTCTACTGCTCCAGCCACCCCTCTGCCCCTCCACCCCTCTTCCGCCTGCCCGTTGGCTGGTCGGTTCGGCTTAGCTTAGTGGTGCGTGCCTGCATTCAGTTGAAGCCGCTTAACTCGACTTTAAAACCCACTCGAATGCAACTCTAGTCTCGATCGAATAAAGAACGAATAACGAACGAATAACTCACGAATAACTCACGCAGAATAACTCGGTTGCTTTGTTGTTGCTGTTTTGTTTTTGCTGTCTATTTTAAGTTTATTTATGCGCTGCATTGCGTATTACGAGTGCACCGAGTAAACCACCTTGACCCACTAATTGGACGCCTCTCGCCCGTCGTCTACGACAACTAATAAAACAACTAAAAAAACTAAAAACTAAGAAAAACAGCCAACTAAACTCGCCCAGTCGCAAATAGTTTTTCTCTTGCTCGTCTACCCCTTGAAAATGCGTGAAAGAAGGGGTATATAGGCCTATACATTATCTAACTGCGTGCACTAGCCAGAGTATCTGCCAGTCGTCTAGGTCCGAGTGAAACATTCTTACTTGTTTTTCCTCTCATTCACTGGCTGCGCCTATTGATATTATCGCTCGCTTGATTCATACGCCAGGTGTGTTCAGCAGGTGAGAAAAACAGAGAATAATGAAGTAGAAATAGAATCGACTAACAAAGAATTCGATTTGCTCGAGTTTTCAATACACTTGAGTCTTATCTTTAAAGTGATATTTATTTTAATAATAGTTTCTTTCGAATAATACTTCAAATTAGACTTAGAAAATTAGATTTATAATATACCTTCTGTAGGAACGATCTATCTAAAAGTTCTAGCCAAATTGGAATGAGTTTTGCTTGGAATACTCAATAAATACAAATTAGATTTCGATTGAAAAATTGAAAGTTTAATGAGCTTTTAATGAGCTTTGCTGTAGCCACACTATTCGTAATTAATCGCATTAGCTGAACCCAAAAACCCAATTCAAAGTACTTAAAGTTAGCCAAAGAATTTTCCGGCCAAAGTTCGAGTAATTTTCATATTTATTATGCATGAGCTAAGGTCTGTTTTGGGCGTGGCTGGGGCTGTTGCAACAGCAACAGTTAACTGTCAAGCGGCAATTGGCAATTGGAAAATTGGCAGTTAGAGGGAAAATAAACACGTCCACAGAGCAAGGCGCCCCACCCAACTGGGCCCAAAGAAAAGCGAGAAAAAGGAGGACAGGCAGCAGGCAGGAGGCAGCCTTTATTAGTTTGTAATTTTGATTTTAATATTTATTTATTCGTCGCTTTTTGCCCGCAGGACAAGTTGAATATTAATGAACTTAATTGAAAAACTTGGCTCAAAACAAACTGCGATGTGCCGCTCTCTGTGTGCGTGTGCGTGTGTACGCGTGTGTGTGTAGGTGTGCCTACACTCAGAGAAAAGCTTCAGAGAAGAGAATTCTAATACTTAACAACTGGAATCTTCAATTAATTCTTTTTCTCTGAGTGTACGCTTTGACTGCTCGCTTTTGCCTACGCCGCCGTCAGCAAGCCAAAAATTAATTTCCAAAAATTACCGACAAATAAAATGTTGCTTGGGGGGCGTGGCAGAGGGGCGAACTTTACAGGGTGTCTACAGGGGATTTTGTGGCACGTTGGAATATAACAATAACTGTATCTCCATGCCGCAATTTACATAATTACGCATTTTTGGCGTAAACTTATAAATATTTATATTTAAAATGAAGTTCTTCTCTTTTTAACTTTTCTGTTTTTGTTTGTTGCAAGCGGCTCAAACTTCGCCGAGCAATGCGAACTATGCGCGAGCTCTGTGCATCATTTTGAAGTGGGTTGAAGTGGGTGGAAGAGCGGGGAAGGGAAGCGCAACGAAGGGAAAAGAGGAAAGGCAGCAAAAATTATATTGCAACCTGAGCTTTCATTGAGTTCAAAAGGAGCAACTTTTGAGGCAGCAATTTGAGGCGAGCTTTAGCCTTGCTGTTTACCTAACCCAAATAGGTAAAAAATAAATAAAAACGAGCAAAATTATGTTGAGCAAAATTCCCAACAAGATTTCCAAAGTTAAAATCAAGGTTGCAAGATATTGTTATACGAAAAGAAAGAGGGAATTAAATATATATAAAATTTTATAGTTAAATATTCTATTACCTACAAACATAACCGCCCTTTGTTCAGAAATAAACTGCAGTTTTCCAGTAAAGAGAAGAAAAGATGCCCGCAATAAGAGTCGAATTTTGAGTACTATTTAAGAGAATCTATCTCAAATTTTAACAAGCCCAAAAATCCGACTCTAGAAGAGAATTAAACCCTTCTAGGAATCAGCACAGGAAGAAATATTGAAGACCTTTCTGAGATTTCAAATTCAAGAATATCCAAAAGAGAAATTCAAGGGAAACAAGTTTATCATTAAGCTTGTGCAACCGTAAAAAATGCATTACTCGCACATTATGCATGCTACACAAGTATATATATAAATATATATAAATAATTATAAATATATATATCTGTATATACTCTTATATATATAATTTTGGCGCCCCGCTGGCCAACAAATAGAAAAAATTAACATGGAGCTCACGTTCTGCATTTTCTACGAACACACACAACAAACCGGCGACAAATCTGAAAAACAGAAATACAAAATTAAAATCATAAAAAATGAAGGAATGACGTGTGCTCGACTAGCTGATACTCTGTAGAAATGCGTTCTAAGCGATTATTATGCAAAGTGTCTTTCACACAAGTTGGATATACTCTTCTTTTACACATTCTGAACACGTTTACAGGGTATAATGAAATTGTGCAACGTTGAATCACGCGCCAAGCGATGACGCGAATGATACTCAGTACTTACTCCAATGAGCTTCAGTTATGGAAATGTTGTTGTTGTTATTGTTGCTGTTTACATTTGTATTGCTGTTGATGAGGTGTTTGTGTTTCGTGTTTGTGTTGTGTTTGCGTTGTGTTTGCACTGGGAATAGCTCCCCCGGGAAGTCTAAAAAATGACCAATGGGATCGAGCGGCCAGTCAACCAAGCTCCGAGGTCAGACAAACGCGTTGACAAATTACCCAAATGGGGGTGGGTTATAACTAGCGAAATGGGGGGCCTAAAGGGGACAGCTCATTGCACACCAGACACTGAATACAGTGCAGGCTCGCAAACAAAACCTTCAGCTTTCTGTAACAGTGCAATTCAGACTAAAACGAACCCTCTTAGTCGGTTCGGTTCGGGATTCTCTGCTCCATTAAGCTGGATCATCAAACTACAAAATAATCCACCCCTCAATCTTGTGCTTGAACCTTAAAACAAACAAAGAACTCTTTAAGCTTCTGATGAATTCCCCTTTGCGAGTGTTTACTGTACTAGCATATAAATTATGATTATCTCGTGCAGCGAGGAGACTCGGAATAGAGTCATATACTCTCGAATATGTGCTTATGTCAGGTATGTGGAACAACCCAGTTGATTTTGATGTCTCTGCTGCAATTAGTCGTAAATTGATTTGGTAATCGTCGAGAGTTCCCATGCACTGAGTGCCCATGCCATGCCATGCCCTACACTTGACACTTGGACGCCTTGGACGACGATTTCCACAAAATTCATGTTAATAATTCATAGTAATACTTTGAGTCTTTATCAGACGCAATCGCATTTCCATTTCCATTGAAATGTAAATGTTATTTTTAGACCGAAATTTCCGCTGTTTTGGCCCCATCTATCAATCTATTTTTAAGTCTATAAATAATAGATATTAAAATAGCCTTTATAAATAGCTGCTGACGCTGTTCAATCAAAGACAGCTCTACATCAAATTGTCATTAATCATAATTCGATTTCCTTTCTATTTATTTTGTACAGCACAAATATGTCTAGTGATTCAAGTCGGCGCATTCAGGTGCCTGATGAGCTCAAGGAGGTCCTATTGCAGTTCTCCATTGCGTATCTAGTGGAACAGCCTCCGGATCTTATTGACTTTGCTGCAGAGTATTTCACCAAACTACAGGCAAATCGACCGGTTACAACCAGTACCGAAAATTTGGCCGATGATCAGCTGAGCATCAACTCACAAGACGGCGATGGTAAGTCACGCGAAAGAGGAGCTCATAAAGCTTTCCGATGCATATAAAGCTTTGAAGTGAAGCTTAAAACATGGAAGCTTTAGTATACGTTTTTCAGGAATCTTTAAGATAACTTTAAGGATGCTTTAAGAACTTAAATCCAGTTTTTACACAGCTTTTAGTTGTATAGCTTTTAAAGGAACTGTAAGATCTTAGCTATCGCTTTAATTGAGCTTGTTCGCTTATAAAACTTTCCCATGAGAAAATAGAAGAAAGTCTTCTGATTAGAACCATATTTTTACATGAAGTGAGTAATATTTTGATTTTGGGCAAACTAATTTCTGTTTATAAAAGAAAAATCGATAATTTCTTCTATTTTTTTTGTTTGAGAATGCCCCTTCAAATGAGCAATGTGCTCTTTGCGTGTCCTGGCAATAATTCCCTCCTTTTGGCTCTGTCATGTTTGTACGTCAATTGGAGTTGCTTTAATACTGCGTGTTGCAGTTTTTTAGCATGTTTCCTTTCCTGTTTTCCTTTCGTTTTCCAGGATATTTTTAGTTCATAACTCTACTTATGACTGTCATGCAATTTGACGTCAAACGTGGCGTATGCGCAATATGCCAAGCCCAAGGTCTCGCTGCAAGATTTCTGCTAAAGCTCTGCATTAAATTCTAATTATAAAAGAACGAACGTCATAAGAAAGAAGTTTTCTCACACTTTTTTAATGTAATTAAGTTATTTATAAAAAAAAAAGAAATACCTATGAACAGCGCTTTAAACTGAACCTTTTAGGCTTAAGCAGATTACGGAGGTCCATCAGGCTGGAGAATGCTCTCCCTTTTCTTTCTCTGAGTGTATCTCATTATTCCTGATAATTTGGTACACGTGTGTGTGCAATTAGTGGCAGCTGGTCACGCATCTAGCATCCGCAGCCAAGCTCCGCTGCTCTGCATCTTTGGGGTTATACATCTTCGACCCGGACACAGCAAATTAAATAATAATGTTGATAAAGATGTCAGGAGCACAGGCAGCAGACTCGCCTGGACGCCCAGGACCTGCTATCTTTCTCTTTCCTATAATTCTATCACAGTATTTGGTTCTGAGGCTGTTGCCTTGCGTGTTTATCTTCCGGTTAATCAAACACGCAGCAAACTCAAGGGACGCCGTGTCAAGTGAGAAAATATTGTTTTTGTTGCTGCTGCTTGTTGCCATTTCTCTTAGTGCTCCTGCTCCTCCTCCTTAACCTCCTTCCTCTCCTTCCCCTTCTCCTTATTTTCTGTCTATCCTGCATCCTTCTTCTGCATTGCGTTTGTCATTAAAAATCTATTAATTGCGCACACAGCTCAAGAGCTGAGCAAACAAGCAAAAGGGTCGACCCCTCCGCTTACCACGCCACTGATAGAGATTTATACACTTAAAAAAATCCAAAATCCATTAATTTGAAAAATATTAAATTATTTCAAGATTTTTAAAGAACATTTTCGTAGTGCTTACTGAACCAAAAATCCCTAAAAATAATATGTGATTCTAGTCTCTTCTTTAACTTGTTTCCACATCACTTGAGGCTTGCAATAAGCTTTAAGTTTATTTCACTTAAATTGAGCTTTAAGTCTATTGAAGTTAGGTAATCTTTTAAAGTCAAAATGGGATCGAACTAAACAGGTTTTTAAGAGCTTTTTTCCAAGTGTCTTTCATTTAATTGAAGTTTAAAGTGCACCGTTGTCTCACTATTAGCCATGGTCATATTGACCTTTTTTTATGTCTATTTTTCTGCTGCTGTCTGTTTGTCTTTAGCTTTGTTCAGTGAAGCTCTCCAAAGGATTCAAGCGAATGTTCAGTTGAGCGAAAGGCAGCCGCAGCAGCACGCAAATAGCACTTAAATCTCGGAGAGTGTGTGCGGGTGTGTACAGGTGTGTGTGTGTGTGTGTGTGTGTGAGTATGCCACGCCCCATTTGCATTGATTATTAAGGCGCTTTGATGTCTATTTATGGTCAGGCGCAGCTTGGGCCTTGGGCTTTATTTAAATTCGCTTTTAAAGCTAGGAGAAAAAAATAAATATTAAGCATACGCCGTGTTGTTGTGGTACGCACAACAATTTTTGCGGGTGCCAAACTGTGGCTTAATAAGGTGTGCCAGTGTGTGTGTGTGTGTTAGTGTGAGAGTATGTGTGGTGATGAGGCATGTTGTACATTTTATTATACACTAATACTCATTGCAAATAACTCTAAAATATCGGGTATATACACACTGTGCTCAACTGTGTGTAACACCTAGAAGCAAGCTTCATCTTTCAGTCTATATATATATATATATATATATATGCTTGATTAGCAACAATAAGGTTCACCAGGAATATAGACTAGCGATCTACCTCTAAGGATGTTGCTTCACCTTTAATTTATGTATAATTCCTTTCGTGAGAAAAGTGTCTACAGAGTATCTGCTAGTCGAGCACTGACGGCTATAGTGTTCTCTACTTGTTAACGCTCATCTTGTTCGCAAAAGGGAGGAAGATATGTCGGAAAAGGGGAAAAAAGACGGACGACCATTGGAGCATGCGAATGAACAGCAGCAGCATCAGTTTTCGCAGTTTTCCTGGCTTACGCTTCAACAGGCACACGAAGATGAAGGGAGCGGCAGAGGGAGAGGGGAAATGGAGAGAATGGAATAAAGGGGCTGACACTGCCACGCCCACACTGACATGGCTTTGGTTGGCAGTTACATTTCAACATTATTGACATGCCAGCGGCGTTTACAGGAGAGGAAAAACCTCACGGAAATTGCTGGGAAAGCTATCTATCTCTGTGTGTGTATGATGGGTGTGTGTGTGTGTGTGTGTATTGCTGTTGTTGTTGTTGGCCGTACGCCTCCTGTTGCGCTTAATGATAAATATAAAAACAAAAATGTTCATGTTAATCGAGACAAAGCGCTCGTCGCTCACTGTTCTGTCTCTCCACTGTTACACAGCAAGAAAAGATGTTCTTCTGTTTCCCAATTTTCAACCAGCAATTTCATTAATTAATTAATATCATTAGAAGCCTTTAGCCACTGCTTAGAGCTGTTACAAAAAGGTAGAAGGAAAGCCTTCGTTTTTTCCAGTGTACTCGGCATATATTCTCTGAGCAGGCGACGGAAGCAGCGTGTGTGTGATTGTGTTTGTGTGTAGTGACAGGCAGCTGCTGCTGCTGCTGCTGTTATGTTGCCTACTTACAGGCACTATTTCCGCTTCGGTTTGACGTTCTGTGGCAATAGAATTTTTCCTGTTGGCTGCTGCTGCTGCTGTGGCTCCATGGGCGGCTTTAGTCGCTTCACAGCCGTCACTCCGTTCACAAGAAGAGAACAGTCAAGACAGTCAAGCAGTCAAGCAGTTAGACAGACAGACGGACAGACAATCCAACAATCTGGCAATCCGGCAGTTAGTCAATCATTAAGCCTGTTAACTGTGTGCCGCGTTGTCAACTTATCATCGTTATCATCATCATCATCCTTTCCATCCTTCATTCATACGCGTCATCGTTGTCTTCTTTCTTTCTGCTAATGAAATTAATGCAGTCAACTTTTATTTTCCATTTTTAATTAAATTTTCGCTCGCGTTGTGTGGGTTCTATGTGTGTGTGTGTGTGTTTGTGTGTGTGGCGGCACAATAATATTTAATTTAAATTAAATAATGCTTTAAAAAGGGCCGCTCAGCTTTAATTAAAATTTTAGTTAACTTAAGCCAACAGCTTAACACTTGATTAAATCTCCATTGACCTGTTTAATAATTCAATTGTTTTGAGACTTTCAAGCTACAAGCAATAAATATTTAATTGAGAGAACAGCAAGTATCAAATAATTAATTAATTAAACTGGAAACTAGCAAGGAAAGTCCATCAATTTCCTTAGCTTTCGTTTATTAACAGCTGAATTCGAATTCGCTGCATTTAGCAATCAAATGCATTAATTTTGCCGTTTTCCTTTGAAAAGTGCAGCAAAGCTCACAACGAATCAATTGAAGCCACAAGGACTCAGGACTCGAGACTCAGACTCGTGATTTCTTGACGTTCGCTTCGCCTGGTCGCAGCTTGGACTCGCATCCTTGTTGAAATAAATACTTGAGATATTTTTTTTCGCTGCTTCTCCTTTTAACAGCTTTCAGCTGAAGGATAACGAAACCAGCAGGACTTTTCTCTCTCCAATTTTCTATTTTTCTGTGTGTGTGATTGTGTGTGTAATTGCATCATTAAGCTGTGGCAAGTGCCACACTTGACACGACTTTCAACAGCAAATGTCAATTTTAAATGACATTTTTTTTCTAGCTTTTTTCGTGATAAATTGAAGTGAGAATTGCAAAGTGCGAAGCGTTTCATTTGTGATTCAGAATATAGCTAAAAACAAGCTGGGAAAATAAGGCTGGCAGGCCTTAATTTAAAGCGCATAAATATTTATAAAGCATACGCACCGTGTGACAGTGACAACATTTTATGAGTACAGTGGTCACTCGAAAAGATTCGAAAACTAAAAGCATATATGAATAGTTGGTTAGCTTTTGAATGCTGAATTCATTGTAAATATCTATAGGAACTTTCAATGGGAATTTTCTTAGCGAGCGCCCACTGTACTCAGTTTTTCACCTTGAAGTTTTTCGTGTTCGTGCCTAACAGGTTTTTCATTCTCAATTTTTTGTCGCTGTCAATTGAAAAACTGCAACTGAAACTAATATTTAAGCCCGACAGCAAAGCAAATAAACTAAATAAAAATTAAAAATAAAAATAAAAAGTAAGAAATATATAAAAACGAGTGCAGTGCAATGTCTACCCAAGTGTCTGGCAACTTACTGGCCGGTAAGCAAATAATAATAATAAAAAAATACGAGTACACCAAATATGAATGGAAAAAACAAGCACACACATTTTGGTCAGAACAGGTCGTTAGATACAGATACAGATTTACCGACATAGATACAGATACAAATAGAAAAACAAGAAACTTGAAAATATTAGCTACAGTTCTCTGGTCGAGAGTGCTAGACTAGAAAATACCCAAATTCTGTAATTTAATTAAAGACTAGTAAAGAATATAAAATACCCTGTGGAAGGGTATAAAACCATTGCAATGTGGGCAGAGAAGCAGATGAATAATTACTAGAAATAGGTTTTGGCAAATTGATCTGTTTTGACCAGTCCATCTGTGAGTATCTGAGAGTACGGGCGGAGTATTCAAGTGGCCCAAAAGATGATGAATTGTAAACATTTTGGTGAAGTATTCAGTCAACCGACAGATTGCTGATGCTGTTGATATATCATCAAAGCCTGCAGAGTACAGTCCTTATATAGAATATACTCGCATATTCCACATATTTCATATTTTACAGTGGCAGTAAAACTGCCAGCCAGGCACAATTATTCGTCTAACGAAAGCAGATGGAAAACATGAATAGATACAGTGTTCACTCGTTAAAGAGAAACTGCATAAATCTAAATTAAAAATGGTATGAGAATCATTCCTTTATAAAGAGAAAGATATATTTTAAATACGAAAAAAGCCTATCTCATATTGGAATATATTAGCAAACGTGGCGTTTTAATTAGCTCGTGACCACTGTGCAAATAAATGTTCTGTATGTGTGGGTGTGGGTGGGTGTGTGAGTGTGTGTGTGCGGGGGCAGCTGGACAGTCATGGCCTCGCTCACCCTTGCACCGTCTCTACGCCCTACGCCCACACACTTTGTCTGTCTGTTTGCGCTTCATTCTATTTACTGCGAGTGCATTTTCATTTCGTTTTTGCATTCGATTTGCTGCGACAGTTGCAACTTGACGCAGCTGGCTAGCAAAAAAAACGCCAAAAGAAAAAAGCTAAAAATGCTAGCTCGAGTTCACGACTGCCAGATACTCTCTATACTCAGTTGTCAGCAGTGTTTTTGATTGAAAAACTGAGCTGCCCCTGTGAAAGATGAGGATGAGTAACTGAAAGCACAGCAGGTTCAAAAAAATGATACCTTTAAGTGCATTCTCTTCAAGGTGGGAGGTGGAAGGAACAAAAACAGATGTAACACTATCCCTATAGTCTCTGAGATACACTCGGCTGTTGATACTGTCCAAGAACTAGGGTATTCGAGAGGCCAATCGCGGCTGATTCCTGCTGCCTTTCCTCTCTTCAATCTTTTTTAATGGGTTTGAAAATGAGACTTTTGCATCTGTTCTGTGAGATATACTCTTACTTCCCAGTCAGCCCTGATGGCCTCAAGATGATATGACTAGAACTCTGCAGAACTCTGTAGAACCGCATACCGCAGCAGTCGACCCACGGGGTCTAATCATCGTCTACCTCTTTCTCTTGCTCGCTATATATACGAGTGTATTTTTCCCCCCTATAATCTATTTGGTACAATTAGTGTGTAGTGCAAAGGATAAAAGTGGAAAAAGTAGGGGCAGAGTAACCACCTTTTCTACAGATAAGCACCTAGCCAACTGTGTATTCAAGCTAATGTGCGCAAACATGAAAGGCAACTGTACTGGCCAGCACATTCAGCCGGGCCATTGTCCTCAATAGAGTCATAGCCATAGACAGCCAGGCAGATACAGGACACACGGACCGACAGCTCATTTTCATTAATTAAGCACATTTTCATAGAGAGGCAAAGGAAAAGCTTAATGAGCTTTAAGCTGTAATTCAATGTCAACTGAAAACCCGAAATTAATAATAAATAAGGCAAAAGTAAATTTATGTTAAGTGATAATTCTTTTTCGTCTTTAATACAACAGAATTCACTTTTATTTTGGACAATCTCTTTAATTAAATCAGTTTTTTAACCGGTTTATGGTTCCAATTTGAAGGAACTTTTTAGATTATTTTTAAGCTTTACTAGTGCAGTTTTTAACCAGACTTTCATTGCCAAGTTTGAGAAAATTAAACAATATTTCTTCAGTTCTAAATTATTAATATTATTCACCTTTTAATTATTTATTTTGCTTTGCAATTTCAGCGGAACCACCAATAGTACAAAGCACACGTCGCAAATCAGTTTTCGCGGAAGCCTACGATCCGGAGGCGGACGATGATGATGAGGGCGCCACTGCCATATTCCCCAAGACAGACGATCAGAGGGCACGTCTCGTTGAGTCTGTGAAGAATGTGCTGCTCTTCCGTTCACTGGAGAAGGAACAGGTGCGTTCAAATCGTAGACTCATAAATTTTAGCCAAAAAAACTGAAAATCGCTGTACCCATTAGAAGTCCATTCAAATTTGAGGTATATTGACTTTTGTCCATCGTATGTAACCTTTAGAAGAAAGTGTTTAGATATTGTCTCAATAAAAGAGACAATCTAAAAGAAACTTGGTATGCAGACTCCTGCATATCTTTCTTTTGCAACTTTCCTTTCATTGGGAAGTTAAAATCCAGGACAAATTATTAAAGTAGACCAAAAAAATAATATACTAACAGGGCTTAGACTAAGATAGTTTTTGAGTCTTTTCCAAACATAAGGATTTACTTTTTGTCACACATATTATCCATAAAATAGTAATCTAATAGTCTGGACCAGTTCAAATATCGATAGTACAGAGTATTTGTTAGTCGAGCCGTTCCTTTTAACATTTATTTTTTGTGTGGCTTTTACCACAAAACCGATTCACTCTGCTTGCGGTGCATGGCATCCTCATGGAATCCTCGATGACTTCCTCTCTTCCACTCTACCAACATTTATCACTGCTTCCCTGACTTATCCTGAATTTTGAAATGCCTTTTGGCTATTTTCTGTTGCTGATTCTATTTCCATTTTTCCACACAGATGAACCAAGTGCTGGATGCGATGTTCGAGCGAAAAGTGCAACCGGGCGATTTCATTATACGCCAGGGCGATGATGGCGATAACTTTTATGTTATTGAATCGTAAGTGCTAAGAGAAAAAAACCATGAAAGCATTCCAAATAAATTCCAAATAAATTGCGTATGCGCCCCGTGGAGCGAGGACCCTTGCGAATATGCAACATTATTTTGCACTGGCAAACACATGCGGCGTATGCTCAATTAATTTGCATTAACAGAGGTCGATCGAATATTAAAAACTAATTAATTATCCAAAAAATTATAATTACCAAGTGTTATTTTCCTATAGATTAATCACACTTTTAACATTTATAAAAAGCAAATCAAAAGAGTAAATTATATTTTCGATTGACCACTGTATTTTCCTATATATTTCTTATGTAATTTTGAATTGAATTTATAATTCCCCTGCTCCACAGTGGCATCTACAAAGTCTATATTAATGACAAACACATTAGCACCTACAACCACACCGGGCTCTTTGGTGAATTAGCGCTGCTCTACAATATGCCCAGGTAAGCAGATCTGAATAAATCAAAATCTAATTCTAAGTTCTAAATAAATCAACTAGATAAATAATCGTATAATTTGATTATTTGATTATTTACTCCCGCCGCCTACTGTCTGCTGTCTGTGCAAGAAACGTGCTAATTTCTCAATTTCAATTTGACACCAGATAATTGTACCATTTATACGAGTTATATTAGATGGAAAATTTTATTTATAGGCTAGTACGCAGCTCTTAATAAATACTAGTTAAAACTAGTAAAAACTTCGAGTTATACAGACAGATAGACAGAACATTGCGGGCTCATAGAAACCAGCTTAATTGGTCTCTATGTTCGGGCGGTTTCCTTTCCTTTCCTTATCAGTTTCCTTAATATTTTATTTTGAAAATGCTTTCAGAGCGGCCACTGTGCAGGCAGAAACAAATGGCCTACTCTGGGCCATGGATCGTCAGACATTCCGACGTATTTTGCTCAAGTCGGCGTTCAAGAAGCGAAAAATGTACGAGGAGCTGCTGAACAGTGTTCCCATGTTAAAGGCTCTGCAGGTGAACAAACAACGAATATAAATACCCTTAAATCTATATATGAATAAATACGAATTGAATAATACTCTTGCAGAATTACGAACGCATGAATTTGGCCGATGCTTTGGTCTCCAAGACCTACGAGGATGGTGATCGTATCATCAAGCAGGGTGAGTCCAACTCAAGTCCTGTTTGTTCTATATTTTAAATATATATATATCTATATATTTAATACTTATCCGGGTTTCGGTTCACAGGTGATGCTGCTGATGGCATGTACTTTATAGAGGAGGGCACCGTTTCGGTTCGCATGGATCAGGATGATTCGGAAATAGAAATATCGAAGCTGGGCAAGGGTCAATATTTTGGCGAATTGGCTTTGGTAACACATCGGCCCCGGGCTGCTTCAGTGTACGCCACGGGCGGCGTTGTTAAGCTCGCATGTAAGTCCAAAATTCAACCCCTAATTGCAGTCCGAACCGTTCCGAAACAGCAAAAACCTTTTATAGACAATGCTTTTAATGCTTTTTATTGTTTATTGTTTTTTTCTTTGCTTTTTTTCGTCCCCTCCCATTTTTATTTATGCACTTAACCTGCTCTTCCATTTGCCCTCTGTATTCCCTGTGTTTTGTTGTGTTGTGTTGTGTTTTGTGTTTTGTGTCTGTGTTTTGTTGTTGTGTGTAGTTTTAGATGTTGTGTGCTTTGAGCGTCTGCTGGGCAGCTGCAGCAGCCTTCTACAGCGGGGTATACGCGACTATCGCTACTTAGAGCTCGATTTGCGCGCCTATTTTGACAGCCTACAGGCTCTGTAGATACCCTGTAAACTTAACTTGTAGATAAGGCTTAGTTTTATAATCGAATTCCGTCCAGTCCTAGACACGGATGCCTTTGAGCGTATCCTGGGCTTCCTTACCGACGTCCTCAAGCGAAATATACTGATGTATGAGCAAATGTTCACGGAAATGGCTAGACGTAATACCAATCTATGAGTATCGAATCGAAATCAAGATCAAGATCAAGAGCAAAATCAGAAAAAGCTGACGCGGCAAAACATAAATATTATATTATTTTTATTATTGTTATTTCATTCATTTTTAAATCATTTCAAAGCAAATGCCATAAATTTATTGTACAGCAAGAAATTGATTGAAAATCGCACAGCTCCTGGAAAAAAAAGGAAAACTTAAATAAAAACTAAAACGAATAACAATCTGAATATTATTATTATTTACATTTAATTTGAATTATTATTTGCATATTAAATTAACTGAATATAAGAGAGAGAAGAGCGCAATTTCCAAAATAAATTTCAATATTTTACAGTGGTCGCCAGATAATTAGAACCGGTTCAAAATATTAGGCGAATCAATATTTATAATATGACTAGAAAGAAAAGGCTGTAGTCGAACCACAGGGACATAGAAAGTGTTCCGGTTCCGGAGCTACTCGAATTAATAATTCAACTTAGATATGATATATTCTTTTTAGAAACCACTTTATTATTTATTTTATTACGGCAGTAAAAATAATTTTCAGTTAAATTGCTTTCATTTAAGACTGCAAAATTGCGAGGTATAATATAAAAATAAATATAACAATTTATATGCAGTTTTTCATAAACAAATTGACACTTAACCTGACACACACCCAGACACACCCATACACGCAGACTCGCACATACACAGAAGAAGCGCACAACCCTGAATAATACGTATACGCAACGTAAAGCCTACTCTACACCCACAGAAAAAAGGTCTGAAGCCGACACAGACTGAAAAACAGAAAAATAACCCCCAAAAAAATTGTGAAAAATTAAAGAAAATCAAATTTTGTTGAATGGTAAGCGCAGAGATTGGCTCTATATAATATTTATGAGTTGAGAGGCGCCTGTGGTTTGGAAATACTCTTTTATTGGTCTACAAGCTGGCAGCATGCAAATAATTAATCATTTCCCCAGTAATTACTAATAAAAATAATTTAAATATAATAATGCATGTTTTGTGTACGAATATGACATATTTTATATACCATAATTAACTCGTTTTATTTATTATATTTTTGAATAATCGCAGTTCTCGATGTGAGAGCATTTGAGCGTCTGCTTGGACCCTGCATGGATATTATGAAGCGCAACATAGACGACTACGAGTCGCAGCTGGTCAAAATATTCGGAAGTAAAAATAATATTACCGATACACGATAAAAAGTCTGAAAACAACAACAACAACAACAACAACCAGAACCAGGCTAATGGGTTTAAAAATAAAAATAAAAATAAAAAACAAAAAGAAACAAATCAAACATGAAAAAACAACAACAGCGATGCACAACCAAACACACCCCAAAAAATACACTTGAAAAAATAAATAAAGTTAATAAGAATAATAATAATAATAATAATAATAATATGTTGATTAAAAGAAATATTGTATGTATGTATTAGCAATTGTAATTTAATGTATTTAATTGAAAAAAACAAAAACCTAAAAAAGAAAACCTTTTTTTTCTGTTTGTTTTGTGTGTGTCTCAAAGAAAGCTCAAAGAAAATGTTAAGTGCATAGTTAATAGTCTTGTTTTTCTCTTAATTTTATTATTATTATTATTAATTTATAATACTAAATTGTTATTGCATTCATTTAGCACAAAAACAAAACAAAAACAAAAACAAAAGAAGCTAGCAAAAACTTTGTGTTTGGCTGCTACATAAAAATATACATACATAAATATTTATTCTATATAAATCAAAAGATGCAGAAATCCAGCAAAATTTATGGTAAATACAAAACAAAAATAACTAGTAAGAAAATACTATCTTCGGCAAGCCGAATATTGCATACCCTTGCAGACTGTAATAACTATTTGAAAATTGTTGGTAGATCGAATTGTTCCCATCTTTATTATAGTATTTAACTTTTAATGTTCATTATTATATCTTGAGAATCAATAAAGTTTTACGGATTGTTCCTTTCCTCAACTGTCCGATACAGCCTGCTCCGACTGACAGACGGACAGACAGGAAGAGAAAGTTGTCATACCCTCTGCAAGGGTATAAAAGATACATAGAATACTACAAACTATATCAGAAAATAGGCGCAAATGAACACGAACACATCAAAAGGCAAGAAAAGAGTTGATATATCTGCAGATACAAATACTTATACAAAGTAAACCAATACAAACAAAAACATATGCATAAAAAACAAATCTAATTTATTTATAAAATAAAGTAAAACAAAAAACCAATCATTGTACTAGTCTATATGTAAAATTGCTGCATGCAGTGTTTACAACAAAAAAAAAAAAACAAAAATCTAATATATATTAAAAAAGAAAAAGATACAAAACAAAAACAAAAAGGAGGCACAATTCAAAAATATCTTAAAATAAATTCATTGAAATTGTTTAAAATGTTATCGAGAGAGACACGCTACAAAAGAAAGAAAGAAAGAAAGAGAGTAGAAAGGAAAATACAGAATTTTTCTTTTTGGATTTCTAGCTCTTCCAGTTTTGCAGATTTTCCCGAATGAAAAAGATCTCAGTTTAAGCGAAATTTAATTATTATTTATCAAAAATTTCCAAATTTCAATTGGCTCTACAGAATTGAAGCAAAAAAAGGCTAAAGGCACAATCATACATATATGTTGCATGGGATCAACTTAGAGAGAAAAACAAAGAAACTTTGAAAGATACGAAAATTAGATCAGATCTGCTCAGTTATTTGGATATATAGCGTAGTTAGAGCGAAAAGCAAAGCAAAGCAAAGCAAAGCAATATCAAAGAAAATTGTGTGTACTTAGTAGAGTTTTATTTGCAGACTTCCCGCAGTAATCCCTCCCCCAACCTTTTATAACTCTATATTCTATATTCTATACTCTATATACTATATTCTATGAAAGTAACGGTATTTATATATACCATTTATAACTGAATGAGCTTAAAACACAGATAAAAAATATGGTAAAAACTCCACGTTACTTTATTGTTTGTATAATGCGTAACTAAAACAAATCTTAGACGTTTAATCAATAACTAAATAAATCTTTATATAGTTATGTAAAAGCCCCATATACCCCATATATATAAACATAATCAATTTAACTGGCATACCAACAGTCGACAGGTGTTCAATAAAAAACAAATACTACTTATAAAAAACAAAAAGGCAAAAATATCATAAAAAAAAAGAAAATTGTTTCAAAAACTCGTAAGAAAAGGCTACCTTCGGCGCGCCGAAGATAATATACCCTTGCAGACTAGAAAATTGTTGTTGAATTTAAATAATTTGTCCGATTGTTCCCAGAAGCTATATCATATAGCAGTCTGATCTTGAATCATTTCTAGCCAACATCAAGGAAAAATATTCCTTCGACTAATTTGTTCCATTTAATATAACAATAAGATAGATACCTCTTTGAATGCATTGCATACTTGGCGACAAAATTATAATACCTTCTGCAAGGGTATAGAGAAAGAGAAAACAGTAGAAAAGAAAGAAGAAAAACATATGTTTAATCCTACTTAATTGGTGTCTAGTCTATGTTCAAGACTTTAAAAGCAACAAATTCTTGAAAAAGCGTACATAAATTATATCAGAATAAAAATGAATAAAAGAAAATAAACTAAAATATAAGAAGCTGAAAGTGCTGGCCATTTTCTTCCAAAAACAACACACACACAACACACACACACACACACACACACACACGCACACACATGCGCCCACAACAGACACGCACACACACACACACACACACATTAAAGCAAAGCTCAAAGATATAAACAAAAAAAGGAAAAAAAAAGTTGCGCTTATTAAAAAACTATTTGTATTTTAATTGTTGTGTTGTAATTTATGCATAAAAAGCGTATTTAATTATGTGTATGTGTAACAAAAACAAAAAGATAAACAAAAAAAATGTATGTATGTATTTAATGAGAATATTTCAAGTGTAGACACTGCAAAAAAAACATATGTATTTCATTGGAGAACTTGCAATAGGCGTGTTAATTAATTAAGTAAAATTATAAAACAAAATAATTATTCGCCGCAGAAGCTGAAGCTGCTGATAAACAAGAAAACAAAAACAAAGTTATAAATTATTTGCTTTTCATTTACCAATGCCAAAATATTTATTTCAATTTCATATTCGTCATTAAGAAAAATAACAAAAAAAAGAAAAACATTGGCATGGATATATTATCGTACATAGAGCTATAAAAATATAAGTTATACGAATGTCGAACTCTTTTCATCAGATACCAAGAGATAATGCAAGTAAAAGCAAAAGCAAAAGCAAAAGCAAACATGACGAATGAATAAAAGTTTAATAAAAGCGATTAAAAACACACAAACTCTTCTAAGGAGTTTTGTTTTATTTGAAAAAAGGGGAAATCCCTTATTCAGCCCACTGCAAATTGTATATCGCCTGCATGTAGCATTTTTAATAAACTGCTGCCCGCTGAAATCCAAAATTTTTAATTTGAATGCTCAAGACTTCTACGTATCCCAATTGTTATTGTTTTCTCCGACCTGACGTCCTTTGATTGAGATAGAGTTATTTTTCTAACAAAGATAAAAATGTCCTGAAACCAGAAAATGTGCTGTAACTCAGGCAATTCATGGACTATCAGCATGTCCTTTGACCACCAGATAGTTCATACCTACCTAGAATAAGCAATAAATAGGACGAAAGTCCTTCAAAAGTGAGCTGAGAAATAAGATATTTATGTAAAAAGAAAATTGGGTTTTGCCATATCCTAGCGTATCCTTGCGAGTCCTAGGTCAAACGGCAAGTATTGATATGAGCTATCAGCTGACCAAAGGACATTCAAATGATCCTCGCCGTTTCCTGAAATTCTACTGAAATTTTCTAAGTGTCTGATCCTTAGATGACCCCTATATCCTAGAACGCCAATCGATAGTAATCGTCTTCACGATGACAACGCAGTATGTCCTGTCGAAATCCGTAACGTTTTGGCCGAGATACAGCCATTTTTGTTTCAAAAAATCACTTAAAATTTTATCAAGGGGGTAGCATAGAAAAAATGTGCGGAAAACAGAAAATCGGCTGTAACTCAGCCATTTGAAGGAGAATCGGGTTGAAATTTGGTCACCAGGTAGTCCTTACCTGTCCGGAACAGAATATGTAAAAAAAAGGACGAAAGTCCTTCGTAGAGCTGAGAAAAAAGGACTTTTCTGTGTACAGAAAATTGGCTATAACTCCGCTATATCCTTGCGTATCCTTGCGAATCCTGTGTCAAACGGTGGGTATTAATAAGGGCTATTAGCTGTCCAAAGGACATTGAAATCGTCCTTGTAGTTTCCGAATAATCGTGCATTTTGTGTTTTTGACGTGTTTTCTAGCGCGGACCGAACCAAATTTTCCAAATAACTGATCCTTAGATAATCACTATATCCTTGAATGCCAATCGATAGCATTGATCCTTGATATGCTAACGCAATAGGTCCTGGCTAAATTCGTGGAAATTTGGCCGATATAGAGCTATATTTCAGTCCTGCAAAAAGAGCTTTATACATTGACTTAGATTCGTCCTGTTTAAGGACTCCCGAGAAGAGATTTATTTATAGAGATTGATCTTTTTTAAGGACTCCAACTTAAAGACAATTAATCCGACATTATAATTTTTATTCACTTAAAAACGTAGCTCCAAATACACTTATAATTTTACGGTTTTTAATATATGTATGTATTTATCTTTATATGTAGGTGTAGGTATGTGTATTGTATTTATTATCATTATAATGTATATAGAACTTCGATATCGGTCGCTTTACTCCAACCGATAATACACGAATACGAATGATAAGTGACGCTAATTTCTTGTTACTTTTTCTTTGTTGCTTTTCGCCAATTATAAATTACTATTTGATCCAGATGCGGTATCAAAAGTTTCATCAAATCTTTTATTTTTTTTTTGTTTGTTATTGTTGTTGTTTTAGTTGTTTTCCTCTACTTTGCTGCTGCTTTCGCCTATTCATAACCTTCGTCCCTTCCTTCAGCCGACAGGCTTATTGTGGTATTAAAAATTGTTTGCTGCTCGGTTTTTATCTTTTCTTGTTTTTGTTTTTGTTTTTTAGGAGAAAAATTCATTTAAAAATTGTTGTCTTGTGTAAAAAACTATAAATCTAACTGTAAAGATCATCATCGCCATTGTCGCCTGGCGAATTGACTGGCATATTGGTGCCAGACCCTGAGGTGTTGCCGGCATTACCGGGGAATCTGTTAAAAGGGAGCGAAAGGTCTCGATTAACATTGAAATTTTCGTGAAATTAAATTATATTCTTCTTACCTGAAGTTTTGGCCAAAGCCGCGCGACTGTTGCAGAGTCTGAGCAAACATCTCGTATTTACGAATGTCGTTATCCGAGACGGAACGACGAGCGAACTTCATGGCTTCTTCAAAGTGAGCGCGTGTTATTTCGGGTACTGGATCATCTTCATCCATCTGAAAAAAATTATAAATATATATAAACAATAAAATGAATCAATTTTGATATAGTCATTGCACAACTTACGTCCATGGCGGAGTTCTGGTTCTCGGCCCGATCCTTTTCACGTCGTATTTCGGCTTCAATGGCCTGACGAATAGCCAGCTTGCAAGCGCGTTGACAGATCTCAGTAAGATCAGCGCCGGAGAAGCCCTGTGTAACCTTGGCAATATACGTTAGATCCACCTCCTTGGCCAGGGGACTCTTACGCAAATTGGCCTTAAGAATAGCTTCACGAGACTTATCATCGGGCAATGGAATATAGATCAACTGATCTAAACGACCCGGACGTAGAATAGCTGGATCAATAATATCCGGCCTGTTTGTAGCTCCAATAATAAAGACATTTTTCTTGGCTCCCATGCCATCCATTTCGGTAAGAATCTGATTAATGACACGATCTGCAGCACCGCCAGCATCGCCTACGTTACCGCCACGAGCCTTGGCAATTGAATCCAGTTCATCAAAGAAGAGCACACATGGAGCAGCGGAGCGGGCCTTGTCAAAGATATCGCGGACATTAGCCTCGGACTCGCCAAACCACATGGTCAATAGCTCTGGACCCTTGACGGAAATAAAATTCGCCTGGCATTCGTTGGCAATTGCCTTTGCGAGGAGAGTCTTACCACAACCGGGAGGACCATAGAAGAGCACACCACGGCTGGGTTGCATGCCGAATTTCAAGAACTTATCGGGATGTTCAACTGGATATTGTACCAATTCCTGCAGCTCTTTCTTGACATTCTCCAGGCCGCCAATATCTGTCCAGGTAGTGTTGGGTACCTCCACAACCGTTTCACGTAGAGCCGAAGGACTCGATTTTGTCATGGCATATCGGAAGTTCTCCATTGTAACCGCCAGTGAGGCCAAGACTTCGGCATCAATTTTATCGTCCTCCAAATCAATCAAATCCATCTTCTCACGGATTTGTTGCAGCGCTGCTTCTGAGCAAAGCGAAGCCAAATCAGCGCCAACATGTCCATGCGTCTCTGCAGCAATTTGCTCTAGATCAACATCCTCGTGAAGTTTCATGTTCTTCGTGTGTATCCTGAGCACTTCCAGGCGGCCTGTAGCATCTGGAATGCCAATATCAATTTCACGATCGAAACGGCCAAAGCGACGCAAGGCAGGATCAATTGAATTGGGGCGATTCGTGGCTGCCATCACAATCAAATGGGAACTCTTCTTCATGCCATCCATCAGCGTCAACAGTTGGGAAACAATACGACGCTCCACCTCACCATGAGTCTTGTCACGTTTCGGGGCAATTGCATCGATCTCATCGATAAAGATAATGGCCGGTGAATTCTTCTCAGCCTCCTCGAATGCCTTACGCAAATTTGACTCGGATTCTCCGGCCAACTTGGACATAATCTCCGGTCCATTAATTAAAAAGAAGAAAGCACCTGTCTCATTAGCCACGGCGCGTGCGATCAGAGTTTTACCTGTTCCAGGTGGACCGTACATTAGAATACCACGTGGTGGTTTCACGCCAATAGCCTTGAACAGCGACGGATGTCTCAATGGCAGTTCAACCATTTCCTTAATCTGAGCCAGCTGCTTGCGGCAACCGCCAATATCATCATAGCCCACGGCATTCAAAGACTCCTCTTCCTCCTAAAATCAGGTGGAAAATATAGTAATATATTTTACGTATAAATCGAAGTCTATGAGTGAAGCGGCTTTCTCGATAACGATATCGATTAATATTTTGAAATACAACTACTTAAAATATATAGAATAGCCAGGTCACCCCAACTGATATAATTCACTTACCTCACGCTTGATGGGATCACCATCACAAAAGATGACCGTCTCGGGAGCGACAATGCAGTAGGGTTCGGGATCGGTGAGAACAACTTTGAACTCAATGGGCCGCATGGCAGCGCGTACAATGAAATTATCGCCCATGTGAATGGGACGATAAGCCTCCAAGAAATAAGGTTTCAGGTAGATCTCAAAGAGGTTACCTGTCACGCCCTCAGTAGTGTCATCGATAGGCAAGATACGTACACGCTTGCCGTACTTAACATCCGGGCAAGATTGCACGGATACAACATCCGAAAGATGAACACAAAGATTATTACGAACGACACGATTCATCCGAATCTTCTCATCGGGGCAGGTGTCGTCCGACAAAACAATACAGACGGTTTCCTTGCGACGCTTTCCCTTCAGGATGACCGTGTCACCTCGGAAAAGCTGCAGCTCATCCATTTTCGCCTAGAATCAGAAAAAACAGATAAGATAATAGGAAATAATTGCTGACGTGGCCTTCAGCTCGGTCTGAAGTGGAAAGAGAGAATGGTAAATAAAAAAGATTCTAGAATATTCTAGTTTTCTGAGCTTCTAATTCAGAAGCGACTACTGTAATGGGAATGGAGTGATTGGAGTTTCGACCTGGAACCTGAAACCTACCTGCGAAAGCGAGACGACGGAATTATCATCATTCTGAGCTTCCTCAACAATCAGACGATTGGGACGATCCTTGCGCTTCAAAATTGCCGTTGCCAGGTCTTCGCTGCTGAAACAAAGTAAACAAAAGTATGAGAAAAACGGCAACATAAACAAAAGAAAATAGTTTAAAACAAAGCAAGAAAATTTAACCGTTTCTCAGACGAAGTTTGAGACTTAATCTGTCCCAAATTCAGTTTTTTCTTTTTTATCTGGTCATCCTGCTCATGGCGATAGCTGCGTACAAAATCTGGTACATCCACATCCATTTGCATGGAATTATCATAATTATTATTACTATTATTTGAATTGCCTGCGTTGCTTGCGCTTTGCTTTTCTTGTTGTTCAATTGACAAATTGGCAATTCCACCACCTGCGGCATTTGCGGCATCATCTGAACTTTGATCCTGGCCGCTAGACATTGTTCTTTTGCCTCGTTTTAATGGTTTGAATTCCTTTTCGGGGTTTCTTTTTCTTTTTTCTTTTCTAACAAAATTATAAAATTAAAAACATAAAGTTAACCTGTCTCTCGCAAAGTTTCTCGTATTTTTGTGAAAACAAAGCAAGACACACAATATCTTAGCTTACTGGGTTTTTTCTTCATCGTTTTTGTTATCAATAAAACTGAAAATGAAATTTCTATATTTCATATTATACAAACTATGCTATCGCCTTTTGAGTTCAAGTTGGAGAATTTAAGCTGTATTTCTTATACGAACTATAGTTTTATATTGGAGCCTACACAGACAAAAAAATATGTCAATTAAATTCTGATATTGCCATTTATTTCTTTTGTAAGATATCAACTTTATAGCCCCAAAACCAAACGTGGTTTTTAAGGGAAGGGTGAAAGGATGAGTAACCTCAGTGATATTTGTTTTCAGTAGCAGAACCGGCTTCGATCCGGAACTGAGCTATTAAAATTCCTTATCAAATATAAAAATTAAAATAATATTGAATACAGGGCCAATCGCAATTTAATAGGCAGTTCCGTGTTCAGTTATGTGTTCAGTACAGAGATTATAAGCCAGTTGAGTCATAAGCTTCAACAGCTCCGCAACCGGAACACATTTTACTTTAGTAAGAAGCATTATTTTTAATATGTTGCACGGCCGGATCGGTCCAATAGAAAGGAACAATCTGAATGAAAGGATTTTTTATAGAACTTACAAAATAAATTAAAGAGATCGAACATCAAGGATAAAAATTATCAAAGGAACCGCAATAAACTAATAAAATTTAATAACTATTATATCACAATTCTTAATAAAATCCAATAAGACTCGAGGTTCATTAATTGATCGAAAGCCGTTTCTTGGCGAACTGTACCTTGAATCCGGAACCGGAGTCGGAACCGCCAACTACTGCTCCAACAACAAAGAGAAAACAACAACATCAGAAGAAGGAGGAGGAAGGGGAGAAAGACAGAGCCAAGGCAATGGAAACGGAAAGAGGAAGAGAAATGGCGTTTTTGCTTAGCTTGGCCTAGTTTCGCAACAAATTAAATGTAGCAATTGCGTTTCATTAAAAAATAAACTTAATTTGAGATAAAAGAAAAGAACATAACATTTAGTCGTATGCCCCGCAGTCATTTTACATTTATGTGGCCTTTTTGGTTTTTTTTTCCAAAATTTTCTTTTTTTCTTTCTTTCTTTTCGTAGGGCCAATGGCCAATGACTGCGCGAAATTGAAGCTGTCTCACCTTGCGCTTTGGTGTCGGCGTTTTTATTTTGAGATGTTTTATCTAGTGTAAATTGCACTTACCCCTTGGAATCAGCCATATTAAATGATTTGTGATGAAACTTTTGAACTTAAATATATAAATTGGCGCTTTTAAATTGGATAAAATGCCTTTCAAATCGAGCACAATTTTTGTACAAAAATCACACAAATGATTTAGCTAGAAATGTCTGCGACAGGACTGGTGCTGCCAACTTTGACAGTGGCAAACGAGTTGGCAGGTTTCACAAATGAAAAGTGCTGAGTTGTCTGATAATTAGTGGTTGAGACAAGAATGCGATAAGAAATATCGATAACCAGAGATATACTACTCTGTTTCGTAAAGAGCAGTGTTGCCACTAGTTTTAAAGCACTTAAACTGTAAGGCGCTCATATTCGAAAAGTGTAAATTTAAATACTGTGAAAAGTGTAAATTTAAATACTGTGAAAAGAGTAAATTTAAATACATTAAAATGAAAGTAGAGTCAAGATAAAGTTTTTTATTTTGCACGCTTGTATAAAGACATATATAAATACATATACATTTATAATTCTTAGATTTATATTGAATACAAAATATTTTCTTTTGCTATTTTGACTTCTTTTTTTCTGTGCAAAATTACACTTTTACAAAAATTTGTTGGAAAGAAAACAACGAGTAAATGCGCTTTAGTTTCATTTGTTTTGAAGAATTTGTTTCGTTTCGCGTTAAATATAAATATTTCTCTGTGTTTTTTGTTTTTGATTTTGGAGTAATTTTTGGATTCGGACTTTGTTTTTTAGCCAGCATGCACAGACTGAAACGAAGTGTAAAAAAGAGTTAAATTAAAACCAAATCAAATAAAATTAATGAAAAGCATAAATTATATAAAAATCTATAGAAACAAGTGTGTAATCATAGAACTTCATATAATGTTTTGCTACATTTATCTACCAAGTCTTTTGATTGCCATTTGTTTTTTGTATTGTTTTTTTATGTTTTTCTTTGCTTAAATAAACTCTGAATTGGAACGTACCCTGGCTATATCCACGCCAGTAATATTTTTAACCAGCTCCGGTACTTTGTTGACAATCTGTAGAACCTCTCCGGTAAGCTTGGCAGCTCCAATGTCGCCCTGTCCACTAGATATCATTGTTATCTTCCTGGCTTGGGAGAGCGGTGCTGCAACTTCAGCAGCAATCTGAAAGCAGAGCGAAATAGAGATTAGTAGTTATATATTAAAAACAATTCGCGAAAGCGAGCATACCTTTGGCAACGTATCTAATAGCATCTCCACCATGGCAGCCTCGCGATATTCACTCCAAGCTTCGGCCTTTGATGCCATTTGCTCTGCCTCAGCCTTTGCCTTGGCTGCAATGGCAAATGCCTCAGCTTCTCCACGAATTTTGATCTGTAGGAAAAATTTAAAGGGTTTTAATAAATTGCATGAAAAGTCAGTCAATTAGTCAGATTTTAGTCGAGAACTAAGGATTAATCTTACGGATTCAGCTTCTGCTTCAGCCTCCATAACAACACGCAATTTATTGGCTTCGGCTATTTTCTCGAGACGATATTTTTCAGCTTCCGCGGGACAACGAACGGTGGCATCGAGTTCCTTTTCTCGACGCATTATTTCCTGTTCCTGCACGGCTATTTCCTGAGTGCGTTCAATGACCTTCACTTGCATCTGTTCCTCCTTAATCCGCTGCTTTGTCTTCGCCGCTTGTAGCTCATAGGCCATATCCGCCTCAGCTTTCTTTGTCTGCACTTCCAGATCGTAGGCAGCTCGCTTTAGCTCGAAATCTCTTTGTGCCTTGGCTATGTCCGTATCGTTAAGGAATCGGGCAGCCATTCGCTGCTCCTCGGCAATTGCCTCCTTAATATGTGCCTCGGCTCGAGCTTCAGCCTCTCCAATGCGCGCATCCCGCTTTACCTCCGCTGTACGTGCCATACCCAATGATTTCAAATAACCCTGAAAGCATAGAAGAATCAAAATAAATTAATAAATAGGAAAAGGAATATATATAAATAAGTTATGGAAGGCTCCATACGCACCTTGGAGTCGCCCTGGTTAGATTAAACCATGAGTCGATATGTATGTACATGCAAATATATATAGTATAATATTTTTGAGGTTACTTAAAACATAAAGATCGTGCCAGAAAGAAGAAGAGATTTCTCTATCTATCCCATGCGAGTGCATACATATATATATTTATATAAATTAATAAGGCTGCAAACTCTAAAATAAAATTCTTGGTATAGGGACAGTATCTATTCATTTTCAACTACTGCTGTTTCAGCGATCTTATGAATCCTGAACCGCACTGAATAAATTTAAAGATACGTTTACAGCCTTTCATATATAATATGATATATCAGTAATAAAACCTGAACCAAAGCGAATATTTGTTCCAAGCTCAAAGGCTAACCAACTGCTTAACCCACCTCCTCGTCTCGTAGATCCTTAATGGTATATGAAACGACAGTAATGCCCATATTGGCCAGATCACTGGATGCCACCTCGAAAACCTGTTTGCTGAACTTCTTGCGATCCTTGTAGATTTCCTCGACGGTCATCGAACCCATTATGGCCCTCTGATGTCCCTCTAGCGTAACGAGTGCTATGTGATTTATTTCCGATTCCGTTTTACCCAGAAACTGCTCGCATGCCGTTAAAAGCATATCCTCATTCTGTCCCTGCACCTTCACCTGGGCGATGCCAGTCACTGAGATGGGCACTCCCTGGCTAGTGTAAACGCAGGGGCTTTCCACTTGTAGCGTCATAGTGTTCAGTGAAATGCTATACGCACACACAGAGAGAGAGAGAAAGAGATTAGTACAGATATTTCTATGATATCATCTATGTAATGTACAGTGGGTGTCGACTTATTTATCACTCGCAAAAATATCACGGTTAATCCAATGATTTTAAGCCGAACCAAAAACAAATTTGAATTTATACATATTTTTAGGAAATGGTCTTTTGTATTTTTATTTAAAAATTTTTTTGCCACAACAAGTAAGACGACATCCACTGTAACTAGCTCAAGGTCAATTAAATTAATTACCGTTGTACGCGTTGAATCGATGGCCAAACAAAGGCGCGTCCGCCTGGCACCAACAAAGGCTTCATATAGCAGCATCCTGGCAAAAGCAGAAGCAAAAGTGGAGAATATTAAATATATTTTTTGAGTTATAAGCAACAACCGCAAATCAAAACAATACTGCCGGCGAAGTTTTAAAATTGTTTACACACACTCTTGCACAGAGAGATGTTCATGTGTTGACACACAACGGCGTTCGTTTGGTGCGCATGACCCGGCTTCGGAGTGTGATAATTCGTTTGTATATACATAAAAATCGATAAGCGCTGTGACGTCACACATGGGGGTGCTGCGCCTCAGAGATTATTTTTATTTACAAATCAAAATAACATTTCTATTTTTTTAATCTAAGTCTGAGATTTACCTGATACGACTAGTGCCTCATTGGGGCCACAAGTCACAAATCCCCAGGTCATTTTTAATCAATTAATCAATTTTTATTGCAATATTAAAAAATTTATCACTTGATTTCTCGTTGGGTGTGTTTCCCCTTTCGCCTTCGTCGAAATTCCTTGTCGAAGTAAATATATAAAAATATATTACTTTTATTAGAACTTTTAGCTTTTAATATCAAATCACGCGAAAAAACGCGACCGACTCGTCAAACGCACAAAAAGAAACTAAATAAATAAATTGTCGCGCGTTTGCGCATTGCGCATCAGAATTAACCCTTAGGTGACCCCTCTGGATATTATGATATTATCTCTATGTTGTGTGAACCGTTCCTGGGGAGCATAACCTTTTGGCGAACCGGTTTGGCATTTTTTAATTATCTCAATCACAAAATAAACTGTGCAAAAAAAAATTCAAGTATTTTTAGTAAAAAAAAAATATTTAGTGAAAATCGAAATTATTTGGCTGTTCAAAAATAAAAGTTTTACATTCAATCGACCAATTTTGAATACATTGAACACCAATCACTTTCCCTTGTTTTCTGAAACACATTTAGAAAATTAACTAAATTGTTTTTCTATTTGTATATTTATGCAGATTTATTCTATATAAATATTGAATGAACTAGGTACAGTTGCAAATTTGGTTCTTAATTTTACTTAAATATATAGTATAATATATATTAAAATATTACAACTGATGGCATTTCTCATGGTATAATTTGGTAAAAACTACGTAATAGAATTGCATTGAATTGGAGGATAAAAACAATGTGTACAACTAAAAAAATACGATCCTAAAATATACATACAAGTCAATCATTGAAACAGTCGTTAGAACTAGAGTGTGTGAACCAGTGAACTAGTGTGAACCGGTGAACGAACCGGTTGATTGCCACAATTTAATTAATGAGCCGAAGAGGATGAGCTGTCCGTAAAATATGGATGCTGCATGGCAGCTTCAGCGCTGATTCTCTGATTCGGACGGCATACAAGCAGCTTTTGCAGTAAATCACGGCCCTTGGAATTCAGTCTTGGTACAAGTTGGCTCCACGATGTAATTGGTGGAAATGCTGAGAGTTCAAATTTAGAAAATTTTATAAGTTAGAGAGTTTAGAAGTTGTTTAGTAACTCAACTCTAATAGAATTAAATTTCGGAACCATTTCGTTTACAAATAACTGACCAAGCAGCTCTGTAGTAAATTTTATATCACTTACATGGAAGCGCAACGTAGTCGGAAAGGTGCGAGACTCCTGGCCACGATTCCTCAGTGGGCGTGCCCAGCACGCGGAATATCTTCAGCAATTGATCAAGCACATCGGAGCCGGGAAAGAGCGGACGACCTGCATCAGCTAATTCGGCTAAAATGCAACCGGCTGACCACATGTCAATACTAGTCGTATATAGTTTGGCGCCAAAAAGAACATCGGGTGGACGATACCACAGCGTTACCACTTCGGCAGAATAACATTTAACGGGAATGCCAAAAGCGCGGGCCAGACCAAAATCGGCCAGCTTCAATTCACCATTTTTATTGATGAGCAAATTTTGTGGTTTCAGATCGCGATGCAGAACATTGTGACTGAAAACGAAACAAATTATTAATTTATTTATTTAGTAATTATTATAAGAGATGTAATACACACCTGTGACAGAAAGCTAAACCACGCAACAGTTGTAGCATAAAACTGCGACAAACGGCCATATCGATTTCTCCATTCAAACTATCAAAATATTTTTTTAGATCCTGATCGCAGTGCTCGAATACCAGCGTCAATTTTTTATCGGAGTGCAACACATCGCATAATCGTACGATATTTTTATGCTTTAATTCCTAATTGGAATCATACAAAAAAATGACACTGTGTAAACCGTAAAGAGAAATATCGTTATATATATGTACATACTTTTAGTAGGCATATTTCTCTCAGCGCGGAACTGGGCACACCCTCGTCATCTTCGTCTAAACGAACTCTTTTAAGTGCTACTATTTCCATAGTATCTCGATTACGGCCCTTGAACACTGTACCGTAAGTGCCCTCACCAATTTTTTCCATTTTATCATATTTTTGCATGTTTATTTATGTTTATAAACTACAATTGTGTCGCGATTACCTGAAAAACTGTGCGCGTGTTGCCAGATCGTCATGTAAACAGCTGTCAATGCGCATTGCGCAATTGTGCGTTACATGAAGTTGGCCGTATACTCAAATTTGCGTCTTTACCCAATTTTTTACTTACTATTACATTTTAAACTTCCACTCTTTTAATTTTAGGCTAAATATGGAGGCTCTACATGACGATATACTTATACGCATACTCAGCTATTTAGATCTTAAATCCCAGTTAAATATCATAGATTTACATCCACGTTTCTATCACTTAATATCAATTGTTTGGTGCTCTCAATACAAAGCTGTAAGCTTCTCCTTGTATGAAGCAATATTTTCTAAAGAACATTTAAAACATTTCTTTCAAAGTATCTGCAAAACTGTACAAGTATTACATCTACGAATGATGTCATTGGAACAATTTGAGGTGCTTATTAGCTATATTTATCCAAAAGTTCATGACTTTCGCTTTGCAACAGTACCGACTCGACTGCTCTTCGACACCGATGTACCAAGGATTATTCAGGCCTTTCCAAATCTTAAGACTTTCAGTCCACAAGGTGATTTTTCTGGTAGAAATTTTACCGATATTCCGTCCTTGGAACGTCTAACGCTTTCATATTGCAAGCGATTTTGTGTAGAAAACCTAGTAAATATTATGAAAGCACATCAACTCAAGGAAATCAAGCTTTGCCTTTTCGATAGTAGAATAATTGAAACTAGTGCTATAACTTTACCCGTTGAATGCATGACAAGTCTAGAATCAATTAAAATAGAACTTGACGAATTGACCTGGTTTCAAGAGCATTTCAGTAAACTTTCTAAGCTCAAAGAGCTGACCGTTTGTGGCTCGAGATTTACGGGCACCCTTAATTTACTATGCCGCAAATTGGGTTGCCCAATGCAGCGCCGATATCTCAACATTTTGGAGACTTGCAACTCTACAGACACACTGACCACTGTTATTCAAGCTAAACTTCATGTAGATGCTCTTAAAATCGTAACGGATAATTACTTATTCGAGAATATTGGTATATTTTCAAGCCAAAATTTTGAACATATCAACCAAATGTATTTCAAGAGCTGCTGCATAGAAAACAAACAGAATCTTGATACGATACTGCGAAATATAACGAAAGTGGAGTTCGTTAGCTTTGAACAATGCGTATTTGCCTTTGATAATTACGAGTTTTTAACAACGGAAATCATTGAAAAACGCAACAAGGCGCTGCGCATAAATCTGTTTCAAAATACTTGCTTACAGACGGTAAGTACATATTAAGACTTTTATTTCAAAAGTTGTCTTTTAGAAAACAAATGCTTTCTCTCTTAATAGAAAGTTGCTTGGTTATGGAGCTTGACTGATGAGAATTCTCTGCTACATATCTCAGAGGGCAGAAACTATGAATATACTTATGAACCCATTTATATGGCTTTCAAATAAACAAAAAACAAAATGGTTTTATTCAACAATTCAAATCTAACAGAAAACTTTTAAATTGTTGGGCTCGCTAATGATTGTCATCAACTGTTAACACAACAGTGTGTTAACACACTGTTGTGTTAACAGTCGCATTTTTGCGCCAAATAGTTCAAGTGGCTCAAGCAACTGGTTCCTGCAAATGTTCACTTGCGAACCGAACGCATTCGCTATAAATTAATACAGCACATAAAATAAATAAAATAAAATAGAATTTAATAGAATTGTGCATTTCAAATAAGTATAATAATTCATTTAATACAATAGAGAGACTAGGGTGAGTTGCATGCAACGGCACAGTGTATAGAAAAGGTGAAATTTTATGCGCAATTTCGACACCTTTGTCAACGCTTATTTGCGCAAAAAAAAAGTTCCAGTTGTTGTTGTTCGTGTTCTTCGTGTTGTTGTTGTTGTTGTTAAGACACTTGGCGCAGGCAGAGACGCAGGCAGCGACAGCGGTAGAGAAAAACATCAAGAACCAGCAGCAGCGAAAGGGAAGGAAGAGCAAGAATCATGGCTAATACTAATATGATTAACAGTAGCAGCACCAGTAATCACAACAACAACAGTAACATTAACAGCACCGCCGCTTACACTGCTTACAACAACTACAACAACAACAGTAACCCTAACAGTGGGAGCACTGTGGATAGCGGCAACAGTAGCGGCAGCGGCAGCAACGTCAACGTCGGCATCGGCAGCGAGGTACAAACACTGCGCGAAGTCTGTAATATGCTCAACACAGCGCCATATATGATACCAACAGGTGGCTGTGCCTACGATCACATTATCGCAATGATGCGGGGCCTCAATCTCCAAGACGATGGAATTATCCTTAACAATAAAATCAAAGCTATCGAAACTGATTTCTGCAACATTGTGCGAGACGAATCGATGCTATGGTAAGTACTATACACATGAGTTTCTCTGTGTAAACGTGTGTGGGTGCATGTGCCCAGTAGGAATTGTACAGAAACAGTTAACGGGAAACATTAGAGTAATTAGTCGCAAAGAAATACTATTATCAAGCTAAAAGTTGAAAAATAAATACATTATTTTAAGAATTTAAGCCAAAAATGTATAAGGGTCGTATGATTTCTGTTCTTCAGCAGTAGAGCTTGCAGGGAATCAATTTCTACTGGGTTGCATTGTCCATTGATGATTAATACATACATAAGTATAAATTCGTATGTACGTTGGCAGGAATGTACGTTTATTTCCGTTAACACAAATACGTATATACAATATATACGTAACTATACATATATACATATGCAGCTTGTACGTCAGAGCGTGTTTTTAAATTTACAAGCTTTCATACAATTTTCATTTTTCATATGTAAATTATTGGCAGAACAAAAACAGATTCAAGAAATGAGAGTTTATTATGTATATAGAATAAACGACAGAGAGAGAAAGAGAGCGAGAGGGTAAGCAGAGAGCAAAGAGAGACGGAACAAATACACACGATTTTCCCGCCAACACCAACAATAATACAGCAGTCGCACGCTATAAGAAATTAGGAATAAAGTGCAACATAT
This sequence comes from Drosophila repletoides, assembly GCA_018150835.1. Taxonomy (NCBI): domain Eukaryota; kingdom Metazoa; phylum Arthropoda; class Insecta; order Diptera; family Drosophilidae; genus Drosophila; species Drosophila repletoides. The sequence goes on from JAECWQ010000089.1 coordinate 1,942,884, forward strand.
TTACAAAAGCTTTAAAAGGGATGTTAGCGTGAGAGTAGCTTGACTGTGGACAGAATTGTCAACAAAGGAGTTTATGATATATATATGTACATATTTCAGAGGTTTTATACGAGAATATATCAATTTATCATCTTGTCCTTTTTTTATTGCAAAAAGAGATACTTAATAACGAGGCCTTACTGTACCATGACAAAGCACACCTTTGCAACATAGATTTTATTATTTGTTTTATTTAAGCAGTGCAAACAAAAGTTTATGCAGCTTATCAATCAGGCTTGTATTTTCTTTATTGGGGCACCAGTTTTTTAATTCTTTAATGTTCAGTGCAATTTTTCGCTTGGTAACAATACTTCTTTTAAACTTTTGGAAAAGGAAAAATTCTGTCGTTAAATCTTCTCTGAACCCAAAGTATCCCCCTAAATAGAATAGTATTTAAATTTCCATTATAAATAATGTCGTATTATTATTAGTGAATCCATGGAATATATGAACAACAAGGCTCTAAGTGATCCGGAGACTGCACTGAAATTTGCGCTCTTATTTTCCTCGCGGAATTTCGACGCTCTGGCCATGAAGGAGACAAAGGTGCGGAGTGCTATGCTCAAGATACTTGAGACGAACTTCATCAATGCAGATGCATATAGGCAGCACGATAAGAATCGCTTGTATAATTCGATAACTCTGCTGGGTGAATACTATCATCGTGTGAGATTGGCAGATAATGCACCGATAACAATCCTCGGAGATTCACTGCTCAGTTTGCTGACGCGAGAGATAAATGACATATCGGTTATAATGAGTACACGTCTGGCCCGATTGGTTCTCTCTCAAATAACGCTGAATGGAGAAATAATGCGTACTCGTCATAAGGCGGATATAGATCAATTGCTCTACCATGTGCGAAGGCATCTAATAATGCAGCCAGCGCTGACGGCAAAGGTTAAAGCTATGCTTTTAATGGTTTTGGATCTATATTACAGTCATTTCAAGCATGTGGGCCTTGAGCTAGAGGCCATGTACACAGACTATTTAATTGTGGATGATGAGGAGGAGCAAGAGGAAGATACAACCAATAATAATGGTGCGGATGTACAGTCGTCACAGCTAGAACACAGCGACGAGGAGAATCCCAGCGGCAGCAGCCTTAACAATTCGTCACAGGAAGCAAGGCCGAAGAAGTGGAGCGAACAGGTTTGCGAAGATTCTCTCTGTGACATTGGCTATGGCGAGACAGCAGTGGCGCCAATAGCAGTACAGCCGGGCCCAGGCAACACACAGTACAACGAAAGACCTTATCCGAGCCTGGACAACTCCGTTAGCGGCAGACAGGCCAGACGGGGTTATCAACCGAGGCATGTGCCGCGTCCGCTGAAGCAAGCCCACTCCGTCCAAGCAGCCCAAGCCGAGTAAGTATAGCTAAAAAAGCTTTTTAATACTTATTATTAGTTTCAAGTATACGATTTTTTCGAATCTTTTTATAGTATAATATTAATAATAATTTGCAGCCATTATAATTAAATCGTGTGTTTTTCAACCTCTTTTTCTGCTCTTCTTAGCAGCATCAGTTCGGAGCAATATCCTTCGATGGCAAGCAGCGAGGATCGTGACGAGTCAAAGCCTCTGCCCAGCTGGCGGAAAACTCGTTTCAACCGGACAAACGATGGAGAACATCGGGATCGAGATCATCAGCAGCAGTCGAATGGACGTTCTCGCCAAGATCAACAGAGACGGTATAGCGTTAGCTGCGACGATGATCATCAGAGTGTGCGTAGTGAGGGTGGCAGCAACAATTTGCGCCTGTATAGCATACACGATCGCAGAAATCATTCTCAGGAGCGATATGAGAGGAACTTGGGTGGAGGCAGCAATTATAATAATATTGTAAATTCAAATTGGGATCAGAGGGATGATCGCAGCGAAAGATCCTATATAAGTAATTATGAGCGTGGAAACAACTATAAACGCGGCGGTCGCTATAATAATCATAATAATCGCAACACATACGATAAACCGCCACGTTTCCAGAAGCAGCAACAGCAACAGCAGCAGAAGATTCATAGCGAGACCTGGCGTCGTTCCAATACGGCTATAAATAAGTCATATCAGGATCAGGAGAATTGCGCTTTTAATTCAAATGGTCCTGAGTCGAATAGTCGCAGCTCTTCGCGTGCTAGAACGCTACCACGCCCCCCTAAATCACAGCTAGACGAGGGAGGCAGAAAATCACAGAATTCGCAATCATATGCGAGTGGTAGCGGAAGTGGCGGACCACGACAATTTCCGCGTTATAGCAGCCAGAGCAGTTTGGCCAGCGAAGCATCCACCAGCTTTCAGCAGTCGTCGCAGCAACAACAGCAGCAGCAGTCTCATCATCCGCAGCGTCATCGCAATTTCACGCGTCGCTCGCAGCCGGAACAGAGGGAACATTCCGACACATGGCATGATCCTGGCAAAGACGACAGCGAACTGGTTCGAAATGCCCAACAAACAACAAAATATATGAATTACCTCTCAGCGCAAAAATGAGACAGGAGTGTCCGCTGCAAGAAGAGATCCAAGCCACCTTGTAGCAACCGCAAAAAGAAGGATTACACTAAGCACGAGTATGATTTTTTTGTAAAGTAATTTCAAAGCTAAAAAATTGTGTAAACACTTTAAACAGAAAATAGAAATATTAACATTTATCATGTTGTATTAGGATCAGTGCTGCAGACCGAATAGTACAAATAATTCATAAACCAAAGCCCAAACTGCACCGTATTTTACATAGAAATGTTGAAAAAAAAGGGTTACAAAACGGAATTGGTTTGAAATTTTATTGAATTCTCAATGTAAACTTTAAACTGGTTTGAGGGCTCAACGCGCAAAAAAAACTATGTTTACGAATTTATCGGCTTTGCAGCTCTTGATTCGAATATTTTTTGATGTGTGTAATACTCCCGCCCCGCTCTTTCACACAATTAGCTGTACTACAATATATATATATATAGAGACTGTTTAAAAACTGAACAATTTGAGCTCAAAATTCGTAGCCATCTCAAATAAAAATACAGAAAACGCAACTAAACACAAATCAAGACAGGCTCAACATAATATATACATATATATATATATATATATCTATATAATCGGTAAATTGTAAATACACATCTATTTTAGTCACAACAAAGGATCAATCAATCAATCAGCTCACACACACATAACTATAGAAAATAATCCATGATTTATACAAATTTTGTGTTAGAAACTAAGTACAAAAAGTCATAAAAAAAAGAAAGAAAAAATCCTATATAGCTATTGTACTTGTATCAATAATAAATTTTTTGTTGTTTTAATGTTACATGCACGTTACGCAAGTTGTATTTTAGCTAAATATATATACATATATCTAAATGTCCTGTTACAGTTTCAGATACAGAAGATTTATTAAGAGAAATACATATATATCTATCTTTATAAACATGCATACCTTAAAAAGAAGAGAAGATTATTATAAATAATTGAATGTGACGATTTGTTGAAACAACAGATTGAAGCCAGAGAGTTAAGAGAATTGAAAGTATAACATTGAATACAAGATATATAAAGATACAGATAAATATATATACCATATAGTTATAGACAAATACATACGTATTTTAAGCATAACAATTTAATCATAATAATATTAATATATACATACATATACATAGACTAACACTAACAGTTTTAATAAAAATATTTCCAAGACTTTGATTTCAAGCTTGAAATATACATTATTGAAGCGACAGTATAAAATACATATATAATAATATAAGAACATTCAGTGAAGACGAGTGTTTCAACGAGATTAAAATTAACACAGTAAGAAAAAGGTTTAAATGAGGCTTGCAAATTAGAATTCATTTAGGTTAAGCTTCGACAATTGTCTCAATATCAACTGGTCCGTATCAAGAGTTGTAGTGGAATGGTCCAGATTCACTATTCATTCAGATTTAGCGCTCGGCCTGTTCCTTGGGTGTAACTACAAGGACTTCATAATTGCTAGAATTAACTTCATCGCGCCCATATGGCATATAAAGGAGTCGATGCGATGGATGCACCTTTCCAAGCAATGTCAAGCCTTCATAGGATGCACGGCCGGTGTAGAGCGGCTCCCCGGTCTCCGAATACCCAGCTTTTAGTGCATTGGGTGGTACATAACCATTTGTGGCCTGCACCCACTTTAGATCACAGTCCGTGAGAACTAATATATCCACCTCAGTGTTAAGGCGATGTGCAGCACAATTCCAGGGAGCGTAAACGGCTCTCTTTTGGGGCACATAATTGGCCGGAAGGAGATCTTCGTGCAGATATACCCTAGCCACATAAGTATGAAAGCCCTCGTGATCGGTTCCACATTGAACTGCGCCGTCCAGTTCTGTGTTGGAACCCGTGGGATCCTCTAAGTCCAGTGGAACCCATTGAATTTGCAGCCGTTCCACTTCATCCACTTCGGTTCGCTGAGCGAAATTTAAATAAATGCGATGCACACGTTGGCGATGACAAGTGGCACGACATTGTGGACAGCTCAAGGAACGGCGGAGCCAACGGTTGAGACATTCTTTATGGAACACATGTCCACAACTCGCTGTGGAATATATGATATCATTTGCATTGTAGAACTCATTGCAAATACCACATAAAACGTTGAGTGACTCGGCTTTCGATGTTGTTTCTGCTGCTTCGATTTCTGCTTCCGCTTCCATGTTCTTCTCCCTTTAGTTATTGTTATTGAACTGCAAGCCACCTTCCTTATCGCTTTCTACGCCTTGTTTATTTTCGTATTTCATCAGACGTAAATGAAAACAAACCAAAATAGTGCCGAGTGGTTAATGCAGTGATTTTAAGCGATATATCGATTGAACATAAGTTACCTATCGAATCGTTTCGGGTTTGCAGCCCTGGTACTGCGCACGTTGTGTTTATTTTGTTTTTATTGGACAATGCAGCGAAAGGAGCCAAATCCATTTCTGAAACTCGGGCTGCGTCCCTGGCTGGCTAAGCAGCTAACCAAATTAGGTGAGTCACACAACAGAAATCGGCTAACAATGAACTATAAACTTTTTTTATTACTAGGCCTCAAGGGAGCGACACCCATACAAGAGAACTGCATTCCAGGGATTTTGTCTGGCAAGGATTGCATAGGAGCAGCCAAGACAGGTTCTGGAAAGACCTTTGCGTTTGCTTTGCCCATATTGGAAAAGTTAAGTGAGGAACCAGTAAGCCATTTCGCTCTCGTGTTGACACCAACACATGAATTGGCCTACCAAATCTCCGAACAGTTTTTAGTGGCTGGCCAGCCGATGGGCGTGCGAGTGTGCGTCGTGTCGGGTGGCACAGATCAAATGATTGAGAGCCAGAAGTTAATGCAGCGGCCGCATGTTGTTGTTGCCATGCCAGGACGCTTGGCGGATCACTTGACAGGCTGCGACACGTTCTCTTTCGATAACCTAAAATATCTGGTTGTGGATGAAGCTGATCGCATGTTGAATGGTGATTTCGATGAAAGTCTCGCAGTTATAGAAAACTGCTTACCGAAGAACAGACAAAACTTATTCTTTTCCGCCACAATGAAGGATTTCATAAAGGAATCCAGTATATTTCCCATAAACAAAGATGTGAGTTGGTTATAGCAATATGAAAACTAGCAAGAACAACTTAAGTTTTGATTTTAGTGCATAGAATGGTCACAGGAATCCGATGTTGCCACTGTGGATACCTTGGAGCAGCGATATTTACTCTGCGCTGACTATGATCGGGATATGGTGCTCATTGAGGCTCTGCGCAAATTTCGCGAGCAGCATGAAAATTCCAATGTCATGATATTTACCAATACAAAGAAGTAAGGATTGGATATAATATATATATATATATATATATATATATATATGTATTTTTATGTATTTCATCAGGTACTGCCAACTACTGTCTATGACACTGACTAGCATGGAAATTGAGAACGTTTGTTTGCATGGCTTTATGAGACAAAAGGAACGGGTCTCAGCGCTCAGCCGCTTCAAATCGAATCATATAAGAACGCTAATAGCGACAGATGTGGCAGCACGTGGCCTGGATATACCCAGTGTTGAGCTGGTGATTAACCATATGCTTCCCCGCACACCCAAAGAATATATACATAGGGTTGGACGTACGGCTAGAGCGGGTCGCCAGGGTTTGGCCATATCTATATTTCGTTTTCCCAGGGATCTGGAATTGCTGGCTGCCATCGAGGCTGAGATTAATACCAAGCTAACAGAGCATCCCATAGATCGTATGTCTAAAATTTTAAATTTGAAATTATCCATAATCAATGAATTTGTTTTTTAATTGTATTTTAGAGCGCATGGTAGAACGCATCTTCATGCAGGTGAATGTAACACGACGCGAGTCGGAAATGCAACTGGATAACAACGATTTCGATGAACGCGCCCAGAACTACAGACGGAAGACCTGGATAATGGAGGGCAAAGATCCTGATGAAATGGAGGCGCTGTAAGTAATAATTTAGATAGTTCACATATAGCTGCAATATCGATAGTATCGCGATTAAAAATTTAATAATCTTTCACAGCTATCGTAAGAAACAAAAGGACAAACTGCGTGAAATACGACGCAAACGCAAGCAGCAACAAATGGAAACTGCGGCTAGCGAAGAGGGCAAGGCTCTGTTGCAAGATGAACGTTTCAAGTCCGTAGACAGTGGACGCTTCGAGAAGAAATTCAGGAAAAAGTCGTCAAGGGAAACGAAAGAAAGGACTCAAACAAACCCTGGAAAACACTCTAAGCTGCTGAATAAATCAAAGAATCCCGTAAATGCTAAGCGTAAGGCAAAAGTAAAATAGTAATATTTATATTTTTATTTTTATTATAACAAATAACTTTTGAGCTTATACTACTAAGCAGTTGCGAAACGCATCATTAAATATGTATATTAAAATTCAAAATCTTCAGACATGCTTCAGAAAATGCAGGCACTTTTCTTAGTTTCTGTTTACAGTTCGAAAGGGTAACAAAAGGTTTCAGTCTAGTGAGATTGCTAGCAGCGCATCCTCAGGGTAAACCTCTAGCAGCACCTTGGCGCCATCGTTAAACGGATAGCATATGCTGCCATCTATGACCAGATCTGTAGAAATTTCAATTTATTAATTATTCTATTGCGAAACAGAATTTCAAGCTAAGTTTTTCTTTACTTACTGGCATCGATGCAGTGCGACTTAACGAAGACGGTCTCGACGAAATCTCTGGCTTTGAATGTCTTCGGCGAGGGCCACACACCCACGCAGATTTGTTCCCGAATGGAGTAGCAGAGGCGTGGATCATCCGGTGCAAAGAGTAATCCTTGATTATAGCGCTGAGCAATTTCTTCTACTCTCTTTCGAAGCTTTAGCACATCCGTTGTCTCGCCGTTGGGCAGCGAGCTCAACAGGTCATCTACATCCTTACTGGTAATGCTATTGATGCTAGTATGCCACGAAGTGGAACCAGTTCCGGTGCTCACACACAACCCAGAGCACTTCGTTTTATTAACCACATCCTGATGATCCAACACCAGCTGCAAATGGGATACACGAGCCGAAAGATGCTCCCCAATGAAGACCTCGTTGAGCGCCAAATAGGGCAGAACTCGTTTCATTTTAGCTTTATACTTGGTGGCCATTTCCTCGCTCAACAGTTCTGGTTCAGTAGTTACCTGCTCCATCTTGACAGCCGTATGCCGGAACAAATCTGTAGACTCCGGAATTAAACCATTGCTGCCCAGCAGCGTGGTGCGTATGCGTGATCTATGTATCCACTTGAAGTCACCCTGTTTACGAGATTTATTAAATTTTGGTTTAATGGAATCAGTTCTGCAGTAACTACTTACGCTTTTGATGCGATCCACAGCCTCGGCGGGATTATCGGTATAATGCTTGGGCAGCATAAGACGACCCTCAGAGTGTCGGGGATCCGAATTGAAGCCCACAATCGGCGTCTTCTGCTGACTGAGTGCAAATAAAGGACTGGCCCGATTGGCGGATAGTAAAAAGGTGCCATCGCCTCCAACAGGAACGATTACATCAGCCCAGCTCATGATATCCTTGCTCAGAGAGCTTCTAAATTCAAGTCTGCTTGTTTAATAAAGCGTCAACAGCGACAGGGACACATTATATGGAATGGCGGGAATACGAGTATAAGTACAATTTGAAGTATTCGTAATTAGATTTTTTTATTTTGAGCGACGAGGATGAACACAGACCAGGACGATGAGTCACATACACACAGCCACACAAACATCAAACATTAGAAATATATATATATTATAGAGTGGCAATACTATCGATAGAACTATTGATAATATCGATTGTTTTGCAGCTCTAATATATATGGATATATGTTATTCACAGGGTCTGACGGCGACTTTACGCACCTGCTAGATAATTTCACCTCACAGCCAACATTCTGGAAGCTTTGGACGATTCTCCGCTCAAAATCCTTGTGTAGATAGTGCAAATCCCGTAGCACTTCGACGTCAGTGCCCCGATCTCGTAGCTTTTTCTCCAACTGATCCGGTGACAGCTCCGGATGACGCAGTTGCTCCATTTCATAGCGCGATAGCTTTGATACAACCAAGGCGCGCTTCAGCTCAAAATTAGCGGGCGCATAATTGGCATATTCTATTTCAAAATTATATATAGAATATAGTTATACAACTGATTTAAGCAAATATTGGCATATTTTGAAACTATTCAAAGGATGAAGAACCGAACCGGATTTACCACCTGGTTCGGTGCAGGGTTTGGTTCAAGCTGCAGAAATTAGTTTGCACCCGTTTCTGGGGATCCTCAAATGGAGCCGAAGCTTCTACTGCTCCACAACAGAGATATAAAGGTCTGCCGCCTTGGTAATCTATAGTAATTATTTGTTTTTTTTAAAGGTATTGGAATTTTCTTGCTTCAAGATAATCTTATAATATTTCTAACAATCACATGCCTCCCCAGAGCGGGCCTAAGCTGATAATAAACGGAAGCGCAATTCATGTTTGAAAACAAAAAATATTAAGGAAAGGCAACCTTCAGAGCGCCGAAGATTACATACACTTGCAGACTGGAATAACCATTTGAAAATAGTTATTAAAAGGTTTTTATTTACACCAATTGTTCCTATGGCACCTATATAATATATTAGTCCGGTTTGGTTTTTGCTGTTTTTAGAAAACAATCTTTTATCTACAAATCGCGGCAACGATATAATACCCTCTGCAAGGCTGTAAATAGATCTGACGAACAACAAAATCATAGGAAATTATGCTCCATAAATTAAGTAAAGGCATAATATATATATAAGTAATGAATATACGTGAGAGATAAACAAGACAACAGAAAGAAGAATCGTTTTCTTACCTTTGGCAAATTGTTTCAGCAATTGCTTGGACTTTAACATGCTGAGCGATAAAAAATTAAAATTAAAAGAGCATTTATCTATGCACGTAGTACTAAATTACTATTTTGTAATTATTCAATTGACTTGTAGCTACATTAATTAAATTAAATTAATAATTTAATTGATGTTCAATTAAAAACGAAAAAGCGAAAACGAAAACTTTGTTAACACAATCTTTTTTTGAAGTTTCAATACATTTATTTATGTATTTCAAGTTTATTCGATTATAAAAGTTATATACTAATGAAATTCTGTATGAATTACACTCGTATTATCCGTAGCCATATTTACGTCCACGTTCTTAGAATTCATTAGATTTAATGATCGATTATCTATTTTGCTTTTCTCTCTGTCGTCGTCTTTGCTTTGTCATTTATCGCCGTTTTGTTTCTATTTTTGTTCGCTTTCGCTTTGGTTCTTGTTGTGCATTGCTGATAAGCGTGCGGCACAGCCTTTCTTATCAGCCACAATAATAAAACATAAGCTTTGAAAAACAAAAACTTTGTTTTTGTTTGTCATTCACATTCACAAAACCCTCTGCTTCTTCTTAATCTTACACCACTACAAACCATTCGCAACGAATGGCGACGCACCATTCACCTGTTCCTGGAGATGTCAAAAATTTAAACCTAACGTACTCTAATTAATACGACCAAACATTCGAGTCTGTCGCGTTCGGATTAGTCGGCTTGGTTTTCAGGTTGACGGGATTGTTGCTGTTCAGATAAAATAATTAAATTTATTACATATATTTTGACTATGATTATTTCATGTTTTTTACCTGTAGCTCTGACAGTTCCTGCTCTATGTCAGCATCGTTTATGGGCTTGCCAAATACACCACTTAATAGCAATATGGCATTTTTGGCTACTCCAGGGATACTGAGAGTGTTTGAACCCATTTTCACGAGATCAATGAGACGCACTGAATCCTCTGGAACTGAACTAGTTTGATTCATAGCCTGCGACGGTTGCATGTTAAGTGATCGACCAAAGGATTGTGTAGGACTAGGTAGACAAAGACGACTCAATCCAGTATTAATATTGTTTGTGGAATTCCCAATTTGATTAGCGGAATTAAAAACGGACTTAAAAGGGTTTGCAGTAGTCTGGTTATTGCAATTGTAACTGGCACCAGTCCGGTTCATTTGGCTATTAACAGAGTTGTTCATCATTGCGTTAGGCCCGTTAAAATTGCGATTAGCTCTGCCCAACACTCGGGGATTAAGTTGGCCGCTCAGTTGACGCTGTGAATATCCATTTTGAAGATGATTGTTGGTATTCTTTAATACCAGCTGCTGCTGCTGTTGATGTACAGTATTGTTATTATTGTAATTGGTGATATCCTGTTGCTGGCAATTGTTACTATTATTAGAAAAAATATAACTTTGCTGTTGATTTGCATTAAAATTAGTGGGAATGCTGTAGGGGTTTCGGTAACCCAGACGACGGTGTGCCGAATGTTGTGAGCTGTTGAAATTAATATTGTTATTGCGATTAATATTGTTAATATTGTTATTAATGCGATTAAAGCGCGGCCCTTGCTGCTGGCTGTTGGCGGGGCGTGCAGTCGACCAAGGATAAGCCTCTGGAGCATTAGTTGGCACCAGAGGTGGAGCGCCAGTTGGTCTGTTTACATTACTCGATTGAATACGCCACTGTGCAGAGCCAACGGGGACTGCAGTGTTGTTAGGGGTTTCATCTATTGGTTCCTCTACTTCTGTACTATCGTATGCTTGATTAAAGTCTATCAATTCATAATGTAATTGAGTCCTATTCGTATCTTCTATTGGCATTGTAAACTCATCTAATTCTTGACGGTGCTCCGCTTCATCAGTGTCTCTATCGTCCTCATCATCCTCATCGTCCTCCTTAGAATCCTTATAGGATCGCAGATGAGCAGCTTGACGCTCTTTTTGGTTATTCTTTTCGCTTTTACCTCTTACACCGGGATACTTTTTCGGAATATTTGGTTTAGGCAACACGCAATGATCATAGTATTCGTCTGCAAAAAATAATCAGTTCGAGTGATTTGAATTTTTAGATGTTAGTCAGTTACCTAGCGCCATAGACATGCCAGAATTGGAATGCGAAGTCATTTTGAGTTTTCAAAAAGTAATAATATTACTAAACTTTCTAGAATTAAATGCAACAACCAAACGTAAAGCGCCGAATGCAACAGTAAAATACAGTTAAAGCACTGACAAGCAAATTATCGGTGAGGAATTGAATGCAGGGCAGTATTTCATAATTATCAATAAGTATCGAGTAGCTTGTCAATTAGCGATGCGGTATTTGCTGTGCAACACTAAGCTGCGTTCAGAACCGCAGCCAACTTTGCTGAGTTCCGTCACTTTATTTCTAACTGCGGAACGTGCTGCACTTCGTTGCAATAAGACCGCTCAAAATGTAAGTTTTTATAAAATATTTGAAAGTAAATTAAGGTTGCAGCACATATTACTGTTTTTAGTGTAAAATAAGCCTATTCGCAGAACTTAATGTTGCAAAATCGAAAACAATTCAGGACAGTGTCCCTAAATCGTTTATAATTTATTATAAGCACATGGTCTAGGGTCTGTTTCCTGAGTTGGTACACTTAAGCACCTAACCTCATAGGACGACAAATTTATAAATGTTATTCCTTTGCTTACAGGTGAAACGCTGTGATGAATGCCTGTTGTTTTACCGGCTTTTCTTAATTCTGGGTAAGCTATAAAGTCTCCTCTATTCTTCTGTTGCGAACTCGAGTCGCTGGTGTAAAGATATTTATCCACTTTAGCTAGTGCTTTTTAACCGTTCGCAGAGCAAACTGTACTTCGCCCAAGCATAACCCAATTTTTTTAATCCGAAAATTGCGGTGCATATTTTTTTTCGTGAAGTCTACATTTAAATCGATACAGTAGAACCTCGCTATGACGAATCACGTTATAGAGAGTGTTTGACTATATATACAAATTCTATTTTATTTTTATAATAGTACTAATATAATTTTATTTTATTATAGACGAAATGAAACCAAAACGGTGATAATGTTTTGCGTATTATGTGAGGCCTTTGTGGATTCTTTAGGTAAGCTTACTATATTAAACATATGTGAAAATCGACTTGTTTGAATTTATTCGGTGAAGTTTACTTCAAGAATTTCATCGAATAAATTCATACACTATATGATGAAATTTTACTATCTGACACCTCATATGAACCACTGTGATTCATAACATTTGTAATTAAATACTGAAGTTTAAATTTCAAATGAAGATGTCATTTTACTCTGTAATCTCGTTTTTTAACAGTAAATTCTTTTTTTTTAGGGCTTGCAGGAGCGCTCATGGAGAGAGTAGCCAGCCACGTGTGCATGCCTAATAATAGTAGGTTAGTATTCGCATACCTTGTACTTTTTGGCTCTTTTAGCTATGATGATCACTTAAACCATTCACAGACGCCATATAAACGTTAAGCGCTGACAAACTGCTTCAATATTCTTTTGTAGTTAGCGAGTCTTGCTTAACCGGTTATGGACCATGGTTAACAAATTGGCACTGAGCTTTATTATTTATATATAATTTTGTACAGTATATTTTTGAATAGTAACTTATCGCAAATTTTCGTTGCAGATGTTTCTGACTAGAATGGTGTATCATTGGAACCGGGTTCGAAGAGATAGTGGAATACTTGAGTAGTAACATCCATCCATCTATTTCTATCCTAACGAGATTGGGTCCAGCTCGGAGATCGAGGCACCCGTTCGAGCCATTAAGCTAAGTGCTGGAAAAAATATTTTAATAAAGAAAACATTTTGTAAAGAAACAATTTAAGTTAATATTTTTTAAATTGGGAATCAGCGAAACAAGTAGACATGAACAATGTATTGCTTGGCAATCATTCAAGCTCCTTTGAATATCTCGTGTATTCCCCATCGAGCATTCAGTTGATAAATATTGCACTCACAAATGGAGCAGCAGCGTGCTTGGTTTGCGTGTTTGAAAAGATTGACTAACTGGTAACGCTGTGCACGTTTGTTTTGGTTTACAAAGTTCTTGTGGCATCACTCTCTGCCTGAAGGGCTGCAGAAAACGTTCAACATCTGTTTATCATCATAGTCTGGCAACGCTGCGTCTCATTCACTCTTATAGAGAGACTTCTTGAGAAGAAAAGCCGTAAAGAACGAAAAAATGACAAACTCTAAATGAAATCAAGTACGCATCGTAATGCTGAACACTTGACAAGACAATTAGTAGCTCCAACAGTGAAGTGCAATTAAATAATATAGTCTAATTAGTCGTAAGTGCGGGCGTAGAAAAACATGAATTTCACCTACCTTTTCGTGCTCATTTGGCTTGCATATCTAATATGCAGCGGCGTGCTGCTCTTCTCCCGAGGATTCCTGCTTGCCCGAGTCTCCAAAACGGAGACAAGCACCTGCCGGCGATTATCCACCAATCCAAATGATGTAAGTTTCTTTTTTTGAAGAAGAGATAGAAATGATAGGCTAATTAATGTTTTTAAATATTGCTTTTTTATTAGGAGTATGTACTATCACCGGAGGTTGTGAATGAGATCTTTAAGGATGTGAACGCCTCGTCGTCATCGAATCTATGTCTTCCACAAAAGTCGAAAGTAATAATACTTGTGATCGATGCATTGAAATATGAGTTTGGAGTTTATAAAGAGAATACCACCGAGCCGTTGCCTTATGAAAACAAATTGGGAATACTGCACCAGCTGCTCCAGGAGACGCCGGAACAGGCGCGTCTGATGAAATTTAAGGCAGATCCGCCAACAACTACTCTGCAACGCCTAAAGGGTCTCACAACGGGTAGTTTGCCGACGTTTATAGATATTGGTTCGAATTTTGCGTCGCCAGAGATTAACGAGGATAATGTCATAGATCAAATAGTAAAGAACGATTTGCCAGTGGTGTTCCTGGGCGATAGCACCTGGACGGATTTATATCCAAGACGTTTTAAGCGAGCCTATTCCTATCCCAGTTTTGATATATTCGATCTGGACTCTGTGGACAATCAAATAATGCAGCAATTACCCAAAGAGTTGGCCAGCGAAGATTGGCAGGTGCTGATTGCCCATTTTTTGGGTGTGGATCACTGTGGACACAAGCATGGACCTATGCACGATGAAATGTCCCGGAAACTTAGCGAAATGAATGATATCATAAGGTAACAATATGAATTATTAAGCTCAATTAAAACCCAAGCTCCAGAGCTGGTTAATGAGTGTAAGTCTATGAGTAGACCCCTCTAAAGTGTTGAAGGTTTTACAAAATATGACTGTGTTTCTTGAATCTTAGATCCGTTGTGGCGGGCATGGATGACGAGACGACGCTACTGATAATGGGCGATCATGGCATGACAGCAACTGGGGACCATGGAGGCGATACGGATGACGAAACAAATGCGCTGCTGTTTGCCTACTCAAAACAGCAAAAGTTCTACGCGAGCAGCGATACGAATTCAGATAGCGAAATGCTGCAGCAGGTAAAGATTGATAAGAGATAAGACAACTCTTAAGATAGTTTTATACCCATTGAAAATTTGTATGAAGAGTATACTCGGTTTATAAGCAAAACGTATGTTTGGAAGCAGTTCCGAGTATTTAAAGCATATATATATATATATATATATATATATATGTATATTCTTGATCCATATCTGTCTAGTCCACATTTAAATGCTTACGTTAATATTGGTATGGATCAGATAATCGGCCTTAATTGGCTTTGTTTGAATATCGGGTTGATGTTAAAAAGCGAGAGTATCTGTTATTTGAGCATTTCCGACTACTAAACTTTCGACTAGCTTAACCGCTATTTAAAACCCGCTGACAACTGACGTCATATATGTGTATATATTTTATTTTTGTTTTTTTTTTTTACAGATTGATCTGGTGCCTACGCTATCGAGCATACTCGGCGTGCCGATACCCTACTCGAACTTAGGTCTTATTAATTTTAACATAGTGCCTGCTGTGGCAGTGCCACACTTAAACAAATTCCAAACGTTGTTGCTGCACTCCTGGCAAAATGCCCAGCAAATTTATAGATACTTCTTCAGTTATGCTATGGAAAATAAGCGTTCCTTTAGTGTGGAACAAATGGAACAGTTGGAAACGGAATTTATACTGCTCACACATCGGGTTCAGACCATATATAATGAGGTGGCATTTAAATCCTTTGGCCGGGATCTAAATATTCATTTAAGGGATATACTCAATGTGTGTAGGGAAATTTGGGTTAAATTTGAGCCGACACAAATGTCACAGGGTTTACTTTTCAGTTTTCTGCCCATCTTTTTTGGTTTTCTGCTGATAAACAACTCGAATGCCAGAGATTATCAGCGGATTTTTATACCCAAAGAAGTGTTTTATATATATTTAATTAATATAGCCGCTGGTGTCTTTGGCTATCGTTATTTCAAGAACTTTAGCTTTAAATCGGAGGAGCAGGGCGTCATATTTTTTACCGGTCTGACGAGTACTGTACTCCTAGCATTCTGCACACTGCGTCACTGGCAGAATATCGCCAATAACTGGTCGGCTGTTCGACGCTTTGGTCATATGCCCACCCGACTGCTACTCTTTGCCACAATGGCTGTTTATTTCTCCAATAGCTTTGTCATACAGGAAGCTAAAATATTGTCCTATTTATTGGTAGGCGTCATTTTATTGCTCTGTTATGAGCTGCTACAGCTGAGCGCCCGACTGGATTTTCGAACGAAATTTAAATGGTCTCAGTTTCTGCGCTCGGCGGCCTTGCGTCTAATCCTGGCCAGCTTTTTGGCCATTTGTTGTATACGCTATTCATATACACTATTCCGCTGTCGCGAGGAGCAGGGAGATTGTGGAGACTTTACATCGGGTTTTAGCAAAAAAAGACCCAATCTAGGCCAAAGCAATATTTTAGCTGTAGTTATCATAGTTCTCTATACCACACTGACGCGACTGTACCTAAGATCCTGCGGCAATTTAACGGGGAATGCTCCAAATGTACTGCTCGCCCGCTATGGTCCCACTGTGGCTTCCATATGCGCTGGTGGCCATATATTGCTCTCAAATAGCTCGATAAAGAATATAAAACGCACTCATGTCGATGCCATGGCATTGGTCATCTATGGCTTATTATTGCTACAAATATTGGTCGTTTCATGGGATCCATTAATGACCTTCGTCCTGCCGCCAAGAAATCCGAATAGTATTACGATTAATGGTCGAAATAGCATTGTACCGGAAATCTTTAAGAAAATGAAGCGTATGTACGAGGGAGAGAATGATGCAGAGCATCATCGTCAAAGCGATATTCCAGTTGTTTATGGCCTGGCTACGGTTTACTCTTCCATTATAATATCCTTTGGCGTTTTCCTGGCCATGCTCATGATTGTTGTACTCGAGCCAAGGGCAAGCATTGGCCTGATTGTCTGCGTCGTCGTTGGAGCCATTATTCTCTGTGTCCATGGAATACTTCGCTATCGCACAGCGAGCAACTTTGGTGAGTTGTGAAGCCTCAATTCTTTCTTAAACGGTTTTTTTTCTTATCCTTAATTTCTCTTTCTTTTAGAGAGCTGCGTACAACCCACGTTCAGCGCTGTGGTTGGCTGGTTTTTACTGGCGCATTTCTGCTTTTTCGCCACATCGCATCAGACGACGCTTTCGCAGATCGATTGGCGAGCCGCATTTGTGGGTCGTTCCAGCGCTTTGGGTCAATCCCACCTGATTTCCGGCGCCCTAGTTATCTTAAATACCTTTTGTGGTCCCATATTTTTCTTCTCCATGTATGCGCTGCTCAGCACGGAAACGTTTTCGCTCTTTGCCCTGTTTCCCAATCTTATACGTAGCAGCCGGAACAGCAATAGCAATAAGCCGGATGCAGCCACTGCTTTGCCAGATCTTTCAACGGAAGCGGTGGGTTTTGATATGACCCGAGGAGAGCTGGCATTGTACGAATACGAGGATGTGTTCCTGGGCGCCGGCTTCAAACTGGCCACGCAATTCATTATGCTGCAGGGCATCAAGGCAAGTTCATAAACCGGCTATATAATCCCGAAAATAACCTGTTTCTTTATATATTATAGATATTTTGCGCTATGCTAGCTTGCACCATACACTGTCGCCATCTGATGGTCTGGAAAATATTTGCTCCACGCTTCATTTATGAAGCGTTGTCTACTTTTGTGGGCCTTCCAGCTCTTATTGTTGGTTATTTGCTGCTGATGCGCATCAATCGAGCTGTGGATGGACTCATCAAGCGCATCAATAAGGAAAAAACATTGTAGCCACTGCATTTCCTGCTAGTCTGCTAATTCATTTTGTAATAGTCCGTAAAAACTAAGATTTTTGTGTGTCGACAAATTTTGTATTTCGCCAATGGCCCTTATTTATTTAGCATTTTACTAAATTATAGAAAGAACTCAAGTATTAAAACTGTAGTTTAATATATTATAAAGATTATAGCTTGAACTGGCTGGGTCTTTAGTTGAGTAGCTGTGACTAGTCAAATACGAGGCGATCAGAATTCACGGAGGGGAAACGCACTCAGATCGTTTTACTCAGCGAGAGCTACAAGTAATGTTCTAGCTCTGTCAAGTCAAGTACCAGGCGAACAGAATTGATTACAAGGTGTTCTGCGGCTTAACACATTAATAGGTGGAAGGGAGAAGAAACATACTCAGATCATTTAGTCAAACAGAGAGAGAGAGAGCCTAGATAGCCAATAGGCGAAGGGCACTATTAAAATTAACTGTACATAGATGAATGAGCGAGAAGTGAGAGAAAATTAAACTGTGCTTTAATTGCTTTGTCTTGATATTAGCATTTGCTTTAAATTGAGTTGAGTGCGAGCGAATATGTATGTCAAAACAAAATAAGGCAATTATTAAGCTCTATGTTATATCCAAGTTTTCGCAGTCGGTGCACTCACACTCTTACTTTGAGTGACTTATCTCCCTCCCTCCTATTGACAACTTGCTACGCACTCTGTTCACCTGGTACTTGACTCACCAGGGAGCCACAATGCGAGCACTGAAAGGAAAAAAGATTTTAGGTAGAAAAAATAACAAAAAATAAGGTTTTTTTGGTGGTCTTGTTTTAGCTGATTTATTTTAGTTTCTTTTTTTGTTGTCTCTGTTTTCTCATTACATTAGGCTAAAAATTACATTTAAAATTAGAGCGCGCTTCTGAAAGCACACGTTCTCTTTTTTCAACTTAAAACAAAAAGAATTTCACATATTTTTTCTTGGTTTTCTCTTGATGGCTTATAAATAAAGACGAGCAAAAAACACGACAAATCAGTTTAAAAATTAAGTACAGAGTTAATTTAAGTAACTAAAAATAGACTCTGCGCCTTGGTTGCAATAGTTTCAAGCTGTTTTTTAAGTACGCAAATTAAGTAACAATTCCAGGACAAAAATTATCGAATACATTTGTTGTTTGTTGTTTATGCGATGAATTTCATCGTATAAATTACAAGTTATTTCATTGTTGCTGTTTGTATTTCCTTTAGGTAATTTTCCGAGTTTAATATGCGTAAATTAAAAAAAAAAGAGATTCTAGATTGTTGAAAAAATCTATTGCCCATTGAGCACCAATGGCATTTTCGCAACTCCGTTCGTGGCGCCCTTAGCTACAAATTAAAGGTAAAAAAATATAAGAAAATCGAAAATCAGGGTGAATTCTAAATTGAAGAAAAGGTATGAATGGATAGAGAGAGAAATGCTTAAGCGTGTAAAGATTTTTTGTAGCAAATTTTTATGTACAGCAGGCAAATAAAAGAGAAATAGCAAAGTAAAGGACTACAAAAAACAAATAAAAGAAGAATTCTTTGGCTTTAATGGCGCCAGCACCAGGAGCAAAGCACGATGTTAATGATCTCTATATATTTGATGGAGGCCTTTAGTCGCTGTTCTCATCATAGGGCTTATACTGGTTCTCCAACGACTCAGCCTGAGACTGAGGCGGCGGCTGTTGCTGCTGCTGCTGCTGCTTACCATGCTGGGTCGATGTTGGGCGATGGTATTTCTTGGTGGTACTCCAATCCTCCTTTAGGGACAGATTAAACATTGAATAGTCTGGATCGCCGGTAACTTCCTTCACAATATTTAAAAATGTGGGCATACAATTCTTCAGCGCCTCGCCTGTTAGCGATGAATACGTCTCCAACAGCACCAGGCCCTTGCAGCTGAGAAAGCAAAAATAGTAGTAATTAGCACCCTTACAGTTGGGGTTCCTTTTTCATAGAGACTCACCGTGGATGGCCTGGTTCCCTGTATATATCGAGCTGGAAATATTGATTGTTTATCAAGAAGCAACGTCGCTTCTTATAGATGGTAAAATGCGCATCATCGCGCTGTGCCAGCAGGTTCATATAATCGCGATGCGTTAGTTGTGTCTTCACCTCGATGCGGGCCTGGCCATGTACATTGGGACGACGCTGTGTGTGTATGTAGCTCCAGTGATTCTTTTGACCACGCTTACGCAGACGTGCCTGCACCTTGGGACCAGCCGATTGCAGATAATGATGCACCACATCGAAGTCTTGGTAAGGCGGAAATTCGCTATCTGGCGGCAGCACGGCAACTACAAAAATAGATTGATTTTTGCTTCAATTAAAATGCCCTTTCTTTAAGGTTATAGAAAGCGGATAGCGTACCCAAATATTTGAGCTTGCGTGATGTCGCCTGCAAACGGTCGCCAATGTCAATGCCTAGTTTTTGGCACACGGATTCAATCATCCGATTCATTTTGGCTTCAAAGTTAGTCGAGTTGTCGATCACATCAAAATAGGGATGACCCACCCAGGCGGCGGCTGATTTATAGTCCAATTCCCGTGCCAGTTCAACGCCCTCGGAGCGGCAAGCATGATCCTGCAAGGATAATATGAAACAGATTAATAATGTGGGAAGACTGCAGAGTTACCAATCGATGGTCTACATAAATTTACAATGCTTTTTACTGTCAAAACTATCGTTTTGCCTATCGTTGTTACTGATAGTATCAAGCGGTTTACTTATATGATAGTACGATAATCCTGCCGATAGTTTTGCAATTTTCTAAATGAGCACTGAATGTTAATTTATTAAAAGACATTAATTCAATAGCTAACAGTAAAAGTAATTGATTTAATATTTTAAGACAAAGGCTGAAAGATTAGTTTAAGCTTTAAAGCGTAGTAAGCTTCGACACTTACTATATCCAATTTTCTCTGGATAAGTTCAGAATTCCAAGCTGTTGTTTTAAACAGCTTTGAAAGTACATCGAAAGTAGATTAATCTTTCATAAAGCTTATGTACTTGCATCAAACATTTGCTTAGCTTTCAGCTCGTGTCATTGAGTATAGCCTACAATTAAAGAGCTTCTAGCAGTAGTTGTAACTATATAGCCAGTGCTTTTGCTGGGTACCTGATAATGGCGCTTTCTTTTCTTTGATTTACGAGTATTATTATTGAATACAATTTTGGTGGTTGGTTGGTTGAGCCAAAGAAAAAGGTAATTTCGAATCAATATAGAGCATTAATAACACTCACCTCTGTGGAGTAGAAATCCTCTGCTCCATTTGCGGCCGAAACTAGATGCAAAATTTGATTATACCGATTGTCGCGCATCTCCACGGGATTCCATTTATTGCCCGCCATCATTTTCTCCCATTTATCCTTTGATATATCTAAAGAGAAATGGCGGGAATTAATAGTTAGCTCCAACGATAATATAGGGCTTACTCACAAGCACTGGCATCCATAACGCCACGATCGCAGATGATCAGACAATTGCGGGTACTCGAGTTTCCCAGCTCGAAATATGTGTTCTCAATTTGCACCATTGTGCGTATCAGATTCTCCTGAAATTTATAAGCTACGAAAACCAAAATCGATTAAAATGAAACTTTTCGATATGTTTATTTGTTCATTAAACAATATTGGAATCAAATTAAAGAAATACAATTGCAAGCAAATTCTTTTGAAAGGCTGACATCGAATATTGCCAAAAAAAAAGAGAAGTCTTATGATTGTTTTGTTTTCTTTCGTTTATTTATGAGGCGATTCGATTCGATTCGAGATTGGAGATGGACCCTGCACCAATTGAGAGAAATTGAATGAATTTGAGTGGCAAACAGGCAGCAAAAACCAGCAATAACAGCAACAAAAATACTGAAATTCCTCGATAACAAATCAATATACAAGAATATGCAATATATATACAATAATACATGAACACTAATTGACTAGGCAGGAATACAGTGAACGTTCGATAATAGCGCAGTTTTATGGGCATACTACTAGAGCTATAATAATAAAATGTGAATAAAAGGATTCCTTAGAAATTCTCTTCGTTCTCTCTTGCATTTTTTGAAGAAATCTAAAAAAAGGATGAACCAATCCAAAGAAATATAAAAACTAAAAGAATATAAAGGTGAGCCAAGCTTCAAGGCAGATCCATGGACTCAGGGTCGTCTTGCAGCAGTCCTTGCACCACACCCAAAGCTTCTCTTCGGGTGCGAATTCCCGGAGCGGTTCTCTTTAAAAATGTTAAGAGTTTGCATGCTTGATACTCATTTTAATAATTTATTGGACTGTGTATAATTTGTATTATTATTTACTTTTAAGTAAAATATTCAAATTAGTGAAAACTTTTTTTTAACAGGTAAATAGAATATTTTATTTGTTACACTAAGCCAAAGTTCAATCCCCCAACTAACTGACTCATCAGATTGTTTCTAAACAACTGAACCGAGGTGTGTTCTCGTGTGCTTTGTGTGCGTTATGCGATCATCGTGTGATTATATTGTGGGGCATATACTATAAATAAAATATATATTTATGTATATATGTACAGGGTACTGAGAATAAGCAGTAATTATCAGTAATCAATGCCATAAACAGCTGTTCAAATAATTGATGAATCGGAACTCAGTGGGGAACGGGGGAACGGGGGAACCAGGGAACGAGGGGGAAAGTAGCACAGTTATCAGAGAGACCTTCTAACATTTAAATTAAAACAAAACGCGAGCAATTAAATAGTTTTCTAATAATGTTTGCCATAAAATTATAATAATATTATTGTTTACATTATATAGCTCCCAGATAGCTTAGTACTACCTGGAACGAATGCTAAGAATTCAGAATAAGTTCCGGAAACAAATTGAATTAGTCATTCCCAGCAAACAATGCCCTAGACCTTGAAAAATAACGAGCGAACAAACACACAAACAGCTTCCAAGTGCATTTTCTTTTAAAATGAAAACAATATACTCAAAGGCGAAAGCGGAAAGTCCCCCTCTGCGGGGGGTGTGACGTGGGAGGCATACCTCCCGGTCAATGTTACGCCCTCTTTTTTTTTGTGTAGCCAACTTGTTGCTGCGGTCTCGTGTTGCATTGAACTTGACTGAGCGCATCGTGTGTCGGAACGAAACGAAATGGAATTGATCGATTACTGCGATGCACTGTGCAATTTGGAACAGACAGGGAATGGGCCGTGGGAGGTTTTGTGTGTTTGATTGGGAACCGGAACTGGGAACGGGGGACGGATGATGGTTTACGTCAATAGCGAGAGAAAATAGTTTTTGGTTTTTCGATTATTTTCGTTTGCCTTCCATTTTCTTTGTGCTTTGTTGTTTTGGCTAATTCAATTAGCGAACGGTGATATAAGCACAACTGATGCAAAAAAATACACCAGATACACATATGCTACAGATGTTTATATATATATATATACGTATATATACTAAATATATACGAGAAAAGTATAAATTTTACTACTGCGCAACAGAAATATACGAAAAGTTAAGAGGTAGAAATGTATTATTCGTTTGGGAGTCGATTATGAATAGGGAATTACTTATGGAAAGCAGGCATAAACGTTCGCTAGGACTACATATTTAATTATATAATTAGTGGCTTTCATTTGCATAATTTAAGTTCAAAATGCAAATTCCTAGACTCATAAAGAAATTTGTAGAATGGCAAAGAGAAACACACACAGAAAAAAACTAGAAAAACAAATTCATTTAGCTATCAATTTAGCAGAAATCAATAAAAATAACAAATAACAATAAAAGTGCCAATATCTATCAATAACTAACAATATCTGGTTTGGTCTGTAGCCAAGGGACATATTTGAATACAGTAAACTCTCGCAAAGTAGAACCCGGCTTGTGGCTTTTACCTGAGAGAAAAATCGCATGGAAGAATAGTTTGGCTTACAGAAGACTCTTTACAGAAGGTGCTTGAACAAGTGGTTTTATTTCAGAAAGATAGCTCTATGAGAGATCACTATATCTGTATCTATATAACGAAAGTGCCTCTAGACTGATTAATTAACGCCCCACTGCGAAGAGCAGCGCACACATTTCGCATTTCGCGCATTTATCTGGGCGGATGTGGATATATTGTTATATTGACAGACAGAAAATGAATGAATCGGGGACCACACGAATTTTGGATACGCGTCAACAGGCACGTGAGACCTATACTAAAATTCCATTAGCAGAAATACACATATAAATAAGTCGAATTATTGCACTCTGGCCCTGACTCTAGACAAAAACTAGAATAATATACTATATATACTGGCAATATATCAATCGAAAGCTACGTCTATCAATTTGGCATTTTATAGCAACTGCAATTAGTGTTTATTGAAGGCCATTTCAAATGCAGCGATTTAATAATTAAGTCGAATAGTAGCAAAGAGCTTTCAGCTATGACGCTATGTTATTTAACAGATGATTAACATAATTTAACAGCAGTTAGTAACAGTATGCTATCAATAATGTTATTGCTGTTATGTTCTTATACAGAATATACTAAGCAAACTCGACATCTTCTGATCCAGTTCGTACAGGTTTTTATGTGCCAAAAAATTGTGTATATATAGAATTTTTTTGTTTTCAAATTTAGAAAGAATTTTAACTATATAAACCCCATGAAATCTTAATGGGCGTGTACTTAAGAAGAGGCACGTGCTAGTCAGCGTCTAAAAGTGGTCACCGCCGCGTGACTGTATCTACAAGTCCATATACAAGTATATATATGTATATATATACATATATATATCAGAAATCTGTAGGCTATATGTGCTGCTAAATATAAATGGCCCATTTTAAATCGCACGTACATTCGTTTAAATGAGTAAACATGAGCTAAGAAATACAGTTGAGCCTCTATAATAAATTCATTTTCTCTATACCAAAATTTCCCTTTATCGTACTTTCCATACTCTTCATAGAGCAGTTCCGATTGTTCGAACCCTTTGGAGCCCTACAATTTAATTACCAGATGTTTGAAATTCAGTTGAACCTCTCTAAAACCTTCGCTCTCTGATCTTTCCACACTCTTCATAGAGCAGTTCCTCCTTGAAGTTCCTTTATAGGCAGGATTATCCGTAGATGTATAAAGGTGCGTTTATTTATATAGAAACATACGTAAAGCTGTTATTAGAGATGTTTTGTTAGTGCACAAAAAAAGACGAAACAAATACAAACTCAGCTCAGTTAGAAAATAATATGAGAATAGAAAAAAAAACAACATATAAACAAACAAAACGCTTAAGGAACAGAATCTAAGCACACACAGAAATAAATAAATAAACAAATAAAAAAAAAAAAGAAATAGATGAATGAAGAAAAACAAAAAGGTAAACGAAATATGTCAACTCATCAAGCCAAGACAACGATCTGTTTATAAGATTATGTTGCTCCTCAAGATGAGAGATAAAGCAGCTCTTGGGCCACTCACACACGCACACACACACACTGAACGCACGAGAGGATTGAGATATTGAAAGAGCATTGTTCAATGAATGATTTGAATTGATTGTTGATTGAATTGAATCGATTTGAAAGGGGCAACGTGTTGAATCGCACGCTCTGTTCTTGGTCTTGTTCTTGGTCTGGACACACAAACTCACCTTCGCTGCCATTTGGCTTGGAGGCAGCTTTGGCCAGGCAACGTGGACAGGATGCGGTCAGATCGATGAGACTGTGCTCCGGTGCGGCGAATGGTAGATCTTTGTAAACGAACGTGGTAGGCGTGGGTGGGTCTGTGTGGTGTGTATATATATACGAACAATACGTACGACGCAATTAAAAGAACAGCACAATCTCAAATCTATATAATAAAAATCCCTATCTATATAATACCAACCAACCAACCAACCTGCCAACCTCCTGCGTGATAAGGAAATTTCAGTGGGGGGCCGCGGGGGCGGCTGAGAAACGGGAGACGGGAGACTCGTTTGAGACTCGTGACCAAACAGCAGTTTCTTAAGCACATTATAAGTCGGGCAATTGAGTGATTGTGTATAAGATATAAGTATTATTATTTTTAGCAGTCTTTTCTTTTTTTTTTGTTGTTTTTATTGTTCTTTTTTCTACCTTAATTAAGGGGTTAAGTAAGCAAACGCAATTGACAAATTAGTTTTGAAAACTGTCTACCCAAAATTGCGGCAAGTCACGCAATTCTTAAGTCAGCGCCCGCCTAAGGATTCACTCGTATTATTTATTGCTTTCTTTCTCTTTTTGTATCTTGAATTACGTAAATGAACTTTCATTGAAGACGTGACATTCAGAAGGGGGACGGCCGACCGTCCCCCAAGCATTCCTTTTACTAGTATATCTGCAAAATAAAATCGTATCTATATACATATGTATATGCTATAGATACTCGTATCTGGCGGCTGCCAGAGATAGTCGCTGTCACTGTTCTTGGTATTAAAAATACTCAGCTGACATAGTCGACATATCACTTAGATATATACCGATTATATATATAGCTGTATGATATACTATGTTAGGTAGACTTGTAAATGCTTGTCTTGTTCTCGAAAGTAAATATTTTGTTTTATTTTCGTTTCGTTTCGATTCGTTTCGAGAACGAGAACGAGAAAATGCTGCTGCTGCGAACTTGACAGTGTACCGTATACAAAGAAAATCTCAAAATATCGTAATAGAAAATGGCCAAGAATTGATGGCAGCATTATGAAACAACAGGAAATAGTACTATATTCACTAGAGAAAAGCAGAGACAAAGATACTTGAAGTTCACTTGACGATAGTACTATCGATAGTTCTGCTAGCCTACTTCTTCTTCTGCCATTGGAGCTTTCCCATTTTGATTCGAGTAGTACTAAGTTTTCTATTTTCTAGTGAAGAGCAGAAGAAGAGAGAGATTGTTAAAAGGTTTTCACCCATCAACGAGTTTAGTTCCTTTTCTGGTATCGATAGTATCGATAACGAAATGTTTGGCTGCTCTTCTTACTTATATTTTAGAGAGCTTTTAACATATATCCTTAGTTGGTATAGTAGTAGTTTTCTATAGACTAATTGATATAATGATTGTCCAATTATTACCAGGTTTTTATGCGGGGTTTTAGCTTAGGAATATGCTTGCAAAAGTAACCTCCCTCTCCTCTCTCCTACATAACTAATATTACTGGGTACACTAAACGGGAGTTTATAGAGTATGCAAACTTACCCTCTTTTTCGGTCAGATCGGAGAATTTGACGCCGCCGCTATAGTTATATAGTAAAAAGGGAGAGATAGAGAAAAGTGTAGAAAAGAGAATTAAAGCAAAGGTTTGAAAAGGCCATAACAAAAGGCACTACTACGTATAAAGCTACAGTTAAATTAATTGCTTGGATATTTTTTTGTTTTCAAAAAAAAGAAAAGATTTAAAATTTTTTTTATTTCGAGATTGAGATTGATTTGATATTGTATAGAGATGTACTTATTTATGCATGGCAAATTGTTAAAGAACGCAATCAAACTCAAATCGTTTTTGTTTCTTGAAAGCCGCCCAAGCCGTAGTAGATACATCCGCCCCCGATCAGATACAGAAACAGTTCCTATATCCATATATATAGATAGGATATGGATTTTGCTCATGTGTATGCGCTTGGGGGGATCTACATACATGTTCGCTTTGGCTGGCGTTTGCTTTGTAGAGCTGATAAACCAACGAAAGCGATGGCACGACAACTATCGTACTATCGCATACTATCGCGTTTACCAGCTCTAGTTGTTTGGGTTCGTTCATTTGTGTTTGATTGATGTGTTTTTAAGGCATTTACCTGAGTAATACAGTGGCCGTTTCAGGCACGCGGAATACCTGAAAATATTTAACATGCTCATTGCTTTGTTTCGAGTTGCGATTTGTTTGTTTTTTTTTTTTTTTTTGTGGTATATTTTTGGGTATTTTTCACCTTTCATTTGACTTTTTGGGCAATTAATTAATTATATCGTTATTTATAATGGGTCGAAGTGTGTGCTACTTACAACTGCCACAGGCCCCATTCGAATTTATTTTTATTTTTTTTTTTTGTTTAAGCCTTAGCCTAATATCACCACGCCCAGTTAAAAACCCAACAGCCCAATAAATCAAGTAAATATATATATCAGCTATATCTATGCAACTCACCTTCCAGCCAAGATTCTCAAAGAAGGTGCAGAGACGACTCTGGCCAGTTGTCTTGCCACCGCAGGGACCTGAAAATGTCAATAAAGCATTTCAAAGTATTAATATTAAATTGATTACGAAATAGAATAATCAAGTAGTAAGCAAAGCCACTCCGAAGATTGCATACCCTGTCTTACATCTAACTTAAATCCATTAAGACCTTTCGTAAAAGTTTCTCATAGAACAACTGTCGGAGCGATCGATACCCTATCTGTGCTCTTTCAGTGCCCTACTTCGTGACATAGCTGTGAGACCCTCTGCAAGGGTATAGTAAGTGATATATGATATCATACCAGAGTATAACCCTGACTGCAATTAGTAGAGCTCCGCAGATAAAAGCAACTGCAATTGCAATTGCAACTGCAACTGTCGCATGTCGCATGTGCAACGATGAGGAAACGAATTGCAATAAATTGATTTGATCTCGGCTATTTTATTAGTCGTATTTCGAGTGGAAAAGTCTTTCAAATTAAATATAAATATGTCAACAATGCTATCTAAAATTCTCGCCATTCATGATGACGTTCTCTAAATAACCTGTATTTAATTATAATGATGAGCTAAACTGATAATAATGCGAGTATCTAAAGTGCTTTAGACTACAGAAGAGATAATAAGTTTAACAGGAAAGAGGAATTATCAGACCTGTTGCGACCTCTGCGATAGGTTCAAAAAACTACTATAAAATTACAGTTTTTTCTGATTCAGACACAAAAAAATTCCCTGTTTTGCTTGGAAGGTTATTTTTTTTTTCAAATCGAACAAAAAATCCCCCAAAAAATTAAAATACATTAATACATTTTTTTAACTAGAACGTTTTACTTAGCAAAACTCATGGACATTTTTAGAACAGAGGTGTGTATTTTCCTCTGTGGCACACAAATGAATATCATTGTTGTGGTGATAATTGTCATCAAAGCTCTTATCAATATAGAGTATTGTTATCAATTTATGCTATGAGTATTTCATCATAACGTGCCAGAGGAATCAGCTGTTGCGCTATAAACATGTATACTCTATCTCTCCAGCTAGCACGATGCTGCCTTTATTAATGAAATGGGAGTTTTTTTGTTTCGTTCTTATCAGGCTGTGAATTTATTTTCTTTTCTTTTTTTTGACTGTGTCTGATTAGATAAGAGGAAATGAGCTATGATAAGGGGCAAGGACAAAGGCGCATGTACTGAAATGTACAGTGGATCATCGAGTATTGGGACTGATGTTAAGTGTTCTTTAAGGGGATTTTCTATATCCAAATTTAAGGGATAACAATTCTATTTAAACTTTTAAAGGATCTGGCAAGAGGGTAAGAAGAGAGGCTTAACTTCCCTTTCAAAAAACCACTGAAAAATATGAGTGCTTGGTTTTCCTTATCGGGTGACTAATAAATTATTTACATATAAAATAATAGTAATACGTCAATAGTTCCACACGCATACACACACACACATACACTTATCAATGTATAATCACAGCTATAATTTGGGCGAAATTAAATGATTAGGCCACGCGCTCAGTTTTAGATAGCTGAAGCTCGTGGAAGTCTCTTTCATAGAGGAGCGAAACTGGTTTTTTCCTCAGTTTTTTGGCGGGCTTATTTACATAGTTGTAAATTGAATATCAATAGAAAAAAAAAGACCGGTAGAAGACAGAAGCTATCTGAATATGAGCTTGATTTTATAGATCAGAGATTAGCATATCAAAAGCTGAAAGCCGCTAATTGAAATGGTTGGATGAAAGAAAAAAAAATAAAGGGAAGAAGAGATAAAACACTATTCTCCCCCGCAAAAATGGAAAGGTGAGAAACAGAAAACGTGTGGGCCCTTCAGGGTCCTGGCGACCTTGACCTGGCTTGGGGGGAACTTATATACAGAGAGAGAGCGAGTAAGAGAGCCAGCGTAAACAAACAGATACAGAAAAGAAAAAATTGAATTGTTTTGGGTTCCGAGGAGATTCGGAGGATGCGAGTTTTGTCGTGGGTTAACTTACCGCCTGTTAGGACTATTTTATAGACCCGCTTCTCCTTGGTGGACACGGAGCCCATTTTAATTAGCTTTAGGCTGGGCATGGCATTTGGCTTTGGTGAGCTTGCTTTATTGTTGGTGTCCTCTTCATTTGAATTTGTATTTAAATTAAAATTTGAATTCGAATTTAATTTTTGGTCCGTGGACACGGCGGAGGAGCAACTCGTGCTGTTCGTCGACTCCATCAGCATCGGCGACGACGACTGTACCAGGGCCATAACGGTTTCGGTAACGGTAACTGTAAGCTGTAAAGTGTATGTTGTA
The DNA here is from genome assembly GCA_018150835.1 of Drosophila repletoides. Taxonomy (NCBI): domain Eukaryota; kingdom Metazoa; phylum Arthropoda; class Insecta; order Diptera; family Drosophilidae; genus Drosophila; species Drosophila repletoides. The sequence goes on from JAECWQ010000089.1 coordinate 1,973,062, forward strand.
AACTGTAACAGCAACAGCTGTTGAATCCTTTCCAGTTAACAGGACTTTCTCTCTCTGTCTTGGTCACACTCCACTCTCTCCGTTGCGTCTGCTAGCTGTGCACGTGCCTTTTTAGGTTATGGTTCAACAGTGGGTTGAGGGCTGGACGGGTGATGGGGGTCTGTTAATTACAGTACATAATTATGTTTAAATCCTTTTATTTATTTTATATTTTTCTTTAAGAGATTTCCAGTTGCTATTATACCCACTGTCAGTTATAAATCCTTGTAGTATTTTGCGCTATTTTTTTCCTGGTACATTCTCAACAAAATATTTCTGCTCAGAAGCGCGCGCATGTACACATTAAAAAACATTTAATAAGGATGATACTACGGAGAGATTTACAAATATGTATTTTGGTACTATGATAAACCGTAAGACCTCGGGGTCATTTAACATTTAGCACATCCGATTTTAAATTGACATCAAAGTTTATTTATTTTATTATAGAGCACCATTTTGCACGTTTCCTTTCTCTGTTAAAAAGCAAAATTCTACTGAGCTGTTTGCATAGCTAGCATTCTTTATTAAATTGCTCCGTATCTGCTATTGGACAGAGCATGTGTTTGGTTCAAATAAAAAGCCTTAACATTTTTCTGTAATGTTATTGGTTGAGAAACGATAACACTTTTTATACATAGCTGTGTTCCTGTTATTCACTGTGGGGGTGTGAACAATATTATTCGTTACTCTTAAATATTATTTTTAAGCTGATGCGCTTCTTTTACAAAATATATACGAAACAAAAAATATATTAAAGAGTAAAATTAAAATCGATAGGTATCGATTAGAGAAATCGATCATTTTTGCATGTGCAACGTCGTTCATAATGAAATGGAATTTTGTGACATTTTGCGTATAACTTACTAATTTAATTGGCAATAATACCAACATTTTAATATATCTAGCAATTTAATACAATTTAATTATGAAAGCGTTGCCGGATTAATAGAGTAACTAGCTGGGGACAGTACGCTTGTGCGACACTCCTAACAAGTTGGCAGTCCTTTTAGTATTTCTGTCAATTTTAGCAAATTCGAAGCCAGTCACTGTTGTATTTTGGTATTATGTTAGTTGAACTGCAGATGTAATGATGTGCGTGTGTGCTGCTTAAGGTGGAAAACATATGTGCAATAAAGAACTAAGTAAATAAATATAGATAGAAGTGTGTAATAAGAATTAAACAAAAACAAAATAATCAAGTAAAATTGAGACTGTGTGCTTTGCATGTGCGATTTTAAAACATATTCATAAATAGATACACATACACAGAGACAACAGACAGACAGACAGACGGACGGACATAACGTAACATGTGTGAGGGTGAGTGACAGAGAAGGAGCAAGCGAGAAAAAGCAATTGTCAACATGACAGCAATAGCAACACAAACAACAACAACAATAACACCATTAATAGCAATATCATAGTAAAAGAGAGAACTAGCGAGAGCAACAGAGAGAGCGCCCCTCAGCCAGCTGTGCAGGTCGTCGTGGTCGATTTCTGTTTTTAGGCCCCCCTCCGCCCCTTCGCTCAAAAAAAAAATTCAAATAAATTATAAAAAAGGAAACAAAATTTTTCAGTCAACTAAAATCATAAACAACGGGAAAATTTAAAAAGGACGTGTCAAAAAATAGAATAGAACATCAAAAATATTCTACATAAAATTGTTCGTTTTGAATGGAAAATAAAAGTGCGAAAAAAGAATTTTAAGTTGTTATGCAGATATTAAATCTGTATAAATTAAATTGCATTATTTTAAATCAACTGCGCCACACCTGGAAATTTGTTGTGTTTACCGTTCAGCTGATCAGTACCATCTTTCGACAGGCGAACCAACAAAATAACAATAACAGCATCAGCAATAATAACAACAACATAATGGAGCAGGAACTGCAGGAAGAGGAGGAGCAACAACAGCAGCAGCACCAGCAGCAGCTGGAACAGGCACAAGAAGCCTTTGTGGCACGTTTCAACGCAATTGGCGCCCCTATGCCAGCACCAGAGCCAATGGATGCTAGTGATATGGAAGATGATGCTGATATCGATGACGCCGATAACAATGTTGTGCATAATGACGAAGATGATGGTGATGTCGATGATGATGCTAGCGATGAGGATGATGAATCAGATCCAGAACTGGAGGAAATGTATTCCGACGGCGACTGGTCAACTTCTAATGATGAAAGTGAAATGTCCACCACAATATCGAATGTCAATGTGGGCCCCAATTCGCAAGTTTTCGATCCAGCTCCAGCTCCGGCTCGTCCCATATACAGCTTCCAGCCAGCTCGTTTAATCAAATGCCTATTCAAAGAGAAACATTGTATTGGTGATTTTCCACTGGCTCGCAGTGGTCATCGTGTTATTGCCTCCAAATCGCATCTTTACTCTCTTGGCGGCTATAATCCACGTAGTGCCTTGACTGCCGCTCGTCGGGGCAGATGTCTACTCTTCCAGGAGCTCTGGAGCTATAATTTAGCCACAAATCGCTGGAAATTGGAACTGAATGCGGATAATTCAAACGATATGCCCACTGAGCTGGCCTCCAATGCACTTGCCATTCACAACGAAACGCTAATTGTGAGTACATCTTGACTAGAAAATACCCTGTACCCAGTTCTTTCAACTCTTAATTTTCTTGAAGTCAATCCTAAGTCGGTTCATTTTAGTTAGGAATTTAGTTTTTGTTTATTATTTATATTTATTGAAAGTTTTGGATCGCAGAACTTGAAGCATGCAAGAAAAGTTCTTAAAAATTATGTTTTCCATAAGTCTTTATTTTTCGTTTTGAAGAAAATATACCCTATTTTAAAGGGTATTACAATAGTATAAAAAGCCCTCTTTCTGTTTCGCAGCTGGAACTTCCTTTGTTATCGATTATCAGTTATCGTTATTGTTTGACATTATTTGCATGCGTCGTTGGGCGCCGCGATCAGCTTTGGCCAGGGCTCAATGCCACGCCCGACTCACGTTGTTGCGTTGTTGATTTTTTGTTGTTGTGTCTCCCCTTCTTTCTCTCTTCCTGTCCCATACTACTTTTTGATTCAGTTATCCGCTCTTGCTTTGTTTATGCATTCTAAACATTCAAAGCCCAAAAACGCCAAACAGCTGCGCGCTGCTTGTTAACCTCCCATCTCCCCACCCCCTGCAACGCTTCTTACTGTTAATGTTGCCATCTCTTTTATGCGCATGCCCAGCGCCAGCAACAGCAGCTCATCCCTCTTGGCAACTACGCAGTTGTTGTTTATGCTGCTGATGCATGCAACAACTTGTTTACCAGGTTTCTCACCTCCCCCACACCACTTCAGCGTCTGCCCTCCCTGTGACTTACACTCGCGCGCGCTTTTTCTTTTGACGTTGTAAATATTTATTTTTTTTGTTGTGGCTTTGGCGTCTGATTGTCTTTCGGTGGATTTGATAGATTTACTGTATTATTCGTATTATTCGCCTGGCATCCCCGAACATTCACCTGGCTAAGCCCCTTAGCCAATTCCATTTATTTTTACTGCGCAGAAAAAAATGGAGTTAGGACAATTTGAACCTTTTGAAAATAAGGCTTGAATGCTTGTTTAAAAGTTCTAAAGTATTTCTTTCTCTATATTTCAGTATTTATGCTAAATATTTTTATTTCAATTGTAATCGATAATTCACAAGAATAGCAGTAGAATTTTCATATTTGGTAGTGGATGCAAAATATGTTAATTGAAAAATATGTAGATGGAGTAGATGGAGAATCTATTGGAGATCTATGATTTGCTCGTGGTACAGAGTGGCCCAGACAAAGCCAGTTGATGAGTTGAAGAGCTTAAAATTTGAATGGCATAATTCTCTAATAGGTCGACGACCTTCCGTTAAGTAATTCAGTTTGGCATCAGAGGGGAGGGAGAACCAAAAATAGCTGCATCACGACCTTTAAAAGTTAACCTTTACTTGTGGGTTAGGCCCCAGATATTTGGCCTTGCTCCAAAAAATGTGAATGTAAGAGACTCTGATTAGCTATACTTCAGTGTAATTTGGCTTTAAGAGTTCTTTTAAATCGTTGAAGCATGTGTTGAGTTAGATAATACCTAATTAAATTTGATGAGCTTCCATGAGTTTGGGATTAATTCGATAATTAGCAATGGAAATATAATCTATGTAAGAGCTCAAATTACAAATATGATTTTCTAAGGGCACACACAGATTTACTGGCTCTCGATCAGAGTACTTTTATGATGCAGGTTTCAGAGCTCAATTAGTTTTAATTAGAAAGTTAATCATGAGTCATGGGCAGAGAAAAATACCCGCTTTCCCCCATTTCTTTTGCACCCCGAAATATGCACAGAGAACACAAAGTGAGAGAGAGAGATATTTCTATTTATTTATTTCTCGTACTCTCTTACATACTGGAAACACATGCTTCCGCTTATCGCAGGCCCCGAACTGCCTCCCTGATAAGCTTCACCCATCTGTAGCTTCTCTTTGTTGCACTCATATCTGCTAATTGAATGCAGCAGCAGAAATTAAGGCGTGTGCATCTCGCTTCCGTTTTGGAGAGATTTATTTATGGCCCTCCAGTCAGATATTAGACTTGGTAGAGTTAAAAGGTATCGAATTTTTCTGAATTCCTTAACTTTAATATTGCCCGTCCCAAGAAATTTTATAGCCTTGGCAAACCCATAAAAAATATTCAAAAATATATTTTTTTTCTCTGCTTACAGTCGCATGGCGGCACTGGTTATCCGTTTGGAGAGTCATGCTCTAATGATTGCTACGTTTATCGGCCGACCAGCACGAACAATGCCGGTGTGGAGCGGTTGAAAGTCAGTGGAGACTTGCCCACGGCTCAGTACGGACCGGGCATAGTTATACACAAGCATTATCTTTATACGATTGGTGGTACGACGGGTTTCGATTATTCCTGCGATGTATATCGCTTGGATCTACGCACCAAGGTATGGGAGAATGTCTACATATGCCGGCCAGAGATGCGCGATGATCCTGAAGGACGCTATCGCCACGAGGTCGTCTATGATGGAAAACACATTTTTGTGCTTGGAGGCGGTACGTCGAATTCGGTATACGATCTACAGCGTATTCCGGCTTATAATCTAGATGCAAATAAATGGGACTATTTTGATACGCTACCCGATAAAAACAGTATCGGCTGGAGTCAGAATGATAAAGGCTACCCGAAGCCAAGGAAATGCTTCTCCTGTGTGCAGCATGAGGTGTGGAATGGAGATATTGAGGCTTTCATTACGGGTGGATTGCAGGTAAGTTGTGGCTATTTAATTTACCCCATTTATAATTTTGATTGATAGAATACACATTAAATAGTTTACAAATTAAATGTTTCCCGTAACACTAATGTTTTTTTGCACTCTTTAGGGTGATTTCTCGACGTATTTCTCGGATATCTGGAAGTTAAATTTGCGTACTAAACAGTGGTACATCATTAAGACGGCCAGCTTGCCGCGTCCACTGTACTTCCACTCGGCGGCGCACTCTGATAATGGATGTATGTACATATTTGGGGGCATTGAGTATAATGATAAGGAGATGAGACGTCGCAACGATCTCTATAAGATGTGGATGACCATACCAAAGTTAAGCGAAATGTGCTGGGATGCCATCACATATTATAACGATAATCTCGATAAATACGATCGTAAGGCTTTACTGAGTGCTGGAATACCCAAGAGCTTTACTGAACGTTTGCCGCCACAACGTCTGGCGGGTGATAAAACTGAGCCAAGTACATCTTTAGTTACATCTTTGTATTCTGTAGCGAAACGTGGCCGATCCCAAATGGAATAATTGGCTAACTCCCCCGCATATTAATCAATGCCCCTCAACCAACGAAATCCCAATCCAAAAACAGACATCCTTATCCCAAACAAAAAACCATCCCTGTCAAGAGCTATCCCTATCCAGCAATAAAGATGTGAATTAATAATGTAGAGTTAGATTAGTTGTCCCCTGTGTTGGAGTTACGTTCTTACGTTTATTTTTTATATTTGTTGTTGATAAAATAACATTATTTAGTTTTTGAGAGCGCGCTGTGATCGAATACGAATACGAACGACATTTATATATATGTATGATTATATATGAATATTTATATTTTGTGTATTTTGGATATTTCGTAAAGTCGAAGGCGAAAGGCATGTTTAAGCATGTAAATAAAAGATAATTAAGTTTAGATAGCGGAACGATATACGAGTAGTACAACAAGTGGCTATTTTATATATGAACAGATCTAATATTCGAATTCTAACAGTCAGCGCACAATCCACAGAAGAGCTGCAAAACTATCGATTAGTACTATCGTATAAATAACTCCGTTCAAAACTAATTTCTTAATACTACTAGCAAGTACTACCATAGAAAATCGTGTGCAAAACTAAATTTAGAGTTAACTTATTTAAAGTTAGAATCTATATATTTCGATAGTACTATCGCACTATGGGAATGATACTATCGGCCATAGTAGCAAGTCGTCGAAAACTGAGTGCAAATATAAATTAAGTATCAACTTATAAGGAATTGGTATCATTCTACAGCGATAGTACTATCGGTTGTACTATTACAAAATGAAATTTTAAACTGTTCGATAATACTGACGATAGTTCTGTAACGCTTTCCCACACAGCCCAGCCCAATCTATAACTAACTGCAAATGTGGAATCTCCTTCCAAATATTGTTGCTATGCCCCTAACCTTCCACACACCCACACACAGCCACTGCAATTTCAGTCTTATATGCACCCAACCTTGAAGGCTACACCAAACAACGTCATATAGAGGAAGAATGAGCGTCAGAGAGATTCGATGGAGACAGAGAGAAAAGAGTGATGGACAGGCAGGGAAAATCTCTCAATAAAACGAGGCTCTCTGTGCACTTCCAATGTATTTTTTTGTCAAAGTGTACATAATAATTAATTTCTAGAGGTAGAAATATTTAATTAATCATAAGATTTGCGTCTTTATTGTGGTAACTTGAGCCTGCCCAATTCAAAAAAAGACAGTTTGCTCGATATTATATTATAAAAAATACATAAAATATATTATTATATTATTAGCCCAGGCTACATTTGGTTGATTTTAAGTTAATAAAAATTTTAAAGTAACAAAAAATTGCTGCAATCTCTCTTTACTATTATTGCGTCGCACGTATCTTCCCCCTTCTCCTTCTTCAAAACTATTGCGTCGTAGCTGACCCAGTTGTGTTTGTTTGTGACGTCATTAATTCATGAATTGAGCTGCGCTGCATTTTCAGGTCGTGTCATGCGCAATGCCAAAATGCCAAAGTGCCAATTGCAACCCCGAAATAAATTCCCAAAACTAAAGGAAAATAAACAACGCAAAACGCAGGTAGAGTTATTTTTGGAACCAATTGTATTTTGGTGGTGGAAAACCAAAACCGAAACCCAAACCCAAACTGTTGCTGGTGCACTTTTAAGCTGCGTAATATTTCCCAAGGGCCATGACCTGGTTTATCTCATGCTATGACGTCATTAGTGCAGGCATAAATTAGCAATTACTTTGGACAGCCTCAAATTACGTTGTTCATATCAGACTTTCTTTTTTGGGTTGGGTTTATTAACCCGTGGCTTATTATCTTTGAACCCTCACTATGGTTCGAGCCCTTCCTTTATATTTCTGGAAGCAAGACGACAAGAGGAACAAATTGCGTAGTTGTGATTCGGTCGAATTCGGTTAAAAAAATTATATGAACAGGAATTTTAATACCATAATGCTTTCCCGATTCAAAACGGTTCAGTAAAAACATAGGGCCAAAATACAAATATAATATCTTAATAACAATTATTACATTCAAATCTATGCGCCAAGGCGCCATTCTGTTAATAATCAGCTGATCGTAAATTTAACATACCTTAAAAATAAAGCTTGCAGAAATAACAGAAGGGGAAATTCTGGCATGATAGTAACCAGCTGGCTGCCCTGTTAGCTTAACATAACGATGTTGTTGACCTACACAGCGAATGGCAAATCTGTTGGAAGCGTAAATTCTGTAGTTTGCGCAAAGGAGAAAAATAAATATAAAACAAAAGCGAAAATTAAACAAAATGCTGAAACCCAAGGCACTAACCCAAGTTTTAAGCCAAGCAAACACGGGGGGCGTCGAGAACACTCTGTAAGTAAAGAGGGTGCAAACTTAAAACAAAGTGAATTAACATCTTTGTTTTTATTTACATTTTTACAGTCTGTTAAGTCAGGAGGGAGCTCTGTTAGCCTACTCCGGCTACGGCGATAAGGATGCCCGGATAGCAGCAGCCATAGCCAGTAATATTTGGGCTGCATACGAAAAGCACGGCCGGAATGCATTTCGCGAGGACCGCTTAAACTTTGTGCTGATCGACTGCGAAAACGGACATGTCGCCATTACACAGGTAGAAAAGTTCAATGGGGAGCGAAATGAGATCTGGCAAAGAGCGCAAATATGGACTCCATATGATTTATTTTGTTTTGAATCTCGTCTTCACTCGCTTTAGATTCTGTTCGCCTCAGCAAACAAAACTAAATTAAAGTGCAGTTAATTTTTTGCCATCTGCTTTTGCTCATTCGTCACTATACAGTTAATTTAGCTAGAGCTCGTTTCCTATTGGTTATCTAGGCTGTCTATTGCCCTCTCTGTTTAACTAAATGATCTGAGTATGTTTCTTGTCCCTTCCACCTGTTAAATGTCAAGCCGCAAACCACCTTGCAATCAATTCTGTTCGCCTGGTATTTGACTTGACAGAGCTAGAACATTTGAAGCTCTTTCTGACTATTTTTTTTTTATTGATCTGAGTATGTTTCATCTCTCTTTCACCCTCTTTAAATCTTGCCATAAAGCCATTCTTACTCATGACATTTTCATGCTATTTTTCAGGTGGCCAGCGTACTACTCTGCCTGTACGCCAAGGAGCATGTTGGTCTGGGAATGCTGAAACAAAAGACGATGTCTTTGGCTGCATATTTGGCCAGACCGTTGAAGCAAATCTCTGCCTCCTAATGAGCCCTAAATAGGAAGAGATTGAACACTTTGGTTTCCCCTCGTTTTAAGTGTAAATCCTGTTTTGTAGTTCTAAACAGAAATGTATGAAAAAAATATGCCAAGAGCTTTATGGAACGCAAATAAAAAGGAGTTTGGTTTATTTATGCAGCAGTTTGTATGAAGGACAGCTAATTTGTTTGTGTTTTCTGTATTCTGTTTATATATATAAATTGTTGAAGAACTTATATCTAAAATTATATTATAGTTTTTAAATTGTTTCTGTCGGCTTCTATTCGACGGCATATAGCTTTAAAGTACGATCCATGCTTGTCGAGGCCAGATACTGTGCATGTTTACCAAAGCGGACGCCTGTGGCGAGTGCTGTATGATCGTTGAACACCTTCAAGTCCTGCCACTGCTTGCACAAGTATACCCTGTAAATATTAAATGTGAAAGTATAATCAATATAGTATTCAGTTTTGCCTGGCAACTTTGCTTATAGCCAACTCCTTGGCCCTAGCAACAGTAGTAAACAATTCCAATTAACAAATCTGTAAAAATGAAAAAGTTTAAAAGAAAAATATTCCGCAAATATGAAGGTAAATTTCGTAATATTTGAAGTTAAAATTTTCTCATAATTCCATCCAATAGATTATATACGACCGCAGGATTACTTGGAACCCAACGCACCAAAACCCATCAATTTATCTATTGATGATTTTAATGCGGTAAGAATTATTTAAGCAGGACATATACCTAAGACTTGAATAAGTCTATATATATTGGGGATCAGGACGAGGAGTCTGTGAAAAACTAGTTCCTCTGTATTTAAGGCGATTGATAACCTTTCCTTAATATTTGCTATTTTAGCGTGGCGAAATCGCAAATCCGCGTGCCCCTTGCGTGGTGACCACCATCGATCCGGACTATATTAAGGATGCGGGTCTACAGCGTCTGGCCAAGAAGTTTCGCATGAAAACGTGGGTAAAAAAATATAGATAAATTCTGAATTGTACCATCAAAAGTCTCTATTTTCTAGTGATATCTTGTTGCTACGGGAAATAACACGCAATAAATTCATGTGTTACTCCACGCAGGAGATGTATCTGGATAGAAAGAGGGAAGTGGAGCATCAGAACAAGCTCTACGAGGAGGCGCAGGAGTTTCATAGATTTGCAGATGATGCCCTCAAGAAAATGAAGGCAAATGAGTTTAAGAAAATGCTGGAAGCTCAGGAGAAGCTCAAGAAATTAAAAGAAAATAAAGTCGCAGAGGAACTAAACGAGGTGAAGCTGGAGCATCAACGTGTGCTTATGGAGGTACAAGAAATCTATGGAAGATTCCAGTATCTGCTCAAGTTGATTAGCTACTTTGACGACACCGTCGAGCAGCAAACGGAGCAGCTGGATCCAAAATTAGTTATGCCGAAGCATATAATCAATATGGAAATCAGTGAACGTTGCCCGGCAGGCTTGGAACAGGTTCAGCAAGTCAAGGAGTATATGGAGAAAGTGGTTCATCCTTACCTCGCTAAAAGAAATCATTTAAATGCCGATATATGGATAAAGGGCTACGAAAGGAATCGCCTAAAGGTCTCCAACTACAATAAGCGTTTCACTCATTTGGCTTTGCTGAATCATATTGTGGGCATACTTCGTGATAAGGCGGTGAGATTTTGTAGGGTATTTATATGCTCATTGATCCAACGCTATTTCATTGCAGGAGAAGACTCAGAAGCGTAATGCTAGCGCCGTTGTCTTTCTCAAGGATCCAGAGTTTCTCCAGAGACGCGTCGCTGCACTGCAGCAGCGTGCTCACGAACTGTTCAACGATTATGAGGAATCATACTGCAAAGAGTAAGTGTGTCTCTGTGTATCTCTTAACATATATAAATAATCCCGGATTTCCGATTGGACTTCCCTAGCAAGGTGAACATTAAGCTGAATAGCATTGTGCCCGTTATCCTCAAACAGCTGCAGAACAAGGTGCAGCCGGAGCAGCAACAGCAGTTGGAAAAATCAAAGAAAGAATTGGTGAAGACGCCACCGCCACAGAAATCCTCGAAGCAGTGGCGCACTTTGAAGGATATGCAGGCGCCAGTCACAGTAAAAAGCGCCATTTACAAGGACGAACAGGACACCACACTGGCCAAAGTGGAGAAAATACAAGCATTTGCCTTGGTAAGTCGTCCGAAAATGTTCAGGGAAATATGAAACTAACTTTAAAACGTTTTCACCCAGGAATTGCTGGGAAAGCTGGACACTATACCGCCGGAAGATCTTCATAGATTGGAGCAGTCAGTGCGACGTCGCATGACCAAGCAGAAAGAAATGTCTCGCCGGGCTCTGGTCAAACAGAATCGCTTGCACAACTGGATGAAGCATTTCAAGAAACATCACAGACTTTTGCAGGAGCAGCGCGCCAAGCAGAAGGCTTGAAGGATTTTCTAGATATATTCAGGAAAAATTGAAGGAAATAAAGTCGCAACTAAACCAGATGAAACTGGAAGACCAAGAAGTCTATGTAACATGTCTAAACATTCAAGTTTCCAAGCTTACTTTAGAATATATGTAAATAGATGAATAAGTGCTGTGCTTACCTAACATCAGTGCCGGCAATGGCCAGATAGGTGCCACTCTGATCAAAGCAGAGATCCTTCACCTCGTAGCCGTCGTCCAGTTGGATGGTCTTGAAGTTCTTTAATTTACGTAAATCCCACAACTTAACGCAGGCATCGTCCGCAGCCGTAGCCAAATAATAACCGTTTTCCGAGAAAGAAATAGCCGAAATCGGACCCGTATGACCCGGAAAATTGGCCACATTACTCTGCTCCTTCAGATCCCAGATTTTGACTTGAGAATCAACGGTGCCGGTGCCAAAAATCAAACCATCCGGATGAAATTGAGCCGTAGTTAGGCCCACCTCTGCTGTATCGATGACTTTAGTGAGCAGACGTCCGGTGCGGATATCTGAAAATGCCCAATGCTTATCTGCCGAGGTGGATAACAGATAATCCCCAGTAGGATGCAGTGAGAGCCCAGTAACGGCCGCTTCATGGCAACGTAAAAGCAGTTGAGTTTGCGACGTTGGCACATGCCAAATGCGTATATTCATATCGGGTGAACCGGTTATAACTGTATCCTCATTGGGATGATAAATGACCTTAGTAATCTTCTTAGTGTGTCCTTTCAATATAGCAACAACTTGTTCCGTATCCTTATTAAATACCGTAGCATTCTTATCATTTCCACCGGTTAGAATTTTGCTGTGATCCGAGCTATTTATATCCAAAGCAAGAATACCCGGCACAGAGGCCGAATGTAGGCCTGGACGCGAAGCAACCGTTTGGAAGGACTTTAGTTGTTCCGGTGTTACAAGCTCTTCGGGCACAGTACGTCCGCGTTTCTTGCGCTCCTGCGTCAAAACAGTAGCCTTATCCTGTAGCTTCTGTATGACTTCCAGGCTCATACCAGCCTGTTCCAATGGCTGCGCAGCGCTAGCGCTGCCTGCTTCTGCAGCTAGCGCTGGCTCCGATATGGCACTCACTATCCCCGCTTGTGGTTTCAGTGTGGCCAGCGCCTCCCGAGCCGCTGTTAGCTCCTTTTTGAGTCTGGCGATTACACGGCAAGCAGCATCATGTTGATACAAAGCATGGGAGAGCTCCTGGCGTGTTGTTTGCAGCTGCTGGCGCTGTGTAAACGAGTGTATCATTAGTGCATCCCATTCATCCTGCATTGTTTTCAGTGTAGCGGGTATGCTCGTCGCACTAGGCGGCTTAGGCTTCACTACAGCAGGCGTCTTTATTTCGATTAGTTCCTCTGGTCTTAGCTCTTTGCCATTTATTGGATCGCATCCATTTTCCGTCAAGTATTTCTCTATGACGCGCCTCTCGTAGACGGCGCCCGAGCAGGGTGAAATTACCGGTGATTCCGGTACTTCGTTTGTTACTACAAAATGAGGTATATATTAAAAAAAGTAAATTCTCTATTCTGCACAACTTACGTGCACAAACCAAAGCCATCGTTTAATATTATTTAATTCGTTTCCCGGTTTTTTTTACAACTTTTCTATACACGTTTTCCCAGCGAAACAAGCGCAAAAATTGTCGGCATATGCGGCTTCTTATTTAATTGCCATTCGCAGCGCACATGCAAACGTTTAAACATATCGATAACATCAATGAGATGTGTAAGGTAACGCAATATGGAGCGCTATCGCTTAACCACCATCATAACAATATATATATGCTTGATTTAACTGTTCGTTATATAAACACATTAAGTAAGCACAGTATAAATAAATATATATATATATATATATATAATTACAATAAAAAATGTTGCCCTCTTAAATTTTTAGTTGCTGATGTCACAATATTGAACAGCTGCGCAATCTGTTATATTCTTACCTCTGCCCATCGATAACATATATCTCTTTTAAATAGTTAGCAACACTTACATTAGAAACAGCTGTTTGCTCTTGTTACGCGTGCAGATTGGATTTTAACTGAATATATTTTCTAAATTTAATAAATAAAAAATGCTGAAAAATCTATCACGCTGGAGAGCATATAAAGTACTTTCAAATAACGCTAGCATTCCACGAGCAGCAGCAGCACGTGGTCTCTGTATAACAACCAAAACAAACGCTTCAGAAAATGCCGGCAAAGAGGAGCCGCAGTCGACGTCGCAGCCGGCAGCGAAAAAACACGTGAATCCCTTCGCACAAGCTACAAGGACACCAGGACGAAGATTACAGCTACAAGAGGATCAGGACAACTCACAGTTCTTCAATCAAGTCACAAAGACTTCGCGATTACAGCCAGAAGATACTTTTTACAAGCCCGAGAAACAGCAGCAATCACAGTCCAATCCGTTCACACAAACAGTGGGAATAGAGGAAGTGGATATCCTAAATGAATCGCCGGAAAACCGGGAGAAGCGACTAAAAGTTCTCAAGCTGGAGGCAGACATAGCGCATCAAGAGGGACGCCGAGTGCCTTCGCTGGACTTCTTTCAGGATCATCATTGGACGCATGTGCTGACACTGCCTTCCAAATCGGCCAGGATTAAATACTACGCCTTTCTATGGCAAATTGAAATGAAGAAGGAATCGGAGAAGCGTAAGAAGGTACTAAAAGCGGAGGCAGCAGAGCAACGCATTGCAGAGGTACGCAAGGAGCGGGAGGAAAATAATCATATTATCTATGGGGTTGGACATACATCGATGTTTCTCAGGATCTACGATTCAACCATAAATCACTGGCAAAATAATCGCCTGACGCGTGCCATGCAATTCGAACCAAAACTCGTGTTAGATTGCTCCTATGAATCGCATATGAATACTCGCGAGATTTCGTATGCGGCAAAGCAGTTAATGCTTTGCTTTGCGGAGAATCGGATGCACGATGAACCCTTCGATTTGCATTATTGTAATGCCAATTTTGAGGGACTTTGCATGCAGGGCCTGCAACGTCATATACCAACCATGCGCAATCCAGAGTTTCCAATGAATTTGCATACGCAATGCTTCACAGAACTGTTTCCCAAGGAGCAATTGGTGTACTTAACGCCACACTGCCGCGAGGATCTCGTCTCCTATAATCCTGATGACATTTATATAGTGGGTGCTATGGTGGACAGGGTCAATAATGAGCCTCTGTCGTTAGCTAAAGCTAAACGCTTGGGTCTACGCATGGCTAAACTTCCCCTAGATCGCTATCTTCAATGGGGTACGGGTTCTGGAAAATCATTAACTCTTAATCAAATGATTACTATTATGTTGGATTTAAAGAAAACCGGTGATTGGAATGAAGCACTGAAGCATGTGCCCCGACGCAAGGTCATTGCAGATTACTCGCAGGATCGTCAGTCTTCAAATAAGCTCAACATTCGCATCGATCATCTACTGAAACATGAAAATAATAGAAGGGAGGCAACAGCTTTTTCCACGGCCCAAAAGCTACGAGAACACAAGGAAGGAATGGAATTCAAGCTGGACAGTTGGGCACAAGGCAAAAAGAAAACAAATCGAAATAGTTAATTGCTTGCTTCCTTTTTTTATTATTAAATAAAGCTAAGATATTGTTGTTTTTATAATATATTATTTTATCAATTAAGCTAAGCTGGGACCCTCTTAACTTAGCTTAATTTGCTGCCTATCTTTGCTCTATTCCTTTCCCCTTCTTTTCTCTAAATCTCTTTTATCAGTAGTTCTTTGCGTTCTTCAACTTCCTCTTCCTCTTCTGCTTCTATTTCCTGTTTATCGTGTTTTAATTTAATCGTAACTTCGTCCTGAAACTCTAGGAACTCATTCTGCTTCTTCTTTGGCTCTATTTCCAGCTTCAGTTCCTGCTGTCCATCTTGATTCTCTTCTGGTTGTTGGTCCTCTATCTCAGTTACATAAGCTACCGACTTCTTGGGCTCTTTCTCCTCTAATTCAATGGAGATTTCACCTTTTAACTCTAAAAGCTCATTTTGACAGTCTTTTTCCTGTTCTTTCTTCTCTTCCTTCTCCTGATTGACCTCCGGAGACTCTTCTATTTCAGTTATGCAGACTTCCGGTTTATTAGGTTCTTCTTCATTTTGCTCCTCGGGAAATTCATCCTCAACATCTCCCCCTCCACCCAGCGTCTTTTTATACTTTAAATACATATTTTTGGCATTAATTGCTTGATAGTTTATGCAGGGTTTCAATCCTGCCTGCTTTAGTAGTTCCTTGGCGTTAGATTCAAAGGTTTTTATGTGCTCCTTGCGCTCCACAGTCAAGAGCTTTGTCTCCAGCACAAATAAGGACTGGTCATGGAGAGCTTCAAAGAATTCCTTGCTGAGGAATTTATAGTAATTAAAGGCCATAAAGGCAATGTCAAACATATCCTTCCAGCGATAAGCACCATTTTGTAGCTCCACCATTTCCATGGGAGATATGTAGCGAATCTGGACTTGGGGCACAGAAATCCAAGGATTATTATAGTTTTTGTGCCCTTCATTGGCTTCCGATTCATTGTGGATCAGCAACGGTGTCATGAGTAACTGAGTGCAGCCATAACGACGAGAGATAGACTTATCATGCTCATACGGAGTTTGGTTCTGGAGCTCATGGAAAAACTCTAGAAGATTTCTTTCCGTAATATCCGTGGCACGGTAATCGTTCTCACCATGCTGTGAGTTGTGCATACGCTCCTCGGAACTTCTCAAGCCAAAGCCACAGTAGGGTCCTGTCTGGTTATCGCCCAGGTATCCCCGATTCAGATAAGTTGATCCATTGCGTATTAAACCGGCGGCAAGGGTTTTATTCGGCTTGCAATGCTCATATTCTGGGAAAACAAAGGCTACTCCAGACTCCCGCCAATAGCGATACTCTTGTGAACATATTTGTTGTGCTTCCCGGTCCTTCAGCGTCATATTTAGATCCCAATCGAAGACGCCTTCACGATGATCATAGCGTGGTCCCAGCGAGGATCTAATGCGCTGTTCCCAATAACGTTTTATATCAAAGGTTTGGCGAGGCTGCCAGAAACTAAAGGATATTTCCAGACCATCGCGTTCTCTGTATCTCAATGCATCGACATTAATTATTGGAGCCAGTTGCATCCTTAGCTCTTCATCGCAGATCAACTGTCGCAGCGAACGCCCCTTTGCGGCCATGTATTGATGCGAGGTTGGTCGCAGCAAGGAATTACCATAAATATCCATGAAAAGATGAGCCTTGCAAACCAGACTAAAGGACTCTGGCGGCTCCAGGGCCAATCCCAACAGCAGCATATTTCTAGCTATAATTTCCACAGAGGCATCGAGTAAATAAAAATTGATCTTCGGCTGAGAATTATGCGTATAACGCTTGGCCAGAGTCTTGATTACATGGCGTGAATCAGCTCCTCCACAAATGAGGACATTTAATTCAGTCGGATGTCCTTCAGGTACTTCTTCCCCGGCTTTATCGGGCACCTTAAAGGCCTTCAGGTATTCGTCATATAAATCCAGTGCCGAACTGAAACCCCAAAACATCTTTTCCGAATATTACCGGCTTTCCTTTAAATTTGAATCTCTGCTGAAAATGAATCTTTATTCTGCTCTACTGCTGCTGCTTGCTGCTGCTGTTGATTCTGCCTATTTATTTGATTGACAGCAGTTGCCTGGACGACTAGCTTCATTTGGGTTTTATTAAACTGTTGCCTAGAAACGACTTACACTGCTTTCATTCCACAAATGTTTTCTTCAAAATGTTATAAACTTTATAAAAAGAAATATCTAGTTTTATTGATAATATTTACCAATTCCTAACCATTAAAATATACTTGACCTTTTAGAAAATTATGACATTTTAATCAACATTGTCCCACTGTGCATCAGTTAAAACTATTTTGCATACACGCTGCGTTCTTTTATATGCCCGCATTGCATTCGATATGCTCCTTCGCGCCTTTATGGATAAGAGCGGAGTGGAGCGGAGAAGCCTTTGGCCCTTAGCGGAAATTGGTTTTCGATATCAGTTGCCTGCAGTCCTCAGCTGAAAGCGGAGACCCAGCCAGTTGACTCAGTTGGCTGGACAGGATATTTATAGATATCCTTACAAGTCCTTAGGATGCTGCACTGTCATTATCGTAATGCATTTACTCAGCGCGAGTTTGCTCTGCATTTAGCTGATTGCAAGAATTCTTAAGCAAATATCAAAAATATCCAAATAAAAGTTTATTAAAATCATAAAAAACGGCTAAATTGACTTGGCCATAAAAATGATGTCAGCCCTAGCTTTAGCTTTTCTCTGTAAGCAAATTCTAGCTGGAGATTGCGATTCTAATGCATTTTTCACAAAGAAAAAAAAAAACAAATACTTAAACAGTAAAATTTATTCGGATTGCCGAAGATTTAATGCTCTTTACAATTTTATTCTATACACTGATCCAATTTTAATTGAGCTGAATCAGCTTTTTATTCAAAAAGCCTAAAAGATAGTTAAAAGATTTAATAGACTTATAATAGATTTAGTAGGATTACTCGTAATCAAGTTTTGCAAACCGGTTCGAAACGGAACCTTTCTAAAACTGTTCAGGTAAAAATTGTTGGCCCATTTTAACCGGCCTTTAATTCTTGAATAATCACAATCAAATCGGATTTGATAATAGCAAACTGCTTATAGAAATTTAGTGCTTGACAAAAGAGCAATGATAGTATCCTCAGTTAGGGTATTGAAAAGCTAAATTATGCATGTGCTGGGAAGCGTATGGGGCTCTGTAGTAAGCGATAAAAACCATTTACTCTCTCTCTCTCTCTCTCTCTTTCGTCCTGAAGCTATGGTCGCCCAAGTGGCTTACTTAATCTTCATCCGCAGTTTTGCTTTTGTGCACGAGAAGTCTCCTAGTTTTTCAACAAGTTTCGCTTGACAAAGCTTCAAACTTCTCTCAAGAAAGCGAACTTCTTAATACGTACTTATTATTATGTTGTCCAAAGAGTCCTGCCAAAAAAAGGAAATGGAGAAGGGGAAAGAAAATAGAAAGAAAACTTTGGCAGCAGGTTGCCTTAATTGCAGGGTGTTTTCAAGGGGGCTGCTGCTGATACTGCTGCCTCGTTACACGCTGCGTATGCATGATGCGAGTGCACAGATTATGCAGCTCCTCCAGCTTCCTCTTCCTTCTGCAATCCTTCTCCTTCTCCTTTCACTGCAATTACGTGCATAATGTGTGCACTTTGCGAGAGCTGCTCGTGCTCGTCTAATGCAATATCCAAGCACAGTAAACGCTCGCTAGTCAGTTTTAGCCAAGTGAGACAGGAACACTCTAGTTAGAGAGATTTTATAGGGTGTTTACTGTGCCAACCCTCAGCTGTGTCATAATGAAGGGATCGGAATTTTCGGTTAGCTTCTATGCCTAGAAACAGAGGAGCTTCTACTCGGACTCTGTTGCTCTTGCCACATGTAGCAAGTATATCATTGTTGCTGCTATTGCTGTTGCTATGACCTCAATTAGTCAATGGAAAGCGAGGCAACAGGAAAACTCATGCACTTCATTTGACTGCGGTTCAATAAATATTCCAACCCGGAGCAGGGAACACGCAGCATGAAGATGCATGAAGCATGGAGCAAAGAGCACCAAGTGAAAGCGTACACAATGCCAATTGAAGCGGTACGCAATTCATCAAGGCGTCAGTTCTCAATGAGTTTTCCACTTGTATCTTTCCTCGTCCTCCTTTATTTATCTATTCTTTTTATTTCCATCTCTTCTCAGTCAAGTGGCTTGCGGCTTGCCGTTGAAAATACGACTAAAAGTAATTAAAGCCGGTGAGAGATCTGTGGCCTCTAAGCGAAATGGCCAAAAGAATTCCAGAGAATGGCTGAATAAAGAAAAAACGGTTAGTTAAGCTAAAGCTTTGCGGCCTTCACTATTTATACATATGTGGTGAATGCAGTAGAGTATTAAAATATGCAAAAATTTGTGCGAACCATGTTGCGAACCAGAACCATTGGCCTTGGGGTTCGAACCATTTGTTCTTGAACCAAGGCCGGAATCCAAGCTGGGCAACAATAGGAAACCTTTTATACTTGTTCCTGGATTGATATCATAAGATAATATTTAAAGCTCCCTCAAGCTGAAGCTAAATTGGATACAATAAATTTAGTATTTTGAGGCTTCTGTGCTGCCCTTTTTAGTATATTGTTTCGGGATATCCTTTCAGTCATTTATTTAGAATATTTATTCGTATTTTTATATTTATTTTAGTATATATTTTTGCCTTTTAGGTCATCATAACAATTGAAATGTACGCGTCACATGCGACTTTGTTTCGGCCAAACAAAAGTTTGAATAACAATCGATATTGTGTATCTCTTTCATACACTTTTCCGTCTCTTTCACCTTCTCTCTTTATGTGTGTGTGTGTGTGTGTGTGTTTGTAAGAAGCGTAATGATTCTTTTCATTTTATTGTGTGTGTGCACTGAGCAAAACTCTTTTCTGGCATCCTTTTGAGTATATAGAAAGGATACTCAGTTGTGTCTAAGCATGCATTAATATTAATCTAAATCTATTAATTTTATATATTCTATCTTTGTAAAAATAAGATATACTTTTTAAAATCCGTAAAAAAGTAAATAAATTTATACAGGTTTCTGTTTTTTAAGTGTATTTTTATGTGTGCACCCGAAAAATGGGCTCCTGACTGTCTGCTCAATGTCAGTCATTCAACGCCGGGCTCAGTCTCTGGCTACAGGGCTACAGGCTAACCCACATTTAGGGTCTCAGGTTGGCAGATTATACCGGGTTTCTTGCCCTCCCCTGCCCTTAAATACACAAAACCTCCTCCTATTTCACCCACTCTCTCTCTCTCTCTCTCTCTCTGTTATCAACGGCGTTCATTGTCAATGTTTTCCGCAAACTTTTCTCATTAGACAGTGCAAACAAAATGGCTGAGTCTGCGGTTTGTTCCCTGTTTCAGCTGTTTTTAGCTGCTTTGTGTTAGCTTTTGTTCCGTTTCCATGACATATTTAGGTTTGCTAAGGTGTCATAATAACCAGCTCGAAATGCATAATTAAATACTGTCGATTTTGCTTCATTTGTCACCTGTAAACGGGCTATTAATTTGTGAATAAATTAATCAGAAATTAACAATATCTCCCTATTAGTAGTATTTCTCCCTAACTGACTGACTCATTCATCAACATTTTCGATAAGGCGATTTCGATAGATACGTAGAGACATTATTTTTCCAGTGTCATCGAAAACTGCATTCGCTGCTGGCCGCAAATTGCTTATCGATGACAGTTAAACACCAGGCGAGCATAATTCATAACAAGCTGTTTCGGTGCTTAGTATATCTATAGGTGCGAGGGAATAGAAACATACACAGATTAATTAGTTGAACAGAGAGGGAAATACACAGCCATTAGGAGAAGAGAACTACGAAAAATAACTGTGCTTTGATTGTGTTTTGTTGTGATATTTTGATTTGGTTTGAGTGATGAGTGCGAGCGAAGACAAGAATCAAAACAAAACAAAATCGATGTACAGTTATTTTTTTGCGCTCTTTGCCAGATCTGCTCATTTGTTTTGCATATCTGTTTCACTGTCCCACATTTTGTGCGTGCTTGATCTCCCTCACACTTAATGACTTCTAAGACATTGACTGACCTTGAGTGAAATAATATGTGTTTTATCTCCCTCTCACCCATTGCCTTTTGGAAGGGAAAAACTACCTGCTATGAACTATATTCGCCTGGTATTAGATGCATGATTACATGTTCTAAGAGTATCAAATTTTGTAAGAGAGGGGCAAAATGAAATCTTTAAGAGTAGGAAATTTTGAAGAGTACAATTTTTAAGAGATATTCGTAATTTTCGGCAATTGGCTTACCAGGAAGGCATAATTATTAGAAAGGGGTGTGAGGAGGTAAGCGTAAGCAAAACAGAATCAGACTATTGCGCTCTTTGACCAGATCCCTGTTATGCCCTGTTCTCAATATCCCGCGCTCTGAGGACGCCCTAAGTGTTCCATCTCCCTCCCACCTACAGACTTTCGTAGCAGCTTCTCAGCTTGCTAGGAATTTCATTTAATATACGTACACAAGTACATACTTATTATATATACATACATACGTGATATATATGTATGACCAAGCATTGAAAAAAATCAAAAGAAATTGATTTTGAGAGCATTTAGCAAGTAGGCAACAGGCGAACATAATTCATAGCACGCTAAGTTGTCAGAACAAAACAAAAACGAAGTACAGTTAATTTTCGCATACCTTTCTTTGCTCATTCGTCAAAGTACAGTTAATTTTCAATTGCTCAATTCGTCTCCCTCCCAAGCATTCCCCTTCGAAACTTGCTATCCATTCTGTTTGCCTGGTGCTCCATTTACCAAAAGTGCTCAATTTGGGCATTTTTGCAGGTGTTCTGAAATTTCTATCGCTCACTCGCTCACTCGCTCGCTCGCTCGCTCGCTCGGTAGATCAAAAGTGTTTTTTTTGCGTATGCATTTTAAAATAATATGAATAATAATTTCATACCGATTTGTATGCAATTAACAAGCAAATAGATATATATTTGCGCTCCATTACCTGGCTTATATTTTGTAACCTGGGAGGGCGATTATTTTGTTGAGCAGTGTAACTTTTGCCATACAAAATGGTGTCATATTGGCCAGCTGGGAATGCATAATTAAACGCTATCGAATTCGATTTGATTTGTCGTCATAGAGAAAAACGTGTGCTATTAATTCATGCATAAATTAGAGCTTAGGCAATTAATATAAATCGAGTGTTTATCGTAAATCATTATGTACTTACACAAGGCAGTTCCCAGTCATTAATAACCCGACGACCCGAGTGATTTAAGTAAAAGACTTTGCTGTTGCTTTTGCTGTTTTTCCAGTAAAGTTTAGTTTAATTTTGTAATAGACATAGACAGTGGTTTTCTCTATTAGTAATACTCGTAAGGACCCGTTTTTGTTTGCCACGCGAGGGCGTTACAAATAGAGCAAATACTACTACTCGTACTAGTGTACTACACATGTGTTTTATCTTGTTTTGGGGAATAGGGGGCCTTAGGTCAAAGGTTAAACATAGAAATATGTGTAGAAATATTGTTTAGTTTTTCTTTATCATTTTTCATTTTCATTTTTCATTTTTGGTTTTGTTTTTGTTTTTGTTTTTGTTCTAGACAAGAACTTCTGATTGTCAGATAGTTATTGAAGAGTTATCTAAGGTGCGAATAGTATAGAACCGAAAGTATCTATAAAAAGAGTGCTTTGCTATGGATATGTGATAAATTAGGATTGATTTTCCTTATACACAGACACAGACACAGACACTCATACATATATATTTACAATGCTGAAAGGAAATGCTTGAGAGATGTGTGCGTATCGGTTAAAATATAGTGTATAAATTTATATATATCTTTTGTTTGGTTTTTTGTTCAATGTTCAATGTTTTTTGCATACTATTCAGCATTTTCTGTGGAATTTCAGTGTTTTATTTCTGTTGTATTTCTATTTCTATTTATTCTGTTAAGCATAGTTACGCTTTTAACCCCTTTAAAGTTTTTTGCGGTTTTTTTTGTATTTTGTTTGGATTTTCGTTTCGTTTTTTTTTCTCAACACTTTACTACATTCTATATATATTTATATATAATTATATGTCAACATCAAAGTACGTAAAACACTCTACAGCGCCTTAAAATCTCAAAATGGCTCTCTTATCGTAGTATAATGCTAGGTTTCTATATAAGTCTGAGACGGTGGTTTTTTGCTTTTAGAGACTACAGACTACAAAACTGGGAGATCTACTCGTAATACAAATATTAGTATAAACATAGAACGAAAGTTTTTGAGTTTTACTCGAGTATTACCTCTTCCGAAAATAAAATATAGTTACAGAGACTTTAAGACCCTTGCAGAGAGCATTATAGTTGTATTCGGAAATGTCCAATGAAGGAGGCAGATGCGATCGGATCGGGTAACTATATCATATAGCTGCCAGGGCAGGGAGTAATCGATGCAAGAGTTAGATAAAGAAACAACTCTTTTGAATAGAGATCGGACTACTATGGTATGCCTTTCTGTAGATACCCTGTCTGCAAGGGTATTAGATATTCGGCGAGCCGAAGTAGCCGTTTCCTTAGACGTTAATAGATCACTGGGTAGTATGGAAATTGTAGTTGTTGCTCATAATTATTGCTTACGATTTAAGACATTTACTTAATTACTAATTTAATTAACGCCATCGAGTCCGTGGAAGCTCTTACAGCTTATCCCTTATGGTATCCTCCTCCTCCTGTAGCGAAATGATCTGCGTGTGCATGGATGAAAGATATTATTATTTTCTATAGTGAGATTCAGGATGAGAGCAGGAAAAAGATGTCCTTTTGCTATGGCTATAAACATGCCTATTATGTTATTATGTTAGTTCTGTTATTTTGATTACTCGTATTGTTTAGTTACTACTGTAATATAAAACTAAATAAATAAATTATTATTATTCTTTGGTTGCAGGTGAGAAATGTGAACGGAACTGCTAGACGCACATAGTATTCCATTGCAGTTCCATTTCAGGCAAATTAAATAAAAGAAAAGACAAATTAAGCTAAGCTAAGTATGGCTAATTATTCAGTTATATAGTTTCTATATATGTAGAATACACATAGGGTATGCAGTTATATATAGATGAGAGATTTCTCCTTCAGTTGATTCTACTTACTTGAGCCGATCCAACTAGCTGCGATAGCTTCCATCTAAAGGGGGGCGAGGCCAACAACTAAGTACAATCTAACACATAGTCAATTTATGTATCTTATATCTTATTTCTTGTGTAGATAATTATAGTATTTATGCTTTATTTATTTATATCTAGAATGAGTTTGTAGAGCTCTCGAAAAGTCTCGATTCAGCACTTGCAGTGAGGTAATCTTTATGGGAAGTTAATGCCGATTGGAACTGAAGCAAAAAGTAACCCGTTTATATAACTGAATCTGGAGCCTAAAAGAACTCGTCGAAATCGTCTAGAAAGCACAATTCATTATTACATTAGGCAAAGTTTTTTTTTATATAAATTTCGGGAAAATCTTTTTAAATTCTGTGGGTTTCAGTGCTTAGGGAAATTGCAAGAGTTTTCTTTTTTTATCATGCCAAAAATTGAGAACTACGAGCATCAAGAGTTATTTGCAGGGTTACTTTGGGTTAAAATACCGAAAAAGGATGTAGAAAAAAGGTTTTTTTTTTCATTTTACATAGGTCGCTCGCAAATTTTGATTAATAGAATATTTCAGACTTTGGAAGTTCTATTTAATTCAAATCTAATTATTTAAATCGAGGTTACAAACCAATTTTGGAAGACTTTCGTATTGGGGAACAAGGTCAGTTCGCGATTCAGAAAGTCTATTTAAAAAATCCGTAAAAGAATAATTATAATCCGTTCGAGTTCAGGTTCGAAGGATCCAAAAAGCCTGAACCTGCTCAGAACGGTTCAGTTTGAAAAGTGGTTTGTAGCCTTGGTTGAAAATACAAAAAAATAAACAAGGTTCGGTTCAAAGGACCGAACCTGTTTAGAGGGGTGACAAGCGGTTTGCATCCTTGATTTAAAATGGAAAAAAGAAAAAGTTTCATTAATCAAAATTTCCCCATGGAAATGTTTTAATTAGCGAGCGACCACTGTAGTTGCAATTGAGCCAAGTTGATAAAAATGTTTGTTGTTTATTTGATAATATTAAATATTTAACGCTCTCGGGGTGTTGCTCTGGTTGTTGTTGTTGTTGCTGTGGTTGTTGTTGTTGTTGCTGTTCTTGTTGTTGTTGTTGTTTCTATGGCTGTGGGGCATGCTGCAGAGAGCTGCGGGAACTGGTTTTCAAACTGGTTGTTGCTGGTTTTTGTTGGGTTTTTGGTTGGTTTTTGGTAATTTGTTGGTGGTTCAGAAACGAAAAAATTGAAATTTCATTTCATTTCATTTTTTTTTTCTGTTTTGGCACATAACAAACACACACAAACACACACACAACATGTGCGTTGCAACAGCAACAATAACAGAAAAAAAAACTCCAGTAAAAAAAACAAATTTCATTATTATATATACACATCGAGAGTGAAAGAGAGACAGAGAGAAATTGAGAATTGAATGTGTGTGTGAAACAGAGAGAGAAAGGTCATAAAACTTTTCGATTTATATATAAAACATTTGGCTTTTTAATAAATATTTATATATAAAGCAAAGCATAGTAAAATTTACATATGATACAAAAGTTTTCCAATTTTATTTTGAGTTTCTTTTCCTTCTCAACTTTCTTTTGATTTAATTTCGATTGCTTTTGCCAGGGGCGGGGAGGGAGGGTGAAGCAAAACATGCCTTTGAAGCTGCAGAATTGCATAAGAATTTTTTAAATCAAACCCACAGCTTACCTCTCAGTAATGCTCCAAAATCATTTTTCAGCCGGAAACATAAAAAAAAAATGACCAAATTTCTGCAGCAGATTGAAACTGCATCGAAATTTATTGATTGCCTTTAATTCATTTAAATGGCGCGATTAAATTGATTAAACCGAAGCGAGGCGAATTGCAGCGTGTGGCATATGCCACACACCATTTCAGTTCGTTTCATTCCGTTCCGTTTCGTTTCGTTTCGTTTTGTTCGTTTTATCGAGTTAATCGTGCTGAAATTTTATTGATGGCAATTTATGGCGCTCATGTGAAAGAATTTACAGCATACTTTTCAGCGCTGTTTTTTATTTGTTCTTTTTTTCGCTACAATTCTCTTGCACAGTGTGGCAAAAATGTATAAAAAATTGTGCTATTTTCTTTGTGTACTTACCTGAGCTACAGATTGTTTTCGGGAGCCAACAATAAATTACTTGCATTATAATCAAGGCTACAAATCGATTCAGACCATAATTTGGTCAATGGAATCGGATTAGTTTAATTCATAAACAATTTTAGATACAAAAACAAACGAAAGCTGAGCGGGTAATCCCCTTTAAAGTCTTAATCAACTTGCAGCCTTGATTAGAATAAATCTGAGAATACAAAAACTACACACAAATAAATTTGCATACTTTTTATTCCAAAAATAATTTGAATTACTCGTAAAACTAACTACGCAACGGGGAAACAGGGAAACAATTTTAATATACAAAAATACATAGAGAGAAAGGTGAAAGGAAAAGGTGCTAGAAACTACTAAGAAGAAGAGGAAGAAGAATAAAATTATTACGTGACAAACGAAAGTTGTGTGAAATTGTGTGCAGTGTATAAAATTTGGCAAAGTTGTGTAGCAGTTCGTGTGGGTCAAGGGCTTAGGTCAGAGGTCAGGTCATTGGGTTACACAGTCATTGCAACTGGCTGTGGCAGGTTCGGATTCTGCCACAACAGCTGGGCGCACTTTGCGCTCAGATTTGCCACGAAACACGGAGAAATGACGCCTCAAAAAGCCACAGGAAGAGGAGGAACTGGACGATTCCTGGGCTTTCTTGAGGCGATCAGAATCTGGGAGTCTCTCTTCAACTATGTGCCCCAATGTGGCTTGAGAGCTTTGCGGATGCAACACAAGATCGGTACGCAGCCTTTGCGTGGCCTGTCGACTATCGTAGTTTTCGACCAAAATTATGGGTATGGCCCGTGCTCGCTCACGATCTGGCAACGTGACACGAAAATGCGGCTGCAACGATTGACACTGTCGGTGGCGCCACAATTTGGGCCTTAAACTGGGCCAATTAAAGAACTGTCTCAGCGTGGAAGGACTGCCTCCCGACTGCTGTGGCAATAAATCACGCACAAGATCGGGCGCTTCCCAGGCGCTGGGATTATTATTTGTTTCTCTAGTGGCTCTACTTTTGTGCTCAGCGCTGTTGTTCTTGTTGTTGCTGTTGCTGTTCTCTGTACTTTCGTCTGTTGTTGTTGCTGGTGTACTATTGCTACTATTGTTATGGGCAGGTGTGCTGACATAGAATTTGGTTCGGGTGCGGTTTCGGGTGCGGGAGACACGCAAACTACTCGTCTTCCATGCATCGTGCAGGCTACGTATTCCCGGCAAACGGGCCAGTAGATGGATATGGTCATAGGACGCTGACAACATACCTGCACGCTCATCCTGATATTCATCGTCATCGGAGGACTCTAAACGATCCTCCACCAGCGATGTCTGTCGCGATAGACCCTTTATTTGTTTCGTATTTTTTTTGTATTTTTTTTATATATTTTTTTTGCAGTTGCAGTTGCAGTTGCGGTTGTGTAAGCGAACAGAGACGAAGCCAACAACAGAAGACAGAACATAAAAAAGAAAGGTTTAAAAATAAAAAATTATAAATATATATGGAAAATAATATGTTGAGAACGCGTCTACAGAAAGCATACAGGTCGTGTTTTGCCGAGTGCCCTGCCAGAGGTGCCAAATAGTACCAACGATAGTATCGATAAAGTATCGGTTTATCGATTGCTAACTGAATAGACTAAACAGTGATTATGTTACTATCGAATGATAGCTTGACTCTTAATGTTTTTTCTTCAGAAAAGCAATTGAAACTATCGCTGGAGTCACGTACTATTGATACTTTTTGACACCACTAGTGCCCACCTCGTTTGGGCGTGGCATTTGGAGGCATAGGTCAGCCAACTTACCGCATTATGTCGACGGCGTGGAGGTGAACGTTTATTCCACAAAGCTTCTAGCTGATCAAAGTGCTGAGATTGGGCTAAAGCCGCCTGTTCGGGTCCCAAATTGGCCTGAGAGGCGCCCGTTTTAGTTTCGGCTATTTTCGATATTTCCTCCATGCTGGCCGAGACGCTAAAGCGTCGCTTTAGTCGCTCATCCACCTGGGCCATCATCACCGAGGAGGTCAAGTGTCCATATTTCTTTTGCCAGGTGTACGTGTCCAAGGAGACCTCCTTCTTCAGCAGTCGCTTCATCTGTCGCTTGGGTCCTTGCGGTCGCAAGTCTGTATCGAAAAAGAGAAGAAGGACTTGTCAAAACTAAACCTGCTTGAAAGTGGGTTGTTGGCCACAGTATTCTTTTCTGGATTCGTTATATAAATATATATATATATTCACTTTTAGTTTGGAATTTGAACTTACCTTCGACATCCTTGCTGGGTCCCGAATAGGTGGGGAGCTTGACATACTGTGCTGGAGTATTATGCAGGCAGATGACTGGCAAATTGTAGCTATCTACCAGCTGGACGAGCACACGGGAAACCTCCAGGCTGATGTCAAAGTGGGTGAAGGGCACGTGCATCTGCAGGGAGGTGAGGGCCAATCCTCGCTTCGTTTCCCATACAATCAACGTCTTGTCATCACTGCCGGAAACAGCTGTGGAACCTGCAGGAGATCAAAGTACACTGACAGCTTAAAAGGCGAATATACTCGGAAAAAGGAGAACTTTCTTCACAGAATACTCAAAATACTCTCGTTTTATATATGCAATGTGTACTCACCATCTGCAGAGACTTTGACGCCAATGACAGGACCCAAATGTCCTGCAAGAGTATGCACCTCCTCACCGGTAAGCAAATCCCAAATAATCAGATTCATATCCTTGGAACCGGAAATCACTTGAGTTTTATTGGTAACAGAGACGGCCACGCAGGTCACAGCATCGCTGTGGCCCACAAGGACTTGACTTAGTTTGCCGCCCACCGATTGCCAGACCTTTAAGGACATATCCCGGGAGCCTGTGATAATATGCATGCTGTCCGCGCTGATTTCGAAGCAGGTAATCTCATCGGAATGCGAAACGGAAAACTTTTCATCCTCCTGAGTGAGTGACCAGATCTTCAATGTATTATCCCCATTGGTGGACACAGCGAAACGCATGTTGTTGGTGACTGCGAGACTCTTGTAAGGTCCTTGAATCGTTTGCAATATATTGCCCGAGTCGGCCATCCACACAAAGAGCATAGAATCACGATCCGTGGAGATGACGCGTAGGGAATCCATTAGGACTACCACCTGCATTACAGGCGCTGCATGCCCCTTAAAGGTGTGATTGATCTCGCCCAGCGCCAAAGTCCAAACCTGAACCAAACGATCATCTCCGCCGGTGGTCAGAAATTCACCATTTGGTGCAAATTTCAAGCAATTCACCACACACGAGTGGCCCTCCAGTGTGCTCTGATATTCCGGCGTATTAATCCTCATCAAATGCACACTCCTTCCCGAGGCAATAGCCAACTGTTGTGAATCTCTGGACAAATCAAAGCAGGTAATCGGCGGAAGAGTTGTCGATGGCGAGCGCTGTGCCTGGGTATGCCGCTTAAGGCTACGCTTACGTCGCGGATGTCGCGAATACGGATTAATGTAGAGCTCCTCGTTCCGGAACGAGTAAAAGGTGATCTTATTTCCGCCCACCGTTATCAGAAAATCATCATTATCTATGGCATAGACGGCTGTCACAGGACCCGGATTCGGAGGCAAGGAACGCACCAGTTTTCCCGAGTGCATATCATAGATCAGAGCCCGCGTATCCTCACAGCCCACAACACAGCGTTGACTATCCTTTCCTATGGACATGGTGCGTATCTGCAATCAAATTGTTAATAAGACACATACAAATATATGTCGACTTTGTCCGGCGTTGTCCGGGGAGACTCTAAAGTTAAAAGTTAGATGAGGCCTTCAGCACGTTTTACTCACCTTTGACTTGTGTCCTTTGAGAGTATGAAGCTCCTTGCCGGTGGCCAATGTGCGCACGTAGAGCGCATTGTCCTCGCAGAGGGCCAGTAGAAATACCTGGAAATGGACAAAAAGGACACAGAATGCACATTAAATGCAATTAATTGACATTTTCAACGCCATTTTAATGCATTCCCTGCCATTTGACAGCGACAAAAGGTCCTCCCTGCATCTCTGCCTTTTCCTGCCACCTGCCACCTGCCACCAGCCGAATCGCAATTGTACTCTCTCCTGGCCGTGTCCAATCAAATATTAATAAATTGCATTCCACCGTTACACAACTGGACATTTTTGTAGCGGCTACACTGGGAGAAACAGCAGGTAAGAGAAATCTTTTTTCGAAGAGGAAAAAACTTAAGTTCTGTTTTGATTTCTCATAAATATTTGCCTCAGATTATTTATGGTATTTATTCCCGTGACTTTAAATCCTGTTTCCTATTTTTTTATAATATTTTTTTTCCCATAAATCTAAAATAAATTTCCCTTCGCTTTCATTAGCTTTTATATAATTTTCTTGGCGTGTGACTACAAGAAGCTGGCTGCAATTCCTCCAAGCCCGTCGGGAAATTGAAAAATTCCAACAACTACTCGATTCTGCCGTCTCTCGTCACCCGTCGCCCGTCTCTTGTCTACCGTCTCTCAACTCTTAACTTAACTCTTCTCTCTAGCCAAATGCCCAAATGCCCGTCTCCAGTCTCCCGTCTCAAGTCTCCCATTTCTCAACTGTTCCCTCTAGCCAAATGCCAAGGACTTTGTTGGGGCCATTCGGCGCATTGCAACATTTCAATTTTCAGGGGAAATGTCTGGAGAGCGACAGGAAAGAATTTGCCAGTTGCCAGTTGGCAGTATGGCAAGGCAGTTGCCAGTTGGCAGTATGGCAAGGCAGTTGCCAGATCTTTCTCTCTGGCATGTGGCATGAGGCATGCGGCATGTGGCAAGGGGGAATTTAGCGTGCCGCAAAGCCATCAGGATGTGAGGCTAAAGTGTAAGAAAGTTGATTTCCGTTTGCCATTTGCCACACGGCTGTCCAACGGATGCCCAAGGACACGCCTCTCAAGTGGCCATCTAGCAATAACATACTTGAAAATATATACAAATATATAAGCATATATATATATATATATACAGATATATATAGCTATTCCTATACTATATACACACATATCTGTGTGCCATAGGAAAGACATTTCAATTTGAGTCTGGAAAATTTGTTGCATACCCTATATAACCAGTCAAAATATGTATTAAAGGGGTATACTCTTTGGGGAACTCGGAAAAAAAGAAGAAAGAAAATTATCCTGAAAGCATTGACCCAAAAAAGTATATTCTATGGCTTCTCCGAAAGTTTGCATATTAAACAAAGGCTATTTGAAAGACTTCATGCGTGTAAGCAAGGCATTTACAGGGTATTTCCAAGTCAGACTCGTTGCCCTTCGTATCGTCCAACCACTTATTTTCACGTAATTTTTTTTGGTTGCCTTTTGGGCATGTTGTAGTCGCTTTAGGAGTGGTCCTTACATGTTTCTTATCGGCAGCAATTTGGCAGCGTGCTTATAGCCAATTTCTTAAATTTTTGGGCAATTTTTCGTTGTTGTTGTTGCCGTTTAATGCGATAAGCCAAATTTGGTTATATCTGCGGCTGCGGCGGAGGCGTTGGCGGCGGCGTTGGCGGCGGCGTTGGCGGCTTTAAATGCGGCCCTTGCGAAAAAATGAGTTTTCTAATTGCCAGCAAAAAATTCTATTTGGTAATTCAATAGGCTGAATTGCAGGGACCTTCAGCACGCCTTCTCAAATAACAATGTCCTGTAATCAGATGCGACAGAACAAAGGACCACAGGACGCAGGCGGCACAACGCAGCAGCAGGAGTCAGATATTATCAAAATGTATTTGAGACTAGCAATAATAGAAATACCTCTAACTCTCCAATGACCGCCAATACCTTAACGTACACTTGGAGAAATTCTATATAATTCTTCCCATCCTTTTTAGCCAGCTATAAGGCAACAGACAACTCTTTCCTCTGACCTGTTAGTCAGAAAGGTTTTCCATACACCAACTTTTGCTCCGATCGTTCTTTTCCATGCTATATATATACATGATATATGTGAAATTGAAAAATTTGTCGCTTTTTCTCTAAGTGTGCTATTGTTTTGCAGCTGCGAGGACATTTCTGAAACTGCTGTCGATTTATAGCAATAGATATTCGAAGAATGGCAACTGGGAGCGCACTCGGTAAGCACTTGATAGGGGCTTGGTATACGCATCAATTGTCACCAGCGCTCCTTCTGGGCTTCAGCTCTCCTCTGTTCTTGCCTCTATTCTTCTCCGTCTCCTTCTCCTTCTCCTTCTGCTGCTCCTCTTCCGTTTCCTATTCTAGTTTTGCCACTGACAAAACGTCTGCGTTTCGCTTATGTTGATATTGTTTTGCGTGCCAAATTGCTGCTAAGTATGCAATACATATTGATAGAGGCACCCACCCACACACGCACACACACACACACACACACACACTCAACAGGAATCTAGGGTTACTTTTTCTTTTTGTCAAGCTGATTGACAACAAAGGATTTGCCTTGTAATTCGTATCTTCTTTAAGCCAAAATCACACATTTCCATCAGCCAGTGACGCAGGCAAAAGGGGTGTGAATTTTGTATTTTTAAGGGGTGAAACAACTCGCAAAATGTAAATTAACTAAAACTTATTTAATAATCGTACAAAAATGACAGGGAAATCAGGAAATTGCAATGAAAATAAACAATAAGCAAACGTTGAATAACCTTTCTGGGAAGTACACAAAAAGGCGCCCTTAAAGCAAATCCTCTGGAGAACGCTGCATCCCTGGCACTGCCACAGCAATCCTGCAGATACTCTCTAGTTTCCCTACAGTTTCCCTACAGTTTCCCTATTGTTTGCCCTACAGCTTTGAGCATTGTCACATCTTTCAGCTTTATCTGCTGGGCGAATGTATCTTTAAGTATTGTTTTTTGTATCTATCAAATGCAGCTTTAAACTGTGCACACAAACACAGCTGAAAGAAAGATACAAATAAAGCTAAATCCAGTCGGAATTTCTGCCATTTTTGCTTTACATGTTTCACAAACAGAAAAATTGAAAAGGAGATAGCAGATTTTTGTATTTTCTTGTATTTTCTTGGCTTAGTTGAGCAGAAGGAAAATGGGTAGCTGCAATAGTTGAAGTTGAAGTAAAGAATATTCTTTAAAGAGTTGTCAGCAATAGAGAAAGGTCAAAGGAAAAGCTTCAGCTTAAGAGAAATCAAAAATGGCAAAATAAAATATATTTTGGCTTGGAATCAAGTGAACAGTTAAGGGTCAATTTGCGAGCATATCAAATGGAAGGAAAGGTTATTATTTTTTATTGAGTGCATTCCAATTAAGTCCACTCGATATTCTGTCTCAATTTGGGGCATTAAATTCGGATTTCGAGTGGAGAATAGAGAGAGAAAATCGCCTTTAAAAAACAATAATTTCTGCTATAAAAATCTAGAGTTAGTTTTTAGTAAGCTATAATAATAATAAACGTAAACATAAACTGAAATTTATTGACGCTTATATCACGTATACGAACTGTTTGCTTTTACGTTTACGTTTACGTTTATATTTCTTTTATGATTTATGGTTTGGCTGCATTGCCCAGACGTCTTCCGGGGCGAAGGTGATTTGTCAAGCTCACATCAATAAAATATAGATATAAGTATAACATCCTCCCATTCCATTCTTTTCCGCGCCCCCCACCCGTTTCCCTTGCCGAGACTTACCGAATTCCATGATATATCGACGCGTAGCACTGGACTCGTCATTTGCATTGTGTTCAGCAAAGTAAAGTTCTCCAGATCCCAGACGCATATATTCTTGTCGTGGCTGCCAGAGATGAGCACATCGCAGGCGCCGGCCACCAGAATCCCGCTCACCGGGCCCCGATGAAAGGTAATCCGATGTAACTGCAATGGATAATAAAACGAATCGAATCGATGAGTTCCACTGACTACAATATAGTTTTATGGCTCGATTAAGTTCTATATTGAGGGGGTAAAAACACTGAGAAAAAAGTGCAGTTGTTTTGGCTTTAGAGTGAATTGTATTCAAAAAACGAAGCCTAAACTTTCTGCTTTAATTCTGCGCCAAAGAGAAGGCTTTCTGTGCAATTAGCCATGACATAGTTTTTAGCGGTTTTAGCGTGATTTTTACAAATTAACAGCTTGATTTGTTGCAAGTGTTGTGAACAATGCAGTTTATTAAATTTGCATTAAAGCCTGCATCAGCTCTTGCATGCTTCTGGTCAACACGCATGCAACTTTTCATACCAGAAACATATTCTAAATTTAATCTAATATTTTTCCTATTGTAACTAGGTTTTTTTTCGCTGTGTAGCGGCTTGCGTGACACATGTGACGCTATCAACTTTGTTGCTGTTCTCCTCGCTCGCTGAGTGTGGCACATTTTGTATGCATTAAGTTAATTACAGCCCGGCATGCAATGTTGATGCCAACAGAAATGGGTTGTAGGCGATTTCGTAGGGGAGTGGGGGAGTGGCAGTTCGTTCGTGCCGACAGTCGAAAGTCACATGAAAATGCCAAAAAAAACTTTGATAAATTACCAGAAGTTTTAAATGCCGAAAGCAGGCGACAACGGGCGAAAGCAATGCTGACAGAGCACACAGTCTGACTGAGAGTATGACACGGCGTATACGTAATATTGTAATTAATTTAATAAGCGCCTGTAATTCGCTGTGTAACAAACCTGCGTGTACGTCTAGCTGTGCGCGTGTGTGTGTGTAAGTAAGTGATACACTAAAAAAAATTGGAGTTAATTGAAGTTTTTTTAGCTGGAAATAATCTTTGAGCGAAGAAGAGGGGGATGCACTAAGCCTATTCAGTTGAGAAGTTCAAAGCCGCTTTTCATTATTTCTCTTAACAAAGAAGAAAGAAGCAGTAAGTATACATTATTTCTCTCAGTGTCCAATTTCCTCTGTATATTTATTGTTGTGTGTCTGACAAGTCACGTCATTACACAGAGAGAAAAACGCAGCTGCACTTGAAGCCAACTCTCATAATCGCCCCCAATTTATTTTTTCGGCTGTTAGCGAAATTGGCTTTAAAACAAACGCAGGAGGGGCGGGTAGGCATGACCGGAGGCGTGTACAGAGTACATACACACACACACAGGCACATACACAGAGCAAGTAGCAATAAATCTAATTTATATGTGTGTCAACAGGCGGCGCTGACACCCAAGGACATTTCACTAGGCGCACTTTATATGCAAACACTGCATTGTGCTTAATCACAGTTTAATGTAAGTGTGTGTGTCTGTGTGTGTGTGTGTGGGAGAGAAGGGGCGTGTGTGTGTGTGTGTGTGGGAAATTTCAACTTAATATGATTTATGACGTGGACATGGGCGGTAGGTTTAGGGCGAGCCACGCCTTCTGTTTCTGCCTCCTGCCTCCTGTCTTCTGCCACCTGCTGGTGGTTTATTTGTCAGGCAAGCCGCAGACACAAATTCATGTTTAACTATTCGAAAAAGCCAACAAATTCGGAAATGCTCGACTAGCGGTTATCCTGTACAAATTTTCAAATAAATTTTCATATTAAAAACTGTCAAATTTAATTGACTAAAATATTTTGAAACAGGATTAAATCAAAGCACTTTTTCGAGGATTTTTGAAAGCTCTTCTGTTCTCCATCTTAATTTTAAGGGATTCCCAATTTTAGGCTTTGCATTTTTCAGTTTGGAATAGTTCGGAATAAACTTGATATTTTTTGGAATATTCGGAAACTGTTCGAATTATAATTCGAAACTCCTTTTTGGGATAATAGTTTAGCGTTGCTCCACTGGCCGCACACACATGCCGCTTCATGGGCCAGAGATTATGACCTCGTTGGGGTAAACAAGGCAGGACGCAGGATACAGCATACAAAATGCAGGACATAGGACGCAGGTCGCAGGACGCAGGACGCAGAACCTCAGCATGGAATTATGCAAATTAATGCGGTTTGTTTGCTGTGGCTCGCGGCATGGTTTTGCAATTAGACTGCAGTAAAATGCATTTCATATTTTACATTTAACATTTTGTGTTTCAGTTTGGCTTTTGGGGCCAAATGAGATATGAAAATAAAGCGAAAGCCTTTCCCCTTTCCCCTCTCCTGACTCGATTTCGATTTCAATTAAATATTATCGTCTGGTATTATTTTTTTGCCATTCGAATTTGCTTACCAATTTGCCGCTGGCCAAGTCTGTAATAGCAATTGTTGCATCCTCGCTGCTGCTGATGATCAGCGTGTTATTCACGCCGGCTGCCACGCCCGTCACTGGACCTGTGTGGGCGCTGAATAGTGGGAGAATTGAAAAAAAAGATAATTAGGTGTATTAATAGTGGATTTTCGCGAGATTTATGCCCTGGAACTGAGGTGTCACAGACAGTGGCGCAGCAATTTTATCACAAATTTGCTGCCTGAAGCACTGGTGTGCCTGGTGGCAAAGAGAAGGAGCAAAGGGCCAGGGAGAAAGGGTGAAAGGGGACGGCTTGAAACTTACTTAATGTGCGCTCGCTGCTCGCGCAGAGACACGTGCCACACCCGCACACTGGCATCCTCAGAGCCGGTCAGCAGCAGCTGTGACTGTTGTGGTGCCACCAGGAGGCACGTGACTGCCGCAGTGTGTCCTGCAAATGCCACAAAAGAGAGAGAGAGAGAGAGTGGGAGAAAAGAGGGGAGGCATGATTAGCTCGCCTAATGGGCAGGCCATTAAATCTCGACTCGAACTTGCTACTTACCCTTGTACGTATGCACCAGGGAGTTGCTCATGATGTGCCACTGTTGCACATCGCCAGAATTGGTGGCAAGAATCAAATGCTGCTTAGAGGGCGCCACACAAACGGCGCGTATTACCCCAGTGCCACTCACCGTCATGTTGCGTATCTGCGAGGGCAGCGGAGCAGGCAACCAGCCTGTCAGGGGCACCAGCAGGGGCACCGCATACCCATCACACCACGCAGTGGCGGATCTAACTGTCATGCTCAGCAAGGAGTTATCGTCGTCGTCGTGTTCGCCTATCGGCCGCAGCCACGAAATTAACTGAGAGCCCAGCTGCATGGGATCCCGAGTCAAAACATCGCTCGACTTCCTTATCGTATAGTAAATTAGCTCTATATCCCTGTCCAGCACGTAGCAGCGCACATGTTCGATCAGGCAACGGAGATAGCTAATTGATACCGTTTGCACCTGGAAAGTAGGCAATGTAATATATATTTCATTTTGCGCTTGAAAGTAGGCAACGGAAATGAGCAACAATTCCATTAAATTGGCCCTATAAATAGCAGGGAATTTCAATTAAATATTGTTCTCTATGTGTGTATTTTCGTGGAACTCATTGGAGAATATAATGCAGGTCAACTGTCAAAGGATTTCTGTGAATTTTGCCATAGTATTGCCTTTGTACGGCGCACTGAATACGTGGTAAAAGTAATATATATCAAAAATATATATATGTATATCAGATCAAAGCGAAAGATAACTACTAACACGTGTGCCTAATAAATATACTAATTTGGCTGTCACTTTTCCTAGAAGTTGTCGCCCGCCTTTGACCTTCAGCTGGCTGCTGTTGCTGGTTGCTGTTGCTGGTTGCTGTGGCAAAATGTTAATTAAATCAAGTTGCAGCTGCCTCTTCAGGCGCTGCTGTAGCCGTTGCACTTTTATGCATTCGTTTAATTGAAGCAAGTAAAAGGGAGAGTGCTCGACTATCAGCTACCCTTTAATGATTACAATACTGACAACTACATACAAAACTATGGCTCTGTCTACAGCCTTTAGACATTGATTCGACTGATGGATAGTTCGAATTTTCATTTAGTTTTCTCTGCAATAAATATACCCTTTCTATGCCCTCTCAATGAGTACAGGGCATAAGAACACGTCAGCTCTATTTAACTAACTGGCAATGGGGCACGCCACGTGCAACATTTAAATGAAAATGAAAATAAAAATAATTTTTCATATTGCATATTGAATTTCGTGTTTTCCATCAATTTTTTGCCGCTTTTCATTTAGTTTATTTTTCCGCCAACATTTTGCATGAATTGCAAATGGTTTCGATTTAAAATTTTCATGGTAAAATGCATATTTTATCTATCGCTATGAAACTCTACACGTTTTTGTTAGCCTAATTCGATTTGTCAGCACGAAAAAAGCCGCTTAAGTAATCATCTTTTCGCTGGCGAAAAATACCCCAAAAAAGAACTCAAACTCAACATGAAATTAAACTTTCATAATGAATCGACGCCGTTTTTAAACAATTAAGCGGCAAATGAGTTGGCAGCTGTCCAAGTCCGTCCGTCTGCGCCGTCCTCTCTGTCTGCCCTCCTTCCTTTCTTCCTTCTACTCTCCGGAAAATGATTTTAAATATCATGAACGCCTGAGTGCGCCTTGCAACACTGAACAATTGCCTCTTGTGGATTAAAGTAACTTTTTTTCCACTGCATTTCCCCTACTTTCTTTTTTTTGACGGCTCAGCACAATGAGAGAAGCATTTTAAATTGCATTTTATGTTAATTTTAATGAGCGCCACTAACAAAAAACTTACATTTCTAAGCCCGAAACGAGCAAAAATGTGTTTTTAGGCCACGTTCTGCCCTTGGAGAGGATATTATGATTCTGTTACGGAGTGTGGAATGCATTGAAGGAGACATTTCACACCCCACAAAGAAGAACAGCTGATATAGCCATGTCCAACTGATTATCTGTCCGTCCATCTGTCTGTTTCCATTAGTTGTTCTATTCATATTCTGGATCGGACTACTATAACCTATTACTGTCAATTTAGAATTTTCCTGCAGGACAAATATTCAAAATCGGACTCCCAAAGGAACAATTGGTAAAAAAAGGGTATTCATGGCTGTAAGGGCATGAAATCTTCGGTGTTTTTGCCTACAGGTTTAGGTTATTAAATATTTATTTGAGTTTTCCATGCAATTTTCTGCACTTAAATTAAAGCTGTCAAATGGCTTCCATAGCAATTTGGCCAGAAAGTCTTATCAGCCATTTTGACAGTTGCACGAAAGGGCGCCACAAAATGTTGCACGCAATTACGTAAAGCTAGAAGCTAAATTAAATGTATTGAATATCCAATGAATTTTGAGCCTGCAGCACTTAAAGAGTTCTGAGAAATACGAAAAAAAAGTTTAGATTTCTCGCTGCAATTCTGATTTCCTTCCAAGTTGAAGTGGAAATCAAAATTTATGGCTTTCAAGTGGTTTCAGTTTGACTTTTAGCTTTTCTCCACACTTTTAAGCACTACTAAATTTAGTATATTAATTCCTGAGTGAGTTTCTCGCAATTCTTAGATTGTTTGCCTTGTTCCTTGTTTGTGTGTGTGCCTGTGTGTGTGTGTTAGTGTGTGTGTGAGTGGGTAACAATGGGACTAATCGAGAAGTTGCTAAACTAATTCTCGCAGCCGAAAACTAATTGCAACTGTGCGTTGACGTGGGAGGAATACACTCAAAGAAAAGACGGTATGAATGAGCTTAGAGTTTTTAGAGCTGACTTGATTTAGATGCTAATTTCTTTCCAGTTTTTCTCAGTGTACTTACCGCCGCGAGCAGGAAATCAAAATTACAGACTGCAATTTGCTTGAATCGAGTCACATCGTCGGATCGCATGAGATGGTGCCAGCTCTCCTCGACATGCCGCATGCTGTAGGAGACATCGGCGGCAATGGGATTATAAAACGTGGATGTATCATCGTTGTGATGCGTCGATGATGATTTGCGTCCTGCGGAGACAGTATCCTTTTCCCGCTCTTTATCCTTGTGCAGTGGATCACCCACCTTTAGGCTAATGACGGATTTGGTTTCGCTTTTGGTTGAATCATTCTCCAGTGTGCTGTCATCCTCGTCCTGTGGAAAGAATAAATTCGCCAGCTCCATATGCAGACCCCTGGTGCGCTCCACGTCCATATACCTGCGCTTGGCCACCGTGGCACAATAATTGTGGCGCCACTGAATCAGCACCTTGCCAGACATTATCTTATCGTGCAGCAATAATCGTTTATCTGTGAGCAGAGAACAAAAAGGCAAAGAAGGATATTAGCCAAAAATCTAACAGAGAGCAGTCTCCTTCCTTTTCTATCTCCTTCCTGCAAAGATTCCCTTGTAAAACTTACCCATTTGCTTGTGTATTTTCTTGAAACTGGCGAAGCTGAAGTGACCACTGTGCGTATCAATCAAGGACTCTGGATCATCGGTGGGCATAAGGAGTTCCAAGAGTTCCGTCTCCGTAAGCCCATACTCGGAGCAGGTGATATAGGCGGTTAGGCTGGATACCGCCTGGCGTCCATAATGCTGCTCCAATTCATCAAACTGCTGCTCCACATAGGTCACAAAATCGCTGTCGATATCATCCCGGCACTCG
Organism: Drosophila repletoides; assembly: GCA_018150835.1. NCBI lineage: Eukaryota > Metazoa > Arthropoda > Insecta > Diptera > Drosophilidae > Drosophila > Drosophila repletoides. The sequence goes on from JAECWQ010000089.1 coordinate 2,013,647, forward strand.
GCTGGTTTTTGTAGCTTGGTGAGATTAGCCTCGAGATTTAATTGAAATTGGTATTCGGCGGATTTAAATCGATCCCTTTGCATGGGCGTAAACTTTAGCTGTTCCACGGGCGTTGTGGTGCTGCAAATGATTTGAACATTCCAGGGTAGCGAGGTGGGCAGCCAGGATAATGCGGCAACTATATCGCAATCCAAAGGATTCAATAGATGCAAATCATCTATGAAAAGGAACAGCACATCGTTGTTCATATCCTCAATGCGACGCAAAAGATTCTGGAACCAATTGCTAATATACAATGGATCAAACGAAGCATCCTTTGGTAAATATCCTTCGGGTATATTAAATATGATCGATATCTGCTGGCATATAACACGCAACAGCTCCAAGTTGTAGGCGGAACGGGGCGAGGCCTTCGCAAAGCGTATCACTCGATGGACTCGCGTCGAACTAAACCACCCGCTCACCTGTCCGTACAGGGTACTTATCAATGCACTCTTGCCACTCCCATGTGTTCCACATATAAAATAGGGAGCATGTCGACTCCCATTCTTAAAATTTGCCATCAGATTCTGCTTCAGCTGCTGAGGCACCCGCGACTCCAGCAACACCACGCGCTCCGTGTGTTCCCGGAGTATCCGCAAATGTGTTGCATGTTCGTGAAAGATTTCCTGAAAAGTTGAGTTAAAAAAGTGAGTTTAGTAGAGCAGAGAAGCCAGCTCTGGTCACCCACAAAAATAGTCTGAAAATCTCGAACCCTTTCCTGAAAACTCTGCTTGCTTTTAGGCCAGTTATCAAAAATGGTTTTCAACTGTTCACTCTGCTCTATCAAAGCCGACACTTGGCCTGCCCTATAAATCAAAAGTCGAGACCGAGTCGACTTCCACTTGGAGTCCTGGCTGCAGCTCTCAAGTGTGGCATGCGGCATGACGCGTGTATCATGCGACATAAGGCTCTCTCTGGCTACTGGCTGCTGGCTGCCGGCAGCTTGTCATCGGCACTTGTTAGTCTCTCACAGGACTCGCTTCCTGACCGGGGCATATATTATGCCAAAGTATCATCCGCTTCTGTCTGTCATACACAGAGCTTCCTCCCGTTACGTCTCGCTGTTTGCTCGCTTTGTTTACCTGCGCTGCGCTGACAGCGTCACCAGCTGAGTTCTGTTTGTGAGTCCTGAGCTGGTGTCGCTGTCACTGATGTCCTCGTTCTCGTTCTTATCCTTGTTATGCACTACTATACCCATTGCCTGTGGCTTAACGTGGGGTATACACTATTGCGGCATCTTTGAGCTCAAATTATAGAGTTTATAACCATCAGCTTTGGTATGAGCGCCTTATCAACTCGTTAAATCCCTCAAAACAATAACAACTAATCTAATAAAAATTCCTGCTTTCGTCCCCATCCTTTTTAAAGGATGCTACACCTGCTAGCAGTGGCTACGGGAAGGATAAATGCAGCTGAAGCAGCTATAAAACCAAATGCTTGCTTGACTAAAGAGTAGCTTTTAGTCGAGTTCTTTTAATTGTTGTCCATGTTGTTGTTGTTGTTGCCTGACAGTGGCAGTGTTTGCCACTAACAAATAGTCGACCCCTCCTTCCATTCCGCCCTTCCTCGCCCCTTACACCTCTCACAACCACATACACTCAAGTGCCCTTCATCTTCATCTTTAGCTCTGTCTGAGCTGTCCAGACTCAACTCATGCATACACTGTCCTACAAGCATTGTAGAGTAGCCTGAGTTCAGGTCTCTCTCAAGAGGAGGCACTTTCAGTGGACTCAAGTTGAGAGTAAGTCTAAGGCTTACTTTAAGTTCACTTTGCGCTTTTAAAGGGTCTCTTTTCCTACAGAGAATATTTCCATCTTATTTTGTGGATCGAAAGTTATCCTAACTTCCTTCTATTTCTCTCAGTGTAAGCACATAGTTGCATAGTTTTATGAAGTGTGTTTTCTGTCTGTGTCTGCGTCTGGGTAAGCTGCTTTTGCTTTGTAAATCCGATTGGTGAAATGCTCAGCAGCAAAATGCACTCGCTGCGGCTTAGCCCCTATATCAATATTGAAACTGAAGGGATTTGGGATTTCGGTTTTCGGATTGGGACTGGGAAGGAGCTTCGACTGCAAAATGCTTTCAACTTCTTCTAATTTGGGTCTTTCATAGACAACTTCTGCGAATTGAAGAAGCTGCCTTAATTAGCTCGACATTTGCTTTTAATTTGATTATAGAAAAAGTTGCGTATACGCTCTGTTGCACTTGCTCCTTGGAGTAGAAACTTGTGAACTATTTATTTTACAGTGATCGCTCGATAAACTAGAACTTAACAGCATTTAATGAAAATCCAGGAAAAAATATTTTCTAGTTTTCTCCTATTTTTTCCTATTTAGGCAGGCAACACTGTAAATTTTCGTGCTGAGGCGGCTTCAAATGCCACAAGAACATTTTGTTGAAAGTGCTGGAGGGGTTGGCTTAAGGGTAGCTGCGACTAGTGAGTCGCTTTGACTTTAAGGACATTAAAATTGCGAACTAGAAGGCTTTCAAGGCAACAAAGCAGGAGGCGCACAGCCTCTTCTCGCCTCCATTCCACCCTTCGCCCCAAATGCAGCTGTGCAGTGTGTTGCGCTTGGTGTCCTTTAAGTGCAAACAAGGCGTTTCGAGCACAGGAGGCGTGGCAAGGCATTGTACACAGAAAATGTAAGTGTAAGTGTGTTAATATGTCATCTGCAACGTGTGGCAGTAGCCAGGCGCAGGGGGCAGGAAGAAGGAGGCTGGTAACAGCTTCTACACACAGAGAAATACTTAAGAGAAAATTCAAAGAATTTGAACGTAGAAAAGTGGAAATCAGGAAAGGTCTGATAAGGGTTCAGTAGACTGCCTTTAAGGTTCTTAATTGAATTATTCACCTCAGATCAGATTAAATATGGAATTTATCGACTTCTCCCAATATTTTCGCTGAGTGCACTAATGGAAGCAATGGCAGAGAGCTCTCGCATTATGCCGCGGCGTCCTTCGCTTTTCGGTCCAAGTTGAAAATGTTAAATGCTTTTAACAAAAGCCAGCTAGACCCGCGTGGCCAGCAGAGTGGCAAAACCGGAAGAAGGAACTTAACAGCCCCGCTCTGCCCTAGTTCCCTGCTGTGGCTGTGGTCCTTACTACCACCCTGCCTAACAAGCTAGCAGCTCATCCCACTCATCTCTTCGAGCACTGCCTGTAGATTTACTTTCAGCCACACGAGAAACACAGCGACAGAGTCAAGAGAGATTTTTGGCAATTTGGCAATTTGGCTTGCGGCATTGAAAGCCAACCAAAATCCTCGTTGTTTACGCTACCAAAATGAAGATGCGCCTTGTTATTATTGGTTTTGCTTTTGGGGTTTGCTTTTCCATTTCTTTTCCTCCGTTTTTCTGCCAGTTGGCAATTCAATTTCGCAGGTGTTTCAGCAAATATTGGAACAGAGCAATTGATAAAGCAAGTCAGGGCTATATTCTATATTTAAGCCCCAACTAATATAAATTAGGCGGCAAAGCAGAAAAGCTGAAATATTATATTACAAGTAGTTTCTTTTTTCAGTTTAATATATAATTTCCTTTAATCTTAGAAGACTTCAGACTTTTGATTTACAGAAATAAACGCACAAAGGAAGCATTATAAAATAATTAAAGCATATTCTTAGGCGCAGCCGCTGAAAGCTTTCAATTCCACTTTAAAATTGGAATGAAAAGAAAGCTTTCTATTTTATGCAGGAGTTTCATTAAAATTCCTACTAAACTTAAGGCTAAAACAGGCCAAAATAATTGAGAAAATAATAAACAAAGCAATTCAAATTAAATCAGGCCTGGCTCCTGCTTTCACTTAAGCAAGAATTTCATATGAAAATATATAGCCTACTTTTAGGAGAAGTATAATAAAAGTTTCCCTGTAAAGCTGCTGCAAGCTCAGCTTTAAGCTGAACCTGAAGTTCCTTCAAAGTTTTTGCAGTGTACGTGAGCTAATCTTAATGTTAAAACTTTGTCCGCAAGGTAAGCAAATGGTAAATGGCAAATGGCAAATGGCTGGTAAGTTGACATCAAGCTGGGTGTACGTGGTGTATCTATTAACCAATTTCTACTGTACTTTTCGAGCTTTATTTGGCCATATCTTTGCTTGGCAACAACTTAGTGCATAATTTACTTGTCGAAGACAAACTCTGGCGCACATTTAATTAACCTGCCCAAAGCGTTTCAGAGCACGTAAACGAGAGCGACGCGTAAACAATAAGAAACTGAACAAACTGGAAAAATCTCCCCCCTGGAAAAGCCCCCTTGAAAATACGCAAAATGCGACCCAAAGTTTAAGGAAACTGCCAAGGTAGGAAACGAAAAACATAAATGCCTTCATTTTTGGCTGCCTTTGGCTTGTAATTCGCTGAATTAATTTATGACTGTTTTTCTGCTTTTCTGTTTTTCTCTGTTTGTGAGTGAAATTCTTTGCTTTAAACGAAATATCATAATAATAGCAAGGAGGCATTTGCATGTCCTTTCCCTCCGCCCATCCGCCCAGTTGTTGAACATTTTCTGATTAAATAAGCGTTGCCAGGAATCGAAAACAAATGCCGCTGTCAGAGTAAAAATAAATTTAATTTAATGCTAACTAAAGCCACTTTGTAGCTGTCTGGCGTGTTAATTGCCTGCCCTTACACAATTCAACACAGGGGCGTACGTAAAGGGGAACGAACCCCTCTGCCAATAATTAAAAAGTTTGGACATTTTATTTACCGAGTGTGGCTTAGGTTTAACAACTAAATTAAAATCTTTTTTGATCCCCCTTAACGTACGCCACTGCACGCCCTCTCTTTACCCCGCCTTCCACTTCTCTACTACTCTTCCACAATAAAGCCCAGTAGCGTAAGTATAAGGGGTGTTTTGGGGGTTCGAGGAATCTCCCTCTAAGTTTTAAATAATTTTATTATATTTTATGGGTGATAAACCTCTCCCCTTATTATTGAATCCCCTTTAATAGTTCATAATATTTCAGCAGATTACAATAAATTATTTATAGCATTTTAAGAGTATTACGATACTATCGAGGCATCTTATATAAACTCTCATAGATAATATAAGCCTACGCCACTGCGGAGCTACCCACTCCATAGGGACCACTCTTTCTATAGTCTTTCTCCCATTAGCACACTTCGCTCACCTGCACAGTCTTTTTCCTCCCCTTGATTACATCGGGATCATTTGTAATGTGCGCCTCGATTAGCAGACGCAGCTTGTCGGTGACTTTATTTTTGAATTTACTTAAATACGCCTCGTGGTCCTCGTTGTCCGGATCTATGGCTTCACTGCCGGCGCTGCTGCCGGGCACTCTGCAACAAACAATTACCCACAATAATAATAATAATCAACATAAAAATACCCATTAATTTAATGGGTCTCGCTGGAGCCAGAGGGATACTTACACCAGCGTTGTGTGATTATCCGTTGATAAATTCATGGTCAGCTCATCTTTGATTTTTCTCAGCCTGTCGGCGGCTTCCACGTCGCGACTGCTGCTTTGGGCTGCCCGCTCTCGGAACACAGCCAGTATTTTCTCACTGGAATGACCTGGAAATACCCCTTAATTTTTAGTTATGCTTACAGGGTACGCTTAAGTCTCATCATTTACCCATGGCACGCTGCACTTCGAGCTCGATTTGTGTGCGTCTCAACAGCTGCACGCGTCGCATTAAATCGCTATCCTTAGAGCTTGCCACCAAACGTTGCAAGGATTTCTCTAAGGTTTGACGCAGCTGACGGGATTCTGTTAGCCAGGCATCCGGCGGCAGGGAGCTGCATAAAAAGGATATAAAATTACCGAAATAGATTAGAGAAGACCCAAATATGTTCACATTTTTTTGAAGGGTATTTGAAAAACTTTGTCTGAACCATTGCAGGGGGCATATCAGATTTTGCAATAAATAAATAAATTACTGAGATTCTACATGAAATTTCTGGATACTCTCAGACTCACAGACTCAGCAGAATTTGTAAGAGTATTCATAATTCAATAGCTAAATAATTTCTGATTTAGACTAACCCTTTTTTGGGCTCTTTCTTTAATTATGCATTTGATTATATTTTCTTCTCCTCTATTGCACAATTTCCATTTAATATTTCGCTTGCCCTTTTTGTTTACGTTTAATTTCCTATTTATTTATTCGTCGTTTGTAATTTTAATTGATTGATTGCCCCTCCAAATGTCTGTTAGTTCTTGCTTAAAGGATATGTTTTATTTGCCTAATTAAAGGCTTCATACAAATAAACAAGCAGCTGGGAAAGGACTCAAGTGTTTTCTTTTGAAAAACAAATGTTTTCTGTTCAGAAGTCCTCTTATCAAAATATTGACTTTTGTATTGAAAAAGGGCTAAGGAATTGCCTGAAAAAGACAACCATTGCCAGAAGCAGCAGTCATACAATAAATTAAAAGCCTTGAGTGCAACAAAAGGATAAAAGTCCTTTTGTCAAATAGTAAATGTCTCCAGGGCGAAAGACAAAACATTTAGTTCTCGTTGCTCGAGGGGAAAGTAACTCGAGATAGGCGAGCAATCATATCAGAAGAGTTAACAGAGAGGAAAACATATTTAACAGTGCTCTTAACAGTGCTATGTTATTGCACAGCCTCTTTAGCATTGCATATAAAAAAGAGAGCCACCTTTAACAGCGCTCTGTTATTGCGCTGACAGTTTTAAACTGAAGTTTTAGATAAGCAATATTCTCTTTGTATCCTGCAGATCCTTTTAATGCCATGAAATTTTCATTTTAGTATTTCTTTAATCGCTTTGTCTACATTTTCCTGTTTTTCTCTGTTGAGTTTTATTCCTATTTCATCTTGATAGCTTTTTCAATTATTTTTCAATTGTCCTTTCGATTTTTTGCTGGAAATTCTATTGTGAGTGTCTCTAAAAATAATGATATCATTCCTCGATTTTTTTTATTCAATAATCCTTTTGATTGAATCTCTTTTTTTTGTGTTGCATTCAGTTTGTTTTATTTCATTTTTTTTGTGAATATTTTTTCAATATTTATATTTTTTTTGCGCTTTGGCAAAAGGATAATTGGCAGCCGTCAAGTGCTGACATCCTGCCTCTGCCTTACCTCTCCACCACCCTCCCCCCTGTGGCCAAACAATTGTCCTTATGAGCTGTGCAAATATTTGCGCTTTGCAGCTGACAGGACGAATGTGCAGCGCAGCGCAGGATAATTGTTTGTGGACTCACCGATAGTCCTGTTTGAGCACACGCTGTGCTTGTGGGTCAACATCCTTGTTGGTATCGTTAGTGTCCTTGATATCCTTGATATACCAGCGTCCAAGGAGCGCCTCTTCATCGGCCGTTGTCTGCTGCTCGGCCAGGAGAGCGGCATAAATATCCTCGTCAATTTGCACGGGCAGCGGCAGTCGTCCAATGCCATCGCCAATTAGCGCCAGAAAGAAGACACTTTTCGAGTGGGCGTGGCATGTGTCAATCTCGTGCAGATAATCCTGCAGCATATAAGGATCACGCTCCAGCAACGTCACATCCAGCGGCCCAGTCCCGAAGTGCATATCCACGATTTCCAGCTGGAGGAGGAATATGAAAATGGAATAATGGAAATAGGCAAATAAACGCCGAAAATTATAATGAATGGAGAGTACAGTCTTACCTCGATTTGACGATCATCGTAGAGCGTTTGCAGCTCGGGACCCACCAGTTCGAGGAGCATGCGTCGCTCCTGATTGAATTCCTGCTTCAGGCTGGCCACATAGATCTTGATGAGGAGCGGTTTGGGCAGACGGGTGGCAACGTTGGTGACGCCACGCAGGGCATGCAACACGCTCTCATCAACGGGCGCGGCCATTCTAGGGCGGTTGTTGTTGTGCGAGTTGTTGCTGGTGTTGTTGTTGTTGTAGTTGTTTATTGCTGTTGTTGTGTTTGTTTGTTGACAACAACTGTTTGGCTTTATTTATTTATTGTTGCCTTGTTTATTTAACTTGGCCAAAATCAAATGGCAGCAGCAGCTTTGGCACATGTTCAACATCAATGAAAGTATCTTTCAAGCATGCACATTTTGTATCTCTCCTTCTCCTTCTCCAATCTAGTTTTTTTTTTCCATCTATCTTTTTCTATCTTGCCTCAAACCATTTGCAAGTGGCACGTGGCAGTAGGGGAATGCTGGAGCAATGCTTGCCACCAGCTCGACGTCGACGCCGCTGCCAGCAGCTGTCTGTGCATCTCGCACAGTTCTCCTCCTTGCCAAAAAGTTCTACCCTTTTTCTTCCTCTCCAGATTTTATTTATTTTCCTGTTTTTTCTCTTTCTGCTGGCTGCAAATACAAATTGAAAAGCGCAAAATGTATTTATGGCTAGCATCTAAATTTATGTAAAAACTTTTTCTTTGGGGTTACACGCACACACGCACACACACACACACACACACACACACACGCTCGAACACTCACACGACAAACGAGATGCTGAAAAGTTTTCTTCTTCTCTTTTTCTGCCCTATACCCCTTGGAAATACTTGAAAAATGGGTGTATTCACTTGCTCAATTCGGATAAAGCAGACAGCTTCGATTCTTTTCTAGATACCCTCAACATATTTTTCCGTATTTCTACATTTTCCCCATTGCGTTGAATTGAAAAATATGCAGTGGATACACTCAGAAATGTAGATTGAAAAATCTATTGCTGTTTATTTGGGCTATTTTAAGGCTCAGTATAAAGCCGAGTCGATTTATCTATTATAGAAGCAGTAAACGTAAAGACTGATGGGATTACAGAGCATCTGCTAGTCGATCAGTTGTCAAGTTTCTCGGTTTGTTTGGTGGAAATTGCTGTTTTATGATCATAGCTGCCAGAAAGTACGAACAAGTGTTAACAGTTGACTGCATTTTTCTGGGATTGAAAATATATTTTGTTGACAACATAAAGTAGAAACTTCTTTTTGATGCGAAACAGTTCAAACTTACACTCGCCTCACAATGAGATGAAGCACAGCATTTTAGCCAGATTATGCCCTATAATTCGTTCTTAACTGGGTCAATTGACGGGAAATAATCTAATGGAAAAGTTTCGCTGTTTCTGTGCTCTCCACTGGAATCAGATGGCTTTAAACCTCTTTAAATGGAGCTTCGACTAATTTAATTTAATTTAATTCTGATTAGGTGCATTTCTCTGCTTTCTATTTGTTTGAATTATTATTAATTATTCGTATACGAAAGTATTGAATGCTTTAATGAATCAATCAATCAATCAATCGCTTAACTCATTTAGCGAGTTCTGCTTAATTATTTCATAATATTTTCTGTTTAAATTTCTGCAGCTATTTGTATACCCTTCCTTGCAAAGGATATTATAACTTTTCCATGAAATGTGTAACGAATTGAAGAAGGTTTCCCGACTCCTTAAAGTATATATCTTATTGATCAGCTGATGGGACGAGTGACTATAGCCATGTCTGTTTCTCCGTCTGTCTAGCCGGTCATCCCCCAACTGTCTGTCTGCCCATAAAGCCATCGGCCTGCCTGTCCGACTGCCTAGGCAGACTACTCTTCCAGTTGTTGGCCTAAATGAATAAAATTTGGCCTGCTTCTCTTTTGCAGGCAGCACATATGTTGGAGCCGGCTGGATCGGTCAACTATATAGTACAGCTGCCATTATGAAAGAGTATTTAATCTTCGGCGTGTGGTTAGCCTTTAGTTAATAGTTTTTTCTTTATCAAATTGAATTCAATAGCATTTCCGTGGCTATTGCCATTTTATAATTATAATTTTTAATTACCAAAGATAAATAACAGAAATTCCGCGAGCTTTTATTAATAAATTTCTTTACAAAATAAATTTTAATGGGTTGTAAACAAATGTTTTGATTTACAAAGGACAAAAGACAAAAGAGAACCCCAATAATTTTATATAGTTTTTCTTTTGGTTTTGGTGTTGGTCTGGATTGACTTTAATGAGACACAAAATAGGATTCAGTTAAGGATTCAACTCCTGACCCCCACACACACACACACTCGCACACACACATACTCGCACACACACATACGAATACAGAACAAAAAAAGAAAAGACATAATGAAGTCTGCGCGCTCTCCGCCTAACAAAATCGATTGCAATTAATTCCGCTTCAATGAGTTGGCTAAATTGCTCGTTTGAGTATTGGCCAGGACTCGGGCCAAGTCCAGGAGCAAGACCAGAATACCAGCCACACTTCTGGCCAACACTAAGAGAAATATTTTTACTGCTTTTGTGGTCTTTTTAAGCAAGAATAACATTCTATAATCGTCGTTTATATAAGCTCCTTTATAATCAATAAAAGCGGTTCGAATCTGAGCCAGAACCACTCCGAACCGAACACTAGCAAACTGTCCAGTGAGACTCTTCTAGAATCTTAGAGATTTGATTCACTTTCATGTTGCCAAGGATACATTTTTTGACTTCAATAAGAAAGCTAATCTATTTTTTGCTGAGTGTATCTAAAGGCTGTTTCAATGGCTTGCCCTTTTGTGATTATGTGTGTGAGTGTGTGTGTGTGTGCGGGTGTGCGGGTGTGGGTGTCTGATTAGGTGTGTGTATAGCTTAATCAAAGGTAGGACGCATCAGGCGCGTGTGTTGCAATAAGCAAAGAAAGCTGCAATAAGAGGAGAGCTCTAATCCAGGCGCACTTTCATCCGGCCGCAACTATCCCCTCAAAGCCAATAAATATTTAATGGCCAAACAAATTGCGCCTAATGAACCCTCCTTTGGCTCTGAATCAAAGCAGCGCAGCACTTGCAATGATGTGAAAATTATATAAACACATTTAGATGCGATTAAACAGAGAGAGAGAGAGAGAGGATTTCCCACAGTCAGCCACAATAGTTGCCGTACAGCTGAAAATTACCTATTGCCTAATGGCTATTACGTACAGCTATAGAAATATAGCAGAAATAGATCGTTGTGGCGATTAACTTCATTATTAGACAATTTCCGTCGTCAATCAACAAAAACCTGGCAAGGACATTCGCCAGGAAGGACAATGTGCAGCGTGCGGGGCAGAAACTGCAAATTAATGTCACAGGAACAAAGCTATCTATGTTGTTATTACAGTTGTTATTGTCCTCTTATCTGTGGCCAGTGTACTATGGGGCAAAATGGATTCTGTGCGGACATAAAGTCATTTCATCTAACGCACAATATCTGTCAACTTTTAGAAATACCCAGTAAAATTTGATCAATAAAAAAGGCAGCAAAAGGGAAAATGATTATAAAGCTTAGATCTGGTCTAGCGGCTTGTTTGGCATATTTCATAGACAAATAATAAATAAGCGCCATGAAAAATGGTGATTTTTTCCACAGTGCGGTGGCCGGTGTCAAATGACTTCCATTAGGAAAACGCATTCAGCAGCCACGCCTTCGCCTTTGTGACTGCCTCAGCAACAAGGAGGAAAAGTGAATAAAAATAGTTTCACATGTAGAAAAGAGGGGAAAAGAGACACAGAGAGAGAGAGAGAGAGAGAGAGAAGAAACGTTGAATTCCATTTTAAATATTTATCAAATGACATGGAAACCTTGCCACAGTTGCAGCAACAAACAGCTGCAACTTATTCCATACGAGAGTCGTGCAAAATGTCAAACATAAACAATTTAACCTTGCCCCCAATATGAGCGCTGTGCCACACAAAAGCTACTTAAATAAAGTATAAAAATTCATATGGAAATAAACATTTTTATGGATGGAGAAAAGTTTACCACCCTTTCAATATATGTGTATCGAGTATTTTATTTATTTTTAAAGATTTTTCACGTATTTACTTGAAAAATGTTGTTCAATTGTTGCTTTTAGCCTGAACCCAACGTTCCGCTTCTTGGTTCTCTTTCAGAAAAGTAGCCAAAGTTAGCCGGTTCAGTTGCGAACCGGTTCGCATCCCTTTCCCTCCCTTTAATCAATTAAACCTTTTATTTGTGTGTTTATTTTAATTTCTGTATTTAAATTTAAATTTATTTGTATTACACTGTTTAATATTTTAGCTGACTAATTAAGCACCTTTTCCAGAACTACTGATTAAAGCTGGCTGATTAAACGCACATAAAATAAACTTTTGCACTTAAATTACTCCGCTTTCTCCCCTTTCTTCTTATAAGACTTTAAACTGTTCCAGTAAGACTCTGTGTGGGTTTTTCTTTGGAGCTGCTTTAATGCTCTTCTGATACCAGTCATAACTTTTGACCCCGCTGCCTCTTCCTTTCGAGACGAGACGAGATCGGGTCGAATCGGGCAGGAATCGGGGAAGAATCGGGCGGGAAATGAGTTGGATAGGGTAGGCCACAGGACCGAAGCTCTGGGGTTACGCCAAGTGATTTTGCTGTTTCTTTTAGTTAACCAACAGCAACAAAAGGAGAGGCTCAGAGGTTGAGAGGTGAGCCCAAACCGAAAATAAAATATTGGCTGTGACGCGCTACGCATAAATAAATTAATGGTAATAAGTCAAAGGCCGCAACAGGCAGCAGGCAGCAGGCCTGCACAGAGAAAAAGATTTATTATATTCACCTTAAGAAGTGAGTGGAAAAACACTGCAAGAAAATGCGTTGCTGTTCCGCTTTACAGGGGAAAATGCTAAGCCTACTTTAAGGATACTTCAGAGCCAAGAAGCCAAGAGAAAGAAGGAAAGGAAGAGAAAGAGAAACGCATTTTTCAAATTTCAAGCCAGATTTAAGTTAAGCTAATTTAAATCATTTAAATTGGCTAAAAAGAAATTGACTTTATCGCTAAACAGAGTTGTAAACCAGCCAGAATATTTTGCTAAATCAACGAAAATAAATTGCACAATAAATCATATGTTTTTTGTTGCAGTGTAGGTTGTTGTTCCACAGACAAGCAGCAGCTTGTGTGGCAAATACAAAGAAGGCGGGCCCAAAAGGCAAACAACAACAATTGGTGGACAAAAAACGCAAATTCAGCAAATAAACAAAATGTGGCAGCATTTTAGGCGCTCGCAATAAAAGATATATAAGCATAGACAGACTTGGAGATACTATGTAAGCCGGAATAAATTTACAAGATTTTTTATAGCAGAAATTTCTCTCGGAAAGTCTCTCTCTGAAAGTCGGAAAAGCTTTTAAATATATCCTTTTACATCCTAAAAATGTGGAAATTCACACAAAACGAATATACCCTTTTTTTAACCATTAATTCAATGGGTACCGAGCATTACAACTAGGTGAGACTTGGGAACTTATTTTTTCTGCTCTCATTTCGATTGCGTTGTATTAATAATAAATGCGTCGCACACACTACACACACACACACACACACACACGCACACCACACGCACACCACACACACACGCACACACGTATACCACATACACACGCACACCCTACGCTTAGCTGCTCATTTTTCTTATAAATATTTAAGCTGAATTCCAAGGCCTAGAAAAATTAGAGCAGTTGCTATTCATTTGCAGCGAGCTGTCTGCAACTGTTAAGGCTCCTCTCCGCTCTCTTCTCTTCCCTGCTCCTTTTTCCCTCGGCTATCAAAACTTCCCCTTCCCCCTCCTTGCAATAAGCAAGTTTCTCTGGCTTTATGGCCTGCATTTGTATGTCAGGCAAAAAAGAAAAGGAAAGAAAGAAAAACTTGCCAGCTGCTTCTTGCCGTTGCCTCCGAAATTGTCGGACAAACGCCCTTAAAGTATGCCATGAATGTTTTCTTTTTTGTTTATATACCCTGTAACTATTAGCGTAGGCAGCGGAAGAAGGTGTCGTTAATATTGAAGAGTCCTTCAAACAAATTTATAAACATTTTTCTGCCAGTCTCAGAATTGATTCTATTCTTGTACCATAGAAAAGCTCTTATTTAAATCGCAGCATGGATACCCTATTTTACTATTTATACCCTACAAATAGTAAAGATATTGTTCTGAAATTTAATATTTTAGACTGCTGCTGATTAATACAAAAAGTTGCATTGGAAACGCCTAGAAAACTCAAAGGTTATTTGACTTTTGGAACAGTGCAGATCTCTTTACAGGGTATCGGAATTTCCTGCACCCTCTCGCCTCCAGCTTATTATTTTTACTTATTTTTTTATGATTTCTTCTCATGTCTCGTGCGGCGTACAAAAATAGCAACAAGGGCCACAAAATTTTCTGGCACAGCTGCTGCTACGCCGACGACGGCGACGACGGCGACGAGGACAACTGAAACAGAAACAGAAACAGCAACAGAAACTGGAGCAGAGTCCTCTTATTGTTTGGGGGCCCGGATGGAGCAGAGTTCTACCAGTTCCATTCGGTCTCTCATTGAAATAAAAGTTTATGCCGCCCATCAGGCCAGACGTGCCCTGTGACTAGGGACCCAGAACACATTGGGGGACAGGACATTGGAGGCGACTGTAAGGAAGTTTCCCTGTTGATAAATACAAAATGAGCTGTAGTCGTCGTCGTCGTCGTCCTCGCTGTAGCTGTAGCTGGTGAAAGTTCTGTTTGAAATTGATTTTCTTGCTTCAAATCGTTCTTATTTTACTACAACTTTATACCCAGTAAAAATATTGATTAAGGGTATTTTAAATGTGTGCTAATAGAATATTTATCTGGAGATATTACCTCTTTTTCAGTAACTAGTTGATTATTTTTTATATATTAAAAAAATTCGGCTGGAAGTTTGATTTAGTTAAACGTGAATTTTCCAGTTTAATCTGGATTATACTCTAAGTTGCAATAGATTGAATAAACTGCATTTTACAGAGTATTTGCTAGTCGAGTGTCTCTTTGAGTATTTTGACTTCTTTCTTCTTTTATTTTGTTTCGGTTTTTTATGTTTGGTTCGACCCTCTCGAATGATGCGTGAAAATTGAGCAATTTGGTGTTTTAACTGTTGCACGTTGCCATTACAGTTACCTTTTACCGTTTTACCGTTTTCCCATTTTCCCATTTTCCCATTTCTGACCATTTTCTACCGTAATCAGCCACGTGCCACATCGTTGAAAGCCATTTGCATGCCCCACAAATGCAACAATTTACCACTGTGATTTATGCCAACTGATTTAAAACTGGACATTCGGCCCCACTGTGCTTCCTGCCCCACACTGCGTATGTGTAATACGAGCAATTGTCTCTCTGTCCGTCTGTGAGTATGTGTGTGAGTGTGTGTGTGTTGACTCTCAAATTGAATGCACAATTGTGCGTGTTATGCCATTGATTGCGCACACACTGAGAAAAATGAGGTGTGATTTCAGCTTGAATTGGCAATCAGCTTCAACCTTGATTGCAATTGCCAATTTTCGTGGATTACATTCAGCCTGCTCTCTCTCTCTCTCTCTCTCTGCTTTCTCTTTGGATTAATGGGATTTATTATATAATATTATCAACCAATTATCTATCCTAATACATTTTATTATATATTTCATTACATATATTATATATTTCAGGGTATATTCAAGCGCCTTCCTGCCTCAACTACACTTTTCGCATTGTTCAAGAACATCTACTAAAAATGTCGCTGGGTTGAATCTTCTTTTAATAATTTCTAGATGGAAATAAAGATAATTTTTACTGCCTGCTTTTTCGCTCAGTGTATGCTTAATGTATGCTCAGCTGGTAACTTGACTCGGGCAGTTATGAAGTTAATTTCGAATGCCACAAACAGGTGATGAACTTTTTTTCTGTTTTGTATTTTACTGTTATTGTAAAGCAGCCCGTAATATCTACAGGACATCTCAGAACAGGACCCTTTACTGTCACACACACACACACACACACACACATTGCTGACTTGCTGGCATTCGTTTGATTGCGAAGAGAAAATTTTCATTTGAGACACCGAAAATCCTCGAGTTGCCTTTGACAATTTCACGTTTCCAGCTTACCTGAGGCAGAAGCAGCAGCAGAAGCTGAAGCTGCTGAAGGCTCTGCCTGCCCCGCCCACATTTACTTATGCACAGCAAGCAGCAGCAGCAGCAGCAACAACAACGATAAAATGCAAAATAGAAAGCAGCAAAAAAGAATATCCTTTGTTTTTTAGGAATTTTAAGTACCCTTACAGATTTTTTCAATAGTTTTTAATTTTGTTTCGAACCTCGAACCTGATCCAAAGCTTTGATTCTGAGCTCAAGGTTCAGGTTCGAGTCCTCCTACACTTAATGAACGAAAATTACATTTTTCTAAATAAACCTGATGCTTAAATCTAGTTTAGTTTATTTAATTTGACAAAGTTCCTTCTGGGCTTCAAGGGAACCTTTTTAATTCAGAAAAAAATCCTTTTTGGGCTTGGTTCGGCCTCAAGAAATGAGCCACTATGACTTGATGGCTTGGTAAATTCCTTAGAAAATTGATGATTTCTTTTAAAATATTATCTAAAACATCGGAAAAAATAATTACAAATAAATTAATATAATATATGAAATATATAAATAAATAACTACGATCCTAGCATAATTCTAGGACTCTCTGCGAGAGAGTATTAAAAGCAAAATAAAAAAGTAAAACATTTTCAAGTGTGCCTTTCATTTTGTGCTCATCTTCGTTGTTGTTGCTGTTGTTGTTGCTGCCTTTGTTGTTGTTGTTGTTGTTGCTGTCGTAGTCTATTCATTGTTTTTGGGCCGCCAAGCGGCTTTTTGAGCTGCTGCTGTTGGAAAAGTAAATAAACTTGGAGAAGCAGCTCACGCAATTCATGCTCGACTACATTCAGGCCAGGACTCGTGACTTGGTCTAAATTCTAAAGGATCTTTGGAGCTTGCTTGCAGATGCTGAAAGGGGAGGGGGAGCAGGCAGGGGCGGCGTGGTGAGGTGGGGCGAGGTGAGGCGGGGCGAGGCAGTCAGCAAAGCCTACAATAAAAAATGCCGCATAAATCAAAAAGTGCTGGCGGCCGACGCTGCTGCTGCTGTTGCCGTTGCTGCCTGCGCTTTGTTTGACTGCAAAAGCCTTAGCTCAACACACAAATACACATAAATATACATATATATATAAATTTATATATGTATAGAGAATAGAGGGAGAGAGAGAGAGAGAGAGGTGTATGTGTATTTGTATAAACACACATGTTAACACACAGCCGTGCGCATTTCCGGTCGCTTGGCAAATTCGATTTCATGGCATTTGTCACGTAACATTTTTGCGCCGAATTTCATGTCAATGAATTTTGTCGCAGCGCATAAAAGCCAGTGGCGTAGGCAGAGAGATAGAGGTATTTTTGGGGGGTTCATGTGAACCCAAGCGGAGAATCCTGTATAACTTACAGTGGGGTAAATCCACCTTGAAGGTTGAACTATTTTGATCAAGGCTGAGAGCCGGTTTTAAGTTGAATTCTAAATTGCATTTTATAATGATATCTTCTTTGCTTTAATAAGGATAATTTGGACTAGGAAAACACTAATAGAACCCCTTAGAAACCCCTCTGAAAACCTTTATCCGCACTGCCACTGGCCCAAGAACAACAAACAGTGAATTCAAAATTGCGAATTATATAAATCTGAAGTTTTGTATCTGGTGTCTGGTGGCACAGTTAACAGCTAACTCATTGTAGCTTCAATATTGTGTTAGCTGCTTTTGAGTACCGCTTAGAGTCCTTAGTCCTTCTGCCCTCTTCGCAGCAGAGTCAACAAATTTTGATTCTATTTGTTTGCGCATTATTAGGCAGGCCTTCAGTCAGTGATTGGGATATATTCAATGGGAAGGATTGTGAAAGGATTGTCAGCTTTTTGGTATTTAATTATTTAAGGATTTGCCAGTCTGACTTGAAGCCTCAAGCCAAATATTATACACAATCTCAGCAATATTTGATGCTTGAAATTATATAAAGCGAGATGCTAACCCTTCCTTGGGGGAAAATCAAGTCAATTTCAACCTGAGAAGTAATTGCAAATATGATAAGCGGCTTTCAAATTAATGATGCGTGTTATGCATACAATTTTCCCTGGCTCCGCCCTGTGCCCCGCCCTGTTCCGCCCACAAATCTAACATATTACAAAATCATGATTTTCCATGATGATTTTCCATGCTTCAATTATCGTGGCAAAAAGTTTTTCTTTTCGATAAAAGTAATACAAACAAATATATATATATATGTTGGATATAGCTGTGGGATCTGCTGACATTAGGGATTAAAAATTATATTGATTACCCCGGAGCGTTCAAAGTTTCTCTCCATGTTCTCTCTTTCCCTCCCTTCCCTCTCTCTTCGCTGATTGAGTTGAGATTTGAACTTTATCTGGTTTGTTGTTGTTGCTGTGGTTGTTGTTGGAGGGGGAGGAGGGTTTTCCCCATTTGATTAGGCTGCAGTTTTCCCGACAAATAAACAGCTTATAAATAAGTTAATAATACGTGACGTTCAGGACATAATCTGGCATTAATTATATGGAGACTATTAGAGAGAGAAATCATAAGAGGAAATGCGAGGAATAGATTAGTTTATGGTTTCTTTTCTATCAAAAAGAGGTCAGATTTGGGTTCAGGTTTGATTCGAGAGCTCCTAAAACCAAGAACCGGTTTGCATCGTTGCATTTTCCATGTTATTAACCGAATCGTTCCAATTTGTAATCGTCCACTTAATCCTTAGGTATTTTTCAATTGAAACTAATGAAAATCCTGAACAAACAGTTTGCCTAACCAACAACAGGGGTTAAATTTAATTGAATTAAAACTTAACCCTCTTGAATCTTGGTTATTTTAACGTAATTTCTGCTAATTAATGCAAGCAAAAGTTTCAACAAAAGTTTAGAGCTAAAAGTTAATTGGATTACTTCGTTTTCCAGGTCAACATTTACATTTTCCACATATTTTCTTCAATTTATAAAAATGTTGGCATTTTCCTGGACATTTAAAGGAAACTTTTAGTCTATAAAACTAAAAAGGAAAGGCTTTCCTGGAGTGCACACCCTTCCATGCTGGAGTAATCATACTATAAACATTGTTGCTTACATCGTGAGAGATTTATAGTACCCTGTGTAAGGGTATAAGGTTAGAGCAGACTTCTGCAGTATATAAAAATATTGTTAGCAAGAGAATGATGACAAAGCACATTTAATTTTAGGACACAGCTTTATTTTATTATTATTTTAAGGGCCATAAATGATGTATGGACAGAGTCTGGCAGAAAACTTGCAGGGAAGCAAAAGCCAAAGTCAGCTGGCCAAATTGTTTACCAAGTCATAAAATAATTTTGTGGCAGCAACAGCCAGCAACCTCGTCGTCTTCTTCTTCAAGTTGCAGAAGGACCTCAGAACGAGGCACAGGACAAAGTTCAACTTCAGTGAGAGGAGAAGAGACACACAGGCGTCGTATATGTGGCATTCAGTAGGGAAAAAAGGAGATGGAAATTTCTGTTTTAAAGCTCTGAAATTTGCACTTTTCATTAGGCGAATTAAGCTAAACTTTTGCATTGCGTTTCAAGCAACAAATCAAATTTCAAGCAGTTCAATAAAATTCCATAGAATAAAAAAAATACTACTCTTAATGAACGCCCTTCCCTTTTTTTTAGGAGTGTAACTTGAAGATGTGCAGAAAATGGGAAAATGGGAAAATGGCAGTCGGAAAAATGACAAATGTGCAAAATGAAAAAGGAAATAAAAACAGCTGCAGTGCATCTCGTTGCTATGTGATTCACGATCCACGATTTGCCAGTGCTGTAACAACTTTTTTAAAGCTAACTTATTTAGCTAAAACAGCCAACTTTTCAGTTCAAAAGAACCATGAAAAATCTGGGAAATTCTGATTTGATTTATCATGTTTTCTGAAGGAAAGTTTCTGTCAAAAAATATGCATAAAAGCATTGAAACTCGATTTAATGAAATAAATTTATACAAAGTAATAAAATAAAAATGAATACACTAATTGGCTGACATTCTGTAGAGCTTAGAAAAAGTCTTAAAAAAAAGCTAGAATTCCCGCTTGACTAGAAAAAAGGAACAACACTGGAGACAACCTCACGGTTTGTGACAAAATCAAAGGCAGATTTGTTGTCTAGGTTACACACACATCTTGTGTGTAGGTGTGTGTGTGTGTGTCAGTGTGCTTGTAGGTGTGTGAATGTGGCATGCCTTGCTTGTTAAACTAAGCTCCGGTTCCCTCTCCTGTTGCCTCTTTCACCTCTGCTTCTGCTTCTGCTTCTGCTCCTGCAGCAGCTTCGTCTCCTGTGCCACTTTCAGTTGCAATTGCATATGTCATCGGGCCAGGGCCACAGCCAAAGCTGAAAGCCTGAAAAGGCTGCAGAAAAAAAAGTCGGGTCCTCTCCATGCAAAGCAGCAGCTGTTGTTGGTTGTTGGTTTATTGACCACGCCCCATTTAGGCCAGAAGCCGCCTACGTGTTTTACTTTGCTGCAACGAAATTAGTTTCGCCAAAAGGTTTTTTTACGAGTAGCGAAGGCTTCGTGCGGCACATTGCTGCACGGCAAGTGCCAACATTCATTAAATGGTCATAAACAAGTGGCACAGATTGTCCGACAAGCAGTAAGACTCCTCGACTGCGGCATACCCTGTAGTTAAATCTAGTCTAAATTCTTTGTCCTTTGCCAGAGGTAAGCAGAAATCTCAGCATTGTGAACACTCAAAGATAAGAAAACTGCAGGAAAGATTGGTCGACTACAAGATACTCTGTAATTCCGATGTAAAAAACCAATCCCGTTTTAGCCATGGTTAAATGGAAAGCAAAGCATAATCAGGACAAAGTCTTCAGCGGCTCCAAATACCTCTGCTCATCACAAAGATTTCCTCAAACTCAATATACTCTATTCAATCATTTTAATGGGTATGCAGAGCATAAACAACAACCAATAACTAAGTAGATGTTATGGCCTGCTTCCTACAAGAACAAAGGGAAAAGGAGACGCCTGAAAGCATGCAACAGTTTATTTATGGGTCGCAGCAAAAGAGCGGAACAAGGCGAGGAACCAGAGCGGAGTGCGGAGCGCGGAATGCGGAATGCTCCGCCTTTTCTCGGAAAAGCGATAAAAATCACAGAACACGCAATTTGGTATAGTGCTCAAAAATAAACTGTTTTTTGTTGTTTTCGTAAAGTTTTTCTCTGTTGCGGTTTGATTTTCGCTGGAAAAGCCCATAAAACAAATAACAGCAATTAAGTGAGAGTAGAAAATAAAATTGAAAAAGATTACATTTATTTTTCCACTTTTTAAACATTGTCATAGGAAAACTTTAAGTGGAAAAGTTGCAAGAAAACTGCAAAGGAAAATCGCTCATTAAAATGTTATTTATTTATGGAAAAAATGTCTAGTAAATCTCCAAATTTCATAGGAAAAGTATAGGGTTATTTTTTAGCTTTAGTCATTCGTAACTTGGCCAAAAACTGAACGATTTTTAAGTTTTTGAGTTGAAAAAATTGTTTAAATTTAATTGCTAAGGAATGTGAAAATTAATATAAAAGAAGCTTTTCATTAATTGTTTCTAATTTTTGGAATTAATGTGCAAATTGAAAGGGAAACTTGAATTCTTTTTTAAGAAACATTATTCAAAGTGTTCCATTAAATTTGAACCCATTGAAGTTTCTTTAAAACTTGCAGCAAGACGCATAAGACTTCGCTGTGTGCCACAGATAAAACTTTGAGTTGTTTTTGTTTTTGTTGTTGTTGTTGCTGTAACAATTGTTGTTGCTTATTATAATTGTTGTTATTATTAATGTTGTTGTTGTTGTTGTTGTTTGCAGCTGTCTTTGTGCGAGCAGCGAGCAGCATTTGATATTTAATTTTAATTAAAATTGTAGCGCACAGACGAAGTAAACTAATTTCCAAGACAAGTGCACAACACATCTACACACACACTCAATGTGTGTGTATGTGTGTATGTGTGTATGTAACTGTGTGTTTGTTTGTTTCTTTGTATCTTCAATGCTATTTATTGGCCAGGCAGGGAGAGGGGGTAACCGTAGGGTGCGGAGGGCGCGGAGGGAACAACGTCATTGTCTCTGGCAAATGAAGAAAATAATGAAACGCGTTGTGCAAATATTTAAAATCATCCAAAAGCCGCCCCTGCCGCACTTACTCATATGAGCTTTTATTTCGATGCTGCCGAGAGATAAGAGCAGTCACATAATCATGCACTGAGAGAAAACTGCACAGAGAATTGTGTAATTAAATAATAAGCGGGCTCTACTCCAACATAGTTATCCCTTGTCAATCGTGAATCTCTCTTTCAGTTTCTGGGAGAAGCAAGTTTTTTCTCTCCCTAAAATTTTCTCTTACTTATCCTACAGCCCAGAAGTTAAACCTTAGGAAGTTGAACTTGAAGTGAGGAAGGTTCCCGTTGAGAAGGGATTTTGCAAAAATCCAAAACGAAGGAGGAGAAATGGAGTGTACCACGAAACACCTATGATTGCCTGAGTGATTTCAAGCTTAGTTTCACAGCTTTATAAAACGACTTTTAAAGTTGACTTTACCCGGTTGACGCCGGGTAATACTGCCTAGATTCAACAAATAGAATAACCATGTATTCTGTATTGTATTCTGGTTGGAGGTATTGAAATATTTAAATTCAAGCCCGAAAAAATACCCCTTTTTCTGTCAGTGCGTTAAAAAATGGCTAAAATAATGGCTAATTTGCAATTGTTTTACGTTAAACAGATGCAAAAATCTGCGCAGTCAGCCAGTCGGTCGTTAGGCGGAGCAGGGGTGGACCAGGGCGGACCAGGGCGGGGTTGGTTGCTGGGGCGTCTGTTGTTAGAAAATGCCACGCCCATACGCCCACCACATGGCTGCCGCTGCTGCGGTTCTCCTCCATCTCCGCCTTCCCGCCTTGCGCCGGCTGTTCAGACAGGCGTGGCAATTAAAGCGCGTGACGAAAACATTTTCTGTGTGCCACGCCCCAAACTCAAAGCGCCCACAAATTTTTTTCGCTCAGCAGCAGCAATTTTCTGCGGCCATTTCGCGGCGCTGTTTACACAGAAGCTGTCAGCATTTGTTAATAATTTTTATTCCATCAACTTTTTGAGCACCTCTCCTTCTTCTCTTACCTCAATCACGCCACGCCCACTCCCCCCAAACCAGCAGCCCCTTTTTCTCACACATTCTTAGCTGTTTCAGATTTCTGGTTTTCTGGTTCTCTGCTTTTGTTTTTCCTGCCATATTTCATTTCAAAAAACGTGAAAAATTTTGCAGTGTTCCACGGTGTTTGTGTGTCTAAAATATGTACACAGAAAAAAAAATATATATATATGATTTAGTGTTATCTACTTTATGAGGTATTTGTGGCATGCAAAGTAATATTTTTGGCCAATTTTTAACATTTTATTTCAGCGAATTTTCCCTATTCTTTTACCCTATTTTCAGGCATTTGTATACCCAGCAGAGACGTGTAATGCCTGAAGGAGGCATCTCCGACTTCCTGTCCAGCGAGTCATTTAAGGTGAGTTTTTCAGAATTTATTCCCCTTCTTTCATCAAATTAAAAGTATGGAATCATTTTGAATGAACCAAAGTGCGAACCAAAAGAATTGGCCCTGCAGCTCGAACCGAAACCAAACCGGAAGTGAGACAGGCAGCTTTGCCATAATTTTTTTATCCTTCCTTGTTTTTATGCTGGTTTTTAACAATCTGTCTCTCCCTCTCTCCCTTTTTTTTAAGTGTATGTTGGTATGCGACTGTGTGTGTGTGTGTGTGTGTGTGGCATTGTTATGAATTGTGGCAGTGGAACGTTACGTGCAACGGCACCTCGTCACCGAGCGTTGTTGCTGTTGTTGTTTTCTAATGGCGTTGCCTTTTATTAAGTGGTTCAAGTGTTGATTTATAGCACTTTGCAGCACTCTGCTTATTCGAGGGATAACCCACAAAACCCTCTCTGAAGGACACTCGCCACATGCGTGTGTCTCCCCCTCCCCCCCACCTGTGTGTGTGTGTGTGTGTATGGGTTTTCCACCTTTCCATTTAAAATTAAAGCGCCCACTTTGCATTTAAAGTGTGATTGTGTGTGTGTGTGTGTCGGTGTGCGGAGATAAATGCTTTTGAGCGCATTACTCATACGCCATGTGAGCCGCAGACAGACACAAGCCACAAAAACATTGCGTAAAAGTCAGAGACGGACAGACGGAAAGAAGGGAAAACGGAGGGAGAGAGAGAGAGAGAGGGAGAGAGGAACGCATGAGAGAGACAGACATTTATATAGAGGCCACACTTTACTTAATTGGCGAACTCGAAAAAAAAACAATTTGATTACTCAGGAGAGAAAGAGAGCCACAAAGAGACAGAGAAACGGGATAACAGAGAGGAAGGAGACAAATTTCTGGGTTATGAGTATTAAAGAATTTTTACAAATTTTTAGCGACATTTTTGTGCTTAAAGAAAAGAAGAATTTTAATTTTTCAAGAATGTAATTAAAAATATGTCACTTTAAGTTGATGGAATTTAATCACATTAAAAGCAAAGAGAACAAAACAAAATGTTGCAAGAAGGAATAGGAGGAAATCTTATATTGTAGCCTCACTGTCTTCGCTGCTTTAGCTGCAGGGTATAAAGAAACTATATATTTTCTTAGCAATTTATTTTATAGTCTGGTTATCGGGGCGTATGCGTAATTCTCTGCTGCTGCTGTCTCTGAGCTATGTAAACATTGAATACTTATTTATATTTGCTTGCGCGATTTTCAATGCTACACAGCAAATAAAATAGCAAAGTGCGAGTCTTTTTATTATTATTATTATTACTTTTTTCTGTTCCCTACTTTTTAAGCAATTCCTGTGCCAAGTTGTTGTTTTACGCTCAAATTTTATATTCATTGAAACTATACAATTTTTATGAGCATTCACTGCATCTGTCAGCCTGTCTGTTCGCCTGTTCGTCTGTCTGCTCGTCCGCCTGTCCCTCCCCTGAGTCATTTCGCGTAGCCAACAAAATTTTTCAGCAATTCAGTAAATGGTTTTCCACGGTTTTCCCAGTCTGCCAAAGCGAAAAAGAATTTTCATAAATGAATTGGCCTTGTACTCAAGTCAATTTGAATGCCTGTTTGTTCTACTCGCATTGCTGTTAGTTTTATCACTCTATTTCTCTCCATCCCACTCTCTCTCTCTCTCTCTCTCTCTCTCTTCGTGAGAGTAATAATAATTTTATTGCATCCGCTGTTTCGATACTTTTCGAAAACACTCGAAGGTAAACAGCGACGGGAAATGAATATTCAAAAAATACTCTCGCACTTGAAGTGGCTACCCCGCTTTAGGCCAAAGTTTAGACAATTTCTTCAACAGACGCTGAAATTGTCTGTTTATTTATAAACTTAAAATAAATATTGATTTATAGCCAAGATGCATTAAGAAAATTTCAAGAACTTTTTGAAGTTTTTATAACATTTTCCAAATACAATTCATGCTCATCATGCAAAAATTATTCAAAAAAAAAGTTCAAATTAATTAATTTTATTTAATTGAATTTAATTTAATGCTTATCTGGCAAAAACTAACTTTAATCAAAAACTGTTATTAAATCCCACAAAATTATCTTTAATAATAATTAAATAGTTATATAATTTAATTAAATTAATTTAGCACATTTAAATCATCATTTAGGTATTATGCCGGGTAATTAAGGAATTACACTCGGCTACTTTTTAAGGAATAAAAACAAAAATGGCCACGCCTTGTCTAGAGTTTGTTTTTAGGGTGGGGGCTGTGTGTGGAGGGAAGGGGAGGCGGTGGGTGAGGCACTGCCTCATGTAAGTCCTTAATTAACCGGCGATTAATTATTTGCCAATTTACCCTCATCAACTGCTTTGCCAGAGTTCTAATTAGAAGCGTCGCCGCATGTGCCACGCCCACACACTCACACAGTGATTCCCGTTCTGTATGTGTGTGTGTGTGTGTGTGTGCTGCTCATGTGTAGAGTATCTGAGTATCATTGTGGCAGGTTTATTAATGGGCCTGCAAAACTTATTTCATGCCACATAAATGCTAATATACGCGTTCGACTAGGAGAAAGCATGGGAGAGAGTTCTAGGTAAAAGTATCTGGGTCTTCATACACTCAGGAAAAATAATATAATCTGAGTTGTAAAAAGGAATTCCTTTCTTGTAATTCCACAATATTTTTTGCAGTTGAAATGAAAGTGAAAATCAGATAGATTTAATGCAGGAGACTTAAAGGAATGAGGATAAATAGGCATGTTAGGAATTCTTGAATTGCCAATTAATATTTTAATCAAGTTAAAATCAAGTTAAGTTCATTGAGCTTTTTCCGAGTGTATTTAGATTGTTTCTAGGTGTATAGAAATCTTTATAGATACTTGAAGATATATTTATTTTTTATGCCTGAAATTCTAGGAAAATGAGCAACGCTGTTTGTGGCATTGTTTGTGGCAAGTTGGGCAAAAGTTAAGCTTGTTGCAGCAACTTGTAATTAACTGAAGGCCACAAAAGAGAAATAGCAAAACTTGGCCTAAACTTTTCTTTATATATATAGACGAATATCCTCCGTTTTTTCAGAGCAGTAAAATAAACGAAATTCAGATTTTTCCAGTTAATCATATGGCGAATTCTGAATACCTTCTTTGGCTGCCAGCTGCGTGTGTCATAAACATTTTTAATGGCTCATTTCATTCATTTTTTAGCTGGAAAATGAAAGGATGCGACCTTTCGCGTTGTTTATTATGGCCAAGATATTTTCATAGCTTTCATTTCTGCTGTTCTTTTTTTTTTTTGCATATTTTCCCTCTTTTTTTCTGCGCTGTTCTTGTGATGGCTATTCAATTAAGTTAATATGTGGGCGCAGCATGTGGGCGTGGTAGTCGTAATTATTGCCCTCATTTCCATATGGAAAACAGCTAAGTAAAACTAATTACGCAGAGCACAAAGAGGCGGGGAGAGAGGGGCAAGCAGGCTTTAAAAATAAACACGCTTTCGATTCTCTTTCAGCCTCGCTGCTTTTATTGATCTTCTAAATGGATGCTGGTCAGCTACTCCACACGTATTTGTACAAGGATACCAGGATACACTTAGCGAAAAAAAACGCTCTTCTAAACTTCGAGCTGGGCAGTCTTTGTTCTTTTTTCTTAAGTTAAGTCTGGCTAGAATGAAGCACATTTTCATCAGTTTGATTAGGTCTGGAATTAGCGCCTTCTTCAATTATGAAACAGGAAAAGAAAGACAGAAATGACAAGAAATTCTCCAGAGTTAAAGATTTCCTTTTCTTTATAAAGAAAGTTCCGAAACTCTGTTGAAACTATACAGTTAAACCTCAGTTTAAACCGGCTGGAACCCTAAATGAATCTCCTCTAAAAGAATTTCGAAGCTCGGCTAAAATTTATCCCTGATTGTATTGAAGAAAATCCTCGAAACGAGGAATTTCAGACTTAATAAAATGCAATTTTATCTGTAATTAGTAAAAGTGCTAGACTTTTTTTCTTCGAGTGGATAAAACTGATACATAGTTAGCAGAGAGTGGTGGTTCTTCTATTCTAGCTTTTCCTCTGTGTACTTACTGTATTTCCGCTAATTTTCTTCCGTTTTATTTGGTTCGGTTCGACTTCTGCCACTGATTTTGAGCAGGATTATCTCATAATTAAATTGGATTTTTCATTTGTTCAGTACGTATCTCTTGC
The DNA here is from genome assembly GCA_018150835.1 of Drosophila repletoides. Classification (NCBI taxonomy): domain Eukaryota; kingdom Metazoa; phylum Arthropoda; class Insecta; order Diptera; family Drosophilidae; genus Drosophila; species Drosophila repletoides. Next base: position 2,041,136 of record JAECWQ010000089.1, read on the forward strand.
ACTTTAATTACATGACTTGGCACAAAATAAATTCTCGTTTTTCCCTCTATTTTCTAAACAGAGATTTTTGCTTTTTAGTAAAAAATAACTGGGAGGCAGAGCTGGGAGGGGGAGCGGGGGTTGTAGGGGCGGATCCTGGGAAGGTCTCTCTACTCATTTACATTTTATGCATATTTTAATTGCTCGCAGGCTGAAAATTCAAGGCAGCTTTTCAGTGTCTGAAACAGGGAAAAACCCCGAAAGGAAAACAATGGAGAGGTAGCCTTCGGGCGTGTTGGACGGCAGGGAGGTTTGTTTTTGGCCCAGGGTTCGGTTGTATTGTGGTCAATGCACTTGGCTTTTCCCATTTGAATTAGTGGTGTGAGCTTTTCCCCATTTTTAATTGAAAATTAGAGCGAAACCTGCGCAAGTTTCGTCCTTGGGGCCTGCTTGCACAATTTGCCTTTATTTATTTATTTTTGTTCGCTTTTCTTTTGTTTTCTTTATTAAACTTCAATTGAAGAAGTTTTTCAATTAAAACGCTGCAGTTTAGAATTTTTTCCATACCCTACCACAGAGTCTTATGACTTTGATACGCATTGAAGCGAACATCACTAAAGGACAACTGTGAGACGAGTTGATATATCCATGTCCGCCTGTCTGTCTGTCTGTCTGACCGTCTGTCCGTTTGGTTCAAAAGTGTATAAATAGATAACTTTATTCTAAAGATATTCTGTTGCAACTAAGATGGAAGAGTTTTCTAAATGCCCACCAAAAATAATCAAGATCGGACTACTATATCGCTTAGTTGGGAATAATTAGTCTTAGTCAAAGAAATTCTACAACAATTTTCAAATGGAAGGGTATGTAATATTCGGTTCGCCAAAGATAGCAATTGCCATGGTTTTTTTTTGAGAACTCTACAGGGGAAACTTTTCTTTTCTGACCAATTGGCAGTGATTTCTAGAGGGAGTCGGGAGAGGTTTGGGTTCGGGTTCGGGTTCGGGTTCGGTTTTTGCCCAAACAGCTAATTGGTTTTTGTGCTGATAACACTTGAGATTATATAGATAGACTATTTGCATAGAAATATATTTATTTTATTGCGAGGCATTGCTGACATTTTAATATATCAATATCCATCAAGAGAACGTCATATCTCAATGGGGAATTACAATGATAAATAGTGGAATTTTGATACAGTTTACCACCTACAAACTGGAAACGAGGATTCCTCATTTTTGAAGAGAAAAATTTTCATAATAAAAAAATAAAAAGACTTTCTTAAGAACCCTTTTAAATTAGTTTTAAGTTGCGAGTAATTTTTGTAGAAAGTGAATATTACCAAGCTTTGTTGACAGTTTACGTATTAATCTCCATCAAGGAGAGAAAACAATGATAAATGCGGAGGAAAATTAAAAAGAAATGCAATGTTGCAAACCATTTAAAAAAAAAAAGGATAAAGGAGGAAAGTGTAGAATGAAATAAATATAAATGACAAAAGCTTCCGTACAAATTAAGCATATTACGATCTAATGGATAACACCTGCTCTGGGGAGGGGTAGGTAGTCCACCAGTGGAAGGGGAGGGAGGCGGGGGCACGCCAAACGGAGCGAGAACACAACAGAAGCCCAAAACATAAACAGATGAAGATGGAACACGCACACACACACACACACACACACGGTTAGAAAAGAGAAGGGGGAGGGGGAGGGGGTCCCTACATTTATTTACACTTCACTCAGTTGGCCAATGGCTGCTGCTCACTTCACTTCGCGCACGTTTCGCATTCAGCTCAATTAAACTTTATGTGTATTTGTGTGTTGTTGTTGCTTTCTACTTCGTTCTGTCCATTTGCTTTTTGCCGCTACGCGCACCAGACGCTTTGAGCCACAACGAGGAACTGAAACGGCAGCGCAATGCAAGCAGCAAGGCAGCACGTAAAAGTCAAAAAGCTTCCAACGACCGAACGCAACAAAATGGCAATGAAACACGGAGTGAGACTGCCTCATTGAGTGTGAGTGAGTGAGTGAGAGTATGGGCAGGAGTGAGTGTAAGAAAGTGCGTGCCAGAGCAGTGGCTGGGAGAGGTGGTTGACGGGGGCTGGGCTGCTATGTTGCGCTAGGGACACTTGTGGCGCGGTTCATAGGTTATGTTGCTAAGGGCAGCCAGAGAATGTTGCAGTGGCTATTAAAACTGTTGCGCGTGCCACACACGAAAATATTTTGGAAGTGTAAACTTACAAAAACAATTCATGAACTGCCAAAAGATACAAAGCAATTAATTAGTAAACAAATTGAGTGGGCGTTTCTATTTGTTGTTGCTGTTGTTGTGGTAGTTTGGTTTGCTAAATAAACACCGTTAGTTAGCCATCTGCCCCAGTTGATAAGATAAACAAAATGGAAGGCAGCGATCGGATGGCCTTAAGGCGCGTTGAGACGAACGCAATATACATATATTGCTGCAACATTCTGGCCAGAAACATCGTTTAGTTTTGAATAATGTTGCGTAACATTGCTGTAGTTTTCTTGTGTTACATTTTTTATTTAACTTATATAAATAATAACTTTGGTTTTCACATGAGTATTAAAATATTATTAATATTAGCAATATTAAATTGTTGCTGTCAACATGTTGACGCAACATGCTGTGCAGTGTAGGTTAAATATTGCAGCAACTATTTGGCAGTCTAATTGCGGCTTTAAAAACTATTTACTGTTGCTGCTGCTGCTGCTGCTGCTGCTTCTGCCAGCCAGCAATATGTGTCAATCCCGGGCCAGGATGAGCGAAAGCGAGAGACAACGAAAGGGTGTGAGGAAGCAAGTGAGTGAACAGACTGAGCGAGAGAGCTTTCACTCAATCTGTTTCGTTTCCATTTCGTTTTTGCCTTTTTGCATTTGGCGCGCATTTAAAATGCACAGCGGACGTTTTATAATTTTACCTGCATTATTTACGTGTATTCCACGTAAATTAAGCATCAAATTCTCATTAACTTAATTATTTATTGCCGCCAATTCGATCTGCTGGCCTGGTAGATAAATTTCGACTGCATTACACGAAGTGATTGAAGCAAAGCATCATTTAAAAACTCTACACTGGGGTATATTAGTTATGTGATGAAATATGTAACGCATTAAAGGAAGCCTGAGCTGTCTATTAATTGTGGTCTATTATTTAATAGAATGTTTCTACTATAAACTAAAGATTGAAAGTTTTCTTTAATGGATTTACTCGTAGATTAAATAAATATAAATGAAAATTTTGATAAACTTAGGCGCGAACTCAAAGGTAAAGGCTCCACTGAGAAGGAGGAGAGCAACGCCGCATTACTCTCTCTCTCTCTCTCTCTGTTGATTTATAGGGTATTTAATGATAGGCTTTCTTTCCTTCGCATTTTATTTTTCGCTGTTCTTTTTTGCGACATTTGCACAACAAAATAACCCTTTCAGGCAGCAAACATTTGTTTAGTCCTGTCACACACAACGGACTCACACACACACACACACACACACACACACAGATAGAGACAGTGAGAGTGAGAATTATATGCACGTGTAAATGTTGCAAACAAGGATTTAATGCTCTTTTGTGCCGTTGTAGCAAATTAGGCAACAAGATTTATGAACTTCAGTGTATTCCCTGCAAATCTGCTTGTGGCATATGCAGCAGCAGCAGCAAAGTACAGTGAATCCTCGAAGGATAATTTTAAGGCTTTACAGTGCTGGTCAGATAAATAGAATCTCTCGCAGCTCCGCACTTATTCTCTCTTAATGAGAGAATGGGATATCTTCAGGAAAGCTTTTCTGCAACCGGATAAGTTCCTGCTCGATGTCCAAAGATATTTTTCGTAAATAAATAATAATTATTTTAATTCAAAAAGGGAGTGAAGAAATCTTTGCATTAAAATCAGAATTTATTAATTTTACAAAAACAGCGGCGAATATTTTAAAGCTTAAGCTGTAATTGCTGTAATTGTGAAGCAATAATTTAAAGTAGCGAAAAGTATTCCAAAGTTTTCATTAACATTTTCGTAAAAGCCTTAATTATGGCAGCAAGTTTCAGGCGTTCAATGCCCCCCGGTTCCTCCTGGTTCCTTGTCCCGGTTCCTGACTAAAGTTCCTGCACCTCCCTCCCCACCCGCTTGCCGCATGCCGCATGCCTCAAGGTGCCAACGAACTTTCGACAAATGCTGCCCCCCCCCCTTCCCCAGCTGCCTGTCCTTTTCCCATCCTTTTCCCCCACCCCAAACCAGGCACACAGGTGTCTTTGTTCGTCTGCAGCAAATTAAGCACGATTAGGCAACAACAACAACAAACGGAGGAGCTTTAAAGAATGGATTGTTCTGCTCTCTGCCATCAGCATATCCTATAGCCAAACCCCTATCTCTACACCCTCCCCCGCTTCCCTTCCTCATCCATTCTTTCGTTTGCTGAATTGATTAGTTTGTATCAAGTTATTAGGATTTCCTTAAAGATCCTTCTACCCTTGCAGAGGGCATTAGAATGTGGCCAAGAAAGGTGTAATTCTCTGAATGAAACAAAGCTTTGCTTAAACAATAAAGATATAATATTATTTACATACAAATTTAATGTATTTAAACTTGAATTTCATAAAGTAATTATCAACTTTTTAAGTCTATTTTCTACTAGGAGCATTACAGCTGACCACATTTTGATGGACAAAGACAGAATCGATTACTTTTAAGCGCGAAATTTCCCGCTGGCTGCTGCTGCAGCCCTTTAACAGTGTCTGCTATCAATATACGGCTGCCTGCTAGCTGCTGCCTGCTGGCAGTTGCCTATGCCCCACACGCACAATCAATTTCAATAGTTAATAAGCTGCCGCTGCTGCTGTGGCGCCACGCTGTGCTTTTCACAGTTTTCTCTATTTTTTGCTTTCCATACCCTTCCACAGGGTACCCTGACTTTGTTACGAACTGTAAAAAGCATTGATGGAGCCATCTCCGACCACAAAAGGGTATATGTTTTATAGTCCGCCTGTCTGTTCGTATATCTCTGGTCTGCTCGGAAGAATTTCCGAATGCCTATTCCAAGGGTATCTAATATTCGGTGCATAGGAGAGAGAGCCTTTCCTCGCTAGTTTGCTTTCTATTATACTTTTTTTTTGTTCTATGCGCGGGGCATTGTCTGTAATTGAATCTCCTGTTGCGTGTAGCCCAGCGAGAACCGCTGGCTTCCTGTGGGCGGATGGGAGTGTGCGTATATTTATGTGTGTGACTGTGCACTTTGCTGTCGTTGCATAAATTAATTGATTTACTAAGTGCTTCTACTAACTAAAAACCCAGTTACTATTTTCCCTCTCTCCTCCCTCTTCTGGCCTATTCTCAGCTGCCAATTAGCATTTGTGCTATTTTTGCAGCGCTGCCCTGCCACACAGGGCGTATGCGTAATAACTCAGCTCGGCTACGCGTGCTCTGAAAACTCCTTCAAGAGTTTTATGGTTTTTATGGTTTTACGGTTATTCTGCCAACAACAAACAAAGGGTTCGAGTTCGGGTTTGGTTTAGCTGTTTAATGGGCCACAAGGAAAAAAACAGAAGAGAAAACACAAGCAGAAGAAGAAGCAGAAGCACATTTTGTTGCACATAAATCCCGCCATGCCATAAAACCAAACACAAAATTATTATACAACCTGATAACAATGAAACCCTTAAACCCCTCCTAAGACCCCTTCCTAAAACTGCGAGTTTTCAGGTGTTTATTTTACAGCATGCGCGAAGGATAACAGTTTTTTCTATCAAATTAAATTTGATACAAAATGTATAAGAAAATACAAAGCTGTTTTTTCCTGGTTGCAAACCGGTTCAACTTGGTTCCATTGGCAGCATGAACCGAACCTAAAAGAGAAGCGGTTCAAAACCTACACAAACTCACTCCACGATTCGGCTTTATTTAAAAGGACCCAAAACTTTGGTTCAGTTTCTTCAATATTTAAATTTCGTTTTTTTTTTATTTTTATATTTTCTTAAAAAAAATGAATTATTCTCGTAATTTTCGACTATTAAAATATAAATAATTGAAAATTGTAAGAGCATAAAAATGCAGTTTTACAAGCAATTTCTCCTTTCGACATGGCCCTAAGTAGACTTGCCACAAATTGCTGCAAATGTGCTTTAAATATTCAAGAGCCCCTGCTTGCCCCTTTGCCCCACGACTCTCACTGTCTGCTCGGCAGTGTCAAAATGTGAACAACGCTCAAAGCTGAAACTTAATCCGCTTGGCCAGTAAATTCCAGCAGGACGAGTTGAGAAGTCCTTTTTTGGGCAGCTTTGGAGGGGAAACAGGGACGACAGAAAGGAGGGTCCCTGGTCGAGTGCCTGTGGACAATGTGGCAGAAACTAAGTACCCAAAGGATACACAGTTAGACGGCAAATGTCCACAACAAATTTTTGGCCACTGAATGCAACACTACAAACTGTCATTAAATTTGTAGTTAAATAAGTACTAGCAACTCTATCTCAATCTCTGGCTCCCCATTTATCTCTGCAGCTTTGTATTTGCATCTCCCTCTCTCTCTCTCTCTCTTTTGCTCTCCCTCTCTGCTGCCACCAAATCTGCTACAGTTCAGTTAGCAGATTTAATCAAACTGCCAATCTATTCAGACCGAAATTGTTCAACAGATTATGGTATATAATATGCAGCTTACTAGCTTTTTCTATGCTCTTTATTTCCCATTTACATTCAGTTCTTTCAGTTTTTATGGTCAATTCAGTTCTGTATTTTATTCCTCTATAATTTGCCAGAGTATTTGTCTTGCTTTAATTTTGTACTCTTCTCTTTAGGCAATTTATTGCCATTTATTTAATTGGTATATTGCTTTTTCTTTATAGTTTAATAAATATAAGATCAAGATAAAGATAAAGATAAGGAAAAGTCAAACTCGAAATTCCTATCTGATAGCTCGTCAGTTGGTATTAAAAAAATGCAATCAAAATAGAATAGGGGATCAAAGCTCACGCTCTTTAAAATTGCATTAACAAAGCGTGCTCTTAACATTGTGGGTTGAGTCTTAGATTTAAGAGAGGGAATGAAAGCTCACTTACTTGCACTCATTGCATCGCCCGTTGATTCCCGCTGACGAATAGAACACAAAAAGAACACACGAAAAACATGCAATAAAACGCAGAATGACGCAATTGCTCTGTTGAGTGTTTTTTTTAGGAAAATAAAAGCAATGCAGTAATCCAAATAATGCAAATTATGCTTAATTATATTAATAAAACTTTGCACTAATACTTTCTTTACACTTATACATATTTATTTATATATTTAGAAAATATTGTGCTAAAAAAAAGCCGATTTAAAACGAGCAGCCTCTTCCGCCGACGCTTGCTGCTAATAGACGATTTGCAACTGAGCTGCGGTTGATCTTTCTGCTATGATCAACTCCATCGTCAAAAAGCTCAAAGCTCGACTTGCTAGAAATTATTGAGCCACTTCGAAAGTTGACTCTTAATTCGCTTTCTTAAAGAGTTAAAATTGTTTTAAGGGATAATTAACTATGAATTATTGGACGAAACATGGATTGTTTCTTTTCAGTAGTCCGATCAATGCAATACGCAATTTCTGTTATATCTCCTTTATTCTATAAAATATAAAATAACTAATTGGATTCTAGTATAAAATGAAATTCTGAGAAAATAATTTATTACATTTTCCCTACTAAACAGTTGAAACTTTCATTTTATATTTATTATTCATTTTTACATTTCGTAGAAATCCTCTTAATCTCCATAGGGCTTCAGCTGGAAAACAAGCTAATCTCATCTGCAGATTTAAAGAATTTGTTATTTGAGTAAATTATAACTTGTTGAGCAGGCAAAAGGGAAATGAATGAAGGAAAATGGAAAAAGGATTTCCCAGTTGGTAGACTGGCTAATGGCTTGGGGAGGGAGGAAGAGAGAACGAGGACTATATAGAGTAAGCGTATAGAAAACAATGTAATCTAATGCCTTTTGGGACTGGGACAACCATGAGTCATGTCAGCTTGCAGAGCTGTTTATTTTTTTCACCGAGTTTTTTCCGAGTTTTGCCGTGTGCCTGTCCATTTGATGATGCATTGAACACAGGACATGAATGGTAGGCAGGAGCAGGGTGCGGAAGGGGTAGCAGTTGTTAGCTGTTAGGGTTGCTAATCCATCAACAACAGTCGAGCCTGAGTGCCGACAGCAGACTTCAAAAACAAAACCAATAAAATGTCCCTAGCATCTGGCCAGAGTAGGAGCCACAGCCATAGGAGCTCCATTAGAAAAACTCCTTAAAATTCATATTCATACCAAATTTGAGCTTTTTTATGGTTTAGACTGAAGCTTGAATCAGATCTGAATCTATCTTTTAGCTTCTTTAGCAACAATTCATCCTTAAAACTGTCTATAAGGCAAAACCGGTTCAACAGGGTTTCAAATTCATTTTCGAAAAGTACTGCAGAATTTTCTTATTCATTTTAAATTAAGGCTATAAAAGCGAATATGTTTATTCATCCGCTTTCTCCCCTTTCTCGCATCACCTGCAATCACAGCTCGAGACATATCAAAGAGACACAGAGACACAGAGACACAGAGAGATAGAGAGAGAGGGGGAATGAGAAACAAACAGAACAAATTGTATTTTAGCATTTTTTTATGCTTCAATAAAGTTCAATAAAATGACATCAAAGAGGGGAAGATTGTCGAACGATTTTCACATCCTGATAACGCGGCTCTTCTCCTGGCGAAGTAAATTAAAGTTCGCCCCGGCATATCCTGAAAGGAAATCGAAAACTCAGTTGCTGTATAACCGATTCAGGAGTCATGTCAGGAGGTCAGAAGGACAAAGCACAGCTGGCATTGATGGACGGGCAACAGGCGTACAGACAGACGGACAGACAGACAGGCAGGCAACATGTGACCTTTGGCACTGAGAAACCCAATATGAAACCTATTTGTTTCGCCCGAAAAAAGCCTGTACAGTGTCAATGGATATGTTGACATTATAGGTAAATGAAAGAGAATAAAATCAGATTATTGGCCGCTTTTTGTTTTATATGTAATATAGGTTTAGTTTTGAGATATTACAAATAGCTGATCAGATCAGGGCGTCTCCACCTCGGGGTTATTTTACCCCAAGTCCTTCTTAAAGTATTCTTTAATCCTGTTTACCTTCAGCTGAAGTCCATCCTCAGTCAAATAGCATCTCCATAAGGCATCTCCATATGATACAATTATCCGATCCGGCCGAGAAACTAAGCTGAGTCTTCATTGGAAAGGACGGCACGCTCCCTCTTTTTCTCGAAGTGTATTAAGGTACTGTAAAGGCATTTAAGGAATGCCTTAAGTTATTTTTGTTGTTGTTTTTATTAGTATTTTTCTCGTTGTGTTTCCTTTTTGGGGTCAGTTTCATTTGCATGCCAAAGCAGCGCCCATCGATTGACCCCTCCATTGGACTGGGCTACTTGAAAGGAGGATTACGATATTTGGGCTCCTTTGGCTTGTCTCATATCTATATCTAAATTAAATGGCATGTCACTTTTAATTTGGCCAACGATTTATATATATATATATATATATAGTCGCTTTATTCTCCTTCACTTTGTGCTCTCTCTTTCCCATTCCCCAGGCTATTGTGGCGCCTCCAGTTCATTTCCAATAAAAACAAAGGAGCGGAGAATCAAAAGGAAAGGAAAGGGAGCTGGGAAGGGAAGGGAAGAGGAAAGGGAAAGGGAATTGTGGCATCCACATTTAAGACGAGGCACAGAAACAGAAGCACATTATATAAAATGAAGCGACATCTTCATTGTTCTTATCCGATGCTCTTAAGCACACTTGTCTGCTGGTATATTTTCTATTATACGCTCAGTTTTTGGCCTTGGCATTGTTTTTCCTGTGCGGGCGTCTACACTGAAAGAAACCTGTAAAAAATCGTAAGTCAATAGACTTGTGAAGGAGCTAGAAAGAATATTTAAATTATTAATTTCTTATCTGAAGAATTTAACTGCCATTTCTTCCCGTTTTCCCATTACTCTTTGTTGTCATATTCCTTGTGTTCTGCCTATTCCTATCCCTATTTCCCCTTGACTATTTATATAATTATTTAATTTTTGTGTAGAATCCAATTATTTTTGTCAGTGTACGCTTTAAAGCCACATTGTGGCAGACGGCCGCAATTAGCTAGCTAAACCAACTGCCATTTAATTGTTATTAATCGCCAGTTAGAGAAAGAGATGAGAAAGGAGGAGAAGGGCGGAGAAAGAGAAAAGAGAGGCGAGAAAAATAGAGAGATATAGAGTAGACATTAAGTAATATTTATGCTTTGGCATTGTCGATTGCTGGAAGGGAAATTCAAAGCAATTGACGCCCACAGGACATATTCGTTTACATACGCCTTTCCTGGCTAGAGAGTGCTCCACTCGCATGGCCCGGAGTGTTGGTGTCCTGGCACATCCATTAATAACACTGGATTTTCCACTTGAGTTCTGACAATGCCAGCGGCACATAGCACGGCACTCAACACTGCTGCAAGTGCGTATCCGTGTCCGTGTCCATGTCCCTCTGTCCCTATTTCCCTGTGTTCCCTGTGTCCTTGTATACCCTCCCTATCTCTCGCCCTATCGCTCGCTCTCACTCTCCCTACTGCACTCTCTACTCTCCAATTAATCTCACACGCTTTTGGGCTTTAAGGGAAACCTTTCCTCTGCCACGCCCACAGGCCTGTGTCTGTGATTTCAATTAAACGGGGAAAATTCAGTTATGAAGATAAATGCCACTCGTCAAATGGCAATCAATTAGTCAATGCTTTTCATTCCCTCACAGTGCTTCAATCCCATATAAAAAGCATTCAAAAAAACCACTACTAAATCCTGTTTAGTTTTTTATGTACTTGGAATGCGATTGGGAATATTGTTCAAATGATTTTAATATTAAAATTACCAGTAGAAAAAGTAAACCCACTGCTTGGATGGATTTAGATTTTAGACGGAAATATCTGCTCCAAAAACTATGCTAAAGATAATTCTGGGACATTTAAATTGGGAGCTCCACTGGAAACAGTAGAACGATTTCCATTTTGAGTGGTGTATAGGAAAGTATCCTTAGATTTCCAAAGGAAAGTATACTACACATAATACTGTGGAATTATTCCACTGTACCACCCTCCTCTCTCCCTTAGTCCCATAGTTGACTTCGATTTTGTGCTGTGTCTCTGTTGGGAGAGAAATTACTCAATTAGGTTATTAAATTTAATGGGCAGGACAAGGCACACGGCTTGCGATTTCGCTTTTGATCACACTAAAAGCTTTAATAACTGTAAATTGCTTTCACAAAATTTTGACAGCACATCCTTCGTGCCCCTCCATGCCCCTTCACGACAAGGACATTTCACCTATTTCACCTGCATGCCAACGCGCCTCTTTCCACCTGTCGCTCGTTTCTCTCACCGCTCGCCGCTCGTCTCTCTTGTCTCGACTTTAGCTTTGGTATTTCCATTTCACTGCTGCGCGTGACCAAATATTTAAGGACACTCGACGTGAACAGCACTTTGAGTTCGAATTCTAGCTAGAAATTCGTACACTCAGAGAAAAATCAATGGAGTTTTACGCTTAAAGAAAGATCCAAGATTGAGGAAGAGGTAATCCCAGATTTTAAAGAGAAAGGAGCTCTGAACAATCCTGTCAATATAAAAGCTAAAGTTTTATTTAAATGACTTTTTTCTGAGTGTAAGAGTTCAAGTTGGCAGCCATCGACCTGCATTCCAAATACTCGTACAGCCGAATTCAGCCTGCGAAAAATCCAATTAAAGTTCAGTTGAATAAAAGCGCCGCGAGTGTTTTGCCGGCTGAGCCATTAACTAATGCTGAAATCCGCTTAAAAAATTTAATACTTGCACCTGTTTTGGGGGAAAAAGGGCTAAGGGCTGCCTAAGGCGTGGCACATTCACAAAATCCGCTTACGAAAAACGTGAAAATCATTTTCGTTTCGCTACATTTTCATCATTTTTCAATATGTCCAAGGCAGACGCATTTAAAGGCAGAACTTCTGTCCTTAGTCCTTTGTCCCCTGCCCCTCGAAGCTTCCCCCCTTCCCCCGTCCCCAGTAAACGGACCCAAATTGACAGTAATTGAATTAACACATAAGTAAATTAATTCATCAGCAAAATTTGCGCCGAGCAACGAGTAACTCGGCTTAAATGAAATTCTGAATCTGAAACTGAATCTGAATGGGAAATGGAAATGGAAATGAAAATGGAAAGGCAACAACATAAAATATTTGCCTGCTTTATCAGAAAGTTTTTCATTTGTTAAGTGTGTCCGGCTCGGTACAGTGGTACAGTGGTACAGTGGTGCAGTGGTACAGTGGTGCAGTGGTACAGTGGTACAGAGGTACAGAGGTACAGTGGTACAGTTGTATAGTTGTACAGTGGGCACGCATGTCAACTTAAAACTTTCCCAATCAATCAAATTTAGATTTTCTGGCTAATGTAACGTTAAAAAATGATGGAATTTCCTTTTTTAACGACCGCCATAGCAGCTTAATAATAACTTGGAGCATACTTTCAGGCGCCCAATAAAATTCAATTCATTTAACTGAATGACAAGTGAGAGCTTTAACCTGATAAAGAATTTTAATTGAAATATTTTGCAAATGCTTTCAGCCCTTTTTCAATCGCTGAGTTCTTTGCAACGACTGACTACTGTATCTATAAAAAAGAGGCCTACATTTCTCTATACGCTGCCGTCTTTCATCACTTTAATGTCTGCCGACAGCAGCTGATTAATAATTTAAGGCATACTTTTGGGCGCCACATGAAATTCAATCGATTTTACTGAAAGCTTTAAGCTGACCCACTGCGATCGACGCTCCACTGCGCCACGCAGCTTTCTCTTTTCAGTAGCTTTCCGCATTTCAGCTGAGCAGGTTGCGTTCGCTTGCAATTAATAAAAAGAGAAGAAAAAGTAATTATATATATTTATTTATTTTGTGTGCGCATGCAAAGAAGTAATTAACATTAATATAATAGATTAACTCTGACAAAATAACTTTGGCTTTTTCCCATACAGAATATGTCCAGCAAACCCGTTCTCTACTATGCGCCACGCAGTCCGCCCTGCCGCGCCGTTCTTCTCACTGCCGCAGCTTTGGGCGTGGAACTGGATCTCCGGTGAGTAGCATATTTTTAGTGTAGGTGTTACAAACATATTGAAATAGCTGAAATGCTCCAGCCGGCAGTTTATAAACTTGAAAAGTCGCAGCATTTGCATTTGATGCTGTATAAAAACTTGTCTCACCGGCTTTTTGGGTTCTCTCTTCTCCAACTCTCTCTCGGTATATTTTTGTCTCTCTTCTACATGCTCATACTCTCTCTTTTCTTCTGTCTTCTGTTCTCGCTAGCACTCTCAATCTTAAAGGCGGAGAACACTTGACTCCCGAGTTTCTGAAACTAAATCCTCAGCATACAATTCCTGTGCTGGATGATAATGGAACCGTTGTAAGCGACTCCCATGTCATATGCAGCTATCTGGCTGATAAATATGCCGGAGAGAATGATTCGCTTTATCCCAAGGATCCTGTAAAGCGTCGCCTGGTAGATGCCCGTCTCTACTTCGAATGCGGTCATCTCTTTCCACGCTTGCGGTTCATCGTGGAGCCTGTGATCTATTTTGGTGTCTCTGAGATTCCCGAAGATCGTATTAGCTACATGCAGCGTGCCTACGATGGACTGGAGCATTGTCTAACTACGTCAGACTATCTAGCTGGCGGCTCGGACCTGACCATTGCGGATCTGAGCAGCGTGGCAACTGTTTCCACAGCAGCAGCCTTTGCGCCCATTGACGCAGAGAAGTATCCCAAGCTCACCCAATGGCTGGTAAGACTTCAAGCGCTGCCCTATTACAAGGAAAATAATCAAGAGGGCCTCGAGATGCTGGTCAATCTGGTCAAGGGTCTGCTAGCTGAGCGTAAGCAATGAAAGTTCAGAAAGACAGTGGCGTATGCGAGAGAATTTTAAGAGGGGATTTAAACCCAGCTCGAAGGGAGCCCATAATTTTGTATGAGTATTCCAGACTTGAAAGATTCTTCAATAATTTGATTAAGTTTACAATTTATGTTGAATGTTCGAATTATTGGAGCCTATTAAAAAAAAACCCGGTTTTTTAAATATTTCTACAGTTTTTAAAAGCCCCGCTGAAGAACTTCTGTTCCCTGGTCCCCTAAAAAATAAGCTCTGCTTGGGTCACTGGAAAAACATCCATCAATTTGGCCATAAACTATGAGCAGAGCAGGAGTAATAGGAGTACTCGTTTTCATACAATATGTTTTCTGTTCAATTGCACCTCTTGAGTTTCATTGGACCTCGAAGGACAGGAGGTGTGCGGTGGCTGGACGAGTATATTGAATAAGGGGGCTTGCGGGGCGAGGATGGGCAATAATAGAGAGGAAAGTTTAGTAAGGGAAATATGATAGAGGCAACACAGCACAGCACAGCACAGTTATGCCCAGCTGTTGGTCCCTTCGCTGCTCCTCCTTTATTTATTATCCTGTTGTACGACTAATGGCAAAACTTTTTATGGGCTTCTGCTGCCTGGCTGCAAACTTATAGCATAGACTGTGGTGTATATATACTGTGTGTATACTTCGCATAGGAGGCAAACTTTTGATGTGGCTTTTGTTGTTTGTTAGCCATTGATTACGAGCTGTAAGTGATCGCATTTATAGTTCCTAAGCTTGTTAACAATGACTTGAAAGCCACTTCAATTTGATGGGACACAACTAACGAGGTTTCACTGTGATTGATAAGCCACAGCAACGACCACCACACAGCAGCTGTAGGTGAGATAAGAGCAACAAACACGTTGAGTGGGGGGCTTTAATTTGCCCCTCAACTTGCTTGATAATAATAATATTATTATTATTAAGCTATTTGCAATATGTTAGCGATATTTATGCAATGTATTAATATACTAATAAAAAGCCTACAAAAGAAGGAATTATATTTTAAAGACTGCCACGCGCCTACATTATCCAAAACTAAAACTGCCGCCTAAAAGTATGCACTGAAAATGAGAGCCAGTCACTCTAAAACTGTAGCCGAAAGTTTTTTGTTGCTTTGTTGTTGGTCAAGTTGAGCAGTGGAGCAGTTGAGCAGTTGACATTACTGCTTAATAACAAGAGAGAGAGAGGGAGTGAGAGGGAGAGTGTGAGAGAGAGAAAGAGCAACAACTAACATGGCGCACTTCACTTCCCATTTATTGTTCAGCTGATGCGAAGCGACAGCAACAACTTAAACTGCACACGCATTCACACACTCTCACACGCTCACACACACACTCACACCACACACTTATATTGGTTTAGACTGCGTTGAGTGCAATAAGTGCCGCAGCCATTTTAACTCACACAAAGACAAACAAATAAACACACACATCCTGCGACTCTTTACTATGGCGGAAATGGATATTTCCTTTAGGATATTCCTTTAATGCGTTTAAAACAAATTCGAATTTAAATTAAACAATTGAAATAAAAATCAATATTAAAAGTTTATCTCTGTTCGTTCTCTATTTTGATTATATATAAAGTATATGCTTTTATTTGGCGTATTTAGAAATAACTCATTAGAATTGTGCCTAGGAAGCGAAGTGAATTCCTGTTAGCCCGACCAACTATTAATAAATACCTGAAAAAACTATTAATTTTGCCCCACAGTGCAGCTGTCTGTCTGCTGGCTGATGTTGTTAGTTTTTATTACACACGTCGAAAAATCGCAAAAAAAAAAAAATAACAAAAATACATTTTTGGCTTTTGGGCACTGTGCAAAGTTTTGCCAGTTTTGCCGGCCACAGCGGAAATTGTTGGCCCAAAAATTGAGGCCCAAAAAACAGAAACTGAACAGAAAACTGAACTGAAGTTTCGGTCAACTTTCCGTTACCTTTTTTTTCGTTTTGGCCAAACAAAAAATGCCATTAACTCGGTTCGTAGGTAGCGCTGGTCGGCTGACCTCGTCCTTTGTGCAGGATTAAAATTTAATACTCTGCAAGCCAAAAAAAAATATAGCAACCAACTGTTGGAATTGAAGCGGCACTGCTAGCAAATACCCTATAAAAATGAATGGCCAGTTAGTCCTGTTAATTTGTCTATCTAGCAATTGGTCAAAACATTTGTTAACGTTTATTACATAGGGAAAACTTAATTCAAATAAATTCTAAATATTTCAGTTTAAGTCTGAGCTAATCCTGCAAATCCCCAACAGGTAAAGGATATTAAAAAATAGAAGAAAGTAGAGCAAAATAGAAACTGAAAAGCAAAAAAAATAAAAAACAAAAGAACATTAAGTAAAGTCAACACTCTGTAACTGAAACTGAAAGGAATAAGCTGGAGAAAGTAGGCGACAAGGAGGTAGGCGAGGAGGGGGATTGAGTGGAAATACAAGCAAAAGGTGGAGAAAGAGGAGAAGAAAGAAAAAAGAGAATTGAGTGGGAAGTCGGCGAGGCCTTTATAAGTTGTTTGGATGTTGAATGTGTACAGCTACTCATGATTAATGATGCCGTTGTGGGTTTCGCATTTCCGCTTCGTTTAAAGTTGAAATGTCGTTGGCCATCTGCTGCCTGCTGCCTGCTGCCTTCTGACTGCTGCTTGGCCTGGTCCTAAGTAGTTGGCCGGCCTTTTTGTTGTTTCTCTCTGTTTCTCTATGTTGCTGGCTTTATCATTGTTTTGGCCCTGTCTGCGGTTGCGGTTTGTTTAACACTGAAATTAACTTTAGTTAATGCAATATTTCTTTGTTATTTGATGTGTGTATGCAACCGACAATCCTGTAAGCTGAACCGGTTCAAAACCACTCTTTTTCATGTATTTATTTTGCACATTAAAGCATGGTTTAGACGCTTATTAGAAGCTGGTATGCAAGCGTTAACAATACAGGCAGAGCCACGGGTTGGAATTCATTTCAATAAGAGTCCCCATCCAAGGTTCCCAGTTATATCTCAGGCTTCAGGCTTGATTTCAACTTTCAACTCCAACTAGACTTATTTCTGATTAAATGTTGGCTTCTAATTGAAGCTAAACCATGGCAAATGATATGGAAAACAACTTCCAGTCCAGCTGTGCACAAATTGAAGCCAACAATTTCATGCTAAACAATAATATTACAAATCGAGCAAGAGCAGCCAGAGGAATTTCTGCATTTATCGTTGGATTTCTCTCTGCCTTTCCCAATATATATTTCATCTAATCCAATAAAGAATCATAATGATAAAATGCCAGACAATGCGCATTGAAATTTCAATAGCTTAACGAGTTTTGTGCCTGGGTCCATTGTGCTATATCGCATTTCCAATTTGATTTTGATTTGATTCGCTTCGTTAAAATGAGACTCGCATGGAGCTGGCTGGCTGGCTGGCTGGCTGGTAATAGGCAACAGGCAACAGGCAACCCAACAACAACATTCAGCAATTATTTTGAGAACTGTGCTGCCAGTGCTGCCATTTTAGCCTTTTTTCTGCGTAGACCTGACTTATTTAACTTGCCAAAAAATAATAATAATACACAAGACAATACGTTCTTTTCTATCAGCTATTCGTTGTAAATATCAGTAGCCAGCAGTTTGGTAATTATTTTAGACACAGGACTTGCAGTGCTGCGAATGTAGCCTTTTTTTGTTTAGCCTTTACAGCCAGCTAGACTTTCTGCTTAGTTTAAGCCCGTAAGAGTAAGCTAAAGAAATGGCTGCTCAAATGCAGCAAAACTAGAAGACACTCTAGCCAGTTTCTAGCCTTTTTCTGGCTTAATCCTTAGCAACACTGATAGCCCCACACTCTGCTACGCCCATTCACTTACGGCAAGCTGCCTTTAGTACCAAAATTTTGGCCATTAAGTCCTGGATTTGACACCTTAATGAAGTGGAGCGGTGGCGCTCGCTCCAGTTAACTGCTCCATCCATCCATCCATATGCAATCCCTTAATATTGCAGGACTCCATTCCATTCGATTTGTAACGTCAATCAGCCTGCTTCTTAATGCCAATTGATGTCATTTAGTGCAGCAGCAGAAGACCCAGAGTCCTAGCTAATCAGAACAATGCGTTTCACTGTCAGACCAGTCTGACGAACAGGATAATCCTGCTCAGACAGATGGACGAGCAGGCGGACGGGCATCATCTGGCAAGTGCTGATAAACGCAAAGTTTTCACATTGTGCACTGGCAAATGCAATTCAAATGAGGTCACCTTCCACAGCCCCCAACCTGCCAGATTGCCAGACTGCCAGACTGCCGGACTATCCGCCTGCTAAACTGTTCTCCTGTCAACCTGTCGACCTGCATGTTAGAGCTGAAAGTGGATCAGGACACGGTTTAGGCACGACTTTCGAGTACAGCTGATCTCAATGAAATATTTATTAAGATTAGCATAAGTGCTGTGGGTCTAATAGCCCCAGATTTCAATCTTATATCGATATCAATTTTGATTTGAATGAAAAATTGCTATTGCTGTCAATCGAACTATGAATAAAATATTGAGTATTTTAAATCCATTCGTACCTTTACCGATAGTATCGATAGTCCCATCGATACACGCCCTCATCTCTAGGGCAGACACACACAGACAGACGCTCGTCTGGGACCACTTTGCATCATATTCGAATTCGATGCATGTTGATTGAGTGCCATGCAATTTGAATGTTGTCAGAACCAGCAGCAGCAGCAGCAGCAGCAGCAACAACAACAGCAACAACAACAAAGCCAGCAACAACAACGTCAACACCAACAAAAATTTGCATAATTGCATAGCTGCAAAAATTTGATGTGAAAATGCAAAAAGCCGAAAGATTTTTTGCCTGTGCGCAATTATGTGATTGAATTTTTCATTTTAGATAAATTCTCTGAATCAGAAAAGAGAATAAACTAAAATAAACATAAATGTTTGAATATAAAAGAGTCTATTAAATGAATGCTTTGGTAATATAAGGATGAAAATAAGTTCATATTTTAAATGAACATTTTTTCTATCTGCTGTTGTGTCTGTGTTGACTTAAATAAAATAAAGGATTATTAAACAAAAGAGTTCCATATCAGTCGGAGTCCAATCAATTATAGAGAAACACTTTCCAACCGGTCAGCTTCACCTTTGCGCAAGCAACAACCTTTGGGCAGACTCTTCCTTTCTAAGGTAGCTATATGATATAGTTCTCCGATCCAGCTAGTGCCATACCTAGCTCATAATCTGAGAGACTAGTCTCCATATAAACAAAATGGCAGATAGACCGACACATTTCGGAAGGAAGTCGTAATACGCTCTGCAAGGATATAAAAAGGGATTCTGCTGTGACTACTCAATTTTTATTAAATTATACTTTTGCTGAATAAAGACTTAAAGACTCATGAATACCCATATATATCATGGCATTTTAGTTGTACTCGTTATGAGTACCCGTAAAATCTATTCATATCCCAGCTGCTGTCTGTTTATTAACATAAATCTTATTATTCAAGCCATCGCAATAATACTGCGAGTAAATATCTCATTAAAATACTTATCAGAATCTTGATATTCAGAGCATTATTTTGATAGCTTCGCAGCTGAGAGTATCAGGATGGCAGGATATTTATGCAACCCACACACTCACAAGATAGCAAGCAAGATAAATGCGGAAATTAAGCAAAACATTCAATAAAACTGCAATAAATGGCGATATTTTATCATATTCTCCACTGAGATTGAGTGCTCAGCAAAGTTTTCGAATTAAAGTAAGCAACAAATGAATTATATTTCTGTCAAAGCTTTAACCTTATACAGTGCTCGCTCGCAAAGACGAACGCTTGGGTGTTCCCGGAGTAAATCCTTATTATACTCATGCAAACTGTATCACTTAATGTGTAACGCACTAAAGGGGGCTAAGGTTCCTCTCTAGCCTTTGCTAGTATTCATTTTCTCGAGGGAGTACTGTATATTTATGCTTCTATTTATTCTTATCCTTAGAACCCGCAGAAATCATTGAGGCATGCGACAGTCGTGTTTCTCGCTGATTACAGGGCACAGTCCTCCTTCCTCTCGTTCCCCCTTCCAAAAAGGCGTTGAGTTCAGTTCAGTTTGGTGTGAAGGCATTTCCTGTAGAGCCTGAGCCTAGGCCAAAGGACCTAGGAATACCTTGTAGTAGGCCACATCACGCATACGCCTCATTGCGCTTCGTGTGGCAGCCAGTTGAAGCAATTAATTTGGCCAAAGTGCCACCACAAGAACACAGCGAGACAGGCAGACGGATGTACACACGGAATATATAGGAATTCTCGCATTCAGTCTGATTAACAGTTTATGTGGCTGCCACCAAGCATTAGCGAGTTGATTGCGCTATTTGGGTCTGCTTAGCGTTGCATTCTTTAGCCAAAAATGCGGTTTTGATCAGCTCAAACGCCTCTAACAATGCAATGCAAATGGCCCACATAATCAACGGTGCACTGAAAGAAAAGGTGAGTTTGAATTGGGCAAAATATTTTCCTGAATTTAAATCCAAATTCAAGGAAACAAAACCGGTCGAACTTGGACCCCAACTAAAACAGTTTTTAGAAGATGTTCAAGAAAAACCTATATCTTATTTCAAGCTTAATTAAAAAGTGTGTACAAATTTTTTGCTGTGTATTTACCCTGTTGCGAAAATCATGCCTGAACATGACTGCACTTTAATCCAGTTTCACTCCTTTTCCAATCCCCTATGCTCCTCTCTCTTGTTATTGTTTGTATGACACGAACGACAGCTGCATGCTCTGCTCTGTTCTGCTCCTCTGGGTTCTCCCACTATTTGCTCCTTTCTGCTGCTCCTTTTCCTGCTCCACTTTCAGTTTTTCACCACACAAAACCCGTCTAATTGGGCGACTTATGTGCTGTCGTTTGGTCCACATGACGTATACGTGTTTTGTTTTGCATAGGTGCCTCTGTGCTTGTGTGCCTCTGCCTCTGTCTCTGGCCCTGCCTCTGCCGTTTTCTACGATTTTTGGCAGCTTTTGTAATTGGTTTTTGCACAGACATGTGCCACATCCTAGCTACCGGCTCCTGGCTTCTGTCTCCTTTCTCCTGTCTCCTGACTCCTGACTGTACCCCGAAAAGGACACCCACGCCCCCAAGCCTGCCTTAATTAAGTGCTACATGGAGTGAGTGAGGAATTCTTTAGAAAATTTTGATGAGCTCTATCTACTTTGTAATAACAAATAGCACGCAGCTACACTTAGAAAAAAATAGATTATATTTTAGATAATTAGCTGTTCACAAAAATAGTTAAATTCCCAAAGCTTTCAAGGTTGTTTTAGGGTCGTTTTAAGTTTTCAAGAAATTTAAATTTCTCTGTGTGTACACTGTAAAAAAAAGGCTTAAGCCACCATTCAAACTTAAGAAGGAATATTTTAAATAAACAGATAAGCAAAATTCTGTAATTTTGAAGCCCATAATAATTTTCTGCGGTGTATCGCCTTAAGTCCCTTATTTTGATGCTCTCAAATCTTATTCATGGTAAGAAATTAGCTTTAGATTTTATTCTTTTATAATATTAATTAAATATAATAAGCGAAAACTAATTTCAATTTCAAGCCGAGCATAAACTCATAAATTAATTAATTAATTTATATTGTGCCTATTCTTTTCAGTGTAGGCTCCTTGTATAGAAGCTCTCTGGAATGTTGACGTCAAAATGATTTAATTATCTTTTGATTTCATTCGAAAAGTTTTTGTCATGCAAATTCAGCAGCAGCAACAAAGGCAGCAGGCAGCAGGTAGCAGGCAGCAGGCAGTAGGCAACAAGCAGAGCATTAACAGCATCAGCTGGCTGTATATTCATATATCCTTCATATCCTTAATCCTCTTCTAAGTCTGGCCATGCAAAGTGCCAGGTGAGCTTAGCAAGGAGCAGCAGAAGCAGAAGCAGGACACAAGGACACAAGTCCTCAAGTCTTTGGCTCTTCATTTCATTTCATTTCAGCTGAGTTTGCATTTTAAGTGCCTAAATATGTGTGGACCAAAGGACATATGAATCCTTCGCACACAGCGCAGCTCAGCTTGGCTCAGCTACTGGCTCTGGCGGCAGAGGCGTGCTGAAAAGGAGATTCAGGATTTCCTTGAACCGAAACCAAAGCTTTCTATCAAGTTCGAACCAAATGTTTAGAACTGCTGTTAAATGATTTTTAATGCCGGAAATTATACCATTTTATTAGACTGCGGATACTTAAAATGTTTAATTTAAATTCGTAACGGGGTCAACCGCTTAATTTCCCCTCTCGCCCCTTTCCGTACTACGCCACTGGACGCAAGGCTTGTCCTTCTTTGTGGCATGTTGTGGATCTGTTGTGCGTGTCTGTAAAGTTATTAAAAGCATTCAAAACATGCGCCAGCTGTCGTTCTGTGGGCGTATGTGGGCGTGTCATTTACATAACTACACCTACACCAACATGTCGTGACATGTACGCAGACCCCCCCACCCACACACACCTCTACACCCACCCACTCAGTAGGCGCTTGGGGATTTCGGCTAAGCATCGACGGGGTCCAAAATGTTATACAAAATTACACAACCGCAACAAATTAGCTATAAACAGCTGAAAGCAACAAATGTGCGAACCGTGTTATTTGTTATTAGAGTTCTCTTCCAGCTCTTCCCGCTCTTCCTGCTGCTGCTCCTCCTCCACGGAACCCCAAACAAAATTATTCAAGCATTTAATATCATAGCTCATTGTAATACTACATGACTTGACTAGAAATCGCTACTCAGAAATGCCCATTTTAATGTCTATGGACTGTTGTCATTCGGATTAAAGTTGTCTTCGGTTGATAAATACAATTTAAACTGAGCTTTCTTAGTTTCCAGCGATTCGATATACAAAATTCATCATTAATATAGTCTACTTTTTGGAGCTGTATTGAATTTATGCCTTAATTCAATCAGGTTCGGTCAGTTTTTTGAACCAAACCTTTTTATTATTCGAAGCGGATTCTGGTTCTGTTGGCTTTATTAAAATTTAAATTAAAGCAAAATCATCCAAAATATCTGTGGAAATTCAATGTGGCTTTTCAGCGCTGATTAAGAGGACTTCCAGTGCGCTTTTTGTGGAGCAAACTTTTGCCATTTCAAGGTAGCAGCTCTGCATGGAGAGCTATATTTATGTCTGTCCATAAAGCAGAGGGCAGCGTCAGCTGGGGGCTCTGCAGAGTTGCGGGTGAAAGGGTGAGCGGTGAGCGGTGTGCGGCGAGGTCGAGTGTCAGCTTACTTCCCATCGTATTTACCAGTTGAGAGTAGTTTTCATTTGATTTCCAAGTGCGGTCGTTGCACACGATGTGTGGGCAAACATTCGAGTAGTATTCCAACTAGATGTTTATACGTGTAATACAGTTCCTACACTTGTGCACTGAAAAAAACAAAAATACTTTTTGAAACTGAACGAAGACTCAAAACATCGCCAATCCGCTAACCAAACCCGCTCCGAAAAGCTTAGAGGATTACATCCTCATCTAAATATTCTTAGAAATCGTCGAAAAGGAACAGCTGATTTCTTTCTGTGTATGTGAGCAGTTCTAGCCAAGTTATCGAAACATGTGCTATGTGAATTGTGCAACTGCCGCGTTGTCTGCTGGGGCATCAACAACATCATATTGCCACAGCAGCAGCAGCAGCAGCAACAACAAAAGGCAACTTGTTGCCGAGCTCAGTTTCGAGTTGCTGCTGTTGCAGCAGTGTCATGGTTATTGCATCCTCTCCCCTCCCTGCTCCCTTTTCCTTCAATCCCTCCCTCCGTACCTCAGTTCCCCTTGTCAATCGACTCGTGTGTTTTGTGTGCTGTGTATGCAAGAACAAACATGAATGTTATTTCATTTACGTAAATGTTTTTTCTGACTAGTTTGTGAGATGATGAATTGGTTTTGCGGTCTTCCACTCGAATGCACTTGCAAATGCTTCAGTTACGTTTATACTATATAACGCAATATATATATTTCCTTTCTATTTGGCTCGGATTTTTATTACTTTTATTTGATTTGAAGTCTCGCTGGCCAGAGCAGAGTGTAGGTCTTCCTGCTCGTATAAAAGCAATATCCCTACACAAATTCATTAGGTTTTTCCAGCTTACCAAACTAATTTCGTTCATGTTCAAATGCAAATATCTTTTGTGTGGTTTCCAGGTCCTTTCCCATCCCTATTTTCCCTTCGCTCCGCCTCTGACGCCCGCCGATAAGGCAGCAAGCTGATGTAAAACAAGCTGGTAAGAAACCGAAAGTAAATCAAGTCGAAGACTTTAATACTCTCCAAAAAATAATTGAAATTTCTCTGATTCTGTTAAATTGTTCTTAGCAATTTAAAAAACAATATTCAAAATATCCCAAAAGTATTCGAAATTGAGCATTTTTTGAGCTTGCATATCTCAACAGTAAATGAAAATACCCCACACTGTAAAGGGTATAATTAGAGCATACAAATGTGTCCCAAGTGCGTGCGTGTAGCTAGTGGAATGGAATGCAGGATAAAGAGGGGCAGGTAGGAGCAACTAGGGGTAGGGGCAAAGGAGGTGAGGAAATTATGTCCTTGTATTGCCAGGCATAAAAAGCACATTTGTAATTTGTTGGGCTAAAAGTGTAGTCTGCTTTTGGGCGCCTGCATGTTGTAGCACGTAGCTGATTTTCTAGCGGGTTGTAAGCGATGCCTGCATAATTTATGCGAAATCAGCGACGCAAACAACCTGCACCCAGAAGGCAACCCCACCTCCCGCTCCTACTACCCACCCACTGCCCTCCGACTGTCTCTAAGAGACAAACAGCTGGCTGGCAGGCAACAGCTCGGGGCGTCAGCACGTAAAATGCTTTATCCGCGTTTCATTGTCAACCAAAAAAAAAGCTGGCTACAAATTTACAAATTTTCGTGCGCAGCTAAAAAATATTAACGCTCGGATTTCATACCTGTCAATAGAGATGAGAAGGCGAAAGGCACTTTATGTTACTTTGATTGAAATCACAGTGACAATTCAAAGAAAACTGTGACTTTCTTTATGATGCTGAACCTAGCCTAGACCTATTGATCTATATATTGGAAAAATGTGATCTATATAAATTCGAGAAAGTCCATACTTTAGTAGAATTTACTGCCTATAAATGTTGCTCTTTTACAGCAGCTCCAAAAAGTATGCAGTGAATATTTGAATACTCATCTCTGTTCGTCAGCGGAAGACGAAGCAGCAGAGTCGCTTTGTAGGTCTTCCATCTTCTCCGGGCAGACGAAAAACTTTGTCTTTACTCATTCAGGACATTCTGCTGCGTTCGGGGCTTAAGGATAATCACCTTGAAAGCAGAGCAGAATAAAGACACAGACAGAGACAGGGAAATAACGAGAGAGAGAGAGAGAGTGCAGAAGAAGAAAGAGAAGAGCAGGCGTTTGTTTTTATCGCACTTTTTACTTCCAGGCTGCCGTCTTCTTTTTGTTGTCTTTCCCTTCTTTTTTTGACTACACTTGGCACTGTGTTTATTTTTGCATAATTTTCTTTTATCCTTAGTCCAATGTATTTTTCATTTTGTGCTTACCTGGCCAGCACTTAGTTTAGTCCTGCTTCTGTCCCATTTCTCGAAATTGTCGTCTCAACAAATTTGTTTATTTTGTTGCGTGTGCGTGCACATAATGGAGAAAGCATTTCAAACTTTCCTACACTCGGAGAAAAGGAGGCAAAGAAAGTTCAACAGCAAACAGAGTCAAAAGTGCAAAAAAGATAAAAGATTGAATAGTTGAACACAGCGCGGATATCCGGATATAACCGCGGCTTTTCCCGAGTGTAGAAATTCAGCAAGCTTCTGGAGCTTTTCGGGAATGGGCTTTTGGCGGGGGATTCTACTTGATATCTTGCTCATTATCTGAAAGTTGCGTGTATATAAAACAACGAAAACATTTCATTTAACTTGGGCAAAACAGAAAATTCAATGAGGCCAAGTTAACGCGTTAAATGTTTTGTACCCCAAAAAGAAAACAAAAAAAAAAAACAATAATAACAACTGTGAAACGGGGAGAACCGTTTGTACTAAATTGTATTATTGCCATAAACAAGAAAGAAAAACGGAAAGCGAATCTTTTTCGCAAACGTTCGTTTTTCTTTTTCGTTTTCGTTTTCTTTTGCTTTTTGTTTTTGATTTTTTTGGTTTCTCCTTTTCTTTGCTTATTTTCTTATACCCTTGTTGGAAGGTGTTAAAGTTTATAGGGTATTTCTGGCCATTTAAAATATAAAGTCTTCTTTTCGGCTTACCAACAAATATCACAATTACTGAATTATCTGCTACTGCAAAAAGTATGCTTCATATATTTCACTGGCTTATTTGCTTAGGTTTAGGTTAAGTGAGACGAGCTACAGGGTATTTAAGGTTTCGGCATGTTGAGTATTGGCGATTTTTGTTTTTGTTTTGGCTGCCCACAGGCCGCTTAAATGTTTACTTTATTTTTGCTGTTGTCTGTTTTCTTCAGCTATGCTCCGATGTTCCAAGAGCCAAATGAGTTTTCGTGTTAAAGTTAAAAACTAAGTTTGCTTCTGCCTTTTCCTTCGTCGTCGTGCTTAATGTGTAAAGAAAATATCAAACGTAATGAGGGTCAAACAATATTTGGGCATTTTCTTTTCCCCTCCTTTCCTTTCCTTCCTTCTCTTTTTCTTTAGACCCTTTTGGTCATCATGCTTGACCAGTTGCGGTGGCGGTGGCGGTGGCGGTGGCGATGGAGATGGCGTCGGCTACTTGTTTGTTTGTGTTTGCCTTGTGTTCTGTCCGGAGGCGGGTTCAAAAAGTGGCCAGAAGACAAAACAAGGATTTTATGCACAACACTGCACATTTAACCTTTTTAAGTCAAAATCTTTTATGCGAGAGTATCTTTATATTCCAGCGAACAGCAAACCAAAAGATTCACTCAATTATTTGCTAAGCTTTCCCCAGGGTATTGCCTCTGGCAGAAGACTCAAAATTAATACAGACATTGCAAGCAATAAACAATTTATTTATACACAGTGGAAAATTATCATTATTCTATCCATCTATTTGATTTACGAATACGTCTATTGTCAAGAGTATTATAAGACAGACAGACAGATTTTCAATTTTAACAAGTAAAGGAAGGCTGATATAGTAGTCAGATCTGAATAATTGTTTGGGTGCACTTGGCAAACATACTTATGCTTTTAAAGATACATTTAATATCTCATAGGTACCTTTTGCATCCCTCACAGATACTTTTGTATCTGTCAGCCTTCAGATACATTTGTGTCCTGCAGCAAGACACCGGTGGGGAGCCAGAAATTTACAAAAATACCAGGCGAAGTACCAAGCAAACAAAATCAGCAGGAAAACAAATGTTAATTAACATTGGCACTTAACACGTGCTCTGTTACATAACATTAATCAGCTTGCAGCAAAATTTTGTATCTCAAAGATACTTTGTATCTGACAGATAATTTACCCACACATACTTCAGATACATTTGTGTCCTGTGGTAGGACATCGGTTGGCAGCCACAAATTTCCTAATTAGTGCGTTCAAAAGTATGCAGCATAAAGTACCCGCCCGAAAGTATGCAACTCTAAAATATACCCCAAAATTAGGCAACACAAAAAGTGCGCCCAAAAGTATGCAACACAAAAATTACCCTAAGGTGTGCAACAAAAAAATATCCCTCAAAATTAGGCAACACAAAAAGTGCGCCTAAAAGTATATAACACAAAAACTATCCCTCAAAGTTATGCAACGCAACAAAAAGTGAGATTAAAAGTATGCAGCACAAATTATTAGCCCAAACGAATGCAACACAAAATTATCCAAAATTATTTACAAAAAAAAAAAATGCGCCTAAAAGTATGCAACACAAAAACATCTCCCAAAATCATGCAACGCAAAACAAAATTGCGCCTAAAACTATGGAACACAGTAAATTATAACAAAATAGTGCTCCTAAAAATATGCAACACAAAATTACCACAAAAACATGCAACAAAAAACGATCGCCCAAAAGCAACACAAAAATGTGCAAAATGTGCGCCCTAAGTATGCAACACACATATATTCCCCTAAATTATAAAAAAAAGAGCGCCTAAAAGTATGCAACACAAGTCATCTGCCCAAAAGAATGCAACACAAATATATTCCCCTAAATTATAAAAAAAAAAACGTGCGCCTAAAAGTATGCAACATAAATTATCCGCCCAAAAGAATGCAACACAAAAATATTCCCCAGAATTATGCAACGCAAAAGAAAAGTGCGCCTAGAACTATGGAACACAGATTCATTTGTGTCCTGCAGCAGGAAAGCCAGAAATTTCCAAAATTACCAGGCGAAGTACCAGGCGAACAGAAATCAGCAGCAGGTGAAAAAATGTTAGTTAACAGTGGCACTGTTAACTAGCAGTGGCATTGAACATTTGCACTGTTAAGTAACATTGGTCAGCTTGCAGCAAAACTTTGGCCGCTTGGTGATTCCGCCGCTGGGTCAGTTGAAAATTCAAATTTGGCGCCCTGAGTACCAGGCGGACAGAAATCAGCAGCAAGCTGACGATTCTTCCGACGCCCTTAAAAGTAGGCAATGCAAAATAAATCGACCAAAAATTTCCACCTGCTGCTGAATTATGTTCGCCTGGTACTTTCAGCAAATTTTGGCCGTTTGCTCGCAGTTTGGTTTGAATTTGGTTTGCCGCCTTCAAAAGTATGCAATAGGAATTATAAGCTGCATATTTCAGTTACATTTTCAAAACTTGCTGCTTTTGTTTACATTTTAAATAAGATTTTTAAAAGGACATAACTTCTTTTAGTCCTTACGGACTTTGAACCGACTACCCGCGTTCTACTCGTAAGGACGAACTGTATCGATTGGCATCCCAGGATATAGGGTCATAAAAGAACATGGGGCTGTTCGATGAAAGTAAAAGACGTAAAATTGTTTTTATTTTAACCTTTATTTATATTTTATTCACAATAATATACTACCACATCCTTTTGTACTAATATACTAGTCCTTTATATTCTTATAATAATCTCGTCCTTCCCTTATATTCTTATATGTTTTGGTCCTCGTCCTTCCTACATATTCATATAAGTTTTGATCCTAGTCCTTCCTGAAAAGAAAAAAATATCAATTGTTAAGAAATGTGAAAAAGCGGAATATTTCGTCCTTTAAGTTTGACTCACCCCAGTTTAATCCAGATCCTGAAGCTAATACTACGCTCAACAGCCTATATACATCAGACATGCTTTCTGCTACAGTGATAACCGGGCTAGCCGAGGAAGATATCTTGACCATCATGAAAACTTACCGTTTAATGTATAGTCCGCAAGTACATGGCCCAGTTACAGCCAGTTTTCTGAAAACAGAAAAGTAAATTTTTTCAGTTCCCAAAAGGATTTTCATCCTTCTTATTACATATTCTGATCCAATAGGATTCGGAGAATCTGGTGGCCAATCAACATCTTCCTTGTCTACAAATTACCGAGTTACAGGTAAAATCCTGGCCAATTTTGACAGGACCGAATGCATTATGATTACAAGGGCCAACTTTATCGATTGACATTCAAGGAACTTGGATGGAAGATATACGAGTTCTCCGAGTTCAAAAAGAAGGGTCCACCAAATTTCATTCACCTAGCTCAAAAACTGAGAGATTAGTTTGAATATCGACAGACAGACGGAAATGGATCAAATCGCCTCGTAGTCCTGATCAATAACATATATACTTTAAATGGTCTATATAAAACTATATAGTTAGAAAAATTATTGCTTGTGACTAAGTTCCTATGGGGTATATCTAGAACAATTTACAAGAGTAAACAAATCTTTGTCCTGACTTCGTGCGCTACGTAACGAAGAGCAATCTTTTATTATTAATTACAATATTTCAAAAGTACCGCCACAAAGGCGTACATCATGCTTACCGATATATATATCGATAGAACCGCAAAATGAGAAACGCAGTTATGCGGAAATTGCAAGCACGCGAAGTTAGCTGCGCGCAATTTTGGAATCGCGTTAAGTCAGCTGCCTTTAGTTGATTGTTGCAGCACGAAACGACATAAACAATTGGCAGCTCGTTTAAATTTAATCCAATTTCAGTTATATGTAAAATGTTTGACTACACATTGCCTTGCGGTGGCTTTAATACAGTGACAACAATGACTGACACTGGAATCAAATTTGATCCACCTGTTTACGAGCAGCGTTATTGTGCGACCATTCAAATACTTGAAGATGCTCGCTGGAAAAGTGATATCAAAAAAGTCACTGAATTCGGGTGCGTATTTTTCATTGATTTGCAATGCATTTTATTACATTTTTCTCGTTTATTAGCTGCTCTGAGATGCGTCTGTTTCAGTTAATACGACGGATCGAAACCATCGAACATATTTTGCAGGTCTGTACAGCAAAATTTAAAATCACTTGGGAGAACTTATTTTAAATTTCCAGAATCCTTTTTTCACTTTCTATTTTGTTCCTAAAATACCAAATGAAATTCCTAACCCCACAAAGTCCTTTTAATGGAAATAAGTACTTAGTTTCAGGTTAGGCTTGATTGGTATAAATATTTTGGCATACATTCAAATACCCTTTTATCGTTATAACAATTAAAAAACCGTTTTCCGTTTGTTTTCTGAATAATTGTTAAAGACAATATAGTTTCTATTTAGTTTATTTTTATGCGCAGTTATAACCTAGCTTAAGACTTTTTATTATTAATTAATTTATATGCGATAATAACCTTCATCTAGAGTTATATTAAATACTTGATTTTTTTGTTTTTGTTTTTGTTTTTGAGGGAATTACTTTTATAATAATCATTACGCAATAAGTATTATCGTAGGGGTAGCAACCTAAAGCGAGTAACTTAAGAAACACTTTCAAAAATTATAAAATTACGAATTTAAACATTTTACTATCAAGGCCTGATATAAGTTTTTTATATATCCTAACACTCCCTAACAGTTTGTAACAATTTCTGCTTACAAAATCGATTAAAACCTTAAAAATAGTACAGAAATTACAAAACATTCTTGTGGTGTCCTCTATAAATATAATAAGTATGTGTTCCAGAATTATAAATCTACACACATTTTAAACTGGAGGCTGGGCTGACTCTGCATATCAACGTTCCTTTTTCTGTCACTTAGGTTTATTTAATTTCTAAAAAATACTTCTTGAAAACGTAGCCGAGAACTCTTCTCCACCGGAATATTAAGGCGTGTTCCAAATTCCAATTTCGTTTATAAATTACGAGAACACAATATTTTTCACCATTTAAAAATTCAGTGCACTTTGCTAACATTTTAATACGAATTATGTGGTCAATAGGAAATTTTACTTTTGCCTAACATTTCTTGGAAATTTTGGGCAGTGCATGTAAATGTTTTCAATTTCTGAAATTTCTCCAAGTGACCACTGTACACAAATAAATTGAATTTATAAAATATAATTTGAAATCTGTATTATAACGAGATTGAAATTTGGATATAGTCCTGATTATGTATGTTACGTTAGTTTTGTTGTCAACTTGTAGGGTATCTAACTATTCTATCACTTGCGACAATGCCTGGACGAGTGCACATTTCGCCCCTTATGGTTGTTATTGTAGCTATTATTCTCATCATCGTATTTCCATGCACTGTATTGTATTGTTGTTGCAGTTGCATGTTGCATGTTGCTCGTGGCATAAATGGAATTGTTTTCCACATCCTTATCCTCATCTTCATCTTCATCCTTTTGCTCTCCACGCATTTTTAGTTCAGTCTTATATAGACAACGACGTGGCCGACGACGCCGCTGTTTGGGATTTGATTCATCCTCATCGATTTTTCGATTGGATTTTAATTTAGTATGCTCCACTTCTTCTCCTGTGGCAGATGCCAATGTGGCATGTTGCTCCTTGTTGTTGCGTGTGGCGCAGCCACGTTTATTACTCCCACCAACTGCTGTCAACGGCTGTATACATCGGCTCTGTACCTGGAACTGAACATTCCTGGAATTATTACTTGACCCTTTCGTTGTTGTTCTCGTTCGTGAGCTCTTGTTCTTGACCAGCTCCGACTTTCCGATTGGTTGTCCTTGACTCTGTTTACTACTGGCACGTGGACGACCCCTGCCTCTTCGGACTGCCTCCGAATGTGTTGTACTTTCACTTTCATCGCTCTGTTGCGTTTGCACATCCATCTGAAAATTTATTTTGTTATTTACTTATTGAAGGACTTTAGGAATTATATGTATTTTCTTATATTTACCTCTTCCTCATCGGCTTCGCTAGCCTCTGCCTCTGGTTCAGTTGCTGCAGCTTGCTCCTCTTCTTGTTCCTCCTCCCCCTCCTGCTCCTCTTCCTCTTCGTCATTATTTTCGCCCTGCTCCTCCTCCTCCTCCTCGTCCTCTTCATTTTCAATATAATCATTTTCAACCTCCTCTTCATTGTGTTCCTGCACCGTTAACCCTTTATCCCTTCTGCACTGTTCCGCAGCTAATATCGCATAGGTCGGTCGGCCCTCATAACGCCTGGGCAGTCGGGATTGTAGCGGGCAAATTACTTCCTCACGTTCAAATTCTTTAACTGCTCGTTCACGGGCTATTTGATCTGGATCTTGTGAAAGTACCTCCGCCCAGGAGAATTTCTTCTTCTTGGCATTCTTTTTATTTGACTTGGAACGCAGATTTTTAGGTGAGACGCGATTGGTCAGGGAATGCTCCTGGAATGGTGTACTAAGCGCTGAATTACGCAAAACATTGCTAGCAATTTTATTATTCAGCTCAAATAGATCGCAACCATCCAATTCATCCCTACTGGCAAGTTTTGTACGTTGAATTTCCTCACTGCTCAAGCGCATCCGACTGCAATCGTAGCCCAAGCGGCGATATTCTCGCTTGAAAATGCCACGATAACGTTCATAATTGGGACGCTCCTGGTAGGACAACTTTCCGATTTGTTGCAGAAATTCCCCCAAATATTTAGGGACCAGCTTGCCATAGAATTGTTTCAGCATTTCACAGACATCCGTCATAAATAGCTCCTTCGCTCGATGCACTTTCTCCTGCTGTTGTTGTTGTGCCACTTCCTTCCAAGGCAAATAACCCTCCGACCAGTAGAGCAAGTTATACCCTAGGCATTCCAGATCGCTGCGGCGAGAGTGCGCGCCTAAATGTGCATCCCTGGAGGTAAATTCCAAGGTGCCATCATGCGCACGCCGCTGATCCATAATAAATGGACGATGCATGCCATGATCTTGATATTTAGAGGCCAAACCAAAGTCTATAAGGAATATGTGCTCCTCCTCCGTTTGTGTTAATTGAGTGCGAGTACTACGACGATTGTTATCCGGTTCCGGTTCAGATTTAACCGCCTGTTTCTGCTCGGCACGCCGTGACGAACGCGTTACTTTTGCTGAACCACGTTTGCCTTTTACCATATGATAAGGCGGTAAAAATTCTTCCGATTCATTATCCGAACTGACCGGCGATTGATTGATATCTGTCTTTACCGGATAACCATCTTCGTTAAAGAATTCCGTATAGCTTACTCGCTTAGTGGGTCGCAGATAATGTGATTTAACCATTTCCTCGTACATGGAACTAGAATTCCGACTGTCATTGCGACGACAGGAGCGCATTGGATTCGAACCACTGTACTCTATGGCTGCAATTTTAGGTTTGCGCCTATTCTTATTCACTGGCGTCTGGTACATATCCAGACTATTGCTATTATTACTATTTGTTGTAGCGCCATCATCAAAATCTTCGTCCTCTTCATCAGCATATTCTGTAGGCAAGCGCTTTATCTCCAATTTACTCGATTTTATAAAATAATCATCATCATTTGTTTCCTGTTCGGAGCTATTTCCACTATCTGTCGTCTGCTGTTTCTCCTCGTAATGTTCGTCTCCCGATTCTCCAGGCACCGTTCTTTTTAGATATTTGCACTTCGATATCATCAAATTCTGAGCCTTTATATCATTATGACAGTAGCCCTTATCATGCAGATGCTCCAACACATTTATGATATTAATAGCCAGCACCAGCAGTGATTTTTGTGCAACACGCGCATTTTTAATCAGCGAATGTAGATCCCTATCGAAACGTGGAAGTACTAGAAACCTATAACGTCCATCTCCAAAATAATGTGTTCCCGAGGCAATATACTTGGGTATGCCCGAAGGCGGTCCTTGATTAAGGCGTGCCGGTAATATTTCACTGTGGTTCTCCTCTGTCGTTCCTACAAAATTTGAAGTGAAAGTTTAGTTAGAAATATATTATAATTACTAACTATCGTTAGTACTATCGCATGGGTCTATAAAATGATTATGATAAGAAAACAAGAATCGATTTAGTTTTAAAATTAGAGCTCATCTGCGATAGTACTTCGATAGTTGTTTCCCAATTGCCCTTTCTACTCACTCTGTGTCTGATTGGTATTAATGAGACAATGTATTTCCACAAAGAGCGGTCCATTCGAGTGCGGTTCTATTTTAACCACATATTTGGCGCTATCCGAAGAAACGGGACAAACCGTATCATCCGAGGCGAGGAATATCTCTCCAAAGTTTCCCTTGCCTAGGTTACAAGAAAATAGCCAAAATAAATAAAATTGAAATCGAATCAAAATTACTATATTGATTTTACCTATTGGTCTGCCTAGACGCCAGGCTTTGGAGAGTACATCCCTCAGAATAGTGCCATTCACCAGCGAGGGGCGCAATGTGTAAACGGGGCGGGGCGACTCGTTAGCGTTCGAATTATTATGATCGCTTTGATGACCGCCACTAGCAAAATGAGACAAGGATAATAAGGATGCACGTGAATTTAGCGTACACTGTGCACGAGGTGGCGGTTGTTGTGGCGTTTGAGGCACTTCCTCATTCGTCGCCGAAGCTGATGAGGATGAATCCTCATCATCATTTTCATGCCAGTAAAAATTGTTGTCGTCAGTTGAAGGTGAATTGCCACTCCAGCGCTGGCGTTTCTCCACCCGGGAGGAGGCTTTTACGGCGGAACGCTTACGTTTCCGTGCGCTACGATCTGATGTTTGTGGCCGTTGTTCCGAAGCGATGCGTTTGCCCATATTTTTTGAATGAACAGGTTGCCAGAAATCCGCTCAAAGACGGTTCGCAGAAGCCGTTTTCAGATACCGATACTGAGTCGTATGTTTTCTTTTCCCGCTTCAAATTGCGCCTTCAAAAACCGGTTCAAATTACCGATACCACTCCAATTACCGCCGTTCCAACCCCTCTGATTCCTAGTCGTTTGTCAGTCTCAAGTTAACGCAAGGCGTTTAAAGGAACGTTAAGTTTTGAAATTTATATTATTTGTTGTTGTTCTTGTGTATATTATTTTTTGGGCCCGCTTTATTATCTGTTAACATTCGTCTGAAGAAGAAGAGGAAGAGTAGATGAGTTTATTAGTGGTTATGATTTCAACCAATAAAAACAATTAATCAGACTTAAAAAAAAACAATTTGC
The DNA here is from genome assembly GCA_018150835.1 of Drosophila repletoides. Lineage (NCBI taxonomy): Eukaryota > Metazoa > Arthropoda > Insecta > Diptera > Drosophilidae > Drosophila > Drosophila repletoides. The sequence continues at coordinate 2,076,545 of JAECWQ010000089.1, forward strand.
ATATGTTTTTTTTTTTTTGTTTTGACCAGCTATTGTTTTGGATTCAATTCGTTTCGTTCCGCGCACGCACACGGCACAAAGTGGTATGAAACGCTGTCGGCTAAAACGGAATGGCATTCACAGCCATGCACACATGTGCACTGGTATTGGTATTCACAATGATGCACACACAACAAAACAAATAATCACTTTTAATCACAATTAATTAATCACACTTACTAAATATAGTACACAACATGCAAATAAAAATTATATACATTCCAATGAATTTTAACTCATTTTTTTGACACGCACACAAAGTCACATAAACAAAAGCCAGCTAGCCAGACAAAAATATTGATTAAAACTGTGGTTGTTGCTGCTGCGCTGCCGGCGTAGCTCTCAGGTGCTTAGCCATAATTAATTAATTATATTTATAATATTTAAGAAATATTAACAATAATAGTTTAAATGTTGAATTTTCACTTCTTTTGTTTTTCCACCTTTTTCTGTATGTATTTCTTAAAACTTTTCTTCTTCTTGCTCTTCTTCCACTGCTGCTGCTTCTTCTTCGTCCAATGCAATACAAAGTAAAATTTTCACCAGCTTCTCTTGAAATTATTTTTTATGCTTACATTTCTTGTTTTGTTTTTTAGCCACATTTAGTTACACATTCTGCTTGTTTGTTTATTGGTAATTGAATATTTATTAATTTGTCTTTTCAATTGATTTTCCACAACAAATTACATGTTCCTCTTCGTGCAACACTCAACACTCACACACACGCACACACAGACAGAAAGTGACAAGCCAATGTTTCGATTCCCATTCGTTTCGCCATTTTGTTTCGTTTCATTTTGTACCGCACATAGTTGCCAGACTATTTTTAGCTGACTGTTAAATTCAAATCGAGATTTAATTTTATTTCTAACGTTTTTTTCAGGTGGATATTGATGGGGTTATTTTGAAAAACAATTTAGTACGCACAAATCCGTTAATTTCGGATTATATTAGGCAACGTGAGAGACCACTACATGTGAAGGTGCTGCAAGGCAGCATTGCGGATTCAACAGAGGAATTGAAGCATACAGATGCGGTCATAGCACTAGAACTGTAATTATAAATAAAACTATGCATTTTAATGTGTAATATCTCAGCTTTTTTATATCTTTGCAGCATTGAGCATGTATATGATGATGTGCTCTCTAAAATCCCAAATAATATTTTTGGTTTTATGCAGCCCAAGTTGGTTATATTCAGCACACCAAATTCGGATTACAATTGTATATTTACACGCTTTAATCCCCTGCTGGCCAATGGTTTTCGTCATTTGGATCATAAATTTGAATGGACTCGCGAGGAATTTAAATCTTGGTGTTTGGATATTACGGAAAAGTTTCCCAATTATATGTTTAGTTTGATGGGCGTAGGTGATCCGCCCGAGGGATTTGAATCTGTGGGTCATGTCTCCCAAATTGCGATATTTGTGCGCAAGGATGTGTTGGGCATGTCCGTTGTGGAATCCCAGTTTGTGCCTGAAGAAAATCCCACACCCTATATAAATTTACATGCCGTGGATTTTCCCTTTTATGTGGATCCTCGCACACCGGCAGAAAAAATTTGGCAAGAAATTGAATTTGAGCTGCATAGCTGCACAAAGAATGAAGATAATTATGATAATGAGAAATATGCATATAAAATAGCCATTTCAGAGTTACTGAAACGTACCGAATACTTGGGCGGTACTAGAGAAATTGTGGATGAATTATTGAAAGAGCATAAGAAACGAATTGAAAATGATTATGTTATAGTCGAGGTGGAAGAAGAGGAAGAGGACAGCCAAAGTGAATCTTTTGAGGAACAGCTGGAGGAAATGACCATAACTGAGAGACCGGAGACAGCTGAGGAGGAAATCTGGGAAACTTGAGAATTTATTTATCACATATGTATTAATTGGCCAGCACAACATAAATTTAATCCTCGTGACAAGTAAATTGTTTATTCTCTTTGGGGGTTGGTGCGTTTTACCCGCGATATGTTCTATAGGGTATATGGAGGGTATATTAGCATGAAATATTTTTTGCTTTACGCCGAGTGCTTGGGAAAAATAGGAATACTTCATAGAAACAATCTGCGAGGGTATTTAGATGGAATTAAAGGGCGAGCTAGTGAGTAATCTCCACTTCAACTACCCCAAAAAGATTGCAAAAATAAGCATCCACAAATGGTAAATGGTGCATGATTCTTTGCAAAATGTATAGAAGTATTTTTGGGGTGGACGCGCCAAGATGACGAGACGCCCGACGGCATCCGTCTAGCTGGCATTTCCAGTACGGAAATTGGTATTGTTTGCCTCAAATTATTATTGCAGGGGGTGGCAAAAAGCAAATGCAGACTTTTTGGCGCAAACGCAGCACACAACAAATTAATACCCTCTATAAGGTTATATGGGGCTTGCACTAGTATGAGTGTTGCGGTTGCCTGGGCTCTACGAAAGTTAATCGAGTCGGCGTCAGTCAGTTGCAAGTGAAGCGTGCTCCCTGAAAGGCTACAGCGCTCATAGTATTCTCCCCGGCAAACCACCCGCAGTTTACCCCGTATTGTGTGCTTGGCGTGACAACAAAATATTCATAAGCATTCACATGACAGTCGAATATCTAATATATTCTCGTATAAAAACAAATACCCTAGCTATACAGTTACATTCGATGTGCATATATATATGTTCATATATATATACGTACTACCTTGAATTGTATGTCACATGCAAATAGGAATTTAACTCAATTTTTATTACATTAGTTTTCGCTCTTCCCCTTTCAACCCCATTAAAATCACAACGTTCAGTGTGTCCTTAAAGGAAGCAATCATTTCAGTTCAGTTTCAGTAAGATTATTTAAGGATGGCCGAGGAAGCCGAGGACCAGAAAGCCGAAAAGAAAATCCAGCATGTTTATCCGCTAGTCAAGGTTCGTTAATATATATTTAAAAAAAAAAGGGAAACTTCAGCCGCGTAAGAAATCCAAAATATTGCACTGAAGTTTCCGCATCTAAACATTTTTATTAGAAGAAACAGTACTAGTTACATTATTATCCTTCCTATAACAGCACTCTGATATGAAGGAAGATATGCGCCATGAAGTTATCGAGCTAAGCGTTAGCGTCTGCGAGAAATACTCATCCAATTATGAGGTAGCTATCCTATTAAGCCTTTTCCTAACAATTCTATCATTATCTCTTTGCTCCTTCCTTAGATGGCCGCAAAAACGATCAAGGAAACTATGGATAAGAAATTTGGCATCTATTGGCATGTGGTTGTTGGCGAGGGCTTTGGATTTGAGGTGTCATATGAGACTGAAAATATACTCTATTTATTCTTTGGTGGCAATTTGGCCATTGTGCTCTGGAAATGCTCCTGAAGAGGGTCAAAAGCAAGCAATAAGACCAAAATAACAGAAGTACCTAACCTAAACTAAACAAAGAAAAAATAAAATTTTTGTATTACATTATAGTTAATGTTATGTATTAAGATTGCGCCATGTCAGAGAAGCAAAAGTAAACAAGAATAAACGAAAAAATGTGTCCTTTATGCCCTTTTTGTTCCTTTGCCATGGCAACTGGATAAACTGAATAATGTGTTAATTAATAGAAGGCTTTTTTATATTGTTTCTTTGCTTTTACACATTGTACTTAGACGTTCACGTTTATAAAACTTAATTTAAGTCGTTGAAAATATTGAAAATATACAAAATTTTAGGCATAAACGTCCTCACGATCGGCGCCGGCGCCATCGCCGCCATCCTCGAGATTTGAGAAGAGCAAAAAATGCGATGTGCGATGCAGTTCATGATAGAATTCCTTTGGATTCGCCAATTGTAGTTCATATTTCATATTCGGATCGTGTCGTACGCCCATAAAATTATAATTCCAACTGCTCTGGGCGGGCACCATGAAGAAGCCGAGGAACTTATTGGATAATAACATTTGAACGCGCTCATAATGTGACGGTAAATATCCCTTGGGATTATTGCCCTTATCCGTATTCTTGGAGCCCCACTCAAAGCCAGACGGCGTCAATTTATAGGCAGTCAGCGAGCAAGATCCAGGCGTAAAGGAGCACGTGATAACAATAGTCTTTTCACCATCCCAGTTAGAGTTCTCTTGCATGATCTTTGCATGCGTTGTGATATCCTGCGGCGATAATTGCGGCAATTCATTGGGCTGCGTGTGTATCCAGCCGAGTGGTTCCATATCCTTGAGATACTGATGCGTTGGCAGGGAATTGGGTAAATTAATCGTTTGATGTGTGCCCCATTGAGGCGGCATAACAATACAACGTATTTCCTTCACTTGCGGATTATCCGGCGGACTCACACCATATAAATACCCTGCAATTTGAGCACGCAAATCTGAAATAGTCACAAATTTCTTCAGTATGTTCTTGGGTAATATATAAGTATATCCTGTCTCCTTGATATCGTCGGAACTGACATATATATGATTTGTTCGCAGATGAAGATTTGTGGCGGAAATCGCTCTCACTCGCCATTCCGTCTTGGAACTGAAAGTCTGGGTCTCATAGTTGGATGTGGTTGATGTTATTATCTCATCTCCATGTTTATTTGTCGTGCGAGTCGTTGTGGCGGTCAATTGATTCTGTTCCTTAGTTTGTTTCTCAATCTCAGCAATTTGCTGACGTTGCGCGGAAGGAGCACTTATCTCCATGCCGAGTATGATATCTCGGATTTCGGATTGTGTTAGTGATGCGACATTTACATTATTCTTTTTGCCATAATCCGCTAGAATAAGATCCTTCAGCTGTACTTCCACCTTTATCCATTCCTCATCCGTCAGCGTCGGCCATATATGATGCGCTTCCGTTATAGTAGTCTTATCGGGCTTTAATATAATTTTAGTTCGTTCCGTATTCACGTGTAGTGCTCGTAGAATCAATATAAGACGACTGAAGGCCGTATAAGATGATATAGTTTTCAGCCAGTCATCATATAGATTAAATAGAACCATCTGGGGTTCAGTTGCCTTCAATATAAGATCACCAAACTTTTCCACCTTCAAACAGGCCTGGAATGGTAGCTGTAGCTCCGAACCCTTTATAACAATATTGGGAAAATCAAGTAAATGCACTTCCAGAGGATCCAACATGCCCTTTCTGGTCACAATAATCTGTTTAGGTTGCTCCTCCACGGGCAGCGATCGAATCAAAGCAGCCACTTCTTCAGCTGTCTTCCATTTGGCTAGCTGACCCAAACGTTTTTGTCCTGCCCATACGGACGTGTGAATAATTTTCAGGAACAACTGACCCGTACGTGGATTAAATATGAAAATAGCTCCATTGATGGGTTTGGTAGTTAAATTGCCCTCAAAAGTCTTGTGTATGGTTACACGATAAACGTTCGTGTCATCCACAAACCAAATGATTTGATTCGAGAAGAGTTCTCCGTAATTCTGGGAGCTAAGATATGGCTCCGTGGGCTCAGATGAATACAATTGCAAGGCCTTACGTATACGCTCCCTAAGCACATATAAAGCCGGATTAGCTTTCATTATTTTCGCCATAGCCTGCTGTATAAGCGTCTTGCATCCTGGGAACCAGTTTCCATAAGCCGAATGCAAATTATATGCCAAATCAATGGCAATAAGTACACCCGTAGGCGACGGATATATGGACATATTGTCTGTAGTATAGTCCAAGAATTTTGCCCTTGCATAACGCTCCACATCGTGAGAATCATAATCGCCCCAACGTAGCTGTATATCCAGCCAATATTTCTGTGTTGTGGTATTATCCATAGTATCCTTAGTATCCGCCAGCAGTGAGGGACGTGAAACGTTCCATTTGTATGCAGGGAAGAGCAATATATCTGCGCAGGATGAATTCATTTTATACGATTTACGTGGATGTATTGTCTCCTTTTGTACTGTCTCAATCTCTAAAGCATCCAATTCCTGATCGAAAACCTGACACAAATCCATGACAATCGATTCGTGTATTTTTTGCCATAAATGAGCACGAAAGATTTGTATCAAGGATATCTTTAGAGTGGGAATTTTGCCGTGCATGAATATACCCGTCAGATCCAGTTGAACCTGGAAGCCCACGTAAACATTCGCTCTGTTTATAGTGGGAGACCACCAGAGCGTGAAGCGACGATTGGGAATTTGATTAAGACCCGAACGCTGAGCATTTGTCAGCTTCTTGTATTTCATAGACTCCTCAAAACCGGATGCCTTCTCCCAGAAGAGACCCTCCCACGTCGGGAAGTAGGTGCCCTTGAATAAGGTGTGCTCTAGAATACCCTCCACTCCGCCTAAGGCTTGTATCATATCTGTTCGATAATTATTTAAATTCCACAATTTTCCATCGTGTCGCTGATGCGTCCACCAGAAGGGATTCTGTTTGAGCACTTGATACTGTTTAAATTCTGTGCGTATGCGCCATCCCTTGTCATAGGCCAATGTATGACGATCCTTCTGGAAAAGCGTATTAATACGAGGTATACCACGATCCCAGCTATCCTCCAAATCTTCTAGGGTTAAGCGACGATTCTGCGCATTCGCTTCCTGTCGCTTCAGAGCATACTCCGCCCACACGCGCTGCGAGTCTATAAACTCACTCTCCCATGGCTGTATATAGCGATACAAATTCGGAATAAGCTGATCCTCGTCATGTGACATACCTGTAATATAAATAAATACCATTTTATTCGAGAAAAAAAAATTACTTTTGTATTGTTAACTCACCAGAGCGGAAATGAGTGATGCCCACGTCGGTTTGCTTGGACCATCTGAGATCTGATTGTGGAATAAGCACATGACCCATGCTCAACATGCCCAATCCACCCAGCTCTTTGGGCGTATAGAACACAACGGGGGGAAAACGCGAAGGCATTTTGGAGTTCAGTCCAATCTTGATACGCGTCTGAATTTTGTTCTCGCACTTGACTAGGAGATCTAGCAGCTCCTGTGTGTTCACCACAGCTTCGCGGAAATAGGTCATCAATCCAATAAGTGCCGTATTCCATTTGTTGACAATCTGCGAATAGCATATGCGAATAAACATATTTTCTAATTAAAGTTTGGTGTAAATTTTACCTTTGTGAATGTTGTAGAACCGGAAGCCATCAAAATTTGACGCACACGATTGTGGAAACGTCCTAGGGATTCATCATCCACGCGCAGGAAGCACTGTGCCGTACGTTCCTTGGTAATTTCATTTTGCAGATTCCAAACGCCATCGCGATGGGTAAACTCCTCATTTTGGGTGCGACACTGCAATAATGAAAAGAAAAGGTAAATTGTTAACTGAACTTAGTTTACAGGTGAGAATAAAGGAACCTTGGGCAATATGCGGCACTCGAAACCGCTCATGTTGAACAGCAAATTGGGATTATCCTTGGAATAGACCGAGACAAAGGTGTTCTCCCATCCAATGGTGGTTACCGAGCGGGGCAATCGATTCTTAATATCCCAGAACACAGCGCGTCCACTGTAAAAAAACGAAGAAAAATTTTTATTATTATATGATTTTTATACATCGATTTTGGGAACTTACAGATTAACATCGTGCTTCATCAGACGCATACGGGCATCACGTGGCCAACATTTTTTGTTGTTATAGCCAACAATATTCTCATTATTGGGATCCGGATGCTCGGTGAGATAACGTTGGATCAAATCACGCGCCTCCTCTGCGGAGAATCTAAAGAACAAATGTATACGATCCACATAGCGACAGTAAAGCCTAATGGGATGAGCTGTTTCTGTGACGGCATCTTGGAATGTTAGGAAATCGTTGGGCATTTGCGGTGGTCCAGCCATTTCGCTGGAACGATGCAGGCCCAATACCAAAAGATCCAATACCAATCCGTAGTACTGCGTTATAAATGATGAGAACTGTAGACCACGGATTATGCCATAGCTGTTTGTATGATTCATGTCCTTGTAGTTGATCACAACGTTATTTTTGGCCGTCATATAATCCGCAATATTATGATCCACAATGAGACGTAGCAAACGATTAAGCAGGGTTAAATCAATTTTCTCATAGAGTTTCTCAAAGCGTGACTCCAGCAACACATTGCATTCTCCCTCGCCGACATCCCACACATCCTGCAGATTGTTGATGCCTGCAGAAGAGAATTATTAATTTAAAATTTATAACAATCCAAAGATTTCTGGTACATGATGAGGTATAGCGAATTGATTAGATGATTCTGCGCCACCTTCGGCGTGAGGTTTGCAACAAGGGGATGGAATCCAAGCTCATCACTTTGCCACAAATCACACACCCAAAATGCGCTTAAGTCGAAGTTTCACCGTGATGAAGTACTGTAACCTAAGTAACTAATGCTAACCTTGACACCACTTGTAGGCAAGCAGTGGTGGTGGTTCCGTATCGCTGGGTTTGATCCAAGGTGGAAAGAGTCGTCGCTTGTCGGCTTCATACCATAAATATTGATCCAAATAGGCATCTGTAATCTTCTCTAGAGGCTCCACCTCGTAGACGGGTATTAAGTGACTGTACAAATCCATGAACTCAATGCCCACCTAGAAGAAATAATAGAAAAGTTAAAAATATATGTTCAAGCTTTCAATATAAAGGAAACCTACCTCCTTGAAGGCGCGCTGGGTTAAGAGATGACGTTTGATACGGGATAAGGCCTCATGGGGATTATCATAGGCTTGTTCTATAAGACCAAGCTCTTCGCGTTGACTTTGATTCAATCGGGACTTGACACTATATGCTTCTTTTAAACGCTCCAAGGCAAGAATCAACAGCTTGGTATCATGTTTATATGACAAAGGAGGAAACGGTATCGGCGCAAAACGACGCGATTCCAGCCAATGAACTGTAGTCGTATATATGGCCACCGCCTCCTCGGGCGATATATAAGGTCCATCCTTGAGGTAGTTATGCTGTCTTTCCTGTTCCGCTTTTAAATACAAACGTGTCAACCTACCCAAATTTTTTTTGCATACAGTTTTATCTACAGTCGCTCCTCGCCGTATTCGCTCACGATTATAATGTGCTGTATTGGTCCACCAATCAGCCTTCATTTTGACATAACGTAGAATCATATTCTCAATGGGTATGGGCAGTCCTGGCACTTTCCAGGGTATATTCGCCTTCCAGCAACGCCACGCTTCCGACAAATGCTGAAGAATTGTACGCGCTTTGTTTTGCTTAATACCCTCGGGCATCATATCCACAATATCGTGCATAACCGAGGCACGTAGTTCCAAATCGAAATGGGATTCTACACGTTGTTTGGTCACTGTTTTTGCCACGCCCTTGGAATGACGTCCCTCAAATTGACGAGACAACAAATTGCCCAGCCAGCGTTCCAGCAATGGGGTAATACCACGCATGAAGAATAACCAAACACGCCAACCTGGCGCCCAGAAGCCACAGCCAGGACCCTTACCCACAGGACCAGTATTGAAGCGATAGTAGATTAAATGCTTTAGATCCTTGCACATACGAATCTGTCTCATCAACTTGTACTTGTAACGATACATGCCCGTCAGCTGACCCACATGGGCGAAGATATACTGTAGACCATCGGCCAATTGGAAGGCGTCCACATTGTTGAGGCGATACTGTACGTGGGAGTCAATGATCAGTTTAGTTAGACGCAATATTTCACGACATAAATGGAAGGCTGCAAATAAAAGATAACAGAAAGTATAGGTATTAAAAACAATCGATAGTAACCATAAACTATCAAAGATTATCGACAGTTTGTGAAAGTTTAAATTCACTTACCATTGCCGAAACGAGACTTTTTACGCTCCTTGGTGGTCAGAGTTTTCACCGGCTTCAAGTTGAAGTTATAGTCCAAATGCAGATAGTTAAGATTTTTGCGGTGAATTAACAAATTGAGCATATTATAGCCCTGACGGCAGACCTGCAAGCCAGCCTCAACCCAATCCAAGGTTGTAGTCTGGAAGAACTTCGTAGCCTTGAACGAACGGAATAAATAGCTGTAATAAAGAAGAGTTATTTTAATGTTATAATTGTTAGATGCGGTATTTAAGTAGAGAACTCACCGCTTCTTTTGAGGCTTCGGCTTTCGGTGCTTAAGCGCATTGAGTACATAATATTTTAGTAGTTTCTGATAGCTGACGCGTACTTTAACTGGATGACCTGGCGGGCAATGTTCCTTATACCAGCACTTGACTAGAGGAATATCAATGGCACGACGTGAACGGCCCGAGCGCATGTTAAATGGACGTGGAGCCCATAACAAAGCAATACCATTTGCCGTATTATCCGTATAGAGCGGTGTATCCTGCAGAAAAGGCTGCACATCATCGGGAAGTGAAAAGTCCTCATCATCATCGGGCATGGGCTCTTGGATCTTTGAATTTGCATTACGATGTGATATGGGATTGATAAGTGGATCAAAATAGAATGCTGGCAGGTCAGGATCTTCAGTCTTTATATAGACCACGTTGGGCGTATGATACCTGTGTTGAAAAACAAAACCATAGATAAATTATTTTATCTAATTGAAACTCTAATATTGTATGCAACTATTCAGCACTTACGACTTAAGCTACAAAATCGTAAGGAACATCTACATTGCAAATCCCAAATTAATACAACGAATCGCTAAATTGCTATTAAATTTGGCGTGTTTGGTTGCTCTAACACGGCATGAAGCGTGCTCAGCATATAAACTAAACTGAGAACTCTACGGCCATGTATACTAAGATGTTTTATAGAGAAGATCTACAAGTTCGATAGTAGTTAATAAAAAAAAACTATTTCTTACCAGCTCAAATGCACAAAATGCGGCATATTATTGTAGAGATATGGGAACGCAATGCGGTACTCGGTGCGTATGGGCTGTCTTATAATAACTTTGTTTATATCATTGAACTCGTTCCAGTCCTCGTCACTGTAAAGTAAACAAGGTTATATATAAAAAAAACAATAAATAAAAAATTAATTTGTAATTTAAAGCTGAGTTTTCTTACCCCACATTATGATCCTTTATAAGCGGCTCAAACTTGGGTCCACCGGGTATTGCCATATTCAGTGCCTTCGCAGTGAAGAAACTCTTCGGATCAAATAAATAAAAGAAGTTGTTATCTACCAAATCCGTGAGCAGCTGATTGGCTAGACGATAAAGCGTTGCGAGCTGTGGCAATGAAAGATTCCACTTACGATACGTGGAGCCATTTACAAATCTGGAAAAAAGATTTTAAATAACAAATAGAAGGGAATAATTAATTAGAGGTGTAAACTTACGGGGTATCGACTAATGGTCGATGATCGTAGAACCATTTGTAAACGGCATTATCTTCATCGTTGTCCAGTTCAATTTGTATAGCCTCTAAGGGCTCCACATCTAAAACGTTGTCCGCATAATCCAAGGGCGGCTCCTCATCGTCGAAAGGCGGAAAACGCATGCGCTTAAAGTGACGACGATCGCGCTTCTCACGACGCATCATAATCCACATGGTACTAAACAAAATAGATATTTACACATTAATATATTCTATTTTGAAAGAGATTTTTTGGAGTCAAAATAACTTACCCCCATTGAGCTATATAAACCGGTTCAATGACCCAGGGTATTTCATTGACGAAGGTAATGGCGCCTGTAATATGATATAAAACTTGCACATCTCGAATCTGTTCCCAGGGCATCGGCATATTTTCGAGCAGCTTGAGCACAGCATGGGGCATATATTTCAAGGCGCCCAAATAAACCCGCTTATCATGGCGATATTTTCTTGATGTCATATCTCCATGATCCCTTATAATCTTACGTATATGCTCCGGCGGCATATCTTCCTTTTGTGTATCGATGAAACCAAATTTGCGTTTCTCTGCGAAACGTTTTGACTGCAAATGTTGCCATTTCAACGCCTTCTCCTGCAACTTATCTTCGGTAAGTATATCCGGCTTGGGTGTCGGTATCTGTCCTAGTTGAGGCCCACTGCCTCCCGGCCCGCCAATACTATTGGCATGTCCTGAATTAGGTAGTGGAGCACCTGGCGGTGGTATCTGCTGTATTTGATTGGCCATCTGCTGCTGCGCATGCAGCTGAGCTTGTTGTGCGTGAGCCGCTGCGTATGCATGCTGTTGGGCAAGCAGTTGAGCTGCCCACTGATTGGGCGGTATCATATACGGCGGTATTGACATCGCTCAATTCAAGAGGATATCTGGAATGGAAAGAAATTTAAAGAAATATATATAAAAATAGGCATTTTAAGCAATACACATTAAACAATCTTGACTTGCAGGTACTCTGTACTACATCTGGCAGTACCACAATTCTATCGTTAGTATAAGGCATAATATAATTATAAGTTCTATACTACAGATAATCCGAAGTACGAAATAGAAGCATCGATACTATCACACTCCATTGCTGTACAGCTCTGTACTCTCAAGTCTCTCAGATCAGACTTTATCCAGACAAATAGCAGCGTCTGGCTTGATATTGCCGTTAATATAGAATATTTATATTCAATATTAACTTAGAGATTGCATCTTCGGCCTATTAATTTTTTCTTTGTACAAACATTTAAACAGGGTATCGAGTATGAAAACAAAGCGCACACGTTTCGTTTACCGTCCGTGAGGTGAAAGAAAAAGAAGAAGAGATAGACGTCGCTGTTGGCGCCGCAGTCGCCGCGTTTTGCAATTTTCACCACAGCTATTTTCGCAGTAAGCACGAGGTTTATGCTACTTTTTCGTTATTTATATTATTTATTTACTTGATTAATGCCATTTACGTACCAATTTAATAAATTTCAAGCACTTTTTGTTGACTCTTTAGCAATTTTCCGGTTTCTCTTTTGCAAAACGTTTAAGATGCGGCAGACATTTTTAAGTGACGGCCTGCGCTCGATAGTTACGCCAATTTGATATCGATATTTGAGCGGACCCTGCATCATATTAAATCGATACATGGCGGTTAAAAACAAGAAATGTACTTGGTATCGATTTTCAAATAATGAACTAATAAACTAAAAATGTAATAGAAATCCCCCAAGCATATTCTAAGTGTTATAATCAAATCAATGAGCTGATCAACAAGTTTATTTGTTTATTTATTTGATATTCTCATTATGAACTTTTTTTTCGGAAAAGAGTGCGTCAGCATTATTTGAGTCATTTTTGGAATTTCAAGTATTGAACGGAAAACATGTTATGTTTTTATACAGAGCTAAATTTTTTGATTAGTTCTAATTAATTTTACATTTGAGATAATGAAACAATAAACTCAGTATGTAAAAATTTGACCCTGATATATGAAAATAAAAAAATTAAATACAGTGGGCGCTCGCACAGTAGAACCTGGCTGCTTACAGGTGCAATTTCAATCCTAACACCTAGAAGTTTATTGATAAATTTATGATATATTTGATTACAATATCGCACAAATGTGCATTTATTTTGGCTTTTAAAATTATGTTTTTGTCTTAGTTACATTGGAAATTTTTGAGACTTGGAGGCTCTAATTCTCAAGTGTTTACTGTATTTGTGATATATTCAATTTCCTCACGGTTAACGACTTATCCAGACTAATGTTTGACCAATCAATGATCATGTGCGAAATCAATCTCCGGCCGTATTTTTTGCGCACTATAAAAGATCTTGTATAGGTTGCTCAGAATCACAGTTCTTCAATAACAGTGCATCCAAATAGAACTCAATAGAAGCAGGCGAAAAGGTGTTAATTTATTAAAGAAAAAAAAAAAATAACTACTGTGAAATATCACAAACAATATTAATAATGGCAAAGGTACTGCATATAGATCACAAATTTTCTATACACCGGTATATTTAATTATTCAATTATTTTCTGCTCCAATTTCAGTTATTGTTGGTCTTTCTTTGCTTGACTGCTCTAATTTTTACAGCCTATGCGGCTCCTTTGGAGGTAAGTAAATCTATATATCCAATATACAAATTTTCCATTTTTATATTTAATGTATTTTTATAGAGCTTATCCGCAGAAGCTGGGGCTGACGACCTCTCCACAGCAGACAGCGTAGGCATTGGATATTACTCTCCTGTTTCTTCCTATTACGGCCCATATTACGGCAGAAGCAGCTATGGCTATAAGTACGGTGGATATGGTGGTTATGGATATGGTGGATATGGTGGTTATAGAGGATACGAACGCTACTATAGTCGTCCCATTTATCCAGTTTTTGCTTGAAAAAATATGACACAGAATCTCCGACTATTAGCAGTGTAAATTCTAGTATATACGTAGTACTAACCCTTCTATTTGTTACTAACAAACCAAATAAATTATAGAAATAAATCATAATTATTGAAAAACAAATTCGAAGAAAAGGATTATACAGAGACCAATCGAATTGACTTGATTTAATTAGTTAGCTCTTGATTTTGCTTTCTGATTATTACTGAATTTAATTCTACACCTTTCACTTGACCACTGTGTCAGCCAAAAACAAAAAGAAAACGAGTTAAGTGAGCTTCTTTTTTCCCCTCAAATGACGTCATAAATGCTTTTGACCCCACAAAACAATTAACACCGGCTCAACCACATAAAAAACAACAACAGCAAAACAAAAAAAAATAACTAAAGTTTATTATTTTTGAAACTTTTTCTGTCGAGTTACGTTGAAAAAAACTGGATTGTAAGCTTGTTAAACGTTTCCGAAGAAGTTGAAATAATAACAATAATAATGAGGCTAGACACCGGCAACGTACGAGCATAAACACAAAGGGAAATGTGGTCAAAATAAAAGGTATATGGGTAATTTGAGGCTGAACCTGGACCCCCACGATTTACGACACACACAAGCTAAGGCTATTATATGAAGATCATGAGTTAAAAGATTGTGGAACGTAATAAATAAAAGTAAAAAAAAAAATAAGAGAATTGGCCAACAAATTTCCCTAAAACTTAAGAGGCTTTTAAAGTTTTTGTTTAAGAGTCTTTCATATTTTGCGAACAAAATACATTTCTTTAAATTATAATTAACGCCAATTGCTTGAGAAAAAAATCCCAAAGATGAATCGGTTTAACTTCATTTTTTTGTAACATGGAAATCAAATAATTTGTAAAAATTTCACTATATTTTTAAGTTTATTTTATGTGGCAATAAAATTATAGGCAAAAAAATACACTATAAAAATTAAGTTAGAATTAAAGCCAATTGTTTGAGGTTATTTTAAAATATTATAAAATTTTGGTAAGGCTTCTTCTGCTGCTTTAGTGCTTTCGACCATGTCCATGTCCATGCGCTGTCTTATGGGATGGTTTTCGATGATGACTGGAATGAGTCTTCTTGTGATGAGATTTGGAATTCTTCGAAGTCTTGTGTCTCCGGCCGTTGCGATGAGCCTTGGAATGATGTGGAGATATTGGAGCTGGAATCGGACCGTGTGGGTTCGCTACTTGTTCCGGATGCTTCCAGCCATCAGTTAAATCCGCATTTCTATGCTGACCCAAACCATGCTGCTTTTTAATGTGTCGTAGGTGTGGATCATCTTCAATTCGGGATGCCAGCACTACGGCAATCAGGATAGCTCCAATAATAATCGCCTGTACAAAATCAAAATAAACTACATTTTTATACGGAATTTCTAAGGCCTAACACACGCGCACACACAGACAATTGTTATCTAAGCGGATAAGATAACGTTGATGATATTTGAACTGCGACGGTTCACTTAATGCACTCACCAACTTCAACATGATAACTCCTTTTTTTCAATATATTTTCTATATAATTTTTGGCCTAACGAAATTCGCTGTGTAAACTCAGAGACGTCCAAACGTCGACTGCTTTCGGAAACTCTTCCGCTGCCTGTTTATAACGTTATCTTTTATATGGCCAGTGCCAGCCCCTATACGATTATTATAAAAAAAAGTATTCGTAATCGTTTATAAACATACAGTGGCCAACCGCTAAGTAAAGAGCTTCGTTTTCACACTAAGCTTTCCAATTATATATTATACATATTATATTTTATAATTTCAAAGTAAATTATTATTGTTTATATTACTAGTTTAGTACTACAAAAGGTATTTCTTCCCGAAATTACAGTTTTCCTTCTTCTCTTTCTCTTTTAATCATGATTTTATTTCTGGGAAGCTTTTTTGCATAGCTTTAATTCATTCCAAGTGATAACTGTACCATATGTAAGTAGTTCTGCGTCAGTGTGCGGCTTTTTATCGCCAATTAATTCCGATATAAAGAGTCAGACGCTTATGTTCAACCATTTTTTAAATACGCATGTAACAGATGTGTTTCCAGGAATAAATATACCATCTACTAAGAAAGGCGATAAGCCGGGCTTTAGGTGAAAATAATAGAGTTCTGAGATTTAAATTTTACTGGAATCAATCCAATCCTTTTGTTTCCCCAAAATATTCCTCTTCAATCTTTAATACCTCTAAAAAAAAAACCAGGTTTAATAACCGAATCCTGACACGAGACAAACGCTGGAACCGTTCCGCATATTTTTGGAGCTTGCAGTTATGAAATTTAATTGGTTTCTGACGTGGTTTCAAGGGCGAAGTCTACGTGTTCCTTTAAAGATTATTGATAGTTAAATTTCACAAAAATATTTCTAGATTGCAAACAGAGCAACAGAAAGCTGTCTGCTAGAATACTTTAGTCAGATTAAGTTCCTCAGGTGTCTAGTTATCTATAAATATATATTTATATACATATACATATATGATCCACGTCAGTAATCAGCATACTTATCTAACCATAATGCGCATTGGTAAATCGACTTTATATAAATGAGAGCAAACAGTTCCCTAGAAAGAGACGAATAGTTATTCCCTTTCTTCCGCAATAAGTTAAGAAAATCAGCCATTCAATAGAATTATTGGATTGTTAATTTTTATTGCATATACTTGAAAATCATATTAAATAAATGAAAAAAAAATAAGGTTTTATCTCGATTGCGTGCTTGCTTGCTTTCAGTGTGTGTAATCTATTGTTTTGAAGTTTATTAGTTTGAATATATGTATATCTCGCTATGTGTATATAGTATGTATGTGTATTAATTATATAAATATGTATGTTTTTTGCTTTCGAATGCTTCTTTTCTTCATAATTTTTCGTACATAAGTATACAAAACTTGATAATAATATATATATAAAATATTTGCTTATATGAAATACATAATTTGGGACTTTAAGAAAGATATTGTTGTAAATATTTAAAGACAAAAGATATATAATAAACATTTTTGAATACATTAATTGTGGAAAATAATGGGGGAAAAAATATAAAACATAAATAGTAAGTAATGTAATAATTCACAAATAAACTTAAGGCTAATATATTTTTTTGTTGTTAGTTTTTCGTATTTTATATATTTTTTTTTACATTTTTCAAGATTTTTTTTCGATTATATTTTGTGGTATATTTTACGACAAGTTGAAGCTTGCTCTTAACGTGGCTAAACGCATAAGTTGTTATTAAATTGGGTCTTGATAAGAAAGACTAAGAAAAAAAAGTCGCGTTGACAAATTTGTATTTTTAAAACGATTTTTGTTTTTAGAGAATTGAGAAAATTTTAAGTTGAATTTGAAAATTTGAGTTCTTAGTTTTTTTTATTGAACACATTGGGGACAATATGTCATATGTTTCATTGTAAGGTTAATTCTGATATTCTGAATGTTAACTTTTTTTTATATATCATTGGGTATTCACTACAGATTATTTTTAATTATTAATTATTGCTGTTCGATAACATTTTGAATAGTTATTTATTATTTAATTATTTTCATCAAAAATCGTTTTTTTTTTTTTGTCTTTTTGACAACGCATTGTCTTCTTTTTTGTCTACTCCTCGATGTTGTACAGGAAATAGTAGTTCTCATTATCATTGATAGCAGCTGGCGGTGCTTTCGGTGATTTTCTCGACAACGGTTCAAAGCCCATGAAAAGGAATGCCTCAATTAAACGAGCGCATTCCGGTTGATCCTTCCGCATTACCATGACAATGCCATCCACCTCCAACTTATCCTCGGCAAATTCCAATAGAGATATGAAGGTCTGTTTGGAGCCAGCCGGGGGCAAATCAGTGGGAAAGGCGACATATAAAATATTATTGTTTGGGTTCAAAATCGACATCCAATTCGTAGACTGGTCTTCAGTGACGTGCAATTTGATGGAAATATGCACCGGTTGGTCATGCTGCAATATCTGACGCAACACCTCCTGGCAATCGTCCTCCGAACACAATGAGTGTAAGTCGTGCGACTCCGAGTCGGAGCATTCCGACGCAGAAGACGACGACGAGGACGACGAAACCCTGGAGCTGGCCTCAAACAAGCTGCCGCCAGCCGAGTCAACCGAAGACTTACGGCTGTAGCCTGAAAAAAAAAATATTGTATTGTAAAATTATATATTATTATTTAGTATGTGTGATAGTTATAAACAGAGATTCAATAATTTGAAAGAACAGTACAAATGATAAACGATATCTTTAGCAGCACTTGTTTATTAGGTTTAGTTGAACTTACCCGTTAAGAGCGATGCCCTATCGTGATCTGTTCTGTGGTGGACAGGGACATCAGGACCACCACAGAGGCCCTACGCCGAGAGAGATGCGGTAGGATTCATTCGACATGTTCGTGGCGCAAGACGAAGTCGAGATAGTGCGGAGTTTGCTATCGGCAGCAGTGCATCCAGCTACTCCGCTATCATTAAAGTCTCTTCTAACGAAGCTACTACTTAAAATTGGGTCACTGTGAACAAAAACAACAAAAATCGATAAATATTAATCTGTTATTAATTATTATTATTATTCGAGAACTCAGGCCATTGTCGATTTTGTAGTACAAAATTATTACCAAATCATTTTGTTTTTTTACAGGCAATTGGTGGCAAGGCACAGCTTAACGTCGCAATAGCTAATGGAAAAGTGACAAGACTTGTCAGAGAAAAACGTGATTAAGGCTTATCGCGCGAACAGTATCAAATTAAACACATTTTTTATGACGCAGGATAGAGAATTAGGTATGTAAAGATAAGAGTTTCGATTACTATAATTGTTGGACCCGCGCAATGATAAGCCGATAAGACGTTAACGATAACGATAACAAATTAGACTCGCAACCATGCGTCTGAAATACAGCCCTGAGTTATTCACCACAGCATGGCGACAGCTATCGCACACAAACACACACGCATAGACACGACATTCACTCGTAAACGTTTGCGCAAAGAAAAAACAGCGAAAAATCTGCGGCGTCCGAAAAAAAAGAAGGAAAATATTAATAATCAATAGAAATAAAATAAAAATCACTTAAAACATGTCGATTGGTGTACCTATTAAAGTTTTGCACGAGGCTGAAGGCCATATTATTACCTGTGAGACGATTACCGGCGAGGTGTACCGCGGCAAACTCATCGAGGCAGAGGACAATATGAATTGCCAAATGACACAGATAACTGTTACCTACAGAGATGGCCGTACTGCCAATCTGGAGAATGTCTATATACGCGGCTCGAAAATACGTTTTCTCATACTGCCCGACATGCTAAAGAATGCGCCGATGTTTAAAAAGCAAACCGGCAAAGGGTTGGGCGGCACGGCGGGTCGCGGCAAGGCGGCTATACTTCGAGCACAGGGTGAGTTGTGTTGTAGCCTGCACAATTACAGGGTGTCTTTGTTTCTTCTTTCTGACTGTTTCATTGTCCCATTTTAGCGCGTGGTCGAGGAAGGGGCACGGGTCCGCCAGGCGGTGGCGGGAGAGGCGGTGGTGGACCACCTGGTGCACCCGGTGGCGGTGGACGCGGCGCCTGGCAAGGCGGACCAACAGGAGGACGTGGACGCGGCGGCTTATAAATTGGAGCTTGGAATGGAATACGTTTTACTACTACTATATAAATTAAGGACATTTAATCATAGCGGGCGGGCGGGCGAACACAACCAATTATTGTCACAGAAGAAAATAACAATACAGAAAATTACTTGAATTTAAACTTCAAAATGTGACTTCCATTTCTTGCCTGTGAGGAGTAGAAGAACAAGACTAAAACCAACACCAATTATTTTGAACAGAAAATCGTCGTTTATCGAATATTATACAAAGAGAGCAATTCCATGACAGTATTACAAACTTGTTCAAACTTGACTGTCGACGGATAGCTCTCTTCATTTCGCTATTCGGATTTACTTTTAAATAGCTTATAGAGGACAAAGGACGTTTAATGTTGAGACTTATACCATGTAGTTAATTCATAAACTATTTCTTGTATTCAAAAATGGTTTTCCGAACATTAAATTTATATTCATTTATATTAAATGAAAGTCAATAAGAAAAAATCCCGTTAGCTTTAAATTGTGTGATAGATATTGCATTTTTTAATGTTAGAAACAATTGTATAAACAGATTTCTCATCTTAAACCATTTTTGGACCTTTCAGAATAGTTTTCGTGAACTAACTTCATCGTATAAGCCCGAACAAAGAGACAAACGACAATTTGAGGTTAGATTGGTGTTAGTTTGGGCAACGTCGAATATCATACAAAGAGAGCAATTCCATGACAGTATTATAATTTTAGCTGGACTGTCGACGGACAGCTCTCTTTATTCACTTATTCGTACTATATATTTCATGGTATTATCGGTTAATAAACATTTAAAGGCGAACGGCACAAAAAAAACGATACATTTACAGTTACAGTAGGCAAAGCAAATCTTCGCACACCCTGTGCGGATATGTAAAACACATGAGGAAAGAAACCGACGCTAACGAGCAGTATGCATAATTATTGTGCCGACTGTATATAGAAATATATACACATACACATACATACATATGTATATACTATGTAGGCTTGCCGGGACCGGGCACATTATATATTTGTTGTTGTTTTCTTTCATTTTCTTTATTGATGCCAATTTAACAAACAAACTGCGCATTTGGCAAAACGTTGCGAATTGAGAGTGAGAAAAACATTTTCGAATATAGAAAGAACTGTTAAGAGACAAGGGGAGACGAATACGGCAAGCGGGTGGCAGGTGGTACTGCACCGCGTGGCAGCTTGTAAGTTGAATGAATGCAGCAGGCCCCATTCAATCGATTGATTGGGGGCATGTGAAATTTTAATGGATTTCAATTGAAATGGAAGACGAAATCAAATAATAGCCAATTTTAACTAACCACTTAACAGGGTTGATCTTCTGGGTTAATAGGTGAAGTTAAGGAACCCATTTTATGGAACATGCAATGAAACACATACCACAGGTGATCCTCTGAGTTAACAGAGTCCGGCTGCAGCTGCTGCTCTTGTTGATGTTGTTGTTGATGCATGTTAAACACTATTTCGTACTTAGACGTGGCCTAAAATCACAGTTACGTTACGTTATGTCTGTTTCTATGTTTGTGTGTGTTTTATTACGTTATCACAGTTTGTTTACGCTTTGACGTAAGTTCTAAAAGTTACATCGAAAAGGCTGTCAAAAGCTTTCCTTTGCTTTCTACACAGCAATAAACGATTTGTTGTATTTATTTTGTTTTGCTTTGTTTGTTCCGTGCCGAGGCGCAGTGTTGAGCGTTTGTCTGCCGACTGACGCCATACAAAAGGCACTGGCATCATTTAAATAAAAAAAAAAAAAGAAATACAATTTAGTTGCTCCCACATATGTAAGTATGCGTATAGACACAATAGATATACACTAGCGTTCAGCTGGTTAGAAACACACACAAACAATAAAAATTTTGGTACAGTTGCGCTATTTAAGAAAAAACACTGCCTTTGGGCATATATTTTACAGAAATTCAAATAAATGTTGTTTCGAAGGTCAAAAAGTCGTCCCAGTCATAGGTAATGTTAAATGGCGATAGAGCACTACAACACAAACAAGTGGCAAATAAGACAAATCATAGATTGATCGACTGAGGAATGCCCTATAAGCATAGGTTTCGAAAGTAACTTTAATGTGTACAAGATTTAATTCTCTAAGTTTTGTTTAGCATTAAAAAAATGTTTTGTCATGATAAATGTACTTTTTTTCTTTCAGATGCGAAAAAGGAAAGAAAAGTTTTTCATGAGCTTTTATGGTATTAAAGTTGCCACAATCTCTGTCGTTGCAAACGTTCCTTCAAAATCAATATAACCTATTGTTGCAGTCCTAATAATTACAGGGTATAATAACTAATTACATTTGCATTGCCGCTGATGCCGCTTTGTACCCCGTTTGGCTAGGTAAACATATTTGCATACATACAAGTAGTTTGCGAAATCGCAACTATAAATACAATTGTTCCTTTTGCTTTGTCTTTTTACTACCTTTTTGTTTACTCAAGCCAAATTGTATTATTTAGTCAAAAATAAATATGTAATTAGATAGAATGTGAATGTTTTTTTAGCGTGTTCGCAAGCTATTCATTAATAATAATAAATAAATAAAGACGCCGTTCAGCACGTGCCAAAAACAAATAGCAATCAGCAATAATTTCAGTTGCTAAAAGTAGCCAAAAAAGAAAACAAAAAAAACGATAACGATGACAGACAAAACGCCAATCGATGTCTGGCTACGTGACGTGCTGTCTGTGCTGACGGTCAAAAATTAATATATGTACATACATATGAGGCTATAAGGGTGTGTGTGTATGAGAGAGTAATACAAGCAAAAGCTCGAAATGCGTCAGGCGATTTCTATTGAATACAGCTATTATAAATATATACTTATGAATGTATAGGTGGGTTTATGCAGTGTAAATCACGTTTCTTTCCAACGCACTGAAACTT
Source organism: Drosophila repletoides (assembly GCA_018150835.1). Taxonomy (NCBI): domain Eukaryota; kingdom Metazoa; phylum Arthropoda; class Insecta; order Diptera; family Drosophilidae; genus Drosophila; species Drosophila repletoides. The sequence goes on from JAECWQ010000089.1 coordinate 2,099,277, forward strand.
AGCCATATTTATGCAAATTGAAATGAGTAAATTTATAAAGTTGTATATATGTATATGCAAATAATGTTGAAGATTGTGTATGATCATATTTCATACGAGCACGTGATCAACAAGCAGAGACAACAGATTTTCGTTTCGGAATGGGGAAAAATTCTGTTGTGGCTTCCAATTGCAATTCAAAATGCAATTTCTAATTTCTCGAAAATTCTATTTGAAGGAGTCTCAAATGCCAAGTGTCCAATTTATTAGGGAAGCATTTCATTTCATATTTTATGTAAGACTGTTATTGAGCTCTAGACTTTTGGACTTGTAAATCCAAAAGTAAATTTTGTAAGCAATCTCTATGAGACACTGTATATATAGGCGACAATTAAGATAACATCTATATAAATACAATGAGGATGATAACGTAATAAAGTACTCGTACGTAAATGTGTCACGTCAAATGTTAAATGTTGGGAAATTGCTGCATGAAGGCTTGTTGAAGCTGTGTGTAAACAAGATATCAAAATCATAAGATAGAAATCTAGTCTAAAAAGCAAACATGTACTTAAAGCACATACAAAGAAAAAAAAGCTTGAGAATTAAAACAAAGCAGTCATAAAAAAATAAACACAAGCAATTCACTATTTTTTTTTTTTTTTTGTATTATTGTAGCAATAACAATAGAGGGTTGACAGCTTTATGATGTTTATAATGATAAGATAATGCAACGTATAAACGTTTAAAGTGGCAGCACTTCATCACCAGATGCAGAGATGCCACTTTCAAGACGACCTCGAGCAGTACTCTCCCTCTCCCACGATCCCAATCTCGTAAACCAACTCTTTTCTTGATTGACCCAATATTGAGCAGTTCTGGCAACGCTTGTCTTACTTGCCACACAGCCGAGTTGCATGGCAAGTGGAATTTTCCGTTCTTTCTATATAAGTGATGACCATGTTTGTGTGTGTGTATATGTTTGCGTTTCTTTTGTGTGCACCCCGTAATCAACACCCATTGGATGCAATAGCTTCCACACGACCAGAAGCAAAGAACCAACCAAAGAACATGTTCATTTCGGTAAGTTGTTTAATTGTTTATTGATCAAAGTCCTTCAAGTATACTCAGTTTATTTTATTTAATAATTAATTGTTTCTATACCACTTAGCAAAGTAATTTGATCTTATCGAAATTTGTGCTGTGACGCAATAACTGCAGCTGGACCAAGGCAATGTGCCACCCTGTGATCGAGTTGACGAACAATAACTATGTCAACTGAAAGTTGCACGCACCCTGAGCCTGGACCAGAAGCTTCCAACCACCGGATGAGAAGCAACAACAAAAGTAGAACAAAACAAATGTGGAAACAGCAAAAAAAAAATAAACAAACCGGTCGCGATTCTTATTAGATGTCACAAGAGTCGAAGCTGATATTTTTTTGTTTATTTTGGTTGGGAGATAAGTAAAAAAAAAAAAAGTGCAAACATTACTGAGACGGTGCTTTGGATAACGGGACACTCGGAAGATAAGCAGAGCCAGACCAATAAGTCATATTTTTTACCGCGTAATTACTCCAATTTTAGAAAGTTCTAGAAAGGCCGTTGCAGTTGTTATTGCACTAGGGATAAATTACGGTGCAAGTCAAGAGTCAAGTAATTCAAGCGAACACAGCTCGAACAGTAAACAAGGAGAATGGGAGAAACAAGAGAAACACACGCACTAATACAAATACAGAAGAGCGTTGCCAGATTATTCTAGAAAAAGAGTGTTACAACAACAAAGCAATTCGGTGTTAATAATCGATAATTGATGTGAACATGAGAAGACAAAATAAATAAATAAATATTTATCAGTTGGTTTCTTTTTGACTTTGGTTATATTCTTGTTTTGCTTGCGTCTCCACACTGCACACTGTAGGGTTGCCTCTGGCGGGGAGGGGGATTGATGAACAAGATGGCTGCTGCTAAGAAGTAGAAGAGAAAAACAAAATAAAAATACGCAAAGTAAAGTAAAAAAATCACATTTCAAAAAAGCGAAAGAAACAATATATACAATTTTTAGTATTTTTTGAAATCAATTATTTACTTTACCTACGGACTTCTCTTTGCACTTATTTTTCTATCTTTGGTTTCTTTTGTTTGGTTATGTATGGGCTTACTCTCTCTCTCTTCCTCTTTATCTCTCTGGTACACATTCTCATGTGTCGTGAATGTATGTGTATATGTTATGTATAAAAATATACATACTATATTACAGTTACACCAGCACCGATACCGTAATTTGTTAGCAATTTTACACTAAAAACTATTTTTCACTACTAACTACATAATATTTATATATATATAATATTTATATATGCCACCAATTGGAATTTGCTACCGTTTTATAGCGGTGTACCACTGTTCACTATATTTTGCATTCTCATTTTTTCACTACAAAATCGATTTTTTATCACTATTTATCTTCGTGTATGGCACCTTGGAACCATTACTTACAGCTTAGTATTCATATTTGATGGCATTTTTAAACTTAATGATTGCAACTTAACGCACAAAGAAACAAAAACTTAGTTTCCCTTGGAAAAATTCAACAAAAAACTGCTCTGGGCTTAACGAGAAGCGTTTCAACGAGGAGAACTCTTGCACTTGCGATCTGATTAGTTCGACTGCTGACTTGAGAGTGAATCGAACGGAATCCCAATGCTATGACGAAAGTGCCGTTCACTTAACAACCAAATACAACACAAAAAACAACTTAACAGCGTTCTGTTATTAACAGTGGACAGTCACTGACGCAATTCGTTTGCTCTAGTGCTCTCTTTGCATTTGTATTAAGATAAATACCAATAAGTATTATATTTAGTAAGAATTCTTATATTTATTTCTGTAAAATGACAATTACATCATAAAAAAGTATGCTAATTGGCTAAAGATAGTTTAAAACTGTTATTTGGATAACAGGTATGCTTGGCTATGACTATCGATTAATTCGTAATCATTTCTAATATCGTAAATTAACACATTATCTTTCTTTTATTGTTAATAATTCTGATTTTGATATATTCAGTTACTCAGTTAAACAGTGGCAATAACTATTGAAATATTATCGATAGTGTCACGAGGTTGCTTTCGATACTTTTTTGCTGGTATCGAGTCTAGTGTCATCTCCTCTATTGCCCGACAATTTTGTGCGTTTCGTTTCGGAGAAAAAAGCAAATTTAATCTGTGAAGTTAGCTTAAATCAAAGCTCCTTTTAATTATAAAATCATGAGCGCCTTTCCAGGAACGTTCGCATTTGACGAATATGGTCGGCCTTTCATTATTCTGCGCGATCAGGAGCAGCAAAAGCGCATCACCGGAACAGATGCCATCAAGGTAATTTTTAAATTGCGATTCTTTAGGTTCCATAAAAAATATTTGACTCTTGCTGTGTTTTTCCATGTGTATTAAAGACTCAAATAGTATTTTTAGTCAATTAAAAGTTTCTTTGTATTGAAAACAATGACGCATAGTTTGCCGAATGTTCCAGATGTTCTACTCTGCCGGTATTTTGACTTCAGGCGTCGGTTGGGGAGGGGTGGTTGGATTGAGGGGTAGAGGTGAACGTTTAATACTAATCCAAAAACGATATTAACAAAATACCAACCGCTGCAACTATTTATTGTCCGTTTGTGACATCTGTTTTGCATTTTGAGGTTAAAATGCCGCACAGATGTTTCAACTTGCCTGCTGCCGGCTGAGTCACGCGCGTATACAGTGGTGGCTCGATAATTAGAACCACCTTCGATACGAAGTAGCGAATTATGTTAATTAGTCTCTCAATTTTTGACCTAAGTCAACAAAAATGAATGCGGCTTATGGCTGCAGGCAATAGATATGTTGGAAACAGCATGATCGGATAACTATATCATATATATAGGCTAAAAAATTAAGTATGAAAATAATGAGTCATGTTAACTACACAGGATTCCTAATACTCTTAACCTATACATATTATTATGATAGTCTAAGTTGCGCTGTAATGTTCATTGAATGAAACTAATTGAATCTCAACTTCTTGCAGACGCACATTATGGCAGCGCGTCAGATCGCTTCGACGCTGAAAACATCGCTGGGACCTAAAGGTCTGGACAAGATAATGGTCAGCTCAGATGGCGATGTTACTGTCACGAACGATGGAGCTACAATTATGAAGCTGATGGAGGTGGAGCATGAGATCGCCAAGTTGATGGTGCAATTATCGCAATCGCAGGATGATGAAATTGGTGATGGCACTACAGGAGTTGTAGTACTCGCTGGAGCCCTCCTGGAGCAGGCAGAGGGACTAATTGATCGTGGCATACATCCGATAAGAATTGCTGATGGTTTTGAGCTGGCCGCACAGTGTGCCATTAAGCAGCTGGATTCCATTGCTCAACCGTTTCCGGTGGATCCCAAGAATAAGGAACCATTGATTCAGATAGCGATGACAACTCTGGGCAGTAAAATTGTGAATAAATGTCATCGTCAAATGGCTGAAATGGCTGTTGATGCAGTCCTGAATGTGGCTGACATAGAAAAAAAGGATGTCAATTTTGAGTTGATTAAAATTGAGACTAAGGTCGGTGGGCGCATGGAGGATTCTATGTTGGTCAAGGGCGTTATTGTTGATAAGACGCTAAGTCATTCCCAGATGCCAAAGGAACTCAGGAATGTCAAATTGGCCATTCTTACCTGCCCCTTTGAGCCGCCAAAGCCAAAGACCAAGCATAAGCTGGATGTCACCTCTGCCGACGATTATAGGGCATTAAGGGAATACGAACAGGAGAAATTCACTCAGATGGTCAAGCAAGTCAAGGATTCAGGCGCCACTTTGGCCATTTGCCAGTGGGGCTTCGACGATGAAGCTAATCATCTGCTGCTGCAGCAGGATTTGCCAGCTGTTCGTTGGGTTGGTGGACCCGAAATTGAACTGATTGCCATCGCAACAGGTGGACGCATTGTTCCGCGGTTCGAAGAGCTAACCCCCGAGAAACTGGGACATGCCGGTCTTGTGCGTGAAATGGGTAAGTTATCAAAGTTGTCTGCGGTTTTTAAATATATTTCTGACTTATTGATTTATCTTTTTGCAGCATTTGGTACATCTAAGGACAAAATGCTGGTCATTGAAGAGTGCAAGAATTCCAAGGCTGTTACCATTTTCTTGCGTGGAGGAAATGCAATGATTATTGCAGAGGCGAAGCGATCCATACACGATGCCATCTGTGTGGTGCGTTCGTTGGTCAAGGATTCACGTATTGTTTATGGTGGTGGTGCAGCTGAGATTAGTTGCTCTTTGGCTGTTGCTAAGGAGGCGGATCAGTTGTCGACCCTGGAACAGTATGCATTCCGTGCCTTTGCCGTTGCACTGGAGAGTATTCCACTGGCTCTGGCGGAGAACAGTGGATTGCATCCAATTGAAACTCTGTCTGAGCTGAAGGCCAATCAGGTGGCCGAGAAGAAACCCAGCTTGGGTGTGGATTGCATGTTAACTGGAGATTCCGATATGAAGAATCACAATGTTGTCGAGTCTCTACATTCGAAGAAACAACAGATTCTACTCTCCACACAGCTGGTCAAGATGATACTCAAGATTGATGATGTCCGCTCCAAGAATCACGGCATGTAAATGTCCATAAAGTATACACTCAACATTAATACACACCCAATGCATCCTTCCTTTTCGCTTTGCTGTCGCCGCCTCCTTCATACATAATACATATAAACTATATGAATAATTTGTATAACTCTGTATTAATTGTTTACTTTTTAATTAATCAACACAATTCTTTGGAAAAGAAACAAAAATTCAACAACAAAATACAATTTACTAAAAACACCAAGACTGCAAATTATAATCATTTTTAGTTTCGGTTTGGGGAAGCCCTAAAACGGGAGTATCTCTAGGATGGCGGCCTTCAATTAATTGAATAATAAAATTTTTACATTTATAAAATTGCTAAAAATTCTCAGGCTTATATACCGAAACCCCTCCTCAGCTCATTACACTTTCTTTCCGTTTATGCTCGCTAGTTGACTCCTGTTGAGCTGGTCGAAGAAGAGTAATCCTGCGGAGCGTTCAATCGTTTCTGGGGGCACTTGAAACACTTGCAATGGGGTATCATTGCTGATGACCTTGTTGGGCATGACATAGGCCTCCATGTGCAGCTTTTGATCCTTTGCTTCGCCCACAATTACCTTGTAGAAATGGGTCGGCACGGCTACAGTGTTGGCGCCAATGACTTCATATTTCACATACATTTTGCCATCCTCCTCCTTGTGGGGCAGGTACAGTGGTCCAGTGCAAACATAGACATTTGTATAGATGTGGGTGAGTTTTCGAACATGCGTTTCCAGGGTATTCCAAGCGTCTCGATTAAATCCTTGCCCGACCTGTAATAAAAATAAATGGTATTTTTGTTAGCGATAACTTTTTTGCCTGTTATTTTGTCTCAGCTCTTACCTGTGGCGCCATGTTAGATAGCAGAAAAGTGTCATCACAGTGTTTTTGATGCAGTCGATGATTTCCCGCCGCCGCCATGTGACCGCGATCATAGCCGGACCGTCGGTAATCCGTATTCTGTGCACGAAAGTACGGGTGTATGCTTTCGTCCTGGCGGAATTCCGATTTGGCACGATCCACTGCATCATTTTTGGCTACGTTTTCCGTTGTGAGATGTTCAAATACCCAGTGGGGTATGCGATTGCGTCTATCGTAGGACAAAACGTAATCCGACTGGGATCGCACATGGTCCAGTCCTGGAAAGCCGTATTTCATGATCTGTGCAATGCGTGAGGGCGTGGCGCGGCTTACGCCCGTTTCATTGGCTGGAATCAAGGCAGCTGCTGAAACGGTGCTAAAGACGGGCAAACCGGGTAGGGAAGTTAGCTTTCCATTGCAGTTTTGCTGGCGCTCTGTATAGGAGCCCAGGTAGAAAGCACCCAAAGCTGTAGCGCCAATTGTAAGTAAGCTTTTAATTTTTAACGCACTCATTTTTGTGTGTAGTTTAATTAAGAAAATTAACAAAATCAAAACACGCCGCACGGCTGTTGCACAATTAATCCCATTTTCAGCTGTTTGCCAGTGTGACCCTGACACAAAAATACCAAGCTCGATTAGAATAATTTATCGATTACATTACGATGACAAAAGCGGTCCGCTTTTTTAAACGGATATTTAGAAGTTTTCTCTTCAATTCACTTTCGTTGCATACTTTTTGGATCTCCAAAATGGGATGGGTTTTTGGTAGGTTCGGCTCAAGATCCGGTTTAAATATTAGAATAAAACGAAACTGTCGTTCAGAATACGATGGAATTTTAACCGCTCCGCAGTTAACTATAGTTATTTATTAATTAATCGTATATATTTCTACATAATTCAACTTAATCGTAAATAGATAAGTAGAAGATTTAACGTTAGCACGAAACTGTGATTAACGTTGGATATATATTAAAATTAATAAGTTAATTGGGTTTTTATTTTTTTTGTATCCAATCTCATTGAAAAATCACAATGACAAATTGCAAAAACGATGAGAAAAATGAATTTTTTCTGTCATTGTTATGAGTACGAATGGTTAAAGCTAAGAAGTGAGGGAGAAGAAGAGCGGACGGGAGGAGGGTCTTAAACCTATTTGAAAAAGGGGAAAATTACGAGTACATTTTTATAGGGTATTTTGCGCGCTGCTAGCAACTTTCTTTGTTGCAATCAACGAAATTGCTAAATTCTGTTGCATTCGGCGGACCCTCACTATAAAGATATGTCACCGGCCAGAGGCGAGCGGCAGCAAAATCACTTAAACTCTGTAATCCTCCCGGTCGAGGTGGATGCTGGGTATATTCACTGCTTGCCGCAGTGGCCTGTTGCTTCTGTTTGTGCTTGGAACTGGGCAGGCCTAGGCTGGAGTGACTGGAGTGGCTGGATGGCTTGGTACTATTGCTGCTGCCCGGAAAATACCTATCGCTGCATTTCCTCCACTGATCCGCCTCGTCGCCCACAAAGCACCTGCGAAATAAGTGACGAAAGTTGTTAAAAAGGAAAAAGAATAGATTTTTTCAAGCAACTTACCAGGGATAGTCAAAGCCGCGGCTGTAGCCACAGGGATGATCCGTTTTGCAGCAATAATCCCAGGAGCCAACTTCGGAGCCATCAGTTTCGCAAGAATAGAAACCGGTTATAAGATTCTTCTCGCAGGGACTGCTGCGTCTGCAGGGTTTTCCAGAGACCGTATAATGGCGCCAGGCCACGTCGCCTTCGTGATGTGAAAAGTATGTTTAATTGTTGGGGGTTGTTCGGTAGAGTTTTACTTTTTAAATTGGTTAGTATTTAGTGGGAATAGGTACCTGGATTCGTCTTGTTTGGGGGGTTTTGGGGGAGAACTGTACATGCTAGTAAACGTTATATACATGCTCCGCCATTACGAACTAATTACACATAGTAAAATTAATACTAAATTGGGGGTTATACATATTGCTACAGTTGGTTTTTGGGCTTTGTATTTTCCACTGGGTTATTTACACAATGATGGACGTGCAACAGGTTAAAATTGTGAGTTTACCAGGTTCCCGGAATATATCCATGCGTCGATCATTATTCACACGTGAACCACCGATTGTGTTGACCTTATCGCGACAAGTCCAATCGAAAGGATTCCAGGCAAAGAGCCAATAATCCCGCTCCTTGCTATGCGTATAATGTACATCCAGCTTTAGCTCCGTCTGATCCAGATCAGACATTTCACAACTGCCTTGAGGGCTACAAATCAAAGAGTTTAAGCGTCTTTTTTACCTATGTTAAGTTCGAATCTTACCCGTAGCTAAACGCATAGCACTTGAAGGGCGTCGTTTCCCGGAAGTGTACGCACTCCTTTTTACAGGCCATTTCCGAGGGCACCGATATGACCTTCTTAATGGCTGGCGGAAGTAGTCTAGCCGGCGAGCCATAGCCCAAATAGCACACTAAAAAACAGTATTAATAGATCTATCTCTAATATGTATGACTTCCTAGTCTTGTACTTACGTTTCTTGTGCTTTTCATCAACTATGGGCTGTATTTCGCAGCCATGTCCATAGCTTGCCCGCTCGAATATATCGAAGGCCGCATCTAATATTAAATGACGTTCCTTATCCATATCCCTTACGGGCCAATCACTCAGCTGACAGTTGTCTATGACACCCGCATGCCGCTGTTGTCCATACCGGAAGGCAAAGGCACGACAGGTGAATTTGGTTGAACGGATGCACTCCATCTCGCATTCGCCCACTGTGCGCACTGTGAGTGAATCTCGTACAATTGACTTGAAGAAGCGTGTGGCATCGATTGCTCGGAAGAAACACTCTGCATAGATTATAAGATGTGATATTAAACTAAAGTTAGGATTAAATTTAGGGCTAGAAATACTTTCAATTTGGGCTCTTAATATGTCTTTATATTGATTTACGTAGACTTACGTGCATTGCGTGGATCGGAGAGTGCGGTGCTACTGGGCCCATCGCTACGTCGGGGCGGCTGTTTGCACACATCCATATCATCGGCCATGGAGTATATATCATAGTCGCGATCGGGTTCAATATCCACATAATAGTCCAACATATTGACGGGCCTATCGCAAAGCATACAATTATCGCGCCCCGCCTGGTTGTAACGATAGCTGAAGGTGTGGCATATAAAACTAGGGCGCTGATCCGAGCACAATCGCTCACATTCCGTGAGGGTGGGCACATTAAATGCATGCTTTACAGCGGTTTTATGCAGACGGAAACCCTCGCTGGTCTTTGCCGAGCACTCTGGAGAAGAGAAGGTAAAATTTAGAGAAAGATATATTGATGCAAAATCAAAACTTCTGTTTATCTTCATCTTACCATCTGGACCGGGTCTTCTGGTCCATTGCTGCCTGTAGTCATTTCGCAGACGGGGATAATCATTTTCGTAGCTGGAACCGGGATACCGTAGCACTGCATTGGATTCCCTTGGAGGTTCTCGATGTGTTGGACCCAGTTCAAAGTAGTTAAAGTCGTGCTGATCCTTGCGGCGCTGCGACTCGCTTAGCCCCCAGTAAGAGGAAGACGATGAGCTGTGCTTGCTGTTGCTGCCACCGTAGCTGCCCCCATAGCTTCCCCAATTCTCCTCTGCTCCTATAAGATACGGCACAAATTTGTTGGGCTTCTTATAAGCACCAGGAGCGGGGCCAGGACCAGGACCAGGTCCATCGCGATCGAGGTAATTGTGGGCAGGACCTAGGGCAGGTGGTCCGGGGGCGTGCGCTGGTCTACTTGGCTCATGTGGTCGATAGGGCGTATAGTCCGGTCCAGGTCTATAGGAGGGTCTATATTTGTCTATGCGATCAGTTTCTGGTCTAGGTGGTCTATAGACAGAGCTATCGTAGCCTGACCCCGAACTGCTAGGCAGTGTTTCCCAGCGATCTGGTCTATACCGCGATGGCGACTCTGGACGACCAAAATCATGGCGATCTATGTAGTCGGGTCTGGATCCTGAATGATCTCCATAGCTGCTGGGTGGTGTGTGACCAAAGTAGCCGGAACTTGAACCTGAGCCGTGCGATGAGAATTCGTAGGAGGAGGCAGATGACGACGATGAATGTGAGCCATGATACTCCGAGGAGAAGGGCCGATGCTCGTAGGAACCGCCTGGTATTCCAGAGGGACCACGATAGTGATCCACGGCTGTGCTGCTATGCGGTGGGGGAGGAGGACCTGGACGGTAGTGATCTCTATCACGATCGCGATCCCGCTCGCCATAGCCGCCGCTGCTTCCGCTGGGTCCAGGAGGATAACTGCCCCCGCCACCACCACCGCCTCCGGTAGGCTTAAAGTATAAGGGATTACTTGTTAGGGGTACCTTGGAGCAATCCTGACAAGCATTACGTCTGCAGCTGCTAGGTGCATTACGATCTCTTTCATAATAATCATAATCCGGATGCCTCAAAAGATTTGAGTCACGGCGGTTGGCGCTCGAATAGAGATCCATTTGAGAGAGGGGTAACTCAATGAGCTCGCAGTCACCTTGTCCATGCCCCGACGGATCCAGCCGATAGTTGAACCCTTCGCACATGAAACGCTTCTCATGACCGCACTCCCTCATACATTCCTCAACACGTTCACAGGATATGGACCGACGCACCCAATGGGGAGCGATCCTCTTGCCAGCCAACACACGCCGGAAACAGGCTGCAACAAAACAAGATAAAGATTTGGCAAGAAGATGAGTATTTTGGCCCCCTACTACTTGGACCCGAAAAAAAATAACAGAAAAAAAAGAAAAACTGCGAGTAATAGAGCCGAAGTCAGTGAAGCGTTCCGAACACGACCCGCTGAGAACACTAAGACAAGATCGGGGGCTATGAGTGCTACATGTTGCTTCATGTTCAGTTTTTCTCTTTTTTTTTTTGCTTGCCGTCACATCCGCTGCTGCTGTAAATTATGTTCGAGTCATGTTTTAGCGACGCCAGCGGACACTTGAGGGGCGCCCAACTACAACTAGAAGGGCCTTCACTTGAGATTAGAGATGAGACACTACCCGCCAAGAGTACTGTAAAGCATGAAAAATTGACGACTGACACGACTCCGGCTCTAGCTAGAAGGAATAAAGTCTGTCCGTCTTATGGCTTGTCTGTATGTCCGTCTAATGGCGTCCTGAAATTTGAATCTATTTAATTGTTCCGTATCTGTATACAATTTATATAGAAACAAAAACTTGACGCATCGTGTCTTTGTCGTGTCGTGTCCAAAGCACGGCCCATGCTCCTCTCTAATCTGGAGATAATCTCTTGGAAAATTGCCGTTTGCTAAACGATGAAAGGGAGGGAGATGTGCGGGTGATTTTGCTTCTGCAAATTATGCAAATTACTTTAAATACGCACAAAAACGATTTACTTTTTTTTTGCCAGTGCATTGACCGAGTTCTGGGGCTTACTGCTAAGGCTATCAAACTGTCCAGAAGAACATCCCGAAACCGAAATGGCTTTCTGAACAGGATAGTAAGGTTGACAAGACCAAGCGTAAAGCTTCTTCCTCAAGCCTTCTCAAAAAATGTAATATACCTCGACAAGCCCTCTTCTCGTCTCTGCTCTTACCTTTCGCATCCTCTACAATAATAATTGTGCTGCTAACGTCGCTGCCGACGCCGGCGCTGTGGCGCGTAGGACTCACAAATTTGGCGCTGCTGCCACAGCTGCCCCACAGCAGCAGCAGCAGCGATAGCTGTAAATTGTTTTCTTTATGCAATCGCATAGCACTAAATTTATAATTTTAATTTTTATGTAATCGAGCGAGCTTTTAATTTAATTTTTTTTCTATTTTATTATTCTACAATGCTCAGTGGGATTACGTAATTTTTTTTGTATATGAAATTTGAATGTCAAACGCAGGCGCACCAGCTTTTGCACACATACACGCACACACGGAGAGAAACAATAGGAACCGTATTCTAAATTCTCGTATTTCCGGCGGATTTTCCGACGCGCAGCGATGGCGTTTCTAATGGCGACTGAGCAGCATCTGTGGTCAAGCTTGCGGTTTTATACTAGTACACATTAGAAAAAGCCGACACAGCTTGAAAAAAGCTTGTTGAGCTTTTTTTGATTCGGCTTATTCTCTCGCTGGCTTTTTTTTTGCTTTTTCAGCTTTGCCCCTAGCTACCCAGAGGGGGCGTTTGGGAGCCTTGAATCGCGTGTGTTTTAATGAGTATTTTTGGGCAGCAGATTGCTTATCTTTGATTTCAGATGAAAATACGGGGGCAGCACCTGCTTAGTATACTTAATAATACTATGAGGCTATAAGATGCACACAACAGCCGGCAGCAGAGCGTGTCATGACTCAAGGATGCTACAAGATCAAAGAGTAGAATTTAAAACTGGGCTGGTAAGGTAAGTATGCAGATGAATTTAACCAAAATTAGCAAGTGAATGTACTGCAAAATTGACTTGGATCTAAATTATAGTCATAAAATAAGAGTGAAAATGTCGCAGGTGGCTTAGAAGGCAGGAAGGAAAGCTAACTTCGGCACGACGAAGACTTGAATACCCTATCGATTTTTCTATATTAAGCATTACAAATCCTGAAGCAAACAAAAGGAAGCAAGCTTAAAAGCTAACAGACTAGTTTGCATAGAAACACGCAGACCGACGGACAGACAGTCTGACATAGCTGAATTTGCTCACGAAATATTCTATTTAATTTTGGTTATATTTTATTAGTGATATTTTATCCCAACTTCGAATGTTCGTTGCCTAAGTCTTCAGTTTTCTCATATATTTTAAGGCTTTAGCTGCAGTTCGTTGCCTAAGTCTTTCGTATTTCTTAGTAGTAAATAGCCCATAACGACTCGTACATAGTCGGTACTCGGTACTTATAACATGCATAATTCATATTTAATATCAAGTTCGTTGGCCAAGTCTTATCGCATAGATCAATGCAACAAGTACCCTCGCCGCCCGCCGTCTTCTGCCTCATCTTTTTCTACTTCTTCTGCTTATAAGCCATGTTTTGAGGCACAAAAAGCCAGACAAGTTGAGCGCATTTCCGTTTCTTAATCAATGTCAAATGCTGTCATCTCAATGGTGTTTTTTTTTGTGCATTGGTTCTAATAAAAGATTTGCATACAATGCAATTTTTTTCAGAGGATTCTGCGGGGGAGCGGGTCGGGCTCTTAGCTTGTTCAAGTGCAGTTGCTCTTGCACAATTTCAGCACAAAAAGCAGCCAAAAAACTAAGAAAGAACTACCAAAAAGTTTGCAAACTATACTTCCGCTTCTTCTCGTATTATACGAGTCTGTTTATCTTTAGTACAGAGCTCAAGAGATCTGTCCCACGCCTAATAAAGTCAACTAAATTAACTAACGCGCACGCAGACCCAAACAATCCAACGATTTAATTACATTGTCAGAGATCTGAACTTGGGCTTATGTCACCTTTGGCACATGATATGCCATACTGAAAGTTCATGTACTTCGTCACACTTGAGAAATCCTCCCCAGAGAGGAAGTGGTGTTCAGTACGTAGAATATAAATGACTCTTTGATGAGTTGCCAGAGTAATTTTAGTTAGTCATCAATCTTCCTTCCTTCTGTGTGCACTTGACAACCCAATTCTATAATAAACTCTTTCAGCTCTAATGCTGACATCATATTGAAGATCAAACTCAAAACCAAAGCCAGAAAAAACTATACTGAACTTGATAATTTATATTACTTCTTCTTCTTCAACTACGCGTGTAATAAATTTAATTTAAATAAATATTTCAGCTCAGTTTAATTCTTTGGCGAATGCTGACATCATTTAAGAGAAAACATGACTAAATGTAATACAAAATGTTGACTTGAAGTTTTCAATTCTTCTTTATATTATTACTATAAAGGCTCATACCATTATATTCTATAAATTTTATATAAATGATCAACCTCCTTTTTTGTTTCTCAAGATATCTTGGTGAAAATTATAAATATAAATTGGCAAAATTGATCCAAATCTAGCAGCATTAGTTCCCCTTAGATCTCAGCTTTAGACTGCTTAAAGTTTGAGCTTATAGTTATGCTATCTTAAAAGCATTTCTCGGATAGATAAAATTTATATTTAATGAAAAAAAAAGTTTAAAAATTTATAAAAAAATAGTATACTTCCCGTGAATAATTATTATAACCTTGCAGGGGTTATTATAATATGTTTTGTTTGTTTTGTATTTCCGAGAGCCCACTGTAATTATTTCTACCCCCATCGATAACCCACTTTGTTTGACATTTTTCGACATTTTTCATAAGCTTTGCTCTCCAAATTTTTGCGAATTTTAGTCATTTGTTTTGTTGTCCACACCACGAGCTTTAGTCTATTTATTTAGTTTTATTCTATTTTATTTTTTTAGTACGAGTATGCAACCGAACCACTGTCCACCCACTCTCGATTGGGCTTTATGCTTTAGGCTAATGGGTTTTTAGTTTTGTTACGCAAATAGAAAAGCCAACCAAAATGTGGGTCAACTGACCCACTGTCTGCGCCCGCTCCGCCCCCCTTCCGAGCCGCAGCCCCACTCCCGGCCCCGCTTTGTAATGAGTTTTAATTGTGCACCATGTTAATTCTAGTTTATTTATTTTTTTTTTAGTTGTTACGATCTAAGTCAATCCCTCTCCACTGTGTCTTTGTTAGCTGGGCACGAATCCAAATTAGTTGGGGACATATTAAGCTTTATTTAAAGTCTAGATTATCCTCACTTACCATTCATTTCATCCATGGGATAACGATCCCGATCCCGATCGCGATCTCTATCACCAGGCATGGGCATCGGACGTTCTGTAATAAGTAAAATAATTAATTTATTATGTATAATATTACTGGATAGATTATCATGACATTTTCCTGACTGTACTTACTCTTATGTCCTTGCATGTAGTCCTCGGGATTAAAGTACGTGGCTATGGTCTTATCATCGTCGTAGCCACCATTGTAGCCACCATCGGGTCGCATGACGCTGCCATTACGACGCACATAATCATCACGAGGAGGCGGAGGAGGAGGTCTATCGTAGACAGGTGGGCGTGCTGAAGAGCCAGGACCAGGACCGGGACTCGGACTGGGTCCATATCCTCCATCATGTTCTACATGCGGCGGTGGATCGGGTCGATTGGTATAATCTGGTCTTGGTTCACGATGCGAATCATAGCTGGCAGTGGGTCGCGGTCCATAGCCGGCGGGTGGTGTCGAGGGGCTATCAAAGGGACGCGGGGGTGGTGGCGATTGGGGATAGTCTGGCGGCCTTTCGTTGCCATAATCTGGCCTAGGCGCATAGCTGGGACGTTCAGCTGAATTTGGACGTAGTGTTGTAGGCGCATAACGCTCCGGAGTGCCATAGCTATAGCCATTGCCATAGCCCAATCCAAAAACTGGGCGTGGAGGACCGTGGGGCGTAGGACTTATGCTACTATCATCATCCACTGGTCCATAGGAGGGTCTATAGCGGTCATCCACTTCAGGTACATTTGCGGCATAGCCACCAGGTATATAAACATCGTCGTTAGGTGCCGGATAATTGTGTTCATAGAGAGTGGGATATTTATAAAGAGGATAAATGTCGTGGGAAAAATACAGACGATCGCCTATACCGCCACCTGGTGGCGGAGGTGGCAGATGGGAGGGACCTGTAGGTGGTCCGTCGGAGTGTTGTTGGGTATGCGGTGTGGGATTCACAACTAAAACGGGAGTATTCCCTACATCCAAAGGACGATTGGGTAGATTTACAGGCGTTACGCCCGTACTTATAGGACTTGGGGCATTATCGAGCTGACCTATCGAATTGTCGCTTAAGTCAAAGCAATTCGTTTTTCGTGTATACAAATCGAAGTCGGGATCGAAAATGATGCCACCCGGCCGTCCAGCTCCTCCTCCGCCTCCGCCACCTCCGGATCCATTGCCATACTGCTCCGATGACAACTGACATGTGCCGTTTCCGCGTCGATGCACACTGTAAAATGAGGCAGAAGAAATAAATTAAAAATAATCGTAAAATAAAATAAATAAGATTGCACTCTTTCTTTGAGACTGATCAACTGGCAGATACTCTGCACTGCACTTTGAATTTATGCCTTCCGTGTCTTTTGCTTCCACTTAATATACCCTTCAATAGCTCAACAGGGTATAGTAAATGTTGCAAATGTTGAGTAATCGCATGGTCAATTGGGTAAATCGGAGGGGTAAATACTCACCCGAATGAGATGGCCTGACACTTCTCGCCCGCCTGCAGGCACTTCTCCTTGCACATCTTCAGCGAGTTGGTGTCTTCGGTGCGGAAGGTCTTCTCAAATGGCAGCATTGCCTCCAAAGCAATTCGCTCAAAGCAGTCTGCCAATAAAAAATGAAAAAAACACATTTAAAATCAATTGCAAATTGCCCTTTGCAATTGGCTAAAAGTTTACTAGACTCTTGGGCAATGTGCACAGTGGTAGAAAAAACATTATTCTCGCATATCAAGCAACCTTTTCTTGAAAACTCAAACCAATCCCTTTCACCGTAGAGAAAATATTCAATGAGAAATGGAGACTTTAACATATAAACCCGATCTCTGTCCAAAATTATTTACTTTGCAGATCAAATGTGATTTTATTGAATTGAACAAGATTTTCCCACTGTGCAGCGCCCCAAAAATAGATTACAATAGCATGTAGGCGTGGCATATATTACATATATATAAATTTCGAACTCGGATTGTTTGTTAGTTATTGCATCATCATCAAAGAGCCAAAACACTTGCACTTTCAAGGCCATTCGAAGTCGACTCCGAATTCCTTCTGTGGCTTCACCGTACGGTGGGCATACGGTAGGTTAGTTTTATTGGCTTCAACAATTGTCTCTCTCGTTGTGATTGTTAACTGGGCTTTGTTCTTTATTTAAATTAGATTTTTATTTGGCTTGCGTGCCGCGTGGACGCAGTTGACTGCCATTAACCCATGTGTCGCCAATGGATGTACACTCATACTCTCTGTAGAACTCCGGCTCCTAAAACTCCCCCATGAATAATTCAAAAAGGTCAAATAAAAACAATATACTGCCCCCGGTATTTATGAATCTATGGATCTGTACTCTTTATTACCAACAGATTAACAGGCATACATATTTCAAAGTAGGTTGCACAGTGGTTTGAACTTCCGACAATTAAAATTTGACTGAATTAAAATTGACTCAAAACTTGGATTCTTTATTAAACATTTTAAAATTTTATCAATTAAGTCTATACATTTTTGATCCATTTTCAAGATAGATAGTTTATTTATCTGGAGAGTCTAGAAGAGTCATCCAGGCTCTTGATTTAGAGTAAAGTCTCTAGTTTAGAAATTCAAAAATATTTTATTCTACAGATTTGATTTAATTCGACAATCTTTAGGAATGAAAACAGTAGATTTACGAAATAATTGAAAACTTTTAGATCATTGAATCATTATAGAATTAATTTCCTATATATTTTTCTGAAACTTTGTTTCTGGGATGATATAAAAATAGAACGCTTTATAACTAAACAGCTAATTAACGTAGTCAGAAAGCTGGTTTAAAAGTACTCATTAAAACGCGGTTAATTACTACTACGAATGTATTCTGATAAAATAGTAGTCTTTTAATACATAATTGAGATAATATGGTAATAAATCTATATATATTTTATAGCTGTATTCTGTAGCTTACCATTGCGCGCCGAGACTAGCTGATTATCCACAGTGAGTGCTGCTGTGGGCGAATTCCAGAGCAAGTGCAGCAACAGCAGCAACAGCAGCGAAAAGTGCTGCCTGTAGTTAGCTTTTATCATTTGTTGCATTTGCCGGTTGATTCTCTTCTTTTTATATCGAGAGATACTTCACTTGTTAGCGGTAAAGGGAGAAAAAGAATTTCCCTTTTTTTTTTTCTTTTTTTGAACACTTATTTCACTTCCTTTTTGGCATTATTATTAGTATTATGAGAACTTTTGGAGCTGTAGAACTGTGTGGATCGACGGGAGCTTGGGAACTGAAAGACAGCGCAGAGCGCAAGACGCGTAGAAACCTTCTGCTTTGGTTTCTTTGGTGTCTTCGGCTCTTTCTTTCTTTCTTACTTTTTCCTTTCTTTTTAGCTAGTATATTCGCGTGCCTTCATTTCTTTCTCTTTCTCTTTCTCTTCAGTTTCTGCTTCAGTTTAAGCTTTGTTTTTTTTTTTGGCTTTCGCGTTACGTTTCGCTACTTTTCACATTCTTTTCACCGTTAATTATCTTTGCCAAAATATGCAGATCGTTAAAGATGATATAAAGTCGCAAGATCTGAAGAGATCTCTTATTTAGATGGGTTCAGCCTCAGTCCAGAGCGTGCTACATATTTTATTTAATTTTGTTTCATTAGGAAATGAGATTAACAAGTAAGAAAAGCTTTCTTTCTGCAAGCCGAATACTTGAATACCCTTGCAGGTGGTTTAGGGCTTTGCAGAGAGAGAAATAAGTTATAGACTATATAAACAATCAAAATAGATGATGAACTCATAATACCCTCTGCAAGAGCATGCAGCGTGTAAGTGTGAAGAGCGAGTCATTAACCTGACCAAAGCCAAGCCAAGCTCTTTCAGCCTTTCCTTGATGACGCCAGAAGAGTGGGAATAAGTTCTGAATAAGCCTATGACCTTTCCACCCAAAGCATTTTGGCCAACTGATAATTAACATATTTTGTTTGAATGACAAAGTGTTCAGCAATGCGTAAATACTACAATTGCCATCATTGCCGTCGCACTTGGCCAAATGTAAAGCCAAAAACAAAACAATTTTTAAATATATTAAAACAAAAAATTCCAAAAATAAAACAAAAACAAACTAAAAACCGCAAATTTTAATTATTGCTTAGCAGAGGCAGCTATAATAACCAAAAAAATGGCAATTAATTTATTATGACAGCTTGAGAAAAACAATATAAACGTTAAGAGTTACCAAAAAAAAAAAGAAGAGAAGGAATTTGGATGATTAATTGAAAGCAGAGAGCGCCAAAAGGTTGGCGGAATAAACTTATAAAACTAAAATACAGAGTAAAAAATTATGCTTTAAATAGTTTAAAAAATCCTTGATATTATTTTTAAATATTCTCCTATTTTTTTGCAGTAAAGCTGTAATATATATATTTGAAATAGGTTCCAGAATTTAGAAATATGCTTTAAAACAATGCGGAAGCTTCTTTTTCAACAACAAAAATTACTCAAAAGTATTTTCCTTTGAAGAATTTTCTAAAATCCAACGAAAGTTTTTTTTAGTTGTGTATTCATAATTCTTGAAGAAATTATGGCGGAAATTTCACTGAAATTTTTATGAATTATTTTCAGCTGCTTCTTCTTAACGCCTTTCCGTTTGCTGAAGCTCGAATTAAGCTGAGAAATGTAGCAAAACTAACGGTAAATTTGATTATAAACAATTTTTTCTTGTTATTTGCGAAAACGCGCTTTTTTCGGCTAATGACAGAAAGCTCCTCTCACACACCCACACACACACACACACACACCTAGTGAATACACTCACAGAAATTTCTATAATGCAGCGCAATTTTAATTTACTTGCTTTGATTTGAAGTACTTTTTTTTGTGGATTTGATTCTTCTTTTATTATTTTTTGCATTTATTTGAATTCTTTATTTTTGCTTTCGTTTCTCGCTTCGTTTCGTTCGGTTCGGTTCGGTTCGGTTCGGTTCGGTTTGGTTTGGTTTGTTGGCTGCGACTCGAACTCGAAACGCCGATCCGCACTCGCTAAACAATTGAAACTGAATAAAAATTCTGATTTAGTTGTATTCGAAACTCATCGGATGAGCAGAAAGCAGCGCTGCCAGCAGCGACGCCAGCAGCAACATCTAACAAAACAAGTAAGAGTGCTCTAACAGCCGAATGCTCGACTGGGCTATACCCTGTAGACCAGCTGCATAGAAAAATAGTTGTCAATTACTTCTGATCGTTTCTTAAATTTAATATATCCAATTCTATTTAATTTTAAAAATATATATAAAACATTCTTTATAAATAAAAATTTAATCTGTATTCTAGATTACTTTTTCGTGATAAAATATAGAGCTTTTTCTTCTAAATCACATACCATATTTCCCGCTTCTATTTCTAATGCTTGTTTGCACTAATTCATACCCTTTACACTCATTTTACAGGGTAATAAAAAAAGCATCGCACTCTTTACTTGTTGTTGTTTTTGTTGGTGTTTACGGCGTTTAGATTTGAACTTAGGTGAGGCAAAGGCAGCGGCACGTTGCTTGAGGCACTCAAGTTTGGCGCTACAGTTCATCATTATCATTATAATCATTATCATTACCATTAGCATTAGCATTGCCACGCTGCTCCCACTTGAGACTCGGGCTTTGGAGGGGCGAAACTATGAGGCGGGGCTGTGGAGAGCGGGGGACCTGGCGCTTGTCTTTAGCTCTCTTCGCGACTGCCGCCATTTCCTCTAATCGACGGCAATGACTCACGAAAATGTACTAAAAAAATAAAAAGATTTTTTTAATGTTTATGCCTTTTGTTGCATGCCCTAACTTTAAGTTAGATATTCATTTAAACTTAATTAAAGCGTGTTAAGAATTATGACATACAGCGGGTGTCCAAATCTTCTGCTCAGTCGTTGATTCATCAGTTAGGAAAAGGAACTCTCTGATAAATATTATCTATAAAATTTAGAAAATTTCCTCTAATCTATTATAAATATTTTTCCACCATACTCTTTCTCATAGCTAAATTACCTTTGATTTGGAAAGGGTAACAATCAGATGTGCGTGCGTGCAATTAGAGGCAAGTGTCTTGGGGCAAAGATTCTCAAAGTTTGCTATAGAATTAGTAGAGCAGTTGAATTAGAACCAAAACTACAGAGTTACTCGTAAAAGCCCGAAGAACCCAGAAGAACAAAGCTAAAGAATGGCATAATAATAATTTCTAGTATATTTACGCTTTGTTAGAGACGTTAAAAGAGCGCAATTCAAATTAAGCTGCGGCTCAGGCTGAAGCTGGCCAATGCACCTAAAATTTGGGAACTATACGAGAAGAGAAGTATTTTATTTTGAGTCTTTGAAGCGTTAATTGGTGCAAGTTTTCACTGCAGGCAAAGAAATCATGTTTTTGATGTATGCAGAGATATATTTTTTGGGGGGTCTTATATATAATTGGCGACACCTTTAAGTGCCGACCTTGTCATGCTCGCTGACGTCGTCTAATTCAGGCCGGGGCTGTTCTTCATCAGCGCTTCGACGAAGACGTCAGCGTAGACGTCGTCGTCGACGTCGCTGCTGGCAGCGGCAAGCGAGCGTATCCAGCAGCAGCAGGAGAAGTGCTGCTCAATTTCGCTGAAATACAAACCAAACTAAATTGAACTTAAGCTGAACTGATTCTAAGCTAATTTGCATAAGAAGCAGGAATTCCTTAGAATCCTCAATCAAAACCTGGGCGCAGCCGCCAGTTGAAGGTGAAGTTCACATCAACCCAAGTCGTGCCTCAATTTGCAATAAATTGCTACTAATGGATACACTGGCAAAAACTTTGTGCAATAAGTTCTGATAATAGCCAAAAAACTAGAAAGTTTTACTTCGTTCACAAGTAGAAAAACTGGGTCCAAAGTAATTAGTAATTTACTTGTGATTTATTCACATTTAAGTATCAAAATTAAAAGTAGAAAGGATGATAATATTAAGGCTTAACTACAGAATCGGGGAATATGTAAGATATGGCTAAAAAAAACTTACATATTTGACATCAAATTGAAAGAAGTAGTAGAAGATACTACTAAGTAGTAGATTAATTACTATCTTCAATTGATCAAGTTTTGATTTAAGAACAGAGTTCGATTGTTTTGCAATATGTAATTTGAAATTGGCGAAAGAAAAAAGATTGCATAATTTAGCTCAAATAGTCGATGTTAATTTTTCGAATTTGGGGGGCGCGCTGCTCCACATTGGCTCCATTGGATTTGCGTGTCAGTGCGGCGAAACTGTCGTCCCCCGCAGCGCAGCGCAGCGAAGCTATCAAAAAAATCGCATCAGAAATCGCATCGGAAATTCAGAGAGCGTTGGACGAATGCCGCACGCGGTGCGACTCACAAGTGAGGAAAACCAACAAAAAATAGCAAGTAAAAGCGCTGCAGTCGAGAGACTGCTAGACTAGCAGATACCCTGTACCAGTACTTTTGGGAAAATTATAAATAGGACGGCGGCATGCCAAAGATTTGAAAGTTCTGTAGATTGTTCTTTATGGAAGCTATATAATATCGCTACTGGACGACATTAAAAATGGTAAGACGACGCGTGGCTTCGTTTTCCTTGTCCAAAAAGAATATACTCTCTGTTTAGTTCATTTTTACAGGGTAGAAACGGCATTTGGCATCACGTTTGAAGCGTGAAAAATTTTGAATACGCAGCGCGTGTCTAAAACAGATATTGGACGCCAGATAGCACTACGTATCGGGTCCAAGGAACATGCAGTCGTAATACTCAATACAAAAAGAAAAAAAAAAAAAGAAAAAACTGAAAATTGAAAACGTATTGAAAGCGAATCCCATCGATTGAGTAAACGCATAAATTGATCAGAGTTGATTGACAGTTGTGGGCGAGCAGGAAACGACGGCCAAAGATACCACCTCTGGGTATTAATTATAGAAAAAATAAGGAGTATATTGAATGAATTACGAATATGTAAACATTTGGAGTTACTTAAGCGCATACTTCAAAGAAAAAATCATATTTTGCAAAATTATTGTTCTAGACATTAAGTATACGCAACCTTGGACAATGTTAATAAAAGATTCAGATAGAATCTGCCAGATACTGAGCTACTACTGCACGTGGATTGTATAAGTTGAGTAAACCCGAGTTGGTATATGAGAAAGCCTATTTAAAATAATGTCCATTCATAATGGAAATGCAAAAATATTGAAAAATATGTTAGAAACTATGAGGTAAGAAAAACCTATGCAATTTATAGCTACATTTATATCTATAGATCGAAATAATCTAGATTCTGTACTCTAGAGTCTAGACTATGAATGGTAATAAGTTAAGTGGCTTATTATGCTATTATTATTCGATTAGATTATACAGAATATTTATTAAATTATTGAATTAGCCATGGTTAATTACCGCAACGGATTCCTAATGCTCGAGAATTGGTTACAGTTTTGGCTGGCTAAATCAGAACTGGTTTCTTCTCTTGTCTTGCCTTCTTATCATAAGCGATTATTCAATTTTCAATTTATGTTCAATCAATGTTAACTCAATGGGTTGCCAGTCAGCCACTCCGCCAGACAGACAGACAGACGTTGTTTATGAATAGGTATTATCTATATCTTTATGAAGCGAGATTGAGTGCAGGCACTTGATCATTTTTTGGCTCTGAATAGTCGAATGCATGCAATATTTATAACATAGATTGGGCAACAATAACATAACAGCAACATGACATTAACTGTTAACAAACAGCAGCTGTTTTAGTTGTGGTTTGTGTGTGGCATGCCCCACATTTCAGTTGAAATCAAAACCCGCCTAGCAGGAAGTATTTTTGCATTCGCAATTTGGGATTCGCGCACTGAAAATGAAAGTAATCATCCGCTGTCGGGGTAAGAAAAAAGTTTTATTATTATTTTGTCTACAGCTCCCGGTGTGGCACGCATGCTGCCTGCCTCCTTTGCCACATTTATCACATAGATATATATTCATTATGCAATTTGCCAGCTGAACTGGCTGCAGCTTTGGGGCAGGCTTTGTGGGGTGCGCCCTCACAGTGGCCTACATATACTTGAGTACACTCACAGACAGGAGCCACTAATCTCTTAACAGTTGAGTTAACAGCCAAGAGTTAACAGCAACAGCAACAGTGAAGCTCCGTTTAGACTAACTACAGCTTGCTTTTGGCTAGAATTGTAAATGAATATTAATTACTTACTTTAATTTATAGCCCATTTGCTTTATAGCCTTATAGCTAACACTTTAAATGTGGCTGTAAAAGTTGGCTGTTAATTAACATGGCATCTGCTAATGTTGCAGGTAAAGATTAGATAGTCTGAACGCGGCTTGCAGCTATATTGCAACTGCGGCTACTTGCAACAGTTGCTGCTGTGCTGGTGCTGCTGCCGCTGTTGCTGGTGGCTCTTTGTTATGTCAACAAATTGAAAGACCCACAAATCGATCAAATCAAATGCTTGTAAATTCGGAATCGTGTGATGCATTCGATGGGCTCGAAAACTGTTAAGTAATTGCCCAAAATGTGAGCAACAAATGCGTTTTATTGCTAATTTTTATAGTTGTTTATGTTGAATGCGCGATCGTACGTGATTGTGATATATATTTCAGTATACATGGCTTATATGTAGCGGCAATTGTGACCCATTTACAGCATTTAATTGACACTGACAGCAACAACTGTTGCTGCTGTTAACAGAGGCAGCAGCAACCAGCCACCAGCCACCAGCAACAGTTGCTGTTATGTCAAGGTCGTCTGCAAAAAGATGGTTCGCTTTTGATATGGAAGGGATAATCTGGACAATTTCATTTACCAGTAATTTTTGGTGGACATTCACTTTTCATACATATTTATATTGCAGAAGAGCGAAGGCTGTTCAATAATATGTATGTTTTTTGTGCTAGTTAATCATTCACTTGGAACTTGGGGAAATATTTCCGTGGCAGCTCTAAAGACAGTTGACGACAGTGGTAGCAGTAGAGGCATTATTACGATTATGACATTAATATAATTATTTGTATTGTATGAGTATTACACAAAAAAGAAATAGACATATGTACGAACACATAAAAATCTGCTGTAAAACTTGCCCAGTCAAAGTTCGATTGCCCCTGTGTCATGTGTAGACAGACGCAAAGAACTTGAAAGTATGCGACTTGAAGATGCCCTGTACTTAAGTCGTCTTGTAGAGTAGCCTCTTCTAACCGCCTCTTCTTCAGAGCCATTTCTACTTAAAGCCTAAATCTACTACAATATATTCAATGCACACTTTCTTGCATACACAGTAAGGGTCCATATTTAATTCAAAATATAAACTGAAATAAAATTTTATATATTGCACTCTTTTCTCTTCTCCATTCACAATTGTATTATGCCCTACTCGCCTTTTTATAGGGTATAACAACGTATGACAACGTCGAGTTAAATGTGAGTTAATTTTGCAGCAACTGATGCGTGGTTGCAGCCAGCACTCTCAATCGTATAGCCACTTGGGTTCAGACCTCTTGGTAAATCCAACTCGTAAAATAGAGTTAACAGAGAGCGCTGTTGCTGTTAATGTTGTTGCTGCGCATGCGTCACGTTTGTCTTTTACATTTGTCGGCGCTGTTGTTGTCTTTCGGGAGCCGCTGTTAACTGTTGGCGCCTGCAATTGGCTATAAAACAGATGAGCCACTGTCCATTGGTTATCAGTCATTGGCAGGCATTGGCGGTGCAGCGGGCATTCTTCAAAGATCAGCAAAAAATAAGTCGAGTTTTCAACGCGTTCCCAAAAATAACTAAACACTTTTAAAATAAATATGACCGCC
Source organism: Drosophila repletoides (assembly GCA_018150835.1). NCBI lineage: Eukaryota > Metazoa > Arthropoda > Insecta > Diptera > Drosophilidae > Drosophila > Drosophila repletoides. The sequence continues at coordinate 2,125,296 of JAECWQ010000089.1, forward strand.
TTAAAAGTTTTCGTAAGTGTGACCTGCTTAAGGAGTTTAATAACCTATTACAAAAGTTTTAAAAAATTTGTAACCAAAGGATTCGAGTGTTTTGACATAATAAAAATAATAATAATCGAAATAATAAAATAAAATTAACGGATTGTTCGTTAGTAGTGCAAAAAGAAAACCAAAAATCAATGAAAATTCAGGACTCAACAAAGAACATTTTCAATAAAACACTAAAATCCAAAAAAACATCTTCTGTTCTATATTTCGGTATTAAAAGAGTTTGGTGAGACTGAGTTTTGGTTTGATAAATTTGGCACGAATTAAAAATAAAGTTTCAATGAATTGTTCCAAAGTTTTTCAAGTATTATATATAAATTTCACTTTAAATTGTCTACAAGAATTTTAAAGTTAAAAATAGGGAATTAAAAATCATAGCTGTAGCTAACAATTTCTCCCATTTAACGTGGGAATTTTCGCTGTGATTTTCTTTTCACCTTTTTCTCTTACGTGACAAAAATGATTAAAAAAGCTAACTTTTTTGATTTTGAATTCTCTACACAACCAGATAGAAAATATATCTTCAGTTTATTAATAATCTATTGCATTTATTATTTATTTTCGTACAAAAATTGTATAAAAAGGTTCCTACGTTTTATAAACATTCTTTGCACAAAATTTAAAAATAATAAAAGAACTAGATACTTAAGTTCCCACAATTTTCCACTGTGCTGAAGATTGCTATTTATTTAAATAAATAAAATTAACTGCTCTTACTATTGCTTTACTTTTTTTATTACTTTTACTTTTTTTAATTAATTATTTATATTTATTTGCCAACATTTTGCAGATCTTTGTGGCCCTCTTCGCTGTGGCTTACTGCGCGCCGAGTCCGGGCTTCTTCGGCAAACAGTAAGTAAAAGAAAAGCCACAGGCTGTACTGCGTCTATGAATATGATATTTAATCTGAACCGATTCGACGATATACTCGTAAAAATGCTTCCCGTGTTGTGCAACTGAATGGATTTTTAAATGCCGTCGATTTGCTTAGCTTATGAATTATGTATTAAATTACTTACAAAATGAAGCAATCAATATATGAATAGAGCAAAGTAACACTTGGCGACCCACGGAGATACCACTATTTAGATGGAATAGGAGACTGTCTGTCTCTCTATAAATGGGTATGCGGTATTCGGTATTCGGTAGTCGGCTTCGGTATGGGGATATTATTACTCTACTTGTCTGTATGTCTGTAAGTAAGTTCAATTGTCAGACAGTGAACCTGGGGCTGCTGAGAGACAACTGGACAACACTTTAGGAATTTCACACAGGCATTGGCATTATAATGCGAACATAATTGCGAGCGGTTAATTAAAAATTCCGAGCATTTATCCGTCTCCCCCAGAGTTGCCAAGTCGCCAATAGGCTTGGAGGAGAGTTCATGCAACTGCCAAGACAAGTTGAGTTAGCTGCCAGCTGAATTAACTGAAATTAGCTAATAAACATTCGAATGCCAATTATAAAGTCTCCCCTCCCCGTACCCCAACTGTATATATATATGTATATTATAAAATACTATATATATAGTATTAAAATTTCACTTTCAATTCAAATTATTCCCTTGCTACCCTACTATACCTATGCATTATACAAAATGCTGAATCATTAACATTTCACTTTCAGTTAAATCTACTATCGACATTTCTAACTAAAAATATTACTTAACTATATAAACTACATTTAAAAAATGGCATAGATTGAAATAATTGGTTGTAAAAAAGGTCAGTTCGAGCCCGAACATCTGGGGTCAGGGTCTTTGAGACTGAACCCAAAGCTTTGCCTCAAATTCAAACTCCCGAATCAAAGCTCTGTCAACATTTGAGAAGATTGCATTTCTATTTTCACTTAAGTTTATTCCCCTATTTATTTATTGTTATTTCTTTTATATCTTCCAGTGAACACCACACAATTCATGTGCCCTACAAGGTCCACACGGTGCATCATCATCATGTCCAGAAAGTGGCTGTGCCCGTGGTGAAGCACGTGCCTGTCTATAAGGAAGTGCATGTGCCCATCTATAAGGAGGTGCCTGTGCATCATGTGCATCACGAGGAGATTCTGCCCGTTCATGTGCATGATGATCATCATCACGACTATCACCATGGCTGGTCTTCCCATTCCCATGGCTGGTAAACCTGCTCCGCCCCGCCCCGCCCCGCCCCGCCCTTCGTCCGTTCGTTCGTTCACTCTGTAAATACTGTAAAATCTTTTAAGTTTAAAACACAGACACAATTGTAAATAAAGTGAGATTTTCGATTGTAACTCTTGTTTTTTTTTTGTGGGTCCACAATTATTATTGCTTTTATTATTATTATTATTATTATAATTTTAATTTGCAGTTGCACTTGACCTTGGTCAGCTGCTGGCCACTTGAAGTGGCCGCCGTTTTGCAAGAACGACTTTCACAAAAAACAACTCTCGGGGTCAACTACAAAAACAACAATAACAGAAACAACAATAACAACAGCAACAATCAGGCAGGCAGGCAGGCGGGTAATCAACCAGGTGATCACCTGTAAAGTCCACTCCTTGTCCAAGCGCGGAACTGCAACTGCTACTGGAACTGGAACTGGAACTACTGGCTGTAATGGGCGTGGCGCATTCTCAACGCATGACAAGGTTTTGGTCAATTTTTATACAAGAAAACTTACAAAATTTTAAGTCTCAGAACCAAAAAATACAAGTTTTTATCAGCTATTCAATTTATTGTTGACTTTTTTTCGGGGCTCCGATTAATACAAAAGATTGAATCTGTTTTGTTCCAAGAACCTGCAGCTTGAGCTCGGAAACTAATCGTTTTGGTTAGAGCAAAAATTTTGGAATTTTTAAGCATTTCGAATCCCCCAATTGTATCTTTTTCGAATTTTTGTTTGAACCACTTCTCGATACGCTCGAGTTTGGTATTTTGTCTTAGTCTATTTTAAACTTGGGCTAGAAGCAAAAAACTGTTTTATTGGCCGGATTTATGGTGACGTTGGACTGTAGATCAATTAAACAGGCTATTAAACCCACTGCAATTGCTTTATAATCAATGATATTTTCCACAATTCAATTTGTTTATGATGGAATTAAGTAGCTATAAACAGTGGAATATTTAACCGCATTTTTTGATAGTTTTTTGGTTGATCGAATAAAAGAGTTAAACCAGCTACAAAGTGGCGGATTTGAGGCATAAATCAAGCTAGAATTTCGATATAAGCAGAGTTACTTAAGACTCATTTTTTCTGATGAAATTTACGCTGTGAATACTGAAATTTCGAATTCAATATTAAAAAATCTTATTGTTCAATAAAAAAGGGTTTCAAAGTTAATAAAATATGTTGAAACTAACAAAAAATAATGAAAAATACACTCATATTTTAATTATAAAATATAGCAGCCAAAGAAACTGAAATAATTTAATTAAAAATTCAATTTTTTTTTAATTTTTTATGACCAACATGCTTTTTATTAGACGCCAACAACAGAATTTCAATAAAAGGTTGAGAACTTGTAGCGTTAAAAAAGGAAGCTAAATAGAAGAAATGCGTGTGAATGAGAAAGATAGGAGGAGGCTGGGTCTGCTTAGTGGCAGTAGGGGAAGTTGGGGCACTGGTGGGGTGAGACGCCAGCAGGATATAGACGCTCCGTCCAGCCGGGAAGTGGTGGGGCAGCCACTGGAGCTGCTGCATGTCCAGCATTCACATCACAATAGGGGTAATTGGGGCAAGTTTGTGGATTAACACCAGCTGGATATTTATCACCACCGGCGGATGGGGCAGGTGCCGCATTCCAGGAAGGCTGTGGCTGCCACTGTTGTTGAGGTTGTTGCCACGATGGTTGGGGCTGTTGCCACTGTGGTTGGGGTTGCTGCCACGACGGTTGAGGTTGCCACTGTGGTTGAGGTTGCTGCCACTGCGACTGCGGATTATGCAGGCGGGCATTATCACAGATGGGAAAACCGGGACAGTCCTGAGGATTCACACCAGCCGGATACTGTGCGGCAGGCGGATGCTGTGGCTTAGCCACAGCAAAAGCCAGGCAGGAGGCGGCGAAGAAGAGCTGCAGGTGATGGAGTCTGAGTGAAACTATTCCTTTTCCTGGATGCTGCCTTTAACTTACCAGCTTGTAGAACATGTTGATATTAATCCTTTTGGTGCCAATTGGACTATAAAATACTTAAACTTCCAATTGGATTCCTGGTCAGCGCTGCACTGTGGTACAAACTCGACATTCGCTTAGCTTTTATAGCCGACAGTCGAACAGTCTCTCTAGAACCGAGTCTCTTTTCAAGACCCCCAGACTCAACCTCAGAGCTCGGTTCAGTTTCACTTTCATTGGCTCTGGCTCAAACTGCATTTTGTTGTTGTTGTTGCTGTTGTTAATACTCTTGTTGCTGCTGCTGTTGTTGTTGTTGTTGTTGTTGTTGTTGTTGACTGATCTCGCACATATTTTGCTTGATTGGCCCAACAGATTATTATTAGAGTCTTTGTTGTGCGAACGAACGCGCGCGCGCGCCAACAAATAAATCGAACGGCCAACAGCAAATAGCAAACAAGTCGAACCGAAAATGCTCGAATTTAAGATACTCTGTACGTAGGATAAAACATATTACTGACTGAGCAGGCTGGTTTGGTTCGGCAGGTTGGGTAGGCCGCCATCCCCCAACTCCTTTCCCTTACCACCATCCCATTAGGCCTCACAATGGGCCACCAGGACCAACTTCTGGGTGAACCTGACCGAATTGTTGAGAAGCAGCCTACACAATCGAAACTGAAATTCTCTGTGACCCTTTGCCAACACCAAATAGAGCCTACAAGAATTTGAATTAACAATACTCTTGGATTACATCATATATTTAGTTTCTAGCTTTTTTCATTAGCCTTTAGTTTGACTTCCGACGGAAAAGCTTTAGAAGGGTTTGTGCTCGAACGGGCTTGCATCCTTGACATTGAAAAGAGAGAAATGAGCTGATATCATCCTATTGCGGCTGCTGCTGGCATGAGGAATATAAAATTTAAGTATAAGTTAAGGACATTATACTGTCTAGCCTGAACAGGGAAAGTTACTTTGGAAGCAGCTAAGTTCTACTGGCTTGCAGGAACATTGTAGAGATCCTTTAATACAAAATGAATATGCACCTCTTCTAGGTATAAGTGCAGGGTATTAAAACACATATGCATAGAGTACTTATATCAGACACATACAAATATATATATACTTATCGAATTACAGGCATGCCGTCATTAGCTATAGCAATGAACTAAGCCCCCAACTTGGTATAGAGAGACCCGCTTGAATATATTCTGGGTAGATTTCTGCTGCGTTGGCGTTGAATTTAATGCCATTTTAGCCAAGTTATCTGTTGCAAGTTGCCAAGTTTTGGGAGCCCTTGCCTTGCCACACGGCGCTCTGTCATGGAATCTGTTCGTGAATCACTTTATTTGTGCCGCCGCCGCAGGTTTTCCTTGTCGGTTCATTCCGCCAACAACAACGGCGAAAAAACCTTTACCATCGCCCGGAAGGCAGCCCCAGCACCGGTTCAAGTCCCAATAGAAACTGGTTTCGGTGCAGCGAACTTGCACTAGATTCAATGCACTCCATTCAATTCTAGATCTGACTCTGGGGCTAGGCTAGGTTGGGTCTAGGGATGGGCAGCAGTAAGTAATTAAATTGGTTTCCAGCTGGGTAATATTGGCTATTAAAAATTAAATATTAATAAAGCTTAATTGCTGCAAAAATATTATAGGGTAATTAAATACAAAACTATGTTAAATATATTTAAAAAATAATTCAAACTTTCCTATCTTTGTCTAACTGGAATATGGAGTACCACTTTCGTCCTGGTTTATTCTGGAAGGAAACCAAGGAAGAAAATTATTAAATAAATATTTAAAGATTAATGTTTTTTGCCAGCCCTAGTTCCAGTACAGGTTTTGGCATGCTAAATATGCAAATCTCGTTGCATACGCATGAGCTGCTGACACCCAATGCCAGCATACGCACCGAGAGACTTCCTGTCCGGAATATATGTAGCCTACTACGTCACAGCTGTAGATTGAGTTGGATCCGAGAGACAAGGCAAATTGGGAAATTCAATTAATAGGCGAAAAATGCGGCTGTCACACAAATTATGAGCTAATCAGGCGGCAGGCAGCAGGCGGAGAGCGGGCAACCTCGAGGCAAGAGACAGACAGACACCGACACAGACACAGACACAAGCATATATGCTACATATTGTGTGGTGACTGTGGCCAATTGTTGTTGCCAATGCTGTAACAGATTTAGTTTAATTCTTATAATTTGTGTTTGCAACTGCTGCTGCTGCTGCTGCTGCCGCCGTCGCTGCTGCCCGCCAGCCATTGGCCAGGAATGTGCGCGGGCGCGGCTGCTCCACTTGTAGGTGGCTCTGTCTCTGTCTTTGTACTTGTATTGGTGTTGGTGCTTGGTGGCTGATGGTGTTGTTGGTGGTGCTGTGTAACGGTGCTGCTGGTGGTTGTTGGCTAGTGGCTAATGCGTTACGTGGCGCGGGCGCGCTGCAAGCCGATCTTGTTAGCCTTGATCAATGGCCCGGAAAAATAAAAGCCAGCGAAATTGAAATTGTTGACCATTCGCATAATGCAGTCACTCACACATGCTACAGTAGAGCATCCCTAAAAAGGAAAGAACAGGCGAACCTCAAGCCCTCGAACTCTTTTAGGTCTTATCCCCCAATATATTATTTGCTTATAGTTCAGAGATATGTTCTATTTTACATCCATTAAAATTCGCTCATGCTTCCACCGTCCTACATCCCATACAACACATTTTTCAATATTATTCCATTTAATCCTAATGAACATTGACTGCAAAATATGTTTTACTGGAAGAGAACAGTCATTTTCAGCATAATTATTTTTTCAGTTTTAATATTAATGTTTTTTCTTATGTTAGGGGATTTTCCGTCAATATATAAATAAATTTGTTCTACTCGCTATACTTTTAAGAATAGCCTTGTTTCTGCTGTTACCTCTTAATGTTCGTTGTTTGATATATTAGATAAGTCCTTTGAAATAATAAGCGAATATTTTTGAATCTACTTTAATTGGTTTTTTTTAGGGTATATCTACTGTAGTAGTTCTATACAGTTGCTCAAAGTCGAGGAGTGTGTGTGTGTGTGTGTTCTCGCGCTTGTAAGTTGATATTTCTCGTGATATCTCAGTCTGTCTGTCTGTCCGTCCGTCTGTGTGGTGTTTGCCTTTTTTGTCACATTGGCGCTTTTTAAGTTATTATGCCATTAGCTGTCGCCTTCTTTTTCAGATTATTTTTTTCGTCTAGTTTTTAATTATCAATTTCCTTCTGTGCTGAGACGTGTGTGTGTGTGTGTGTGTGGATAAGGTGTGCCATGAAAAGAAAGTGAATTTGCATACAATTTGCATGCGATTTTTCAAGCAGGTTTTTCAAATTTTCAATTTGTATTTCAAGAGGAATAAACTCAACAATTAAATTCAGAAATTCTTTTTGTTTTTGTAGATTTAAACTAGTGAGTTGGGGGTTTTACTTTTAGTTTACGATTAGCATTTAGTATAAGACTAAAATTGAACAAAGATTCTGAAAAGAATCTGCTTACAAACAAGTTGCTACAGTGGTCGCTTGTTAATTAATTACATCCAATTCTTTAGAAATTATTTCTAGCAAAACAAATATTCATTTGAAAATTAGTATGCGAATAATGTGCTAGTTTAAAAAGTGTTTTTACTGTTATTAACTTATATCGAATTCTAATTTGCTAGCGACCTCTGTTCTTAATAATAATGAAAATAATAGAATAAACTTTAAGCAATAATATGCATAAGTCGCTTTATTTTAAAAGCTAACGCTTTGCGAAGCCTAAACCTGTTCATGGCGCACTTTTCGAGAGCTACTTCATTTTTTATTCCTTTTCTGCATTCAGCTCGCTGGCATTGGCCAAATTTTCTTTTTCTATTTCCTTTCCAGTTTCTTGCTCATTCGTTTTCATATCCATATCAACATCCACATCCATTTCTGTTTCAGTCTCCTGCGTGGGGGGATCAGCCTCGTTATCAGTCGTTGGCAATTCATCGTGCAGTGCGCGACGCATAGAAAGTTTGTTATCTGCAATTATACTCGTTTTATTAAAGGGAACAATGGATCGGAATTATATATCGCTGGCTATATTAATCACCAAATTCTTCATCCTCATCGTCCGATGAATCACTATCGGAGCTATCATTACGTGGCGATGACCCTGGCGAGTCTGGTTCCGCTGCCAGCAGAGAGAGGCGGGGCGCCACGGGTCGCTCCTTGCGGGCAGGATTCAAGACGCCACAAAAGGCGCAATGAAATGTTGTATATTCGTATTCCTCCATAGGCAGCATGCCTGAAAAATGATTTCAAAAATTAATCAATTTATATATTTATTTAATAATAATCACCATTATGCCTATGGCATTGCTTGCATATCATGCCAAATCGATTTTGTGGACTGTCGCCGACAATAAAGTCCACAATGCGATCCATTGCGCTGCGCGCGCTTTCATCCACAACGGGAAATGGTGTGCGCCTGCGTAGCTCCTGCATTGCACGGGTTTGTGGCGTTGCTGACGTCACCTGTCCGAGTGACGAAATCACGCTGCTGTTCAAATTATTATTCATGTTTCTGTAAACGCTCGTATAGGGCGTTAACATCCTCTGCTGCTGCGGCGCTGCCTGCGGCGTGCGTTGCAGCGATGACACTGTGGAGCGGTTCAGTGAAGCGTTGGTCGGATTGTTCCGAGTTGAAGGCGTAATGCCCAGCATGCGACTTTGCTGCTTATCGCCAAAGCGTTCCAGCAGAGTCACTGCTACCTGAAAAAAAAAGATTTTAACTTAAAAAAAGTTTCTAATTTAAAAAAATCCATTCATGTAAACACCAAACACTTTTGTAGGAGGATGTGGTTCGACTCTAACTTTTTATACAACAGGTTTGGGCCATGATTGGATTTCAGAAACAATTCAAGTTTGAATTTTGGCATTTTTTTCAAGAAAATAATAAATTGGTTAAAATTCGGGAATTTTTTAACTCTTTCGCATCGAAGAAGCGAACCGTTTTCGGTCTAAGATTACCCGTGCTTGGGTTGCAATATTATCTGTTGTTTTTTGGGTCAACTGTTTTGGTTAAAGTAAATAATGAACCGGTTCAGCTGTTTAACAGACTCTCCAGCTTACCTTGTACGTCTCTTTATCCATGACCTGCTCTAATATTTTGCTCTTCTTCTCTTTCAGCTGAGCGAGCTTATCGCCATTTTTGTTAAGCTTGCGCTGAAAATACCACGTAAACATTTGACGCAAGAAGACAATGCTAAAAAGAAACAGCAAAACAGAAACGCAAACAAAAACAATAACAATAACAGTGGAATGAGATCATTAGAAGATGGGAATTACTCACAGTACTGGAAAAAGTAACAGTGGGACGAGGTACATGATGCGCTCCTGCATTGTTGGCGGGAAATAGAAGAAATACCATAGAGCGAAGCCAACGATATAAATTCCAATTGTGAAGCCAACAAAGTTGCTCACAAATCTCCTTTTTTGCTCCTGCGTATTTATAACATATTTCTCAAGCTCTTGTATCTGTAGCTGCAGTCCCTCCAGCACAGCTGTTGTTGACTTTTCTTTCTATAATTAGAATAAGTATATATATATACATACATTATATATAAAAGATGTATATTTTGCATATGTAGTATGACTTGGCGTCACTAGCTAGCAAGCTTTTTTATGGCTATTTAATGCAGCATTGCACCACTGTACCACACAGTACTTACCCGAAATTTCGATAAAACATAACCCATTATTAATAGTTTTAATAGACTGTGAATTAATTTAAAATGTAGGTATAGCCTACTTAAATTTAAAATGTAAATAAATTAAGCTATTTTCGTGCCGTGACCGACGTGCCGCCTGCCGCTACTTGGTATTGTTGATACTCTATCGATAAGTATCGACAGGTAGCGCTATCGATTATATACATAATTTGTGATACATATCGGTAGATTGTAGCGATTGTTGTTCAACTGTCAATTTCAAACTGCAATTATTATTTAATTAATTTTTTTGTGAATGAATAAATTAAAACATGAACCAAAATTTATTCACTTTTCATTACAAATAATTAATATATTTTTGAGCTAGCGCGGATGTTAACTTAGCTATTTTCCTGGCGATAGGATTCGCTGCTCACGCGTATCGATAGTTGCCAAACTTAAAATAACAAATTGTAACCATAGTTGTTTGTTTTTAAGTTATAGTTGTTTTTGAAACGGCAACCATTAGAAATATAACTAACTTGTTACTTCTAAATTTCAAATAAAATTTGAATATGTTTTAAATAATTGCTAAGCCTGCAGCCCTGGTTGCAACAACAGCTGTGTCTAGTTGCGCATTTTATAAACAAGTATCAAGTTGTTTCGAAATACCAATTAGATTTAATTTTGACTGCGAAAGACGCACACTGTCAGCTTTTACTGCCAATGTACAAGACTGTCAATTAATTGATAAACAAAAAGACAAAAGACAATAAGCAAAGACAACTTCTCGCGTTGAAGTTGTTGTTGTGTGGGAGTTCTTGTTGTTGGCATTAAACACAGCAATAAAACTCAATAAGACGCAGCTGCAGCTGTTTGGAAATTATTTAAAATAATTTAAATTAAAGCAAATTAAAATTAAACAATGGCCAAGATAATTTCACAGGAGACATTCGACGAGGTTGTTCAGGAAAATGTCGTCGATTTCTCTATGAGTCCCTCGGAGGCGAAAGAAGAGACCATCAAACAGTTTGAGGCGCAAGTGAGTAATCGAAGCTTACACGATGATAATACTTTATGAATTGGGCACAAATAAAGGGTTTACTCATTTTGTAAAAAGTTTTGAGAGGGCAAGGTATTCAATAGCCTTTTCTACTTAATTTCGTGAAGCTCTTCATCGTGTAAACTATCTTGCCATGCGTCATCATCTAATGCGGTTGGTTTAATCTCATCTATTTACAGGGCATTAACCTGGCTAACATTATAAAGGATTTAGCCGTTAATTCGGAGACAGGCAAGCCCATTATCAATGAAACAGTGGACAAAATTAAAACGCACATAAGTGAAAAATCCGAGGATACACAGAAGCTGCTGGAACTGCTGGCTGTGCTGGACATGGAATGCCAAAAATCCTTGGCCCATCGGGTATTAGCCGGAAAAAACGGAGCCCACGATGCGCTTATCACGTTATTGGAACAGGAGCTAGAAGAATCTGAGAAATTGAATCCCACTGTTGTGAGCAAATGTCTGCAGGCTGTGAATAGTCTGACCCACAAGCAGCCAGATTTGTTTGATGCGGAGGCTTTGTCTACAGTGCTGCAATTGGTACAGCTTAAAGATCAACTCGAAGTTGTTTGCCTGACTTTACAGTGGCTGCAAAAGGCATGTATAATGCACGAAACGAATCGTCAGAATATTATGAATAGCAATGTAGTGAAACTATTAAAGCCCCTACTGCTTAAAGACAATCCTCGATTGGTTAGGGAGCTTACGGCGGTGCTAAGATTTCTTGTACTGGACGATGATATACGCGTGGAATTTGGCTGCGCCCATGAACATGCCAGGCAGATTGCCGGCGAATTGTTGTTGGAATTGGTAAACCTGCTTCCGGATTATACAGATGTGCAAGTTTTAGCCGATTTGTTGCTTACGATAGGCACACTATCTGTGCGCCAGGAGTTGTGCTTGCTCGTAGATGAGGCGGGCGGCTTGAAGGTTATACTGGATATTATGAGGGAGCATGTGAAAGAAGAACGTCTCAATCGTGAATCCTTGAAGCTGCTGCGTGCTATGGCTGGCCATGATGCTGTTAAGGCGCACATTGTCCAGCAAGGCGTGGCACCCATTATAAAGGATATTCTGTCTACGCATGAATCCAATGAGAATATTGTTGCCGCCGCCTTGGCCTGCATTACTACGCTTACGCTGCGCGTTAAGGATCACAGTACCGCCTTCTTTGAAACTGGCATTGCAGAAGTTCTTGTGGAGGCTCTACGAACGCATCCCCAAAACAAAATTATACAACGAAATGGCGCCTGGGCCATTAGAAATATGGTATCCCGGTCCAGGAATCAATGCGAGACTTGGCTTTCGTTTGGTGTCGAAGATTTACTCAATGCGGCCATGCTGGAGCATCCTTCTGTGGCGCAGGATATTAAGGCTGCTCTTAGAGATCTGGGGTGCTCTGTGCAGCTTAAGGAAGAGTGGACTGGCAAGGCCGAGAAGAAAATCGCTGCATAAGAAAGAGAGCTAATAAAAACGATATATCTAGGTTTACAGTCGAACTTGCTCAAGCCCAAACCCCATTGAGAGATTTACAATTAGTCGATTATAAATATTCGTACCGAAACACCAGTCGAACTTCCCAAAGCCAAATAATTGGATCCATTTTTATTTAGGGCATTATCGAGTTATAGAATTAGTTTTTCATATAGAACTACAGCTTATCAGATAGAGTATTATGGAAGTTCGACTTCTATAGCCATACCCAGAACCTTATTAGAGATAAAACTTCTCCAAAGTCAAATCTCAATTTGCGATTAGAAATATTTGACTTAAAAGCTGAAATAGTATTACAATCAAATTGCTTCCGGAAGTTCGACTGTATAACGTTTTATATATATATTTGTATTTTTATAATCATTGCTAACCTAATTCGATACAAAACTAATGCAACAGCACAATGATCAGAGCTTATACACAATTGACTTATAAACTTATATAATTGATGCATAACAGAGACAGTCTTGGTTTCATTTTGGTCCTGGCTTTTAACCACATTCTCTACTTTTTATTTGGTAAGTTTAATATTACGAAGCGTACCAGCTTTAAGGCGCAGATTAACAGTTTTGGCTGTCAGTGACTGGGTAGTTGTGGCTTCCTCTGCGCGCTGAGCAAATGGATCTATTTTCTCGGAACCGCCCATTCCATTGTAGGCAAAGTCTGAGCCCATGGTGGCTGCCACACCCGAACCGGAAGGTCCTAGCAACAGACGTGGCTTCTTAAAAATTGAATACTGTGGAAGAAAATAGGGAATTAGTTTTCGAGGTTTATACAATAGAGATGGTCGTTCAGTAAACCCAAGTAGATCTATGAATGTGCATAACTGGGTTAAAGTATTATATACCCTTTCACTGAGATCGCTGGTGGTTTTGCGAATCACTCCAATTCCAGAAGTCATGCTTATGCCCGGCCCTCTTTTAATGGGTGATATTTTTGCAGGGCCCATCTCTGGAGCTTTTAGCAGATGAGCCATGCCTACACTGCTGGATTTGATGTTTAGGTAAGGTGAGGTAGATTCTTCAATGCGCTTTATATTTTGTTTCTGAAAATTTTAAATTAATAAATAATTATACATACATATATATATTGTCTAGGATACTGACAATTGTGGGTGAAATAGTGCTCCTTCTATTATCCTCGCGTTTTAACGCAATTAAGTTTGTGTTTAGGCCCAAAGAGCTGTTGAATGTCTCCAAGTCAATAGGTTGATTCTGTTGGGCATTCAGCTGTTGGGTTAAGGAAATCAGAATATTTACATAATTGTTTTATAGTAAGAAATACGGATCTTACCTTCTCTTGTGCACGATAAAGATCGCTCTCCAGATGGGATATTTGCTCCTCCAATTTGCTGCAAATGCAGATAATACATGTGAAACAGGTACTGAAATAGTAAATAGTTTTATGCCAACCGCTTAGATTCCAGCTCCTTTCGCAGATCATTTTGTACAACTTTGAGTACATTTCGCAGCTCAGTTTTTTTGGTCTCACACTGCCTCAGCTCCCGCTTTAGCGTGGAAACCCAGTTGGCTAATACATGTGGATTCGCTTCGTTTTTCAGCAACTTTTCGGCATCGGCTGCTCCAGCTGTTAGTATAGCCGATATGCTTTCCATTGTGTGCATTTGTTGCTTCAGTGATTTATTTTCTTTACGCAGTGCATCGACCACCAATGCATCATTCTTCAAGACATTTATTTGCTCCACATAGCTGCTCACAACGAAGTCCTTCTTCTGCAGCTTCTGCTCCAGGCCGGCAATAGTCTTGCTAAGGAAGACACGCATGTTAGTTTTATATGGCATGCTTTTCAGGAAAGGAATATATACATACAGGCACTTTTTCTGCGTCTCCTTTAGCTCCTTCATTTGTTGTTCCACTTTGGTGAGCTCCTTTTCCTTCATCTTCAGTGTGAGAGTTGCATTGTCCACCTGCTCCTGAAGGGAGCCCACATCGATGCGACTCACATCCAAATTGGCCAAATTAAAATATACTCGAAAAATGTTGCGTGTTGTGCATTTATTTCGGCACTGTGGGCAAGTTTTTGAGCTGTTTAAAATTATTTATTAATTATTATTATTATTATTATTCTTATTTACTTGTGTTTATAAATAACTGTAATGGGACGCCTTTGTTTACCGTTCTAGCCATTGCATGAGGCATTTGTGATGAAACATGTGACCGCATATTGTGACGAAAACCTCATCGGAATGTGTAAAGAGTTCGGCGCATATAACGCAATTTAAGTTCAACATTATTTTAATAAATAAATTAAATTAAGTAAATTAAGGCAAAACACTTCCAGAACGCTTCACGGCCGGCGTTAAAGTAAATTGCGCGCGACTTTATCAGTAAACACCTGTAGCATGCAGCCACCTTCATGTGAGTCGACAAATTGCGCGCAGCCAACTTTAAGCTAGTCGCAAATTTGCGCGCAGCCAACTTCAAGTAGGTTCAGCCAGGCGTCTAGCAAGCAGTGCCTACTTTTAGGGGGAAATTTCTAAAGTGGTGGGTGTCTTGGCTAAAAGAGAACGCAGACCGCTGCTGACAGAAGCTGCCTACTATGGTGCATGTCAAGGCTAAATGACAGTTACTAAAATTCAAAAATAAATGAAAACTAAGTGATTTTTGCATGAAAGTTCAATTTATTATTATTTTAATTTGCAGCCAATGAAATGTACAGTAATTTTTAGCATAGCATTTTTTGCAAACTTCTTTGTGGTGTTGTTAGTTTTTTTTTTTTCAGTGTAATGTGTTGATATTTTTTATTGTTTCTAAATATCAAGCAATAATTCGGTTTCTAAATGCGCGCCAATATGTTTTGGTAATTAAAAATTAAATTAGTTTTGATTCTTACATAGTTTTTTTTAGTGTATTTTGTGTGTATCACGAATTATCACTTGATATTTAACAATTGTTTTCTTTTACTGTTCTATTAAATAGTTTTTTAGACATAGATTTTCCGTAAGTACTTAAAAAGCTAAGTTTTTATTTTATGCTTTTTTGCAGAACTTGTTGTTATTTTTATTTATTAAATAGTTTTGTTTTTGGGGTGGTAAAACATTTGATTTTTGTTTTGTTATATTCTTCGTGATATTGTTTTTTTGCTTATTTATTTAATTATTGTTTAAACATATATTTATTAGTTATAGTTTATAGTTGAAGAGCTTTTATTATACCTTGCAGACTTGACTCCCTCCAATTCTGGAAGGAATTTGGAGTGAAGCGCAAAATAATATCATAAAAAAACTATAAACAAGATTAGAACATAATTTTCTACATTTTCAC
The DNA here is from genome assembly GCA_018150835.1 of Drosophila repletoides. Classification (NCBI taxonomy): domain Eukaryota; kingdom Metazoa; phylum Arthropoda; class Insecta; order Diptera; family Drosophilidae; genus Drosophila; species Drosophila repletoides. Next base: position 2,140,954 of record JAECWQ010000089.1, read on the forward strand.
AATAAATGAATAAACTATATAGAAAAAATAGTTTCGTAAAAATTCGACTTCTATCTTCTGAGATATGGACTACTTTTTTGTGAAGAAGAATTCAAGTCAAGTTTTCTCACTGTAGAATTCTTATGAAGAATACTCTATATCTTACAGCTGCCATAGGTATAAGCGGTCAAAAATAAATTAATTTAAAAACAATTATCAAATAGCTTTTATAGTCTGCAAGAGTATACAATCTTCGGTGCGCCGAAGACAGATTTTTATTTATTTTTTCTAATTACTTGTTACCCATTTTTCCCGAAAGTAGTTTGCTTTTCAATAATACATGTGGTTTTTTTCAAGCTTTTCTTTGCCTGACTCTAAAATTAATGTTATACAACATTTGCACCCTTAGTTTATGTAATTTTTAATCTTTTAACTATATTTATGTATATAGTTATATATGTATATATATATATATATATGCTGCATATTCAAAGAAATCCAATAATATTACCAACGTTTTGCTTAGCTTTAATAATACAACAGTTTTAGCTATTATTATTTGTTTTAAATTTAAATTTTAACTAGAATTCGCTTTAACAATACGTTTAAATTGCATTTAAACACGTTTTTCATATTTATATATATTTATTTTAATATTTAATCTTAGCATTTAGAATTAAGCTAATAGCCATTAATAGTCAACAAATATTTTATAGGTTTCTTAATTTTGTTCGCATAATATCTAGCTGATTTTATACACCACACTTCAATTTCTCTAGCTTTTTTTTCTCAGTGTATGCTCGGTTCAGTTATAACGATTCCAATGCCAATTGGTCTAACCCCTAACCCTTATTCTTAGCCCTTTATCCTATCCCTATCCCTAACCCTTTATGCCTTATTCTTTTCTCCCTTTCCTATACATAGATCTAATCGTACTCCTATATATCTATATGGATATTTTTACACACATTTAAATGTTGAAAACACACACACAAGGAAGATTTCGCTATAAGTAGGTTTATTTTTGTTGTTGTTTTGTTTATAACTAATTATTATATTTGGTATTTTGATTATATAGTTTGCTGGGTTTCCTCTAGAATACTTCCAAAAAAACATCTCCCACGTGGCATTAATTTTAATTTAATTCCTTAACACTCTGAACTCGTTTAATTATCAATAATTATCATTAATTAAGCTGATATTTATCTGTATTTATTTACACTTATTTCTCCTATATTATTATAATACTCTTACCTAAAGTTCTTAAGTTTCTAGCATTATTATTTGTTGTTCTTTTTTGGTATACATGCTGCAAGTGAGTCCTTTTGTCTTATATGGTGTTTATACTCTTCCTTTCTCTAGGTTGTCTCTGGGTTTTCTCTGCGTTTTCTATTTGGTTTAATATTAGCACCGAAGAGGCAAGATCATCTGCGTAGGCTTAGCAGAAGCGTCTGAAAAGAGGAGTTATAAATTTTATCATTACACATTGAAGAGGAAGGTTATATATCCGACACACGCCGAAGATTGAATACCCTAGAAGTCAGATCTTAACTATTTTGGGCCAACTCGACATCTCTTTTATCCTTATAATAATATAAGAACTTTAAGGATTCGGGTTTAATGACGAAATTATAATACCCTTCTCCTAAGCACAAGCTATACAGAAAAAGGCAACGGGCCGAAGAGAAGGGAGAAGAATATTTTCTCATAACATAAAAAGAAATTGGTATTATCTTGCAGGAAATATTATTTACATTTCCACAGAGGATTATTTTTTATTATTGGCCTTTTGAGGTTATGAGGTGAGGGTCGTCGCATCCTGTGTAAATTGAAATAAGAGAATGCAATTCCAGTTGCAGTTGCAGTTGCATTTCTCGATTTCCCGTTCTCCTTCTCCTCCTCTTTCTCAGTCACTTATTTTTCTTACTGATTTTCTTTTATTTTATTTCGCATTTTTTCCATTTCGCGATGCAAGTTTCAATTTGCAATGCAGCGTTCCGAAATTGATATTGCTTAAGCATTTTGTTTGAGCTTCCTCAGTGCCCAATGCTGATGCAGCTCCTCCTTCGATTGCTGCTGCTGCTGCCTTTTTTTGTTGCTGCCGCTGCTGTTGCTGCTGTTGCTGCTGGTGTTCAAAGTGTTTTGAATTTCGTTGTCAACGTTGTTGCTATCGTCGCTTTGGGCGCCCAATTTCAGAAAACACACGACGGCCATGGGGAAACAGCCTTTGGCTCACCACACACAGTGGGCGAAATGGCAAAATTTGGCTATAAAATTAGAAACCTTTTCCAGGCGAAATCTTAGATCGTCAGACTGTATTTTTCAATCTACATTTTTTGGTGGAAACACTACGAAATGGCCTTTTATGAATGAAAGAGGCCAATGCAAATATATGGACAATATTTCTAGTGGATTTTTTGGCTATATAAATAATTTAAAATTTGCCCCACTGTGCCGCACATGCTCGTACAAAGCTTTGTTTGGGAAGAGTTTTCTATACACGCTTACTCCCTGGAAGTTGAAACAATTTGTAAGCCAGGCAAAGTTTCGATTCACTCCACGCTCCCCCGCACCACTCCATGTTCCTCTCCGGAGCCTACTCAGCCAACTGTAGCCAAAAATGAAAGTTTTATCAGGCGCTTTATCGGCGCTGTCATCTGCATGCGAAAACCGTTTAAAATCACTTGGTCAATGAAACTGGCTAACGGCTAACAGCTAACGGCTCACAGCTAACGGATAACGGATAACGTCTAATGGCCCAAAGGGCCTCCACTTCATTTCGAATTTCGAATTATGCCCCAACAATGCAAACTTGGAATAGAACCACGTCTCGATACACTCGAAAAAAGTCTGAGGATTTAACAATTCTGAAATTTTAATTAAGTTTTAGCTAGACTCTTTAGAGAGAGAATTTAAAAAGAGTTCAAACTTATTTTAGGAAAAAGTTACGTCAAAAATGTATCTTCTATTTAAGGAGAAATTAGTGCATATCTTTTCTGTCAGTGTACACGCAACGCGGGAGAGAGGCTTATCTACAAAAAGAGCGGGCGGCCACAGAACTTTCAGCCAGTTCTGCCCAGGCTCACGCTCAGTTCCAGTCCCAGACCCAGACCCAACTTCCCCCGCTGTTGCCCCTCGGAATAGTTGCTCTCCACCCAATTTGGACCTCGTGCCGACCCATCTGCGTGTGGCAGCAAGTTAAATCTGCGCCATTCATTCATTTCCAAAGGCAGCATAAAAGTTAAATTAAGTAACATTAATTTCAAATTTCTGTTTTGCATTTGAAGACTCGTTAAAACTTTGGCCCAAAAAAAACACTCAGTCAACAAAAAAATCGATTTTTGCATCAGCATTCGAATAAAAGCAGAATTATTGGGTGGCAGAGTATCCGCTAGTCGTGTAATTTAACTTGCCTTAATACTCCTATAAGCAGATTCTATTAAGTTGTTTCTCCAATCAATATCCAAACTAATAGATAGCTCTTTTTGTATAGAACAAGGGTATTCAAAACTTTGGTGTGAGTTAGATAACTTTTCTTACTACTGCAGAAAATTTTCCTAATTTCCCAAGTTTTCTTTTACACAGAAAAAGCTCTTACCTGCGCCTCTTCGCATGCACTATCTAGAGTTTCCCGCTGCGATAATGCACCGGCCGGTGTCCGCCAAAGAGAATGCGCTTGAAGGCCTGACGGAACTCTGGGCTGAATATCGTGTAAATGACCTGCAGATAAAGATGAAAAAGTATTCAAAATTTAGTTTTTAAATATATTTTTTTAAGCGAGATTCGAAATGTGATTCTGTTTGGTTCTCAGATAGAAACTCTTTGTAGTTGTTAAATAGTTTAGTCTATCTACGAACGGCAGATCATACGAAAATATATAGCCTACTTTTAGGAGCAGAATTGAATTAAATGTATTGGCCAGTTTGCTGGCTATCTCAATTTTTTTGTCATCCTAAAAGCAGTCTTAAAAAGTTTTCAGTGACAAGCGTAACAGGCTTGATAATTATCTTAGGAGTAGAATAGGAAGGAAACATACCGGATTTAGTGTAGAATTGAAATAGCCCAGCCAGAGGAAGAGGGAGGCGACGCTATCGCTGATCTGGCAGGCAGCGCAGAGGGGCATGGTTAGAGCCATTACGAAAAAGGGTAGCCAACAGACGACAAAGGCTCCGGTGATAATGGCCAATGTTTTGGCTGCTTTGCGCTCCCGTTTTGCTTCGAGGGTTTCCTTGCGCTTGTTCACCTTTTGCATGGGATTCGAAATGCTAGACAATTGTTGTTGTTGCTGCTGCTGCGGAGGCGGGTGAGGGGAGGGCAGCTGCTGCTGCTGTAACTGTAACTGTTGTTGTTGCTGTTGCAACTTGGAGCGGGGTTCGGGCGTAACGGAACCGGAGGCATTGGTGGAGCTGGAACACAACGGATGCGCCTGGTTGCAACTTGTCAATGTGCTGGTCTTTGCTGTCATTGGACCGACTGTCTGGGCAGAGAGGGGAGCGACGCCCGCGGGGGGTGTTTGCGGCGACAGCGCTGATATCGATGTAATTGTTGTGGCATTCGATGTTGTGGCGCCCCCGCTAGCGCCACCCCCACCGCCACCGCCACCTCCGCCACTGCCACCGCCTGTTCCACCAATTTTGGCTGCTTTTTGTAGTTGCTGCATTTGTTCGAGCTGCTGCTGCAACTGCGGATCCTCAAGCACCTCCACAGCGGCGCCACCATTAGCATTGCCCTTGTGTGCTGCCCCCTCAATAGAAGCCTCTGCTGCTGCTCCTGCTGCTGATGTTGTGGTTGCGGTTGCTATTGCCTCTTCCTGTTCTTGCAATCGCTCTTCCACCTCGTTGCATGCCTCACCAGCAGCAGCAGTTGCTGTTGTTGTTGCTGCTGCTGCTGCTGTTGTTGCTCCGTCTCCTTGTTGCTGCTGTTTATTGCTGCTCGCATGCTGCTGGTTGGCCAACGCAACCAGGTGAGAAACGGTGGCTATTTGACTGCCCGAAGTGCTGGGAACCTGCAAAAAAAACAAAAATAGATAAATTCATAGAGATTCAAGAATTCAATTTAGGTTTATTAAATCTATATAAAATATTTGTTCAGTAGTTGCTGAAAATATTGAATCTCTTAGACTTTAAGCTCACTCTTTTCTGGCTTAATCATTATCATTATTTTTATAGATATATCGGATATTGTCAGATATTTCTGCTGCCGATAATCTTCAAGATAAATGAAGCCACTGTAAATCAAATTCCAAGCGACAAATTAGCCATTGAAAATTTGTCTTTCTGCTTTTCGTTCACAAATCACAACTTGAATTGCATTCATAAATTTATTTAGTGGCGCAGCTCCGTCTCGTCTCCCCTGCCCTTCCCTATCTCCTCCGCCCATGGCTCGTCAATTTTCATGGGCTTTTTATGCCACGCAGTTTCGTGTGGTTATAAATTTTCGCAAATAAATAAAATAAAATCGCTGGGCAAATATTTATTTTCATTAAGCTCGTTGCGCATTTGAGCGTCTCCCCCTTCCTTTCGTCTTTTCCCCCAACCACCCACTTCTTGGACACGCCCATGCTATTACAACGAGCCGCGCCCACTATTCAGAAAGAGAGGCGGGGGCAGTGGAGGGAAGGGGCGAGAAAACACTTGGTCAAAAAGGGCTACAATTTGTCGAGAGCTGAGCAGCAGTGGAGAGCTGCTAACGGCATGTCCTAGGCACTAAAATTCATATAATCACCTGTAATTTGAGCCAGCAGTGTTCTCTCTCATGTCCTTGCCACATTATGTGCAGCGTATTGCGGCCTAAAGTGCTAAAATCAACTTTTATGTGGTATAAATTTTGTCTATGGTCGACTTCCTACACCGCCTACACCCTCTACACCTCCCTGGCACCAGCTATGGCGGCAGGTGCCACGTTTACGGCCAAAAAAAGAGAGATAGATGTGCGTAGCAGTGCTGAGCATTTAGCTTGCATTTTAGACAGATTTCACGGCTTTTTTCCAGCTGCCTGTCATACTATTTATCCAATTATTTCATAGTATTTAAGAGAATATTCAATTAAATATTAGGATGCAAAAAAAGCATTCATATTTTCTCTTGGTCTCTTTTATAAATTAAAAAGAGAGAGCTGAAAAGAAAATTATTGAAAAAATTTAATATTTTTTTTTGCTTCAGGTGCTCAGCTGCTCAGCTGCTCGTCTCTAATTTAGACTTTTTTTGGATGCCTGAAAATTTCTTCGGACAATTAATGGGCCACAGGAAGATGCTGCCAAATGAATTTTATGACTTTGATTCCATAATATATTGCCGGGCCTAAGGGCTGTGGGCTGTTGTAAGGGTGTAATTGATGCCGGTTTCCTCCTTTTGCAATAGAAAAAAAGCTCAGGAATAACAGGAAGACATTCAAATTTTTGGGGGGTGCAAAATAAAAAATGCATTTTCAATTTGTGAGCAATTTTGTTCCGAACAATAAATGAGGAGTAAAGAGGGGAGACAGGAGAAAGCAATGGAATAAAATTCAATAGCCAATGGCAAATTGTCCATGGGCCACAAAGCGTGCAGCATATGTAACCTAAGCCATTGTCATTCACATTCTTCGCCTCTGTTTCCCCAACTCTGCTCATTCCTCTGCTCATTCACATTCACATTCACATTCACATTCTCATTGTCATTTTCATTGTGTCGTTCCAGCAGTGCAAACAAATGTTGTAGCAGTGTTCAATTTGGTTTCATTTCCCATTTCCATTGCGATTTCGATTTCTTTTGACTGTACAGCATTTTTAATGTGGCCACAGAGCACGTAAAGCAAATCAAAGCAACACACACGAGCTGCAATTGCTGCAGCAGAAGGTAAAGAAACTGCACTGAAAGAAACTGCTGGAATTCCACTTAAGAAAAGGGTAAGCACAGCCCCCTTCTGAATGCCATTTTGAAGTAAAAAATAAGGGAAAAATATTGGAAAATCTAGGCTATAAGTTCGAATTCCACTTTTGAATAAGCTCAATAAAAATACAGAAAAGAATTACGGAATAATAGTTTCTTTCAGTGTACTTTGTACTTGGTGCTCGGTGTCCAATAATAGGAATAATGATTACGAGTTTTGTTTGGCTTCCGTAATGGCTCAAGGAGGGAGAAATAAGAAGATAGAGAGAGAACAGAGAGAGTTGAAAAGTTCAGCCGGAAAGTATGCAACGCATGGGAAAAACTTGAAGATTACGCATACGCCACATGGCGGCCAGTCGCAGCAAGTTTTGCCAGCAACTTTTAATTCGAAATGTTTTCTTTTTGTGGGGAGTAAACACGAAACCGAAACTGAAAACCCCGAAAACCAAAAAACCAAAAATCTAAACAAAAAATAACAAAAATAGAAAGAGAACCCAACACACACACACACTAGCAGAGCAGGCTAATATATTATTTATGTGCATGTGCACGCAACGCAATGCTTTTCCCCTTCTCTTTGCCGACTCCTCTGCCCTCAGCGTGGGTTCCTCTCCCTCCCAGTGAAATGTATATTACGTGTATTTGTTTCAATTTATTCTCAGCGCCTGCATTGACTTATTGTTTTTGTTTCCAATTTGTTTCACTTCTTCTGCGAGTTGAGTTGAGCTGAGTTGAGTTGAGTTGAGTTTAGTTAGTGTATATTTAATGGCCTGCACACAGAGCTTAACAGCATTGTCATGGGACTTGGCAACTTTTTTAGTTGCAATTATTCTTCTCAGCTTAAGTTGACTTACTCAAAAAACTTGAGAATTCTCCTATTAACAATTGTTTATTCTACAGAAAGTTTACAGAACAAACATAATCTAATAATCCCCAGAGTATGTTCCCAGCAAAGCGAGGCTGCAAACCTATAAAATTATGAGAGGGGTTTGAGTCCGATGAAAAGCTTTGGGTTCGGTTTAAGAAGTAGTTCAAGCAGATGCTAAGCCTAAGATACGGCTTAGAGTGGGTTCATTTTTATTTGATTTAGGCGAAGAAACGATTAGACAAAGAGTCAAGTTTCTTCATAATTTCTTTAGATTACTATTAGACTTAATGAACTGGATTTAAGCCAATAATATTCGACTAGATATTCAGTATATTTTGAGGTTCGGTGCAGCACAGATTGTTCAATATTCTCTTACCAATTTTTGTGTGTTTATTTTAGCTCACATTCTCATATTAAACAAAACTACGATGATAAATTTATATATTTGCTTTTGGCTATACTTTTGCTTTTTCTCTCTCTCGTCCTCTCGCTCTCTCTCTGTCTCTCTCTCTGTGTGTGTGCGTGTGTGTGTTGGGTGTGTTTATTTATTTGGCTGTCCACTTATTTGGCTCACACACTGAAACCTGGCCCAAGTAAATATTTAATCTAAGTGTTGTGTTGTGTTTGTCGGTGTGCGTGTGTGTGTGTGAGGGTGTGTGTGTGTGTTGGCCAGGCCAAAGGCAAATACGATACGCAGTTGGTTCTCTTAGTTATTATGGCCAAGCGAATGGAAACGAAAGCTGTTAGCCATAAGCCATCAACATATTTTCTTCAATTACTCAAGCGTATTGAGTGCCTTGTTAGGCCACGTTTTCAGCTCCTGTTGCTCTGCTGCTGCACAGAGGCGTTGCCAGCCTTTCTTCTTAAGGGGAGCATTTAAATATATTTTTTATAAGTGATAGATAAATTTGACTTTGGCCTAAAATAAAAAAGAGACGGTCTCCTACAGGAGTTAATAATTCAGGAAACCCCCTTTGGCGTAGGCCACTGCTTTTATGGTTACTATTGTTGTTGTTGTTGGCTGCTGCTGCTGAGCTTTGTTTTCATTTGGCTGGATCTGAGACGCTTTGCATGGCAATGGAAATGGCTAAGGCAATGGCAAAGGCAAAGGCAAAGGCAAAGGCAGGGAGCTGGCTATAAGAATTTGGACGGAATGAGCGAATGCAGGAATGAGGGCATGAAGGAATGGAGGTGGAATGGCGGGGGCGTGGCGTATCCTTGTCACAGAGCTTATATTTGACTTTGCTATTACTTAACCTGCACGAATCGGAGGCGACCTTTGGCCACTCGACTTTTGGCCACCTTGTGGCAACAATGCCAACAAAACGTTCAAGCAATTTATTTTCCCTGGCTCTTTTATGGTTTTTCTTATTTTTTTTCTCTTATTTTTATTTTCTTCTCTCTCAGATTTTCGTGCCTTTGCTTTAATGTGTTATTATTGAATGGGCGAGTGTGTGTGTATTGCTGCTTATTTTTTAGCCATAAAAAGCCAAAAACTGAAGTATATAATATTGTGGCTAAATACAAATTTGGTTGACCAATAAACAAAAAGCTTTGCCTGCATTTTATCGCTAAGCATTTTTGTCGAGTGGGTAATTTGCAGGATTTGCAGGACTCTTCGAGTGACCCAAACGTCGTCGTCTACCTTAGATATGGGTTTCTACACTCAGAGAAAATATATTGGATGATAAAGCGAAGTCTTAAGACCTGCATATACAATCCATTTAAAAGAAGGAAGCAAACTGATTCGAGCTTGAACCGGTTTGGATTCCATTGAACTCGAGCCACCGTATCAAAACTCTTCCAAGTGGTTTAACCACTTTTTATGATGAATACTTTTCTCTCAGTGCAGACATCAGCTTATAGAATATACATAAATAAATAAATAAATACTCGTATAAAAGTAAATATGCACTGCAATCAAATGCGTGAGGCGGCTGTCCTTTTAATTTTCAGTTTTTGACGTAATCCTATATAAAGAAATCGATTTATGCACGCATAAATCAAATGTCAGGACTACTTGATGTTTGGCTAACGACATGTGCAAGTTTCTATTAGGATTTATCAGGGATTACGCGAAAGCACATGCTGTGGAAAGGGCCTGAAAGCAGGCGAGGAATGAAGAGAATGAAGGTAGAGGGAAGGCGCAAAGGAACGGGGCAGGACAAGACAGGAGCGGACAGGACATTTACTCGCCTCTGGACAGAAGGAGTTTATTTTTGGGGCAGGCTGCGTGCTTGCGTGCATTCAGGAAGCAAACTCAGATCGTTGGGCACATGTCAGGCGTTATGAAATTTGCTTTTTTCACCCAAGCTCCAAGCTTCCAGCTTCCAGCTCAAACTGTAGTCCAAAACTCAATTTCAAAGGCAAATCCCATGATGTTGTTACTGTTGTTGCTTTAATATACTCTCCCAGAAAGTGGGCATATGAGCTGGGTTATAATTGTGGACAGGATGAAGTGTCTAACCCTATAATAAACAGTATTTATTCTTGTTCAGGTGAGATTAAATCTACAAAAATCTAATCAAGTGATTAATAATAAACATGAATACTCCTGGCTTACTCTAATGGGTGGACGGGCTATCGTCCTGACCAACAACAAATGCCTTCGGCAAGGCATACTCCCTACAAGGGTATACAAAGGGAGCAGAGAGAATCTTGCTGTCTTAGAGAGTGTATCAAAGTCTTCGGCATTACAAAGCAGAGAATTTAATTCCATGTTTTTGTTATTGTCTGGCACTTACCTCGATGCCAGCACGACTCTTGCTGTCCACATTGGAGCTGCTGAATTCGGTATCCTCCACAGTGTTCACCGTATTGGTGGAGTTACCCTCGACCAGGCCCAGGGCAGTGGAGCCAGCACCTGTTCCACCCGCACCGCCCGCTGCACCACTTCCGCTTTTATTCTTGGCCGTTGAGAATCTGCCAAGACGTAGCCGCAGACGATTAAGTTTTGTATCTGTTGAGGCGCCCTCAGCGGGCTGTGGAGAGAGAAGAGAAGAGAAGAGCAGAGAAAAGAGAAAGGAATATAGTTGCATCGATTTTGAATACTAAAATTAAATTCATAGTTGTGTTTTTTTGGCATACAGCATTAAAATGAATAACAAAAGCTGTAAAAAATTTGCATTTTCGTTAGGGTTTTTTTTTGTGTGTAGTTGTTGCGCCTTACGCTTCAATAAACCGCAATTTGTACGCATTTTCGGAGCTGATCCCGTGTGTTATTGTTGTTTTCGCTGTTGTTGTTGTTGTTGCCTTTCCATATGCATATGTAAGTGGATCCTTTCGTAAATAAATTGTGTGTATTTGTTACAGTCACACGCTACAGTTCCACACAATGCCACAGCTCCCCGCTTTCCCGTCCAAAACTCATCCCGAATCTCTCCAATCCCAGGCCGAACTTTGCCTGCTCAAAATAAATTTCACGCTTGACTGCCTTCAAGCGCTTGACCTCTTTGATTTTCTTCATCTTTTTTTTTTCCTACTTATTCTTGTGGCTGCATCTCTCCTGTTTCTCCTGTTACTTTTTTTTGGCTAATACCCTTACAAGGAGTATTATAATTCTGCCTGCAAATATGTGACTTGACAAAATCAACTGCTGTCCGAAGACTGAAAGAGGGATGTATATTAAGTCATCGCCATGTGGATACCCTTTCAAAGCAGTTTTTGTTTTCATTTTACATTCAGTAAAGTCTAGCAATTCACTCATTAAAGTGAAGTCTCTCAGAATAAGGATATATATTCAGTAAGAGTATTTAAGAAGCGGTAAGCCAATACGCTTTCAATTGTATCAAAAATGCGATGTGTCTGAACATATAAAATATACATGATTCTTCACAAAATGAAGTCTACTTTTACGCTGCAATTTGTCGTTGGTTCAATTTAAAGGGAAGGCTGCGAGAGTTCTGTATACCCTTAAATCTTCGGCATTCCGATACCCTTCCTAATTGTTTTGGCAAATTTGTGTCTCTTTCAGATTTAAATCTCTCAAGTAAAGACTTCAATTTGTTGTGGATTTCAACTGAAAGCAGCCAGCAAAGCTATTTAAATATTTTGTTAGGGTATTTAGGTTGTCGGCTTGCCTAATCTTTTCTTGATTTTTTTGTTAGTTGTTGTCATCGCCTTCAATCCCACCAAATTAAAGTAATTGAGTAGTCAAACCTTTTGCCTGACCCTTTGCCAACTCGTCGATATTGCTTTAAATAAATAAAATTATGCTGATTTTGCGTTCGTGTGCGGAAATTTGCCAAAAGAAAAAAAGGAAGAATATAGAAGAAAGGAAAGTAGAAAAGGCAGCAGAGGGCAGCGGGCAGCAGGCCTCGAATGCCCCTTTCTCGGCTTTCCTCCTTTCTAGCCCCCGTTTCTGGGCCCCTTTTTAGCATTCCCAAATGGCGTGAATATTTGCGCAAATAGTATTAAATGGATTTGCAGCTACGCATGTGACCTTCATTTTGTGGGCGTGGGTTCAAGAGCTCAAATTACTTTGTCCCATGCATACTAAAAAAAAGAAGAACGGTTTTGCTTGCTTCAAGTGCCCCTTAAAGGCTGCAAAGGGGCAAAGGGTCAGAATGGGCTTTGCACGGGTCAGTTGGCCTATTAAATATTAAAAGAGACTGTCTGAGGCTTAATTAGTTGCACTTTATAAGCTGCAAATTAACATAGGAAAATTTCAGGTTTATTAAACTAAGATTTTTCTATTTGTCTGAATACACATTTTCGTATGCAGGTTTCCCTGAAGTCAACTTTTCACTATCAGTTTCGAATGTTGTTGGAAACTTAATATTTTTTTAGTTAAAATAATTTATAATCAAAATATTTCCAGTCAGGCTGCAGCCTAAGTTTGTTTAACTATTAAAATGAAAAGTCAGCAACAATTGGGGGAAAACTTTGTTGGAATAAGTTTTCGATTTTCCTCTTTCCCTACGTAAAATCATGCCCAGCTATTGGCATAACCCAATGCCTAATACCTTTACTAATATTTGTGCGACAAACGTATTTGTGTTTCGCGTCACGCTAATTAAATTTGCGTCCCTGGTGCAAATTCACATATTTCACAAATTTCACATTTCCCATTTCACATTGCGTATACGCCACGTTGCTTGCGGTGGTTGCTGGCTGGCTGACTGGTTGGATGGCTGCTGATTCCATGCCATGCGGGTAATCAATGCGTAATTGAATCGCTGATAACTTCAAAGGCAAATACGTATTCTCATACGCATTTCTAGCACATTGTTTGCCAGTTGGCGTGCCATGAAATTGCCGTGCAAAACAATTGGCAAAAAGTTTGTGCTTGTGTGGCTTGTGTTAGCCATAAATTCCATGGATTCCCCGGCTCGAGATCGAAAAACTAAACTACGCTGGCACATTAACGTTATTTAAATACTAAAGTAAACAAGTGGGAGTGCTCTGGTACATTTGCTCGACTAGTGGATACCCTGTACTCAAATCTGTCGCATGGCTTTCTTCTTGTGAAGAGTCTAGGATAAGATAGAAATTAATATAATTTTTAATAAAATTAAATACAACCTTTAACTTATCAAACAAAGTCTTATAGAAAATCGAATATTTTGCTCGAAGCGCAGCATTTTATGGGCTGGAAGCTGCTTACTTCTGACTATTACGTATTTATATAAACTAAGTATATCCTCTGGTCGACCATTTTCAAGGGGTGTATGCGTATAAAAAGCTATCACACACATCACATGTATTAGATAAGACGAGATAAGTGTGGAGTGCTCTAAGTTGTATCACAGAAAAGTATAGCATACTTTTCAGCAGCTTCTGGAAAGATAAGCAAACCCAAGCTCAATGTGTATTTTATGTAGATGTGCCTGTCAGCTGCTCTCACGCTCTTCCCCTCCCCTGACCTATCTATCTCTTTCTCCCTCGGTGTGTACACATTTATTTAAGCGTTTGCATAAACGATACTTGGTCGAAGCCATTTTGCCACTTTGGCTAATTTATGTAAATTGTTTTCTTATTTAATTGTTTTTCTTGCGAGACATGTGTTGAGCTTCATATCACTGTAAGTATGTGTCTCCATGTCCATACATCTTTCTCTCTCTGTGTGTGTGTGTGTGTATCTGTGTGTTTCTATATGTGTATCCAATAATTTTCTTTCATGCGATTTATGTTGCTGTGGCCTGTGGGTGGCCTAAATCTTGCTTCAAGTGCCTGACAAAAATTCTTGCTCGGCATTACACTGTCCAACTACAAAATTATAGTCTTCTCTTTTGCTTAGAGAGTCCAAGCCAAGTCGAATCCGAACTCCAAAATAAAATATCTAAATTTTATACCAGCATCTTAAAAACTGTCAAAATTTAAGTCAAAATAAAGGTGTTTATTTATAATTTTCTTTCCATAATTCATAATTCCATTTTTGTTGCGCAGTGTTAATGCTGTTGCTGGTTTTTTGTTTTTTTTTTTATGTCGATAAAAAAGAAAGAACGCTAAGTTGACGACGTGTGTCGCATATGGACGACGACTTGGCCAAAAATATGTTCGCTTCGAGTCTTAGTCTTAGTTTAAGTCTTTCCGTCTTTCCCTCCGTCTTCGTCTTTGTCTCAGTCTCAGTTTTAGTCTTAGACTGCTAATGTCGCTCTGTGGCTCTCTGCTTTTGGCCTGTTTGTCATATGGCCCTGGTCATAATGTCAATATCTGGAGCAATCAATTTGAGCTGCTGTCGCTGGCTGTCACTTCTCCTTCTGCTCTGTTCTACTAGTTGTAGTTGTTGTTTGCAAATGTAATTGTGATTATGTTCGAGTGGTCAAGGCGGAGCAGCACACACACACACACACACATACGGACACGAGCAAAGCAGTGGCGTATGCATGTCTTCTTTTGAGAGGGTTGTACTAAAGTATCGGTTTGTATTCATATTTTTATTCTATATAGCTGGAGCGTATCAATATCCTTCAGTCAGCTTTTTAAACCACCGTGAATTAAGGGGCTTCTTTTTTTTTTGAATAAAAGTAGAAACTTGTGTGGAAATATATCTTATATATTTGCAACCAAAATGTTATCTTCACAAACCCTTTGTTGAATGAATATAGCCGTATCTAACTGAGATCGCTGCCTTCTTAGGATACCCTTTGCAAGGCTAAGAATAAAGGAGTTTCAATTTAAATTATTATGAGGATTTGTAGGTAACTTGACAACCCAAGTCAATGCTCACCCCTGCCAGCATACGCCACTGTTTTGGGCAGAAAGTTGTCACTACTCTTGAGCGTTGAGCCTGAGCCGTAAGCAACTGGGCGTTGTTGTTGTCAGGACACTTCTCCACTTCTCCGAAGAGCGATTGCTTTTTGTGTTTAATGTTACATTATTATTAATGTTTGCTGTGCTGCTGTTGATTGTTGTTGTTGCTGTTGTTGTTGTTGTTGTAGTTGCTGCTGTGTGTGGTGAGCAGGAGGAGGCATAGCTAAATTACAGATAATACCTGTGCGCTCAATTTGCTTAATTGCCTTTTACTAACGTGTATTATGTTAATTGCAAAATCAATGCCTATGTTTTATATATAGTGTGTGTGTGTGTGCCTTGTGTGTATATTCCATGTGTGTGTGTGTGTGCGTGTGTGTTAGCTATGCAAACTGCATTTCAATTAAAATTACTCACATTAATGTTGAATTATGTGCTAAGCCTCTGCGTATCGATAGGCAACTTTACGAATTTGATAATGCAATTTAAATTTTTGATTTAAATTTCGGATTCAGATATTGGCAGCCCAGCTAAAGTTTTGCATGAGAAATTGACTTGCAAAATAATTATTTGTACCGGCTCAGAGTGAATTAAGCTAAATGCACTAGTCAAAAAGTATAGCATACTTTTTGGGGTGCAGCAGCAATGGTTGATGCTATTGAGTAAGGCTTGGTTCAAGGCGTTACAAAGGGGTTTTTGATACTTTTATTGACTTTTAACCTTTAATTAGCTAAGCCTGAAGATGAAATAAATCATTGTTTTCCATTTGATATCAAAACTCTTTGAATAGTGAACCCTGGAGCACAATAAGCGAGTCTCTCCGACTTTAAACTCTTCTAACTTCTTCAGAACTCAACCGAATTTCGGTATTTAAATTTTATTGATTTTTAATAAATTTAATAAATTAAATAAATGCATATGAATATTTTGGTAAATACAGCCAATACTCTCCCCTTATTATTCAAAAACGCGCTGAGCCCAATATTTTTGTACTAGTTTTAAATTCAAAAATATTTCCATTAAAGAATAATAAAAATTAACATATTCGGTTTTTGGAAGCGCTTCGAGGGTTCTGTGGAAAGTGCATTTATTGGAATTTGATAATGTAATTTAAATCGTTTGCAGGCGAAATTATTTCGCAGTTTCGCTTAGTTTAGAGTTTGTTTCCCATAAATATGCTAAATGCAAATGCAATTAAGTGAAATTTATGTGCGCAAAAATAAAACAATTTTTATCTGTTTCTGTTGTTGTTGTTGTTGCCCTTGTCCAAAACTTTGCTACAACAAATCTTTATTAAATACAAAAAAATACAGAGAAAAAGAGGAAATATTGTAACGAAACGCGCAGCAGGCGAGCTGCGGAATGTGTTTTGTTGTTGCTGCTGCTGCTGTTTGCTGCTGTTTCTGTTGTTGCTGCTTTGTATTTAAGTAGAAAAAAACCCTCGTCAAGTTGCAGGAAAGCAATTTTCAATTTGAAAGCATTTAGTTAGCAGCAGCATAAAAAAAAAAACAGAAGGGAATAACAAGAGAATAATTCGATAACATTGGCAAAGCCGCTGCTTTAATGCTCTCTGCTAAGCCAAAGCTCTTCAGAAACTTCTTCAGAAAAAAACGAAGAATTAATTTTGAATAGTTGCAGTAAGCAAAAGTCCCTAGGAATAGTTTTCTTATTAATTTAATTACTGTTTAAAAATAGTTAATTGCACTTATATTAAAGCCAAGGTCTTTGTTTAGAGCTACTTGTAAGCAGAGTCGTCTATTTGAGCTGTTAGCCTTGATTAAAGGCCACTTTTTGTTAGCTAATTGTGTAGCTTAGTCGGCGTTGCTCAGCTGGGGAAGGGCATCAAAATGCCTGTGCTGCGAGTGGGGTAAATATATTTTAAAATCAACAAGCAGGCCAGCCAAGTGAGTGGCACTAAATGGATGCTTGTAGCTGTTGTACGTGTCTTGGTATTGGTATTGGTATTGGCATGCGCTGGCTGACATGTTACCAACACACACACACAGCGTCCACTGAGAGAAATGGGGAATGAGGAAGGAAGAGATCAGGGGAGAGCAGAGCAGAGCAACATGGGCCGGACATGACTGGGACATGTGTACACTGGCAAATAGTGGACAACTTGTCTTGTTTGCGCATTGAATTTGTGATTCCAATGACTTTTTGCCAGCTATAAGAGCCTGTCTCTGCCTGGGTATGTGTGTGTGTGTGTGTGTGTGTGTGTGTGTGTGTGTGTGTATTGTGTGTAAGTATATAGGTGTGTGTGTAGGTAAGTGGTTGCAAACATTTCTACGTCAAATGGTCATTTTCAATTTAGTCAAAGCACTAAGCTTAAGCTAAGTAGTCGCTTCTCTAAGTAGCTGCCAGCTGGAAAAAAGCAAAAACCTTTATCGATAGGCTGAGTGAATTTAGGATGCTCTCTGTTCTTTGCAAAAAAGGCTAAAAGCTAGCTATATTTACTAGCCATAAGCTGTTGTTAAAGAAACTGCTAACAGACACTTTATGCTGATGTTAACTTAACAGTAGTAGGAGCTAACAGAGTCCTAACAGATCTCTTTATTCACTCGCTTGGTAAATTAATTAAATGAACTTATGTTCATGCTCCAGCTTAAGCTTAAGCTTAAGTAACCCTGCTCGAGTAGGGTATTTCTTTTTTTATTTAAAGGTAAAGGCAGTACAAAGAGGAAGCGAAAACCCTTAAAAGTTATCAGTGTGTGTGCACGACTGAATACCCAAAAACTACTCTTAGCTTGCGGACTTTTTGGGCCAAAACCACACTTTTCGTAGAACTTTTTGCCGGACTTCTATCTAAGTGAGCGCAGAAGAACAAGCAGAAGTAGAAGAAATTTGCAAAATGCATTTTTAAACACACTCGAAGTGAAGTTAAGGTTGCCTAATTACATTTTCCCCCAAAGGCTGAAGTGCCTTTCCCCTTTCCCCTTTCCCTGTCCCTTTTCCGAGCAGCTAAATCTGCTGACTGCCTTGCATATGTTACGAACTATCCGAGTAGAAGAGACGAATACTCACGTATTCTGCAAGAGGGGGGTGGCGTTGGGGGAGAACTGGAAGGCAGAAGGCTGACGTTTGGCTTGGGTCGATTTTGCGGCTGCCTTCGCGGTAAACTTCATTAGAGTGCATAATTGCAGGGTTTGCTTGCATTGGAAATTGTGCTGCGGTTTCTTGGAGCAACTAAGCTTAGCATCAAGCAATAAATATATACAGGGTGCTTCGCCAAGTAATTGTTGGGCAGTTGAAGTCTTCCGAGTATATTCCCCCTTGCAACACCCTGTTGCTGTGGTAATGCAAAACAGCTGATGCCGCAAATGCCTTCAACTTTTGAGATAATCTGGCTCTGGCTCTGGCTCCGGCTCTGGCCTGCGGTCTTAAATCGATTGACCTGTCTTACCTGATTATTATTGGCCGCCACATCGACAGGTCGCGGCCGACGGCGATGAATGCGTTTCCGAGCCGTTTGATAGATTTTCCAGTACAGCGCCAATATGACCAAAAGCGGCACATAAAACGTGCAACAGGTGGCAAATACCTGGCAAAGTATTTAAATTTAATTAGCTACAATTAAACGCAATAAAGAATCAATTAATATGTTCACACCTGATATGAAACATCCTGGGACACCATGCATTTTTGTTGCTCAATGCGCTGCAAATAGTCCGGATCCTTCCAGCCAAATTGAGGCGCTAGCGAAACAATTACCGCCGCAGTCCAAACGCAAAAAATCATCATAAAGACTCGATTGCTGGTGCGAGAGTGTATATAATCTATGTTGGTTACTGCCCAGTAGCTGCAAGAGGGAAGGAGTATTTTTTTAAATATTATTAGATCTCATTTTATTATTGAATTAAATTTTGGAATTTTTGAACATTTTTGTTACAATTAAACTTAATTTTCTGTCTATTTTTTAAGCGCTCACAAAAAAAGTTGTAATAAAATGCTGCATAAATCTAGGCGCGTGCTTTCACACACACACTCACACACACACACACACACATACTAGCACAAAGGGAGGCTCACATCCGCATGCAAAATGGCGTCAAAGTAAAGAAACGTGTTCGATATTCGAATTCCGTTCAACAGTTTTTCATAGCATTTGGTTACAATTTTCTATTTTCTTTTTGGCATTTTTTTTCCTGCTTTTTCTATTTGTGTTTTTTTTTTTTGTTATTGGGTTTTTTTGTGTGCCAAAAACATGTTTTATGTATGTATGTAAAGCAGCGTGTGTGTGAGCCTGTGTGTGTGTGTGTGTGTGTGCCTCTGCCTAGCGAGGCATTTTTCAAATTTCCATTTTTATAGGCTGACTGAGAGTATATCGAATGTTGTACAATGTTTGCTTAGTACAATAAATAAATTGAATAAAAATGTAGTTTCGAAATATCTAAAAAATAGAATTGAAATCAAAGCTAAAATGTTTCCGGCTTGGCTCAAAAATAGAAAGTAGATTTTAATATTATCTTCTAGATACAAGTATTGAAATATTTGAAAGTTTATCTGGATACGAAGCTAAGAAAACACTTCGGAGAGAGTATTCAAAATGTGGCTATGTCTGAGAGGGGAAACTATCTTTTTTTGTCTTGTAGTAACCCACTTGGTTTGAGTACAGCAACATGTCTAAACGAGTTTTTAAACGTTACGTGTACGTTAACTGGCACACTCTGAGATTACCCAGTAGAACTTGGCTGCTTCCAAAATATACTTCTCTGGCAGCAGCCCCTCTTTAAAGCAGATATACTCTCAATTAAAGTCTCTAAATTCGGAAAATGTGCGGATTCTAGTTCGATTTTTCTGGCTGAACATTTTTGAATAGTTTTCTACTGGGTTTCTGAAGCAGACTTTAAGTGTATTGGTAATGTTGAAGCTTGTTGCTGCTGCTGCTTCTGCTGCTGCTGGGCAGGCTTTAAGAATGGCAACTATTCAACAATGTGGCATAGATAATCGCGCCCAGAGGCGGCAACTAGTCTATGTTTCAGTTGCCGTTGTTTTTGTTGTTGTTGTTGTTGTTGCTGTTGCTGTTGCTGTTGCTGCTGAGGCAAGCATTAAGCAGCTTTTAGTTGCAAGTTGTCAGTTTGCGAGTTGCGAGTTCAAAGGTTGCCAACAACCACAACAACCTGCGGCTGTGTCTGTTTCTGTGGCAGAAGCTGAGGCTGAAGCTGCGGCTGTGGCTGACTGCCAAATTAATGCCGGCAACCGCACATTTCAAAATTTGATGGCAAGGCAGAGCTCACATTTTCTTATGGAGAACGCTGACCGCAACGCTTAAAGTGACAGAAACAGCAACCAAAAAATGAAGCAGTGGCATAGCCAAACATTTTTCTTAGGGGCGGTGAGCTGCTTTTAAATCACTCAATCAGGTTGTGTTTCGCTAATAAAAATTGTTTTAAAAGGCAGGTGGTCGTATGACCTGCCTCAGCATCCCCTTTCCGTACGCCACTGGACAACAGGAGTCTCTCAATGTTTGTGTATTAATTAAACACAATTTGCATAAACAAATATTTTGGCGTGCAGTGAGGGCCGCAGCTCAAACAAATGTGTGTTTAAAATATAAATCAACAATTAATTGAGTTGACAAAGCACTCGAGACAAGCTGCAGGCATCAGCATCAGATATATATATCTATATATATTTCTATATATAGAACTGTATATCTGGTGCTTTTATTCCGTGTGCAAACTTTGTTAAGTGCCCGCCCGGTTGGCCTAGAGCAAACCTTCCTTTCTGTGCGTGTGTGGCTTCCACTGGGATTCCACTTACACGTTAATGACAGCTCTACAAATACAAATACCAATCCAAATACAAATATAAACATAAACATAATTTGTGCATTTGTTCAAAATGCAATTAAATGACACTTAATTAAAATCCAACAAAACCGAAAGCCACTTAATCAGCTTAGTTTGCCTAAGAGCTGTTCCGTTTCACAGGAAAAGCTGATTAACTGTGAGCTGTGAGTACACTCAAGAGACAACTAAATAATTAGGAAAGCTTCCAAAATACTACTTAAAATTTCCCAATTCGGCTGGGATGGACTGCTATATCATATAAAGGGCCAAAAAAGGAACAATCAGTGCAATAGTTTTTGTATGGAGAGCTGTGTTCTTTCTCTGGGATAAAGGAGAATGTTTTCTTAATGAACGCAAAAAAATTAGATCAGACTGCAGAACCATCGGTTAAAGTAATAAATTTAATAAGGATTTTCAAATGCGTATTCCTGTCTGGGAGAGTATTTAATATTCGGGGCGTCGTATAAAACCATTATTTACTAGTTCGTGTGACTATTTATTAATGATACTCAATTTATAAGTGGTGATTCAGTTAATTTAATTATGTTTAAAATAACCAGCAAGCCATTTATTGAATTAATTAAATAAATAAATGACTCAATTAACCACAATCGGATCATAATTAAATTAATATAAAATTATATTCAATTGACAGCTACCATAAATGATTTGTAAATGAGGTAATAAAATAAATTATACCCTAAAATTAGTGTTTAATTTTATAGCATAAAAGTAATATAATACTTATAATATTTTATTCTACAACCTTCTACTAATTTTTAATAGGATAAGTGCCATATTTTTCTTTAATTTTTCATAAAGATTGGGATACTTCGAGTAAAGGTTTGTGCGTCCAAAGCCCAAGAAAGGTCATTTGTTTTGGCAATTCCCAACAGATATGGTTGGGGCTCAGAAGAGAGTTTAATCAAGCCTTAAAGCCAGAAAGTCGCAGCACGTGTCATGTCCTGCAATCAGTTTTGTCAGCTTGCAGATGAGAAATGATTCTATATGACGCATACGCCACGTATGCCTCATCGATAATAAATAATAATGAATAATGTTGCGATAGTTGATGACTTTTGTCTGGACTTTTGCTGGCTGGCTGACTGTTGACTGCTGGCTTCCACCTGCTGTGTCTTGTTTCTTATTTCTTGAATCTGTATCTGTATTTGTATTTGTATCTATAGCTGTAGCTGTACTTGTAGTAATATCTATAGGACGAGAGAGCGTAGACATTGAAGTGAGTGCCTGCTGCTGCTATTCATTAGCATAATATAATCGACTTCAAGTTGGCAATTTTGATTGACTGCTTAAAATTAATGGAATTTTGTGATTTTGCTGTCAATTTTTTCGCCCCTATTTTCTAGAATTTCTTTCTTCCTTTTTTTCGACCCATTTTTTGGGCATAGATGTGTCCCGCATACGCAATGAAAAACGGCATGCAAATTAACAGCGTAAACCTAATAAAGTGCCTGTCATGAAGCGCAATTGATATTACTCATACGACGGGAGTATCATAATTTGTTACAGCTTGTTTTTCTCCTACTGTATAGTATAGTATATATTTTATATATAATAAGTTAGAGTACTTTGAGTTTTTGTCGAGTAGGCCAGCAATTCAATTCATTTCAATTGAAGTCAATCAATTTATCAAGTGAGTGTGAGTGTGTGTGTGTGCGTGTGTGTGTGTGTGTGTGTGTGTTGTGCAAAAGCCAAGTCGAGTGATGAATTATAACAATTTATTGTACGCCAAACAATTTAAATGCGATTTTTCCCATTATAAAGGGAATAAAAACGTAGAAAACAGCCGGGGCGGGATGGGGCGGTGCAGGGATTTTCTACTACTGTGATAAATGTGCGCCACTCGAGTGTAACACTTTTTAATGCATTTCAAAATTGCGCGCCTAGCACACAAAAAAGCCATTACTCTTGATCTCACTTGATTACTCATACGACTGGGAGTACGAGTGCCAGTACTCATTCCAGCTGACTCAAACTCCAGCAAATCTGCACATTTCATTACAGATACAGAGGCAGGGATGTGTGAAATTTTGTATAAATTAAAAGGATTCTCATTCTTTGCCTCAGTTAGCGAGTGGCTACTAAGCGTAAAGGCATTTTTGGCTCATGGTTTGCCACTTTTAAATATCTTTATCATTTGAATGTTTTTGCCATTCAAATGACTTGCTAAAAGCGCGTTGACAGGCTTTTCAAAAATGTCAGCAATTAATTTGCTAAAAAAGGATAAAAAAAAATACATATAATTAATTTAGAGTTGACCTTTTAAGTTGCTCATAATTAATTGAAATTTTATATTGTCGAGTGTCTGTCAATATTTACTTAATTCGCTTTTTTCTCATATATTTTTTACGCTTTTCTCCCTGTTGAATAACATGCATATTTGATGGCTGTCATGGGTTGCAAATAGTTGAACCCTTACGTGGAATGAGTATACGCGTCGTATACTCAATTTTGAGCCACTGCTAATAAGGCTATAAATATTAAATATATTTTTTTATAAGCTACAAAACTACAACTATTTTTGGATTTATTTTAAGTGTGATTTAATTGACCTTATAGAATCTATATTGCATTTTATTGTAGAGTATTTAAACGTTGCTAACTTGCAGAATTTTGCATCCTGTGCTCGTTTTTTCAGCTGTAAAGCTAATCGATTGATTTACTTGTTCATTGAAAATAGCTCAGCTGGTTTCGCGAATTGTTTTTTCTATTTGTGTTTTTTTTTTTCCCATTTTTTATTTTCAATTTAAGGTCATAAATAAAGGTCGAAAAAATGGGCTTTTACCTGCGGCTGCTGACTGTCGTTTTTCAGTTAACAATTATATTTCATTTTATGTCAAAAAAAAAGAAAAAAACAGCTAGAAAAACTGCTAAAACTAGGCACTGGAACAAAAGATAAAAATGCTGTGAGTAAAAAATAGAAGTAAAAAAAAACGTGGCATACAAAAATGCATTCCACACTAGTAAAAATAACAATAACAATAGACGTAGGCCAACAACAACAACGACAACAACAACAATAAAAAAGGCTGCTGCACACATGTTGTAACTAAAATGGGCGTGGCATATGGCTCAAACTGAGTCTGGGGCTGTGTTTTTGTTATACCCTTGCCGAGGGTATAATAACATTGCCATGTAGCTTGGAGGCATCTCTCACCCTTATATATAGTAATATTATTGATAAGGACAGTGAAAAGAGTTGATATAGCTGTCCGTCCGTCTGTCTGCCGACTGACTCGTTCTATGCAAAATAGTAATTACAGGAAAACCTATTAAAATCGTACTACTCTCTGCAAGGGTATTCAATCTTCGGTGCGATGGCAATGGGCTTTTATTATTTTTGTTTTGTTGTGCGCCCTGCAGCAGCCGTGGCATGATTAAATTTTTGCAAATTACTAGCGTTTTTACTCCCTCAGCTGAAGCGTCGTACTCTGCTGCGTCCTCTGATGCTCCTGCTGCTGCCTGCCTCAACAACAACAACAATAATAATAACCACTAAATGTTTCAACATAACAATAGAAAACAATAAAACTGTATTTGCTCATAGTTGAAGAGCGCTGAGCCACAAAACAATATAACAATTGGCCCCTGCCAGAAATGTCCTTAAAAAGAAACAGAAGCAAAAAAAATGGCTAACTTTTCTTGTTTTTCCCATTTGAATGATATTCACAGCAATTTCAAAGCTGGAACCAAGTCATAAATAAATTAAAATTCGATCGATTTTTGGGCCTTCTTTTAAGGGCAGAAAAGCATACAAAAGACTAAAATGAATAATTGTATTTTCATAAGTCAATTGAGAATCTAGAATCCTTTTCGTTAGGAAGGGAAAACATTAAAAAATATATTGTACTATTGCTAGGCTATACTAAGTACGGTTCTGGCCAGGTTATTTAGCCATCTCCAAGTTATGGTGGACCTTTTGTGGGCTTATAAAACATAATTAAGCCACGTTCGGTGGGCCTTGCCGCCGTATCCCTTCCGTCCTGTTATATGAAAATGCATATGCAGTAAAAGATTTATAAAGCGTGCTGACACGCATAAGAAAAAAGGATACAAACAGGAACCCAAACAGGACCCCAAATACACAGCAGGACAGCAGGAAGGACAGGCAGCAGCTAGGAGCCAGGAGCCAGGAGCGAAAAGAAGCCAGACAGCAATCAACGCACTTGGCTGCAATACAATGGAGTCTGCGACTGGGATTTTCAACTGGAACTTTGCTTTTGTTTTCGGGCTCCGCCTTGCAATTTACACACACAAGTTTCTTGTTGTTGTGCCATAAATTACAATTGCTGGCTGGAGATCCTTACAGGCACGCACACGCACACGCACACGCACAGGCAGCAGGATAACAAGCCGCACGTCGCACGCACAGGACACATATGCGAAGAGGACCTGTAATCAACAGAAGACGCATCCTGTGCCAGCTGTGCGCCGAGTAGGAAAGTATACTCAGTCACATGAGAGACAACACAATAACAAGAACATTTTTACTACTGCACAGACCAAACTGATCGGCCTGAAGTTACCCTAGAAATTAAATAATTTTATGAGTGATTTTTATAAAGTTTTAACCAAGGATGCAAAGAAGTTTGGAAGCAGAAGATTCGAGCTGAAACTTTTTTTTTTCAAACGCTGAGTGGACATTCTTACTTTACTGACATTCAAAAAGTGTTTAAAAAATTATAAAAAATATTCAAAATGGGTATTTACTCAACGTAGCCGTTTTCTGTAGGCTTTTACTTATTTTTATGGTACATAAAGCTAATATTCCTTGTATAAAAACTCATTAAAGCAGCAGGGAATTCTCGTCTGTAGCGCAATTTCTGCTCATATAAATTTGTAGGTCGCTGGTAAAAAAGTAGGCGAAATAGGAAGCAAAAAAAAAAAAATAAAAGAGTAGCTACAAAACAACTTGATTAAAATTGTAGAGTATTATTTTTGTTGTTGTTAATAATAGAGCAGAATGTAGATAATTTCATATCCATGAAGATATTATTTATCGAACATTTCTATACTTTGAGTCTGTTGCGGGCTCAAAACTTAAATTGTTGGTAAAAAAAAAGAGAAAACAATTGCCAAGTTGACTGAGCCAAGTTGAGAGTGCTTAGAGCTGTCTCTTCGCTGGCTGTCTCTTGTTAGAGTCTGGGGCCAGCTCTTGGCAGCCGTAATGGCCATTTCGTTGGACAGGCTGGCTGAAGCCAGGGGTGCCTGAGGGGTGTCCTGGAGGGGCGAGAAGTCCTGGCGCAGCCACGTAAGCACGTTTTAAATTGAATTTCGCTGTAAGGCAAGAGCCGTGCATGTCAGCATAACTGACGCACTGCAGCACATACAGAACACATAACAAATAAAATGTGGCAGCATTAAAATTCTGCTTCCTGCTGCTCTTCCACACGGGCTAAACTCTGACATTTAGTCCTTGCCACAGGACTACGTTCAGCTCTATATGCGAAGCATATAAATAATAAGGATCGAAGTGTTTAACGCATTGAATATGCTAATTAATTTCAGTGCTTGACTTATTATAATGAATATGGCCAGAAAGAGCAGCAGGCAGCAGGCAGCAGGCAGCGGGCATAATAATAATAATAATTATGATAGTAGGTAATAAAGCTAATTATAAAAAATAAAATTATGAATCAATCATACGACGTGTTGATTCATTTATAATTCATATGCATTTAAAATGCAAAAATCAATGACTATTAATAGCCATTAAATTAAAGCCCGTTCGCAAGCATTTTTTTCAGCGAAAAGTTTTTCAAAGAATTCAATCATATACGAATATTTCTCCATATTTTCCCATTCACTCAAAAATATATATTTTTTAAATAAAAACCTTTTCCAGCAAAAATCTCAACTTAAATTTTGAGTTTAATTTGTAAGTTTAATTGGATTTAAAATCCTATCAAAGTTAACACATTTTGAGACAGGTCCTTCAACCGCAGCAATCCTTTCTTTAATTGCAATTTCCATTTTCGAAATCAAAGCTGTCATGCAGCTGGAACTACAGCAACTACAGCAGCAGCAGCAGCAGCAGCATCATTAGCCGAATGTCCTTGGCCACAAAAAAACAGTTCAATGAAAATTCTGTGAAAATGTGAAAATATTTAGCAACAATGGATTTTTGGCTACAGTTGTTTTGGCTTGTTGGCTTGTTGGCTATTTGGCTGCTGCTGGTGCTGCTATTATTTTGGGTCGCCTGCTGTTTGTGTGTGTTTTGCCTTTGGCTTTCCCTTTCCTTTTTCCTTTGATTCCCTCCCTCTTCGCTGCCACGCCTTTACCTCACTTGTATTGTGGTTTCTGGCCAAGTTTTCTTTCCGGTGGTAAAGTTTTGGTCCAAACCGAAAACCGACCATTAATCACACGGCGTGCTCGCCAGCAAACTCTGCTAAACGCAAAACTAAATACAAGCAAACCTGAAACGCACACACCCAGAGCATACAGTCATACACAAAAGTATATGCACATATTTACAGTTAGTGCTAGCTTAATATAACCGCAAACTTTTCAATGCTTTGCGGCAAATTGCAAGTGGATAAATTATATTCATTTGTGCTTTAGTTTTTCTCCCATACCCTATACAAATTGAACAATGATTAGAGAGGGAATATTAACAGTGAGTTAACAGCTTGAGCAAATCTATAGAAACTACCAAAAGGTAGAGAGGTAGGTATTCATATACTGTTTTAATGCCCTGAAAAGTATGCTTATGCAGTGGGCTCGAAGAAGTATTGATAAATTCTTCTTTCTGGGTACGTTCTCTGTATTGAATTTTACCTAGTAAGGTGGATTCTGTGTGAGCGGAATCTTCGACCTCATCAGGATAAAAAGACTATTCGATATAGCTATGCCCGTCCCTTCTTCGGTCTGTCCATGTCTGTCAACTGCTACTTTGTAAACTACGCTCTTCCTTTGGTCAGATTCGACCGGATCGAATAACTATATCCAAGATCTGCCAAAGGTAAAAAATTAAGTGGATTTCGCTTATATTTTTGAACAAATTCAGCTTGGAAGTCTGTAATATTCCTAATGCTTTGCAGAGAACAATTTCAAAGGGTATTTAATTACGACTTTTTTTTTTTTACGTATTTAATGCAGTCTCGAAATTTAATTGTAAAATATATTTCATTTGCCTTAAGGCTCTTTCCCGCTCTCTGCCAAAAAAAAAGAAAACCCCAAACTTCCCGCCTTCGCCTGAATCTGTTCTCATTTGATTTATTTGAAATTCAATTTACTTCTCGCCCTGATTAATCATTCAGCAGGGCGGCAGGGAGACAGGGAGGCAGCAGGGCAGGGGTTGGCTGCAGGCAGACCAAAAACCGTACGCCATTATTTTGATTTATGCGACTTTTATAAATACGAAATACGAAATACGAATTTGGAAATTCGAAATTTAAATTAGAGAGAAAGAGAGACACTTTTGGGTTAGCCGCTGGTTGACAGTTATAGAAATGTAATTCATCTTTTGGCTGTGGCTTCCATTTGCTTTGCTTTCTTTCCTTTGCCTACCCCCGCCCTCAAAGTAAATGAAATGTTTGAAATATTTACCGCTGTGTGTGGTTTTTCCACAAATTTCGGTCTCGGCCGACTATAATTGCTTTTTCAGTTTGACTTGACATTTTATTCCAAAGCGGGCCCCAAAAAGTAGGCAACACTTTTCAAGTGCGCTTTGTAGTCGACTCCAACTCCCTCTCCCTCTCTCTGTCCCTCTTTGTCTCTTTAAACAACTCAATTTTGTTGCTCTGTGTGTTTGTCTATAAATCTGAGACTTGCTTTATCCACTGCTTAATTAAGTTTATTGCTCAGTTGTATACTCTTCCTTTGGCTCTCTCTGTGTGCTGTGTGTGTTTGTTTGGCGCAAATATTGATTGAGGCATTTTGTAATGTTGTCTGGCAAATACATAAATCATTAGAATTATGTCAAGCACTGCTAATCGAGATTGTATATGCCCCAAGTGCACACACACACACACCCACACCCACACACACACACACACACACACAGTAGGAGTAAGCAGAACAGTGGCGTAGGTAGGCATATTTCTGGGTAGAATTTATTATTTATGTTGTTGAATTTATTTATTTCGCACGATTCCTCCTAAATGATATAAGGAAAAGACATGATTACTTCTAAGACTGCCGATTATTCCCTTCTATGACAGCTATATTATATAGTTATCTGATCCTGCTTGAAAGCCGGAGAGGGCTGCATAATTGAAAGACGGAATATTTTAAGTACAATTTTTGAGTGGGGGCAAATAGAACCCCCTTTCTGAGCCACTGCACAGAGAGCACTTCAAACCATTTGAGATTGCACACAAAATATTTACCATTTGTTTTATGAACTTGACTTGAGTTCATTGAGTTTCCGCTTGAAGTAGAAGGCCTTTAAATGCAACAAACACCTCATTGCCAATGTCCTGACAACTACAACGAAGTATGTGTATGTGTGTGTGCGTGTAAGAGTGTGTTTGTTTATGTGTGTGTAAAGGCATTAACAGATAACAGTAAATGTCTTAGTAACATATCCGGTTTTATTGCCTTGGCTGCTTCCCATGTTTGCCTTGGCCTTCTCCTGTTACCCGAGTTGCCTCTGCCTCTGCCTCTGCCTCTGCCTGTCTTGCTTGTTTTGTCTCATTAACCATTTCAAAGGCGCTCTCATTTTCTCTCAGTGTAACTGTGTATGTGGGTGTGAGCCTGACAGCCCAATAGAAAATTGTTTGCGAAAGATGCTTCTAGACACAATCTGTTTCTCCAGTTTGTTGGAATAGTAAAATATTTATTTTTATGCAATTTCCCATAGAAAACTATTGCAGTCTTTGCAAAAAGAAAGAAAATATTTATTTGAATTTCAGCAAATTTTCCACTGGGCATAAACACACATAGTATATATTGGCATTTTGGTTTGTGAAATCAAATGTGCAAAGCAAATGAAGCGTAATTCGTATGCTGACTATTTGTCCTCACTGTTTTCCTGCCTGTCGTTCGTCCTTTGACAGCCTGTCTATCTCTTTTTCTCTATCTGTCTCTCTCGCTGTGGTTCTGTGCGCACATAAAACTAATTATACTGTTAAATGCGTTTGTTTAACTAGCAATTTAATTAAGGTTATGCTTTTGTTTAGACCGAGTAGACACACTGCGTGCCACTAGTATACTTCCCATACTTTCCATATATTCCACATATCACACGACCATAATCCCCGAATATTTACCCTGTCCTCTGCCTCCGCCTCCGCCTCCGCCTCTCCCTGACCAACCCAAACAAAACATGTGCAATTAAAAATACTCCACACACGAAAATTTTCCACTTTCCACTTTTCCACAGGCCATGCAGTTAAATTGCACATGAACGTTGCGGTAATGGGCTTGCCAGAGAAGGGGTAAGGGTTCATTTCAGAGGGGTTGGGGGGTAACATTACTCCCCTCAGGGGCAGGAACTAGGGTCTAAGCGCTCTGTACCCTAAAATGACCAGCGACAGCGTGAAAATTATGTAAAATACGAGTATAATGTTCATTTGCACTTAGAATGCCCCCCAAACAAACAGTGGCTAAAGGCAGTTAGCGTACGATAATTTTAGAAATGAAAATGTTAACTTTTTCGTTAAGTAAATACGGCTGCGTTGTATTATTATCTTATATCTTATATAAAAGAAACCTGATCGGATGAAGAAGAAAAAGCTTCCTTCTCTATCCTTCTATATTCAATGAATCAGTAATGTTTTATATATTTAAATGAATGAAGAAATTTGACAGGAACAGATGTAAGTTTATTTAATCAGTTACTAAAATCACCTACTTAAATCAGAGCCAATTAATTTTAAATAATTTAAATGTGCAGCTGATGGAATTGAATGCGTCTATATAGAGATTCATATAAATTCAATTAATTAATTTTTATTTCGTTAAATAAAAGTAGTTTGCACACTTTTCGCACGCAGTGTAACTGCAGCACTAAGTACAAAAACTGTTGTGTGACAACAGCAATTACAATTACACATGGCACAGTGGAGCATATGGGGCAAATGCGGGGACAAAATGTGGTCGAAGTGGTTGCAACTGTTGTTGTTGTTGTTGCTGCTGCTGCTGCTGCTCTTGTTGCTCTTGTTGCTGTTGTTGTTATTAAGCTAGCAGAAAAGCCAAACAACGAGAACGACAACGACAAATATTAACATGTAATTACGTTTTAAGTGCTAAATGTTAAAATATTTATGAAAAAAAAGGAAACAAAGAGGAAGAAAATAACCTCTGTTAACTTAATTGAAATTTAATTGAATATGTCAGCTGCAACAACAACAACAACAACACAACACAACAAAACAACAACAATTGCAACATGAATTGCCGCCAAACGCTGTGCACCACAGCAACTGCTGTCGCTGTGTGTTGTTTGTGTGTCTGTCCCAAACTGCTGTACACCGCAGCAACTGTTGTTGGCAACACGGAAAGGTTTCGCTTTTCGGGTCAAAAGTCACGTGGAGAAGTTGGCTGTAAACTTTGCATTTAAATGATTATTTGACCCGGCCAAAAAGGTTGCCCCATGTCGCATTTGTCATTTGCCTCGCACTAATAATGACGTCAGCAACATGCTGCTGCAGGGCAACATTCAATTTATGCACAACTCCGTGGCGCGGGTGTTGTTCCTCCTGTAGTTTCTGATGTTGTTGTTGTTGTTGTGCATATATTTTGGCATTGACAACGCCATCGACACACAGCAGCAACATCGGCAGCAACAGCAACAGCAATGGTAACAACAACAGCAATGGCAGCGAAAGGCATAAAGATTAATGACCATGCGCCATTTTTGGATACCCTATTGCATCAGGGTATTATGATTTTGTAGTTGGAATAGTTTTGTAGTTCAGAGGATTCGAGCGTTGGAAAGAATTGCTGACAGCGTTTGGGCTTAATAGCTGTTTACCAACAATTGCTAACTTTATTTGCAGGGTATATCAGTCTGCGTTATTCTCTTCTTTCCTGAATTCATGTAATTCTCTACGCGGTATCCATAGGCTTTTATTGTGTTTGGCTTTTTTGGGGTTTTTGTTCCTGCTCTGGACACGGTTTTGCTCAGCTCAGTTAATGTTGCTGCTGTTGTTGCTATTTCTTGTCTCGCAATTTCGTAAATATTGTTGGCACTTTGTCTTAATTGCTTAAAAATTACTGACATGGAAAATGAACTTGGCAACGTGGTGGCAAAGGCAAAGAAAAAGCGCGGAGCCAAGAGGAGCAGAGCGGCAGAGGAGGAGTAGGAGGAGGAGATGCTTCTTTGGCTCAGGCTGAGGGCTGAGAACTGAGGAAGGGCTAAGCTGTCGTCGCCTGTTGGCTTGTCAACAGTCGCAGTCGCAGTCGCAGTCGCAGTCGACTTTGGGCCTCCTTCGAGTTGGCTCGGTAAACGACAAATACTTGCAAATATTATTATTGTAGTCGAATTTCAGCAACTATTTATCATGCGGCTGGCAGGAGAAAGGCAGTAGAAAGGCAGCAGAAAGGCAGCAGAAAGGTGGAGGGCGAGCGACCGTTTGACAAACTTAATTTATTAATGTGCAGCCTCTGAAACTGGCTCTGAAAGCGGGCTCTGGGCTCTGGCTTCTGGCCCGGAGTCTGGAAATGGAAAGTTGGGAGCAGGGGGCTGGGAGCTGGGAACTGGGAACTGACTCTAACAATGACAACAAGCAAATGGGCCTCTTGCTTAAAAGCACATTAATTTTCATTCCATTTGGTGATAAGTAAAAGCAGGCGTTGAATTCTATTTTAAATATCAAGTGACAACTAGCAAATACGAGTGCTCGTAAATTGCAAACTGTGTGCACTGAGAAAAACAGGCTGTTTATTTGAGTTAATAAATAGGGCTTAAGCCCCGGCTTCCTCTATTTTTCAACTTTCATGCTCAATTTGAGCTTTGCCTTTCTTTTCTCTTAGTGTAAGACCTTTTTGAGGCGTAATTGTTTCATGTTGCCATTGGCTTTAAGACCTCATATACAATGAGCGGCTGCCACTCAGAGCTCTGTCTATCTGTCTATCTGTCTGTCTGTCTGTCTGTTACGGGGCTCATTTGCATATCTCTTTTTGAGTGGCTCCCATCATAATAATACCATATATATATATAGAGGTATGAAAGTAAGGCGCATCCAGCTGACAGGGCAAATACCAATACTAAGTTTGGCCATTTTGAGGGCATTTGAAGCCAAGTTAACAGCGACTGCTGATTGATATGCAATGCCAAATCTAAGCATCACTTGGCTTTGTTTATTGACAGGCAATTTGGTTTGCTTTGGTCAAAGCCAGCATTTCAATTTCGTCCATTGACAGCCAATTCAGCAGTAACCATTGAAAATGATAAGAATTCGGATGGGATGGATATCTGCCATCTACAAATACCTTTCTACCTGTAGCAAATAAAGGCTATATTTATTGACTCACGTCTCTGAGAAAAACACAGGCAATTTGCAGTGGGATTTTCAAGTTTGTTCTGGGATTTTTAAACCATTTTTGAGCTCACGTAGATATTTAAAATGTGGAACAGCATTGCATATATCATTCTATATAAGGCACTTCCTCTTCCGACCATGTTTTGAGTAGTACATTCATAGATAAATCCTTACAAACAAAAGAAAGGTAATTCCCAGGACAAGGCTAAGATATAGGCCAACAATTAAAGTTTAATTGTCATAGATTGTCTATCTGACTATGAATCAATACGGTTCGAAACCGGCTTGAAGCCTTTGGATAAGAGATAATTCAAAGTTTATTAATTTATGTGTACGCTGTCAGATAGAGGCGAGGCATAAAACCTATTTAAAGCCCCAATTAAAATCCATTTTGATTGCTATTAAAATTGCGATATCTTTCCAGTCAAATTATTTTACATTCTAATTATGCCAAAAATTGAATTGAATGCCCAAGCGACACATATGCATTCAGCTTGCAGCTAAAAATAAATATAAAACATAAAATTTTACAGGCGAATGCATCAATTAGTGCAGAAAAACCAATAATAATATTTTCACATATTCAGGGTAGAGTTTTAATGAGCTGCAACTAAAATACATGAATATTGCGTATACGCCGCGTAAACATAATTGAAATATTTGTGTATAAACCAAGTCCAGAGTAAAATATAAATAGAATTTTGTGTGTATGTGTGCGTGTGATTGTGTGTGTATTTTGCATTATTTATTGTTTGGGGCTGGGTTTTTTGGCGGCTTTTTGTGTTTTTCCGGCTGACTGCACTAATTGAAAACCGCCAAATAATTGGGCCCACATTGACCTGCAGCTTAGCCAATTAATGTGGCCAGGCGACACGACAAAAGCGACGTTCAATAAAATGAAATTAGCCCAGTCAAGTGCAGAGTGCAGAGCACGACGCCTGCTTTGAACGCAATTTCAAATTACATTGCGCATACGACACGTTGTCCCAGGCCTTTGGGTCTTATTGCTGCCGCTGCTACTGCGGCTGCGGCTGCCAATTTTGGGCTACGCTAAGTGTTCATTAAATACACAAAATGCCTCTGAAACTACACTATGCTATTGCTATTGGCCCCAGAGGCTCATTGGCTCATTGCATCGGTTTTTGTACAAGAACATTTTACGTACACTCAGCGAAAAGAAAAGTATTGGATTCAGCTCAAAAAACTAAGCGAAAAATATTACAAAAAATATGTTAAATTCTCTTATTTTAGGAATCTCAGAAACTTGTTAGCCAGTGTAATTTTCATTGTTTCTTTTTAAGTTCAAAACCATCCGAATTATCTTCATTCTCTGAGTGTATTTGCAAGCATTGAAACCATTGAAAATTTGTGCCAATAATCTAGGCAATTCGAGGCAATGTTGTGGCACGTGCAACGTGCAACTAAGTGTGCAACAAAACGCAGCCAGAAGAATCAAACAATTTGCTGTCAAGTGGTGAAATTGAAGAGTTGCGCCTTGCGAAGGTAAATAGCAATGTTTTCGCTTCCATTTCTAATGAATATTCGCAATATTCGAAAAGGGGCTTTGAAATTCATTTCATTTAACATTTTGACATTTGTTTGGGCCCACAGTTTGCGCAATTCGATTGATTGATTGAAATGTTTGCTACAACAAATTGATTGATGATATGCAGACAGGCATGCTACATACGCCATACGCTTCAATAACTGAGGATATTTTATTTTCTTTTCTTCTCTTCTCTTCTCTTTTTTTGCTCGTATTTTTAAATTGATATAGCTATAATCATGTGGCAGGAGGCAAAAGCTGAGTAAACACACTCAAACACACTTACACACACATGGAAGAAGCATTTGTCAACCCTAAATGGCTAAGGACACATTAATGCAACACGTTTTGTTATGAACTGGGCGACAGTTGGCCAAAAGGAGTAGGAGATATACGTCTAAATATGGGGTATATTGATTCAAAGTAGAGGTTGGGTTTACGGTGCGTATTGCTTTAAAGTTAAAGATAGTTTGACTATGAAATTTACCAGAATTTCCATAGTCTTTTATATTTTGTACATTGAGCAAAAGAAGTACGAGATATACGTCTATATTTATGGAGTACATTGATTCAAAGAAGTGGTTGGGTTTGTGGTGAGTGTTGCTTCAACTTTAAGTTAATGATATTTTCCTCTAGTTAATGCTATATATATAATAAAAAGAAAAACCAATATTTTTAGCTAGTTGGCTAGTTCTCCTAGTTTATCTAGAGCCTAGGTTTCCCTCTCTTTCTATTTTTTAGATATTATTTATTGCATATTCTCTGGACGTATTCCCATACTTTTTGCTATGTGTCTTAATGTTCGCCTCGTTCTGTTGCCAAGTGGATTTGTAAAGAGATTTGACATGCTAAAAACTTGATTGATTGATTCGCTTTACTGACACATGCCCATATATATATATATATACATATACATATATATAGAGAGACATATATATTGACAGAGAGCTGCCCCCCACTGTCAGGGAAATGCTATGCTAGCTTGTTTTACACGTCGCTTACAAGTGGATTTTGTGGCTCGTTTATCAAATGTGTTTCCCACACCCGAAAAAAGTAATTACTTACCGATCGACGGCAATGGCAACCAGGTGCAGTATGGAGGCAGTGCAGCAGAGCACATCGCAAGATGTCCAAATATCGCATAGCTCCGGTCCAAGAATCCAGCCCTGGCTGATCTGTATACGTTTAAGAGATAAGATAGAGAACAGGGGAGGGAGAAAACATTAAAAACTTCGAGTGGCAATAAAAGTTGATGGCTTATTAAAATTGATGCGACGCCAGGGAGGAGTTTCAGTTTCAGTTTTTAGTCTGCGCTTTAATACCACAGCAGTAACTGTGCAAACAAGGATTACTGCTAAGAGTACTATGGGCAAAATTGAGATTGATTGTGGTATAAATACATTTGGTATACTATAATTAAAAGCTGCAAACAAAGAGGTAAACGAAACGGGTTCCTAGCCAGTTTGCAGCATTTTGATCTTAACTCGGAGCTATCTTTCTATGAAAAGGAGGCGGCTTTTAATTTCTCCAAAGAACTGCTCTAAACGTTTTATATTTTGTATTAGAAATATATAGATTTTCGCCACAGTACATAAGAGTTGGACGCTGGCCGGGAACCAAACATAGAAAGCAGTTTAAGAACTGCAGTCATGAAGTGTGCCCGTATTTATTTGTGGCTCTGCTTTTTCTACCTGGTCTCTGGCCAGCTGGAACCAGTGTTGGAAAATGACCAGGAAAATCAGTATATTTTACGTGTTATAAAATTTACGGAGCGCCACTTGAAGTTTAACCAAATTATTACCTACATGGGCAAACCGGAAGGAAATGTGCAAGGAAATCCTATTATCATCTTTCCGGTTTCCCTGCAGCAGCGCATTGTGCAAGCTTTTGGTCGTCCTGTAATTGTAGCAGGCACTGAAATTGGAACTCTTGTCAACGTCATCAGCTCAAGAAGTTTGGCCATAGTATTTTTTTATATCTTAAATGATTCAATACTTCAGACCATGCATAATACTCTGCCTGATCTTCATTACATATCGCTCATATTTGTCTATAAGAATAAGGATGAGGAATTGCCATTGCTGGAGTTCTTTTCATGGTGCTCGAAACTTCAACTGAAAAGACTTGTGTTAGTTCTAGGGCGAAATAATTCTTATGAAACTTGGACTTATACCGGTGTTTCGAATATTCAATCAATGTTATTATCCGATCGTACTATAGATAATGGAACTGAAAGTGATTTCCAAAAGTTTATAAAATTATTTCGATATCGTTCGCTGGTCACCGTTTTTGACAGTCTGCCAAGTGTCTTCTTGGTAAGTTCGGTTTACTGATTTAGCTTGATCGTTTTCTAAGTGATAGACTAATTAAATACCTTTCTTTTTTTCAGTATAATTCAAGCGATCAACATGATCTAACCGGAGGTAATGTTAGCCTAGGCGGTGGGGGTGGCCTGTTATTAACGGAATTCCTACGTTTCGCTAAGGGGAAGATGGAAATTCTATCAGGAGCAAATCGAATGGATCTAGAGAATAAGCTAGGGAATCGTACCATTGATATAGCAGCGAATCTGGTAACGGATAATAAACCTAATCTAAATGAATATAGTCCTTCAGTGTTGCTGACCAAATCCTGCATTTTGGTGCCCTATGCAAGTCCATTGCCTCTGAAGTATTATTTTTACCACTGCATAAAATTATCATTGATGTTTTTCGTAGTATTCATTATCCTAATGAATACTATAATGAAACGTTTAATATATCCGCACAGTCCACTGATTTTGCTGCTACTCAGAAGCTTCGAGGTGACCGTAGGAAATTGCTTATCCTCTAGAGCATTCCGTCGCCTGCGCTTACCGGATAAATTTATGGAGCTATCCACTCAAATTTATACCCTATTAATAACCAGTATTACATCTAGCGCATTGACTATGGCACTAACTATAGGGTATCATGAGATATTGATTGAAAATGCGGTTACCCTGCTGGAGAGTGGATTACGCATTATGATTGATCAAAAGCAGATGCAACTCTTTGAGCAGGATATTTTGCCAAGCTGTCTAAAAGATCGCCTGATTGTGGTGGATAAGGAAATAAAAGAAAAGCATCTACTCGAACTAAATGGGAGTTATGCCTATGTGGTGGATACCCTCAAATGGAATCAGTTGGCGTTTATGCAGGAGCGTTTGAGGCAACCGAAATTGCGTCTGGCTTCGCCTCTTTTATGTGGAAATTATCAGCATCTTAGGCTATATATACGCCAGGACTTACCCTATGTTTTTATGTTAAGGAAATTCATAGATTCAGCCCGAGAAGCGGGCATTATTGATAAATGGATACGGATGGGTCGATTGCAGGCGCAGCGTTTGGGTCGAGTTCGACAGCTTCCTTATGAGACATTTTTAAAACAATTTCCACTACCATTGGAATTCTACGAAAGACTATCGATTATTTATTTCTGTGGCTTGTTACTAAGTTTTATTGTTTTTCTACTGGAATTGGCACATGACTATTGGTATAGGCGTCATTTTGATATAAGCCAGCGCATTCCTATATAATTATGCTCCTAAAGGTAGGCAATGCTTTCCACTCAAATGTTGTAGCTTCGATTTGTGTAAATTAAAAAAAATAAGTAAATTCTTTACATATTTCGTTTGTCTTTCCCGTTTGTGGTATTCATAGATTACAGGAGTCAGAAAAATAGTAGTTTTTCTTGGATATTTTAAATTGTTAATACTCTGTACTCACCTCATAGACAGCACCAAGGGGCATCACGAGGCAGGCCACAAATAGATCCGCCACAGCGAGTGAGGCAACCAGATAGTTGGCCACATTCTGTAGATTTCTCTCCAATATAATGGCTGCTATCACAAAGACGTTGCCTGCAATCGTAAGGACTTCAATGAGAAAATGGCAGTGACAGCTGTGGGCGAACACTAGAGATGATCTGAGAAGGCGGTGATTTTGTTGGGTCATGGTCAGTCAAAGTGTCTAAAAGCGTCTCAAATAAATGCACAACAAATTCTCTTTACCGCTGGCAGTCAAATTTAAATCATAAGCCTTCCAAAAGTATATTCCAAAAGCATTGTGGATTTCCATAACTCGAGATATGCCAATAGAAAAAACATGAAAATTCTCTTAATTTTCTGAGTTTCGAAAGGTAAACCACTATTTCCAGTTGAGTATAAAAATTCCCTTAGATAGCTGGAAATTGTTTAGAAGAGGCATTTGTGATAAAAGGCAGATTTTGTTGGAGCCCGCAAAGGGGAATTGGGCGTGACACGTCGTGATGGGGCAAGGAGCTAACGCTCATCTCTAATTGCGAACTATTGCTGCCTGCTGTGGCTACTGCTGCCTGCTGCCTTGCTGCCTTGCTGCCTTGCTGCCTGCTGTTCAGCGGCCTAATTGCGAAAATTGACTTGAGCGTAAAGTTTGCAATTCAATTAAGTAGGTTTGCAAGTCGAATTCGAGTCGAGTCGAGTCGAGTTGAGTGGAGGCGAGGCGAGGCGAGCGCAGCTGCAAAGTGAAAGCAATGCGAAAGCGAAAAAGTGAAAATGAAACCCAACAGCAGAACTGAAAGATAAAGTTTTCAAAATTGCCAAAGTTGTCTGTCTGTCGGTCTGTCGGACTGTCTGTGTGTTGTGTGTGTGGCCAAATGAAATGGGAATCTTATTAAACTTGGCTTGGCTTGGCTGCTGTTGCATTATCACATTTGCAGCGCACACTGTAACCGACTAAAAACACCCTTCCATAGCGCCCGTATCCCACCATTTGGTTGCACTTGAGGCTGGAGGCTGAAGGCGC
The DNA here is from genome assembly GCA_018150835.1 of Drosophila repletoides. Classification (NCBI taxonomy): domain Eukaryota; kingdom Metazoa; phylum Arthropoda; class Insecta; order Diptera; family Drosophilidae; genus Drosophila; species Drosophila repletoides. The sequence continues at coordinate 2,180,453 of JAECWQ010000089.1, forward strand.
AGACAAAGTTCACCGAAAAGCCAAAATAAACGACATGAGCTAATCGCGCTGTCGTAAAACTTTTTTTCTTTGGTTCTTTTTTTTTTTAGCACTACGCCTCCTTCTCTCGAGTGGGCGTGAAATTGACAGCGGGTGGCGCCGAGGCGGAGGGAAGGGCGCAGCACTCAGTGGCGCCACCTTTGATGTCTGTTAGTTACCTGACAGCAGCCTCACCTGCCCCCTGCACCTGCCTGTCCACAACTATCTCTTTTTTCACGCCGCTGTCACAACTACTTGTGGCATACTTGAAGCTGCTGCCGCAGGAGAAAAATGCTAGTAAAAGAGCTCTAGACGAGAGCGCTCGACGAGCAGATACTCTTTACGAAATAATTCATGCACCAACTACACAAAGGATTGCAAATAGAATAACCTCAATGAGCGAGCTTTGAATCCTGACTCAGGTTTTGGATTAAAGTGTAAGCCTTGGTTCAAAGGAAAAGGATATCTTTGGGCAAACTCTCTGGATGAGAATTTAATAGTTTCACTTTGAATTTCAGATACATTTAAATTTTGCAAATGTTCTCAAGATGAGATTCCTTTACCTGTTGCAAAGGCTTGTTCAAAATGAATATACCCTTTTTCAACATTTTTTTCAATGCAAACAGAGTATAAAAAGAAATGTACGACGGGTTGGCGGCTGCAAAAGTTGAGCCCAAGTGCAAGACATGCAATTTGTGGCATTGAATTTGCCGTCTGTGGCACACTGCCCGCAGCCTCACACACACACACACACTCACCCATATATAGAGCGAAAGTGAGAGAGCGAGGGAGAGCGAGAGATAAAGGTGCATGCCACAAAGGCATACACATGCAATTAGACACTTCAGTGTCAAAGTGAAGGTAAAGTGACGAGATGTCTGTCCGTCTGGCTGTCCCTCAACTGCTGTTTGTATTTCAGCTCAGCTCAGTTCAGCTCTGTGAAAAGTCTCCCACGAGGATAGTGCACAAAGTTGTCAGGGAAAATCCCCTGGAAAATGTATAAAAAGCGTATAAAAAAAAAACAAAGAAAATGTCAACGGGAAAAACAAAGAAATAAATAGTTTTTTCCCTTTGCATTGAAACTTTTAATTTAATCATTTAATGCTGATTGCAAAATGAATGCAATTAAAGGAAAACAATGCGAATATTTTCATTCGCATTTAAATAAACACAATATTTACTGACGAATGCGTTGTCCAGCTAATTAAAAAAAAAGTTGACAAAAAAAATTACATTTTAATTAATTAATTATAATATGTGCATATGTGCTGAGGCATCAGTTAGTAAATCTTATAGAAAATTCAGTGGATATTCATGTGACAAATTGCATAATTATTCAGCAGTTATTAAATATTAAATTTTTAATTAATAGGCAGTGCAAGAAATTAATTAATAATAAACGAATTATTTTAATTATAATTAATGCAAGGCTTTATAACTTGGAAAGCCAAATTATCAAATATAATCTAAAAAATAAAATCATATTTAGAACTAGGGGGCAAACTTCTAAGGGGTTCAATTTGGGAGAGATTTGAGCTTGGTTCAAAGAGCTCCTGAACCAAGATTCAGGTTCGACTCTAGGTTAATTTTTATACAAGGAGTTATTTCAGTTGGTGAATTCATTTGTAATAATTTTGGGACTTGTATCATTGTGGAGAGATTACGAATAGACTAAGAAAACAAGAAAGATTCCTACAAAATGATTCTTTAAATTACACAGAGAGAAAATTGCCAATGTTATTAACATAGCTGTGGCAATTTGTAGAGCAGCCCTCGGTTAACACAATGCTAATGAGCATGTTTTCAATTGAGGCAGCTGTCTTTGTTGCCGTCGATGTTAAAGCTCTGACTCTGGGTACAAAGTACAAATAGAGCAGCACAGGGCAGCCATGGGACAGTATTTTTGCCTAGTTTCTTCGTTTATTCTTCGTTCATTCGTTCGCTTCGTTTTGTATAGTGAAATTAGCATTAAAACTCATTAGCATTTCCTTTTTATATGCTAAATGCTAAATGTTTGGCACTCAAAACAGCATTCAAAGCAAATGCAACCACTGCGAAAATCAAAAGTGAAGAAAAGCGAAATGAAAATGGAGCAAAACGTGAAATGAGGACATAAAACAAACTACAAAAAAAACAAGAAATAAACACAAATTAGACGAAAATCAAAATGAATACTAAATGAATGCCGAACAAGGAGAACGCAAGCTGCTCCTGCTGCTGCTGCCATTACATACAAAAGTGTAGCATACTTTTTTGGGCTGTATTTTTATATTCCTCTGTTGGTGCTTGACTTTTGCTTCGCTCGCGCTGTGTGTGTTTAAATAAAATAAAATTAAATGAAATCTACTTAAATTAATGAAATCAATTTCAGCTGCTGCTGCGCTCTTTGCTTTGTTTGTTGTGCTTTTTTATACGCTTTGTATACCCATTAAAAATGCCTGAAAGCAAGAAGAGTGGAATAGGTTTGCATAAACAGGATGCGGAAACTGTTTTTGAGCTGCCTTGTTTCGGCTACTTTTGCATTTCTCTGCATTTCTTAAACTTATTCCAATGTGAAAACTGAAACTTGTTATATAAATTCTTCTTCAGTAGGACAAAAGCTTTGGTATATGAACTTTGTCATTCTAGCTAATAAGTGCACACTTATTTACAGGGTATTCAGCTAGTATAGTAATTTATTTTTATTATGTTTTTATGCCAAATACTCGTAAATGTTCTTGCGTTTTACAATCTGCCCGTAAACTTCTCAATGGTAATTTTTTGAGCACAAAATTTGTGTTTGTTGCTTTTGTTGCTGCTGTTTGCGGCTCGTGGCTTGAAAACTGTGATTGATTGATTGATTGTCTGTCAATTTTTAATGCGGCGTGTCCTTGCCTAGGCCTGAATGAAACGAAAACGGAAACGAAACGAAACGAAACGGAACGGAATGGAAAGTCTTCTGTTTGCCTAAGGATTTATGGCTAAATGCGTGTAATGAATGCTGCCAACAACAATGCAAAACAAAAGCAGCAGCAGCAGCAGCAACAACGACAACAATGAATCGAAGCCTCCTGCTTCTTCTAAGAGTCTATATAAGTATAAGTATTAACAGTATAACAGCAATAATAAATAATATAAAATGGCCCACAGCATCATAAATATCAGTTACGCGTATTTTATTATCTGCAACTGAACCAAAAAACGCTGAGCGGGCGCAAATCAAGTAAAACCCACAGTCCACAATACACTGAGAATAAAAATTGAATAAAATACATATTTTCATTTAATTTAAATGGGTTTTTTAATTCGTCTATTAAAATTCATATAAAAAGTAAGTTTATTTATCCAAAGAAATGAGTCTAATGATCAGGGAAGATCAGCATGCAGCATATTTGTAGCTGTTTCTTTTGACTTTTTTGTCAGTGACTTTTAGCCGTAATTCTACTAATTTTTTTTTGCAGTGCATGCCCTCGAATTTCCCTTACGGCCCCTTCCCTGCCTGCTGCTGTCATTTGGTTTGCCTTATTGAATTGTTTGCCATATTCCCCAGTGAAATGGCGCGTCGGATTTGCAGGCACGCGCGTGCCTGAGACTGCCAGCGATGGAATTTATTGGAGGCGGCGGCAGCGGAGCCCGCAAATAATTATGTCTATGTTTAGGTTTAGGATTTGGCTTTAGATTTTAGCTATAGCCATAGCCATAGCTGAAGCTTTAGCTTTTTCTACTTACGACTGTCCTAATGAGCTTTCCATGTACTCTCGTACTTACCAATTATTGTGATGAGTATCATGAGACCCAGTAGAACTGATGTGACTGCCATGCGTAGCAGCTGGGTGAAATCATCCTCTGCCACTTTACTGGCCGTAACATTGACTCCCGCTGCGCTGGCATTTAACATTGGCATTCCACTGCCGTTTATTGAATCGCCAAAGATGTTTAGAGAAGTATCATTGCCATCCAAACATAGAGTATCATTTAACAGCATAACACCGAGGCCTACAGCAACATTCGTGTAGTTATTGTCCATGGTTGAAGAGTCGGAGGCGGAGGAGGAGGTTGAGGAGCCACCTATCAGCTCTATGGCCTTGCTGCCTGCCACACCCGTGGCCAGAGCTCGATGCGCCGCCTTTGCGGTTATACGCGCTGCCGCTGCCGCTACGGAGGCACTTGCCGCAGCCGCTGCCAGCGCTGCTGTTGCCAAAGGTGAACCGGCGGAGCTTTCCTTACCGCTGTTGGCATCCAACTTGGCCAGGCCAATAGCAATGGCAGGGCTATCCCCTGCATCGTTATAGTAATGATTGTTGTTATTATCATCGTCCTGCTCCTCTTCCTCTTCATCCTCTTCAACATCCAAGTCCTGATCATCATCGGGCCGCGGCTCGGCTATCAGATACGCATTATCATTCATACTGTTTGCTATGTAAATGTAGTCCAGCGCGTCTGTAAAATCAATTAATCAAAAGAAATTAGCAGCTTGAAAATTACTTGATTATTGCTAATAAATATTTGGAAGTAAATCAAATTTTATTGCTGAAAAAAGTATCTTTCAGTTCAGAAGGAAAACGCATTTAATTATTGATTAAAATATGATCCAACTTCTATGTATCAAAACACAGAATCAAGCCCTATTTACTTTGTAAGAAGTTAAGGCCAAATTAAGGATTAAAGTCAGCTTTAATTAAAATTAAAAGCATGTTAGAACTTTGTTAATTAAACTAATTAAATTTAGAAAGAAAGCGAAAACGAAATTTGTAAATGCTACGAATATTTGTATAGATTACGATGAAGCCTGCTAATTCGCTTTTGGGAAAACTTTTTGGCGAGTAATTTTCCAGTCTCTTCAGTTGAGGTAGGTAAATTTTGGGCTAAAAAACTTTTGTTGTACTTACCATTAAAGTTGGTCTTGCGCGGCATTTTCTTCCTCTTTTTTTGAGTCCTCTATAGTTGTTATAAATTAGTTTTTTTTTTTTTTTTTTGAGTTTTTCTTTTTTCGGAGGTTTGCGGGGGGATGTTACGTAGCTCGCTTAATTGCAGCCGCAGCGGAAATGAGGCGAGTGAGCGCCAGACGGAAACGGAAGCGCGACTATGCGACTATGCAATGGAAATGGCAATGGCAATGACAATGGCCTGGCAAAGGCAGCAACTGAGGCAGGGGCTGAGGCTGAGGTTGAGGCAGAGGCACAGGCAGTGGCCGAGGCGTGTTGAAGGAGAAGCTACTCAGACAGCGTCGCTGACGTCGGTACATGGTGACACACATACAAGTGCACTCACTCACACACACACACACACACAAAGACACACACACGTTGACAGGACTAACAGGATGTATTCTTTTAACGAGCTTTTGAGTGTTTACACGGAGCGTCGTTTACAGTTTCGGCTTTCGCCTTTCACTTCTTTCTTCTTGTTAGGTGATTTTTTTATTTTTGTTTGGCAGTGTTGCTTTTTGTTATGATTGTTGTTTGTGCTGCCTGTTTTCTTCTTCTTATTTGTACTCCTTTTTAAGCTCTTCCGTTTTGTGCTCATGTGTTATGTGTCTCGTTTATGCGCTATTTTCATATCCTCAAAGTGAATTTCACTTCCGGCTCTCATTCATATTTTCTCTTGTTGTTTTTTTTCGTGTGTTGTGCGACGGGGGGCCTTTAGGCCCGCATTTAAGCCGCATTCATTTGGCGCACAGCTGCAATGAAAATTCAATTAACACATAAATTTTGTTAGTTCAAATTTTCCAGTTCAAATTCAAATTCAAATTCATATAAATTTTCAATATTTTCTGTGTGTGTGCAAAATAATTTCCTGCCGAGCAGCCAGCAGCACACATCGTCAACAATTTATTGCATATATCAATTTCCTGCACATTGTGCGTGAAGTGTAAATGAATTTTTGAATTTACTGTGCTACTCGCACAGCTTCCTCCCAGCTCCCCCGTGTCTCCCTCTTCTCCTCCTCCCCCGCTTGTTAAATAATTTAACGCAATTTTTGCAATTACACACAATCACTTTGCGCGATAAATAAAAATGAAGACTGAAGGCGCACGCAAAGTTGTTTTCATTTCTTTGTTAAGGCTCTGTCCTGACTGCCTCACAGCTACGCCCCCCCCTGGTTCCCGCTCTACCCGGAGCACATACAACATGTGTGTGTGCGTGCGTGTGTGGCCGGAAGTTTGCGTGCGTGCGACAGGCGCCATCGCTAGCGGCTTCTCAGCAGCAGCAGCAGAAGCAACGCCAACGAAATAAATTTAAAACGCATAAAAAAATAGAAAAAATATAAAAGTGAGGCAGCTGAGCGTGCTCGACTAGTGCATACCCCTTAAAGCCTATATGCAATAAGAATATCCATTATAAAATTTTTATAATTTTTAATGTGAAGTTCAAACTTGATTGAAAAGTGGCTTTATTTTGGAGAACTCTAAGGAAAAGGAACATTTTGTTACCATCCACTGATAGATATATATATTAATAATACTATCGGCAGAATGATATACCCCTTTTAAGCCATTTACAGGGTATACAAAAATGAGGAAAAAAGCCAATGCTGCAGAGCTCCCAGCGTAGTAAAATGTCATCGCATGCCTTAAATGTGTGTAGCTGTAACTGTAACTATCGCATATAGTAGTCGTATACTCGTATACTCGTTTATATGTAGCATACATTGCGGCGCCATAAACGCGCTGCGAGAATGTTGCATGCGTAATACTCGTCGTCTGTCGTCGGTCGTCCGTCGTCTGTCGTCTGTCCTCTATTCGCTCTGTGTATTACGAGTATTATAGTCGAGAATAAGGGAGAAAATAGACTGCAGACTGGCAAAGAAATAAGCTTTGTGCATACTCGTTTAATGCTAAGGTAGACCCCATAAAATCCATAGATTATACGACTATGCCATTTACTATGTAGCATCATGTGTAGTTCTAAGGATTTACGAGTGTGTGGGAATAAAATAAAGGATAAATGTTGTGTTTTTTAAATAAAATTTGCCAAGTGAAATGGGTATATTACGCACTGTAAAATCCATTTTAAATGACGATCATTTTGGCCATATTGGTAGCATCTTTTCGATTGAATTCTATTAAAAAACTTTCGAGCATTTTGTGATTCTCGTTCACTGGTGCAAATCAATTTGCTTTGGTTTGGTGTCAGTAGAACGCCGTAGAAGGACTCTTCTTTCTTTTTTGTATTTGTATTTGCATTGTATGATTTTCAGTCTGTTCGGTTAATAAGCAACTCTTGTGCAGTCCGTTGATTTTTTGCAATTGGATTTGTTTAGTCCTTGCGTCGCCTAAATGTATGCAATGCTAATTACACCGAGCACAGGAACAACTGCAAACAAAAACAAAAACGAAAACGAAAAAAAAAAAAAAAAATAGCTGCAGTTTGCATGGAGCTCATTATAAACTGCTGCATGCACACAACAAGTGAGCTTATGCCCATCTTTATCCCCTTCCCCGCCCTCCTCCACTCCCCTCTCAAATGTCTGTATTCATATGCAAGTAAGCTTGAGTTGATTGGCAATCGTACACGTTGCTGAGAGCAGCTTGTCTATTATGCATCTCTCTGTAGTCTGTGTAGTCCGTGTAGCAGGCAGAAAATGCAGTGTTCGGAAATGTAGCATACTTTTCTGGGCTTTGGACTTTGATTCGGTTGGACACGTGCAAAGCAGCAGCAGCAGCAGCAGCTGAACAGATTTTTTTATTGAGAATTTCAGACACGTTTCGCTCAGCTTCGCAGCTGCTCAAATATTATACAATAATTTATCATACTCAAATATTTATAGCACTTGTTTTTTGCAATTTTTTGATACAAGTCCTTAAATAGTTAAGAGAACTGTTTTTGGCAGTAAAAGAAAATTTAAAGAGTTCATTTTCTTTCACTCAGAATTTTAAAGATCTAATCTATGTTAATTGGATAATTAAATTCAATTGCTTTTAGGAACAGCGGTAGAAATATATTTGAAATTTGTATAGAAGTAAACTTGAACCGGTTCACTTTAACCAAAAATTGCAGCTTCTCAGCTGATACAAAATGTTATGCAATAATCTTGCATATTTAAATATTTACAGCGATTGCAAAATTGCATTTCAAGCTGAGCGCTTTAACCTTCAAATGACAGGCATGAACATGTTTAGCTCCAACAACAGGCAACAGTATAAAAGTCTATATATATTGTTCTGTATGTGTGTGTGTGTGTGTGTGTGTGTGTGTGTATGTGCGTTGTGTGTGTGGCCCTGTAAATAACATTTTCAAGTTCAAAGTCGATTTAATGCGGAAGTTTATGTCAGCCCTGAGTGTTCAAGGTAGTGCACAGTATGGCAATGTGCAATGAGAGCAGGGACAGGAAATGGGCAAAGCTTGGCATGGGGGGCGCGCTTGGAATAGAGAGATGGAGTAGGGCGAGGAGGCTGGGCAGTTGCAGCGCGCGTTTGAAGTGCATTTGAGTGTGAAGACGACACATGTCGTTTAAATGCACACACCTGTCTATGTGTCAGTGTTATTAAATGTATTTGTGCCCGCGTGTGTGTGTGTGCGTGTATGTGAAGGTGTATGTAACTAATGTATGTGTAGCTATGCTGCAGTTTGTCAGCGTAGCAGCCGAGTGCACTTGTTGCGGTTGGCTACTAGTTCAGGCCACAGCCACAGTCCTTTTCCTCGAAAGTCCTCTCTCCATCCAACAGCAAACAGTGTTGTCGTTTGGCCATTTCATATTTATTTTTTCAGCTAAAAAAGCTAGTTTTTTGTTAAATATATACACAAAAATGGCTTTTTTTGTTTATTATCAATACTCTTCTATTCCACAGCATGGACATTTTTTAAACAGTGTTTGCCAAGGTATTAAATATTTTTTTTTTAAATTTTTGTACACTTGAAAAGTTTATTATAATTTTGCGAGGGAGAGGAAACACACTGAGATCAATTCGTCAGACTGAGAGAGAAATACATAAACTAGATGTGCTAGTGAAAAAGTATCAAAACAAAAAAAAAATATTCTTCTCCTTGTCTGACTCATTTAAATGAGTTTAGTTATTCAGTTTTACCTGTTGAGTTTTTACATTTCTATCAAATTTAGTAGCAGACAAACATAATTTGTTGCAAGTTGATGTCCTTTAACAAGCCATTACGATCGAGGGAGAAGGAACATACTGAGATCAATTTGTTAGACTGAGAGAAGGATACCCCAACTAGTCGAGCCAGGGGAAATATTAAAACAAAACAAAAAATATTCTTTTCCCTGTCTGACTCATTTAAATGAGTTTACTTCCTCCCTCCCACCTCTTGACTTTAAGAACTTATTTTTTGTCATCTTTTGCGCATTCGCAGTTCCGTTATTTGCCTTAATATGCGCCTCTTTGTCTTTCTAAGCTTACATATTAGCTTCGACTGTTTGATCTCCCTCCCACCTCTTGTTGACTATTGCAGCAGTGTCGATGCGCTGCTGATACTTGTTATGAATTCTGTTCGCCTGTTAAATATTTTCTTCCAGCAGCTGCGAAAATTAAATGCGCCGACACTCAAATTGTATATTTCGGGCAAACTGAGTACCAGGCAAACAGAATGCTTAGTAGGTTGATGCTGTTCAAAAACTCATTATGCGCGAGGGAGGGGAAGCATACAGAGATCAATTAATCAGACTGAGAGAAGGATACACAAACTAGACAAGCCAGGGGAAATATCAAAATAAAACAAAAAATATTCTTCTCCTTGTCTGACTCATCTAAATTAGTTTACTTCCTCCCTCCCACCTGTTGACTTTATGAATTTATTTTTTGTCATCTTTTGCGCATTCGCAGCATTCGCAGTTTCGTTACTTGTCTTAATATGCGCCTCCTTGTCTTACTTAGCTTACATATTAGCTTCGAATGTTCGATCTCCCTCCCACCTCTTGTTGACTATTGCAGCAGCGTTGATGCGCTGCTGATACTTGTTATGAATTCTGTTCGCCTGTTAAATATTTTCTTCCAGCAGCTGCGAAAATTAAATGCGCCGACACTCAAATTGTATATTTCTGGCAAACTGAGTACCAGGCAAACAGAATGCTTAGTAGGTTGATGCTGTTCAAAAACTCATTATGTGCGAGGGAGGGGAAACATACAGAGATCAATTAGTCAGACTGAGAGAAGGATACCCCAACTAGACAAGCCAGGGGAAATATCAAAACAAAACAAAAAATATTCTTCTCCTTGTCTGACTCATCTAAATTAGTTTACTTCCTCCCTCCCACCTGTTGACTTTATGAATTTATTTTTTGTCATCTTTTGCGCATTCGCAGCATTCGCAGTTTCGTTACTTGTCTTACTTAGCTTACATATTAACTTCGAATGTTCGATCTCTCTCCCACCTCTTGTTGACTATTGCAGCAGCGTTGATGCGCTGCTGATACTTGTTATGAATTCTGTTCGCCTGTTAAATATTTTCTTCCAGCAGCTGCGAAAATTAAATGCGCCGACACTCAAATTGTATATTTCTGGCAAACTGAGTACCAGGCAAACAGAATGCTTAGTAGGTTGATGCTGTTCAAAAACTCATTATGTGCGAGGGAGGGGAAACATACAGAGATCAATTAATCAGACTGAGAGAAGGATACACAAACTAGACAAGCCAGGGGAAATATCAAAATAAAACAAAAAATATTCTTCTCCTTGTCTGACTCATCTAAATTAGTTTACTTCCTCCCTCCCACCTCTTGACTTTAAGAACTTATTTTTTGTCATCTTTTGCGCATTCGCAGTTCCGTTATTTGCCTTAATATGCGCCTCTTTGTCTTTCTAAGCTTACATATTAGCTTCGACTGTTTGATCTCCCTCCCACCTCTTGTTGACTATTGCAGCAGTGTCGATGCGCTGCTGATACTTGTTATGAATTCTGTTCGCCTGTTAAATATTTTCTTCCAGCAGCTGCGAAAATTAAATGCGCCGACACTCAAATTGTATATTTCGGGCAAACTGAGTACCAGGCAAACAGAATGCTTAGTAGGTTGATGCTGTTCAAAAACTCATTATGTGCGAGGGAGGGGAAGCATACAGAGATCAATTAATCAGACTGAGAGAAGGATACACAAACTAGACAAGCCAGGGGAAATATCAAAATAAAACAAAAAATATTCTTCTCCTTGTCTGACTCATCTAAATTAGTTTACTTCCTCCCTCCCACCTGTTGACTTTATGAATTTATTTTTTGTCATCTTTTGCGCATTCGCAGCATTCGCAGTTCCGTTACTTGTCTTAATATGCGCCTCCTTGTCTTACTTAGCTTACATATTAGCTTCGAATGTTCGATCTCCCTCCCACCTCTTGTTGACTATTGCAGCAGCGTTGATGCGCTGCTGATACTTGTTATGAATTCTGTTCGCCTGTTAAATATTTTCTTCCAGCAGCTGCGAAAATTAAATGCGCCGACACTCAAATTGTATATTTCTGGCAAACTGAGTACCAGGCAAACAGAATGCTTAGTAGGTTTATGTTGTTCAAGGTGCGAGGGAGAAAAAACATATTGTGATAGTGTGTCAGACCGAGAGAAGGATACCCAAACTAGATAAACTAGTTTAGAAGTATCAAAACAAAACAAAACAAAACAAATAATATTGCTTTCCTTCTCTGACTCATCTAAATGAATTTAGTTTCACCCTTCCACCTGTTGACTTTAAGAACTTATTTGTATCCCTTGCAGAGGGTATTATAACTTTGAGTAAAAAAAAATGAGTAATGCATTAAGGGAGTCATCTTTAATCCCATAAAGTATATATATTATTGATCAGGACGACGAGACGAATTGATAGCCATGTCCGTCTGTCCGTCTGTCTTACTGTTTATATGCAAGATGGGTTTGTTTACTAGATCTCTATTTGATTTTCCTTTTCTCTAGCTATATTTTTGTAGGCTTCCAGCACTGACTGCATACATTATGCAAGTGCACACCTGTCTATACATATGTATTTGTTTGCTTGTAGCTGTGTGTGTGTGCATCTTTTTATAGCCAGCTTATCGCATATTTATGCAGCTTGGCCTTAAAAGTACGCTCAGCTCAGCTCAGGCTGAAGATGCATCAAGTTGTGAACCAGCTACAGCTGCAATTACCGACGAGTACTTCAGCCTTTCAGCCCTGGGAGAGGCTGCTTTTTGTACTTTATATATTGAATTATTGCTCTTAGAAATCGTAAAACATTGTTTTTATATCTCCAGCTGATCGGAAAAGGGCAGAATATTAATTTTATAATTTATTTATAAGGTTTTTGCATATGGCATAATATTTCAAGTGCAGGCAAATTTAACTGGCATGAATTTACTTCAATTGCTACAGTTGAAACGGGATCAGCAATTAATTAACATAAAATCAAAGCCTTTAATTATGCAGAACTCATCCAGGATTTTTGTAGTTAAGCATGAAGTTCACTTAGTTCGGCGTAGTTTTTACTAGCATAGCTGAAAAGATATTCAGGCTGACCTGAGCTCCTCCAATCAGACATTATACAAAGAGCAGGCCATTTTAAAGGGCACATTGCACGTCAAACTGTTTGAATAACCCTCGCATCATATACTCTATAAACTATTCGTATATAGTATTTATTTGTTTGGCCTATCAAAGTGCATTTTCAAAGCGACGCTTTTTGTTTGCAAATTTCAATGCCAGCTGTTTGCACAGCGTCCTTATTCAACTTTGTTGGGGGAGGCAGGGAAGAGGGCTTCAAAGTGGGTTGAAAGGACTAAACTAAACTGAAATAAAATAAAATAAATTGCATGCATTTTTCATTCGACGCTCGATTTCATTCACAGGCGCTTAGGCAGCAGCGCTGGCAACACACACACACACACAAATACAAAGGCGAAAGGAAAGGCAAACATGACCAGACATTTATCAGTTGTTCACATGCATTCAAAGATACTAATGTACATATTAGTTCAGCCCTGTAAGTGGCTGTCCAACCCTCATCCTTCCCCACCCTTTCAACCGCTGCATAAACAATGTGTGTGAGTGTGTGTGCGTGTGTGATAGCTTGGTTCCTTTTTGTGCCATTTCCGCTTCATTTCATGCGCCATTTTTCTCTATCTTTGCTCTCGAGTATTTGCGCCTTGTTGCCATGTCCTGCCAAGGCCTGCCTTTCATTGGCCTAACCGACTGACTGACTGTTTATACTCTATAAATTCGTTCGAAAAAGCGACAGAAAGGGTATTTTACTACAGAAACATTCCTGCCGTTGATATCAAAAGAATTCAAGATCTGAAGGCTTGTTCCGGTATGAATGAAAAAAAAAACACTTATAGCCTTTTTTAAAGAGCTTTATTTTTTATATGAATAACTAAATAAAAGAACTTCCTAATAGAGTCAAAAGACTGGAAGATCACTTTTTTCATTTCCGGCTTAGCTTATAGAGCATCTGCTAGTCGTGCTCTCTAACCCATTGTTGTTGCTTTTCTTCTCCTGCGGTTGCAGATGTATTTTGTGTTGTGTTGCTGTTGTTGTTGTTGGTTTTATTGTTTTTTGCCAGCTTGCAATTGCTTTGCCAATCAGTCTACTGCAAATAATTTATAACTTTTGCAGCCAACTTTGCAGGCATCTGCTGTCTGCTGCCGCTGCCGCTGCTCTAAGCTCATAAATATTACGCATACGCAACGAGGCACATTTAAAAAAACAAAAATAAAATGCCTAGCATTGCACTGCATTTGTAATTACAGTAGTCACTCGATAATTAAAACCAACAGTCATTTTTAGATAATACCTTTTACTTTTAAGGCAAAAAGGAAAAAAAAACTTTGAAATAAATAAATAAATAATAATAAACAATCAGTACGAAAGAAGAGAAAAGGCAAGCAAGAAAAGTGGTTAGATATTTATAGTTTTTGGAGATCCTTAATGCTGTCCATTCCTTTTAACTATTTTAAAAATACTGAAATGGAATGCCTTCCAATTTGCCAGGGACTACTGTGTTGTAGTTTCGTTTTTCAGTGTTTTAATACGGCTCTCTGTCTAATTGTCCATTAATATTCGATTGGCTGCGGCTTTTCTTCAATTATTCAATAATAATGCAATAGAAAATTGTGTGACCACAGCAACAAATTACACACAGCATTTGTAAACAAAAGCCGGACTCAACAAGAATCCATTCACTGCTCTCCTCTCTCTGTCGCTGTGTTTATCCGTTTTTATGTCCATCTTTCCGCCTGTCCATCTGTCCGTCTATCCGTCTGTCGATTGCCATGTTAAACAATGCAAATAAGAAGATAAAATAAAATGAGAAAAAATGAAATAAATAAAAATGTTTGCAAAAATATTTAAATGCCAGCTTATTGCGCAATTCAAGCGCAGCCAAAGAAATAAATAAAAATGCAATTCGTTTTTTTTTTACACACATTTTTTAAATATTTTTTCTACTGTTGCGGCATGCTAAAAAATAGAAAAATAAAATAAATTTTAGACTCTACTAAGAATTAGCTGAAATTGTAATTCCATTAAGGTCATGCTAAAAAAAATGTATTTTTATTTATAGAAAATAATCAAAAGCAATCGTCAATGTGAGAGATTAGAGGGGGAAAAGAGAGAATATTGTTTGCTATTTAAAGCTATATTTAAACATCATTTAAAATCAGATAGATTTGTATTCCATCTAAATATATAACAATAATTATTTTTTTAATTTTTCCTTTAAGTCCTTAAGCGATTATCTCGCATAGTCTTCAATTTATGCGTTTAAAAATTCAATTTAACTTCTTTACAATTTTCATCCTCTCTGTTTTTTATATTGTACAATGGCTGAATGTGAGTAAAGAAAATGTTGTTGCCTTTTAATTACATTTCAGGAATTTTCACATGCTCGAAAGCACAGAGTACGGTTTGTGCTCCTCTTCCTTCTGTACAGATATATACATATATAGATATATGTGTGTGTCTGTGTATGTGTATGTATGTCTTGAATGTCATGCCACATGATAATAAATTTCCGCATGCAATATCCTGCATTTAAATAACACTTCCTGTGCCTGTCTAGGCCAAGGCATCCGTCGTCCATACGTCAGCGAGACACTGAAATGAATTTATTTTACAGCGCTGCACTCAATCTCTCCCCCGCTCTACCGCTCTCTCTCTCTCTCTCTCTCTCACTATCTCTTTGGTCTCTGTGTGTGTCTCCTGGACCAGCACCTACTTCCTTCATCCTTCTTTCCTCTTCCTTCTTTGTCGTTCAATCCTCCTGCTCCTCCACTCGGTCAGTTCATTTGCCGCTTGGAATGGCGGGGCGAACGCACTTTGCTTCATTACTTGGCGCTTGGCGGGCGCCTCCATTCGGCACTTCATAGCAGAGTGCGCCCAAAAGGCTGCTATGCTTTTTTCCCATACCCTTACGGAGGGTATACCAATTTAGGTGTTCTATGATTGAATTTTAAACACAGAAATCAAACTAATTCTCCAACTGTAAGCAAAGCAGGTGTTAAATCTAAATTTTTAAATTCCGAGCTGTAATTTCCCAGCTGCTGTAAGCGTATTAAGATAGTCGGCTTATGTTTCTTTATCTAAATGTTTTGCTTTGCTTATTTGTTTGCTTTGCCGACCGCACGCATAAGCATGGCTGTAGGGCTTACGAGAGAGAGAGAGAGAGAGAGAGAGAGAGAGGGAGGGGGAGGCGGCCGAGTGGGTGGTAGGGGTGTATTTCTACCCCCTTCCATATTTACCACACAATAAAAATTTATGAGCCGTATGCGTGTGTGCAGCCCTTTTTGGCTCTGAAAGTCGTCGCACAACATTTGCGAGGAGCACGCATAAATTTTATATGCCACACAACTTGACATGCTTTTTGCCTCAACCTCGCGCTGCCCCCTCCCAAGAAGACCTCTCCCTAGGCTGACTGCGCCTCTGTTTTTTGTCATTTGCCGACGTCTGTCTGTCTCTCAGTCTGTTCAGTCTCTCAGTAGATAGCTGCAGGTAATGCAGCGCAGTAAATTTTGTAGTAGTTGTTGCTGCTGCTGCTGCTGCTGCTGGTGTCTTTCATGCATTATGCATGAGCCGCAAGGAAGGAGTAGGCGGTGGATGGGGAGAATGCGGTGCAGCAGGCATGCGGCATGTGGCATGCTTCAGGTGGCAACTGCTGCAGCAACTGGGCCACTTTTGCAGCGCTCAATCAATTAGTCACAGGCCAAATGCGAGTGCTAACCCATATACTCCATCACAATTAAAGCGCTTTTAAAGGTTGCGACTCCTGGAACAGTGTTGACAATTGGTCTATTTTTTCAGTCAAATCTAGCTTTTTTTATATAAACAAAAACAAGTACTGGGAATTATTGAATTTTTCATAATATTTTAATGAATTGTATTCCATTATTTCCTTCAATTTGAACTAAGCTGAGACTTTAGCAATAATGAGAAAAATATGTAGCCTACTTTAAGGGGCTTAAATTAAACAAAAGCCTTTTGGGTAATTCTTAAAATGGGCTTCTATTTCCTTTAGAATATTTCAAGACAAGTTTTCTTTCTCCATTCTTTTAATTTCAGTAAAGACTTTTAAGTACTTTATAAACTATAATTTTTGTATAACAAAGAAATGTTTATAGATCCCATTAAACAATTCATTTTTTTAAGTTTTTATAAAATATATATTATGTTTGCTTTAAAAAAAATTACAACATTGCTGACTCTGCTGGATAAACACAGTGCCTGCTGTTGGTATGTGCACACCGAGCACTGAGCATCGAGCAGTGAGCACTGTACACATTACACTGTAAAAGCTCTAAAAAGATGATTTCATGCTCTTGCGCACAATTTGGTTACAAAGATTTTTGTGTGTCTGTCCCGTCTGTCTGACTGCCTGTTCCGTCTGTCTGTCTCTCTGTCTGTCTGACATGTGTGCGCCGTGATTTCTTTCTCATGCAAATAAACGTGAGTTATACAAACACGTGGAGACAGCCGACCCGGAGTCAGTGTCGGAGCGTCAGAAGGGGGCCAACTGAGGGGAGGGGAGGCTGGGAGAGCCCCGATCGATGTGAATGAATTTCGAGGCTGCTTTTGAAATTACCAAGCAACCTGCATTTGGCGTTTAGACCCCGCTAAGTGCGGCGAGACGAATAAATTGCTGGATTTTGTGACGTGAATAAAATTAGTGCTGGGAACATTGACGTCATTTAAATAGGTAAAATGCGTTTAATAAAATCAGCTGTTAAGAACTTAAATAAGCTTTAAGCAAAATCTTTTGCATATTTTCTAAAATATTGGGATATTTTTGTTGTGGGTTTAAAGTCTGGAAAGAGTATTTAGAAGTCAAAAATAGGTTGCTTCTTAGGTGGAAATACAAATAATGAGTTATGCAGGAGAAATTTAAGTCTATCCTTTCCCCAAGGACCGAAAACTTTACACGACTTGAAGGACTTTTTTTTGTTAGAGTACTGATGGAGAGCTATTTGTGCGTGTGTGTGTGTGTGCGAGCGTGTGGCCGATGCTTTGATTAAAAATTTATTAACATTTAACATTGACAACAACAAAAAGGCAAAAAGGAAGAACAACAACAAGTTGGTCAACTAGCAGCTACTTTGCATAATTGCGAAAAATAATCGGGCCGAGAAGCGAGGGGCTTAAATGAAGTTGTTAATATTAATGAGGAAATATTTTTCCATAGCCCTGTTGGCTGGCTGGCTGGCTGGCTGGCAATGTTTGGTTTTAATATTGTTATTAATCAGCTTTTAATGTATTTAATTAAGTTTTGCTCTCTCTCTCTCTCGCTCTCTCTCTCGCTCTCTCTCTGACTCTCTCTCAACAAATATGTTGAAAATTTAATCAACATGCTGCCGTTGCCACTGCCGCTGCCTTTGCCACTGCCAAGGACGCCAAAGGACCTTTCCGCCCGCGCTCTGCGCTAATAATTATTATTATGGGGCGGAGTGTAATGGGGCGGGGCGGGGCGGAGCGGGGCTTTCATAGCAATCTAACAGATTACCCATAGGGCTTTTTACTGGTTCGAGAGCGAGAATATTATTATTACCATGGCATCCAAGTTTTATCGACATTTAAAGCAGAGCCAAGAAAGTTTTGCAGCAAACCGAAAAGTTTCGAATATAAAACTTTTCTTTTTTGCAATAGAATCTTTGGGAAATTTTCTCTTTTTTTTCAATTTGTGTGCGCGGGCGTGGCCGGAGGCGGGGCGGAGATGACACTAACATATTAGGGTGACCATCAGCCAGCAGACAGCAGCTGCAGCAAGCAAGTTCGATCATGTCCACCACTTGTCATTCTGAGTGTCCGCTCATTTGTCTCTTTTTCGGCTCTCTGCAAATTTGCACTTTATTTACGCAACATGCTGCTGCTGCTCCTCCCCCCTTGGTTTCTTCCAAGTTTCCCCTCACCCCACTCTACGCATTCAATTTTTCATCTTTACTCGGTGCCCGCCGGCCAGCTGCTTAAATGGAGCAAAAAAGAGAGAGAGAGGCGAGCAGCGGGCAGGGAGGAGCCTCCAGCAGAGCAGGCTCCACATCCGGCTGGGCGTTTATCTTTTGATTTGTGTTTGGCTCTGGCTTTTTTTCTCTTCAAGTGTTTACAAGTGATTTGCTGTGTTGCTTGTTATGAAAATTTGCGTTTTTCTTTTTGTTTTTTTATGCATACCCTTCCACAGGGAAAGAGTATTACAATTAAGTATTGGAAAATGTAACCTTCTGTATATGAAACTTAAATATGAAATGAAGCGTTTTTCCTGAACTCCTTTAAAATCTAATAAAGTGTCCTACTGCAGAACGAATTTATGGAACAAAGTTTTTGTTTAAAAATCTAAAAGTGTATTCATATCTGCGGCTTGCCGGAAATGGCTTTTCTTTCTTGTTTTATTTTTTTGTGATTTTTTTTTTGGCAAAGTTTCAGGCGACAGGAAAACCCAAATGACTCGAGTGAGCTACGCTTCCGGCTGTTTTTTGCAGCTTGTTAGCTTTGAACGTACCAATTGAAGGCTGCTTTGTTCGATGTCCTCTGGTCTTCCTCCCAATGTCCTGCATCCTGCGTCCTGCGTCCTGCGTCCTACGTCCGAGGTGCCAATACGCCAAGAGGCAACGGCAAAGGCAAAGGCAAAGGCACAGACAAAGACGCAGAGGCTACTCATTTGCATTCGATTTCAATTGAAAATTTGCGACCGGAAACTGTTAAATGCGCCTATCAATTGCCCAAAAAATGATAATGTTAAAGCGCTACTTAAATACCAAAGTACAGCTATTTATTTTTCTCAAGTGGAGAGGGAAGAGTGAGGGCCGACGGGGTGGGGGTGGTATACCTGGGCAACTAGCCAAATCTGTCGAGCTGCCAACGTGTGCAATTCGTGTCTCAACGAAAATCGATGAGCAGACGACGCTGATGGCGACAAAAATTAGAGGCAAGTCCCTGCAGGTGGCAGCAGAATCAAGGAATGAGGGCTTTAACAGGAGCTTGTGACTGGCGTACCTGTGACACGAATCCTATGACTGGTATTAAAATGACGTTAACAGGAAGTGACTTGCTCTCTTGTGACTGTAAATATCGAGAGAATAGCAGTCACAGTTTTTCTATGAACAGTCGCAGCTTCATTTAAATGTTGGGGGTAAAATCTATTGTTGTGAGCTACAATTGGAAAAATTTTATTAATTTGTTAACAGATTTTTGAATTTTGTTTGAGAGTAACAGCTTTAATAGAGGCTGTTAAGCAACATTACAGAGCTCATCTCTGAAAGCAAAGCGCTCATTTTATTTTCGCTTTATTTACTTAATGTGCGCAGCACTCGAGAGTTGAGGACACTGGCAGCCATCGCTGGCAGCCATCTCTGGCGCCTGATGCTCATAAAATGAAACTTGCAGCCTGCGAAATTAGTTGTTGCTGCAATTCTCCCTTTTTCCTCTTCCTTTCTTCTATCCAAAACCACCCAAGTAACCGAGGTACCCGAGCTACTCTCCCTGGCCACCCAATGCGCTGGCATTTTGGTCTAACGTTTTTGGCCTAGTCGCCCAGTCAGCTATCTTTGTGGTTCGTTTTCCCTTCTATTAAACGAAATTGAGTTGCGCTTTGGCCTTGTAATTCAACGATATTTTGGGTATATAAAATAAAGGAGAAAGTACCCTGAAAATGGCTGAAATATATGCCTTTTAGACAGGACCTTTAAGTGTTTTATTTAATTTTTGGTATCACCTTAATTTCATTAATAGAGTTCATAGAATTGATGGTGTGTAGGGTATTAGAGTTAGTCCATTAAATACATAAATAAGTTGATTTATTTCTATATATTTCCAGGGTATTTTTTAGTCGTCTTCCTTGTACTGTCTGCTGGAAAGCGTTGTTACTTGCAGCAGTTCTTACTGCCGCTTTTAGCTGCAGTAAAAGTTTATGAGCAACAATGCTGCAATTGTCGTTTTTTAGCTATTACTTCAAGGCTCTGTTCAAGTTTTAGGAGTGGCCCCCTTTGGTGAGTGGGGCAAATACCCAAAATACGGAAAAAACCAAATAAAATGCACTCAGCATACGAGGAGTATGCAAATCAATTGCTTGCTGCCAGCTGCCTGATGCCCTGTAACTGAGTCAAGTTCGAGGAAATAACAGAAGGAAATAATCGCGTGAAAAATACCTAAAAGGAAAACTGGAGCCCCAAATGTTATTTCAACCCTCGCTCTTTTATATATATACAAAATATATAAAATATATACAAACAGCCAGTGAAGCCATAACAAATGAAAAGCAAACTTGTGGCTTGACATTGATGAATGCACGATGAGATTTATGCTACACTCCATGCTCTGCTTTATAAGTAAGTATCTACACTGCAAAAAAATGTATATACAAATGAGGTTATTGGAAATCTAAAGTCTAATTGTAAGCCAAGACTCGAGCAACGATGTCCCACTATTTGTTCAAGTTAAAGAGAAAGTTTTTCAATTTAACAACACAAATGAATTTCAGATTTTTTACCGGAAGTAAATGCGTAAAATCGAATTTTTTTCTCAGTGCATAGATATATATTTATGTATGCTAGCTGTGTCTATGGGCTGTCAGTCATTCGCTCTCTCTCACACATATACACACACACAAACGCACAGAGCCAAAGGGCTCACTGTCTGGCTGAAATAAATGTTAAGTATACGCATAATAGGCGGCGCCACACTACACTTTGTTCTGTTGTTGTTGTGTCTACCTCTGTGAGTGTGTGTGTGTGTTGTGTTTGTGTGTGTATTTTGCTCATTTACGCACTTTAAGTCTCTGGCTTAACACACGTGTTTACCTGGGCCCGGCAGAACCCTGTGGCGAGGCGGGGCAGCAGAGCAGTGCAAAGCAAAGCACAGCAAAGTAGAGCAGCAGAGACACAACACTCATACGCCACGTTGATCCCCCTATATATATATATTTATGTTTGTTTTTTCGCTCTCTCATAAAGACGGGCATCATTGGCTAGTTAGCTTGATTGTTGGCCATAACTAGCTGTACTATATTGAATTTAGTCCAGCTGCTAATTCAATTTATCCGCCAGTTAAACGGCGACAATAAACAGCACTTGAGTCTGTATACAATTATATATACTAGTGCAAATATAGGAACTAAAATTAAAGCAAATGAAAGCCTAAAATATAGTGGAAAAGTTGATAAAGAAGGCGGAAAAATCTGTCCAATTCTTAGGTTTGTTTTGGTTAGTTCTTAGAGCATTTAGGAAGCCGTCTAGTCACTTGGTGTAAAGTTCCCCTTTCCTGTTGGTGTTTTTCCTTGCTTTTCATTTTTAATTGTTTGCTTTAGGGTTGGGAGGGGGGCCAGGGGGCACTACTATTTAATACACTTGCTTGGCTTTGCTGCGTGCTTTTAAGCCATTTTTCGGCAAACATTTGCATAGCTTATAATTACTGAATCGTGGCGCAACAGTGGCGCAACTGTGGGGCAACTGTTTATTGTTTTTGCTGTCCAACTGTTGCTGGAGCACTTGACACTCGACTCTCGACACTCGACGCTGGACAGTTTTTAATCATATTATTTTTGGTTGGAATATCAAGTGTCCGAGTCCTTGGCCTGGCCCTGAACTTGACCATTGCATAATAAAGTAGGAATATTAATAATAAAAATAAATAAATAAAACCTTTCAGTTCGGCATCATTATTGATGGTTGCCTCAAGTTATTTTGATGCGCTTTTGAAAAAATTCTGCTCCTTTTGCTGACTGCAGAAGCAATGCAATTAACGCTGCCTCTGTAATTATATGCATTACCTGCGCATTTGGGGTTGGAGTGAAAAAATTAATTAAAATGCAATTAAAGTGGCAGCTGCTGCAGTTTCCCCTGTATCTTCAACTTTCCCTATGCCCCCCTACTTCCCCACTGCACAATCAACCAAGCATACCCAAACGACCATATGCACTTCAACTTGTTTCTTTTAATGGTTTATTTTATGAAACGGCAGCCTTAAGTGCTAGTCGGTACGACTATACGGGTGTATGAAAAAAAATTAAGAAAAAAAAAACAAGTAAAATTTCTTTGAGTGAGAGTGCTCGACGTCCAGATACTCTGTAATCGAATTGAAAATTATTCACTTGACTGTTCGCTCAGCTTAAAGCTAAACCAATCTTGTTTTTTAATAAGGAAAGCTGACGATCAAAACATTGAAGCGAGCCTTTGGATTCAGGTAGTCAAACCTCTTCCAAAGCAGTGGAGGGATCAGGGATACTGATGCTTTCTGGGATAGCTCATACTGTTCTTTTTCAGATGTTACATTCACATTTCCCTTAACTTAATATACTTTACCTTGGGCCATTTTCAAAAAGAGTATAAAAACGAGCAAAATTACGCGCCAAGTGCCACTTGACGTTGCGTATACGCAGTGTGTGTGTGTGTGGGTGTGCATAAAGCCACCGCAAAAAAAGGGGGAGAAAATTTCATTTCTTCTCTTTTGCAGTGCGTGGAATGTTTTTAGCGAAAATTGCAACATTTATTTACATTCCTCTCCTCATTTGCTCATTTTTTTCATTTTCATTCCCCCCCTCCGTGGCTTTCTTCTCTGTTTTCTCCGAGTGCACTTTGTTTAATTGATTATGCACTTGGTTTGAGTCGTGTAATTGCAGCTGCTAAATCCAATAAAAGGCGCCCCTAAAAAAATAAATATAAAAAACATAAAATAAAATAAATAAATAAAACACACACATAAATACACAGCAAAAATTAAAAAAAGAAAATGGAAAATGTCTCACACACAAAAGGCTCTCAGAAAAGGGTTGATAAGTCGCACACACACACACAAACAAATATCCTGTTTCAGATAAGAAAAGACTCTCGACTTTGTTCCCTATATCTACATATACATATATATATATATATATATATGGTGTTTGTGTATTTTGTGTGTGTGTGTATGTGTGTGAGTGTTTGTATGCCATTTCGCCTTTGGCATTGTGTTGCCTTTGTGCCTATTATTAAAATGCTGCTGCATTATTTTCTTGTGCCTCTTTTATTTTTATATGCAAACATGCCTTATGTCTTCATCTATACGAATATACTCATAAGCATTTCTTTTATATATATAAATACACTCAAAAAAAAAAAAGAAAACAGGTCTCTTCTGGGCTCATTCTTTTGTTGTGAAACGAAGGCCAAATAAATCTTGAACTGCAATAAACTAGGCTGAAAATCCAATGAATAAATGATTAAGTTGCTCCGGTTCTGATTCCATTATAATTTTAAATGGTTTTAATTTTTATGTTTCACGGTTGAGAGAATGGGGAACATAGAAAAATTGGAAGATAGAAGAACCGTAAAATTCCAGTTTGAGAGGAGAAAAGCATTGCATGACATAGAAAGGGGTTTCCCTGGGAAAGGTAGATTCAAAGAATCAAAAGTAGATTTCAAATGGTTTAAACAAGGATTATTTTCGGGTTATTATTTATATTATTAAATAAGGAATTTGGTACAGTATTTTCTTGAAGTGTATTAAAATATTTATATATAAGTATATATAATATAAAAGTGCGCGTATTTTGTGAGCTTGTCTTTTTTTAGCCTTTACTCTAGGGAAATTTTCGGGTGGCGGGGTAGGCGGGGGCATGGTGCTATGTATTTGATTATGAGTTGTTCTTTTTGTTGTTGTTGTTATGGATTATGCGACCATTGGGAGCGACTTATTTGCTATGTTCTGCATTTCCTTTCTGGCTTATGCAATAAAGCTGTGAAATTTAAAGTGAAGCTCAACTTCCAAGTCAAAAAAGATACTCATAGATAAAAATCAAAAAATGAATGCTTCTTGCTTTTAAACCAAATCCTGTAATTTGTTCGCGATCATGAATAAAAGCCTGGAAAATAAATAATTGGAGCCAAAACCTGAAGCCTATCTTAAGCATTCTCTTAAGGTAAACGCATTAAAAGCCTAGCTAAATAAATACAAAATAAGTAAAAGAAATAAATAATAAATGCCCAAGAATTCATGAAAAAACCATGGCTTAAAATGTTAAAAAGTGTTTGAGCTTTGCAGAGTTGTCTCAAAGTCAAGAAAAAGAAAGTAAAACCAAGAAAGAAGAAAGGAAATTTTTGAATATAATTAAAAACATTTTTTTGGCATTGTTGTTGGAAATTTTGTGCAAATATTTAAACACTTGAAACTCGGCGAAAGACGCGGGCGACATTTCAACATTTTTCGACATTCTGGAATTTGTTTTGCACCTGTTTTTTGTTTTTCGTTGGCCCCCCTTTGGGCCATAAAACGCAATAATAATGGAACATGAAGCATATTTTACACATGTCTTTGTCGCATTTATCACAATCAGGCGCGGAGTCTCCTCTCCTTTGCTGCCTTTCGTTTCCCTTTCCTGTTCGGTTCCTATTCCTTTCACAGGACCTCATCTTCTCTACCGAAATACTTAAGCAAACACGTCGCATTCGGGCCAACTTTTATTGCATTTTTTTGTGCGGAACATTTTTTGTTTTTCTCTTCTCTTTTTTTTGTGCCAATTGTTTGCAAAAGTGCTTGCCACGCAGCAGCATTCCCCATGCTCCCCCTTCGCCACCGCCTCCTTTTTGCTGCTGTTCCCTAATGTGGCAAAGTTTTTAATAACTTGGCCTTTTTCATGCACAGGTGAATAATAAACATGTTGACAGTCATAATGTTCTTAGAGGCGTACCAGGAGCGGGGGAAACAGCGGGGAGAAGAAGTAACATATGTTGACACGTGGAATGCCATAGGGCTGGCTGGTTCCTAGGGGTATTTGGGGGGAAAAAGGGAGAAAGAAGGGAGATTGCTCAGCTCTCAGCTCTCAGCTCTCATCTCTCATGTCAATAATCAAGTGGCAGCTGGCAGCAGTAGAACTAAAGGTAATTACGTTATTGACTTTATGATCTGAATGCTAATGCCACACAGAGACATGTGACAGCAAGTGGAATTATGAGTAGTCCAAGAGAGATTATCATTTCAGCCTCCCGTTTCCATTCATAACTCAAATTTTAATACCTTTTTTAGGACTGTAATTTTGGGTAGATTTCTGTGTATTTTTGTATTTCTTCATATATTTTTTATATATTATATAGTTACAGACTAAGTTAATTAAATAATTTTCAGCTTAAGCGGTTTTCAGTTTTTATAGGTTCAGTTCGTGATCCAATCGACTATAATTCTATCAATTGTAAGCTGATTTTAAAGGCAATCAGCTTATTTATTATTTAATTTTAATTATCTTGTAAAAATTAATTAACTCTGACTTACATTCTGATCATTTGTAAATTAAAGTTTTCATTCCGATTTGGTTTTTGGTATCATACATAATTTTAGAACATTTTCTATGATTTGCTTTCTCAAATGAAATTCGCACAGTTTCCCAGTTTGCTGGTGAAATAGTCTGGTTTAATTTAAAGCAAAAACAGTCCACGGCGTATACGCAATTTTCTTTGTTGAATGAAATTGAATGGTTTCATTGCGTCGCGCACATTGCTCATACGCAACGTGTAACAACCTTGCAATTTGAAAGTGCCGGCAGCCCACTAAAACGGAATTGCAGCGCTTTTCAATGAGTAGCCCAGAAAATGCGAAAATGGGAAAATCTGTGCGTGACTCTGTATTGGTGTGTGTGTGTGTGTGTGTGTGAGTGCTTTGTGTGTGTGTAAGTGTTTGTGTATATATAGCTGCGCCTTTGTGCGAACTGGCGACCCTGGACACAGATTGATTAGTTGTGTTCCTGCTGAATGCGCCTGAATTGCTAGGTGTATTAGTGAATGCACTTTGAGAAAAAAGTAGTACTTAATTCTGAAAATTCTCTATAAGGAGATACATAAAATAGAGATAATACAACTGACAAATCATTCAATCATACTACAGCTCTTTTTTAAGTTTCAGCGTAAAAATAAGTAAAATTTTTGGCTTTAGCCCATAAAAATCTTTCTAAATAACGCACAATTATGTCACTTCAATAGTTTCTTGTTAAGAGAAGACTCATCTTGATTGCAAACGATGTTTATATTAAACAATTTCATGTCAAAAACTATTTTTTATACTCAAGTTTTTCGAGTAAGCTTTTGACAGACCTACGTGGATTTCAGGGTTATTTTTTTCAGTGTCTCTGAGTGTAGGTGTGTCTGTTGAGAGAGTGTGAATAAAAAAAAAAAAAAAAGAGGAATGATATAAACGTATAAACGCATAGCGAAAAGCACTTTGAAACGCGTAAAGCAATTAACACGCAATTACCATTTCCACTTTTGCCCTATCACAGTGTGTTGACATTTCGCACGATTCCAGTTGCCAAACAGTGTTGACAATTTACAAAAAAAAATATGGCTAAATATGGCTAAAAATGGCTAAAAATATTTAAGAAATTTTTGTATCTCAAAGATACTTTTTATATTTCAAAATACTTTAGTATCTCAAAGGTAGTTTTGTATCTAATAGATAAAAGATCTACAAAAATAGCCCTCAAAAGTTATGCAACGCCTAAAAGAATGCAGCACAATTAACCGCCCAAAAGATGCAACACAAAAATATTTCCCAAAATTATTTGTAAAAAAGCGCCTAAAAGTATGCAACACTAAAAGGTCCCCCAGAATTATGCAACGCAAAAGAAAAGTGGGCCCAAGACTATGGAACACAGTTTCAGTAGGCAATACAAAAAGTGCCTAAAAATATCAGCTTACTGCTGAATTATGTTCGCCTGGTACGTTCAGCAAATTTTGGTAGTTTGACGGCAGTTTGGCTTGAATTTGTTTTGCTGCCCTTAAAAGTATGCAATAAAAATTATAAGCTGCATATTTCAGTTACATTTTCAAAACTTGCTGCTTTTGTTTACATTTTCAATACGATTTTTAAAATGGTATAACTTCCTTGAATCCTTAACGATTTTAAATCGCCCTGCCGCATTCTATTTGTAAGGACCAACACTATCGAATGGCACACAGGCCAAAAGACACGAAAACCAGTATAGCTAGAAAACTACAAAGACGATTCCAATGTCCTTTGGTTTGTCGATAGCCCTTATAAATACTTACTGTTTGAGGCAGGATCCGTCAGGATCCGCAAGGACATGGCCAAGTTATAGCCAGTTTTCAGTATGCAGAAAAGTCCTTTTTTACTCAGTGCCCAAAAGGATTTTCATCCTTCTTTTTACGTATTCTGATCTAACAGGATACGGAGAATCTAGTGGCCAAAGGATATCATATTGCTGGATATAGACACGTTTTAGTGTTCTTCTAGAAAACGCTAAGTATAGCTGTACAATAGCCAAGTTGGCAGCACTGTTGCCTACAATATGCATGGGTGTGTTTGTGTGTGTATGTGTGTAGGTGTAATTGCCAATGTGGCTCTGCGTGTGAAAACGTTGTGGCTAAAAAGAAAAAAAAATACAGAGAGGAAAACGCCTGTCTGAATGGACGATATGTCAAACCGAACAGATAACAAATGACAACAGCCGAAGCAGCAGCAGCAGGGGAAGGAGAGAGAGAGATGAACTATGTCCACATTTGCCATCTCTTTTCATTTGGCCAAAAACTGTTGCTCAGGGCGGGAGGAGTTGGCGGGTCATCAAATGTCGCTTTGATTGTTTTTCTTGTCGCATGTTGTGTTTGTTGTTCTCATTAGATGAGCGTGTGGGCCAAGCGAGAAATCACTCAAATTGTCACTTGCTTTAATAATTAACATTAATGCGAGCAGCAACAGCAGCAGCAACAACTACAGCAGCAGCAGCAGCAGCACTGCTCGACTAGCAAATACTCTGTAGACAGACGAAAAAGTTTTTGCTATTCCAATTGAATCCTCTTCTGTAGCAGCCTGAGTTACTGAGACGATGAGCCAGACGAACGACTGTTGCTGTATCGATTTATCTTTGAATAATTAAATATAGAGCGCCATAGTTAAGAGTTAATACTTTGTAGTGTCTGTTTCCCTTTATTATACTTTTCTTTTTGGCATTTTTAATGGGCATTACAGAGGCCAAGTCTCATCTGACACATGGCAGCTGCTGCTGCTTAATTTATGTGTGTGTCTCTCTCTGTTTCCCTGCCTTTCTCTGTCTGCCTCTCTCTGTCTGGTGTACGCTTGTGCTTAGGATCCATTATCAACATGTTTGCTCTTTAATTAATTTGTTTACTTGCCAGCCAAATCGACGCATAATTAACTCAAATGTCTTTCCCAGCGCAATTAAAAGCAAACAAACTTTTGCCCGAACTTTTGCCTCGAGGCTTTTCATTCTGCTGCCACTGCTGCTGCTGTTGCTGCTGCTGCAGCAGAATGTGGCAGCGGCAACTCTGTGACACTGACATTGAAATCAAAAGTTTACCTGGCCTTCCTTCATCCCTGGCAAGTGTCGTTGTCTCAGTCCTCGCCCCTGTCTCCAGCCCTGACCCTGCTTAGTGCAATAAATTCCGATTTTATTCTGTTTTGTTTTCCTCTCTTCCTCGCCCTTTCTCTCTTCCTGTTTTATTTGGTTCGTTTTTGCTTCCTTTTGCAGTGCGTTTATCAGGCATAGTACTTCTGGCAGGCCATAAAAACCATAAAGTTTCATCCATAAAATATGCTAAAGTTGTGTGACAACACGTAACACACACACACGCACACACAGACACACACACACCGACAAAAAACAAGCTAAAATTTATATCTGGCCAAAAAACTACTGCCATATAAATTACCTATAGTTTATTCGTTAACTGCTTTGTATTTCCACATAAAAGACTGCACTCAAAGAAAAGAGTATCACAAATGTTTCTGTATTAAAATTTTATGTACTTTTCTTTATATTTTCTATGTGGAAAATCGATTATCCATACAAAATTTTCGCTCTTGGGTGTGAAAACTTCGAAAATCACTTAGAATTGGAAAGTTTCCTTATCACCAAGCCTGGTGTCTAAGGATTGGTTGTTGTATCAGTCAGGAAAAGGGGTTAAATATTTTCCTACTTTCCCGTTTTTCCAGTTTCTTTATATTTGATTATAATTAAATGAGAAGAAGTAATATCTTAAGTATTGCAGCATGGAAAACTGAGCTCAAAAAATATGTATTCCAGCCAAAGGATGCCTCTAGAAACGCCCTATGGGCCCTATTCAATTTTGATATACTCTACAGATAGCCTACATGCATGTCTTACATATATACTATATATAGTCGTACATAATCGTACAGACAAGCAGACAGAGAGACCAACAGACAGACGAACAGAGAGACATATGTTGTCTCAAGTGTAAGGGTAAGCTGCAATTTACGAGCTGCCTTTGCTGCTGCTGCTGCTGCTGCTTTGGTAAAACAAACACGTTTTCATTAAAAAGTCTGCGTTTGATGGCACCGAACACAGATGTAGGCGGCACAGATGCTGATGCTAATGGGCGTGGCATAGCCTCCTATCCCCCATCTTCTCAAGGTCATAAGCGCGTTTCAGACTTTTGCCAAATTAACCAAAAGTAAAATAAAAAAAAAAACGGAAAAAAGTAAAACACTTTTTGCATTTTTGATACGCCGGCAACGTGTTTTGGTTGAGAGAGCTTTGATATGATTCTAAAATGGTTCCGAGGTGTACTTCTATTATTATCAATCTATGAAAAAATAATTTCAGTAGCTCTTGAAAAGCCTTCCAAAATATTCATACTATTCCGAAGGATTTTATCATCGTTTGTAAAGTAAAGTTGTGCTTAACACGAATGCTTAAAAAAATCAACATTTTCGAGTTTTATTAATAAAATAAATATGGAGATTAGTCTATTTTTCCTTAATTACAGATGAGATACTCGTATATAAGAAAATCTAGAGAAAAGCTGCTGTTCTTGTGAAAAGTAGGGGAGAAAAGAGATGCTTCTTTAATAGCTCAAAGAACGACTTTCGGAACCTGAACCCAAAGCACAGCATTTATTGGATAAAAAAGTTTGATTCAAATGACTTGATCCTTTGAGCACTTTTTCAGGGATTCCTTTAAGAACGCCGTCAACCAACATCATAGCTCTTCTCTGAAGTTCGAGCCCCCGAATTGAAAACCTTCCAAAATCTTAGAGGCTTGCTCACTTAATTGCCAATTACTTCACATCTTTAGATGAACTGATTTTTTCTATGGGCCAGGAATATATTTTACACTATAGTTCTTGTGCACATCTCGCAGGTTTGACAGTTTCCATGGATGATGAAAAATGCAGGGCACACAAAGGGACGCCATGCCATGACCTGCATGTATTCGAAGTCCTCGCAGTCGTCGCAGTATTCGCAGTCTTCGCACTAGTTCCAGGACACGCTTCACTCTGTGTCAGAGCTGACAGTTTCCCTTACCCGCGCATGCCATTATCAACGTCATGCGACAAGCAATGACAAGTTGCGCTAGTTACCGTTATACAGCACTATGTGTATGTGTGTGTGTGTGTGTGCTGTGTATGTTGTGTGTGTATGAGTGACGCAATTGATACAAGCAATTACCCAGGGCTACAATTAGAGGATTTGTAATGCAGGAACATGTTTTTGGACGCTGTAATTGTGCAATTAAGCAAATCAATTACACGCACACACACACACACTCACACATAAATATATAAAAATATACACACTCTCATACACACAAATGTACACTCTACCGAAAAAAGTAAGCTTTAAAGTCGCCCAAGTTTCTTTCTCACGTGCGCTGAAAAGTAGGCAACACTTTAAATTATGCATGAAAGAGACGAAACAAATGCGAAAAATACGAGAAATACAAGAAAATCGAAATGGAAATTGCGACCAGAGCTGTGCTTTGCTTTTCCTTCTGCTCCTCTAAATCGCAGCAGATCCTTTGGATTCTCGTTGGGCAGAGCTTCTCTTGGCTTGTCTTATTATATTACGAGCAGCAAATATCCTTTACAGCGGGGGGTACACCAATTTTCTCAAGAAATTTGCAACGCATTTCCGGAAAGAGCAGCTAAGAGTATAAATAGTCTGTACAATATTTTCTTTGAGTTCTTTTATTAATATAAATATTTAATTTCGTTTGACTGCTTGGCTGTTTCTATTCAAATTTTGTTCCTCGAAGTTTTCTTGGCATATATAAATTATTAAATAATTTTGAAGGGTATTCAATCATGCTATATTATTGTACTTAATCTCAATATACAAATTAATTTAATTTTAGTATTTACTCTTAGATGAATGAAAAACCAAAGTTATTTTTCTGTATTTTTCTTTTTTTCCAGACCCTAAAAGTAGGCTTTACTTTTTGCCTGATAGTAGCACAGCCGTTCAACACACCTGCATAGAGTATTAAGTATTCGTCTGTTGAATAAAACATCAATTTTCTAACTTGTTTTATTTATATTTTCTAAAAAATTGGACACGCAGCAAACGAATTTATTTTGTCATTTGCTGCTGCTGCTGCTGCTGCCACAATATTTTTGCCACAAAGTTGAGCAAAAAAACAAGGAAAAGGTATCGAAGTTCGGTGTATAAGTCATGTGGCTATTCCACTACAAACTTTTCGGCTTTCATCGTAACTCAAATGCATAAATAATTGCACAATTTGAACTTTTACATCGGAAAATTTAGTGTGAAAACGAAAAGTTCAACAACGAATTTTTAAATATAGAAAACGCATTTTCCAAGGGAATGTTCAACTTCGGCTAGCCGGAATCTAAACTTTTTTTTTGGTGTTTAACATTGTTAAACTTGTTTGTTGTTGTTGTTTGTGTGCGGTGGTTTTACTGTAATATTATACA
Source organism: Drosophila repletoides (assembly GCA_018150835.1). NCBI lineage: Eukaryota > Metazoa > Arthropoda > Insecta > Diptera > Drosophilidae > Drosophila > Drosophila repletoides. Next base: position 2,212,512 of record JAECWQ010000089.1, read on the forward strand.
AAATTAGAAAATTGAATATGTCAGTCGTTCTGCTGGGTTCATCTCTCTTCTCCTGCGTTCTGCCTCGTCCTTTGCCTTATCCTGAAGTCAAGGTAAAGCTGAATGCGACATTAAGAATGGGCGTTGCGAATTGGAAAATTTAATTTGCAATGGCCGAGAACTTTTCAAGCCGCAAAAAAACAAAGAACACCACGAAAGATTGCTCAACTTGAGCTGGCATAGACTCAAAGATACCCTGTACTTGGAGGTCTAAAGACGTTTTGGATTGAATTGACATCTCTGAGATTGTTTGGTTCGGAAAAAACCGAAGAAACTTTGGCAAACTCTTGAGGCCAAAAAAGGGATTCCTTTCTGCTTAAATCCTTAAATAGATCAACGAACAAAACCCAGTGTTTCTATCCAGTTCGAGCCCCCCAAAGCTAATCTCTTGCAAGACTTTTTAAGATTGCAGCATCTAGCTTCAAATTTTAAGTTTTCTATTCTTGCTCTTTCATGAATTTTCTTATGCCTGTCCCAGTTCAGTTAAAACTCCCGCTTGGTCATTCTGCGGCTCTGCAGGGTATAGAAAAAACCAAAATCAACTGACAAATCTGCACAAAATAAGGCCACATTGTCGTCTTGGTCTGCGTATTTCTTGAGCAGCTTTTTTTTTGCTTGTTCTCCATTTCCATTTTCATTTTCATTTTCGACTTGGCTTAAATTCTCATCTTCTTCTTGGCGCTCTGCTCGGCGTTTGTCTGTGTTGTCGCCATCTGCTTTTGTTCTGGCATTTTTTGGCTGGCAAAACTCGCTTCAAATTTTCGTTCTCATTTGGCCAATTTTTTCATGGCTCGCTGTATTTTTTTTCTTCTTTTCTTGTTGCTGTTTTTGTTGTTGTGCTAAACCAAATTTCAATTATTTTGTTTGTTGCCATTTTCATTACGTTTCGCTTTCATAGCCGCCTGTCAGCGTGTAACAAAGCGCAAAGCGAAAACTTGAAAAAAAAAAACGAAAAATGAACAAGAATAGAGGCAGCAAAAGAAGAGACAAAAAAAAAGAAGGAAAATAAATGGAAAATTGCTTATAATACACAGAGAAACAACAAATAGAAACACAGTCACACAATGTGGAGCGGCCATTGTCCGCTGACTGTAACATTGGGAACCCTTCCCATTCCCTTTTTGTCTTTTTCCTAGCCCTTTCCCCTTCCCTGTTTTCTAAGCAACTGAGGCTGCCACATTTTGTGGCATTGTTTCGCGCTGTTTTTGTGGCAGCGACGCTTTAAACGACATTAAACTGCTCTACTGCCATAATGAACTACCAGCAACAGAGGCATCAGCAGCACCAGCCACAGCATCGATGCGTGCAACCGGTGCTTTGATCTACTCTACTCATATGCCTGCCACGCCTACTACTGCCCTCAGACAGTCTACACTTGGAGAAAAACAACTAAATCAACCACTCAAATCAGCGACAAAATCTGATATCTTCTACAGTTCAGCCTGCTGGAATGGTTAGCTTCTTGGTGTGGCTCAAAAAATTCAGAAAATGCCGAGCAGAACAGAAAATACCGAGTACTTTACGTTGGAATATTCAATATATAATATAAAATATAAAATTTCAAATAAAAAAAGGTAATATTTTCTAACATTTCTTTTAGTGTGTTTGCCTACAATTTCAGCTGGCTGCCTGTCTGATCCTTGTGCCTGTCAAATGCAGTGTCTGAGGCTGCCTTTTGTGTACATTTCACAGGATTTTTTTCCCGTTTTTTTCTGTTGGTTGTTGCCATCTCGTTTTCGTTTTCGTTTTCGTTTAATTTTTGGTCGATGACAACGTCCTCACATACGAAGAGGTAGACTCTCCCCTTCCCATCCCATTCTTCTCGTCAATTCTTCGCTCTGGCAACGCTTAAAATTCCAAGCACTCTTTGTGTCATATAAAGCAAATGTGTTTTCGTCGAATTGTTTTGAAATTGAAACTTGATTATGTAGCAACAGCTATGACAACTATGATGGCGCTTAACTCGGTTAAAGAAGAGTTTACTCTTTCTCTTGCCACATGCCACATGCCACATGCCACATGCCACACGCCACTTACTACTTGCCACTTGCCACCACAGTGAGTACAGTGATCGCTCGGTAAATTGGAATCTCTCAAAAGAGTACAAGTTTTGCTGGGAAATTCATTCAGAATTATTGTAAATTCTGATACTTAAATGGAACATTTTGCAAAGCAGACACTTTCCTATTTATCGAGTGTACACTGTACAGTTTATATTGCTGTGGCAATGGCCAACGGTCAGAGGATCTCGTTCGGCGCGTGTCCGTTTCATTTTATCGCTCGACTGCATTGTAAATATTTTCCTTAGTCGCGCTTTTTCCAGCTGCTGACACAAAAACGCCCTGCCAAAATATATAAATAAGGCAAACGCTTTGATAAACTAAGCTACAGGGTGTTCCATTTTATGTGCTAGTGTGTGTATGTGTGTGTGTTTTAACTGTCTGTGCATTGGAGATGAGATTATAGAGAAAATGCGAAAACATGGAAATCCCTGTGTCATACTAGACTAGAGGGAATTGCCAAGCGGAAATACGAGCAACATTTTTTGCTATGGCTTTTATTTTCGTTTTCGAATTTTAAGATGTTTCTGAAACTCAAATTTAAAGCGAAAGAAATTGTCAAGCAATCAGACTTAAGATCATAGAGGCGTGAAAGAAAAATATAGCATACATTTTGGGGCCAAATTTAATTTATGACCATAGCTTTTCTCATGTCCAGCTTAATATTATATTTATTAATATATAATATAGTATTTTAATAAATCTGTTATGTGTATTTAATTTTTAATTTAAAATATTTACACGAGCCTTTTTCCAGTGCCTTTTTAATGTGCTAGCCGTCCTAATGGAAGATTTCACTTCTTGCAGGAGAAATTAACAATACTGAATATCTTTAAGAAAGAAAGTTTGAGCTGCTCAAGCCAGGCATGAAAGAAGAAATTATTTAAAAATATTTCTAGCTATTTCAGGACTATCCTTTGGCCGCTTGGGCTGAGTAAAGGATGATAGCAACAAGGGGAATATCGCTGGGCTCTTCGCACTGTTTTTGCCCTTTGCCCTTTCGTTTATTTGTGTAGCGCTTGCTGCTCTGACAGCTGCTTTTCAAATGCAAATAATATCACAGTTGGTTTTTATTTCATCGCTTGACTTTGCTTTATATACATTTTTTGCGATTTCTTTTCGCTCTCCTCCGATTTTTTCTACTTTTGTACTTTCTGTTTTGCTGCAGTCGAATGAAGTCGACGTTTATGCACGAAATGTGTTTTTAATGAAGCCTTTTAACCAGTTGGCTTGGCCAGCCTAATAAAGGCTCGCTGGCGCAAAGCCCATTCACAGCTCGTCCTGCCTTCTCCCTGCTCAGCTGTCCTGTCTGTCAGTCAGTCAGGCTCGTCAGTCTCGTCACTCGTCGCATTTATTTTATGGTTTTTTGCCGTTTGCCTTTGCCTTTGCTTTTCCCTTTTCAATAAATCGCAAATGGGCAAATGTCCTTGCCTTGCCTTGCCAAGCAATATAGGAAGAAGGAGTCAGTCTTCAGTCTTGAGCAACAAGAAAAAAAGTTTATGCAAAGTAGCTTTTAATATGTTTACGACTAAACATTTTTGGGGCTGGCTGGCTGGCTGGCTGGCTGACTGGGCCAGGTTAATGGCTCTGGTTCTCTCCTTTTGCTCTGCTTTTATTACACAATTTTTAATAATTCTCCTTTTAAAGGAAATATTAAACTTTACGGCAGGCAGCAGAATTTTATTGTAATTTATTTGCAAGCCCAAAAAATTTAAGTGGCTCAAAAATGAAATGTTAATGGAGCCGACGCCTCAGACTCTTTTCACATAGTTTATTTAATTTTTATGGCCGTTGACAGTTCGCCTTAAAAATTAAATTTCCTTTCACATTGCCTTACATTTTTTTCTGCTTTTTTCCTCTGTTTTTTCCTTTTCAGCTTTTGCACAAATTAATTAATATTTAAGCTGCTTAAAAGTTTGCGCCCCACGCGAAATGCTTAAATATATATATAAAAAATTCTAGCTATTTTCAGAGCCTGATCCTGGCGCCTAAGTTCATTCATTCATCAAGCTGATTAAAGCCTAAAAATTATTCAAATATTTGCTTGAACAGTAATTCAGCTGCTCCACGTTGCGTATACGCAATAATTATGGAATTTTTGAATTAAATATTAGTCGACTGACTGCACGAAGGCTGCACATAAAACGCAGCTAACTTTACGTACGTATTTTTGTTGAGGGGTTTCCGCTAAGTATCATCCCTAGGCGAGCGCCCAAATGTAGGCAATAAAAATGTTTTTAAACCCTAAATTATATGCTCAACTCTCTGGGGCAAATGACACGGCGTGAAAAGTTTTTTTTGAAGGAACATTGTTTGCAGCATAATATGCGAAAAAGTTGCACACAGCACACGTTTCCAGGAGATGATGAATATGGCAAGCAAAAGGAAGCAGCGGCTGCCTCCTGCCTGCCTCCTACTCATTTGACTTTTCTACTGGGCTACCAAATGTGTGTTGCCTGTGGCTGAGGAGCCTGAGCCTTGGTCGATTTCTGAGGGTTCTGGCCATAAGTTTTATGGCTGCTGCTTTCACTACTTTCAGCTTTCAGCTTTCTGCCGGGCAGGCAGTCAGGCAGGCAGGCGAGGGAAACGTTAATCTTATTTTTCGGGGCGCCTTCTTGTGCGTAAATAAATGTAACAAATGTCGCCCAGCTGAGCAGAGAGTATCAAGAGTATCCTGCGTATCCTGCGTGCAGGATACGAGGGGTAAGCCTGAGGTTGGCCCTCGCCTGGCCTGAGGCGCATATTTTGTCTCTACTAAAAGCATGCCAGGGATTTTCGCATTACAATAAAAACGTGGCATTTTGTCTATGCATTATACACAGAAAGAAAATAATTGCATTCTCTTTAACATTTAAGCTAATTAATTAATTTAAAATTCATTTATTTTATAGTATATTTGGGAATTAAATGGAAGAATTTTACTACAGAAAACCTGTGAAAATTGCTGAAGATAATAAACCGATCGTTGCGTTAATTTATAGAATTCCTATTCCTTTTTTTATATTTTTAAAAAGTATTTCTTTTTTAATTTATAATATAATTTAATTTATAATATAATATATTTCCTATTCCGCTTTCTACTACTTTTGGGTTGCCAAAAAATAAAGCTAGAGAGAGGAAGAAAAGGAGGGAGAGAACAACAATGAGCTGACAATGAAACTTTATTTGTTTTTGTGCAGTGTATCTTAGCCTTCACACATGTGTGTGTGTGTGTGTGTGTGTGCGAGTGTGTGTGAGTGTGTTTAAGTTGTAGCTATAGAGAGAAGAAGGCTCAGAAGACGCTGGTCGTTGCCAAGTTTTGGTGCGTGAATTGAATGCAAAAACTCGAAAACTGGAAAACTGGAAAACTCGAAAGTTAAATATTGCACGCTTGGTTTGAGCAACTTTTCTAGGGGGCCCCCAGAAGCGAAGAAGAAGGAACTTAAATTTAATTAAAGCGACAGTTGAGGGGGGAGGCAAATGCGATTACATCATAGCGTAACTGTAACTGTAACTGTAACTGTAACTGTTACTCTTTGACTTTGAGTTCTTTGGGCTCTCTTAGACAACTGCCAAAAGTGATTTGCCGAGCCGTCTTCAGCTGACAGCAGCACATAAATCTGGCTTGTCAGTTGACTGACTGACTGACTGACTGATGGACTGATAGACTGATGGAATGACTGACTGAGGTGCCGCTGCCTGGAGGCAGGAGAGTTGAGCAACAGCAACAAACATATCTTTGCATATTTGATGGCGCATAATGGCGCAAAAAATTGTTTACATGCATAAAAAATGTATTTTTTCACATTTACATAATTTTTTCGACGCTTTTCAAGTCGCATTTCAACACACTTTTCTGCACTGTTCTTCGTCTCAGAATATTCACGAGCTTTTCGAGCTTAGTGCTTCAAAATTTTTAAAATATTGTTGCATATTTTTGGGGCTAATTCAATTTTCCCTCTATAGAATTAATGTGTTAGGTCAGTTTGTTAAAAAACTCTAGGAAATTTTTAAGAAATTTAATTCCTATACCAATTAATTGTCAATTCATTTTATTCAATTTAAGGATTTTAATCTAGCTTCAAGCTAAAAGTCCAAACTTCTCTTTCAAATATTATTGCATACTTTTAGGCTCAATTGACTTTATGTATTTTCACTCTACAATCATTTTGGCCTTAAGTCAGTTAGCTTAATTGCAAAAATTCTAGGGAATTTAATTGAGAATTCAGCTAATTTCCATTTGTTTTTAACCTTTTATAAGCAGTTTATTAAATATTTCATTCAACTGAATAATTGGCAATAGCCCCAAACATTTTAATATGTATTTATTCTTGCCTTAAGCTAAATGGCAAATATTCGCTTTAAAATATTATTGCATACTTTTCGGCTAATTTCATTTTACGAATTTTTGCTACACAAAATTGGCTCAGAGCAATTTCAACCCTTTTCACAAACATTTCAATTACCAAAAATTCTAAGAAATTTATATCCTCAAAAGGTTTTGGAGCATTAAATGAATTTTCTTTAAGCAGACCATTTTAATTTGCCATTTAAATTTCATTTCATTTTTGTGGAGTTAATTAAATACTATTTATAATATAAATAATTTTGGGCTAAAATAAAATCTAAAATTTCAGCCAAATTATATTTTGCATTTCTTTTTGAGAATTTTATTTTTTATTTTTAGAAGGATTTCTTTTTCTTCTTTCAGAACCCGCTAAAAACTAAAAATATTTTAACTTGAAAAAAAACTATCAATATCTTGAGCAACTCTCACTTTTTAATATTTTCAAATATTTTAATTTAATATATATTTTTTTCAAATATATTTCAAATAATATTTAAAAAATGTACTCACATTTTGTTTTTGTTTTTTTGTTGAGTGTTTTTTACCGCTATTTGCTTTGATGACATGGCACAAAAAACACACGAGTTTTGTTGAACTATTTTTTCTCTCGAAATAAAGCGAATTTTGTAGGCATTTTTTTTAAGAAAAAGCCGGCTGTGAAAACGGCTCAAATATCACTTGAAGCACTGATAAATTGATAAAACTGATAGAATCGTTTTACAGTCAGGCAGGCACACACGGACACGCACGGACTTGCACAGAGCGACCATAGAGAGTTAAGACTGGAAGTGTTTGTTGCTGCTGCTTCTTGTTTTTGTTGTTGTTGGTGTGAACGTCTCCGATGAAAGCGAAAGACGTCCAGTTGCGCGCGTTGCCATCGACAAACTGATGATAAACGAAAACTGTTTATCAGCAGCAAGCAGCAGCAGCGAGCTTCAGCAAGCGTCGACGTCGAAGTCGGCGTCAACGTCAGCAGCGTTGTATCCAAAAAAATTGAAGTCGCTGCCGCTGTCGACTTCGCAGCAGCACTGAACAGAACATCACACACTGAGCAGTCGTAGCAGCAGCAGAGCAGCCGTCGGCATCGTCATCCTCGTCATCGTTGGCGCTGTCGGCTCCACGACACGAAGACAACGCGAAGCATTGACGCGCTGCTTGTGCTGCCAACGTCGCTGCACTCGCTCTTTGTGTAGACTTGCGCTCTTAGTTCGAAACTGAAGAGAGTTAGCTTTGGTGCGCTGTTATCAGTTGATAAGCCGCAGCTGCTTTATTGGGATAGGCCCGGCTGCTGTCACTGTCGCTGCTGCTGCCTCTGCCTCTGCCGCTGCCGCTGCCGCTGCACTGTGCCAAAGGTGAAATTAATTCAAATTAATTTGTACTAAATACAATGCTCTTATTAATTGTTTTATTCAATTGAAAAGCGTTGCCTCTGAGATTATTGAAAATTCGCGCACATAACAGAAAAATAATAAAAACAGTCTTAATGGGAACAAGGGGGAAAATAGCCCTTCTCTCATTCTCTTCCCTTCTCGAAACTTAAATTTAAAGCTGTTCCATTGGCGAAGTTTACCTATCTATTTTTACGCATCTAACTACGCCTATTCTTTATCCTCATCTCCATCTTCATCTTCTTCTATATCTTTATATCTGTCTAAGTTGGCCACTTTAAGGGAGAGGTCAACATGTTCAGCGATAAGCCATCGCTCCACACAGAACTGTTGACTGAAGAAATGCAAGCAAAGATTTGAGATGCTTTTCGCTTTTTTTCGCTCCTCGACCTCGGGGCAAATGCTCGACAGAAGTCCTGACCACAGTAGGAATACTCGTGAAAATAAACATACATCTATATAAAAAAAAGAGGAAAAATAAAATCCAAAAAGCACCATAGTATTCGTATTATTCGTATTCCTATTTCTAGTCGGACACGGACTCAGTTGCTCTGCTCAAGTGAAAGCAGCAACAATTCTGACGGGGCTAAAGCCTAAGTAACAACAACAACAATGGCAGGCAGAGGGACAGATACTCTTTGCTACAACAATAAGCTTTAACAAATAAATGTGGCCTTTGTGGAGTCTACTCGACTTACAGATACCCTTTGTCAATCTGACAGTAGCTGATTCGAATTTATTGAGACAGCAACTTTATATACCCTTTCCAAGGTTATTCGCTATATTTTTTACTACTACTTTCTTATGTGCCTCTTAGCCGGCATACCCCGCCGCGCTGCTCTGCTCTTTGTGCTTGCTTACAGGGTATATTAAAATAGTGAAATTGCATTGGCGAAAGCAAAAGCAGGAGCAAAAGCGAGCAGAAAGCACAACCGCAATATATGCAAATATCTGTTTCCGGCTAACTGTATTCTTGGCATTTTTCAAAACAAAATGGAACAATGGCAGCTCTGCTCTGCTCAGCGCTCTGCTCTGCTCTGTGTTGGCCATGATGATGCCTCCAACAAACACAACAACAACAACAACAACAACAAAAATAATAATAACAATAAAAAACTGACATTTTCAACGCCAACTGAAGGCAAATGTGTTAACAATAAACTTAAGAAATGCATAAAATATAATAACATTTTCAGAAAAAAAAGGCTGAGAAGGCTGCAGCAAAATAGCTTTTTTTGTTGATAAAATTTATATTAACTTCAAATAGTAAGCTTAAAAGTGACCAAGAAATACGGCAAAGTTAAAATAGCCTCTGCAAGGGTATTCAAATTTAATTAAAAATAAAATAGTTTGGAATTTTGTTAAAGTTTTTCTAATTATATTTCTGCAGAAGGTCTACAAAGATGTCTAAATTTTAATTCAAAAATTCTAGAAAATAAAAGCAACAATTTAGTGCTCTTTCATCAGATTTATGATAGTCCAAAGGGTATTTACAATTGGCTCAAATAGTATTGAATATTTACGAATGAATAAATGAATTCGATTACTTTTGGCAGTCAGTGTAGAATCGAAAACGAGTTCATTGCCAGAAACGTTTTTACTCTTGGTTTTTCTTGGCCAACCATTCAGCTAATGAGCAATAACTAATTCATATTCCATAATTATGCACTTGCATTTTCCATTTTCCAACGCCGCTGCTCTCTGCTGCCAGTCAACTTTCAGTTTTTCATCAGTTTTCCCTCCCTTTTTGTATACCCTTGGCGAGGGTATTATCACTGGGTTAGGAGGAAAGCAACTCCAAACCCATAAAGTATATATTACTGAATAGGATGATGAGATATTTTCTTATAGCCATGTCCGTCTGTCTGTCTGTTCTTTTGAGTGTTTCGAGGCAGAAGTTTAAGCTATGTGAATGAAGCTCGACAAGGTGGATCGAATAATTATATCATATAGCTGCGCTAGAATGGAAAAATCGATCTAAAAGTCCTTTCTTTTAAATGCTTATTCTAGTCGGGAAAGGTGTGCAATCTTCGGTGTGCTAAGGAATGAATTTCTCTAATAGTTTGGTTTTTTCTCCTGGTTTTTCTCTTTTATGTTTCTCTTTTTTTCCCTCCCTTTCCTCAGTTTTTCTTCGACAAGCTGTTTGTAATTGGCACAATTACGAAATGCAATCGTCTTATGAATCAACAAAGTAAACAAAATTTGCAAATTGAATTTCCGAGTAGTTTAAAAGTATTCAAAAAAATACCAAATATTTAATGCAAAGAAAAGTGAAAAGAAAATTCGGACAGCTCTTAGCTTAATGGCGATTAATTAGTCAATAAGCGAAACGTCGAAGATGGCTTGCAAGACTTTTAGATACCCTTTTAAATGCAACTAATAATTGTTACCTTTGTAGAAAAACTTATTTTTTTCAAGAGCTAAAATTAATTGAGCTCGCTCCACTCTTTTAAATAAGTTTTTAATTACTTTTCGTTATACTCTATAAAAAATGAAATTTGTACCCGTGACACGATTAAACTGGAACACAAAAGAAAGCAAACGCAGCTGACTTGCTTTGACGTTTAACCATTTTCCAGCTAAGATAATCACCTGTTTTAGGTCCTTTCACTGCGAAATTTAATTTGTAACAGCAAAAAACGCACTCAAATTGAGCATTGCTCGAATAGCAGATACCCTGTGTGCAGGATACAAATTAGGAAATATTATTTCTGTATTTGTTCTATTAGTATAGAAGTTTACTGCACTCAAAGATAATGAAAATACAAGGCTGCAAGCTGGTTGGCCCCTCTGAACCGGTTCGACGGAAACATTCCATCAGGCTTGAACCGTCGAATCGAACTGCTGTCTAAGTTATTGAGTTTTCGCTCCTCATTGAAGAGTCAGTTCGAACCGACTAGCGTTTAATGCTGTCAATCCAACCAACAATTCAGTATACCCTTTCAGAGCCAATTTGAACAGGGTATAGTGAGTATAGCGCAAAAAACTATGACAAAAACGATGGAGAACATCTTTATAAAAGACAAATTAAAATGCACTTAGCGCGCGCTAAAAGTTACGAGCCAAGTTCTGAGATGACATGCGGTTGGCCACCAGTTGGCAGCAGTTGCAGCAGCAGCTGCAGGAGGGGTCAAAGGGCAGGCAGGCAGCAGCAGCAAGAGAAGAGGGAAAACTAAACTCTTCTTTTTTTATGCTAGTAGCATAATGACGGGTCAGTAGCTTTGGCAGCAACTCAACCAGATATATATATATATATATATACATCCATTGATATATATATATGAAACAGGTCATTAGTTGAGTTTACAAGCCATTCAATTGCTTGTCTCAATTTTTGCTGCCATAAATTCAGTTATAATACCCAGCTTTTTGAACTGATTAAAAGAGTATTTATTACCAACTTTCTTCATTGAAAAATACGTAGTAAAATTGCGGATTTAATTAGATTTATTGCGTATTTGCACAGCAGTTCAAAGGACTCACTCAATATTTGCACATGTTCGAAAACTTTCCTTTTGTTTCCTTTTATATAAATATTCCGATTTTCACTTGATTAAATATTCAACTCAAAATTTGTAGCCTACTTCTGAGTGCATAAAAGTATTAAAAAGCCTCTGGATTATTTTATAGACGCTACCAATAGTAGGCTATACTTTTTTATAATCTTTTGTTCAATTGTTTTTTTGTTGTCAAGATAAAATTGCTGTCTGGTTGTCCGCCTGTCCGCCTGTCGGAGTGTCTGCTGTCTGTGTTTATGAATATTGCTCATTAGATGCGATTATTATTAATATATTTGATGAGCAATTTGTACTCGCAGTTAGCACGTGAAGCACAACCCCTTTTGACTTTTGCCAGTCAGCAGCTTTATCAGATTTAATGAGCTTTTATTTCTACCTCCGCTCCTACTGGCCACCCATTGGGGGAGTTGAGCACCTGGGCACTCTATCATTTTGCCGGGTCCATTACACTCTCAGTTCTAGCTGCGATTACTTGTCGACATGGCAACAGATAATGATAATTGGCTTTAAGCCCGATTAACAGGCCAAGTGGACCCATGAAACTAAATATCCACTTACTTCTCTCTATTCCCTCCTTGACTCTTAACCCACGTCTGCAGCAGCGGCACAATGGAAATTCCACCTTGTGAATAGCGAAAGGTTAATTCTTCAAATGAACGATAATCCCCTTCAAATAAATATATACATAAATATGGAAATAGTGGAACTATTAAAATACTGAGCTTTGCTGGCAAAAGGATGGAGTTGTTGGAAGGAAAGTTTCCTCTTAACTGATGGATACTCGACTCGGTTTAAATTGACTTCTCGTTGAGAGAGTTCAAGAGTCAAGAGTTGGAAAATTTGGGAATTTGGAAATTGTCAATGCAATTGCATTAGTCGTGCGTATGTTAATTGCATTAGCTGAAGCAGGAAAAGGGGGGGCAGTTGGATTGGCAAGGATATTTGAGGCAGGCTGAGAGGAGGAGCAGCACCCGCAGGACAACGGCAGCCGCAACAGCTTTCAATTTATCTTTTACAATGTGATTTATATGCTAACAGGCGGTCAATTGTTGTTGTTGTTGCTGTTGTTGCGCCTTGCCGTTGTTTCAAGTTGCAAGCGAAGGCATTTTTGTTGCAAGTTGTTGTTGCTGCTGTTGTTGTTGTTGTTGTTGTTTGTCATGCATGCCCCGTTTGGTATTTGTATTTGTATTTGTATTTGTGTTTGTATTTGTGTGCTGTGTGTGCATGCAAATGACTTGCCAACTGACAGCCACAGTAGTCAGCACACTTCGCAAAAGAAAGGATATCTAATAATTTAAATTAAGCCTCCAATAATTTTGAATTAATGAATTGTACTTCATACAGTTTTTTTTTTTTAATTATTTCATCAGCTTACAGTGGATTTTATTGCCAGCAAATAACCTTTCTGACACAATTTTAGGCATAGTTGCTTGGCTTTTTCTCACAGTGCAGCAGCAGCCGGCAAACTGCTGACCAAATGTGTGTGCGTGCGTGCGTATGTGTGTGTGTGATTGTTGCAATTGTAGTTGTAGTTGTAGCTGTAGCTGTAGCTGTGTATTGTGTATCTTGCCCAACCAAAAATTTGCACATAAAGTATCTCTGACAGCAAAGTTTTCACTTGTAAAAGTTGCATGCAACATGAGGCATTCCTCTAGTGTTGCCTCTTCCTCTGCCTCTGCCTCTGGCTCTGCCGCCGTAGCTGCTTGCGGTTTTTGTTGCAACGCGTTGCAAATAAATTTGACTTGGACAACGAGTGAGAACAACAACAACAACAACTGCAACAGGAACAGAAGTGGAAAGGCGAGGAGTGGAGAGGCGAAACGAGCAACAATCAGAGGCAACTCAAGGCTCAGAAGACTCAATTAAAAGCTGAAGCTTGGGCGTTGGTTGTATGCACCATAAATTTGTTGCATGCCCCAATGCCTCCACTGTTGTTGACAATTTAAATGAACTTTTCAGCCAATTTCCACAACGATTTCGATTACAGACTTTTTTTTTTTTTGCTGTTTTTTGATTATTACCCGTTAATTTGGTATTGATTTTTTTGGATTGCAAAAAATTCTTATGAAAATATTATTTTTATTCGTATTCTGTCAACTGTCAAACAAAATTTGTAGCTATTTTTTTGGGGGAGGCTGCAATTGAAGTTGACGTGTGGAAATTTGCATAATTCAGCTGTCAGATGACGCATACGCCGTGTATGGCAGCCAATAAAGCAGAAGGAAATAGCGAGAAAAAAAGTGAAAAAATAACTATTAATTCGGATACATTAAATTGCTTTAATATCACGAATTCTTTCGGAGCTTTTACTCAATTTATGCTATTACTATGTAGCGCTCTTCCTTAGCAGGAATCTATATGAAAATTAAATAAAGCATACTTTTGGGATTAGCTAAAGAAGGAAGTAGCAAATGCTGAAGAATTTAGCTCTTTTTAAAAGTATTTTCTAACGTTTATTTAGTATTTATTTAAACAAAACCTGCTGCAGCTTAAAGGCTTAGGTCGAGTCACAATAAATGAGTTTTTACTGCCTTTATTGTTTGCTGTGGAATGGATTTCAAGGGGATAATAAAGTCCACTACAACACATTTCTCAGTATTTTTCCATTCAGGCGAATAAACAGTTTTATGGACATATCAAAAGTCGTATCAATGTTGCTTTATCAGTGTGGAACTGTGGTACAAATAATCAATAGTTGATCAATGTTTCAATAACTTGACTAGAAGAGCACTGAAGAGAAAGAGAAGCAGCCTTTTCCTTCATTTCTCAACGTCCAATAGAGTAATATGGACCTAGGCTAATAAATTTACCCTGGCATCAAAATTCTCTTCAAGGACTGTTCATTGAGTAAGAAACAAAGCTTTGCTTACAGTCTACAGCTAGAAATTCTCTACATAAGCATTTTCCCTCCAGATTTTCTAGCTTTAATTTTTTAGGTTCTCCGCCATACTTAAGATAACATTTAAATAGCTAAAATAACAATTTGAGCGGTCAAAGATCTGCGGGCTTAGATTGTTCGACGAGTACTACTTAATTTATACGAGCTTTTCGGGAAACTTTGGAATGTTTTGCAAATTATCTTTAATGGACTTTAAAGAGAGAATGAAAATGTTGCTCAGTGACTTTTCACTGGATTTCTTCCTCTCCGCATGGCAAAAAGAAAGGGAAATTGACTGCTGACTCAACAGTTCAATTGAATTGAATTTGATGCTGATGCTGATGCTGCCGCCGTCATGGTTTTTGACTATGAAAATCTAGATAACAACTTTTTGGCAACAACTTGTGGCAAACATAATTACAAGCTGCCAAATGACAGCTATAACACTAAAAGCAACAACGGCAGCAACAACAACAACTTAACTGAATTGGTGGCGATGGAAGAAGCCTTGGCAACGCTTCTTCTGATGGCCTGCTTATAGATGTGACGCCTTCTCTCTCTAACTCCCCCTCTTTCTCTCTCACACTCTATCTCTCTCGCTACACTTAGAGAAAAATTACGACCTTTTTTCTAGTATTACTTGAGTATTCATTTAAAATTGAAGACAAATAAACCACTTAAATGGGACTAATTGCTGAGCAGCAAGAAGAAATTATTATATCTCTGTTTGGAGACAGGCAAAAAAAGGCTTATAACATTTATATTTAATTTTGTACTCTTTTTCTCTCAGTGTACAGCGTGTTGTGCTCTATAATGAAGCTATAAATTTGAAAGCAGCCAACAAAAAGATTAACAAAAGCCGTCGATTCGTTTTGTCTGAGTTTCATTTTGTTTATGTTTTGGCAGCAGCCGAGTTCAAATTATTTGCTGTTGTTGTTGCTGTTGTTGTTGTCATTCACTCAAAAAGAGAATTTAATCAAATTACTCACAAGAATTTTCATTCGCTTGTTTTGTTCTCCACATTGAATAGCCAGCCGATGTTTCTATTCTCTGTAAAATACTTGAGGAACGCTGCCATCAAAATCTCACGGGTTCAGCACAACTATATAAGTTTTCTCTCTTGATTATGGACCTGTTTTTACCTTAAATCCTTGATAAAATATGACTAAAGAAAGTAGCTAACAAATTTAGATATCTAAAATATTGGAATTCAAAGTGGAAAGAGAGAAAATGTTTAAGATACCCCCAAGAATTTTGTGGAATAAATATTATTGCAGCTCAAATTGACAGACGTAGAAGCTAGTTTTGCCTGTAGAAATAATATGCTTTCAACCCACACCTCTTAAACAAATTTCAGCATAAGTCACTGCCCCCTTTAGCATCCCCATCCACCCCCCGCGCGCAACAACAACAAATGCTGCCACAACAGTTCCCCCAACAGTTGTCCAACAGTTCAGTAATGCCAAAGTGGCGCGTTGGCTGTCAACTGCATTTATTATTTACAATTGTAAATAAATATAAGAGGGACCGATATATAAACATATATACATATATATAAAGAGGGACATATATGTGGCCAACAGTTGGTTTAGTTTAGGGGCGGAGACAGGGGCAGAGGCGTGGCTGTTGGGGGGTGCAAGAGGGGGCTGCACAAAACTTGCACATACATTCACATTTACACTTCAGTTAACACCCCTGGGACACAATGGGAATGCAGCTACGCAATTTACGAATGCTGCGTTGCACTTTTCTGCTACCGAGCCACACACTAGAGATGGCAGCGTGAGTGTGCGTGGCGTGAAAAAAGCATTAGATATGCGTAATTCTGCATTTATCTACTACTGCAAACCTTAATTTCCCATAATAAAAATTAGGTGAATATTTATCTCTCAATCTCGAGCTGTGGCACTGAATTGAGATCGTGACTCACGCGCCCATCTCCAGCTTTCTGTTATATAAGCTTCTGTATATATTTACTGGGCTTAGCTTAGTGTATTTGTATGCACTTATATACATTGAATATATACACTTAAAGCAACGAATGTGAATACATATCAAACTCTAACTCACACACACACACACACACTCACACTCACACGCACACACGCACACCCCCTTGAGACGTGCATTTGTAAAGCAAATTTGTATTTATGCTGTAGCTAAAGCACCCATGACATTCGCTTGGCATTGGCTTTACTCTGCTTTGCTTGGGTTTGTCTTTCAATGCTCTTCTGACTTTCAGCACATTATGTGCTCCATTTAATGTCCATGTATTGCACACTCACACTCACACCCACACACACATACAACAAACACATACTCATACGAACGTCAAGTGGCAATTTACATTAGTTTTATTGTATAAGAAATTAGCAGCATTTAGCATTAACAGCCCAACAGCCCAACAGCCCAACAGCCAACAGCAGCAGGCAAAAGTTTTCTCCTTTGCCTTTGCCTTTGCCTCTGCTTTTTCCTCTATGTGCCTTGAATTTATTTGCTTGTTGGCTCGCACACACAGCAAATCGATTTTTATTAATGAATCTGAAGGTAAAACTTCACATTGTATTGACGCCCTCAGCCCATGCATGCCCTGGCCTAAAATGACAGCCAAAAGTAGCTCAAATGGCAGCCGCGAATACCAGCTTCAGATTCACAAACAATTTATTCATTATTTATATAGCCTACAGAGCTTTACAGCTGTTTAAATGCAGTGCTCTACTCAATTTTATGTATTTTTTAGCAGCCTGAAAGTAGGCAGTGTTTTTTATTTGAGTTAAGGCCGCAGCGTAAGCTTGCAATGCAGTAGCCTCAGGTCCTTGTTTATTTTTATTGTAATACTGAAGCGTTCTTTAATTTCTTTCATTAATTACATCTCAGCAATAGTTTTTATTCTCGCTATGGCTCCTAGACTTTACGGTCAGCTGAAAAGTAGGCAATAGTTTCTTAATATCTAATGGCTGCCTCCAGTTCCGCTTTAAATGAAAGACAAGTTTTGGGCTTTTTTTTTTTTTAGTGTATTTGTGTTTTTAGTGTTCTTTGTGAAGTGTTTGAACCAAAACAACAAACTATAAACAATTTGAAGACGAACTATGCAATACGTATGGGAAAGAAAATGAACAGAATCCTACCTAAAATTTAGTACTTGAAGCAAAAGAACCCCTAACGCACGCTCCTCTAGTCCCTATTGAAGAGTTGCTTCTTCCTAGCTTTAGACAATGTGACATTCGTTGACGAGAACAACATCATCGTCCATAATATCACCATTATTGTTGGTGTGGTGCTCATGGTGTATGGGACAGCTAACCATGAGTTCATCGTCCTTGCGAGTCGATATTATATCGTTGGTTTCCTTGAACTTCTCTGGCTTCTCAAAGTTCTCAATGTCATCCTTATCTTCGGTGCCTTCGCGTTCGCGTTCAATTAGACGCTCAATGACGTCACGATTATTGTGTATTATATTATCCACAGCGCCGTCGAGGAACTGATAGAGCGACTGAGGCTCTAGGCGATTATTGCGTGGCACATCCAGATCAATGGCATTTAAGTTCGGCTGCAGCATCTGCTGCAGCATGTACAGAAAGGGCGGCATACCAAGCGATGATGACGACGACGAGGACGATGAAGATTTGTGTGATGACTTATGATGACGCTTGTTGGCTCCAGTTTGTTTGCCCATTCCCAAACGATTATTCAAATTATTTTCTGCATTCAGGACCAACACCCCGCCCAAATCAGGTCCACCTGGTTCATAATTCATCTCATGCTGTACGCTCTGGAAGACCATATTCGGTGCAAGAAATTGGAATTCCTTTAGCTCCTGATTGCCATCCGGCGAGATCATCTTATTGAAGTAGACGTACGGTGGTACGGCAGCATTGTGGTTAAGTCCACGAGCAGCTATTGGGCGTGGCGGCTCAATTGCATCTTCGCGACGCTTGAGACGCTGTATTGGTTCTGCATCCTCCATCAAGTCCACCTTCCCGTCCTCTTCAACGGGAACTTCGTTTTCATTTGCTGCTGTGTCATCGGACAGTGCAGCTTCAGATGCCTCGGTGAACTTCGGCTCAGCTTGCGGCTTTTCGATGACCACAATATTGGCTGTTAAAGCCTGCCCCATCTGGGTCATTGGCAGCTCTGTGGCATTACCCTTGGCAGGGTTCGCTTGCATCAAGGATCCTGTGGCAGAAGCCTGATCATCAGCACGTTTGATACGTAGTCCTTGCGTTGCCTCTGGCAGCATAAAGCCAACTGAAAAATATAAAAAAATAAATACAATTTAAAGTTTAAGTCCCTTAGTCCTTGTAGCAGTCCTGCAAGGATTCCTTCAAATCGTAGAAAAGTCCCCGTACCCCACCGATTTGTCATACTTACAGCAGAAGATGATCAAAAGCTTCACCAATAACTTGGCCATGGCTGAAAATCTTGACGGGATTCGCAGAAGTTGTTTGCTTGAATAAACTCGGAAAGGGCTGTAGAATAAGTAAAAGAAAAGCAAATTCCAACAAAATTTTGATTAATTTCCTTTTGAAATAAAACTTGTAAGGACTTTTTTTTTTAATTTTTTTTTTGTTTTTTTATTTTTAATTTTTATTACTTACCTTTTGTGATGTGCTCGCCACGAGGTTTACTCGTAGACTGAACTGTTTTAGTTTTTTAGTTTCGCAGCTTCAGTTTCAGTTTGTGTTTGGAAAGCAAAGCCTACTGTGCACTCAAAACGAGTATCAAATGATTTTTTATGGAAATCTGTTCAAGTTTTTTGGCACGTTAAAGTTTCCATTTCCACTTGGAATTCAGCATATGGCTATGGCAATATTCAAAAGTCAATAGCCACACACCCACACACCCACACACGCACACACACCTCGCACACACGACCTTTTCAAGTGTTGCAGCTACAAAAATATAAAAATAAAAATAAAGCTGGTAACCAAAGACTATCTTCGTCTCGCCGAATGTTGAATACCCTTGCGGTCTGCGATAAGCACTTGTAAATGGCTGTTTAATTTATTTATTTCCAAAGATTATTCCTATTTAATATAGTACTGCAATCTCAATAGTTCTGATCAGTAAATAATTGATTTGGTAGAAGCCTCCTTCAGAGGTGGAATGCCTTTCCTGACAAAGCCTGAGGACCCTCTGCAAGGGTATTAAAACGACAACAATGGGTAAAAGTTTTGATTTTCTTCTCTTCTTTTTTTTCGATGTGAGCGCCACAAAACAAAACCCAAAATTGCTGTGAAAAAGTTTAGCTTATAAATTTCCAATCAATTTTTGTACAAAAATTCACAACACACACACAAGTGGCCCACTCACATATTCATAAGCGTCAGTGTAGCTGTGTGTCGGTGTGTGCGTGCGTGCGTGTGAGCGTGGGAGTGTGTGAGTGTGTGTAGCTATTACTTGATTAATAAATATTAGCAGCAAAATTGGAAAATTCTCAGCGATGCGCATAAATGCAAACACACAAATGCGAAATGCGATACATTTGCCAAGTGGCAGAAGCATTTACCAATACGCACATACTCTCACACATACACACACACACACACACACTAATACACTGAACTAAATTAAAAATGTAATAATTTGCGCTCTAACTCAAAATGGAGTCCTTCTTTCTCTGTGATTTGTATTCTCAATGAGCTTCATGCTTTACGTTGTGGCTAGAGAATAACCCACTAGAAAGTAGTCGAAGATTCGCTACTTTAGGTATCTAAAGAATAGCAGTTAATTGTTATAAAGTAGGTTAGACAGCTGTGTATATTGTGGTTATATAATAACCAATTAGCCAGTAATCTTATATTCGCCAGTAAAAAATGTATCAGGTAAGCTTTGTAAACTTTGTCAGTTTTTAAAACATTTTTTAGCTAAAATTAATTTTTTTTTTTCTTTGTTGTAAAAAAAGAACTGTTTTAGGTGGTTAAAGAGAGTAGAATTCTTCATAGCTTAACTCTTACGCTCGAAAAAAGACTCCCGCGAGTTTTACTAACCAATTTGCTCTATTTTGTTCAGTGTATGCGTAAGTTAGGTTATATATGGCTGCCACACATATTGCCACATCCGTTGGCGACTAATTTTTTGTTGCCGCCTTCAGCGTCTGGCATTAATAATGTAAAGTGCGTGCCTCAAATGTAAATGGAAATTTCAACGCTTTGCGATTTCATAAACTGGCGACATTTTCATATTGACGCCGGTACAACAAATACAAATACAAATACAAAAAACAAGTTTTTTGTTGCATACTTCGCGGCGCTCAGCGGCAGCGAAAGGAAAGGTAAACTGAGGTGAGAAGGCGGCAGCACTTTGCTTATCAGCTTAAATGTAAATGCCAAGCAATTGGCAGCAGCAGCAGCAGCAAAACTCCAGCTTGGGTTTTTTTTTTTGATGTCGAATTGGAATTTGAAATTGGAGCAGAGCTGCTGCACTGAGATTTGCACATTGGCCGTTGGCTCTATATATATATAGATATATATAAAGCCAGATATATATCTGCTGCTCTTGCTGCTGCTGCTGCTGCTGCTGCTGCTGCTGCTTCTTATCTCTATCTACAACTGTGGAATTTGTTGCTGTTGTTGTTCGAGTGTATTTAATATAAGTCGATTCGTTTGCTGGATTTGCGTATGACAAGCGGTTTAAATATTTAATATGCTCTCTCGTCTTCAGCACTCGCAGCTGAATGCTAAAGAAGTCCGCTAAATAAGCGCATCAGATTTAATGCGAGGGTTGCTCAATTCAGTTTAATAAGAATCGTCTTTTATTGAAAGAGTAACGAGTGAAAAGGACGAGCAGCTTATAGAGCTCCATTCTGGTAACGAGTATTATCAATTGATTACTTTAAAGAGAGATTGATTAGAATAGTGAAAATAAACGTATTTGTCATTGATATTAAGTAAGTTTATCAAGTAGAAAAACCAGCGAGTAAATGAATAAAATATTTGGCTCTTTATAGCAGATTTCATGAGCTGGATTAAAACAGCCAAAATAATTATAATTTTATCAAATAATGCAAATATCCTAACGAGAAATGGGGGAATTCAAAACAAATGAAAATGTTCATAAATAATTCCAGCAGGTATCTAAATTGAAGAAGTTTGAATAGCGAGAGCTGCTACCAATCCCTTGAAAAGTAACGAGAGGCCAAATAAAATCTCCAGAAGTCACAGAGCTACCCACTTATTTATTAGCTGAACACGCTTCAAAAGGCGTCAACTGTAAAGCCACTCGTTTGAAGACGAGCTGTCGATACTTATTAGAACAACCCATGTTTTGGGCTAAAAAAAAAACCGGGTAGTATTTGTTAGTAGGTCCAGTGCTAGTTCCAGTTCCAAGCTTGTATGCGAGTATTGAAGGGATTTAGAATCAGACAGTTGCCAATAAGCGGACAAAGAGTTGAGAGAGCAATAATTGGGCGAAATATCTGGCTGTCTGGCAGGAAAGACTTGATTCCCCAGCCAGACAGTCGGGCAAACGGACAGACAGAGAGGATTTTCGGGGCGCAGGACTTTGATCTTAGAGCAAACATTTAATAAGACTTTGGGCTTGTTGTTGCTGCTGTTCTTGGAAAGGTGGCAACACACGCGGCGCCTCTGTGAACTGTCTCTCATTAGTTGGCTCGTTAATATTCCAATTGTTGACATACACACAAACTTTTTGGCTTGGCGACTTAACTGTATATAAAGCAATTTAATTAATAGCGTCCTTCGTCCTTCGTTCTTTGGACCTGCGTCCTGCGTCCTTTACGTGTGCAGCGTGCCGTAAACTTAATTAAATGTGCAAGTGACGCGACTGAGCGCAAAATGAAGCAGCAATAAACACGATTTCAAGTACGAGTCTTTAGTCTTTTTAGTCTTCTTTTTTTAGTCCCCTCTTCTTCGTCTACATCTCCTGCTGTCTTCCTATTTCTCCTGCTTCTATGACATGTGTCAAGGACTCCTCCGCAGACTCGAAAGGATAACCAGTTGTTGGAAATTTGATGAGCTTTATGTTCATATTTTTTTTTAATACTCCTCCAGCAAAAAGTGATTGCAATTTCTTAGACAAAAGCAGATGGCGTTTCGCGATCCCAGAAACTATAAAACTCGCGATTTGCGGTTCAGCAAACTGCCAAGTTTTTTATATATTTTATACTCCTATTTTTTATCTCGATGTTTATGGTTAGTTGTGGAAGTTTACGGGGCAGAAAGTGCAGGTTTTCATATTTATTTCATGCAAATATTATTTTTTTCATGAGCACTGTGCGGCCAGCTGCCCATCAAACCGAGAAATATGAGTGTTATGCCTGATCCACTCCCATTCCCATTACGATTCCATATACAAATACGAGCGGGAGAATGAAAGTATGGATGCCAGTGGAATGCATTGTGGCTGCACTTTGGGATTCGTGATTAACTCACTCCAAATTAAGGCAGCTGTTCGGGAGGTTTCACGCATGTTACGTGGGAATAAACTCGAAATTCAGCAGAGCTTTTGCAGCAGACGTATTTCATGGAAATATTCGATTTGCATATTTCTGCTAAATGTATAGAAATTAAACTAAAACCCAGACTCACTTCTCGGATTCACCTCTGCCCTTGCTTCAAGCCTTGGCCCAGACGAATTGAAATTTAATGGAGGTTCAAACAGGTGCCTCGATTCTGCGTGAGTTTGGCTAGTCAAGCGCGACTCTAAATCGGGCTAAACCGGTTTGGTTGCCTGAACTGAACCATAAGCCAAACCTATTAAATAATAAATTTCCTTTGGCTGAAAGTATTCCTGCAAAATTTGATGTACTTTAAAATATTACAATAGTTTTTTCTATGATTAAAGTTTTTTGAATTTGGAAGCGCAGAAGGGGAAACTTTTTTGAGAATCCTTTCGCCTTTTTTGTTTGCTCGGAGTTGACCGCATTATGTGACAGTGTCTCATTTGATTGGCGACCACGCCCACAACACACTGAGGTTTAAATCAATTTCAGAAGGGGCCACAGCCGCCCCTTTTGGCTGCCATTGATTTATGGCCACGTACGGGAAAACTTTACCGAATTATATTTCAATTTCGCAGCACAACAAAACGATAAAGAAACAGAAGAGTGGCAGGCAGGCGGGCGGGCGGGTAACGTCTGAAAATACGTTAAAAACTTTTTGACAATTGACTTAAAAAGTTTCACAAGCCTGCCAAAAATTGAGTGCTTTTGTATACAAATAGGCCGAAATCAGAATGAAAATCTTGGGGGCAGGCAGCAGACAGGAGGCAGTGCCTCATTTATAAGGCTGCTGCCAAAGGGCCAAGTCAGAATCATTCAGAAATGTGCCCCGCTCGCTGCGAGCGGAAGTAAACACATAAAACGGAAATGAAAATTCAATTATTTCGTTGCGATTTGTTCAGCGTTTCGTTTTATTATTATTTTCATTTTATTTTCTCTTAGTTTTTTTCTTTCTTTATTTGTTTTACTTTCTTAAAAAAGAGAAAGGAAAAAGTTTGGGGTAAATTAAGTTAACCGGCAACGCAGGCGCTGGCTGGCAACACGTTCGACTGCATTGCATATGCAACATGCAACATGCCACATGCCGCTTTAACCAAATTGCATTTCAGCTGCTGCCACATGCATTTTTCTTTTTGCTTTGCTTGTTTGTTGTACTCCTTGAAAGCCGCTGAAAAGGGGTAGCTTGATTTATGTATTTTTCGTTTGCTCCCAGCTTCATTTTGTGGGCATCCTAAAAGTAGGCTTTAGATTTTCTAGAGAATTTCATTGGAAAGTGAAAAGCAAAACAGCCAGAGAAAATGTTTAGTTTTACTTGTAAATTGCCATTTAACATTGTATTATAGCAGCTCCATGGCAACAATTCAGAAGGGTATTTAAGAGTCGGTGGAGCTCAACAAAAAAAAAGCTTTCTTTCGCGTTTCTCTGTTTTTTTTTTGTGTGTTACGAGTATCCAAAAATTTTTGACATGTAGCCCAGTTGCAGCAGCACAGCAACTGTTTGGAAGGCCATTTTAAATGCAATTTTTCACAGTCGCTTCACGGGCAATTACCTCGGCCATGTCGAATGCATTTAGGGGAACTTTTATAGGCCACCTTTTGACCCTCGTCCCCTTCGGCTTTTGACCCCATCCAAATTCAGTTATGGCTCACAAGTTTAAGCTGATTAGCTTCTAGGGCTAATGGTCGTCCACTGTAAAGCTCCTATATATATTGGCTGGAGAGTGAAAATGCAATGCTTTTACCCCTTTCAGCTCTTTGAGGTAGGGAACTGAACTCCAAAAACGGTAGTAACAGCTGCCGAAAAGCTTAACGGAAACGGTTCATAGGTAAGATATCGATAGTCTCGGTATGGATAATTTAATTGTATACCGAAGCTTAGAATTTAAAAAATAATTTCAAAAACAAATAGAAAATTCGGTAACATTGATAAATATATTTTAAGGGAGCCGAAAAGAACTCAAATTACAAAAAGGGGTTGTTGATATTTTTTAAAGCAAACCATCGATACTATTGGAAGTACCATCAGCGAGTGAAGTATCCAGCAAACAGATCGATTGCAGTTTTTTTTCGCTTGCTGCGCTGCTGGGGCATGCAACAGCAGTTGGCAGGCAGGGCTGCTGCACAGTGGAGCAGGGCTTAGAGAGAATTAGTGTAAATATAAATCGATGGTTGCCAGAAAAGTGTCGCTGAAAAGTGGCAACGCAATGCCAACTGACATTTTTTGTGGCACATTCAGAGAGATGCTTCACACATACAAATATGTTCACACTATCTCATGTGGCAGATGGCATCCCTTTGCATCACATTCGCTTCGCATCGCGCTGTCTTTTGTGCCATTCTGACGTCTGTCATTTGCAACTGCCATGCGGGAGGGAGGATCAGCAGCACCAAGAACAGGAGCGGGGAGGAAGAAGTCACAGGATGCAATGTGAAGTGCCACAAATGCCAAGGTGCATGCGATGACCTTTCGCTTTGCCACGCTTGTCCCGTCTCTCTTCCCTCTTTGCTATCCCACATAATGCACTGCTGCAGCTGCAGTCATTTACGTTGCGTATACGCACTGTCGCACCTGAAAAAATGTATGAAAATGTAAATTTAAATGGACAAGATAAATAGATGAAGAGAGCTGAAGGCTGATAAAAAAAGAACTTATCCTACATTTATTTAGTTCATTTATTATGAATTCTTAAAAGCAATAAGTGTGTTACTGCTAGAAGCAGAGACGATATCGCTATGTCAGTCTGTCCGTCTGCATAAATGAGCAATGTGAAAGCAAATTAAATATTAAATTGGTTGGCAGCCACTTAAAGTTTATTACGCATACGCCATGTATTATATCCTACCCTACCCTAAGAGACCATCAACGAGCAGCTACAAATAAAATTAGCCACTTGGCACGCGGTTTCTTTCACTACTTCTACTCGCACTTTTGCTGGTACTCTTTACCCAATTGAGTGGACAGACAAAAGCGCAACCGGAAACGGAAATGCTCGTGCAGCACATGTTATCCGCTGCCTTCCTTTAGTCGCTCCTTTCTTCGCCATTTCGTCCTCTGTGTGTGGGTCTAACTATGTCTGTTGTATGACATTGTCTGGGTTGTTTGTAATGGTTTTTTGGTTAACATGCGCACAGATTGATGCGTGGCCAAATTGTACACAGCCACAAATTGTGGCAATTTCGGTTGCTGTCAACGAGGCATACACACACACACACACTCTCACACAGTGTCACATCCAAATGCCCAGACAGAAAAGGCACGTTTTTATACTCTATACCCATTAATAAGGCCAAAAAAAGAGTATACTCACTTAAGAAGTATACATCAAAAAGAAAAGCAATTTTGTGAGTTGTGTCTACTTAATTATTATTACTCAAACTCAGCAAAATACTACGAATAAACGACTACACTTTAAAACAATAGACCTGCAATCCAAGCAAAATTTTTATTTATAAGAAATACTTCTAAGGAGTTATGATATTTAACTCTTAAAACAGCTTACAGGGTATCTTTCAGTTGATCACCCTTTTCTGGAGCCACTCTTGTTATGCATTTACATTGCAGAGCGGCATACAAATGGCCAAACAAGAGCCTTGGCACTCGTTTTGGCCAAAAGTGCCAACCAACTTGCCATAGAGAAAAGCTAAAACACAAGTCGAGGCTGGAGGCATTCATTGCTGTGGTTTGCCTGGTTTGCTGCCAGTTCGTCAGCCTGTCCTTCTGTCTGCCAGACTGCCAGTTGGCCAGATGGCCAGATAGCCAGATATTGAGCCACATTTTAGTTGTTGTCCTGCCAGCAATTTGATCACTTTATAAAATCATATTAAAATCCAATAAATTTTACTCAAATTTTGCGTCCATGACACAAAATGAATATTGCTTAAGTGCTGCAGTTTTCTCTCTGCCCGTCTGTCTCTCTGTCCCTCTATCTGTCTGTCTGTCTGGGCAGAATTACTAACAAAAAACCACTTTACAAATGGTTTAAATTTGTATATAACGATTATTGCATTTGAAATTGAAATATGGCTAAAATTTTAAGATCTATTCAGAAGGAGTAAAGAGAGTATTTAAAGTACTTGGAAATACAATTTTTGAAGTAATATTTCAATATTTCAGGTAAGCAAAACCTTAATTATCAGGCAGGCCACAATTATGCAGATCGGACTACTATATCATATGGCTTCCATAGGAACAAGCGGTTCAAAAGTTGTTGAATGGAAAACTTTTTTGTTTCTGTTGGATTTTACTTTACCATACAGCTGCCATAGAAACCATCCAATCCAACAATGGCAAAGAAACAACAAGGCGCGCCAAAGATAGCCTTCCTTTAGTAGTTAATGATTAAAATTAGCTAATAAAAGTTTTAGAGTAATTTCTAAAGTATTAATTAGAATCGTTACGCGTTGCTGATTTGAATTTGAATATGAATTTGGGAAAGGGAAAGGGAAAGCGAGCTATGAAGAGCAAGAACCCTGAAAGAGCGAATGGAATTTGATTCTTCTTGGTTAGTTTGGTTTTGGCCTTTTGGCTGCCTTTTCCTGACTTGAAACTTAATTAACATTTGATTGATAAAGGTCACACACACACTCGCACTCACACACATACGTGACTGTCTAACTGTGTGTGTGTCGTTGTCTGCATGTAAATGAAAATTTTCAATGCCAGCGGCGTGTCTTGTCTTCTTCTACCATTGATTATTTATGCGTGTGTGTGTGATGTGTGTGTGTGTGTGTGAGTGCGTGCTCAAAATTTTAATTAGTATTGTAAATTATTGCCAACGGTGTTGTAATTAAATGTGTGTATGTATTAGTTTCGTACGCACACAGACACAAAGACAAGGCAATTAAATTTGGCTGTTAGTTAGACTCTATACCTTTAACCCCCTGATACTCCCCCCCCCTTCCCCCCTCCCTTCTCCTCCCGCAATTCTCTCTATGAAAATATTACGTTTAAATTTGCATAAAAAATCACAAATATTTAGTGCAAATTTTCCATTGATTTGTTGGGCATTGAATTGGGCACTGCTTGAGCCTTTTTCGATCAGCTTTTTCAGGCTGCTGCTAAGCTGCTTAGCTAGTACGACGAATACAATCAGTGCTGTCAAATATGGCTGTTTAAAAGCTAAATTCGAAAACCATTTAAATAGCGTTTATGGTTTTTTTTGGTTTTTTTCAGTGTGCTGGGAATGAGGTAATTCAAGTTCTATAAGTAAAATTCTGGCTTTATGTTAAATGGTTTTCCCGCTGAAACTAGCCAAAGGAACCACTTGACTTTTGTCACATGTGCTCCACACTGAGTGGAAAATTGCATTTTCCTTATCACTTTTACTGGTCATGCAAAATGGCAAATGGCAAATGGCAAAAGGCAAATAGAAAAAGAGAGTGAGAGTGAGATATCTGAGAAGAAGCACAGAGCGGAGTGAATAAAAGTACAAAGGCAAAAAGTGAATTGAATTTGTTGCATTCAACACTCAGTGCAATCTTTTTGCAACTGGAAAATGGAAAACAGAAAATGGAGAAGATTCAAAATAGAAAAATAGAAAATAGAAAATGGCAACGGAGTCGTCAGTTTGCAACAACATTTACAGAAGATATCGAGCAGTATCAGTAGGGCAACGGCAGGGGCAGAAAGTGGCTTCACATTGAATTTTTGTCTGGCCAATTTCAATCATCATTTGACGCACTTTATCATATGTATTAAAAATTTATTGATATTCGCCCAAAAGTGCCATAAAAATACCGACAGAAGCGGGGAGAGAAAGAACTCAAAGCTAAAACCTGAGGAAAATGGCAACGGCAAAGGCAACGGCAAAGGCAAAGGAAAATTCAGAATTCAGAAAATTCAATAAATTGCTTGGCTCGACATAAAATAATGCTGCATTATAGACTCAGGCCAGAAAAAACCGCCGAATGTTGCCCTGGGGAGCGCCGAGACAAGGACGAACTGAACCGATACGTGCGACATACGCCAAAGTGGCCCCAGCCTTTTTTTCATTCCTTTTTCCAGCGATTTTCCTTCTGTTTTCTTTCCTTTTTGGTTTTTGTTGCTGGTAATTCAAATTGTCGCTGGGCAGACGAAACAATGACAATCGAAATGGCAATGAAACTGCCAATGAAAAGGAGGTAGAGGATGGATCCATCGAGCATCGAGCATCGATTTCTATTTATGTTTTATGGGACGTAAAATGATTGAGCCAACGGAAGGCGACAATCGACACGAGCCAAAAGACAACCAAGCACAGCGCAGAGGCATTGAAATGCGTATCAAAGTGCTAAAAAAATGGAACACGCACAATGTTGTCATCGACTCAGCAATACCCTGTAGTTCAATTTGATTCTCTTTTTATTCTATTGACAATATAACGAGCAGCACAAGAACGAGTAGTAAAAGTAACGAGTCCCTCAAGTAACGATTGGGATATTTGAAGTGGTGAATAAAAAAAGAAATATAAAGCAGGCTTAACATATTTAAAAGACAAAACGTTTCTGTAATCATGTATACCCTTCACATACCCACTACAGGGTAATAAAAATGAGGCACATATCCAGATAAAGGCGTGCAATGGGCGTGCCCAATGTGGCCGATATCGGTAAAACGTTTGTGACGTTGCTCTTGAGCGTGAAGCGGCTGTGTAAATTACAGCTTCCGCTCTTCCTCCCTCTCGCTATCATTCACTTCTCCTTCGCTCTTCTTTCTTTCGCTCGTTATCGCTATTTATACTCTGCACTCAGTTCAAATGGGTAAAAGAGAGTATATTAATTCGCTTAGCAATAGGAATTGGAAACATCTTCAGAAGGAAAGCTAATGGTTTGACCAGATACTTGAAATCTGGTATGGGTGCTTCTGTACCAGACACAAAGCATGCCTATACCCTTTACGGGGTATCTGGCAGTCGAGCAAACTGGCCTAGAGCACTCTTTTTTCTTGGTTTATTTATTTATGCGTTTGTGTTTTTGGCTGCCTTTGTTACACTGTTCGCATATCTTGAAAAGTTGGCGTGTGTTGTTGTCACGCCGGCTATCATCTTAAGTTGATGTGGTGTTAAGTGTTGTTGTTGTTGTTGTTTGTGGTTGTTGTTGCTGCACTTGAAATGATGAACTGACAGCTGTGCGTGTGTGTGCGGGTGTTGTGTGTGTGTGTGCGAGTGATGGCCGGCCTCAAGTGTTAAACGAGCACTTCAAGCTGTTCTTCTCTCGTTGTTGTTTCCTGGGCAGCAGCCGCAAAGTATGCTTTAAGTTTTTTTAGCCAAAGAAAATAAAGGAAAAACCTTAGTTAAATTTGATATTTTTCTGCTGCATTTAAGCTGAAAGAAAAGCTTTTTTAGCAAGCTTCTTTAACTACTTCAACTCTACTTTTAAGCCCGAATCTGAGCAGCTATGTTAACCTGAGCGAAACTGAAATCTTCTGCAGCTCTGCTGATGTTTTCCAGCATATTTATGGCCCTGAACAGAGAGCTGCTTCATGACATGAGTTTGCTGTTTTATTTTTGAGACGTTTGTGCTGACGTTTTCTTCAAGCTTTAAAGCTTTCAACGGCTGCTGTCTAATGACTGCTACCTCATTTTCATTTAATTTATTCTGTTGGCCGTCTGTCCAATATTATTAACATTCTCGGAATTTCCAAAACGAGGGAGACAAATTCATCGATCAAACTGCGAACGGCATTGTGACTAACATTAATGACTAAATAATTGATCGAAAAGCAATCGGGAATAAAGAGGAATTAGCCCCGTTGTCAAATATGTTTCTCATGTTGGCGTAGCATTTCAATTTGCTAGGCCAAAATACCGCTAAGAGGCTTATGTCCCTGTTAGCCATGTGAGTACCGTTGCCCCGTCTCTTTCCCCTTCGCTCTTTTGGCCTTTTATTATATTTGTATGTGTGTGCAGCTAAGTGAATAAAAATCTTTTTGCACAATTCATTAAACGCAAATTATGCCCCAGAGATGCGAACGCGGAGAGTGTAGAAGGATGGGGGCTTGGACGAGGCGGGGCAGGGCATTGGCTTTGGCTTTGCCCCTTTTGTGTGTTATTTGTTTGCCAGGCACACGCGAGGCATACAAATTCAACTCACACACACACACACACAGAAAACGCGTAAAAGGATTCGCACACACACACACACACACACACACACACACGCACACGCACACACGCACACACGTGTGCCAGACGTTGGTTAGCACTTTGGTGTCTGGTCAAAAAGACAATGAACCCCAGCTGCAAAAAAAAAGCTAAAGTCGCGTTCACACTAACTGAAATTTACGAGCATAAATTTCTGGCAAAATACTTCCCAGATAATAATTAAGGAAAAAATTATCGATCCCTTAGAAAATCGAAGAAAAGAGACACGAAATAGGTGCAAATTGTACTTAAATATTGGGCAGTCCGAACGCAGCTTAACACAACGGCAAGAAACAAAAACGTAGCTGTATTTGCCTTGTACAAGTGAAAAAGGTAATAAAGCGCACTCGCCAGCGCCATTTTGACCGCAGCTGCGGAGCACCTAACGCAGCAAAGCACCAGATGAAGTGCCAGTTGCCTCTTTATATACCCTATACGCGCCTCTCTTTACAAAAAAAATGCCAGAAAAGAAGCCAAGAAAAAAAAGTGAAAGGGAATCCGAATGGAACAAATGAAAAGAGCGCAGCCTATTAACAAATTTTTTTTCTCTTTTTGCTTTCAAGTAAGGGAGAACTTTTAAAACTGTTCCGGCGTTCATAGCGAAATATAAAGCCGACTTCTGCGAGCATAATTGGGTTGACTGCAGTGAAAACTGCAACAGGTATTAAATAGGTATAAATTATGATAATAGATACAAATTAAAGCGAGTTTAGAGTATGGTAAAGTCGGCTAAGCAAGTTTGCTGCGACAGCGTGAACCACGCAGGAAATGGCCAGGCGATAGATAAATAAAAGTTGACAGCAATTTATTGTCACACTTAGTAGAAACGGGAGATACGAAAGGCAGGAAGGAAAGGACGAAAGAGCGTGAAGAGGGTAGCTTAGGCAGCCCAATTGTTATGTAAATGTTGTGCGTAAGTTTTTGCCGCTAACCAAAACAACTTTTCTTCTCTGCTCCTTTTTTTGGCACACATTGCGTATACGCAACATTGCAATCGACGCTAAAATTTGCATTGACGTCACGTCACGTAGCGAAAATGCAAGAGTTCTGAATTCTGAGTTCTTCATTTGAATGACGGGAGCGACACACAGAGACAGAGCCTGGCGAGCAGGTGCCGAGGACTCTGCCACGGCAAGGACATCAGCAGCAGAAGATGCACACTCAGAGAATGCAGAGATGTTGGAATTTCGTTTATATTTTTTTGGGGGTTCAGTTAAAGTTCTTATTAGAAACAATCTAAGATTGTTGCAAGTTTCAAATTGAAAAAAGCAGAAGAAAGTTGGCATATAATTTTAGCGGCTGAAAACTATTTAGACTATTTTTTCCTGAGTGTAGCGAGAAGTCAGAAGTTTTTGCTGCTGCTTTGTTTCGCAACGCGTTCGGTTTGCATTATTGAACCACTTTGCGTCAGTGAGCTCATTGTTTTTCAATCGTTTTACTGGCAACTGTAGGGCCCATGCAATATTTATAAGCCGATTGCTGGCGGCCACGCCCACGCACCACGCCCCACTAGAGGTGCCCGTCCAACTGTCGATAGTTTTCCTAGGCTCACAAAGTCCATTACAACTATCGCATAGTGGAGTAGCTTTCCGTAAGGGAGGCGACCACCTATCGACTGTAATTTTGGTGTCTAAGCAGAATTGCAGAATTTAATATGCAATTAAACAAAACTACCGCTAACTGGAACTATCGTCATCACTAATTTAATTGGTTTAATTATACTGATTAAAGCTTCTGCTTAGGACCAATAAGAAAAACTGTTGCTAGCTGAGAACTATCGTTATCTTTCTGTCATCTCTGGTTTTGTTTACGCACAACGCACAATTATAGCCTCGAATTCGTATTGGCAGCAGCAATCACAGTTGGCAACACCAACACCAACACCAAAACACACACAAATACAATGTGTGACAATCAATGACAGTTCTGTCGCCTGGCTTCCTTTCGGTGCAATCCGCTCCCCCCTTTTTCAAGTCTCTTCTTCACCCCTGTTAGCCAGCACGCCCCTGTGCCATCCAGCAGTCTTGCAATCCCCTTCAGGGCCATTTCAGCTGCTGCTGCGGCATCATTTGTTGCTTTTGACGGGTTTGCATTGCATTTAGAAAATTGGTATGGGAAAACTATTTTTCAACAGGTATCAGTTGGCCTTCCCCTCAGAATACATCCCTTTCACCTCTCCCCTCATCCCCTCATCCCTTCGTTTCCTCATTTTCCCTTTCTGTAGTGCTGTAGTGGACCAAGTGCGTAGTGCTGGGCAAATAATTCTTCTCGTAATTCAAATTCTGCCTTTGTTTGCCATTTGTTGAGTGTTTTAAATAGCACAAAAAATCAATGGGTATTAAAGCTAAAATTTAAATTGAAATTCTGATGTGGGGGCAAAAAGTTTAGCTGCTTTTTTCTTGCTTTTTGTCCAGGTTTATCGGTTTTTATTGAAACAAGCAAAGAAACGGGCAGCAACAATAAATTTTGCAGCGCATACTTCAAATGTCAAATGCGGCAGCGATAAAAATTTCTTTATTGTTTGCTCAGTATGTGTGTGTGTGAGTGTGTGAGTGTGCGTGTGTGCATGTGTGTGGTGTGTGTGCTTGTATTTGACCAGTAAAGAAGAAGACGAAGTAGAAGAAGCAGCAGCAAAACTATAGGAATTGCCTTACGTCTTTGAACGCTTTTGATTGCATTCCTTTTCTTTTGATACCCTTGCAAGGGTTATAGCAGTTTTCCCACTAAATTTATGCACCGAATCTGAATCAAGCAATACAAAATCTTTCCTTAACTTACTGAAACTAAACTGGTAGACTTTCAAAAGCTTTGTGGCAGAGTCTGACGAGGAGAATAGCCATGATTTTTAAATGAATCCTAGCCATGTAGTTGCTAATCTAAGCCTTCTTCTTCTGAATTTCCGAAATACTCTAACTTTTAAAGTCTACCTAAGAAAAGGGTATTTAAGGCTGCGGTATGTGAACGATAGCTGCTTTTTTCCTGGTTCTTCCATTGACTTTGACAGTTTTTACAATTTATATTTATTTGAGCAGCTGCAAACAATGCAAACACAGAGAACAGTTGGATTATCGCTTGGACTTTTGCATAAATTAAGATAATCGCGAGGAGTAGCAAGTTTGCTGCTTAGTACAAGCATGTTGGCCTGTCAGAGCCATGTTGTTTGGCTGTGTTGGCCTATTAACTGTCAGCTGCCTGCTGCATAATTTATGGCCAGCTAAGCGAACGGGCCGAAACTGTTCGAAACAAACCTCAGTACTCGCCGGTTGATTGCTCAGCTTTAATTTGACGGCCATTCACTTGTCGAGTTGTCCCTTAATTGAAACGGCTCCTCCAAAGCCATTCGCTATTCGCCAGTCGCCAGTCGCCAGTCGCCATTCGCCATTCGATCCGTAAGAGTGGCCATTAATGTTGGCCATCATCAGGATAAATGGCCAGGCGACAATATTGTCAGCTCATCATTTGGACAGGCAGACAGCCAGACAGTTGGCCATATTTTGAAGTGGCTCTCATCAATGGGTTGCTCGTATTTGGTGCTCGGCATTCGCAGTTGACAGCTGAATGAATTGATTGTCGCTTCAGCTAATCACAGTTCAAGTTGAAGCCAACAGAAAGCAGCCAACAGAGAGCAGCCAACAGTTACACGGTAAAAAAAGGGTGATTTTTTATTAAAATTATGATTTAACATTTAATCATCATGAAAACATTATTGAAGTGAAGGCTGGAATAAAATGAAAGCCACAATTTACACACTTTATTGCAACATTTAAGTTGGGCTTTAAGCCAACAACAACAAAAAGCAGCCAAAGCAGACTAAACAGGCGCTTATTAAGCCGACGACTGTTGACCACTAAGCATGGCTCACAGAGCATGTAAATTATTTGCATAAGTACTCGGCCGATGATGCCGTTGTCGGGTCACGAAATGCTCCACAGTTGAGTTCATTGTTGGGGTCTCCGGCACGTGCTACTCATATTTAAACACACACATTCACACACACGCACACACATACACACACACACACACGTACAAACAGTGGCATAGGAAAAGGGTTGAAAGGTCAAGTGCTTCCCTGAAGAAAGTAATTGAAATACTTACATATTTCTTTAACTGGCAGGAATCAGCCGAACCCAACCAGTTGAATAAACTAAAGCTGAATCTGAATCTTGGCCAATATTTTTGTTCCATTTTGAATATAATAATTCCATAAGCGTCTTAAAATATCAAAGAAATCTGTAAAATATAAGATATTTCCCTTCTACAACAATTCCTGCCTGCGTCACTGTGCACACACATAGCGAGAGAGAGACACACACACAGACACACTGATTGTGATCATTGCCTGGCCATTAGCCATGGAACCGGAGAGAGTCAGCCAGGCATTCAGCTAGGCAGCAGTTAGCCATCATCGGGGGTCTGCTTATTATTTTAATGGCCATTTTACTGTGTCGATTTGGAGTTGTTCTTGGCTTGGTTCAGGGCTGACATCTCATCTCGGCCATGATTTTAATGCCACTTTAATACAATTTTTATTCGCATCGCTTAGCCGTATAAATACGTGCTCAAACCTCTTTCTCTTTCTCTCGCTCTCTCCCCCACCCCTTGGAAATGCCTTATTTCCTACCAATGATTTGACATATTCGCCAAAATGACGCCGCCTCATTGAACAAAATTAAATAAAGTAAAAAACAAGAAATCGATCGATTGTTTATTTATTTCTCAGATAAGCAAAAAATACGTTGTTAGATACAAAATACCAGAGAGAGGGAAAGAGAGATAATAGTGGAGCGCTACGAGTGGAAAAAGATTAGAACGAGTACTAAGAATTCGAGAGTATAATTGAACAGATGGAGGCATGGCCGACACCATAAAGTATATATAGAGTCTCTCCGTCTGTCTGTCCATCTGTCTGTTTCAATGCAGTCTCTCAGTCAAGAGCCCTTCATATAGCCCGAAGAGTTCTTTTATGGAAAACTCTTTTATTTTCGCAAATATCTAAATTAAACTTACCACTTAGATGGAGGAGTATGAATTCGAGATGCGTCCCAAAAAATATTGAGATCGAACTACTTTATCATGTAGGAACAGTCTGCTAGGGTATTAAATCGTCGGCGTGGTGAACTTACCCGTTTCCTTTGCTTTGTTTTGTTCAATTATAGTTGTTTATTTAACAGACATTTCTCTTCGTATTCGACACGTTTAGCCGCTGAACGATTTCACATTATTCCAACGAATACGCAGAGCTTTTTGCGCCTAAAGCACAAAGTTCTCATAGAAAGCTGCAAAAAATAGGGTATGACGTAGTTGGAAATTACGAATGTGTTGAAATGTTTTTGTAAACAAAAAGAAAAGATTTTGGGAAATTGGTTTAATTACAGAAAATTAGTGTAATTTTTGAGCTGATTTATTTCAATATTCGGAGTACTTAGCAATTTTCTAAACAGCGCAGAACTATTGAGAAATTTAAAATACTTGAGCAGAATTTTTTCTTTGTCTTTGGAAAGTTTTTATTTATTTGCTGGAGAGCATTTCACTCTAGGGTCAACTTTCCTGCACTCTGGAGAATAATTGCCACAAGGCGGAATTTTTTCTCCGTGTTTCCGTTTCCGTTTCCGTGTCAGTTCCGAGTTTGTTGCGCATTAGAAAAGTTCTTCTGTTTGTTAGCAAATGTTTGCGTACAAATGAGATTTCAGCTTGAATATTTCGTAATTTATGCAATTCGCTTCTGTCACATTCTGAATAAAATTTAATTTGAGATCATAAATTTGCCTTTGGTTTCAGCTAATTAAATGCAACGCGCCAAGATGAGGCAAATGCCAAATGCCAAATGGCAAGAGGCAAATGCAAATTGGACAAAGTTTTTGGGGGCAAACTTTTCAACCAGCGTCAAGTGGAAACAGACGTTTTTTATTTCAGCTTTTTTTGCTTTTTTCTTCCTTTTATTTTTTTTGCTTCTTTTTTAATTAAAGTGATCACATAGGGGAAACGAATGCGTGGAGTAGCTCTGCCTCTCTAATTAGCTCGGTGCGCTCAACTTCAACTAAGAGTCGCTTAATTATTTCAAGTACGAATGTGCTCTACGCGCTCTCCAATCAATTGCTTGCAGTTTCATAACTTTTCCCAGGTTTTATTAATTTCCAACAGTCGTGCCACTTTTTGTGACATGCAGCGCAGTTCGTGTTCAGCACAGACTTTTGCCCTAATTTACCAAAACTAAATAAAAAATAAAGACAACGCTTTTCGACTACTTAAAATCTGTAATTTTCTTTAATTAATAATAATAATATTTATATATTTTATTTATTTTCAAACCACCTGCTGTCGCTCAACAAATAAAATGGAAGCTAAATTCTGAGGCAAAAGCGTAGCTGTCTCCATGGTGGATTCATACGAGGGCGGCTTTAGCTTCGTCTCCTCAACAGGCTTTTCTTCTGCTCTATCACAAGTCAATTCCACATAATAATTGTACATAATATTCCACACATATGCAACAATACCTGGAAACTCATATGCTTGTATAAATATATATATATATATATATAAAATGCTGTTCAACGGCTCACCTGCTAGTGCCAAGAACACAACAGCCAAGACATACGAACTTCTCCAGCCACGGAATATGTCCCGCCATTCCTTGAGGCCAGCATACAGCATGGCAAAGAAGCAAAGTATAAATTTATCATTATGGCTTGGATGGGCCTTCAGAACTCCAAAAAGTAGACTAACAGTTGCCACACATTGCAGGTAGCGCATTGTGTCCATGTATAGAGCCGATTCGTCTTAGAAATCAATAAATGAATATAATTTTTAATCAATATCTAAATTAATATTCTTTAAATTTTCAAGAGCTTTTTTATAAGTAAAAATGTCTATTTAGGAAGGGCTACAAACCCATACAGAATCATTTGAAAATTTCTATTAAATTTATTTTTGTTTCCCAATAGCTCCTATAGCACCCGTATCTTTCGCTCACCTCCTTTGTTTGGCCAATCTCTCTCTCTCTCTCTCTCTCTCTCTCTCTCTCTCTCTTTATCTCTATCTAAATGTATAAGAGCCATCTACTAAATTGATTAACAATCAAAACGCTATGAAAGCACAGAGATATCGATTTCTATACCATCCTATACGGAATAAAAAACAAAGAAGAGTGCAATTTGTCATATTTTTTAAAAATAATATTTAATCTACCAGTATAAAGATAGGTTGGATGATAAATTAAATTCTAATACCCTCGCCGAGGGTATTACAACCATGTCAGCCTTTCTGTGTTGGTTCAGGAAATTCGCGAGAGAAAGACAACTGAAATATTGATGGACATTTGTATTTTTATTGTATAAATAAGATATTACAAATGTATAATGAAATGCATAATATTCGTATATTGATTGAAGAGAGTCGAGTATATATACAGTATAGAAAGCTGAATATTCTGAGCCAAAATGACGAGCTAAGGTGACTTTCTCTCGCCTCGCTATTTCCTTCAGACTCTCTTTCTGGCAATCAATATTAGATATCGCATATCGTATTGATATATATATATGTATATATATATTGAAGATAATCTAATAAGTATGTATGGGAACCGATAGGAAATCGGATGTAGGTGGTATATATGCCGGCGGCTGCTCCTTGGTCTCAGTGACTGCATTACTGATCTGGTAGGGCACTCGGAATGATAGTGCCAAGGAGTTGTTCTGCCTCAGCTCTTGGAATTCATGGTATATGAAATACATGAGGTAAGCCACAACAACTGCAATATAATTAAATTGAATGATAATTATAAGTATCATATATTATATAGTATTAAGAGAATGATCGTTTTACCTGCTGCGAACCACTCGCCGCAGAGAACCAACAAACAAAGGAAGAAGACTGAGAAGTAATATGTACGAAAATCTTGTGAAAGATAATCAAAGCTGCTATAGACCAGGGAAGTGAACAGAAATGCTGAAATAAGCAGCCAAAAGAGCAGAAATTTCTCCTTATGCTCTACTTCCTTTTTCAGGAGTCCGAAAAACAGCGCCACAGTTGCGGTCACCTGCAAAGCACGCACAACATTCAGAAATTCCTGCACTGAGGGGATAGAAAGTCGGATTATTTTCAGATTTTTATAAATAAATATTATAATTATTTTCTGCACTTACACTGATAGGGATAGGCAAATGTAACAAGTGCCACGCCCATCACAATTAGGCCAATGCCCCCTAAAGTATGTCGCTTTTCCAACGGCAACATTTCAATTCAACGATTCGCGAGCAACTAAAATTTCGCAACGAAAGTACGATGAATTTATCAAATTTATATATATAAATATTTCTCTCGCTGTCTCTTCCCTTTTTCGCTCTCTTTCGCAAAGCTCTCTCTGAAATAATATGATTGTATTGTATTATTATCTTATCAATTCCGAGAATACTCAAAGTGAACTCTGTGGCGAGTAACACGACTTATCATGATCAATTTGTTTAAGTTCGTCATTTGTCTATCCAAAGCCTGAACCAACTTCGTCTAGCCGAATAGCAAATGCTCTTTAAAAAAGCCAAGGAACCGGCTCTGAATTGGATCATTTCCAAACCGTTCTGCCGTACCGTTACATATCTATTCTTGTTCCGAAAGACTACATTTTCTTTTCTTTGTATGTCTTGATACAAGAAGAAAAGCTTTCTAAATATTTTCTTTGCTTAATGGATCGAAATTTGGCAGCTAGAACTTAATTGAACCTTGGTCGAAATTGAAGTGGCTTCACATGGGAGTAACTTTTTATTTGCTTTTAGTTTGAAATCGTTTATGAATTTTCCTGACTTTATTAATTTTTAAACCAATATTTGAATATTTTCTAATCTTTTTTGTGAAGGAGAGAGAGGGGGAGGGGGGACGTATTTGCCTTGGGCAGATTAACTTTTTGGTCAGTCTTTTATGGCCAGAAAGTTAAAGGCTTTCATTCATAAGAAATTCAATTGGTCAAACACTTTTTGGCACTTTCTGTTGGCTGATGCCAAAGCTATGAAAAGTTCCTAAAGCAACTTGAATGCATAACTAAATAAAAGGACATACAAACAGGACACAGGACACAGCACACAGCACACACGCACTGTGGGCCAAAATTGTGCATTCATGTTGATTTGATAGCTGAACTTTTGCTGTATTTGTGCATAGGAAACTTTTGTTTTTAGTGGCAATTATTTTTACATTTAGCGAGTTTTCCAAATTCCTAAATTGGCTGCTTTCCCCACTGCCTACTCATCCATACATAAACAGGTGCAGAGGATGCAAAGGATGCGAAGGATGCGTATTAAAGTCGACAGAACTTTTCAAGTTTTTCAAGCAGGCAAGTGAAAGTTTTTCGCAACTTTCGCAACGAATTGAGTTTTTAATTAAAATTTGTTATTTCCCTATAAAACGCACACACACACACACACACACACACACACACACACACATCTTTCGGCCAGAAATTTAGTGACGTCACAGTCTGAGGCATGCGTAATTTATGAATATTTGTAATTAACAGCTAACAGCTAACAGCTCTCTGCTCAAATCATCATAAATTTCATCTAATTGCATTTTTATGATGCTAAAGTTTTTTCTTTCCTTCCTCCGTTTTTTCTGCTCCTTTTTTGGCTTGCTTTGGCAAGATTTTAGGGCGAAACCTATAAATAAATATGAATGTATTTAGACCCTGCCTGGCAGTACGGCACGCCCCTTTAAGCCACTGTCTTGGGCGGGCGTGCGTGGCCAAATGGTATGCATTAAATTGCAAATAGCTGAAGAACTTGCTCGGAAGTTCCTCGAGAACTGAACAGAATAAGAATCTGAAAATATAATACTTAAAGAATAAAAATTCTGTACATTTAAACTTAAGTTCAAACCCAAAATATTTGTGTAAATATCTTTAAGCATGAAATAAAAATATAAATTAAATATTATAAAATTAAGTATATTTAATCCTTTCAATGATTTCCAAAAATCCATTTCTTAAGGTTGTAAAGAGACACATAAGTTGTCCGAGGTGGTAGGCCAAATATATGCAGGAGGCTGTTCCTTGGTCTCGCAGATTGAATTGTTGTTCAATTGCGATTGGAACTGGGCTGCTACTGAATTGTTTTGTCTCCTGCACTCTTCGTAGTCCAGGAATATTAAATACATCATATAAGCCACAACAACTGCAAGAAGAGGTTTTATATTATTATTATCTGCTGATTATAGAAGTCGTCTAATTGTAGGGTGCTTACGTGCAGCTAGCCACTCGCCGCAGAGTGTTAGTAAAGAATTAATGAAGTCGAAGCTGTCAAATGTAGTGAAACCATCTGAAATATAGTCGAAACTGCTGATGGCTAGGGCGGCCAATAAAAAGGTGGAAATTAGCAGCCAAAAAAGTAGAAATTTGTCCTTATGCTGCTCTTCCTTTCGCAGTACTCCGAAAAGCAGCGCCCCCGTTGCAGTCAGCTGCAGGCCACGTGCAACATCCAGAAAGACTAGCACTAAGTAGATAAGAATCGGATTATTTTCAGACTTTAATAGACAAATATTACACATATTTTCTGCATTTACTTTGATAGGGAAACGCGAATGTAATCAATGCCACGCCCATCACAATTAGGCCAATGCCCACCTGCTGATTTCGCTTGCACAACGACAACATTTCGATTCAACGTGTGAGCAGCAACTGAGATACTTTCGTATTGGTTTAGTATAACTTTTATCACTGCTTTGTTTAATCAGCCCTCTACAAAATCGATTGGAATTCAAGAGCCATATGTGTAGGGTATTT
Organism: Drosophila repletoides; assembly: GCA_018150835.1. NCBI lineage: Eukaryota > Metazoa > Arthropoda > Insecta > Diptera > Drosophilidae > Drosophila > Drosophila repletoides. Next base: position 2,254,067 of record JAECWQ010000089.1, read on the forward strand.
GCTAGTCATTATCTTCACGTAACGAATTTCTTGAAGCTTTCAAAAGTTGCGTAGAGAAAAAAACTGAATGTGAAACTTTTGTTTATTGTGTCGTGCTGCGCTTTTGCTTTATTTTGCTTTATTTTCCTTCATACTTTTCGCTTTTCGCTACTTTTTGCTCTCTGTGTGGACTCCGATTGTATATTAATTTGCTAGTTTATTAGGCGTGAATGTAAAAATTGAGGAAAACTTTTGCCATTAGCAAACATCTTTTGAGCAGCTCTCTCATGAATCAAAAGGTGCGCGTTTTGCGGGAAAAGTTGCAAACAGGAAAACTAAATAGGGAAATTGCGAATAAAAACATTGGGGAACCATAAGCCTGTCTGCCTGTCTGTCTGTCCGTCTGCCTGATAAATGAGTCAGTGCAGAAGAGGAGCAGAGGCAGCCAAAAGAAATGAGTGAAATTCAAAGGGGAAATTCGAGAAAAGTAAGGAAAAAAAACACTGCGCTGCTGCTCATTTATTTCATTTAAATGCGCATTTAAATCTATTTAAAAGTCCACATGAGCCCGGCACACACACACACACACACATACACAGAAAGCCAAAGAGAAAACAGTCCTTTTTCTGCAGTCCTGAAAAATAAAGGGCAAATAAAAGGCAAGGCTGCTCCTCAGCTCGAGTTCGAGTTTGAGTTCGAGTTCTCAGCTCAGCTCAGCTCAGGCTCTGCTCTCAGCATGATTTAACGATAATGAAGGTATTTACGAGTTTAGCCTTAGTCTGGTAAAAGCAAAACTCATCATAATGCCGCCAGCAAAAGGTTACAACACATCCTGCACACAACAGAGCTGAACAGGACCTGTGCCATAGAGTTCTCGTTCCCTTGTTCTCGAAGTACTCTTACTATAGTATGGATGTAGCTACGCATGTCCTGGCACTTGTAAGATGTTTTGCAAAACTTTTTTGTTGTCGCCGTTGATAAGGACAATGACAATGACAACTACTCGAAACGACAGCATGCTGAGCCCCTACCCAAAGCCCAACCCAGCCCAACCCAACGCAACCCAAAAACCAACCAAAAACCACCCAAAAACCAACCCGACCACCTAAACCAACAATACCTTAAAAGTTGTACACCTTTTACTGAGCTTTGTACCCATTAAAAAGTGCCAAAGAGAGTGTTTTAAGTATCCAAAACAGTTCATACTTCTGGGCTGAAAAGTGAGTTCCAATTGCAACAGTTTTCAATTGAATTCCACTCCAAAAAAAGTAGGCAATGCAAATTACAGAGCCACAAAGAAGTCAATATTAGTAGAAGCCATCGCGTACGGCTTCTACGTTAGTAAAATTAACTATGAAATGCGTCGATTGGATTCCAGATTTCTTCTCAGTTGAATTCCGCAGCACAAAGAAGTCTATTTTACTGTGGAATTCAGTTGAAGCCAAGTAGCGATCAAGCCTATCTATAATTAGAATTAAATGCTGGACTTTGGAATTTTGGTGCTATAATCGGGAATCAATTAACCTATTTTATGGCTTCTACAGAGTATCAGCTAGGCGAGCACTCTTCAATCTTTCCATATGGGAATCCTTGAGCTAAGATGCGTAATCCTGCCAAGGGGGAAGAGTGAATGTCAACGCACATTGTGCGCTAATAAAATTTAATTTGCTATAAAATCTTGCACATTTTCAGTTCGCGATTCGGCAATCTATATAGATCTATATGAGTACTCTCTATATATATATATTTAATATATATATATATACATATATTTATATATGCCATAAAGCAGCGTAAACATAATTATAGCCCAAAATAAGATGAGAATTTTATTTTCCAATTTATTTATGATACACAGGCAACTGCCTGGCAAAGTGAAAGTGAAAGTGAATTTTTGGGTCGTTGACTTTTTAGAGCCTTTTAATATTAAGCAGCTGCATTGAATTCAAATTAACTCAAAGCAAAAAGAAAATATGAATATCTAAGCGATAAAAACCAATTTTTAAAAGTATTTCAAAATCATTTTTGACTACCAAAATATCCTGTAAAAATTCAGAATTTTACAGAATCGCCTAATGATGAAATAAAAGTGTTTAAGTTCGAGGATGATTTACAGATAACTTTAAATAATTTTATTAAATAAAAACTATAAAAACAATAATAAAAACCCACATATTAGAATGATACACAACTTTTTGATGTAATAAATAAACTATATAAATATCTATATTCAAAATTGCATTTTTTCTATAATTAGCTGAGGGTCATTAATAAGGAAGCAAACCGAAACGCTGTTCTGAATCTTGAATAATTATTTTTCCACTTTGTAGTTCGATATATATATTTATGCATAATTTATATAGTGTATTCTCTATACATTCAGCTTCAGATTAAGGCAAAATTTTATTATCTACACCTGATGCAGCAGCAGTGGAGAGTCTGTGAGTCTTTCAGTTTTATACAAATTTTATGATGCTGCCGTCTGCTGCTTTCAACGTAAATTCACTTGCCACTTGCCACTGCGTGGGTTTTATAGCCTGCAGAGAGGATTTCGTGGGTGGATTGTGGGTGGTGCTGCTAGTTAGCCTAGAACAAAGGACGTAGCGAACTTAACCTGCTTGCCAGCTAAAGCCAAAATCGCATTACACAGTGGTCGAGCTGAGCTCGCAGCTGCACTCAGCAAAAAAATGCATTTTAATTAAGTAATTTTTGCGATGTAGTTGTTCTTATTTGAAAAATTCAAAGTACTTTGATTTGGGAGTCTTCATTTCAGTTGATTTTTTGTGAAATTACAGAATTCTCTACTTTTTTTCAGTGTACCATTCAAGCATGACAATGGCCGCGTCACGCTGCGAATTCGTCAACAATTTCACAGCTTTTGGCGAGAAACTTTCAAATTATGCGCGTCCGCTTGAGCCAGTTAATTGTAAAGTCCTTGTAATCGATGTAGGGAGAAAGCAGAGAAAGCTTGCAGTTAGCTGGAATTGTCTTTGGTCCTTGGTCTATGGTCGAAGGGAACAATACTCGTTGAGCATTGAGTGGATTTTCAGTCGCCTTTCACAGCTGGCATTCAGCCAAAAATCCTTTTTTGCTACCTGTAATTTCCAGCTGATTGCAGATTGCTGCGGCTTTCTACCTGCATTAAGCCAAATTATTATTGCCAAAGACAATGCCGTTGGCCATACTCTCTGCCATACGAATACTATTTGTGGTCTGATGTGCTCATGCGGCGTATACGTAACGTAACGTCTCCCATGTGAATGCCTTTGGCTTTTTCTCTTTCCGCTTCCCGTTTTTCTCTTTGTCTTTGTCTTTGTCTTTGTATTTGTCTTCATATTTAGCTTTGTCTTTGTCTTTGTCCTGTTCGCTTTATAAGTGCACTTCCTGTGGTGGATACCCTGGCGGATTGATTCGATTTTGGGTGGATTCAAACCTAAAGTGAAAGCTTTCCCTTGCATCAAGGATTTTAATTAGAGTTTTCTTTAAATTTATGAAGAAATAAGACTAAGTATTTAAAGTTAAATAAATAGAAATTCTACGAATCTATAGCCAGGGTATGTATTAAGTCGTTCTGCTTGGAAAACCTATAGAAGTCCGTGAGCAGGGTATTTACTAAGTCGTTCTTTGTGAGTGCCCCTGTTGGTGGCATTGCACATTTTCAATTATAATTATTAACAGCTTGCAAATGCTTTTGCTTTTTACATTTTCACTTTTTTCACTTTTGCTTTGGGGATTTTTATAACTCACCTGAGCAATGCACTTGATGCTTGAGCAATTTCCTTGCCGTGTGCCTTTGCATTGTCCTTGCGCGTTGTCCATTGTTGTTGCAAGTTCTGCTTGTTCTTCTTCTCGTTGTTGTAGTTGTTTTAAGTGTTTTTTTTTTTTTTTTTTTTTTTTTTGTTGTTGTGTTGTTGTTGCGCTGCAGCCAGTCCTGGGCACTTGTAGTGCTATTTTTTATACACTTTTCCTTCTTTTTTTTACCAGCTTTCCGTTGCTGCCATTTTGCCCAAAGGCAACTTTTAACATTTAATGATGCTGCTTTGTATTTTAATACGCTTTGCCTGCTTGGCTGGCAGACTCCAATACCATTGTACTACCATCGGCCCACTGTGCAACCACCACCGGCCCACTGTGCAGCACGTGCCATAAGCAGCGTTTTGAAAAAAACAAAAAAAAAACTTTTAAGTAGACATGCAACGTGGTGGCGCAATAGAGATGGGTGCGTGCCTTGCCTTGTCGTGAGTTTCAAAGTCTTTCCTATAACTTTTTCTATCAACATTTCTTTTGCATCCACTATTAAAAGTCCATTTATTTCCATGGAAGGATGATGTTTGAATGAAAAGTTGGTTAGTTTTCATGAAAACCTTTAAGAATAACTAGATTTGACAATATAAAGAAACATCTTTAAAATATCGAATAGCTTAAGAAGAAGTACATAATTTATAGCAGCGTTCGATATTTTTCTGGCAGTGCCCAAAATGTCCTGGAATGAAAGCAGTTACAGGACTCTGTCCTTAGTTTTGAGACTTGTAATGTGAATTTATTTCACGCGCTTCACTCTAAATCAGCAAGTAACTTTATGTCCTTCCCTGTTCTTTTTTTTTTGACGTGTTTTTTGCCTTTTGCGCTTTAAGTTGTCTACTCAGTTCCAATTTTTTTCGCTGCCTGCTCAGCCTGCCAAGGTGTTTGCAGCAATTTGTGTCACCCGGCTCAGATTCCTTTTGTCCTGTCTTTTTTTCTTTATATTTTTTTCCACTGTTCTTCTGGCCATGTCCTTGACAAAGGAGCAGCAGCAGCCCCTGCCCTTGCCTGTCCCTTTTGCCAGCTGCTCTCTCAGCTGTTGTTGCCTCATCGTGCGGTGCACAGATTGTGCCAATTTAACCTGTTGCCTTTCGTTCACCTTTTGCTCATTTTCTACCGGCGTTCTGCCGGAGTTTCCCCCTCACTGGATTCTCCCCGGTGGATTGTCAAAAACTTTTATTTTACTTGTATTTTTACAATGCCTAAAGGCAGAGTCGAAAGAGTCGAACTTTCTGAGAGTCGGAAATGAACTGCATTCGAGTCATGTGCGCACTTTTAATGCAATTCCAATTTAAGTTCGTTACAGTTTCCCTCTATTCGCAGTGCCAGAAACTTTTCGCCACTTTCCCCGAAAATCACGAAGTAATTGCAATTCCCCTGAATTTGTGAACAATTTACAAAATTAAGTTCCACAAAACTTGCAAACACGCTCAGGTTGCATGAGTAGAACAAAGCCGGAGCCGCAGCCGCAGCCGGAGCCGGAGCCAATGCCTCTGGCAATCTGGCCTGAACCTGAATGGAACTGTAGAAAAGGGGGTCGGATTGGGGGCCACACCCCGAAGACACCACCAAATGAAAACTTATCAGCGCCTGGTACACTCACTCGGCTATCAAATTAAGTCAAAACTTTGCCGTACTTAGTAAGCTACACTTAAAAGAATAATATCAATTGAAAACTTACCAAACTCAATCAAATATGCGGGAAAGTCTATTAATATGATCTTATTTTGGATTAGAAATAGTATTGAAAGTTCCAAAATATAATGGATAAATAGAGAAATTATTGAAGTAGAATTTTCCTTCAAAGCAAAACCTTTTTTCTGACTGTAAATTGTAGCTCTGCCCAGTTCGTAACAGTCCAGCAGATCATGACTCAAAGCTGGCCAGAGTGATTGACACTTGGGTCAATCTATCTGCAGGAGTAAGTTGATGGGTAAGCGAAAGGAAAGGGGCAGCGGAGAACGGAGAACGGAAACGGGAGCTCCTTCTTCTGCAGCTTTTTTTGATTTTGCAGAAGGCAAATGCAAATGACGCAGCCAACACACTCCTGTAGTCATTACAAATTAATTTCACACGTGACTAAGTCGACATGGCTGCTGCTGCAGCGGGAACCATATAGCCAGGAGCAAGCAGCCGGAACCAGAAACAGCGCTCGAACCAAAGCCAGGGCAGCTGGAGCCTGCAGCTACAGCTGAAACTGAAGCTGACGCAGTTCCTCCCCCAAGCTGAGCTGATTGAGAAGACGCCAACATCAGGTTGGGCAGCAAACTGACATAATGTCAGTCATATGACATTCAATTAGGAAAAGTTGTTGCATCTTGATGAGCAAATGTGCCATATAATATGCGCATGGCAGCCTCAGCGCTCAGACCTCAGCAGTGCTGCAAGCTTAGCTGCTTAAATTTGCAGTCAAATCTAGCTAGAAATAGGATACAATTTTCTTAGGGTTAGAAGCCTAATTTCTATATACAATTTTCTAAAATATAATTTATATCCTTTACTATAAATATTTTTGTCGGAGTTAAAGTAAATTATATATTTTTTTATTCGAATCAAATACAGCTTTTGTCCTATTTATTTACTCCAAAAGCTGGGCTCTTTTACTGGGTCAGCACTGCCTGTTGATCCTGAGGAGGAGCAACAGAAACTGTTGCATAAACAGGGCGTTTATCTACGTGTGTGTGTATGACTGCTAGGGTCTGTGTGTGTGTGTCAAATTGAACTGAAGGTCGAAAGGAAATGTCAACCTGGAAGACGCCTGCAACAGCCAGAAGCTGTTAGAACCGACTGCAAAGATATAAAGTAGATATCTCTACTTTATCTATCAAATTATAGATGATATATCTCAATCTACTGCGGGTGTTATAACTAATAGCAACTCTACAAAAGATCAATTTCTGTCTATCGATTCCTCCAGCTTCGTTATACTCGTAAATGTATCCATTAATATCGAGAGTGAATAAGAAACGGTCTGAATAATTATTATTCATTGATTTCTATAAAATTAATTTTATTCATTTTTTACTTTTACTTAAAGCTTACTGAATGCAAATTGTTTATAATGTTTTACCCAGTGTTTATTTACTTTTGCATACGGAAGAGAGAACAACTAAACAGAGAGAAGAATGGTATAATAAAGCATAAGGCAGAACACAGATAGAGTGAGTGAGAGGCATGTATATTGAGGTAGAGAGAGAACACAATTCGAAATTCCCCCATTTATACCCTACACCCATCGTCAAAAGTCAGGCTCTCAGTGCTGGTAATTAGAATACCAGCAAATATGTTTGTTTATATAAAATTCTGACGAGTTTACATTCATTGAATTCAAGTTTAAGCAGACTATATGATACTCTATAAGTATTGTTTAAATATGATAAATATATTGAAATTTAAAGCTAACCAGTTCTAGATTTAGGGTACTTTGCAGTCGACCATGCCTAAAACGATCTTTCACTCTCTCTCTCTCTCTCGCTTTCTCTCTCTGTGTGATTCGCTATATGTTTCTACATATATATACATATATATATATATATATATATATATATGTTGGGGTAACAGTGCGAATTCAGTTTTCAACTCATTCAGCTTCCAATCTTTGTGGTGAAATGTCGTTGAGCACGCGAATGAGGCAAATAATTATCGGGCTTATAGTTATGGCTATAAGCCTGGCCGCATATGCCAGCCATAGTAAGGCTTTCCTCGTATTATTATTATATTATTTCTTATAATTTAATTGAATTTCTATACATTTTTCTAGTGCGTAACAATTTTGAATCGATGCGAGCTGCTCAGTTAGGCGCAACTTTAGTCTTGCTCTTTGGCATATTCAAGGCTCATCCGGCGCATAAGCCCAAGTTTCTCCTCTTCTGGCTCGGAATGACAACTATTTACATATATTACTTGATCTATGTCTCCATTGAATATTTTGACAGTCTCCGTCATGGATGGGATATTTTTACATTTTTTGGTGTCTTGCTACCTTTGCTGACAGTTGGTAAGTTTTCGGATAATTGTGAAATTTGTTTCGAATACCCGAATATCTCAATATATAACTAATATATATATATGTATATAAATGGCAGGTGTCATTGTCTACATGATGAATTTCATCTATAAGGATTATGTGGAGCTGACTCTGGGACCCTCGAACTCTGAATCGAATATTGAAGACGAAAAGGTGCCACCACCTTACGATCCCAGCTTGCACAACTTGGTTGTCTCAACTGAATCTTAATATTTATAATAAATATTTGAATAGAGCTTTATATTCAAAGGAAAGAAATTAAAAAAATATATATAATTGGTAAATTCTTACAACAGATAATAAAACTCGATGCCTATAAAAAATTACCCTAGACATTTGTTATCTGTGAAAAGCGGATCAATATTTATATAGAAGAATTGATTTGAATATAACTCTATCTCTGCAAGGCATTGCTTCAAAATCGGGATTCTTCTCTTAATATCAGAACTGAGTACAGTTTTCTATATCTGAATTTCACCAGAAATATTTTACTCAATAGTTCCAGAAATTCTTCTTGGCCGGAAATAAATCTTTATAAAATAAAAACAAACGAAGTATCAGATGAAATGAGTGGGGAACGCAATGAGATAAAAGAACCAAAAAAAAAAAGAAGATGGGAAACAGGTGTACAATTCCCTTAATACCCTATAAACAAGTAATTGAAGGTGTTTAAAAATTTGTTTTACTTTGCGCAAAAGAAAGTGGCAAATTTAACTGATTCCTGTTTCGATAAGCAGAGTAGCAGGACCGCCCAGGACTCCTCAGAATATTTTGCAGGAAAGTGAGCTAATGAATAAATCAGGGGAATCATTGAAATCATTGCAGAATAAGAAAGTTGTAGGGTACTATGCAGTCGAGCTTGCTTAACAAGATCGTTCAGTATCTCCCACTGTCTGTCTGTCTCTCTATCTTTCTGTTTCTCTATTTACTTTTCTCTCTTTCTGTTTTTCTCTCTCTCTTATCTATAGTCTATATATGCAGAAGCTCTAGCAGGGCGAATTCAGTTACCTCTCAATCTTTGTGGTGAAATGTTGAGCAAGCAAAATAAGCAAATAATTATCGGGCTTATAGCTCTGGCTTTAAGCCTGAGTTCAGTGGGCTTTAGGGGTAAGCCTTACTACTGCTATAAATATTCAATTTTTATTAATTCTAATAAATCTTTATATATTTTTCTAGGCCATTATGATACGACAATGGTGCGAACTTCGCAAATCACTGCAACTATAATTTTGCTTTTTGGCCTACTAAAAGCACATCCAGCGCATAAGGCTACGTTCTTACTTTTCTGGCTGGGATTTACCTTTGTTTTGTTATACTATTTGATCTTTGCTTTTGCGGATTATTTGGATCGCTTCAGCTTTGGATTTTATAGCTTATACAGATACTTGGGAATGTTTCTATGTGTGTCAGTAATTGGTGTGTTTTCGAATTATTGTGAAATCTATCTTAGACTCCTGAAAATATATATTATTTATAATATATATATACATATATTGCAGCTACCGTTGTCTTCTTGATGAATCTCATCTATAAGGATTATGTGGAGCTGACTGTGGGACACCCAAACTCTGTTCCTGAAGCCAAAAAGCCGCCGCCAGCCTACGATCCCAGCTTACATAACTTGGCGGTCTCAGTGGAATCTTAAACAGATATTATAATAAATATATATAAATATATAATCGTTCAAATATTGTAATATATATGTATATATAATCCCTCAAGCAAAGAAATTTACAAGCTGAAAAGGATGCTTTTCACTTATGTTAACAATTGTTTGGGGCATTTACTAGCCTTATACTGCAGATTATGAGTCTCAGTCTCTCTCTATATATATGAAAGAATTGATTTGATTAAAATTCTTTCTCAATTTGTTTGAACTGGAAACATTATTTCAATATTCTGTGAAATAAGCACGTTGGAATCATTCCCTTATTTTCTGAACTAAATACCGAACGAAGTATTCAATCATTTTTTATGACATTTAATGTCAACGAGAGCTTTCAATGAATTCTCGATAATTATTAATATGATATGAGACAAAGGTTTTTTTTGTTTTGTATACCTTAAAAATATTTCACATGGGGAAGTATTAGAGGAAATGGGCGGGTAAATCAAATAAGATAAAAGATAAAAAAAACAACTGTATTATTCCCATTATACCGTGTAAACATTGGGTAGATAAGTGGACTGACATATAAATGAGAGAGAGCATTCCATAGTCAATGAATGCTGTATAAAACAGCAGCTTGTTTTAGGATACTTTCATTTCACAATGTTTTTATATTGTTGGCTATATTTTTCTACTGAAATCTATAAGCAACGCACACTAAATAAATTAATTTTAGTGTGCTTTGCAGTCGAGCATGCTCTACAAGATCGCCCACTCTCTATATCTCTCTCTCTCTCTCTCTCTCTCTCTCTGTGAGTCTCTCTATTTTTGTTGTTTCTCCGGTTACGTCTCAAGCTTCAATTGAAAATGCTGAGCGAATTCAGTTACCCTTCAATCTCAGTGGTGAAATGACGCTGAACAAGCAAAACGCGCGAGTGAGCATTGTCCGGTTTTGCTCGGGATATATACATATTAATTGTTCTTTATTTTGGTAGAAATTTTCAATCCGGAAACAATGCAACCTTTTCAATCAGCCGTGACTATAATTTTCCTGTATGGCATATTAAAAGCTCATCCAGCGCATCAGCCCAAGTTTCTACTCTTCTGGCTGGGATCGACTACTATTTTCATATACTATTTGATCTATCTCTCTGATCAATATTTTGAAGAGCTTTTTTTCTATAGTGTAAGATTGGAAACAGTTTTTGGTGCTTCTCTGTCTTTGCTTGCGGTTGGTAAGTTTTCGAATGATTCAGAAATGTATTTCGAATATCAAGAAATAGAAATAATATACTTAAATTCCAGGTGCCACAGTAGGGCTGATGAGTTTCATCTATCAGGATTATGTGGAGCTGACTGTGGGCAATTTGCAGGCAGAACAACCTAAAGAGTCCCATTGTCATAATTAATTCCAAAAATAAAATTGATAAGCAAAGGCCCTCCTGTATAGCCTTACAGCCTCGAATAAACACTTCAAAATTATTGTTAAACTTCATTTTTTTTCGCAATGTGAATATGCATTAAGCAGAGCCGCCTCTAGGACTCTGCAGGACATTGAAAAGAAAAGTGAGCTGATGGATAAATCTCACATAAATTGCAATAGACCACAAGCAGCTACAGGCAGTGTCCTGGTTATCCTGCTGTGCTCCATGACAATGAAGCTTTGCTTGCCGAAATTTAATTGTTGCATGCTCAGAGGATTCGGTGGCAAAAGCAAATGACTACACTAAGAGAAAAATATTGCAGAATTACTGGCTCAGAATATATGTAAAAATTGCCCACAAACTGACTCACGAACAGGTTTCTTTTCTTTCTAAAATAATTGAAATACTCATCAGATCAAGCTCGACTTTTTTTAAGTGCATTCGTTGGCACCTGCTTAGCAGTAGGCGCTTTCAACGGCACATCTCACATGCAAAATATCCTTTATTCATTGTCCCTTATCCTTTGAGCATGGCTATATGCATGATAAGCTGCAATCAACTGTCAATTTTTGGTTAGCTGCTTAAAGGATTGCCCAAACGAACTACATATATATATATATATATATACGTTTTATAAATGAAATTGGCAAGTATCCTTCGCATATCCTTCGTTAAATATCACACAGCATCAGCTAGCAGCTAGCAGCTAGCAGCAGTTGAAGCAATGAAAACAACGCGTATCGTTTTTATTAAAAATTTCATTTTCATTTGCCAAGCGAAAATGGGAAAATGTGTTGAAAAATATGGGGAAAATGAGGAAACTGTGGAAACTGTAGAAACTGAGGGAAAATGGCAAAAATGTGGTGGCAAACATGAAATATGAGCAATAAATGCGGCGGTCCATCAGCCAAAAATCCTTGAGCTCTCTCTACCCAAAATCCATACAGCTTGGGAATACCAATGCAATAATGCCAATGCCACGCCTCCTATTCGCCTCCGCTTCTTACGTTGTGGCCTGAGGCATTGCGTTGACGTTCGAAAATTAAAATTACAACTTGCAGTGCACAAATATGCGGGGGAACATCGAAGCAAAGAAAATCCGAAGGAAAAGCTAAAGAAAAATAAACTGAAAAACCGGAAACGGCGTCCATTCACGCTGCCTGCCGGCCACAATTATTATTATTATTATTTTATCCTAAGTTGAAGCCGAAGCCGAAGCTGACGCTGAAGCTGAAGCCTCGCATCGAAATTAAGTAAACAAGCAGCAGTTAAGATTATTCGATTTCAGCATCAAGAAAAAAGCCAAATAAAAAGCCAAAAGAAAAAAATAATGCTATGAAAACTTTGCTCAACAATTACAAGTGGAATTCCGGCTAGCTAAAAGTCTTGAGACGAGACTCGGAAAATTCTTTCAGAGCAGAACACAAGTGGAAATTCCACAATTTACGTATTTTCTTTTAATAATAATTTCTTATCTCTCAAATGTAAACATTGCCTGAAATTCTATAGACTTCTAGACGCACTTTACGGATAATAGAGATTTCTCAGTAAAAGAAAAATATACAGATAATTGTCTTCTATAAATAATACTTTAAAATGATCGTTTTGATTTATAATATCTAAATAATAGCTATATTTTTAGCCTTTTTCTTGCTACATTCTATGTTCTTTGCCTTTGATCATCGATAATTATTACCTGGCATAAGTGTTATTACCATTTGTGGCAGACACGGTTATTAGTCGTATATACCCCATAGTGAAGTGTGTATAGAATAACTAGCAATAAAAATGAGCGCTCCAAAAAAATAATACGCCAAAGAAATTTTGATTTATTTTTTTTGGTACTCCCCTTTTTGTTTGTGCCCCAGGCAAACGACCCAAAGCAAAGCGCAGCCCAACTGCAAGTCATACACCCACACACACACACACACACACACACACACACATACACAAAATACACAGCAAAAAATGTATATATATTTAACAAAAATGCTGCTCGAGTGAACTTGAAGCTCCAAGGACCGAAAAAGCCTTCGCATTCAGCGCGCAATTAGCCCACAATGGACTCCAAAATGGATGCTGGCATGTGGCAAAGGCCAAGCGGAAGGGGTGGAAGAGGGGGCTGGCGACAGGGGGACTGCAATGCGTAACGGTAAAAGGTAAAAGGCTGATGGAATTAACCAACAGGTGCCCCAACAGCACGGCACATACTCAGCGAACGGTACTTAAAATTTAAAGCATTTCGAGTGTAATTGCGCGGTAGCCGTTAACGAGCCGCTTGTTAAAGTCCGGTTTCGCTGCCTTCTCTCCCCTTCCCTATCCAGTCTTCTTCTTCCCTATACAGTCTCCCCATCCAGCCGCCCGCCGTGCTCCCCTTCTCTTACCATAATAAAACATAAATACCCAACAAGCTGTATACTCTGCTTTATAATCTGCTTCATTAAAATTATAGTGTGACTGCCCAGCACTTGGGAAAAGAGATGAATCCGATTCCTCGGGGAACTGGGCTGCCTGGCCTGGGGGATCTGGCTCTCTTTCGATACTCAACCAGTTGGCTTGAAAAACGCGATTCCTCCAAAAGAACCACGACATAACCCGTCCCCAAATCCTGCGCCAACCCAAACATCCTTAACATCCTGCTTAACTGCAACATTGAGTAATACTCTGAAAGGAAGAAAGATATTTGTGTTTTTATAATATTATCCACTGCAATAATTCATGGATTAAGTTAAAAGTTGGGAGAATATGTCTAACTTTCAACCGTAAAAGAGGCAAAGCAATACTTGCAGGAGGCGTGTGCCACATGCCACAGCAGCAGCAGCAGCAGCAACAAGAGGCAATTTGAGTTGCTGCTGTGGCATTAATTAACATTTCAATGACGACCGCTGCGCAAAATAATTTCATTGCATTTTAAAAGCTGAACTTAAAGAGAAAGCTGCAATTTAAATTTGTGGCAGCGATGCTGCTGCCGCTGCTGCCGATGCTGCTGCTGAGGCGCCTCCAGATATGCAACACGAGAAGTGCGCGAAACTGGCGCATTATTCAACTTTCAGTAGGCGAAGTTGTTGGGCGCCGGGGAGCTGCGGCGGTTGGTGGTTATAAAATTTGGTGCATGCAACCAAAAATATGCAAGTTAAATGAAAATTAAAGCGTGCCGTGTGGCGCCTCAATTTACGAATAATTTAATACAGCCAGGCAAAGCCATCAACATTTATAGCAGCTCAGTAAACCCTCAAAAATACCTCCACGTTTCTCTCTATTTCGTTTCGGACTTGCACTTGGTTTGGTTCAACAAAAAAAGCACTATCGAACCGGTTCAGCTGTGGCCTTGCATGGGCAACTGGACACACTAATTGACACCTGTGAGAGAGGTCCTGGCCAGAGTGAGAGGATCCTAAACAAACGAAAGAAAATAATGAAAATGCGAATACTGCGGTTTTTCTTCTCTTTTTTTTTGTTTTGGGTTCAGGCACCTCAATCAGGCATAAAAAAATTGTAAAAATGCCTTCAAAGCGGTGTCAGAAATTAAAAATAAACAAATTTGTATGCACAAAAACAACAGGAAACAACAAGGAGCAGCCGAAAAGGACTAAAAAACCAGCTGCTGCTCATTTATTTATTTGTATTTTTGCCTGGCTTTGGATCTGAGTATTATTTGTGCTGAGGTAAGCCGGAAAAGTATGGCTATTTAAAGCCAAATAAATTAGCCATTGGAAAACTTACTCCTTCAGCTAACTAGTGAGATATCTTCAGATAGAAAAGTGTTTTCCAAACATCTGGAAGGATTGTTCATTTCTATCCTATCAGTTCTCCTGGCTCTTCATCCATATATAGACTAGTTTGCATAGAAACAGGTCAAACGGACAAAAGGAAATGGCTTTATATCTCATCATATGTATATATTATTATTATATATACATTTTTGGAGTCGGAGATGTCTGCTTCAAAGCATTACACATTTCGTCAGGGACCCATAATATCCTGGCATCAAAAATTAGAGGACAAATCAAACATTCCTCTGTTTATTATAATATTGTAATGTTTCTCGTTTTCAGTGGTTTTTAATTAATTAATTTATTCCGGGTTCGAACAAGGTTTGTTTTTAGTTTCAGAGAGCTTTATCTACCTCCGACTCTCTTCCTCTTTTTATCTTTTTCTCTCCTTTGTGCTGCTCTTTGCCTCTTTGCTGAAATAATTTAGCATTTACGTAATTAATATTTACCTCTCATTGTTTTTTGTGTCTTTTTTTTCTGGGGTCCTGGCAAAGTTTTGTGATTTTTCTGTTATTTTGCTGTTATTTTTGTTGTAGTTGTTTTTGTTTTCCTTTCCGCTGCGCGCAGACTTACAAATTACGCACTAATTAAGCGGCTTCTGCTGCGGCTGGCGACCATTTCTCAAAGTCCTTGGCTCACTTAAGGACCCCTTCCCCCTTCCCTGACAGCTGTAGCCAAAAGAGAACAGCAAAAGGACCTCAGTTTTTGACTGGACCTTTGGGTCGCAGCTCCGCTCAGCTCAGCCTTGGCTTATTCTGATCAGCTCTCGGAGCGTCGAACTTGCATTAGGCGACAAAAGTTAATGTGCATAATTAATTTGCTTTTGCACTTTGCCAAGGCTTCATTTTCTTATTTCTTATACCCCACCAATGCAGAGAGGGTATACCAATTTTGCCATTCAGTTTGTAAATATAGAAAGAATCCTTCGAAACGGAAGGATATGGAACAGGAAACCAGGTGCGTGAAACTAAGGTTGTTTCTGATAACAGAATTTGATATGAGGAAAAGCAAGTGTAGAAGAGTGAGCTTATTTATTTATTCGTATAGTAATTGAAACACCCATTTTGATGGAAAGTGCATTTAATTGTTCACATGGCTGAAAATACCCTTTTTCTTCTTTTGCTTTTTTTTTTGTGATTTTATTTATTTGTTTGTCCTTTTTTTTGTGTGTTTGGTCCGAGCATAAATCAAATTGAAGTGAGCTGTCGACGCTGTATTCAAATGCGTACATCAAAAGTGATTCACGGAGATGGAAGGTTGATTGTGAAGTGGGCGTGGCAGTAGGCTACCAATTAAGCCAAGTTTGCGGCACGTGAGCCCAGAAAAGCCGCAGCTGTTGGCAGCCGGCTGCAAATTCATCATACGCACTGTGTAACATTTTTAATTGGCTGTGAAATTAAATTTAGCCCCACGCACACCTGACTCACAAGGCTCTCTTCGCTGGCGGAGAAGGGCCAGAAAGGAAGGCAGCTAAATTCAATTGGCATAACATCATGCACAATAAACAACTTCATTTGCCAAATTTACTACCAGATAATTGAATAGCTTCCAGCAGCGACATAGACAAAAAAACCGAAAGAAAAGGAAGAATAAAAGAAATAGAAAGGACTTTGAATGGGGGCAGGCCTCAGCCTCAACGCGCGCTCAACTCGTATAACATGCAAATGGCAAATTCAATAAACTCAATGCCAGGCAACAAATAGACCAAATTATTGCAAAAAAAAGAGCCTACAAACAAACACACGTGCAACAACACATTGCCACCGACTGAGGCAAGGCGCTGAGCCACTTAAGGCACAAAAAAAAAAGAACACAACCCAGCCTTATATGATCGACTAAGAAATGCTCTGTAAGCGAGGTAGCTGAAGCAGTCTAAGGCAAACTCTTAGGATAAATAAATACAACACAGTCGTTAAAGCCCGACTTATAGATGCTCTATAATGCAGTAAGAAGTACTCTGGCAGTTTCTTGATTACAATTCAAAATGTATGGTATGAAAATAAGATAAGGTAGTAAGAATGGCAGGAATAGCATAAGATTGATTCATTTCATCTTGCTTCTGTTTTCTCTGTCCATAAATAATATACCCTTTATTGCGCAAACTGAGTACAGGGTATAAAAATACCAATGCCATTGCCAAGTAAATTGAACGACAAAAGTGCGTGCAATTGGCAGGCATATTGCGAGTCTAAGTCTGAGCCTCTACTCCCACTTCTTCGCTCCACCCTTCTCTGCCCCTTTCTTCGATAGATTTTGTGGCCATAAGTCGAGGGGTCGTATGCGTGATATGAGCACATTTTCCTGCCTAAAAACACACAGCAGTCAGTGGGGAAAGCAATACGGAACATACTCACACGTCCGCAGAGAAAAAAGGAAAATATAATAATAAAATTGAACTGTATTTTTAAAGTACAAAAATCATCTTATGCCTTGATGTCTGTTTTTGGAAGCAAATGACTTGAATATTTCCCGGAAATAGCCAATAATTGAATAGGGAATTATGAAAATGAAATAAGCAATATTGTAATGAGTTTCTATACAATTAACAAATAAATTAATATAGATTATTATCCTTTTTAAAAGTGAATAATCTCCAGAAACTTTTTCAAGTTTCTGTGTAAATACTTTTGACTAGCACTGTTGTGCGTGTCTGGAATAAAGTCTAGAAAATAAGAAAAATTTAGAGCTCGTAAATCTGTCAGCCAGCCTTCCAAGCAATTATATATTTATGCCCCTGCTCTTCAGCCCCTGAAAACTGTGTTTACTTTTAAGTTTATTCTCGCTGTTTTTCTGTTTTGTTGTATTCAGTGCTCAGGCGGCGCAGCCTATTAATAAATTTTCCGACTGGGAATTACCTCTTAGAGTGGAACTGACCAGAGGAAAAGTTTTTGCCTTTTTTGGAGTCCGAATTGCGACGCATTTATCAGCAAATATGGGAAAAGTCGGCGCTGTTTAAGCACCGTCGAGGGATTCAAAATGTTTGCCCTCCGTTTCAGTTTTGTGAGTTTGTTTGCTGAATGGGAGAGATTTTGATTTTGTCGCTGTTTAGCTGGGAATTGGGGATTGAATTGACGGGAAACTACTGAAGAGGAGAGGAGAGGAGATTGGAGGAGAGAGTGGTGTGGAGAGGCGGGAAAGGGGCTCATATTTGGTTGCATGTGGTGCGTGTGCAATCGGCTGGCTTTAAGCTCTTTGCATGTTTTGGCTGCGGTTGTCGTCGCTTTTCGTTCTCTTTCTTGTTGTTGTTGTTGTTGTTCCTGTCACTGTTTGTGGTTGTTGTTGGTGTTGTTGTTGCAACTCATAAATAATTCAAATAATTTACACGCTTACTTAAACGTTTGCTCTGTGTGTGTGTGTCCGTAGCTGGGTGGGTGTGTGTGTGTGTGTGTGTGTGGGTGGGTGGGCATACCGCATTATGTGGTTCATTGGTTTGTGCCACACGCCGCACTCCATGCAATCCAGCCAGCCGAAGCATGCACTGTGCGAAAAACAAATCGGAATCGAATTTTAAAAATTAGAATTAAAGACACTAGCACCACCAATAGAAAAACAATAAGCTTCAATTTTAATCAATTTAATATTCAATAAAGAAAAAGAATACGAATCAATTGAAAAGAATAAACAATTTTAAATGATTCCTGAAGAAAGAGTATAGAAAAGAGTTAAACCTTTGGTACACCTTGAAAATCTCTCATTTTGAAAAACTATCAACTTTGAAGTAGGTGAGTAAAAATGGCATAGAATAAATTAATAGGAAGAGTAAAGCTTAATAAATACTTCCTCTCAATTCAGATTATTTCGCACATTTTTTCTCTCTGTGTAGCAATCAACTAGGAGCATTGATGCTGCCTCCGCGTCGCCTTCGTTGTTGCTGCATTTACAGTTAACTAAAGTGAACTCAACTAAACTTTTCTCTCTCTCTCTCTCTTCTCTCTACACACTCGCACACTCGCACACACACACACACACACATTGGCAGAGCCAACTGTTGTTGGTTTTGGCTGTGGTTTTGCATTTTCATATGGTGCTTAAATATTTTACAGCGATTTTCAGAACCGAATTTGTTGTTGCTATTCATAAAAATATGGGAAAAGCTGCTGCATTTTATGATATCATCACAGTGCTCCCTAAACATGTTTTTGTTGTTGTCCCTCTTCTTCTTCTTCATCTTTTTCTTTTTTTTGTTGCTCTGCGAGAGTCCATTTAGAATTCCCGATAAATTTTCATATACTTTTTTGGAAGCAGATTGAAAGCTTCCCTGCAGCAAAAACTTCATAAAAAAACGCAGAAAATGTTGCGACTTTTGTTTTGATTTTTTTTTTTGTTGCTATAAAAAACGTCTTGATAAGACAATTCAAAATTATAATTATAATACTGTTGCGACCATTTCAAAAATTATTTCGATAAGCTTTTTTATAGCTGATAAGCAACAAAAATTTTTGAATTTCTATTTGAAAACTCTTAAATTTATATTTTAATTTCATTTTTTGTAGGTTTTACTCAAAAAGAGCAATCAAAACTTTAGCTATACAAATATAATATATTTTCAATGAATGACCAATTCCATGAGGAATCCCCTAAAGATCAAGAGATGCTACGCAGAAACCTCGAACAGAACGCATAAACCCTGATCGCCAGGCAGCAGCATTAAGAGAATAAAAGTTCGTTTTAAGAATTTTCGCAAAATAATGAACTTTTCAGTAACCTCTTAAGAATATTAAGAAACCTCTTAAGAATTTTATTCGTATTTTATAATTAGTTTTTTTTTTTTTCCTAGATTCCACAGAAGGCTCTTGCCGCTTCTGGAGACTCTCTTTTTATTGCTCTCTTTAAAATATTGGCCTATTCCAGAAACGCAGTCCAAAAATATATTCGAGTCAGTCTGCGCATATCCCTTGTTCCGGGTGAATGCTTTGAGTATTTATCAAAATTATTAATTAATTAATTAAATAATAATAATAAAAACATGGCAAGCATTCAATTTTGGGGGCTTTTCATAGCTGCCCTTAATATTTTATACACATTTATTTGCTTCAAAGATGCCTGTGAAAAGCTTATAAAAGCCGATGGTAAGAAATTTATAGGCACCATAAGTATTCGTATTTCGTATATGATGTATAAGAGTATTATTAAAATTCCAGATATGACGCCAGCTATGTGGTTAGCAATTTATACAGTGAACTTGTTACTGAATACTCTTCTCTTTCTACGCTTACCTAAGAGCGATCGTATTGTCATCATCTTGTGGTTCTCTCTTACAGGTGTCTTGCTTTTGGTTAGAGTATTTACTATTCCCTTGGAGTTACTCAACGTAGTTTTGAATGGTACGAAACATATGTTTTTTTATTCTCTGATACGAATACGAAACTAAGAACATTTCCCTGTTATGTTTTTCCAACAGTTTATATATTTATTTCACTCTTTGTGATGGGCATCGTTTATAAATATATCCCTTTGAAAAGTTCAACCCGTTCCACTGTAACTCCAAAATTTAGTAAGTGGACTGGCTGGACTCATCATAATACACCAAGTCATCGCACAGTGGGCTGGAATATTGATGGAACACAGCCCAATTTTGGCCTGGATAATATGGAGTATATACCCAGCGCTCCCGAAATTGGCTGCTTCGACTCCATTGATATTGATAATCATTCAAATAATTCTCGAAATGATTGTTGCGATTTTAATAATAGTGAAGTGTGCTGTGATGTTGAAGTCGGAGGAGGTTACGATGATTGTGGAAATAACGATGATTGTGGCGGCTACGATGATTGTGGAGGCTGCGATGATTAGAGACTTTAAGAAAAAACAATCTCGACTACTACCTTAAAACTACCTCAGTGTCATAAGTATTTTTAATGTTTCTTAGCTAAATTTATTTATCGGCAGTCTAAGAAAAATTGAGAGGAGCAGGTATCGAATCTGTTTTCCTAGTATTTTCTTTTAATTTCCACGTCCTGATTTATCTTTCGCCTGATATTTCTAGGCTGTTGGGATTGCCATGCCTTCTTTAATATCTGATATTTACATAAAGTTTTAATAATAAAGTACTTTTAATAATAATAATTGCTTATATTGTTTAAGCTAATGGAAAGAATGCTTAAATATTCTCAGATATTTTATAATTTCTAATAATTGCGATTTAGTAGAGTATTAAAAAAATATAAAGCTTTTCTTTTCATTCTTTTTGCAAGCTCAATGGATTCCACAGCACGTGCTCGCGCCATGTGGATTGTATGCTCTCTCTGACTCTGCCTCTCTCTGTTGCTCTCTTGGCTTCTGATCTAGAATATAATCTCCAGTCTACGCAGAACTCTCGTTCCGGACGAATGGTCTTGAGTTCTATTCGCAATTCTTCGTTGATCTTCAAAGTGTATAACATTTTATTTGGACTTCGAATGTGGACTGTAATGTTTCATGGGAACTTTCCATAGGGGTCGTAAATATTATATATTCACTTATATATGTTTGACACTAGAGAGCAAGCCATTCTTAAATTGAGAAGATCGTAGGATATTTATATGAAACAAACAGGAGCGAGTATAAGAAATGTATAAGAGTATCTTTCTTTTTCGCTCTTCTCCAGATATGGCGCCTGGTATGCTGATAATAAGTTGGTGCCCAACTTGTATTCCTGTCTGCTCATATATAAATACGATCTAGTTGCTATAATATTCTGGTTATGTTTTACGATTATATACAATATACATAGGCAGTTCCCTTCTTAATGATTTTAATCATTTATAGTGTATTTAATTATCCCTCTATTTATTATGTGCTTTATTTTCAAAGATTTATCAAAGGATTCCAAGTCTGAAACACCTGAAACTCTTTGCCTAGTTAGAAAAAGGAGCATAAATCTACTTTATAGAACAGTTGTCTATAATAAATCTCACTAAGTTTGGATCAGTCCGATTCTCAGACAGAAAATATACTCGAAATATTCGGAAATGAGCGAGCCAATTGCTGTGAAGTTGAAGTTTCAGAAAATTGTTGTGGCGGGAAAGATAATTCTGAAGGCGGTGGCTACGAAGGGGAGTTTCCGGTGGAGGAGATTACAGCGGAGACTGTGATGATTAAAAGTAACTTTATCCAGACTTATAAATAATACGTCAATCAACTAAGTACTTATACAAACTGAAGAGAACAGCTAACTGACGATATCTCAGATAGAGGCCTACAGATCAATTCTTTGAAAATTATTCATTATTCATCCAAACTTTTATGTTGTGGATTCAAAATACCTATTAAAAAAAAAGACACTTAGAGCCCTCTTCAATTAGCAATCAACTATGAAATCCTATTCGAACTCAAGAGTATTTATTTATTTAATTTAAAAATCAACAATTAATTATTTGTTATTGTATTTACTTATCAACAACAATGAGCGCAACTAGACATATTCGACTGACAGTTACCCTACAAGAAATACAAAAAACCACAAAGTCAAAGATAGAATTTCCATAAAGGAATTTTATATTTATAATGCAAATTTACTTAAATGTCAAATTTATTGTAAAAAATAAAAAGAAAATAAACAATATAATAAAATTCTACTTAAAAACTATAAATTATTATAATTTATTCAGCCTTTTATGATTTGTCACAATGAGATTTATCGAATTGAAACATTATAATAACTTTATTGTTATTTTTTCCATTAAAAACAGGGTATTCGCACGTCGGGTTGCTGAGTCGAATACTCGGTAACTCTTTGTATTTGTTTGCAATGTAGTTTTGTGTTCCACAGCACGTGCTCGCTGCCAAATGGGACTCTCTTTGGTATCTTCCTCTCACTCTCTATTCTCTGCTGCGGTTGGTGTCTCTCTCTATAATTGTCTCTCTTTGGACTTATGCTCTCACTCCCCTCTGTCTCTCACTGCCCTGTCTCTCACTCTCTTGTGCCGGTGACCAGCAATACGTTCGCCAGTCTACGCTGAACCCTCGTTCTGGGCGAGCGGTCTCGGGTTCGGATTCACGTTTGTTTATGTCTCGAGAGCGAATCAAAAAGATAGTGTGGAACGGGCAACGGGCAACGGGCAACGGGAAACGGAAAATCGGGCGAAACGGGAAATCGGGGGAAGCGGGGAAACGTCAGTCATACTGCACGCCGAGCAAGATGAGTAAATTTTTGGACTTAGGAATTGGCATTACAATAATCAATGCGTATTACTCGATTGCATATTTTCTAATGTGGTGTGTGGAGCTACAGCACAATACGCCCGACCAGGAGGAGGGTAAGTAATACCCAGTATTTTCACCCACTATTATTACTAATTCATTGTTTATTTTCTATTGTTTTTTTTGTTTTCCCAGCAGACAATGAACCATCTGTTTGGCTGGCTGTTTATACGTGCAACCTCTTTCTCAATGTTCTACTCTTTCTGGGTCTGCGTAAGAGAGATCGTCTGTCCATTATAATATGGTTCTCTTTAACCCTGCTCTGGTTTATACCCAAATTATATGGCCATGTTCGGGGTTGCAGTCTAGACAGACGTGGGCCAATCTATCGCATAGTCAATGTGGTTGTGGAAAGTAAGAAATAATTATATATAATTAATATCTTTTTTCATAAAGTTTTATAAGTTCGGAGGGAATTTTTATACGCTTGGAGAGGGTATTTTAATTTTGTCATGCGATATGTTCTCCGACCTCATAAGTTATATATTTTATTGACCAGGATATAGGAGGATATGGCATCCTCCATCAGTTCGTCCATCTCCCAACCTAGAGGGATTAAGTTTGGTATGGATCTCTCATTGTTTTCCAAGATATCTTGATGAGACTTACAAATGAAAATCCTTGAAATATTTTCTAATATTGTCTAAAACTTATCAGAGTCAGATTACTATATGATACCGTAGTTGTCCTAAGAAAGAACAAACGGTTATAGGAATAAACTCTTTGATATTTATATAAAAGTCAGCAGTGTTCAGCTTTAGAACTCTGTAAAAAAATCTGTTCTCTATATTCTATAGCTCCAAACTGAACGACTAGTCAACATTTAAGTTCTCATGTGATAATTTCTCTTCTCAGATAATCTAGAAGTGTGTTCAAATCGTCGGCATGCTGATTTTTTTATTAATTCACTATATTTTTTAATTTTCTTCGCTGTGCTTTATCTCTTTCTCTCTCTGTTTCACTCTCTCTCTCCCCCCCTTTCTCTCCCAACGTCATTTCATTATAGTCTATGTGATTTTATCCTTCATTGTTATGCTGTTGATTTACATATATCTGCCCCAAAAAGACAAGAGAAAAGTGTTCAGATATGAGACTGAAGATTCCCATCATGAGGATGATGCACTGGACTCAATTCCAATGGTTGAAATACTGGATACAATAATCAGCTCAAACGTGGTGACAGTGGACCAGAATAAGCAGAAGGAGGAGAAGGAGCAGAAGGAGCAGAAGGAGGAGCTGCCTAGCAGCAGCAATGGTGGTGGAGCTTATGTGGATCAACAGGTTAGCACCTTTGATTTCCACCGAGCTGAGGAATGCAGCGATACTTAGACTTTTTATATATAATATAATGCAATAATTCTGGACATTCCCTGATACAAAAACACTTAGACAAATTGTACACTATAAATATAGTTAGAGTATTTGTAAATTGTTTTTTTGGGTGCCTAAACTTTCTATGTAAAATATGGTCACAAATCTTTCTCTTATTCGTTCCAAATATGCACTGATACACTGGTAAAAATATATATATATATATAAATTTGTTAAGTTTATAGGTATTTACATCCATGACAATAAAAGACAGAAATATATATTGAAGAAATATTAAGTTTTTGGTATTTCAGTTCAGATTCATTCAACCAAAACAGGTCGCAACTGAAGTCTGGCCATATTTTGCTGTAGAGTATTTATGTGGCACTTGGCTAATTGTTCCAGGTAAGTTGAGATGACTAATTAACCGATTCAATTTAAATAAACTGAAAAAAACTAGCAAGCGTTCCGATGGTGCTCGAGTTTTTGCCAGGTGGTCAATAAATTAGGTCAAGCCAATATGAACTACTATGACGTACTGCGGCAGTTTCGCATGTCGAATCTTTTTGCAAAAGATTCAAAAATAAACATAAGCTGCAAAAAAGGAAATCTTTGACGGCATACCGAATATTACATACTCTGCCAGACTGGTTTAAGTATAATCAATTGAAAATTGTGGTTAAATTTTAACGATTATAGTAATTCGCTCTCAATCAAAAGTTTTACATACACAATTCGTGATAATTTTATAATACCCTGAGGAAGGGTATTACAATTGAATTGGATTCCAGGCCACAAATCGTTTTCTATCCAATTACAAGTCGTTATGTTGCAACAGCAAATTAGTCAAGTTGTTGTTAGCCAATTAATTTAGTTAGCTGAAAAATTAAACTTTTAATTGAATAGCATTAGAAATATTGGCTGTTTCACATTTAATTGAGAAAATTGCTTTAAAAATCTGTCAATAAAAAGCTATATTTAAGTAGGCAATCCAATTGACACGAAACGTTCAATTAAAGCCATAAAAAACTCGTCAGTCTGGTCTGCTTTGATTTACTCCACATTCGGACCAAATTGAAAAGAGAACTGAGTGGAAAAAAGCTGGCAATTCATTGGGGTTTTTATTGATAAGAAAATAATGTCAAATGATTTATTTATTTTATGCTTTTAATTACTTTTCTAATTTTAGCATTAAACACAAAAGTGCAGACAGCAGCTTAAAGATAAGATTAAATTTCAAAGCTCATTTTAATATTAATTTTAATAAAACTAAATTGGACTAGAAACAAGATAAGATACAACAAAATATTATTATGATAATAAAATAATCAGTTCGAATAATTTCACAATTGTAATGTCACAGTGACATTAAACACATCAGCATATTTTTTGGCTGTATTTTGATACCCTTTCAGAGAGTATCATAACTTTTTCATGAACTGTATAAAATAGCCGATAAAGCCATGTCCACCAATCTGACCGTCAGTCTCCCTTTCGGTGCAAATGCTTATGCCAGTCGGGAAGGATATATAGCATTCGACGAGCCAAAGACCATCTTTGCTTACTAATGTTTTGTGGGAATGTCAGAAATGAGTATCTTATCAAAACAAATTATTATTTTTTATCTGTGTAGCTTCGTCATATCATTACAAAATTCTTAGAGCGAAGATTTCAATTACTTTCCGAATGTTCGATTGAGCAGCTACACCCAAAAAAAAAAAATGTTTCCTTTGCAGCAAACAAAGAAAACGAAGAGGAAAACTTAACTAACTTTGGTAGTTGGTTTATTTTTTTTTTTTTTTTTGGTAGAGGGTTGAACTCCCCTGAAAGCTTTGTTGTTGTTTATTGGCTGTGACTGAAACTGAAACTGGGAAACTGGGAAACTGAGTCCAAAAAGCAAAGGGATTACGATCAAAGCGTTCGATTGAGTGTGTCAATAAATTCCTGCCAGTCGCCCGAGTGCGGAACATTTGTTCGGGCATCAGCGATAAATAGTTGCCACTGTGTGTTTGTGTGCCACTTGCCACACCGTCTCCCTTCAGCCCTTCCTGTCGCCCACTTTTCTCTAGAGCTTTTGGCCAAAAAGTTTCGTGTGAATTTAGTGCGGCTCATTAAGCTGACCGGCCACGTTTCATGTCC
Organism: Drosophila repletoides; assembly: GCA_018150835.1. Taxonomy (NCBI): domain Eukaryota; kingdom Metazoa; phylum Arthropoda; class Insecta; order Diptera; family Drosophilidae; genus Drosophila; species Drosophila repletoides. Next base: position 2,280,311 of record JAECWQ010000089.1, read on the forward strand.
TTTCTCGCTCAGCTCAGCCAGGACAACGTCAGTCAGTCATGTGTGTGCTTCTCAAAGAAAGAGATGTTCCCAAGACGGATTCCGCAGCAATTTAGGGCAGAATAAACATAGCATACTTTCAGGAGGAATCTAAATTAAGCGACAATAGTCATTTGGGGTCATAATTGAATTAAAAATCTCATTTATTTCTTAGTATGGTTTAATTCTTAGGCGATTTTGAAATTAAGCTGTATTTAATCTAATTTAACCATATTCAAATCTCTCGTATTCTCCCCAATTATGCTGCCATCGAAACGATTCAATTAAGTGCTAAAATTTTTATTGTTCCGAAAAGTAGGCTAGGGAAAATTGAACAATTTTGAGTGGAATGTGGAGCCGGGAATACGTTAATTTTAGCTCTTTCTCTGCGTGCTTTGTGTCAATGGCTTTTTGTTGAAACTTCATTATGTAGCACTGATGAAGAGGAAATTGTTTGTGCCATTGTCATTGCCTTAAAAGAGCGCAAACATTTCTCGCCTAAATCTTTTCTTTGCCATTGCTTTTCTTTTATTTATTTGTTTAACTTTTTTCTTATTTTATATTATTTTTGTTCTTCGTTATTTAGCAGGCTTTAAATGAGCGCACTCATTAAGAAAATTAATGCTAGGGATTCATTAAAAGTGTCAAAGTGCGCACATTAAAATATCATATAAAACTGAACTGAGCTTCGTCTTCGTATTCTGCTTCTTCATCGTCTTCTTGGCCATGTTCTTGGTCCTTAGCCTGGCCTGGCTTTGTCTTTTATTGTGTCTCAATTTTATTAACAAACAAACATTAAAGTCGCATAAAATGTTGAGGCAGCAGCAGCAGCAGCAGCAGCGACGCAGCTTTGTTTTCCGCTGCCTCATAAAAACTTTTATACATAGAGAGAAAATCGCATCTATACTCGCATAGCAGTTGATTTATGTATGTATAGAGATAAATTTATGTATATGTATATGCATATACATATATATTTATAGTGCAGTGTTGTCCCAGCTCCACAATCGTAAAACTAAACCGCAATTCATCAGTAAATTCCCTTTGGCTGCTCGATAACATTTTTCGATATATTTCGGTGCTGCAAATAATTTAGTGCGCCGCCTGAAAATATGCTACAATTTTATTCGCTCATAAAATGCCAAAAATTGTTTTTATTATGTGTAATTATTATGTTATGCATGTGTGCGATTGTACATGTTGAGTGTGTGTGCGTGTGTGCGTCTGTGTGGCAAGTTTATTGCCATTTTTCATGTATATAAAATGGGGGAAAATGAACTGTTCCTGTGTTCGTCTGGCACTAAAAATAGGCTGGGAAAAGAGATCAGAAAAAAATAACTCGAATCCTTAGCACTTTAGTTGAATTGTCTTAGAAAACTCTATCAAAAATTGAAGTTTAAGGAGTAAAATTTTCGTTTACGGTTGGAAGGAATTGCATTTTCCTAACCCCTCACTAACCCATCATTATGTGATGCCCCTCACAGTGCGAGTAGTCAGGTATTTGGATCCCTTTTGGCTCATTGTCGATTGTCAGCTTTGCAGCTTATCTGTGGCACATTTCTAAGGGCAAATTATTAAGCTTTTTGCTTAACTTTCAGCCATTCGAAACAATGGCACAAAGTCAACAAACTTCAACTGCAATTGGCCTTGCTACAACAGCAGCAGCAGTAGCAGCAGCAGCGACAGCGGCAGCAGTAAAGTGCATCACGTTTGAGGGGAGATGGAAAGTTTGACTTTATGTCACGCACTTGGTAGCTCGTCCTTAATGCTCCCCATCACGCACAACCACACACTCACACACTTACACACAATCCATACACACATTGAGATAGTTTTCAACTGCAGCTGCACTCAGAAAAAAAAGGGGGCAAAGAGAAAGATTGAATTACAGAAAGGCTCCGGTTTCCATTTCCAAATTAATTCCACTTTTTCATACTCTTTTCAGAAGGATTTTCAGTGGCACGTATTGCTCACCTCCGGCTGTGGCTTATAAAAATATGGTTTGATCTCCTCTGTCATTGGTTGGGGCTTAACTTAATTTTTTTCATATTACTCTGAATGTAATTAATACACAGGCTTGTTCCTTCAATAAGTTTTCCATTGAATTTTTATCCTAATTGAAGGCCTGCAAATATTCTATGCTTAAGCGTTACTAAAAATGAATGATTCAGCTTCAGGTTCGGCTATTTCTTGGCAATTGGTTCAAGTTTGTCAGGGTTCAAGTTTGAACCGGTTCAATTCCTTTTGCAACCTTCTTAATCAGTCACCGGCAAAATGGCAAATTAATCGGACTTAAAATAAGTTGAACATAAAGTAAAATAAAGCTTATTTTGTATATTTTCTTTGCGTGTTTGCTACGTGCTGCTTGCTGCTTGCTGCACGCCTCATGCCGCATGTTGCATGCTGCGCGGCTGCGAGTCAGCGAGGGTTTTGTCAGTTGTGAGTGCTGCGATTGCATTACAGCATTAACTTTCTGGCTCATTAGGATGATGTGCACACACTTATTAAATGTGTATGTGTGCGAGCGTGTGTGTGTGTGTGTGTGTAAGTGTGTATAGGTTAAATTTGCCATCGGGTGTGCATTCAAAATAACAGCTAACAGCAACAGCAGCAGCAGCAACATATTTAATTAAAATTCCTTTTAATGTGTTGAATTGCTCACCCAGTTTCCCCCCAGTGCTGCTCCCAGTCCTGCCCTGCTGTGCTCCCTGCTCTCATTCCTTCCACTCGATTTTCCCATAAAAGTCAACTCAATTTCCTTTATATCTTCCCATTTAGTTTTGAGACAATAAACTGCAGCAGTTGCTGCAAGTTTCTGCTTTAGAAATCAGAAACTAAGTCAACGACAAAGAACTAGACGAAAACACGACGAGTGACTGAATAGAGAAATTAAATCAGTCAGTAATTGAAAATGCTATAAATTCGGCAGTAAAATTCATTTGGCAGTATAAAAGTATGCCAGAAAAATCTATTTTGTCAAAATAAACTTTAAAAAAAACCGAAATTTAACTGAAATTCAAAGCCAGGTATAAATATATATACATATTTAAGCCAAATCAAGAGTCGAAACATTTTAAGCTGCCATAAAAGTTTAGCCATTTCAATTGTTGCCTACTTTTGTGCGCCAGGACAAGGAAATTTCTGTTGAATCAGGCCCACGCGTCGTATGCGTAATTGTTGGCAGTGTTGTTTGGGTGCTCGCAAATATATATATATTTTATATATAGAACCCTGAACAATTGCAACAATCAAAGTTTTATTGTTGTACAAATATTGAATAAGGAAATGTTAAAGTCTGCTCCTAGAAACTGGTCCAGGAGCGGTGGCAGGGGCAGGGGCAGGGGTAGGGTCGTGACCTCACATAAGCCACAAAGGCAGCGCCAAAGTTGAAAGACAAAAAAGCACAAAAAAAGGAAAATAAAATAGGGGGGAAGAGAGAGAGAGAGGGAGAGCGGGAGAGAGGGAGAGCGGAAGGAGTGGGAGTTGAGAGAGGTCTATTGCTGACCAGCAAATGAATGGACGGCGTAATAATTGCAGACGCCGGAACGGGTCCAGAAATGTCACGTACTGGCAATAAACCGCTGCTAATTTACGATGCCCCTTGTCCTGCAGCAGGACCAATAACAAACCACTAACAGAGAGCAAAAGGCAAAAGGATTCGACTGGCAGATACGCCCTAATATATGAGAATAAAAATAAGCCTGTTCCGACCTTCATTGTAGACTGCATTCCACAACTAAAACGAAGCCTACACCTGGACTCCCGGTCGTCTTTTGTTGCTGATCAAGGGTATATATGTGTTCTATACAGGATCGTTGTTTCCTGATTCATCAACCTACATAAATTTCCCATCATTGATATACCCTGCCTATGCATTTTCACAGGGTAGAGAGTATAAAAAAAAGGTTGAGCCAAAGGAAAGGAAATCAAATGGCAAACGAAGCAGCCACTTGGCCACTTTGCCACTTGGAAACTTGAAGCCTCATCATGTTCCGGGCTGGTGGGGCGGGTGGATGTGGCATTGGGAATGGGGCACGTTACGGCGGCTGCATAGAAATCGCCTTCAAAATGGACGCAAATATCGAAAATGCCAATAACGCCGCATAGTAGACTAAGCTTAATGCGCATTAGATGAAGGACGCACAGGAATAACAGCCAACAACAACAACAACAGCAACGACAGTAAAAGAGGCAACAAAAAAGGAAACCAACAAAAATGGAAGGAGATTTTGTGGCAAGCTCTGTGGGCGTGGCACAGCCGCCTACTTCCTACTACAGTACCACATTGCATTAGTCATATTAAAAACTGCTTAAATGCAAAGCTGCCCCGAAAAAGAATTTTTGTCATTGTTGCAAGTTGCTTGCACAGCGTGCAACATACAAAATGTACACACAAAAAAATAAGTAGCACTTTCTTTACCAGCTATTCTGAGCCAAGTAACTTAATATGTCTTTTAATTGTTTATATTTGCTTTTAAAATATTCATTCAAGGCAATTAAACTGCATTTTAAATGCCTTCAATAGCCAAATTCTTTGAGCCGCTTAGCAGATTATTTTGAGCATTTTAACACTGACAAACTAGAAAGCTAATTGTTGCCAATATATTTTTCTGACCTATATATACATATATATATTTACATTTATAAATAAATCTGCAGGCCTAAATGCTGCTGCCAAATAGCGCAGTAGGTGGTGAATTGTTAAGTTCTTTGATAAAGTACTTTCTTTTTATAAGTAGCATTTTGTACCTAATTTTAATGGTTAAGTTAACCCCCTTTTTTTGCGGTGTACCTTCTTTTTTTTTGGTTATCTATGCAGCTTCATTGAGGCGGAAACGCAGTCAGGTTGGTTCGTGGGTTGGTTGGTTGCTTGCCGCAAGCCGCAAGCCTGCTTGATTATGCGAATTTTGTTGCACTTGAATGATTTAATTGCGGCACAAGTAGCACAAATTGAAAGCGCAACAAATTACGTACTACGTGCAACACAGCCGTCAACAGGCAGCCGTAGCGAGGCGGCTAAGAGTAATTATCAAATAAATTCGAAGTCGAAAACAAAAGTTCTCTTAAAATGGTTTTTTTTTTTTTTGGTTTGTGGCAAGAACTGTAGACTTGCCACGGCTTTTTGTATAAGAGTAGCGGCAAGTGGCAGGCGCAGGCGCCAGGAAAAAGTCTACAGAAAAACAGCTGCTGCTGCTGCCTGCCGCTTAAAGCCAGTTTAACAGAAACGGCCACATTGAGGCAGTTTGTCAATAGTTATGCTTGGGTATAGGTTAAAGACGCATGCAACACGACAACAGCAACAGCAGCAGCCTTAAAGATACTCCGGTAAATCAGGAAATTAAAAATAATTAAGCCTAAACAGAGACTGAAATAATTCACACAAAAAACTTCAGTGAAAATCAAAATATAAAAATCAAAAAATATTCAAAATAAAGTCTGAACAGTGCGTGTAAAAAAAAATTAAATAAAATAATATGAAAAATAATGTGAAGGACCCGCATAATTAGGACGAAAAAAAATCGCGAAATCAAATATAAAATCAGCCGTTGACACGCACAGGCAGCAAACAGTGGACAGAGGCAGCGGCGGAGGCAAAGAGATTTTGTGGCAAGTGCGGGTTTCTTTGCATTGGGAGGCATTGTTGTTGCCCCGTTGCTGTTGTTGCCGTGTTGTGTTGCTGTCGTGTCAGTGTTGTTGTTGTAGTTGTTGTAGTTGCTGTTGTCGTCGTCTCGAGTCGGTATAAATATTTATGTTGACGAATTTACCTGCGGCAGAGCGAGCGTCGCTAATGAAGCGCACAAAATGAATGTGAAAGGACATAATTATGCTTATGTGTGAGTATAATGAATACTTATGAATATTATTTAACATCCCAGCCAGCCAGCCAGCCAGTCAGCCAGTCAGTCAGCCAGCCAGGCAGCAGAAGCAGAAGCAGCAGCAGCAGCCAAGGTCAGCTCAAACACTCATAAAAACACTCAAACACTCATCCATCCAGCCTCCAGCATTCAGTCATAAATCCTTAGAGCATTCACTCCCAGCTTCAGAGCTGACTGCAATCAGTACAAAAATCGCTAGAGAAAACGAGAGAAATATTCGCAAATACTTCGTATTTTATATTTATTTTTCGTTAGTCAACTCAAGCAAAAATTTGCAGGAAAAAAAGCCTTGAAGTTATTGCAGTTTTTTTCTTCTCTATTTTATTGTTTGTCAATTGCAATTGTTGCTGCCGTTGCAAGTTGATGTTGCTGATGTTGCTGCTGCTGCTGCTGCTGTTGCAAGCACTCAACTAATGGGAAAATTGCAGCAATATTGCCTTAGGTCAATGCTGTGTCTGAGCTTTATTAGTTCAATAACAAAGCAATGAGTGCGGCGGAGTGGTACAGGCCGGGTTCACAGTGCAGCGGAGCGGTTCAGCCTAAACTTTCCAGGCGACATTTTGCTGATTGCTGCTAAACTTGTCATTCGAGAGACGACACAATTAATATGTATAAAAGGAATTGTATTTATGCCAGTGAAAGCAATTTTGTTTTAGCCCAATTTATTATTAAATGCCAAGAATAACTCCTTTTCAGTTATCTCGCATTGTACTGCCATTTAGCAACTATTTTATATACATATTTAATTAAAACATTTGCCAAATAAAAAGCCACTGCTAATTGGCACATTGTATGACTGCCACAGCCAGACACAGAGCCAGAGACAGAGCCAGAGGCAGAGACAGAGGCAGAGACAGAGACAGAGGCAAAAAGGATGGCTCAGACAGACAGAAAGACAGACAGTAGAACAGAAAGTTGCAGGCAACTTGGACACAGCAAATAGAATTAAAATGTGTGCAGCACATTTTCAAAAATGTTCACACAGATAGATAAAAAAAGGCAGAAAAGATGAGAGAAGCAGTGACAAAATGCTCAACTAGCAGATACTCTGTACTAGAGATAGACTAGGAGATACTCTGAATAAGAAATAGATAAAAGGACGATGCCCCCTAGCTTCACTTGTTACATTCATTTGCTCAATTTAAATATACCCTTTTCACCCAATCTCAAAAGGGACAGCAGATACTCAGTACAAGTGATAGACTAGAAGATACTCTGTAAAAGAAAGAGATAAAAAGAAGATACTCTATAGTATCAGTTGCTTCACCTGTTACTTTCAGTTGCCCGAATTGAATGTACTCTCTTCACCCATTCCACAAAGGGTACAATGGGTACATCAAAGCAGAGAGAGAGTGAGGGAGTTGGGGCTGATAAAGATTATGCTGACACAACTACAACTAGGAGGCGTGGCAAGGGATGGCTGAAAAGGCGTCTGCTGCATAAAAGGCGCTGCCAGTTTCAGGCTTCAACACACAAAACTTTTTGTATATTTATTAGAGTATGAATTAATTCAAGTGTGAGCGAGAGTGTGTGTGTGTGTGTGGCTGTGTGTGTATTTGGTTTATGTACTCCTTGCACTGAGCGAAAAAAAAACACTAGAAATAAGCCTACACCACTCCAGAAATATCAGCTGAAGTCATTAGTCATTTTTCCATCTTGCTAAAGGAAGCTTACTTAATTCACAGGGCTTAGTTTATTAATGAGCAAAAACCGCTTCACTTTTTAAGTTAAAGACTCAGCTTAATACTCTATGATTTTTTTTCCGAGTGTACTGAGCGTAAAAGGATTCCGCAGCGCTGCTCAACGACTATGGGATTCTATGGCCCCAAGCAAGTTTGTTGCAAACGTCAGCAATTTTTTCGTCTGTTTTTTTTTTGTCGTCCTTAACATGTTGCGGCTCCTGTTGTAACTGTTGTACTACCTTTGCTCGGCTTTTTTTCTCATAGAAAAAATATAGCTATAGCCTTGGTATAAAAAAAAGAAAAGGAAATGGAAAGGGCCTGGCAGGAGGAGAGGGAGAGGCAGAGAGGGGAGGAAAACGTGAGTAAACCACTCGCATTCATAATTAAAAACGATTCGTGAAATGCAAGCAAAGTAGCAACCGAATAAAAAGATAGAATAAAAAAATGTAGAAAAATGTATAAAAGTTAACCCTGCGCGCATCTGACAAACATTTAGTGCATTTATTAATAGCCCAGGGATGCATACATATGTGTGTGTGGGGGCGTGGTTAGGGGCTTGGGGCCACACCGGAGGCGATTACCTTGACTATGAAAATATTTCTCACACATGAGCTGCTTGGGCGCATCTGCCGCTGCCGCTGCCACTGCCGCTGCCGCTGACTCTGCTACTGTCGCTGCCTCTGCCTCTGCCACTGCCACTGCCACTAGCTTCTCTATAATACGAGTATTCTCCGCCTGCTTAACATTAACATTATAGCCGGTCTATGCAAACCCAAAAGACAGCAATTTCAGTCCCAGCAGCAACTATCTGAAAGGGCGAGGGCTGCTTCATAAGAATCACCAAGAAATTTTGGAAGAGCCTGAAAAGAATACCTTCATTTTATTTATTCCTTATTTAAAATTTTTAAATATATTCGTTTTTCCCGATGTTTTCTTTTGAATCTATCATCTAATTTGAAGCTAGTGCTAGAATATATACAAATTTCCAAAGGGGGGGAATTGATTAAGCACTCCTCGCATTTAGCTGAGAGTCTGTTTGCTTAGTCTGTGTGTATCTTTATCAGCTCGCTGCCTCTGTCTCTGCCGCTGGCTCTGCCTGCAGTCTGCTGCCTGCTGCATGCTGCTTGCACCACACACACTTCTCTAAATGTTTATGCAGGTGTTGTCGTAGTGCACCTTGACACAGACAAAGGTCAACTAATGTGTTGCACACAAAAGGGCAAGTGGCGCCTCACCCCACACGCCCCGCAGCCCGCAGCCCGTAGCCCGCTTTGTGTATTAAATGATTATACGTAGACCTTTATATAGTATTCTTTATTGTTTGAGGATAGAGCTCACACATAATCTATTCCTTAGTTCCAGCTGCGGAACGGAGGTGTTTTTAGACCTGCTCGAAACTCTCGGGGTGACTCATAGGGTCCTCTGGTTTCAGCCCGGCTAAATGCATCCCTTTGGGGCTCAACGCCGACGAAAAGGAGCAAACATAGCAGCGACAGCAGCAACAATTGATGAACTTTTAGCAACATTTCGAATTAAACTAAAGCGTATTATTACGAATATAAAGGAATATAAATACGAAAAGCGAGAAGCGTTAATCAATAGATGCACAGATAAGGGCTGCCTTTGGGGTCACAGACAGACAGACAGGCAGGCAGACAGGCAGACAGGCAGACAGGCAGGCAGCTGTAAACAACACTAGCTAACAAAATATCAATGAAATTTTACTCGACATTCAGTCAAGATTGAGTACACATCATTTTTCAATAATATTTTTGAAGATTTTTACAGAATAAGCTCTACTTTTCACTTCTACTTCAACTGCGAGTGGAAAAATATGGACATTCTGTGGTGGATGCCAATTGAAAAATATGTTGTACTGGAACTGGGCTGGGTATTCATTAATTTATAATTGAGAAATTTAAAATTGATGGCATCTTTTGAAATGAATTTAAGTATTTACGAACTTGCTTTGAGTACGTTTGCTTTAAGAGCAATAAAAATAAAATGAATTAGTTGGCAATTTGATGGGCTTCTTCTGTCGTTTTGGCCACGTTATGATTAAACGTTAAACGTTGTCTATGCCGGGATTTAGGGCCAAATCAAATAATTTATTTGTACGTTTTTGTTTTTGCTGTTTTTTGTTTTCTTTATTCCATTTGAGCCATACAACTGAACTGAGACTGTTTCTCACTGTTTCTCTCTTTCTCCCGCCCTCTCCTGGCATTTCAGTTTACGTGTTAAGTGCTCGGCAAGCACGATTAAGGCGCTTTATCACCCGCAACAACGGCAGCAACACGAACGACAAGCACACCAGCAACATCAACAGCAGCAGCAGCAGCAGCAACAACAACTGAAACAAAATCAACAGCAACAGCTGCGACGCCAGCAACAAAGGCGCTTACGGCAAGCCTTGTCGCAGCAACAGCAACAACAGCAACAACAACTGTTTTAAGCACTACCAAACGGCACGCCCACTCCCACAAAAGTGGGCGTCTAAGTAAAAGCAACAAAAATACACACACATACATATAGAAACGTGTACATTATGCTGAGCGCAATGACAACGCCAGCAACATTGCTGGAGTTTGGGGCTATTGGTGATGTACCAAGCATTTTGGAAATAGAACTGCCGGCAATATTGTTCAACGACAGTCTCTACATTGAACTAAATGGCAGTCTGACGCAGCTGGATGTTGGCCAAAGTCAGAGCGAAAGTTGGAGCATTAGCAGCAACATCAGCAGCAGCAGCAACAGCAACAGCAGCGCCATCAGCAGCAGCAACAGCAGCAGCAATGCAACCGGCAGCAGCAGCAATTCAACACAATTGCAGGAGGAACAACAACGCATTGCCAATGAACGTGCTGCAGCCGAGTTTTGGCTTTTGGTCAAAATGATTGCCATGGCCGTTGTATTGGGCCTAATGATACTAGTCACCATTATAGGCAAGTACATATATATTTAGAGTATAAAAAAAACTTTATCAAAAATACATTTTAAGTCCCATTGGCTTCCGCTTAAAGCAGCAGCAGCTGTCATTTCGAAAAGTGGAGTACACTCAAAGAAAACAGAGTTCACTGCTCACTTTAAAAAGTTAATTTTAAAATCATATTTTGCAGAGAGAAAAAATGTTAACTCTATAAATTCTTCTGCTAGAAATATAGCCTACTTTTTAGCTGATATTTTAAGGAATGTCTCTCCTTCTTTGGGAAAGGCATAGATCCATTTGTATATGTTTTCTCTGAGTGTAGCGAGAGTGCTAGATTTAGGCGTTAAATTATTCTCAAATTTATGCCGCCGGGGAATTTGGTGCAAAAAGTTTCCATATCGCTGCCGAAGTGAACTGTAAATGAAGTGAAATTTATGATGCAGAAGATTTTTATTGCGTCCTCAGCCCCCCCTGGAAATTTTATTGATTTTCGGCTTACAAAGATGATTTGCTGCCTACTGCCAGTGCAAAGGAGGCGGGGGGAAGGGCGCTGAAGTTGCGGGGTGTGGCACAGAGTAAAAAGCGTAGCAACTTTTGCTTAGAGCGCGCGTTAAAAAGCTTTGTGTTAAATGCCGCACTTAGCCCAAAGACTGGGGCTGTTACAGTGGGGGCTCACTGTGGGAGGGATTCGCCTCTGGGAGGCCATGACAACAACAACAACAACAACACAGTAGAAAAACAACAACAACATCAACGCTGGCAAACAAAGTTTCAAAATGTTTGACGTTTTTTTTTTATTTTTTCTTAGCATCGACACGTGAAAAGCTATTAAAAGCGCGCCAAGGCGTCAAATGGAAATTACACACTTACACACATAAACACACACACACACACACACATAAGCTCAAATACACAGAGAGAAATAGAGGGATAGACCCATTAGGAGAAGGTAGTTAATTCCTTAAAACAGGCCTGGGTTCGGTTCACAAATCGGTGAAAATAGAGAAAAGTTTTTGGAACGAATGTTCGAACTAAAACCGTTGATTCGCAGCATAATTTTCGAATCTGATTTATTTTAACGCTAATTAAGGACGTGATAATTTTCTATATGCTTTAAAAAGGAAGCGAAAAGAAGTTACATTTCGAAGGTGGACAAGTTCTGCTGGGTGTGGCGCACCACACGTCGTATGTGCAACATCCTGTGAGGCGGCATATGCAAATGCATTTGTGGCACGAGCCAAAAGCGAGGACAAAACGTTTTGATAACCTACAGACAAGTGATCCATGCTCTCAGAACCCAGACAGACAGACAAGGAGACAGGCAGACAATTGGCAGGAGGAGAGCGAGGGAGGGGGAGATTGTCGCTTTTGGGCTGCCTCTGTGGCAATTACAATTTGCCAAGTTGCATGCGCTTAATCAAAGCATGCAATGCCAGTCCTCTCCTCTCCTTAGCCAACTCATTTGCATCACACAGAGAAATTGACAGAGGCTGCAGCAGCTCCAGTTTCCTCCAGTCTTCAGTCTCTAGACTCTTTCCAGTCCTTCAGTCAGTGCGTTTGCTTGCAATTAGGCAGGACTTTTCGTACACAGGAGAGAGGGAGAGAGATCCTTGGCATTTAGGCTGCCTGCTGATTGATTTCAGCATAGTTAAGCAACTTGACCCAATTTCTGATGACATCCTGATGGCATCTTAATAAGGTCCCAGCAGAAGGATATGTTAGCTTTTGCTGACCAAACTTTTCATTCAAACAGCCAACTGTGTTCTTTTCTTCACATCACCTCAATCTCTCTTGGCTCTTTTGGTTCACAGTAGTGGACCAAGAGTACTCTTAATTAATTTATTTAATTCTCTACGTAAATTTTATTGATTAATTTTCGTTAATTAATAATTACACTATATACGAGATTTATATTCAAAGAGGACGTTACTTCTGTTATTCTTTGCAACAGTTTTATTGTCTTAAAGTATTAATTTTCAAGTGATTAAGTATACGACAGTAATTACATAATTTATTATATTAAATTATTAAATAAATTTTCCATTTGTTTGACTGTTTTTCCTTCCCTCAGGCAACGTATTTGTAATTGCTGCCATTATACTGGAGCGCAACTTGCAAAATGTTGCTAATTATTTGGTCGCATCGCTGGCAGTTGCTGATTTATTTGTTGCCTGTCTCGTCATGCCGCTTGGCGCCGTCTACGAGGTAAGTTCTCCCTCTTCCTCTTCCTCTTGTTGTTGTTGTTGTTGTTGTTGCATTGTTGTCGCCAACTCACAACAACAGCAACAACAACAACTGCAACAGCAGCAGCAGCAGCAGCAGTTGCTGTTGCAACAAACTTCATTACCCTAATGGAAACTTGGAATGAAAAGCGTGCAAATGAAATTACGCAGAAGGAGTTGACTTCAACAGCAGAGAGAATGTGTCTCTCTCTCTCTCTGTGTGTTTGTGTGTGTGTGTGTGTGTGTGTGGAAGGGAGAGTGTGTATGTAATGAGCCATTGCACGTTGTTAATTGCTTAAGTTGCGTCATGTTGCAAGCGTCGCTGAGGCAATGACATAATTTAATCAAGGCTTCATTACATTAAAACTGCATCTGAAATATAGCCTGCAAAACCGGTTCACTGAGCACTTAAAACCGAATCTATTACATTCTATAAACTGCGCCTGAACCGCTGCATCGCTTCAAGGACGTAAGCCTCTAAAGGGTCGCTTCGGGAGTTTGTACCCGATGGAAAACTTTATGAATATGCGAATCCTTGTTTCAATCATCCACATTATTTTTTTTTTATATATTTGACTATTTATCTATTTATGCAGATAAGCAATGGCTGGATCCTGGGACCGGAACTCTGCGACATTTGGACTTCCTGCGATGTTCTGTGCTGCACAGCATCCATATTGCACCTGGTGGCCATAGCGGCGGACAGGTGGGAGTCCAACATGTCCTTTTTACTCATTTCTAATAATTATTTAATTTATTTTTTATTTTCAATAATTAATTAGATATTGGACCGTGACGAATATTGATTACAACAATTTGCGAACGCCTCGAAGAGTTTTTCTCATGATTTTCTGCGTTTGGTTTGCCGCTTTAATTGTGTCCCTGGCGCCGCAATTTGGCTGGAAGGATCCTGATTATATGAAGCGCATTGAGGAGCAGCATTGCATGGTTTCCCAGGATGTCGCCTATCAGGTATGAACTCTTTTCCCACAAATATTCTTTAACAAAATATTAAATCATTTAAATGTAGTAAGTATTTTGTTGAGTGTACATCTTTTATTTCATTTCTTTAACAGATATTTGCCACGTGTTGCACGTTCTATGTGCCACTGCTGGTCATTTTGTTTCTGTACTGGAAAATCTACTTAATTGCCAGGAAGCGCATCCAGCGTCGCACACAAAAGTCCTTCAATGTAACACTGACTGAAACCGAGGTGAGTACGGTTAATCAATAAGAATACACTCAGAGAAAACAGGTATATACAAATCTTTACTTGTACAAATCTTTAATAATTTGGTTTTGATGAAGAAATTATCTATAACTAACCATAAAATCACAATTAAAACAATAATATTTTATTATTTTTTGTAGCTGAATTTATTCAATTATAAGTCAACAACAAATTATCAATGACTGCCCAAAAATTAGGCTTTATTTAAATAATTTTTTGTTGAATTTTAATTCAGAAAAAAATGATTAATGAGGATTCAGCAGTTGGAGATTAAACTGCCATTAAATCAATATGGTTTATATTTGAATTTATTGCAGGTTTATTCAATTAATAATAATTTATTTACATTTAAAGAGTTATGATTTTGTTCAGTGTATGTGAATAACTATCTGTTGCCTGCCAAATGAAGATGCATTTGCTGTTAATGAGCACACGAGGCCACAATTAAAGTGATAAATTTGCAGTTGCCTTGACAAAAAGATAAAAATAATAAAATATTACGCATACGCAATAAGCGCCCGACGCCGTCTAATGAAATTCAAGCTGATTATTCAGAGTCTGAGTCATAATGAGCGTGTCATTAGCTGGAAACAATAATGCGAATCCTGTGCGAATCCTTTGCCAGCCATTAGCCATGCCCCAATGAGCACTTGAAGGCGGCTTCAAGCAACGATTTATGCCACCTTCCACCCACGAGTATGTGCCGCATTTTGTTGCATAGTGTAAATATATAGACATATATAAAGCTAAGTACTAAATGTGCCTCTGAGGAGCAACTAGCAGCACTTACTCAACTCTCTTTTCTAGCTAAATTTAAAGCTGAAAATGGCTTAAATAAGCGGGTAGAAACAGTCGGCCATTAATGAATGTACATCTACTATTTATTTAATTTAAAGCAGGAATATGAACAAACATAAATCACATTTAATATTGTGTGTTTTATGTTTTGTTTTTACTCGTAATTACAGTGCGACTCGACGGTGCAAAAGGAGCGCGGCATTCGTCGCTTTACCAGACGGGAGCGACCACAGCGGGAACAGGAGTCCCTGGAGGATACAGAAAATGAGGTGGGGCAGCTGCAGCAATTGGACCAGCAGAAGCAGCGATGCACAAGGAAACGCATAAAGATCTGTTTTGGCCGCAATTCGAATACGGCCAACATCAGTGCGGGTTCAGAGGGTGCTGTGGCACGTTCCATGGCTGCCATTGCCGTTGACTTCGCCAGTTTGGCTATAACTCGTGAGGAGACGGAGTTCAGCACCAGCAACTACGATAACAAATCTCACGCGGGCACTGAGCTGACCACCATATCCAGCGATGCGGATGATGTAAGTCTGGGGTACCTTTGAGCAGGGTCAATTGAACTCAACTTGGTGCCAAAACTAATATACCCTCGGGAAAGGGTATACAGATTACACCTTTCTTTGGCAGCAGTTCTAACTGTCTGCTAAACTGCCAACTAAGTGGTCCTAATTGTTTATGTGTGTTTTCTTTCTCAATTCTCTCTTTTGTCTCACAATTTTTCTTTCTCCACATTCTCCGCTTTTCCCCGTACTTCTCCGTCTCTTTCCAGTATCGCACAAGCAACGCTAATGAAATCATAACGCTCTCACAGCAGGTGGCTTGTGCCGCACAGCAGCATCTAATAGCAAGCCATTTGAATGCCATAACGCCTCTGGCTCAGTCCATCGCCATGGGAGGTGGCTCTGGCAGTGGAAGTGGCAATGGCAACAACCAGTCAGCAGTTGCAGCAGCAACAGCAGCAGCAGGTGGCAACAGTCCAATGGGGGCTGGAAAAGTTGTGGGCGGTGTGCTGGCTAGCATTGCCAATCCCCATCAGAAATTGGCCAAAAGAAGGCAACTGTTGGAGGCAAAAAGGGAACGTAAGGCAGCTCAGACATTGGCCATTATCACCGGAGCCTTTGTCATCTGTTGGCTGCCCTTCTTTGTGATGGCACTCACAATGAGCCTGTGCAAGGATTGTGAAATTCATCCAGCAGTTGCATCTCTATTCCTCTGGCTGGGCTACTTCAACTCCACACTGAATCCGGTGAGTACTACGATTGAGAGACATTGCAAAAGGTCAAGGGATTTGTCTAACTGTCCAAGCCAATAAGCCAATCTGAAAGCGAGGCAAAAAAGATGAAATGGAGAAGAGATTCTTTTATGTCAAGCAGACAAACGAGTGCACTTTGATGGATTCTCTAAAGGCATGATTGATCATCCATTGATTCCAGTGTGCTCCGAGAAATTCCTTTAAGAATTCAGTCATTAAAGAGCGATAACTGAAGTAGAAGAAGAGCAAAAAACTTGAATCATCTTTTATGCTGTGACCTTTTCTCTAGACTTTTTTATATACTTAAAAAAAGGATAGTATCAATAAAAGGAATAGGAATCAATAAAGTGTATCTATCATGGAGAATGCTCACCAAATTTAAGAGTTATAGACTTGGATGCAGGGAACAAATGAAGATTATTAATAAATTAAGTTTTTGACCGTCTTCCTTTTTTCCTCCCATTTCTCTATCTCTTCCATAGGTTATCTATACCATATTCAATCCGGAGTTCCGTCGGGCCTTCAAGCGGATTCTCTTTGGCCGAAAGCATATGGCACGGGCGCGCAGTGCGAAGATTTGATTTCAACTGAAATCCAACGAGGACCAGTATCTCTAATCTATAAATGACAAAAGAAAAACCTATCAATGAAAGGTGAAAGCGAAAGTTACTAGACACCAAATACTAAGTGAAAGTGGTATGTAAATATGATCAAAAAAAATATGAATATAGAAAAGGAATTGAAATTGGCAATGTAAAAGGTTCAAGCATAGAATTAGTTAGCAGCTAGGCATACTTATATATAATATATATATATATAAATAGGCTTAAATGATGTTTTAGCAGTGACAATCCTATATAAATGTATACTCTGTAAGTAATATTCCTGGCCTACCTTAATGAAACACACACGTGCCCCAAAAGAAAAACTAACCAAAAACCAAAAACCAAGTAGAAACCAAAGAAAGAAGAACAAAACCAAAATTTTTATATGCTATTTAGAATGTAAGTACACTGAAAGAAATACACTTAAATTAAAGGCATAATTGTATTTGCATTGTAGTTGATATTTGTGTGTATTTTATAAAGTTTCTAAAGTCTTCCCTGTGTCTTAAAGAACCTTCAAGATAAGTAAAGTTGGAAGATGAAAAAGGAAATGGCACTCAGATGAGAAGGCTGCAAAAGATTCGAAAGATTTTCGGAGTGGTTTAAAGGTACGTGGAGCGGTTTTAGGAGCCCCTGAACCCAAGGTTTTGATTCGCAACTTGTTTCACTTTAATAATATTCAAACTTTTTCTATCTTTTCAAATTTATGTTGAAATTTTTTAATGAATTTCCATGAGAAACTTTTTCAATTTAATTAAAACTTTAATTCATTATTCTGTGATAAAAAGAAGCACAAGCCCTTTATTAAAAATGCAATTTAATCATTTTAATTGGAGATTTTTATAAATTATTTTCAATGGAAGCACCGAACAAGTAAATTTAATTTACGGCAATTAAAATTGATCTAAAGTTTTGAATTATTCAAGTGAAACAAGAAAATTAAGCCCCGAACTGAACTGAGCTCTAAAAATTTGATATCCTTTGCAGTCTCCGCTAGGAATACAATTAATAAATGATAAGGCTGGGTCCAAAAACTTTATACGCTTTCATATAAATATCTATATATAAATATATATATATAAATATCTATATAAATACTGTGTTAGTTCCCTGCCAAGAGATTTATGTTCGCGTTCAATTAATTAACTTAATTTGTAGCAGCAGAGATGCATTAAAAATTAAGAATTAAGAAATATATATGGAAATTTACATTTTAAGCAAATCAAAAACTGAATTTGTAACGAATTTACAAATACACTGCAAAGAAATATGATCCCATAGATCCCATAGCCAATTAGCATACTTGTAAGACAAGAGCATCAAAATTAAAGGAACAACAGCAACAGCAACAGCAACAGCAACAGCAACAGCAACAGCAACAGCAACAGCAAAATACTCGTATTGTATCCTGTAATTCTGTATAATCAAACTATGTAAATCTGTGTTGTTTTACGCCGCAGGACTAAATAGCATTCATATATTCGTGAATATGCTGGCGAGCGTATGAGTGTATGGGTGTATGGGTGTATGGGTATATGAGTGCTTTGGGAGTACTCACATTTCACTAGCTAAACATGAAATATTTTTGCATTTTATTTGATGCCACAACAGTTGCTGCTGCTGCTGCTGCAGCAACTTGTGGCAAGCTCAGAGCATGCGATAAACCAAAAAGTCAAACTTTTGTTTATTATGCCTCGAATTGCAGCCAGTCCAGCAGGGCGTTGCTGTTGCTGTGTGGCATGCAACAACAGCAGCAACAGCAGCAACAGCAGCAACAAAAAGCAGCCAAAAAACCGCAAAATACATCTGCTTCAGCTACTTCTGAGGCAAGGAGTACGCTTTAAATAAGTACAGTGAATGCTCGCTAAATGAAACCTTCACATTTTTCAATTCAACTAAATATATCAGTTTTATATTGGTTTTACTTCAAGAGTGTTTACTGTACTCCAAATTTATTGTCTTCTAAGTAAATGGACTGCATTAAGTGCAACTAAAATGTGTAGCTATAGTTGGGGGCTAAATACGAATACGCTTTGAATATACTCAAATAAATACTCGTAAAATACTACTACAAGCACAAGTATTCATCATCTAGTCGTTTGTATGTAAGTCTGTGCTCGTTTATAAGCATTATTGTATATTACGTATACGTAATACGAGCATAATATATATATTGTAATTTAGTACAAATCGTATATTGTATATTTGTCTTTGTCTGTGTCTGTATCTGTGTGTTATTGCAAATCTCTCGATGTGTACTTGATGTCAAAGTTATTAAAATTGTGTTTTATCAAAAAACTGTTGTGTTTTATTCAAACACTCACACTCACACTCACACTCACACACTCACTCTCATGCAGACTCACTCACTGTTGGGCAGTTTGAATGTTTGCTCTCAACTCAAAATTGACAAACTTTTCAAGCCACGCCGACCGCATGCACGTAAGCAAAATGCCAGCGCATTCAAATGTCAAAGTTCAAGTGCATACGAATACGACTTTGAGTGTGAGTAGATGAGTGTGTGAGTGTGTGAGTGTGCGAGTGTGTGAGTGTGCGAGTGTGAGTACAAACGTGAGTAAGTCGTGCCTCAGATCTCAAAATTCGGACGACTGTACGAGCAGGAGCAGTATGCGGAGTGAGGCATGCGCTCGCTAGCAGGATGCGTGTGGCAAATGTGGCAAGTGCTGCAAACTCTCAAAAAAGGTCGAAAAAGTGACCCAAATAAAAAAAAACTTGAAAAAAGGCTAGAAGGGAATTTTAATTTTATATTAAATTAATATTAAGGCTAAATTGACGAATATTTGAAACTAATGTTGCCAAAAGGAATTACTATTCTAGGTTCACTTCAACATATTTTTCCATCTGCCTAAATGGACATTTTTTTACACAAATAAAATGATGTTTTAATAAAAATTGTAAATGTTTTTACAGAAACACTGCTACTTTTTATTCATATTCATAGTATTGCAGCGGCTGTAGACTATTAGCTGAAATCCATCTAGAAAAAGGCTAAATCGACAGCATTATCAGGCTGACTGGCAGGCTGTGGCATGGAGATGGATTACGCATTGGCATTATCAACACCGGAACAGGCAAAAGCCGACAAATGGCCCAGAAATGGCAGTGTTTTCCCTGACAAACAACCAACAACCAACCCGTCAGGCAGCAGCATTAACAACAGCAACCAACAACAACAACAACAACAACAAAAATCGATACATCAGCCAGCAACTCGCATTACAGGGTAGAGAGTTTAAGTACTCATACTCGATTCTCGATTCTCGGCTCTGCTACTCGATTCTTGTTGTCTTTGTTTGTTTGTTTTGCTATTGCCAACATTGTCGCCGCTGCAGTGTCGCTGTGTTGCATAGAGGTAAAAGCTTATCAGGCGTTAGCAGCAGCAGCAGCAGCTGTTGCAGCCACAAAAAAAAGAAGAAAAAAACCAAAAAATAAATAAATAAAGTTGCACACAAACTTGCGTCATACATAAATATTTGGCAACACTTTTAATTTCCTTGAGCCCCAAGGATATATATTCGGAAATAATATGAGTGCTAAGCAAATGGCAGGAATAAGAGGCGATATATGAAAAGAAGCGCACAACATTTGAATACCCTGTAAAAATGTTAAATAAAAGATAAATTTATTAGCCGAAAAATAGCTCTGCAGGTAATGAAAAGATACATTTGAAGACTTTGAGCCTTTGCACGAGTTTCTGTAAGATACTTTCCTCTCCCTCAAGTTTGTACTTCTAGTTGAAAGTTTCATTTGACTGAATGAAATATTTTTTAAAATTGTATTTTTACCATTTTATTTAAAACTTTTTTCTGAGTATTTTTATAAATTGTTTATTCTTGTTAGTTATTTGTAATAAACCATCGCATAGCCCACAAAAGTCAATCTGCATAGAGTAGTTTTTCTTTTTTCCAGCGCCCCGCAGTCAAATTTATATTTATTTTATACCTTTAAAAACCCCCAAAAATACCATAAAAAACATAAGGGAAAAAAAGGACAAGTGTGTTGACATTGTAAATAAAGGATAATCGGTTTATTCCATGAAATTCTGCAATTGTTAAAGGCTTGACAAAAAAGCAGAGTAAAACCAACCTTGAATCAAACTATGAACAATTTGTAAAAAATCAATCAATAATATAGCGTGTTGATTTCAAAATAAATATATATATTCAATAAGCCACGTCAGAAGGCAAAACCGCAGGGTATAAGGCCACAAACCAAATATGCAACCTCATCTATGCGTGCAATGCATATATTAATATGTGTGTATAAAATAATGTAGGGTATATATGTTTGCCTTTATTAGCTGCTACACAATATTAATTTCCTTTCTCCCGCTGCCTTTTTTAAGGTACCAATAATAGCCGCCGGATAATGTCAATAAAATTCGTTTTATTAAAAAATTTCTTATCCCAAAAAAAAAAAGAAGAAAATTCCATAAATCGAATAAATATCGTTGTGAGCTCAAGTGGCACTCCATAGAAATAGAGCTGGCTGGGCGGGTGCAGGATTGGTGGCGGGTGGGGAGCTGTACAAGTTGATATGCCACATGAGTGGGGCATCATTTTTGAAGCCTCCTCAAGTCGTATAAAAACTTTGCAAGCAATTCGAAAGGTATTAAAAGTATTAAACAGCAACGGATGATTATAAACACGAGCGCTGAGTGTGGAGTGGAGTGAAGTCCTGGCGAAAACTTGCCTGCCAAACTTCAAGTGTTCGTCTTCGTATCTATCAGATACTTTTAGCAGACATACTTATAGCTACTTGCTGCGACTGTGCGCGTGTATGAGTGTACTTACATACACATACACACACACATATGTGCAAATAATACTTAAAAGCTGCTTGCTTTTGTAGTACTGTGGGGCAAGTAGCGCAATTACTGAATCAATAGTGTTGAATAGTGTTTTACATAAACATTACATTCTCTGACAGATTTTGGCCCGACACTTTGAGTGTATTTCTTTAGTTTAGTCTTAGTTGAAACTATTTGATCCAAAAAGTATTCCAGTTGGGGTTTCCGTTCCGGGGAAAGTTGTCCAACAGCTTCAGAACGCGTAGGCTTAAACCCAATTAAAAATGACAAACTATCAAATGTCCTTTTTTAGCCCATGGTAAACTGTAAGTACATAAGTATAAGTATAGTTCCATTTCCCTTTCTCCCCTCCCTTTCCATATAAATATATATAGAATATTGTATATATATTTGTGTATCTGCGTGTGTGTTTAACAAAGTTGTAATTGAATTGCAGCGAACGTGCGTAAATTGCTTGAAATGATTAAGAGCTTATGGCACAGTATTAGTTCAAGGACTAAGAAGACTTAGAGCAAGCAATTAAATGCGCCCAGCCAGCCGATCGATCAGGCAAATAGAAGTCACTTACAACTTAAACTCTGGGAGCCCTAAGAAGCCAAATCGCTGCTCTGATTGCTTCGATAACCCCAATCGTTCAGCCAAAGTTCAGTTTCAGTTTCAAGAAAATGAGGCTGCAGCTGCGGGTGCCCACATAAGTATGCTATAGTTTTTTCTTCTCCTTTATGTTAACTGCAGACGAAGTGCACTGCAAAGGTCGCCAGTGGTAATGTATTCAGCCTTTTTCCAGTCATGTTTAGCTAATTTTTTTAGCGGAAAATATAACTATTTTAAATGTGTTTAGCTTTTATTAGTTGCACAAATAAGAGTTGGCTTAAAAAGAAGGTAAATAAATATAAAGCTTACCCAAGATATTTTTAATAAAAATAGACAGTATTTTTCAACAAATTTTTGGCTATTTTTTAACCCCTTTTAAGTGTTGGCAACACTGCTGAATGCAGTGAGCCCCCAAGCAACCATAACAGTTACCCTAACAATGGGAAACACAAAACACAGGGCTGAAGCTAAGGCTAAAGCTGAACCTGAAGTCGTGTTTATTAAAGCGCAGCAGGTAAAACAGCTCATAAAATAGCTGGGAAATATAAAAAAAAAATAAATAAATTTATTACTCCTCTGTGTGTGTGTGGCAAAAAACTCATTTTGAAGTTGTTGACACCAGCGAGGCACTTGTCACTTGGCTGTGGCCCAGCCACATGCCACACACACAAAGAGCCGCCGCAGAAACAAGTTGGATTTGCTGCTAGTCTAAACAAATTGCGGTCAAGTGCAGCACTCCAATCCTTCTTTTTTTCCTTTGAAAACTGGCGCCACATTGTGTGTGGCAGAGTCGCGTTGCACCTGCAACAGCTGCAACTGCAGCTTCAGAGTCAGCTACAAAATAAAAAAAAAAAATGAAAAAGATAGCAATCAATTAGACCAGCGCTGCCACAAAACTACGTTAATTAAGAAAGAAAGAAAAGAGTAGAAAAATATTTGTTTAAGACGAGTCGACGAGTCCTTCTGCAGAAGAAAAAGAAATAAATAAAAAAAAGTGAAAAACGAGAAATGGAGAAATGTTTTCGCATGTAATACATAAAGCCACATACCTGTTTGGAAGTCTAATCAAATTCCAGAATGCGTCAAATCTTATCTACTTAAAGAATCCTTCCCAGCTGAATGCTGCACGTGAGCAGCTTTTTCTTTTTTAGTTTGCGTCCAGTGCTGCTGCTGCCATAGGCGCACGGCACTACTATTTTAGAGGGCTAAAGTGGTTATTACCTTTTTGATTTAAATCATTCAAATTTGGATGTTGATAACAGATCTCAGAAAATACATTGTTATCCCTAAAATCAAAATAAAGTTACGAATTTCGTAAAATCTGATAGGGTCTTGAACCCCTTTATAAATACCCCAGAATCCTTTCTACACACGCCACTGTCCGTTACGCTGACAACTTGCGTAAAATAGGAAAAAGGACACGTACGTAATGAACACCAACACGTACTCGTACGCAGTAGCAGAAGGAGCAGGAGTAGCAGCAAGGAGCATGAGCAGCGACAACGTTTGGGGCTTTAAGTTTCAGCTGGCCAACTTGCACATCCTTCAGCCGTTGGCTAAGAAAAAAACAACAACTAAAATAGCAGCAGCAAAAACTGAAACTTGCTGCAAAACTTTGCAACACTTTTTTTCCTTTAGTAGTTGTCCTGCTGGCGCTGCTGCTGCTGCTGCTGCTTGAAGGGCGTCCAGGCGGTTTGATGCTGGCCCAAGGAGCTGCCAACAAGGATGTGCAGCCGGTGTGACGCTGCTACCGCCACCGCCGCCGCTGCCTCTGCCGCTGCCGCTGCTCAACGCTTAGCGGAAGTTCCTGTCGACTGTTGCATTTTCGGGCTATGCAGCAAGTTCTTGCCACATGTTGTTGCTGCTGCTTCTGCTGCTGCCGCCGCTGTTGTTGCTACTGCTTCTGGCTACAAGTGTAGCATGCTTAATTTTTATGCAACATGCATACAAGTATGTAAGAGCATGTGTTCAACTGCTACACTGAGAAAAAGAATGCACAGAGTCCTGCTCCACTGCTCCTGCCTCTTCACAGGATTATTTTATACCAAAATCAGGTTATATTTTGCTTCTTTTTAGATTTAACTACTTTTTCTCTCTGTGTATATCCTACTGCTGTTATAGCGCTTGTTGGTTTTACATATTTACTTGGCAAACACTTGCGTAAAGCGCGGCTTTTTCCCCTCCACCCCCTTTCAACCAAGTTTTCTGCACTTGGCCAAAAAGTTTTCGCCTCGCACTGCGGCCTTGGCTAAGTTCAGCCACTGACATTGTGACTTCCGTGCTCAGACCGTAACACTCCAAAACCTTTCTCTCCCTTCTGGAGGCCCCTTTCCGCTGAGACGCTATAAATGAACATGAAATTGAAATTTAATATAGCACAGCCGCATTTTGTACTCCGCACTATGATTTACACATGCATTCAGTAGCGGTGGGGGGCAACTGGCAACTGGGAGGGAGGCGGTGTGGCAGCTGCATCTACTTAGACCAGCAATATACAATTTGCCACAATGCACTTAGGAGCCTGGGGGCACCTCATGCAAACCTGACAAAAGGCACAGATTGCAAAGGACCTCCTTCAGAATTCCAGAATTCTCTATGCTTCACAATCATTTTATACACTAGAAGGTTTCTAAGGTTTCGCAAGCATGAATACAATTACTTATTCTATACCCTGTATTCGTTCGAATGTGAATAGAGAGTTTAACAGACTCTTCCAAATTAAATACACATTGAACTAGTAGAGGAAGGCTATCATCGGTGCGCAGAACGTTATATACACTTACAAGCTGGATTGTTTCTATGGCAATTTCAATGGATAGACAGACTTCAACTTGTAAATTTAGTCAAGATACCTGGGAAACAAAAAATTACTCATACAACAACTTTTAAGCCGATGCTTCCTATGTGAGCTATAAGATATAATTGACCGATTCCTACACATTTGCTGCCTGCAACGAATAGAAGGTTACATGCCAAATTTCATTAACTTAGCTTAAAAACTGAGAGGCTAGCTTCCATATAAGCAGTAGGACAGACGGAAGGACGGACATGTCTATATCAACTCGTCTCGTCGTCCTGATCAATCATATATATACTTTAAGGGGTCGGAGATGGCTCCTTCAATGCTCTATACAATTCGTGACAAAGTTACAATATACTCTGCAAGGGTATAAAAAGTATTCTTCTCCTTGTCTGCCTCATTTAAATGAGTTTTTCTCTCCCTCTCACCTCTTAACTTTGTACATTTCAGGCAAATTTAATATCAGGCAAACATAATTATGAGCAAGCTGATGTGCTGCAAAAAGTCATTAAGTGCGAGGGAGAGGAAACATACAGAGATCAATTAGTCAGACTGAGAGAAGGATACACAAACTAGACAAGCCAGGGGAAATCAAAACAAAACAAAAACTATTCTTCTCCTTGTCTGACTCATCTAAATAAGTTTACTTCCTCCCTCCCACCACATGACATTAAGAATTTATTTTTTGTCACCTTTTGCGCATTCGCAGCATTCGCTGTTCCGTTATTAGTCTTAATATGCGCCTCCTTGTCTTACTAAGCTTATATATTAGCTTCGAATGTTTGATCTCCCTCCCACCTCTTGTTGACTATTGCAGCAGCGTCGATGCGCTGCTGATACTTGTTATGAATTCTGTTCGCCTGTTAAATATTTTCTTCCAGCAGCTTCGAAAATTAAATGCGCTGACATTCAAATTGTATATTTCTGGCAAACTGAGTACCAGGCAAACAGAATGCTTAGTAGGTTGATGCTGTTCAAAAAGTTATTAGGTGCGAGGGAGAGGAAACATACAGAGATCAATTAGTAAGACTGAGAGAAGGATACACAAACTAAACAAGCCAGCGGAAATATTAAAACAAAACAAAAAATATTATTTTCCTTGTCTGACTCAGCTAAATGAGTTTACTTTCCCCCTCCAACCTCTTGACTTTATGAATTTATTTTTTGTCATCTTTTGCGCATTCGCAGCATTCGCAGTTCCGTTATTAGTCTTAATATGCGCCTCCTTGTCTTACTTAGCTTACATATTAGCTTCGACTGTTTGATCTCCCTCCCACCCCTTATTGACTATTGCAGCAGCGTTGATGCGCTGCTGATACTTGTTATGAATTCTGTTCGCCTGTTAAATATTTTCTTCCAGCAGCTTCGAAAATTAAATGCGCTGACATTCAAATTGTATATTTCTGGCAAACTGAGTACCAGGCAAACAGAATGCTTAGTAGGTTGATGCTGTTCAAAAAGTTATTAGGTGCGAGGGAGAGGAGACATACCGAGATCAATTAGTCAGACTGAGAGAAGGATATACAAACTAGATGGGCAAGTGAAGAAATATCAAAACAGAACGATAAATATTCTTCTCTTTGTCCGACTCATATAAATAAGTTTACTTTCTCACTCCCACTTGTTGACTTTAAGAATTTAATTTTATACCCTTGCAGAGGATATTATCAATTTGGCACGAAATGTGTAATGCATTGAAGGAGTCATCCCCGACCCCATAAAGAATATATATTATATTAGTATGGAGCCTTCTTTTTGTTGCAGGCACCACATATGTCGGATCTGGCCGGATCGGACAACTATATCCCATAGTAACAGTCGGTTCAAAATCGGTTGATGTATGGAAAACTTTTTTGTGTCTCAAGTTATCTTGAATAGATTTACAAGTTATATGGAAAAGTATAATTTCTTAACACACACCGCCTAAAATAATTGAGATCGGATTACTATATTATATTTCTCAGCAAGGGTATATAATCTTCGGAGCGCAGAAGATAGACTTTCTTTACTAGTTTTAGTTTTTTTTTGATATTTCTGTACATGCTTATCTAGTTTGTGTATCCTTCTCTCAGTCTGACTAATTGATCTCAGTATGTTTCTTCTCCCTCGCACCTAATAACTTTTTGATCAGCATCAACCTACTAAGCATTCTGTTTGCCTGGTAGGCAATTTGGTTGAAATTTATAATTTGAATGTCAGCGCATTTAATTTTCGAAGCTGCTGGAAGAAAATATTTAACAGGCGAACAGAATTCATAACAAGTATCAGCAGCGCATCAACGCTGCTGCAATAGTCAATAAGGGGTGGGAGGGAGATCAAACAGTCGAAGCTAATATGTAAGCTAAGTAAGACAAGGAGGCGCATATTAAGACTAATAACGGAACTGCGAATGCTGCGAATGCGCAAAAGATGACAAAAAATAAGTTCTTAAAGTCAAGAGGTGGGAGGGAGGAAGTAAATTTATTTAGATGAGTCAGACAAGGAGAAGAATATTTTTCGTTTTGTTTTAATATTTCCCCTGGCTTGTTTAGTTTGTGTATCCTTCTCTCAGTCTGACTAATTGATCTCTGTTTGTTTCCCCTCCCTCGCACATAATCAGTTTTTAAACAGCATCAACCTACTAAGCATTCTGTTTGCCTGGTACTCAGTTTGCCAGAAATATACAATTTGAATGTCAGCGCATTTAATTTTCGAAGCTGCTGAAAGAAAATATTTAACAGGCGAACAGAATTCATAACAAGTATCAGCAGCGCATCGACGCTGCTGCAATAGTCAACAAGAGGTGGGAGGGAGATCAAACAGTCGAAGCTAATATGTAAGCTTAGAAAGACAAGGAGGCGCATATTAAGGCAAATAATGGAACTGCGAATGCGCAAAAGATGACAAAAAATAAATTCTCAAAGTCATGAGGTGGGAGGGAGGAAGTAAACTCATGTAGATGAGTCAGACAAGGAGAAGAATATTTTTTTTTTGTTTTGATATTTCCCCTGGCTTGTTTAGTTTGTGCATCCTTCTTTCAGTCTAACTAATTGATCTCAGTATATTTCGTCTCCCTCGCACTTAATGACTTTTTGAAGCACATCAACTTGCTCAGATTTATGTTTGCCTGGTACTCAATTTGACAGAAATGTACAATTTGAGGCCAGCGAAAATAATTTAAAAAGATGCGCAAAGAAGTTATTGAACACGCTAGCTACGTCACGAGTCAAGAGATGGGAGGCAGATCATTCGATCATTACACAAGTGTATGAAAATAATATATTGCCTATTCTTAGGCTGGCCCGGCTGCAATATGGATATCCTATAATTTCGCCAACCTAACCAATCCTGCACTTTTGTTAGGAGCAGTTTTAATTATTTTCCTCTTTCATTTATTATTTTTATTCATTATTCATTTCTCAAGCTGGTCTTATCTCTGAGGTGACTTTTTGGATTTCAATTTAGTTCAGTTTTGTTCGCATTGCATGTCTTGGAAACATTTAAGAATTCTCCCCAAAAACTCCACGCCTGTTTTCACACCTTTCCCTTTTGGGCTTTGGCCTTTTACTATACCTGTATCTCTTTCATCTCTTCTCCTCTTACTTCTTTCGTATTTCCTTTCCTTTTTTTCAATACTTGTTTGCGTGTTTGTTAGACTTTTTTTTGTTCGTGCCAAAAAACTCTACACGCATATTTCTTAGCTGTTTTTTGGCTCTGTGTGTGTTTACCTTTGAAAGTGAAAACATTGACGGCAATTCCCACGTCCCCCCAAACCCACAAAACCATCCTTTTCTAGACCTAGAAATACGTCACGAATTTCCGCTCTTATACGCGCACTCTACACTCTTATACGCTGCATGACGTACACGCAACGTGCTCTGTAGAGATTTCGCGATATCTTTTATCACATTCATTTGCCGGCTCACACGTATATCCACCCATACATGTGGCTATATTTTTTGAGATACTGTATGAAATATTCTTAATTATGAGCTTCTTTCATATGCAGCTCGCACATACTTTCAGTATTTTCTAGCTGTGGCACAGCATTAAAAATGTCCTTTCTAATTTACAGTCAAACGCAATGAAATTAAATGCCAGAAATGTAGAAAAAAAATATGGAACTAGTAAGAAGAGTCTATGTTCGGCACACCGAAGATTACATGCCTTTCCAGGCTGGAAATTGTTATTCTGATCTGAAAATTGTTATTAATTTGATTTTGTTTGATCATTTCGACAGTCTATATCAGTTCATTCTATCCTGACTAATTATATATATACTTCAGGGAGTCTGAGCTTTCTTCTTCATTACCCATTTCGTGATAAAGGTAAAATACCCACTGTAAGGGTATAAAAAGCATGAGAAAGAAAACAAAGCTTGCCTTAAAATGCTTGCCAGACAATAAACGCACAGTGGGGTCAATTAATATTAAAATCGAAAGAATTCACATTTAACACAGATAATAAAAGAATATAATAATAAAAGGGTAAAATAGCTTCTTTTATTCAGACGAATTAAATAGGTTTTGCTTTAGTAAAAGACAAACACTGTGCAAAATTTAATTAAGATTTTGGCCAACACTTTAACGGACACCGAGACACTGTGCCGCGTATGGCCTTCCTAATGAACCGCGAATGTGCGCGTCCATGCCTTCGTGAACCCCATGACCCCGTGTCTGCCCCTTCTGCTCCAGTTCTGTCATAGCTTCCGGTGGTCCCTGGCCACTGTGCCACTCGTTGGGGCCGTTAATTAGGGGCTATCATATTTCTGTGCGACTGCAGCACAAAACCAAAACCTGTTGAGGCATAGGACAGAGGCAGGAGGTGTGTGTGTGGCATGTGGCATGGAGCATGGGGCGTAGCTGCACTCGTTTATTGGAATTTATTGCTGCACCTTCAGGCAACTGCTGCTGCTGCTGCTGCTGCTGCCGCCGCTGGCTGCTAGCGGCAGCTACATGCAATCGAAATGAGCGCACGCCAACAACTCGGGCATTTCCGTGGCCATTCCGGATGTGGTAATGGACTATGGATTAAAGTGCTAATTTTTGCGACACAAAATTTAATTCGATAAAATACATAGAGAGTACGTAATGCTGCTGCAAATGACATTCACATTTATTATTCATTTTTAAATGATATATATCTCCAAAGATATAAATGTTTGAACTTGAAATTTATCTTTTTTATTGAAATGGAAGGAAACAAAATTTCGGAAATTTCGTGAATTTGCGAACTCTTTCAAAATCCTAGAAAATCAGCTAATTTGCGGGAAAAAATCAGAATTTATTTCACGGTGCAGCGGGAGTAAGTGGTCAGCTTTGTTGGCCCTTTTGCAGCAGCGTAACGTTGCGTGCCATTTGGCCAAAAGCTGTCATTTTATTGTTAGCCAAATACAAATCAGGCCGTCGTGCTAATTACAGTCAACAAAAGTACAGTCCAGGCACCAGCAGTGTCAGGGGGCGTACAACTGGGCGTGGCATGTGCCACGTGGTGGCATGCAACACAGCTCAGTTGACACCTCGGCCTCAAAATGGGAGGCGTGTCACGACTAGCGAGCCAGCCAGCTAGCTGCCTTTTTTGCTGCTTAATTCCTTTTGATTGCAGTGCAAAAGTGTGAAATTAAAATTCAGCGCATGCTAAACGTTTTGACACTCTCCCACAATAGTTAACACCCACCTTCCACTCCCCATGCTACATGCCCCAGTCTTCGTCGCAGTGGCACTTGCTGTCTTTAACGCCCGCTGTATCTCTATCTTGCCTAGCCTTTTGGCTACTGTATCTCTGTATTTGTATCTGTATCTGGCACAGGCTACTAGCAGCCTGTTTGTCCATTTGGCTGCTTTCTGAATATTTTTTACACTACAAAAGAGTATCATTCTCTTAGAGTAAGGTTTGCAACGCAGTATAAAATATCTTCTTTCTTGGTGTAGAATTCAATGCACAGCTTTATTTTTTGGTCCTCTCAAAAGTAGGCTTCACTTTCTGCTGACTCAAAGAGTGAAAGACCTATAATAAACAGCTGAACAAAAGTTAGGATATTTATATATTCGACCTGATGAATGATAGATAATTTCCTACTTGTTTCGTTAATTTTTGGCACGTTTCGAGTTGGCGGCAGTTTGTGTGGCCCACGTTGCATTTATCTCTTCATTTTTGGCAACATGTTTCGGCAGACAGACAAACAGTTAAAGGACTCCATAAAAGGACTGAGATACGAGCTGACTAATGGTCTTTAGGGGCAACTATTTACTGCCGAGCTGTTAAGAGAGAGTTTTTGTCTATTCATTTTCTATAATTTCCATTAAATTTAATCCTGCCTATTCGCTTTAAAATACACCTATTAAATTTCAACCAAAATGCTGAAAATGCTTTTAATTTCCTTGCAATTTTCAACTGACCGCAAAGGTCCTTCCAGTTTGTTTGGGGGTTTGCTAGGAATATCAGAACGAATACGAGTCATCAATTAAATAGCAGCAGGTTACAACAATTTTTACAACCCACTTACAGGACTCTCTCTCTCCTGCTGTCTCTCCCCTTTCACCCTCCTCTCTCTCTCCTTCTCCACTCAGCACAGCAATTACACATGCAAAGCAACACACAGATAAAGACAGGAGGAGAGAGAGAGAGAGAGTAAAGGAGAGGGGAACCGGAGTATACAGTTACAAAATGAATTCGCATGTTGCCAACTGTCGAAAAGGACCTTTACACTGTAAACAAAACTAAGCTGTTTAGAGTTGGAATTTTAATATGTTTAGAAGAGAATCTCAAAAAAGAAAACTACGGTTCAGAAGCTTTTGAAAATAATATGCAAACTATTCCAAAATATTTTCATCTTTTTCAAGCCAAGAATATTAAATTTCTTAGAGCTTTTACTTTTTTTCTAAGTGTACAAACTAAACTGCCTTCATCCCGGCTCGTCCCTTTCCGGGGCTCTGGTTCTGGCCCAATATATCAAATGTCAGTTGAGCTTTGGCAGCATTTGAAATGTCCACGTGCCCGTTCACGTCCGTTCATGTCCGTTCATGTCCAGACATTGCTCACGGATGCATACGGCCCGCCAGGACACATAAATTTTATCTGCAAGCGGCCCGAGCCAGGGCCGTGTGATTGTGATGAATGCCGAGCCAGGACAAGGCCACAAATACAGACAGACTAAACAGAGAGAGTGGTGAGAGATCGACAAGGAGAGGGAAGGGTATCAAGTGTGTGTGTGTGTGTGTGTGTGGCAAACAAATAGACGCAAAATCCCAAATTAATTTGCAGCGGCTGACCAATCGGGGCAGGTCAGAAGAGGCTCAGAGTGCTGCCAGAGAATTGCGGAAAAGTGCGGCCAAGTGTTGGATTTCTTGCACAATCAGCAGGCCTAACAAATGGCAATGCATATATCACATGGCCAACCGGTTCGGAGCGGACCTAAAATACCTTCATTATGCACGCAAAAAAACCAAAAAGAAAAACAAAGGTTCGACAATACTCGACTAGAAAACACTCTGCAGCCAGAGCAAAAAATAAATAGTTATAAGCAAGGCTCAGTTGTTCCCAGGCCTACTTTATATAGCATACTTATTGGGGCTGCACTGAATAAAAGGAATCCTGTGATTTTACTGCATTTTCATATTACTTAAGTCCAGATAGGAGTGGTAGCCTGTGCTCGTTTTAAAGTGTAATTTCTGAAGAGGCTGATACTCGTTTTAATCAATTTTTAATGGGTATAGCGAGCTGGCTGGTATAAAAAGAAATGTAACGAAATCATTTTATGTTTTTTATGCCAAAGCATTTAATATCAATTTTCAGCTTGAACATGCAACATGTAACATGAACCGGAAAGGCCAGCGCGCATTTGGGGCGTTGTTTTGCACAGTGGTTTCTCGCCTTGCCCCGCCGCCGTTTGCCCCACTGTGGCAGGTGGCATGTGGCACGTTGTATGCTTGCGTGGCATATATATATTTAGAATTAGAATTAGAATTAGAGTCGCCTCAAGTGGCTGCTGCTGCTGCTGCTGGCGTGTCCAGACTAATCGCTGGCTTTATATAGTTACAGTGCCTGTGCTAAATATTCGCCTCGCATTTCGTGTGGCTAATCGCTGAAAACAACGAGAGAAAAAAGAAAAACAATGTCTGCTCCAATTGTTGCTGGCCATTTTTGCATTTAAAATTTACATTTAAATTTAAATATACGAAAATGTATGCTGACACGCCCATCAGTTGCATGCAACCGATAATAGCTCACTTTGCATACAAATTGCAACAACTCGCAACAGCTGAAATTTAGACAATAAAAAAAGGATACTCTGCCACGCCTCGTGTCAAAGTTGGCTATAAATTTGTAATAGATGCCAGCCTCAGCGAGACAACTATGAGCGTCCTTTCAATAAGCTTGCACGTGAGTCCTGCCGCCATTCCATTGAACACTGGGGCAAAAACTTTAGCTACCTTAACGTAAATTCATTTTACAAGGCAATAAATAACGGCCGAGTGCCAGGACACCGCCAGGACACCATGATTAACATGCGACCGCAGCTCCAAAAGGATTGTCTACGGTTAAAGCGCTTTCCACTTACAGCAAAAAAGAGAAAGGAGCGCATAAAAGGAGGAATATAATAAGCAGTGGCGTAGAATGGATTTTCTTCCAGCCCCTCCTGACATATACAGAGATTAACCAAAGAGCTCAGAAAGTGTATCCGATTAATTTCAACAAATATGAACAATTTTTAAACCTCCCATTTTAAATATATATTTTACCCTACGCCTCTGGCAAGTTTGCTATGCTTATATATACTCTACTATTTATGCGAGCCTTCACATTGATTTTATTAAGCAAGACGCCTGCGGCGTGGCATCGCACTCAAGAAGCGCGCCACAATGGGAATTTCAATTTAACACCCAGACAAGAAGAGCCGGGACTCAGGCAGGACTCAGGATATCAGGATGGGCTGATGATAAATTGCGGGCAAATGAGGGGCAGGACAGAAGAAGGCGTCGATACAAAGAGTTATGAACACGACTTGACCTCAATAGGCATTTAAATATAAATCAAATGCCTCGAAATAAACCGAGCATCAGGACAAGACGGGCTCAGGACTGAACGGGATTCAACAAAACGGGACGAGACGGGACAGGACATTGTTGGCATGTTGTGTAAACGACGGCGACTCCTCCTGGCCAAGGTCAATACGTTCAGATTTGTGTGGCAATTTGGTAGTCGCCTTCCTGTTGCTGTTCAATTGACCTCCCAAAAGCCACCCAAAATCCACCAGAAAATCCACCAAAACAAACTGCTTCTGTGTAGGGATGAGCAAAATATTTACAAGCCTGACACTTGTCATTTGTCGTGACTGCTAATGAAACTCGCCATAAAATGACAGTCAATTTTCCTGGAAATTCTTTAAAATCGAATTACCTTTTACCTGAATTTGCGTATAAAGCCGGGGCCAAATCTCTTGCAAAATTTACGCTTATTTATGGGAAAAATTACTTAAATTCTGTACAAATTTTCTTTGGCAACAGGAACTGATTTTCCTCAAATAAAGTCACAGTTTCGCTCTTCACGAAACCTCAACTCACATCTAACTCTCTGTCTTTGTCTGTCCGTCGTTTTATTAACATAAGCGCTGAGAGAGTTTGGCTCGATTTGATGAATCGGCCACGCCATCAAAACAAATACGAATATAAAAACGAATACGAATACGAATACGGATACGAATAATCATCCTCGTACTCATTTTCATTCGAATCGAAATGCGATTTCTTTTGTTTTTGTGCAAAGGCGACCAACCGCTCCTGTGATAAATGGATTTCACGTGGCGCATGATAAATGTTAATTCACCCAAAACAATGCCAAGCTGTTCTCTGCTGCTTCAGCCTTCGTTAAAGGATCTTAACGTGGCCATATTCATGATGCGGTTCGATATATCCCGACTCGCTTGCCAGCCAATGAGTTCGACTACTTCTTGTACAATAAGCTCATTCACATTCACATTCACACTCGCATTCACACATTCCACAGGAGTCAGAAACAATCAATATAATTGCTTAATGCACGTTGCAGTTTCCAGGCCAACATTTCCAGGGCCAATACCAGACTTGCGTAATTGCAATTCAGCTTTATCCGCAGCAGCAAATAATGCTATTCGTTGTTTTCAGCTCATGCTAGGGCTGAGCTCGTGAGTGGAATATATTGCCTTAATACTTCTCTTAAAAGTTGGATTAATTGAAAGGATTCGAAAGGAAAAAAGTGACAGATAATGATTGATAATGAATAATCCAAATGGCGTGATTGCAGCTGTTGAGAAAAATAACGACTACTTCGTGGCGGTAATCAGGTATTAGGAAAAGTAACGAGTGGCGAGTAAGAATAGTCACTGCAAAGCAAAGCAGCGAGTAACAACTATTCGACTGGTAGAAGCGATCTTAATTCGTTCTGCTGGTTGAATTATCGGCCAAGCTTTCACTCGGTCGTCTCATCTCTAGTTCGATAAGCACACACTCACATCAAACAATATGTCAAAATCCATTTAATGCTCGAAACTGTAAGCAGCTTTTAGTTTGAAGTTTAATTTACCCTTACTTTGATTTACGCAAACTAAAAAGCACTTCACACTGCGCCTGCCTGATCCTGGCCCCTGCCACGCCTCCAGGACCCTCGAATAAGTTGCGTGGGCAGAATGCACCCTCACACACACACACACACACACACACACACACGCACACACACACGCACACACACGCACACAAGGGAACCATTGGCTTTATATTATCTATTGCAGTGGTATTTACACAGGTTTCATTGAGTTACCGTTCGTTAGAAGGGAAGAGAGAGAGAGGGAGGGGACATCAATAAAAAGAGGAGAATAGACAGAGAGGGATAAACACAGTGAGAGACAGAGAGAGAGAGAGAGGGTGAGATGGAGGAGTGTTGCTAAGCTTGGAAAACATTTCTCGCACGAGCTGTTCCCTGTTTTACCAGCTGCTTGAGATTTTGGTTTATACCAGTAATTCCGATTTTTTTTTTTTTGCTTTTCGATGCTTAGCCAAAATGAAAAAGCGTTGATTGGGAGAGTTTATCTGTCCCCCCATCTCACCCGTATCCCCTTCCAACATACCTCTACCCATTACAAAGTGGCTTAAAATTCAATTGGTATTAAAGTCTTGCTAGAAATCAGAGTGCATTTCCCATCCACCCGAATTGCACACATAAAGAAATTTATAATAGAAAAGGGTATTAAATGATTTATTTAAGCCTGCTTCTCAAAATGTAAGCCATGCATATTTCAAAGGAATTAATTGGGGAGTTGGAAGGAACGCTTTAAACAATGGAGTTTCAAAAAAAATGAAATAAATGGGCGTATATTAAATAGATGTATGCCCCGCTTTTCTCTCTGTGTATGCTTGCCACTTGAAGCTGAAGCCTTTGTGAAAAGGTCACTCAGTCAGTGAGTCAATTCAACGAATCAGTTGCTGTTGTTGTTGGCCGAGGAATCCCAGGCGGGAGAATGGAAGTGGAGTGGAGGAGATGGAAGGATGGATGGGTGAAATTGCACAGCTGTGGCCAGGAGTTGAGCTGACCATTTTATTTATTAAAATATTTATTTAAATGCATGCAGATGCTGTCGCAAATGTTTTCATGACTCTGCCAGAGCAATGAAAACAAAAGCGAGCAAATGGAAATAATAAAACTCAAAAACTCAGTTTGTTTTTGCTGCTGCGCGGTCTGCATATAAAAATGTCTGACACGAACTAAACCAGAAACAAAAACAAAGCAGACAAATGGCAAAGGCTAAGTCCAAATGAACACAGCAAGTGAAGTGCCACGCCCCCCCAAAGCCCCCTTCACACACATATGGCCATAAAAAGTCACTCAAGTGGTATTAAACGTACCGCCAAGTGCAGCAATGGGCGAACGCTCTGCAGGAGCAACAGAACAGAAACGGAAATGGGAATGGGAATGGGAATGGAAACAAAAAGGAAAACGAGAAAGAAACGAAAAACCCAATGGGAACTCTCGAGAAAAGGTTAAGACTTGTGGTAGTATTAGTTCACATTCGGCCACACATTCTGGCCAACTCACCGGGCCAGCAGCAGTGGCAGTAACAATAATAGAAAAATAAAAATAAATATATAAAAAAGCAGTTCCACTTTCAAACCGTACTTTAAATACACTTTCCACCTGAGAAATTAAGCTTCTCTTCAGCTATTAAAATAAAATATACTGACCTGCTCTGGCTTGCATTTAATCATTCGATTCTTAGAAAAATTCTACTTTGCGGAGCAATTAAAAATCTTTTTGATTTTAAGGCTTTCAATTTTCCAGTGAAATTCACGGCAATGTGAAAAGCGGAAAAAATACGTAACCTGTACTGGTTTTCACTTAATCATTCACTTCTTAGAATTATATGTAGCCTACTGTTTGGAGCAATTAAAAGCCTTTTTTGATTTAAAGGCTTTAAAGTTTTCCAGTAAAATTCATTGCAATGTGAAAACGGGAAAAGGCAGTTTTCCACTAACATAAATGGCTCTAATAAGTATGCAATATATATTCTTAAGGAACAGCGCAAGTCCTACTACTAATTTCTTTCCACAGACATATTTAATGCATACTTTTTATATCCTTTTACCTTTTTTCAATGGGATTACTACGACTAGAGAACTGGTAAGTCGAAAAATAGTATAATGAATTCCACAGAATACAGTATATCCTGCTGCCCCAATTTGTCTAACTTTACCTTGGAGAGGGTAAAACAAATAGAATAAAGCCAGGTCCAGTTTGATCGGCTTGGAATTGACTTCTTTTTCTCTATTTTTGTTGGCGCGTAATTTTTGATTGAAACTGAGTGGCTTTACCTTTTTTGCCCGGAAAGTGGGCGGCTGTCGAAGGCATTAGGCATTTTTTACACTTAACTGGCAAAAAAATAAAGGTGACCAGCTGTTGCTTCTGTGCGCTGAATGGAAAAATGGGCAAAAGAAAAATTAAGAGCTGAACGGAAAACTGCAAAGAAAAAAATATAATAAAAGTAATAAGCGAAAAGGGTTTTTCCACGCGCAGCTGGGAAAACGCTTAGAAGAATTAAATGGAAAACCCGAAAAATTGAAAGGGAAAAGGAAACGAATGAAAGCCAAAGGCGTACAACTAATTTTGAGGCAGTTGTTGCAACTAATTGTGGCACTACCAATTATGCTTATGTACCTTTCAGAGCCGTTCGGGCTTGTTGCAAGCATCACACAAAACACTCGAAAGAAAAGTGAAAACTCTGAACTTTTGCTTTTAAAGCGAGCTGGGTAAAATTCACTCTCCTTCTGTGTGTGCGTGTCTGGGGTGGGTGGGGCAGGCAGCAGTACTAGTTTGGGGCATGCAACATAAACTTTTAGCAGCTCATAAAACGCTCAGAAACAAGCGCACAAAAATCGAACGCACATTAAAAGTGCACTGCGAAAAAGGAAGAAGGAGTGAAAATTGGGTGGAAAGGAGAAGAGGAGCAGAAGAGCTCAATGCCGGACCATGCCACTCAGTTTTGGGGCACGGATTGATTTCGTGCGTTTATTGAAAGCGCAAACAAGCAAGGCCAAGTTTTACTCTCTCTCTCTCTCTCTCTTTCTTACTCTGTGTGTGTGGTAAGAGCACTGTAGAACAAGAAAGTAACTTTCCCAGCATAATTAATCAGTCATTATTTATTGCCTAGAACTAGTACAACATATTTTTGAATCAACATTTTCAATGCCACTAAAGAATGTCCATATTTTTCAATTGGAACCTGAGATATGAATGGCAAGCAGGATTAGACTAATTTATAGCCAAGAATTGCCCATTCTATCCCATAGTACAAGTGCAACTGCAGAGAGAGAGAGCGAGAGCGCTCTGTTTTTGCGCAAACAAATGAAAATGGAAAAGCGTAAAAGCGATGAAAATCAAAAGTTACGACGGCCCTTTGACGGCGGCTGTAAAAAGATTAAACTTAACAGTGTTTAGATTGTTGATGAATCAGGCAAAGGGTCGCCGAAGGGGCAGCGAGAGAGCAGGGGAGAGGGGCAGTCACAGGACATTATTGCCAGCGTTCTCTGTAAGTTTTCACTGTTTGTTTTCTGTAGCATACATTTGAGCGCACAATGTTTTTTATAATTTTTTATCACTTTGCAATTTGGCTGGCAAATTGTGCGGCTATAAAACAACAACAAGCAGCAGCAGCAGCAGCAGCAGCAGCAGCAGCAGCAGCAGCAGCAGCAGCAGCAGCAGCAGCAGCAGCAAAGTTGATGCGAAACGTGTTCCAATTAAACGTAGCCCCCCTCCATAGTATCTGCCACGCCCCTGTAGTAGTTAATTTAAATGAAATTCGCAACGTCGCACGTGATACATGCAAATATGGCAAATAAAAATTACAAGTCATAAAAAAATCGAATCACTCCTCCCGCTGTTGTTGTTGTTGTTGTTGTTGCTGTTTCTGCGACTGTTGCAGGAGTTGCTGCTGCTGCCTTTTGGCCAAAAAAACTGTAATTTATGAGGAACGCGCACAACTTGTAGCTGCTTTTATTTCAGCCAGCTGCCACGCCCACAACTCGCATGTGCAGCCCATAAAAAATAAAAAGGCAGCTGAAAAAACGCGGCGGCACTTTGGCAAATTGTTCGCTTTAATTTTGCACAACTTTTCACGTTCCTTACCAGTGTTGTCTCTTTGGCCATTTTTCAGCCAAATATAACTATTTAAAGCTAAATCATTAGATAAGAGGCTAATCCTAAGGTCATATTATATTATCAGTTTTCAGTAGATTCTTTTCTTCTAATTTTAAAAATACATATAAAAGTTTTTCCCCTTCTACAGCTAGCGGATTTTTCTTTCAGAAATTCTGGCAACACTGTTGCCCAAATTTCCCTTTTCTCTTTCTGAAATTAATGTGTAAAAATGTGATTAAAATGTTGCATTTCTGTTGCTTCCCCCTCCACTTAATGTGTGCTAATTGAAAGGCGTTTTCACTGCTGCGTGACATGCAAAATGTTCGCATTTGATTCAATTAGATAAGCAAATGCATAGGGGATTTGTGGGCGGCTGGTTATGGTGTGGGCGTGGGCGTGGCAGCCGTTTGTACTGTAATTTGTGGTGGGCTTTGAATTGAACTTTGGGCCAATCAAAGGTTAATTGCAACTGTTGCAAATCAACGAACTTTATTACATAATCAGACGTCGATGCCTTGAGCAGAGCGCGAAAGAAGAGGCTCCTGGGGCAGGTTGGGGGTAAGTCGTAAACTTTTCTCAACACTCAGCACTCACGCTCACATTCACAAACACTCACATACTCATTCACGTACTCACCATGCATTTTAATCACATAAAACTCACTTACAGTACATAGCAACATTTTGTGTTCTTTGTATGAATGTGTGAGAAAATCGTTGCCGTTTTCTTTCTCTCTCGAAGAAGGTATAAAACTATTGGGAATAAAGCTGCCAAAAACAGTTTTCCATAAATATTTAAGATATTTTTTAGTGTTTTTCAACATTAAACAATTTAAAATTAATAGTTATTTTACTTAAATTCTAAGGAAACCTTTGTAATAATCCTCTAGCTTAACTTAGAAGTGAACTAAAAGTTCAGTTTCTCCAGGAAATTTTCATAGCTATTTGTTAGGGTATCAACGCGTCGCTGTACTTGTAATAATTGTCATCGCAGCAGATTTTTGTGTTATTTGTTGTGTAGTGTTGTGGCTGGGTGTAGTGCTACATGGCGTATGCGCAACATTTGCTGGCAAACAAATTTATGCGATTACACATAAATCTGCAGCTGCTTTCAGAGCTAGTTGCTTGTTGCTGTTGTTCCCTTGTACTTGTTGTTATTGTTGTTGTAGCACACACATGTGCTAAATTATATAGTTTATGCGAAACAGAGCAAAAACTTTCATTTTGCAAACCGAAAAACATCTTAATTTAATAAAGTGGCAGCAGGCAGCAGGCAGCAGCAGTCGTAGAAATTCAGAGATTCAAAGATAAATCTCAATTAGGCCAAAAACCGAGTGCAGTGGTCTAAATGATTGGGCCAAATGAAGTTTTTTTTTTCACTCCAACTCTGACGAGTTTTCGCTTTGGTTTTTTATTCAATATAAATTTATATATAGATAGTATATTTATTCCTTTTTTTTCGTACTAACAAGTTTTTCGATTTTTCTCTTTTTTTTAATGCTTTTTTCTCTTTGGGTTGAGTTGGCTACTTAAATGATTGGCAAATTTCTAGGCCTAGAAATATGGACATTAAATTTTCGTACAGAACAAAAAGGCAACTCAAATAAAAATCGAAATTTTTTAAAAAATAAATAAAAGTTTTTTTTT
Source organism: Drosophila repletoides (assembly GCA_018150835.1). Taxonomy (NCBI): domain Eukaryota; kingdom Metazoa; phylum Arthropoda; class Insecta; order Diptera; family Drosophilidae; genus Drosophila; species Drosophila repletoides. The sequence continues at coordinate 2,321,439 of JAECWQ010000089.1, forward strand.
TGTTGTTTTTTTTTTTTGTATTATTAGAAGACCTGCACACGATGATTCTCGCGATCGCAAACCAAAATGTTTCCATTTGACATAATGGCCACACCCTCGAGTCCTTTGAATTCCGAGTCACCGGAACCCCAGGAGCCGAAAGTCTTCAGGAAACTGCCATCCGGATTGAAGATTTGTATGCGATTGTTGCCAGAATCGGCCACAAATATATAGCCTTGATCATCCACCGCCACGCCCCTGTGACCAGACGGAGAGAGAGAGTGAAAGAGAGTGAAAGGCAGTTCAATTAAATTCAATTAAATATTGTAATTTAATTACTTACCGTGGAAACTTGAATTGACCATCGTCGGAGCCCTCGCCGCCCACTGTGGACAGCACCTTGCCATTTACATCGAATATCTGTTGTGACAGGGGAAGAAAGGAAATGGAGATGGAAATGGAATTGGTGTAAAATGTGCAACATATTTTTAATTAAAAAAATGTTCATGTGGCATGAACCTGAAGCTGCCGCTGCTGCTGTTGCAGTTGCTGCTGCTGCTGCTGCTGCTGCTGCGGATGCTTACCTGAATTCTGTGGTTATTCGAATCGGAAACAATAACACGATTCGTATTCGATACGGCTATATAATGCGGATGCTCAAGCTGGCCCTCGCCACGGCCACAGGAACCGAATTTACCAACGAAGGAACCATCGGATTGGAAAACCTGAAACCAAATTCGAATCGAATCGAAAGTGAAAGAAACGGGAAACGAGAAACGAGAAACGAGAAACGAGAAACGAAACAAAAACCGAAGCGTATTCATAAGTTTTTAAATTAAAATCGACATAAAATAAAATAGTAAAAAACAAAGGAATAAAATTGCTCTGGTCGAAGACTGCACGACCAGCAGATGCTCTATACCATTTCTGTGCTTTAGGAAATGATTTTTTTAAGTAAATTTTTGTTTATATCGCAAGTAAAAGCAGATAAAAATGTATCTTCGCTTAGTATTCAAAAAGTTTTCATGTACAGACGGCCGAATAAATTTACTTGCATAAATCTGGTCGACATTAATATACCCCTTTTCCAGTGACTTAATGGGTAAAGAGCATAAAAAAGGTAAAAGTAACCAGAGATTGCCAGAGTCCTGCTCAGTCCTTGAGTCCATCAGTATACACGAATATATTGCAGTTAAGCGCATGAAAATTGCTCTCAGGCTCAGAGTCTCCGACTGAGATGAGGATAAATGCTAAAGCTCAGGCTGAAGCTAAAGCTGAGGCAGAAGGCTGAGGCTGAGGCTGCCTTCTGCCTGCCGTAGCTCAAGTGTGACAAATTGGGCAGGACTCTTACTTTGGTTCTCTGCTCGGCGCTCTGCCCGGCCCCGTTGCTGATGATTATAAATATTTGCATGCAAATGGAGAGAGAAGCAGCCCTGACGTACCTGCACTCTGTGGTTCTCCTTATCGCAAACGTAAATGAAGCCGAGTGCATCGGTTGTTACGCCCCAAGGATAATTGAATTTGCCATCTGCGGTGCCCTGCGAACCAAAGGCGCGCAGAAAACGTCCTTGTGGATCAAGCACTTGTATGCGATGATTATATCTGCAACAGAAGAGTAAAGAGTACAGTCGAATAGAGTAGAGTAGACGGAGTGTTCGTATAAAAAACGTGTAAAAAACGGCTAGACTGACACCTCGGTTAAATGCCAAGTGACAACATTTTAAGTAAAGAATTTTCGTCCTTAAAAAAACGGTTAGGTTTAGTTGAGCACAACTCTAGCACTAGCCTAAAATATACCCTGTAATTGACAGTAGAAATATTTTAATATATGTATTCTCTTAGTGGTTCGAGGCTATTTACAGCATAAAATTTATCCAAAATTCGTCACTTTAATAGGGGTTTTTCCTTTGGATTGCAACTGGACTCCCCCCAAGGGTAAACTCTTCTTACTGTCATTAATTACAAAATGGCAGTAGCGAGCTCATTACAACGCGGGATTTGGCATTGGGAAGACAGAGGCGGTGGTGGAGGGCATGGTCATAGGCGTAGGATATAATGTACAGTATGTTGTGTGACGCGTGTTTTCGGGGGGTGTTGGGGCTTAGGCTAAGCCGCTTAACGTGCAAAATCAAAGTTGAGGCAGACAATGAGGCTGGTCGAGAGGCAGCAAGCAGGTTTCGTTGCTGCTTAACGAGATTTTTCGTCAGACAATGACAGCCCGGATGAAGCATGAAGATTCCACGCCCAGATACCTACGTACATGCGTTTGTACACTAACCAGAAAAAATGAGTGGGGTGCTCTAATTAAAAATGTGCTCGACTAGCAGCTACCCTCTACACAGCCTCCTGCTCTGTCCAATTACTAAGAAATTAACAGACTAAATAGATGATATTTTAATGAATACATAAAAGTTAGAGAGTATCGGTATACTATCGGTGCAGCATAGATCCCTTAGCTTGAAGCTAGTCATCTCCCTTTTTAAAACCATTGCTGGTCTTTGATTGTCTCTCGCTTTGAAGACAGCCAGCTAGTTGCTTTTCATAATTTCCAGATTATACTCTCGATAAAGTTGGGTTTTCAGCTGCAGTCAGCACACTTTCTATATACCCTCTCAAGCAATTTTTAATGATGGGTATAGCGCGTATAAAAACACACACAAAAAAAAAGGTTAGCTGTGAACATGAGGCTTAAACTGGGAACAGGAGCTGGTGGTGGCCGCAACGCACATGTTTCTCATTAACGCGGCTATTATGCGCTTAGCCGTGCCAATTACCAGGACCAAAACCAGGACCCGAACCAGCAGCAGAACGCCGAGGACTTGCAGCCAGGGTCCTAAAGCATGAAGCTAAGTCCGAGAATTAATCATGGACTATTGTTTCGACTTAATTAAAATGCAGCTGAGCAGCTCGAATGAGCTGGAGGGCTGGACAGTTGGACAGCAGCAGAACTGAATTACTGAGGCTGCTGGGAAACATAAAGCGTGTTAAATATATAAATAGAAATGTATTGCAAAATAATACCTTTATCTATCATCTCCATAAGGTAATATATCGATGTGCCGATAGTAAAAGAAAAAATAATAATATGAAGCCTACTTGTAGGAGCATTATAGAATCAAAAAAGTGGGAATCTTAATAGAAATTGATTTTTAGCTTAGTCTGATCTTAAAATATCAGATATTTTCTAGACCTATCGATAAGTACATATCGATTTATCGTACTCACCTATCGGCTATGATGTACTGGCCAATGCGATTGACCGCCACGCCGGCGAGGCAATCGAATTCGCCCTCGCCGTTGCCATATTCGCCGAACTCCTTGACAAAGATGCCATTGGAGTCGAAGACCTGGACGCGATGATTACTGGAATCAGCGACGACGATGCTATTGTCTGGTCCGACGGCGAGGCCGCGGGGCCATGTAAAGGATCCGGGCTCGCTCCCCCGGCCCCCCAACTGGAACAGCTGCTGGCGCTTGCGTAGGTATACCTGTTTAGGGATAATACCTGCCACTCCGGTTATACCGGCTGCTGCTGCTACCGTAGGGGACGTAGGGGAGCCTAGCCCGTTTTTTGACCCGTCATCATCGGATGAGGCCAGCTCATTGGCCTGACGCAATGGCAGTCCAAGACTGAGGCGTCTCGACACATCGCTGGCCGTGCTCCGGCTATGCGATGGAGCTCCGCTACCCGTTGAGCTGGAGGCATGGCTATCGCGAGCACTGCTGCTGCTGGGCGCATCCTTGGAACTCTTGTTGCCATACTTATTCTTGAGATAACGAGCCCAGGAGCTCAGTGCCTCTCCATCCTTATTGTCCGCCGAGCTGCTGGCCAAAGCACTCCGCGACGATCCTGCACTGCGATCCGTTATCGGTGAATTATCCCGCGATTTCAGTGCATGCGAGGAGCGACTGCGGGACAGATCGCTGCTGCCATAGCCGCTATATCTGTAAAATATATATAAAATGGGATTGAGTAATAATACCCTACTCGAGAGTCCCCCCAGCGATGCATTTTGCAAATGTCAATGGGATTTGGTTGGTGTAATCCTTTCGAGATCAGACTAAGATCGAACTAAGATCAAATTGAGATCAAACGAAGAGATAAAAGATAATTTTAAGCTCTGATTAAAGTAAAGTTCAAATAAAGATCTAGCAGATCAAACGATGATTAAATTATGATTTATAAGTATCGGCTTCAAAAGGATAACATCAACCCAATCCTTGTACAGAGATGCAAAATGAATCGAGGAACTCTCGTCGAGAGAGTTGTCTTTTTTGGTATTTTTCGGATTGGATGTCTGCAGATGAATGAGGCGCTCTACTGAAACTGAAAGTGAAACGGAAACGGAAACTAATATGGAACGACTAGATGAGAGATGAGAGATGCATGAAACTGCATGATATTTGTACAACTTTTTTACAATTTTTTGTTGAAAAGAGACAGAGTGAAAAACAAAATGGCTTTCCTGTTAATTTCGGTTAATTCAACGCGCAGAATTGTTTTTTGTTTTTTGAATAAAAATTATAAAAGAAAAAGAAATAAAGGAACTCAAAACAAAATCAAAATATGTAATTAAAAAAAGTTAAATTAGTGTGTGTCTGTCTGTGTGTGTGTATCTGTGTGTGTGTGTGTGTGTGTGTGTGTGTCGAGTGCAACATAAACGAGAAACGAGAACGAGTAGAAAACGTGGGGCAAAACAACTCATAAAAAATAAAACTCATAAAAAATATAAATTACAGAAAAAATGTGTTCCATAGGAAAAATATAAAAAAAATGTATATCACGCGTGAGAACAAGGGCATGGCGGGGGGCGGGACAGCACACGCACAATGAAAGCGTCCAGTTACAACTTTATATATATATAAATATTTATGCGATATATATTATATACAATAATCGCTTGGCCTGCTGCAATATATACAACTGAAGTTTTGGTATTTGGGGACATTTTTCTGGTATTTTTTGTTTTGATTTTGTGGTAACACCTTGTGCCTTGTACCTTGAGGCCAAATAAGCAGATGGCGATACGGTGGTCGGTGATACAGGCTCATCCAGATCCTCATCCTCGTTGCCAAATTGATGGGAGGATCTGCTGCGTGCGAGCCGGGTGCGACGCTCCTTCATTGCCAGATAGCGGGATCGGCCGGTGCCATAACGGCTATCCGAATCATCGCCAGTTCCATTGGCATCCTCATCGAAGGAGGCGGTGGGCGTGGATAGCGAGGGTTGCGTTACAATTGCGCTGCTCTTGCTCTTGTTTAGAAAGCGGCTTGTATAGCTACAAAAAAAATTGTTTGTTTTTTTTCTTTCTATTTTTTGCGATTTTTGTTGTTGCTTTTTGTTGTTGCTGTTGCTTTCTGCACCTGGCTGGGCCAAACTTTATAAGCCTCCCCCTTCTCCCACTCACACTGCCTGCCGGATTAGCCCAAACTAACTTTTTTAACTAGCTTAAAACCGTGTAACCATGGTTCAAGTGGAGCGGGCTATGGGCTTCATTCTAATTCTCTCGGAACTCTGAGCTCATTTATTAAGCACACCAAAAATTCAAATAAAGTACGCGAAAAAAAAAATGCGCTCGCAAAAAGTTTCTAAATTAAATTCACATTTCACATTAACGAAAAGTTAAATAAATTAGCAGAAAGTTAAGTATAAGGCTGCAAACGGAAGCGAACCTTTCATTTAAACTATTATTCGACTTAATAGGGATTCCATTGAGAAATGTATAGTCTACTTTCGGGAGCAAAGAAAATTAAAGTAGATAATAAATAAAATAATAAATTGGTTTAAAAACTCGATTATTCAAAAGAGAAATTAAATCTAAAGTAGACTAGTACTTAAGTTGCCTATTCTTACATTAAAATTCTCTCAGTATTTACTGTTCCACTGTTAATAGATAGAAATAAATAGGTTCAAAAAACTGAACTGTTCGGTTCAGCAGCGGTTTGCAGCCCTTTAATTAAGTGCAAGAAATTACAAGTCATTTTGCCAATATTCGGGTACAAAAATAGTAAAAGGACAGTTAAGGATACATTTTTTAGGGGGTGCGGCAAAAGCAAGAATACAAATAAAACAGCAGCAGCTACATACAACTACAACAGAGCAAAGCAACAACAAAAAAGGACACACGTTTTATTTTGGTATTTTAATGCTACTCAAAAATACTGAAAGAAACACAAAAAGCTCATTAATCCAAGTATTAAAAAATTGTACGGCTAAAGCTGCGTAGCTGCGGCTTTGCTCGTTATCCTTGTTGACAGCGCACATAAGTAGGCAACGCTTTTTTTTATATTGCGTATACGCATCGATTACATTCAATATGCCATTGCAGTTCGAAACAAACAAGCAGCAGCAACAGCAGCAGCAGGAAAAAAGTATGTGAATAAATGTGAAAAAATGAAATGGATGCGATAACATTGATTCCTGTGGCATGTGTGAGTTGGTTAATTGCTTTGTAACCTAACAAAAAACCAAGTAAGAGTGGGCTAAAGTCGAGAGAGTGCTCGACTAGACGATACTCTGTACCCAATCTACAAAATGATATATCATTATTTACATATTTTACGCACTCAAAGATCAGCTCATAATGAAAGAAATTACTATGGTTTTTTTCGGCTGAATCAATTACTGAATCAATATACTTTCTTTGAGCCATTGTTTAATGGGTATAAAAATGCTGCAGCAGCATACATTGGCATGCAATCAATGGGTAAAAATCATGAAAAAAGTGATGTGTATTATTCGTTCTGTATAGTATATTTTTTCATTATTATTGTTGGTCCACTGAAAAGGTCTTTAAATGACTGGCTGGCACAGTGGGGCACTTGTTACACTTCATGGCATAAACTTTTAATTACCTAACGAAAAGGGATTCAATATTGAATTGTCGCCTGTGCAGAAAATTAAAGAAAATGAAAGCGCACATTGAACCCTTTTTCTTTTTTCTGTTGCCCCAAATTCTTCGCTGAGGTCCTTGAAAAGTGCTTTGAATTGAATTGAAGCTGCTTTCAGCAGCTCTGAGTGGCTCCTTTCAACAACAGCAGCAGCAGCAGCAGCATCAGCAGCAGCAGTGGCAGCAGCAGTGGCAGCAGCCAGGGGCATGTGCGTCAACTTATTTCAAGTTTTACTAGTTCTTTGCCGCACTTCTCCCCCTTTTTAGCCCCCCTTGACAGCAACTCAAAGATGTTGCACAGTCTGCGTATACCTCTGACATTTAGCTGCAGATTTTAACAACATTTTCTCGAAAAGCTGTCTGCACTTTTCCCGTGAATTCCTGATTGAAAATAATACGAAAAATGTAATCTACCTAAAGTCTAATCATTTTTTCTACGAAAAATGTACAAGCAACTAATAAAAAAATACGTAATCCGTATTTATTACAGCAAACTTTTAGATGCTCTTAAGGATTTAATCAAAGCTGCTTCTTAAACACATTTCAAATACCTTTTTGCTTCGATTTACTATAAAAATCCGCTTTTCTTCTTCCGTTTCTATTCAGTTCTATACTCTATTCTTCGCTGCATAACTGAAAGCAATTAAATTAAATTTTTCATTTTTTGTTTGATTTTCTAAAGCTCCATTTGCCTGCTTTTTTCTAGAATTAAAGTTTGAATTTTCAGCTTAGTTTTCCATTGACGACTGGAAAACAAAGCTGCCAACTTGTGCAAATAATTTCTGTGAATCGCACTCTTTAGCTAGTTTTTGTTTTTAGCCGTAAAATGCTCTTAATGAATGACTGAATGATATGAATGGCTGACTGAGGAGAGTTGAATAAAAAGTCAATTGATGAATTGAATGCAGTTGCACATTTAATGTTCGCACAACTAATACAACAATGCTGAGAGCTGGCAGAAAGAAATTGAGGGAACTGAGGGAATTGAAGGGGAAACACGAGGATATTTCTTTTATATATAATTTGACGTATAACGTGTGTATATATCCGCAAGTCAAGTCACTTTCTGTAGCGTGCCCGGTAGGGTCTACTTATGTACGGTATGCTAAAGGGCAGTGCGCTGTAAAGACGAACACAGATACAGATTCAGATACAGATACAGATACAAATGCAGCAAATACGAGTAGTGAGAGATGTGAAAGTGGCCAGAGAAATAAGTGCGAATTTTCAAAGACTTAAGATTATTATTAGCTTTTCTTTCGTTTTAATATAGCTTTTAATATATATAATAAATTCTAAATGAGAACGGATAGCATACTTTTAGGAGCAGCATTAAACTATGAATTCCAATTATTTTTATGTATGTTACAATTTTCAAACGATTCTATTGGTACGCTTCACTGCTTGACTGAACTTCAATTGAAAGGGGAGTTCTGGACAGGTTTAGTGGGTTATTTTTAATTAAAAAATGTATTTTTTTTGCTGTATTCATTTTTTGCAATAAAAAATTCGCACCTATTTTTTTGTTCACTCATGTAAAAATTCAAAGAAAACAATGTTGGAAAAGGGGTGATATTTTTGAGGGGGGTTTACCTAGAACTGGCTGAAATTGTAGCTGAAGCTGAAGCTGTGGACGCCTACTGGCTGCTGGCTGATATTTATGTAAAGGTTATGAACTTGACAATTAGGCGCCACACGAAGCGTATGAGCAATAAAATGGCCACTGCGATGCTAATGCCAATTTCACGCAGTTGTATGAAGCTGCAGCAGATAAACAGAGATCACATACATAGACACACATACATAGATAGATAGAGTGCAAAGCGGATTAAAGCTGCTTAACAATCGAAAAAGATATTTCCGATAGTATCAATAATATCGATTAAATCACGATTAAGTTAGATAATGTATCGAAACTATTGATCTCACAATAGATATGCAATGCTCATCGATTGTGCGTTTAAGCTTCATATTGAAACTATCGATTGGCAGGACTATCGATTGCTTTGCAGCTCTAATACACTCGCACACACACATGCTAACATAAATAAACTGCAACCGCATATTGAACACTGAATAGAAATTAATTAATTTCATTGTGCATATCAATTTAATGCCAATTGTTTTGACATTACAACTCGTGTTTGAATGTAGATGTGTGAGTGAGTGTATAAGTGTTTGTACGTGTGTGTTGCATCTAATTAAAAATTTAAATTAATCGCCGGCATTTTGTTGTTACTGTAGCCAAACTGTAATTTGATTAATGCAACTAAATAAACACAAAAAATGCTATAAAAGTACATGTATCCGACGACTTAATACCCTTTTTAATTTAAATATGATACAAAAGTTCTAGACTCGAAAACCAAGTAAGAAAAATACATGAAGTTGTCTTCAGACTTAATATGATTTAAACCGGAAAGCAGCTCATAGAAATCTAGACTCGGAAACCGACAAATTATTAAGTTCTTTAATTAAAATAAAGCTTTATCCAACCTGTGTAAGGTTAATATTAATTTATGAATTAATTATGTTAATTTATTCAGTTTTAAATATTTTACTTTTACTCCTAAAGTTTTCTGTTGCAAAAACACATAAATTACATTTTGAATAAAATAATCGTAATAGCTGCTGTCAGGGTATAAGATAAGCCCTTGACAGTTAATTTATTTTCATGCTTTTTATGTCAGTGTGTGTGTGTGTGAGTGTCTGTAACTGTGTGTGTGTGTGTGTATGTATGTGTGTCTATTATGCATTATTTTATTGAAAAGCTTAAATCAATAGCCAAAAGTTATTCATTTCATTTGATTAGTAGCAAACACGACCCATGCGGAGCTTAGTAAATAAATAGCCTGATTCCACGAGAAAACATTTTATTTCATTTACCACAAAAAAGAAGATTAATTTTCCACTAGGAATGAAAATAAAAATTAATTTTCCTTTCCCTTTTTTTTAATTAAAATTAACTTAAATTGTTATTGATGCAAATTTGAAAACTTTTGCATTAAAATAAATTTTAAATGCAGTAAAACGTATTATGGAATCAGGCGAAAGTTAATAAAATAATTAGTTTAATTTAAAATATTTGTTTTATGTTTTTAGCTAAGAATTCGGATGGAAATACCTGCTGCTGCCGCTGCCGCTGCCATAGCGATCCTCGTTCTCGCTAAGATGATGAGAGGCGGGCACGGGGCGTGTGCGGGCGGTGCTGCTGCTGCTGCCGTAGCCGCTGGAGTTGGGGGTGGCATAGCTGCTGCGTGTGGTGGCAGCGGTGTCATCGCGCGAGGCACGACGCGCCTCCAAGCGATCCCGATAGGTGGAGCTGCTGCCCGAGGTTGAAGCGGCAGCCGTAGTAGAGCTGGCAGCGCTGCTGGGCGTTGATTTGGTTGCGGCGCTGCTGGTACTTGTCGCGGCGCTCGTCTTAGGCTTACTCTCTGCCTCCGACTCGGATTCAGATTCCGAGCTGGTTTCCTCCTCGGTGCTCGACTCTGATTCGGCCTTCTTCTTATCCGTTGATCCATTTGTGGGCTGACTGTGCTGCGGCAAGAAGCGGCTGACAAAGGGTTTCTTCTCTGGCGTTGCTGCTGCTGCCACAGTGGACTCTCGAGTTGTTGAATAACGTGCTGCACTCGGAGCCTTGGACGTTGCTGCTGCTGCTGCTGCCGCTGGTGTGCTGGCAGAGCTCTCTGTGGAAGCGCTGCTATCGCTGCTGCCAGAACGCTGCGTCTTCTTTACAGCTGCCACCTGGGCGGATACTGCTGGCTTAGACTGTTGGATAGGAGTGGGAGTTGCATCAGAGTCTGTGGCGCTGTCTGCCTGTTAGTTTTTTGGTTTTGTTGGTTTTTTTTTGTGGCAAGCGAAACGTGATGCAAATATATAGAGAGAAATATATCGATATGCATATGGATATGGCATGGATATATGACATATGAATATAGACATGAATGGACATGTGCAAGTGACAACTTTGCGTGGGCGCTGATTGGCAGTGGGGGCGTGGCGTGACATGGCAGGATTGAGGTTGGGTCAAAGGGTTGTTGCATCTGCTGCTGCCGCTGCCGCTGCTGCTGCTGCTGCTGCTGCGGCTAGGCGAAATGTCAAACTCAGGCAACTCGCACAACAACAACAAATTTACGAAGCACACCACAAAAGCATTTTGCATAGTTTTCTCTATGTTTGCGGTCGCTTTTAGCTCGCGAGGGTTGCTCGAAGAAACATTTGAGAAATACACAAAGAAAATGAATATTTATAGCACAGATACTCCACAACATATTTCTCCATCAACATTTTTTATACACTTACTGCCGAATGTCCATACTTTTCCATTCAAAGTTGACTTTTGAAAGAAGCTATATTTTACTTGTTCTGTTTTGAATGACTTTAAAGAAATTCAATTAAATAAATCAATATAAATTAAAAAAGAAATGGCCTTTTTTCAATTAAAGCCAGGCTTCATGTACTAAAATAGCTTCCTGAATATTTTGCTGCCTTTGTTGTTTATCGATATTTGTGAAATGTATCGAGCAACCTTTATTTTTTATTTGTATTTGTTGTGCGCATTCAAAACTGTCAAAAATACTTGATAACAAAACAAGACAAATATGCAGCACGTGCTCATACGTCATACACACACACACAGACGCGCACAGCAGGACACATAGATACTCACACACACACACACACACACACACAGAAGTAGAAATGAAAAACGTTGTTAAACTGACGGAAGCAGCGCTGCTGACAGTCATGATTGAAATGTTCCCATTGAACTCAGCGGTTCATAGGGTATATAGAGGGGGGTGAAAATAAAGGAGGGAAAGGGTACAGAAAATAGGGGAAGCAGACCCACGCACACACACACACAAGCACGCACACACAGAGAGAGAATATATATTTACAGCGGACATCAGAAATTTGTGACAATGAAAATGGGTATAAAAAATAACAAACAAAAAAAAAAAAGAAAATAGCAAGAGAAATCGGGCATTTGGTTGCGTTGTTCGCATTGGCGCTTTTTGGCGGTTTTGGCGGTTTTATCGGTTTATTTAGCTGTTTCTGGTTCTGGCCAAAATCGAATAGAGATATTTAGTTAGGTTTAAGCAAATTAACATCACTACCACATCGTTTGTCCACTTGCAAAATATATATAGAAAAAAAGGAGAGAGAGAAAAACAGACAGAAAAAATAAACAAGTTGCCTTCTTCATTAAGTTTTTTACATCTTTTTGTTTCACATAAAAAATTTTGTGCTTTCTTTTATTTTATTCATAACTCTTTTTGCAGTCTCTAACTAAGTATTAAACGACAAGGTAATCGATGTTAAATTACTATATGAATATGTGATCCGAAACAAAAAATTTGTACAATTCATAAAATTTCTGATGTCCCTGCTTTGGGTCGAAGCTTTTCCATCAAACAATTTGCGTTTTCTCTGGAGAATGAAGGGTATTTTTGGTTCGGCTATGCCGAATTCAATTGGCCATTAGTCGATTAGGTAGTTCTCTTTTTTTATTTCGTATTATTTGTTGAAAAGGTTGGACCCAAAACAGCATTAAAATGAAAGGCGCTCACAAGACAAAAATAAATAAATAAATAAACGAATGAAAAACTTAACGTACACATAAAACAAAACATTTTTGTTAGGTTCGGTTGGAAGACAAAAAATCAAAAAAAAAAACAGTTAAAAGGTAAACAGGTAACAGGTAAATCGGTAAATTGGTAACAGGTAAATAGTTAACGGTTAACAGTTAACAGTAAGTAATATTTTGCGTATTTATTTCATTTTTTCTGTTTCAGACTTACGCAGTGGGGAAAGTGTGAACAATGAGAACACAAATAAAGAAGATTTTTTCTTTTTTTTTTTGCATTTGGACAAAACAACAGGGCGTATACATAACATTTAACACAACAGAAAACTGTGTTCAGCCGCTGCTGAGAACAGTGAGAACAGTGAACTGTGGGCAGGGCAGAGAGCACAGAGATTTATATATATTTAATTCCATTTCAAAATAATTATTATTCACTGGTCTTTTGGCCTAAAAAGCTAGCGTTTTTTATCGAATACTTCCCCGCAGCAAGTAATATTACATTCACTTTTATATTATATATTTTTAGCTCTGCTATATATACACTTTAATACCTCTCTCTTGACATGTCTTGCGAAAGTGCGATACAATTTTAAATTATAAAAATACAATGCCAAAAATATTTTATTTCAGCAGCAAAAGAGCTATTTTCACAATGGAAACAATATCTATTTACAGGCTAACTCTATGAACCTATTTCTGAAGAGTTTTCTTCTATTCGAGCCCCTAGAGTAATTTTGGAAGTGTTCTGCAAAATTCCAAATTATTATGCTTTAAATACAAATATTCTTTGGGCCTTCTGACCATAGCATAAATTTGGGACAGTCGCAAGAAAAAATTTTCCAAATTTAACCTCAAAGTCCAGTCAAATCCTCAGATTTAATTATCCGTTATTCTCATCTAGGGAAAAATTGCAAATGGGGCTAGATTTTCTAATCTTCATCTTCCTCTTCTTCCTCTTCATCCTCTTCCTCCTCATCTTCAGTTACCTCAATCTCCTCCTCTGTGTACTCCTCCTCCTCCTCCTCCTCTTCTTCCTCCTCCTCCTCCCCCTGTTCCTCCCCTGTTACTTTCTCCTCTTCTGCCTCCTCCCCTGTTTCTCCCTCCTCATCTTTTTGCCTATCACTGATGACATGTTCATGTCGTTCCTCCTGCTCCTCTATTTTCTCCGGTGGCACTACATTTATTTGAGGCATTGCCTGTGGCTGCCTCTCAACATTTTCATCTTCCTCCTGCTCCTCCTCCTCCTCACTTTCACTGGCTGTGACCTCTTCATACTCAGAGGAGGATGAAGAGTTTGCTGCCTCAACTTGGGGCATCTGATGTTCTGCCTCTACCTCTACCTCTGCCTCACTTTCACTCTCGCTGCTGCTGCTTCCAGTGGCTTCTTCTTCTTCTTCATTTGCCTCATTCACACTTACCTCGCCACGCGGTGTTAACGTTGCACTACGCACTGAAGTTGCCACTGCCGCCGTCGCTGCCTGATTGCTGCTGCTGCCGCCGTCGCTTTCCTCGCTGCCTCCTTGGCTGCCACGTTTCAAGGCTGCCACACGCTCCGTATTTGGGCGTGGTTCGCTGGAGTCGCCTCCGGTTGTGGATGAGCTTGTGGCTGCTGCTGTTCCGGTTGCTGCTGCTCCACTCTTGCGCTTCTGACGCGCCAGCTCATCTTCATCGGCGGCTGCGGCAGCTTGTTGTTGATTCTTCTGCTGCTGACGTTGCATGGCAGCCTTTTGAGCCTGTATGGCCGCTTGGACAGCTGCCTGAGCTGCGACAGCTGCATCCGATTTATTTTCCTTCTTCTCCTTGCCAATGTCCGCCAAACGTTGCACAACCCGCGAGCAATCGCTCAAACGGATGATGCCACTCAGCTGTCCACGGGAGACATCTTCACTGTCTAGGACACGATCCTTGCGTTTGTCCAGCTCCTGTTGACGCTGCTGTTGCTGCTGTTCCGTATCAGAATCCTCGTTTTGATGGGAACGCACAAAACGGGAACGGAAACGAGAGGATTTGCCAGCACGACTCGCCGGTTCATTCTCATAATCATTATCATAATCATACTCGGAGCGTCCATAGCGAGATGAGTCTCCATAGTTGGAGGAGTTATTGTTGGCGGCGGTGCGTTGAGGTCTCTCACCGAACTTTCTGCCTCCAAGCACGGGCTCATCATTGTAGCCTCCACCGCGTTCTTCCTGTTGGCGGAACTGTGTGGCCAACCGATGATCGCTCTTGGAGCGCATCAGACCCGGTTGCAGTGCGCTCGGCGGTGCCAAATGGGAGCTACTAACCGAACCACCCGGCGTCGAGTGTGGCGCTATATTCAAGTCTCCAAAGGTCGCCAGATTCATGACCAACTGATTGGGATCTATAGACACCAAAAACCTTACTCGTCGACTGTAATCATTATTCTCGTATTCGAAGTGTCTGAGGAACTCGACGGTCTTCAGGAATATCTCCTTGGTATCCATCAATTCGCAATCGTCCCATTCAACTGTCTCGTTCATATATTTATCCACAATATCGCAATTGCTTGTAATATTCGTAATCTCCAGATCCAAGTTCTCCTTGAGCGTTGTCAAATTACGCAGCTCCACAGCCAAATAACGATCAATTTCGCCCTTCAACTGATCCGAGCGATCCTTAATCGCCTTCGTGATGCGTCTATAGATCTCATCGATTTCCTCCGTCACACTTATCGCATTCGTCTGCAGACTCATCGTGTTCTTCTCGATAATCGCCAGCGAATCCTGCAGTCTGTGCAAACTGCGGCGAATCTAACGAATAAAAAAGCAGCGAATTAGCTACTCGTCGCTGACAATATTTAGCAGAGAATTACGGCTCACCTGTGAATTGAAGCGAGTTATCTCTCGCCGCAATATGTCCATATGTGCGCTCTTGCAGTCTTCGCAGATCTTCTTCTCGCAGTGCGCACAGTGGGACAAATACGCTTTCTCTGAGCAGACGCCGCAACGCTCCATGATTTGACCTGTGAACCATAGAGGAGAGTTTCATATAGAGAAAAAAGATTTATTTAAATGAATTCCAATTCCAAAATGTTTCACTTGACAAATATCAATTCCAAAGCGTTGTTTTTGGGCCACATTAGCCAAAAAACGATGATAAATTGTTTTTCAATTGCAATTTCATTCGTTTCAGCACAAATCAGAGTCACGTTCGATCAACTGGCATTCCGTTTTCAACATGTTTTGCATGGCCAAAAAAACAGAAAACAAAATAGAAGAGAAATACCCCGAATAACAAACAGAAACCAGTTAAACATCCACTAACTTGTCGCACTCACTGTTCTCTGCTAAATTCTGCAATCAAATACGAAGCAGCGTCGCCTTCGACAGGCCGCCAAAGCCATCAATTTGCACAGTGTGGCAAATGCAACATCAAGAAAATAAGATTAGATATACACAGCTGTAATATACCCTACACTCTTTACTCTAGTAGTTTATACCTATTATATTTAGACTAAGAATTAAATTGACATGTATTTCCATTGCGTTAATCCTTAAGAAAAGAATAAATGGGAATTCAACACAAACTAATATACCCTCTGAATAGTCTTTTCCATTGGGTATTTGAGTACGAAAAATGTGCGATTGTATCGAGACTGCGATTGCACTTAAAAGCGCATAACAAGCCAAGGGAATACAATTGGAGGAAAGAGAAGCGAGAAGAGAGAACTAATGCGAGTGTCGCCAAATGCAAGAAATCAACTGCACCTAAGCGCAGTTCTCTATGTGTTTCTCTATGTGTTTCTTTAGATGTTTATGTGAGTCCCTGGCAGGCACATCCTGTCGGTGCATGCCGATGTCTTGGCTCTGAAAAATGCAAATAACGAGCCGTTCTTTTCACCCACACTCCCTTCTATAACCTGTATGCCCCTCTTCCACACATCTCTTTACCCGACCCTGACCCGCAGCTGGCTACAATGCAAACATTTCACAGTGTCCCAGTCAGAGTCGCTAGGAAAGTAAACTTTTCTGCATCAACTGCTCCTGCTGGCACTCCTCCAGGACTTCTCTCCCCTGCACACACACTCAAGCATGCACTGAGAGAAAAGAGAGTTTTAAAAATAAGTAAAAATCTGCAATAGGTTCAGGAGCAACTAGTTTCTCCCAGTGTACCAGGCCTGCCCCTCTGTTCCTGCTCATATCTATATCTTTCTCTGCTTCTCTATCTGTCTCGGTATACCCTAGATATTGCTTGATGGCTGATGAACTCGCCTCGGCGACCAATCTCTGTGGCCTCACTCCGCTGGGCATGACAATAAACTTGCCACACACTCAAAAAGGGGAATGGAGAGGGTATATATTCGTCTGTGTGAGGGGACTCTGGAAAGTATGCTATGCCAATAGTTGGCAGTATTTTCTTGTGTAATCATATGGAAAAGTGAATTTGCAAATACAACGAGTGTAGTCGTACTACATGCGATTGCGAGTCCTTAGTCCTTCTTGTATCCTCGTATCATGATGCCTGGCATCCATAGTTATCCATAACAGTGCGGCTTGAAAGGATTTGCCAGCATTTGAAGCAGCAGGAGCAACTTTTTGTTGGTTCTTTGTTCTTTGTTCTTGCTCTCAACACTCTGACATTTGCATAGCAATTGTTGAAATTTGTCAAAAATTGTGAAAAATACTTGAAGCTTTCTGTCTCCCTGTCTGCTGATGCTGCTGTTGCTGCTGCTTATTAACTGCCTGATGCTGATTGCAGCAATGCGAATACACTCAGCACTCACTGTATTAAGTATGCTTTCCCTCCTCCTTCTCCTGCTTTCTCCCACAGCTATTTGCATTTGCTGATTGTTGGTGTCATTCTCATCTTCATTCTCATTCTCATTCTCATTCTCATTGTCATTTACAATTTACAATTTACAATTTACAGTTTGCCTCAACTAACAACTTTCAAGTTATTTGCATAGTCATCGTTACAACCTGATCCGCAAATTATTCACACAAAAACTATACAAAATTAATAAAACTAAGAAAAACCGCTAAGGCAAAGTATCTACGGGATTCCAAGCACTTGAATATCCTTACAGAAGTTTTGACAACACATTTGAATGCTTTTAAAGTGGATATCAATCACATTTCAGTACAACACTCACTTTACTTTCGAAGTATTATTCATTTAATTGAGTTATCCAATCCTTATAAAACTCACTCCCTTTTCCTGTGAGAAAATCAAGAAAGTTTTCCACACAGCAAAGAGAAGCCTCTAGGCCAAGTTTCATTCACCTAGCTAAAAATTCTGGGAACTTTCTCTTCTCTACAAATAAATGCTAAGAAAACTGCTTAGTTTAGAGCTTGTTTTGAAACTGAGTGTCATTTCTTTAGAAAAGTCGGACATACCCTCTGGCAGGGTATTGAAAAATTGTTAGAAATAAAGCAAAATCAATTTGCATTTTGCTTAGTTTTAATTGCTATACAAAGCTCCACACAAAGCGTTCGATTTTTAATTGAAAAAATAAATATGGCCTCGGCATTTTTGCTTTTTAGTCTATTTCTTTGTGTCCTACGCTTTTTTATAGTGATTTTCTAGGAATTTAATTAAAGTAACACAAAACATGGCAAAAATGTATTAATATATTTTTTGTTTTTGGCCTTACTGTAAACTAAAAAGCCAAATTATCAATTTGGCCAAGAAATATTTGATGGGAAAACAATTTGAAATGTGCAAGTGGCAATGGCAAATGCAATTTCATATTTCCAAACTGGCCTTTGAGCGGCATATTTTAATATGGTCCAGGCAGAAGCAGTCAACTGCACAGACAGACAGACAGACAGGGAGACAGACAGACAGAGGGGCAGACAGAGAGACAGACTGTGGAATAGCTCGACAAAATGTCAGATACATTTTTCGCAGCGAAGCACTTCAAAATGCAATAATAAAATTCCAATGAAACGCTTTGTTTATCTTTGTCAATGAACATTCATTCATTTGGCCAGGAAAATTGTTTAGCTAGGCAAAAGGGGAAAGGGTATTCAAGAAGGCCTTACCTGAGGTGGGATCCGGCAGTTCGCCAGTTATTTCAATATGCAGCTCCAAAAAACGCTGCAGCGTCACATTCGTGGGAAATGCCTGCACTCCATTATAGGGTATACGATGTTCGGCACGGCATTCGGGGCATTTGACCTGCAACAAGAGCAATCGGACGTAAATAGAGTTAATTAACTAGCTGATGTACCCAGCTTATTTGCAGTACATTCGGTAAAATAACTCTGCGCTCTTCGTTTGGTGTAAACGTTTGTTTTTTGAAGTGGCAAACTTATTTTAGAAATATTTAACAGCTAAAAATGATTTAATAAAGCATAAAATTATCTAGTTTTTAATCTAGTAAATATGCATTTAATTAAAAGCTCTTGACTGTAATGGAAAAGCGTTTTAAGTGCTGCCCCAATTCACTCTAGGCAAAGATAGTTTTTTAAACTAATTAAACAAAAATAAAGAGGCATGGCATATTACCAATTTTGAGCTAATTTTCAAGGAATTTTAATTAAAATATTAAATTAAATTTCTTTAAAATGTGCGACACTTTAAAAACCTGCAAAGCAAAGCTCCACTGTGCAGGCATCTTAAGCGCGTTTACTGCTTGATCTCTGTCTTTATTTGATTATTTTGGCAGCCTGTCTACCCAGAGAGAAAGGGAAATTCTCTAGGGAAAGCTGTGGAAGACAGTTATTGGGAGTACGTTAAAAGTTTTTGGCAATACGCCTATTTGGCCAGCGGATGCCACACAATGGCAATGCTTACCAATTATTTGCGTGTTGCTGGCCTACAGCCAACAAAATATATTTAAAAATATA
Organism: Drosophila repletoides; assembly: GCA_018150835.1. Taxonomy (NCBI): domain Eukaryota; kingdom Metazoa; phylum Arthropoda; class Insecta; order Diptera; family Drosophilidae; genus Drosophila; species Drosophila repletoides. The sequence continues at coordinate 2,340,707 of JAECWQ010000089.1, forward strand.
CAAAAAAAGCCCACATATATAGAGAGAGAGTACTGCTATAAGTAGTAGATATATACAATTTAAATATAGTATATATATATATATATATAAATGTGTGTGTATATAGATAGGTATATGTAAAAATTTATAATTTTTCAGCTGCGAAATCGACGCAAATGCGCCTCAAGCAACCAAGAAAATTAAGATACGTAGTACAAGAAAAACACAACAGCATCAGAAATGTCGGAAAACTCAACTCATTTCGTTGCCTTTGGACACAAATTTTCTTTTTATTTTCATTTCCCTCATGCGATTTTTGGAGGCTTTTGCCGAGCGATTTATTAAGCAGCTTTCTGAGGCAAGTGACGTCGTTTCGCTGTATAAATACGCCGCATTTAGCTAAATTGCCTCATATACGCTCTCTCTTTCTCTATATATATATATATATCATATACTGATTATGATTTATGTGATTTTTCTTGGGGGAAAAGGGAACTCACCTGTCTCCGCACATAGTCCACCAGGCCCTCCATGCAGGGCTCCATGCAGAAGGAGTGCTGACATGGTAGCAGCTTCGGTATGCGATACCTGTCCAGGCAAACGCAGCACGTCAACAACTGTTCGAATTGTTCCATGGCTCACTGTAACAGAGGGCAGAGAGGTGAGTAGGGGAAATAAATGCAATCAGACATCATTAGACTTGATTTGATTAGAAAAACAAAAAAAATAGAAAGCAAAGACAAAAAAAGTCCTGTCAATTTGATATTCATATCATTATAAATTCGCGCAGCTTCTGCCTGCTAAGCTCATCATAAGATGCCTCCAAATCGGATTGCTATATTACGAGTCCAACTGCCTCTCCTCTCCTCAGCTCTCCTCTTCGTCGTCCTTGTTCTCACATTTGAATAAGCACAGCACGACAACAAACAAAAGAGACACCCCCGAAAAAAATATAATACAACATTAAGATCCTGGGCAAACTGACTTAAAGATACTCTTTAATGCAACACAGTAATAATTCATCATTAGATAAAACCCCATTAAAATCATTTGTTTTTTTACCCAGTTCTATATAAATATATATTGGTAACATCTTTCAAAGGAATGTAAAATTAATCTAGGTGCAAATAGATCTGGTTTTAACCAAGTTTTGGCAGTGAAAGGTTCAAAATAATAATAGGCATCCAAAAAAAAGGACTGAACCAAGCCTTGAGCCAAAAAAAAAAGTATATTTTTGATCCTGCCTAAATTCAATATACTCTCCCCTTAAGTATAGGGTATAATAACAAAGGCATACAATAAATTGACCATTTCAGCGCCCATTGTCGTAAATCGCGAGCTCCAGCTTCAGCTTCAGTTCTTTTTTTGGCCCACTCAGCTTCTCAGGTCTCAGCCCTCTCTTTGGGCTGTTTGGCCACCCTTAGCTTCATTTGGCCTTGGCAAATATTCTAAGCCACAAATCTGCTTATGGCTGGCTTCATTAAAAGCGGTTTATTTAAAAGAACTCAATGCGGCTCACACATAAAAAATGAGACCGTGGGCCAAATGTAAATAGACCCCAAGGGAGATACTAGACCGACTCGACTCAGGAGGGGATCGGAAGGACCATATTCAGTCATGCCTTGTGGCAGCTTAATTGCCAATAACTCAGCTTAATTATGAGAGCACACTTGAGGTCTGGCCTACAAGTACACTCAATTTTCCATTTGCCATTTGGAATTTGCCACAATTTCATTTACCTGCATGCCACAAATACTCATAACACTTTGGATCTGTTTTCAAAGCTTTCAAATCGATGTTCAGCTTGCAGCTCAAAACTTAATTTGTTGACAGGTCTCTGCATACTTTCAATATAAATAAACTATTAAAATAAATAAGCTTTAAGTATACTTTGAAGCTCTCTGAACAAACTCCACAGCACGACTAGTCCATACCCTAGTTTAAAGTAAAAAGAAAATCCAAATTTTATATACTTGAACAGCTGCCAGCAGCCGTCTAAGCCTCACCTACATTTAATAGCTACAGGGTATAAAAATATGATATTTCCTGCTTCAGCAGTAGCAACTTCCCTTTCCTTTCTGAGCTGCCAAAAGGATGCTGAAAACTGAAAGTAATTTAAGCAGTTCTGCCGCGTGGAAATGCAACATTGCTGGCCAAAAATAAGCTAGAAAGCGCGCTGCTGCTTTTAATAATAAAAATGACACACATTTTCCCATGAAGCCCAAAAATATTTCCCTCTATATATACTACATATAAATAAAATGCAATTTCGCACAGGCAGCAGAACGCTTTTATTGCGTATACGCAACGTCAGCACACTGTGCCAAGGGGCAGAGCGCGAGGAAGAGAGGAAGAGCGAGTGTACGTAGTATGCTGCAACCACGCCTCATTGCGCCTTAATGCTACGCCTCCTTTTACACTCTATGCCCATTAAAATTTATTTAAAAAAGGTGTATTTATTTCGGATGGAGCCCAAAGGAATCAGTCAAGTCAAAAACTCAATTTTCTTTATGGTTTTCAAAACCGATTGGATAATAAAAAAAAACTACACAAAAATTGTGGAATAATTGAAATTTTATAGAGTATCTGTTAGTCGAGCATATCGCACTCTCAACTAGAACACTCTTGCGCACTTCCTGCAGCCGATAAATAAACATCGAGGTGCACCACTAATTGTCGTGTGCGCCTGTTTGCTATTATTGTGTGGCATATTTAAAGCGTTTGCTTTAATGCGGCCAAAAGTTCATGTTGTATGCAACAAACACGCCCCTCATCACACGCCTCCTCCTCCCTTCTGTGGGGCCACGCATTTATCAGTTGCTCCTCCCCAAAGAAAGAACAAAAAAAAAAAACTCATGCGAGTGGCGCGCAATTAACTGGAAAATACGCTTAAAATCAAATTGAATAGAAATTTTTGTCGCCCGCTCAAATTGTGCGTACTCAAAAACGAATGAGGGGCGATCCAGTGCATAGGGGCGTGGCACACAGATGTGTGTGTGTCTGGGGATGGGGGGAGGGGGAAGGGTGTGTGGCGTGAAACTAATTTTGCAATTGCATTTCTGAATTGGCGCTGAAAGGATTAAAATGAAAGGCATGTGCTGGCATAATGGAATCCTTTGCCTTGCTCTCTCTGCTCCTCCAGCTGCAGCTGCTGCTGCTGCTACTGCAACACATTCTTAGTTAAATTTCGGACAGGAGCCGGAAAAGAGCTGGGCGTTGCCAGTGGGGCATGCCCCACTTCAAATCACATTCAATGCACAATTTGAATGGCCATTGAAACGCGGCTACGTTTTGTGGCCAGCACAGCGCAGAGCAGCATTCACCAGGATACAACAGCCAGCAACACCAGCCGGCAACAGGACGAAAGTAATTTGAGAGTATGTTTATGTCCTTGAGCGCGAATTTCACTGCTTTAATTTGCAATTACATAAAAATAATGCTGCTGCAATCCCAGCTAAAACCCAAGTAAGTTCACGAAGAGCTTAATTGATTCTATATGAAGTTACTCAGAATCTCAGCTGAAAAGAAATTAATTTCCTTCATAGATGGGTAAAAGAATTAAAAAAAATATTGCATTTATATTTTGCTAATTTAATTGGTTTCAGAAATTATTCCAAGCACTTTTTTCTTTGAATTAAAATAAATTGTTTGAGTCAACTATTCCTGCTAAAACTTTTCCTTCATAGAGATTCGAATGTAAGTTGCAAAGTAAATAACAATATTTGTTTATGTTTTTTTAAGTTTGAATTATTTTTAATTAAATTTTCATGTATCATATATTCATTTATATTTTAAAGGCCGGCAGCTAAACATAATAAAAATCAATATTTCATGGAGGAAGCCTTTGCTAAAGTTGTAAAGATGCTTTTAATTTGCATAGAGAGAATAATACAAAATAAATACGAAATAAATTTTAATTTGCTTTGTTAAATATTGTTTAATTAAATGTGTTTTTTATAAATTAAACTTTAACATTTAACAACACAGGAAACATTTTCCTGGAAGATGCGGCAATTATGCAGACAGATAACCTTGCTGTAAATTGATTTTCACTAATTACTATTTATATACCCTTACTAAGAGTATTTCATCTTTTTCCAGAAATATGTAATGCACTGAAGAAGGCATCTCTGATATAATAAATTAAGTATATTACTTGGTGGGCTTATTCCAGTGTGGAAGGGCAAGTATGCTGCGGTGCGTCAAGCTTTTCAGGCCCAAAGCAAAACAGTATTTCTCGGAATGAAACGGAGCTTTATATAGACATAATTATTAAAAAATAATAAATAATAATACACGATGTTTGCTGCCAACAAATTGCTGCGCTGAGCCGCAGTACATGATCCAACAATAATATTTATTTCTCTATTTATTTATTTAGCCAGCCTTCTGCTGGCTGTTGTTTATCCGCTCAGAAAGATAAGATGGATGGGGACAGTTGTTCAATGTTTTGTTTAACCACACATATATATACTCTATACATATATATTAGCCTTGATTCTTAAAATTAGCTAATTATGTGTGAGTGAGAGAGCAGAAGACGACAACGTAGATGGCTAGAACGGAAACGGAAATGCGTATTGTTTGAGTTCATTACAAATGAGTTCAAAGACTTGCAGTATTTTAGTATTGACCCTGGACGCTTGCCAGTTCTTCAGTTCTCTGCAATTCTAGAGTATTTTTTTGCACTCATTCACACAATATGGCAATTCATCAATTTGAAAATGGGTCAAAACTTTTCGCCAGCTGTCTCAAAGTGACAAAAATCGACGGATAGTTGATGGATATAAAGCGATTGGCTGTCGCAAAAGTAAACTAAAAGTAAACTGACAAAAAAACAGCTAGAAAACAAATAGAAAATTGAAATGCAGCACACACCCACACCCACACACACACACACACACACACACATACAGAGAGAGAAAATTTGGGTCACACTTTTTGGCAGGGCCAAGCGAGAAATGCAAAACCGCAACCCAAAAACCCCAATAGAAAACCCCTCAAAACTCACCAATAAATATCGGAAAATTTTGATGCTTCCGCTTCTGCTGCTGCTGCTGCTGCTGCTGCTGCGGCTGCTGCTGCTGTTGATGCTGCCTCTGCTGCTGTGTCAAAGCGGCACTCAGAGGCAATCATAAAATGCAATTTGGTTTGGAACTCGACTAGATACAAATTGCTAAATCGGTTAATCGGCTAATCGGTAAACGGTATCGGTTATAAAACGTTCAACTAAATACTAAGTTACGCGCGAGGCATTAATTACAAGCTAAATATAAATATTCCTTTGTAAACACTTGAGATTTTCGCTTTTGATTACATATATCTATCTATATATGTATCAGTACTTTTTGTTTTAATTAAAATACTATTTTTTTAATTTTAATTTAAATTTTTCGCAACGCGCCTCGTAGAATTCGATTGGAAATGTAAAAACCGACTGAATTCAACTGAAAATTGCCAAGCACATGAGGCGAAAATTCAAAATAAAGAAAAAAAGCACTGAGCACTGTAGTATAATATTTTAAATATATACAAATCGGCGACGACTCTGTGTGTATCTATATATATATATGAATATATATATATATATATACATCTGTTCATATACACTTGTAGGTAGATGCATATATATATAGAGAGAGAGAGAGGATACAAACAAACAAACGCGCGATCGAAATACACACGCAAAAAGATATTCTTGGAATCAACAGCAACAGCAGCGAGTGTGTATTCTGCGTGTGTATTGGTTGCGTGTGAGTGTGTTGGTTGCGTTTGTGTGCACAGTTATTGCGCACCCAGTAGGACTTAATTTTTCAAAGTAGGACATTTTTTAAACACTCTTCCCTTATTATTTATTATTATAGTTGAGACTCTTTTCAATACGGATAGCTACCGTGATCGCTAGATAATTTCTTTCTCTCTGTCAAATGTAAAGCCTTCTCTTCAGAGATTTTTCCTATCTCTTCTACTCGCTATCGTAGTTTTGCCATTGTTCTTTGATTGTTAGTTTCAATGGGATGTAATATTCCATTTTTACACAAGTACTGCAATTTTTCCTTCGGCTAGAATGCCTTTTGGCACGTACAAGTCAGAGAGATATAAAAAAATGAATACTTGTCTTTTCTTTCGATAAAAACAACAAATAGTCAACGCCTTAGCATGAATAGGGAACGCCTGATGGCAGCACATTTTGCAGAGCATTCAAGTCCTACTGGGTGTTTCAGGCAATGTATCTAGCAGTATTAATGAGTTACATTTGTTGCACGTGTGTGTTGAATGTTGAATGTTGAATTGAAATGAAGTTTTCACATTGTTTGCTTTGACTTCAGAGACCGCAAGAAAAGCGCTGCTAATTGCCGCCTACAGCAACAAAGTAATTTTCCTATCTAACTCACACAGAGTGTTAGATAGAGAGAGAGAAAGCGCGAATGAGAGAGAGAGAGAGAGAGAGAGAGAGCAGCGCCTGGCGTTGACGTCATCAAATGACTGACTATTAATAAAGCTGCCGGCATTATCCCATCTTCCGTTCGCATCTAAAGTATCTTCCCTCTCTCTCAGTGTGTGTGCTTTGGGCCCGCTGTAAAAAGCCTAAAAATAAATTCCATTGAAAACTGGAACGAAATATTGCTCTGATTCGAAATTGCGCCCCAGTTGCTGCAACTTCTATCTGCCACACACATAATTCAGCTACAATTTCACTAGCAGTCAGTCCACAAAAAAAAAACTACACTTGAAATAAAATTTATAAGAAATTGATTTTAATTTTCTTAAACAGTTCAACATTAACTGCACTTGAAATAAACTTGAAGGAAATTAATTTAATTTTTCATTTGCCAGTAAACAAAGCCAAGGGATTCTTTCGCAGCTCAAGGTCGCATCCATGTTGAGACCCTTGGAAGAAAAGCGACAGGCGCTAAAAATAATACTTTTCCCCGGAATTTACAGACTGCAGACTCAGTCTGAAGTCTGTGGAGTGCCTAAAGATAGAAAGATACTCTCGTAGAACTGCAAATATCTCTGGCTATAAATAAAAGCCAGACGCAGGCTGCAGCAGCAGCAGCTGAAAACTTCGCAGACTACAGCTGAGAAATGAATGAGAAAGCCGAGAAAAAGAGACAGAGAGAGAATAAGTACATATGTATATGTAAGTGAGAACTCTCAAGTATGAAAGGGAAAACTTTCAATTTTCCGTTTGGATTTAAGAAATTTTTGCAGTTAGACTGCAAACGGTCGAGAGAAGTTTAGGTAGGAAAATAAAACAAATCAATATTTTAAATTGCTTATTTAAACAGTAAATTAATTATAGAAGAAATAATCTTAAATTATAATTAAAAATTAAAGAAATACTAAACTTTTGAGTAGCGGCAGAAACTTGTGTCTAAAAGCTGATAAAACCGCTTCACGAACCAAATCTAAAATTTATTTTCCCCACAAAAATTGAGTGGTTTTAGCTGCGCTTTTCAATAAAACTACCAAAATGTTATTTTCGCTCTTAAATTATTTAGCGTACGAACTTATTGAAGTACATTTATACTTACAGCTGGTTCTGCTGCTGGTTCTGTAGCTGCTTCCTCTTCTTTTTTAGCTCCTTCCGCTCTGCTTTTGACTTCCTGTTCCTGTTGTGTATCCGAGGCGCCCCCGTTGGGGCCCTGTTGCGTTGCTGTTAACTGTGATGGCTGCAGAGACAGAAAGATAGAAAGACAGAGAGAAGGAAAGAGAGAGATGAGTATTAAATTCCGTGTAGCTGCCAAATTGCATGATTAATCACTTCGAGTTTTTGGCTGCCACTCAACTAGTTACGCCTCGCCCAACCTTCCACCTCCGCCCACCCGCATCCAACCTTGCCACACCTCACGAAACCGCATCAAATGGCAGCTGATCAATTTCGCATTTCCAATTGAATATTGCATTTATTTGGCCAGCCTTTTTGCATTCAGAATTCGGTATTCTCTATTCTGTGTTCGGCATTCGCCATTCGCCATTCGCCATTCGCCATTGTTTACCTGCCTCATTATCGTTATGAGCTGCAGCCACAGACGGACTCCGGGCCATACGGTGTCACATTTAATTACATTTCCACAAAAGAACCGCAGCAAAACAATGTTGCAGCTAGCTGCCCGCTCCTACAACTCTGCAACACACAATATACACCGAGAGAAATCAGCCTGAGGCTGCTAAGCTCCAAGAGAGGAGAAGCATTGAATTTGAACCAGAGAAGTTTTTATTCCAATCCGCGATGCAAACCCGCTTAAAGCTGAGCCACTCTAAACTGGTTCAGTTCGGCTTAAATTCAAAAAGCTTTTGGTTTAATTTGAAGAAAACTCTATTCTGTACTGCACTACTTTTCTCTCTGTGTACATATTAACAATTCTTAAAGCATATTCTGCAGGCCCAGAGATAAGCGAATTGCAAGCGTATTTCGGCTTGATTGCACCTCACATCGTGCTTAATTAACGAGTTGCAGTTGCAGTTGCTGTTGCACTTGCAACAATTGAATGCCACTGAGGCGTGGCAAGCGACATTTCAATATTGCAAGCATTATTGATGAGAAGCAGTCAACTCGAAGACGAGCGAACGTCTTCATTGCTTCCAGTTTAATAAATGCGAGTGGCGAGAGAAATATTCTTAGAATTCATATGAAATTATTAGAGAGCAGCAGCAACAATATTAATCACGGATATTCCCAATACATTAGCACTGGATACGCCATTTAATTTTAAAATATTTTAAAAAGATTTCCCAGTACCAGATACAGATATGTATCATATATGTTTCAACCGACTTCTCTTCGAAAATTGTTCGTTTTAATTAATTATCCGGCTTTCCTTGGAGAGTAATGAACGCATTGCAATTTAATAATCGGAGCTCTGGAGAGTTGAGCATTCTTATAAATCTAGAGATTAATAACACTGAACAACAAATTGTTTATTCTTTCTATTTAATTTGTAAGCCAGGTATTTACTTTTTTTAATGGTTTAAATTAATCGATTATTTCTTTTAAAAAGAATTTTTAAATAGGCTTAACAATTTTAAGATAAGTTAAATTTTAGTTTTTGTAGCCCAGTGTAACCTCCAGCAGAAGATTTCCCAGTAACATTACCCCAAATATCAGTTTGTAATTAGAAATATTTTTCAGAAATAGATTTCCCAGTTACATTGGCGCACAATTTTCCGTTTTTCATTAAGTACTTTTCACTCAGCAGATTTTCAACAGATTTTTCGCAACGAATTTATACAAATTTCGTATTCATTTGTGTTCAATATGCAAATGCAGCTGGGTCGCTTTTTGTTTTCTAATTACGCTCACTGTGCGTTGCCCTTGAACTTCAACATGACGCATACGCCCCGTATGCCCCATATGCCCAGTGTGGCAGCCACACAGGGAGAGAGGAGTCTGCAGTTTGTGCGTAAAAAACTGTTGCATACTTTTCGGCTGGCAGATATGTGAAAATTGTTTTCCATAAATTGTTGGCATTTAACACGGTCGCAAATTTATTTAGCAGCGCGCCATAAAAACAATGAAAATTAAATGAAATCAAAAAAGGAAAACCAAAATCAAATACGCAACATAAACAATGAAAGGTGCGAACCAGAATAGAGTATAAAAAATAAATAAATAGCTATAAAGAGACAAAAGAATTTTTCTGCTGCGCGAAAATAGCTAAACGCAAGCAAAGCGCTAAAGTAAAACTAATAAGGTAGAGCCAAAAATACAAAATAGAATCAGAACAGAAGAAAAACTACTACTTCACATGCCGAAGATTGCATACCCTCTCTGACGGGAAAAGCATTTGAAAATTGCTGATAAATTGGATTATTTTAACTGAATATTTCCATGACATCTAACTACTTATTTGATAAGTTAGTACGATCTTCAGAATTTTTTAACGATAAAGTTTCCCATACAACAAATTTCGAACCGACTTTTTCTTCCTATGGCAGCTATATATATATAGCTGTCCAATCCGTTTGGTTCCTAGCTGAAGAACTGAGCGACTATCTGGCAAAGAAGCAGACAGACGGACATGGCTATATCACAACTTTCCTTCATCCTGATCAATAATACAATAGACTTTACCGGCTAGGAGATGCATCACATATTTCGTCAGAAAATTATAATACCCTGTGCCAGGGTATACAAAAAAGATAGAAAGAAACACTGCGAAAATTGAGTAAAATGTCGCTGATTGAATAGAACTAAAAATAAAGCGGCAACACGGCGAATGAGCAATAGCTAAAACTAAATACAAGCTCATAAAACAGAAACAGAATAAGAAAATCAAATATATATTTTAATGTGATTAAAATAACAACAAGAGTGTGGGCAACCAGAAAAATAAGAAAAAATTATGAAAAATAAAAACTCAAAATTTTTGACAGCTTTTTTTACGATGTGGGCGACCATGGAGACCAGCTGAAGGTGGCACGGGGCACGGGGCGACAGGCGGCGTGGCAAGCCACAGCCAGCCAGGTGACATTTTCATATATTTTCCGTTTAAAGCGTTTTTCGAATGTATTTTTTGTTGTTTGGCATTTTTACATAATCAGCTCGCGCATTTTCAACGCAATTTTCTCTGCTTGAATTTTAATTGTAATTTTAAGTGTAATTAAGGGACACTCACTTGGGCGCAGCACTGAAATTAAACAATTTGTATTTTGATAATTTAAGCACAATTATTCTCATGCCTCTGCGGCACGTTGCACTCTCCAGTGATGCGCACTGAATTCGACGTTTTTCTTTGGCTTTTTTTGCTTGCAACAATAATTTGGTGGCACGTTCAACGCGCGCGCGGCAGGTGTAAGATCTAACTAGAAATTTATATATAAATTTATATATATATATTTATAGTATTTGTGCTATTTATCGAGCAAAAGAAGAACTGGGCACTGTGACACGTCCACTCGCGAGCTTGCTACAAATGAAAATGAATGTTGGCGCTTTTCTCTTCTCTTTGATGATCAGCCGTTCTGAGGTGAGTTTTTATAAAAATAAACGTGCAAAAAAACAACAACAACAGCAACAGCAACAGTAAAAACAACAAAATTTATAGAAAGAATTCAGTTCATTTTTTCATTTTCCCCTTGTGGAAATCTTCAGTCTTTCACTCTGCATTTCTTCTTTTTCACAATGGATATTTTGCATTTCCATTGTCAATTCTGCTGACCGCGAAGACTGCAATTACCTCAAGCCATTCCTTTCCACCCGCAATTGTTCTATAGATTTTCTATAGAATTTATTTAATTTTTCCATCTTTCATTCTAGTCTGTTCTCTGTCCAGCGGCCCACGCATTAAGCCCACAATGCATGAATCATTTCTCTGGGTGTATTTATAAATGGGTTTCCATATTTATTGATATAGCAACATTGAGCAAAAACGAAAGTGTATATAGGTATATACTGTACTCTTTTATACATACATAGAGAGTACATAGTCGTATATAGCTCGAGAATTCATCTGCCCTAATAAACAGAAATTGTCTGCGCAAAAAATTCCTTTTCAATTTGCAAACTCATTAAACTTGAATGCCAAAAGAATGCCCAGAGACCTTCAGGAAGTACACGTGAAATCAATTAAAGCTTTTCTTGATAGCAGCTGGAATACCCTGTAAGAAGTCAATGGAAATGGCTATAAACAAGGCTAAGAAATTCATTCTGTATGAAGACAGAGCAGACAGAACACCCAAATAGAATGGCTTTGGGTGGTGTAATTAAGATACCCTGTAATAGTTCATAATTTTTCAAATACAAAGAAACCTATTCTTACCTTGAGTGTTAGTCCTTCTGTCACTCCTTTAAATGAAAGGCTTATAAAGTCCAATCACAATAATGAAAGAAACTCGTTCTAGCTAAAGCACCCTTTAGAATTGCATACATAATTCAACTGCCATTAATTCTTCATACCAATGTGCGTAAAACGATTTCAGATGTTATGTTTCACACATCACAAGTAATATACCCTGCAATTATTGTTTCCTGCGTACCCTATTATGAATGTAATTGCAGTTTATTTTCTTTTTTATTATTTATTGGCTGTGCTTTAGCCTGTAATTTGAAATAAATTGTATAGAATTCCTATTATTTCTAGCTATAAATTTGCTGGCAAATTATATTCAATTATTTATCGAAAATTACTCTTTTTGCTGTTTCCATAAACCTGCTAAAGACTCTTTTATTCCTCGGCAGAAAAGAACCATTTAAAAAATGCAAGAACGCAAAAACCACAGCAACTGTGTGTGTGCGTGTGTATGTGTGTCTTGTGGTTGTGTGTGTGTATGTGTGTGTGTAATGATGTATGCACTGATGTGTGGCAATGGCCTCTGTGTGGCCGGACTTCATTTGCGTTTCTATTAGACTGTTTGTCTTTTGTTTAAACGCCGACAGCTACTGCAAGTGCTCCCCACTCCCTGAGTCACCCCGCTACGCCCCTGCTTCTGCTTTCTCCATACATCAACAGCCCCTCTGCCTCTGCCTCTGCTTCTGACCAGCTGACAGGCTATTGTCAATCTGCGTTGATGAATTTATGTTGTGATTTTTATGCCAGCCGCAAGTGCAACGTAGAAAGCAGCAGCGCAGGCAGAATTTTGTGTTAAGGGACTTTTTAGGTAAATTTCAATAAATTTAATTTATTTTAAATTATAATTAATGATTTCAAATTATATTTTAGACAATGTTTATAGCAGATTAACATTATAATTTTCAACATTCTCAGTGGGATTTTCACCCTCAACTTCTACCTCCCCCTCATGGAACGCCACTGGTATGCGTGCATGCCTCGTCTGAGCTTTGTTTTGTTCTGGCCACAATTTATGACAGACATGCTAACTTTTCATACTCATCAGCAAATATATCAGCACGAAGCAAATGATGTCCGTGTTGCATTTGTGTTGATGGAGGAATAAGAGGTTATTCTTGTAGAGTGGAAAAGGAAGGAGAAAACTGAGGTCAATCTCATAAAGAGAAGAAATGAAAAGAGAAAGCACAGGTCAGTCTTGTAAAGAGTGGAAAAGATAGGAGAAGGCAAAGATCAGTTGTATTAGATAAAGGTGAAAGCGTAGGTTACTCCAATAGAATGCAAAGGGAAGGATAAATCGGAGGATAACGCCAATGCAACGCTGACTAACGATACTTCTTAGTTAGAATTAGAGAAACAGAGAAAGAATGAGAGAGAGAGAGAGAGAGAGAGAGAGAGAGAGAGAGAAAAGCCTGCAACATATGAGAATTTCTCACATGGTTTAGCCGGAATTTTATATCGATGCTAATTGCGGCATCAATTTGCTTTCTGGATGCGAGTTCGAGTATTTTTTGAAGTGGAATCGTTAGGCTTGAAGCATGATTAATTACAATTGATGGATGGCCAATTGGCAGACGCGTATGGCATTATTAATGGACACTCACACACACATGCACACACACACGCAGCCAGTGTTGGCTAATTGCTGAAGAGGCTTCAGCTGGAGGCAGTTGGTTTTAGAGGCAATAGAAACAGTTAACTGCCCCATACACCACTCGACTATACGAGCTCTAGAGTGCCAATAATAATGAATTAGCGAAAAACGAGGGTTGCTCAAACTTTTATTACTTATTATTTAACTTCGTTAAATATATCTCTTCTTTGAAATCCTTCTCAATTTTGCATAAAACTTTTATATCCTACGAAAGACGCTTTTGTTTAAGAAAAACCTTTCTATAACCAACTGAAGCCGCGTCAATTTATGGGGCAACCCTCGCTTTAGGCTTTAGGCTTTCGGAAATACAAACTATTTCAGTCAGACAAATGGCGTTAGGCACATAATAACCAATTTCTCTAAATAAGGCCATAATTATGAACGCCTTAACCCACACACACACACTCGAACAGCAGAGCAGAGACGAGGAGAGGAGCAGGAGTGTGTGTGTACCTACTTCATTTGCTCGCGCTTGTTCTCGCGCTTTCTGCTGGTCTCCGTCCTTAGTTCTTCCATCATCTTGTGCGTCCTGAGTCCTGTCTGTCTGTCTGTCCCGAGTTTAGGTTTGGGGCAAGGATTTGTCGTAATTAGGCATGCATAAGCATATGCTGTCGTCTGCTCAAGGATCAGAACGGAGGACGCAGGACGCAGAACTCTAGTCAGGATTCAAGGCTCAAGGCTCAGCCGTTTGGCGCTGAAGCCTGGGCAAACACAGACGCCAACACAAATACAAATACAGCAACAGCAGCCGAAACACTCTACAAAGGACCCATGTACATAATTAATTGCGCTTGTTATACCCTTTCCAAAATGGTATTTCAATGTTATCATTAAATTGGCGACGTCATAAAATATCTGTCATTTATTTCAATCAGCTTAACAGTCGTCTTTATCCAAGTTTTGATTAAAGTTCAATTTAAATAAAGTTCAGTTCGGATCAAACGCTCACCTAGCAAAATGCGAGAAGAGTATTTAGCTGTCAGTCTGTCTTTATACACAGGCTTTCTTCTATGTTGTTGGACACGCGCGCGTACGCCTGCAAGTAGGCAACGCTTTTTGGGCAACGAAACTTAACTCAAAGAGAAGAGGGAGTAGCGAGGGCTTCTTTGATAGAGGATATGCCAAGAGGGGTTGTTCCAAAAGGGGGTAGAGTTCTTTGGGCTGCCATAATTGATTGCTTTGCACGACGACAGCAGCGAAACCACCCGCTGGCAGCCACCACCCGCTCCTTAAAATAGAGAGTATTTCTCTGTGTGTTTGTTGTTGGACAGAGAGAAGCTACTAAAAGATATTTTTAAACGGAATATTTCTTTAATTAGTTCTCAGTAGGCGCTCAATAGGAGACGCCTAAGGCTCAAGCAATTAATTGGCTCCCGGGCAAAACTAAAAGGAGCGACCGCAACAACTCGGAACTTGGAACCTCAATGACCGCAAATAATATTGCACAAATGTTGTCAGCAGCCACAACAAACACACACACACACGCACCCACACAGACACAAAAGTACACACATATGTGTATTGTTTCAATATATTTTTATACCCTCTTCAACAGAGTATTATAATTTTCTAAAAAGATTTGTAATGCATTTTAAAAAGGAGGAATAGGATACGCAGGTAACTAGAAACTAGTATGCCAAACAGAAAAACTTTGAGACAGGTTCGGTTCAAGGGTTCGGTTTACCAAGCAGACCCTGAACCCAAGGTTCGGGGTCGAGTCTTTGTTCATTTCTTTGATTCAAAGGACCTAAGCAGGCCAGACCCAAACCGGTTCAGAGGGATTCTAGCTCGAACTGTAGGCATAATTGATCGAAGAAATATTCATAAACAGAATTTGCCAGAAGAAGAGTATTCAAATCTTCGTCTTACTACTCATTTTACCTTTCCTTTTTGGGCCCAAAATATTTTCTTAAATTAACATTAGCAGCATTTGCAGCCGCCATTAAGACGAAACCATTTTGGCCGCAGAATGCGACTTGAAGTTGCCTTTTTGTTTAATGGCCAACAACAAGCGTAAATATTCTCTCTGTGTAGGCATTTATATGTGTGTGTGTGTGTGTTTGCTTTTGAGCCATTTCATTTTTGTTGGCCACAGCTCGAGGCAAGGACACAAGTTTTTTGCCTTCTTTAAATTATGAGCAATTTTTGTGTCCTGTGTTTTCCTAAGTAAACTATCAAATTTGTGCCCCTCTGCGCGCCGTTCACACCTTTGGGCCAGCAGCAGCAGCAAATTAGCAAGCCAGTAAACATAACAGTCAACAGTGAACGCAACATTTGGCCAACAAAACTGACAAACTGGCAAAAATGCACTGTAAGAAAATGTGGGGAAAGTTTGTACTTCAATTTCCCGCAGCGTTCCAGACTAATATGGAAAGAAATATCCATTCGTGCGAAAGGAAATATATTGAAAAATATGGAGATGTGAGCTGGAACTATTAAGCCTGTTGATGTGCGCTTCATTTGTCGCAGTGTAGCAACTGGCTCATACTCTTAACCCGTTCTTAGAGCCGTTTAGCTCTCCGTTGTGGCTGCTGCTGTCGCTGTTGGTTATAAAACAAAAAACAAAAAACAAACGTCAAATGTGTTGTAATGGTTGGACATTAACATTTAACCTTGAGGCACAAATTACCGGATTTTTGTCGCCCCCAAGTGACACACACGCACACGCACACGCACACACACACACCGCAGCAGGAGCGAAACTTTGTTTGCCACAAGGCGCATTTGTTGCCACAGAAGTTCAGTTTAGTTTACACAGTGAAAAATATTTTTACTGATTATTGAATATATTTTAGATGACTTGATAATTTTTTGCTTTAATTTTTATTTTTAAGAAATTCTCTTAAGCCCATTCTGTAGGCTTAAACTGAATATCTGATTCTGACGATTTCGGCTTCTTTTTTTACCGTGCATAAAAAGCCAGCGTGAAGCCAGCTACCGTAACATGTTGGCAACTGCTCCAGCTCCTTCTCCTGCTGCTCCAGCTCCAGACCTCCTCTAATGATAATAATGCTGATGTTGGTGAAGATGATGATGACGTTGTTGATAAGCCTCTGAAGGCAACAGCAAGAACAACTCATGACGCTGCTGATAAATATGAAACATGATTTTTAACAGCAATGCCAAAAAATTTCATGTGTAGATTTATGACACACGCATTTATTAAAGGCCGAAAAGTCCTTGCCAAAGAAAAGAAGTGAAGAAAATCCCCCGCAGGGAAAACTGAAAAGAAAATAAAGCAGCAGGAGAGCTGCGAGAGCTGCAGGAGCAGCCAGGATGGCAAATGTGAATTGATTTTGTATGGATGGTTTACACTGTTTGTGATTGAATTTCAATTTTAATGACAGCTCAATATCACATGAATATGATTTCAATTTCATTTTCAAAGCTCATTTATTATATTCTGATATTAAATTTAAACTTAATAAACGTTTTATATTCATAGCACACAATTCAGCAATTGTTGAACCAATTTATTACTTACTTTTTAATCAGAATTAAATACCCAGCCACAAAAACTGAGACAGAGAAAGAGAAAATGAAGTAATCTAATTCAATTTTATATAAATTTCAGAAATATTTATTGACTCTAAAAAGAGTATATGTATATATTTCTCCGCGGAAATGAATTTTTTTAGAACCAGAGAGTTTTCCCCCTTTTCGTTGAGCTAGTTGAACTCAATCTTATTTTAACAGAAGCAAGGAAATTCAATCTCAGTTTAACAGTAAGCGATATGAATACCGAGAATTCTCTTGAAAATCGAGTGTGAAAAGTTTGAGAAAAATGGAAATGGAAAATAAGCATAAAAATCTATAAATGAAATAAAGAGAGCTTGACGCGGGTGCCAGTCGGCGCCTGCAACTGCCTTTTGTCTATCGATTTCGATTAACGATAACATTGAACACTCAGATTGTCCGTCCTTCGTCTCAGCTTAAGCCAAAAGGACATGGTCATTTCACTTGGCACTTGCAACAACCGCAACTTTTTAAGTGCTGCTGCATGCTTTACGCTGCCTGCCGCATGATGCCAGTGTTGCTGGTGTTGTTGCATGCAACTGAATTGAACTGAGGCATGTACAGTGGTCTGTCCACTGTCCGCTGCCCGCTGTCCTTGTTCTTTCAACTGCAATTGCAATTGCAACTGGAAATGTGAGTGAGGCTGGCAGAGAGACACGCATTTTATGACCATGACAAATACTTTTGTGAACTCAGCGCTATTCTTCCTTTTGATATCCTTGCTGTACACTCTGAGAAAAAAAGGACAGTACTCCATATCTAAATCAGCTCAACTCAACTTCCCCTCCGAAATTTTATTTAATTTTGACTAGAAATACTGCAAAAACTATGCAGATTTTTAAAATGTTAAGAATTTTTCCAAGTGTAGCATGTTTTTTTTTTGCTTTTCCTTTTTTGGCATTTGGCATTTGAAAGTTTTCCTGCTAAAGTTTTGGCTTTGGATTTTGCGAGTGCGTAAATTGAGTCATTGCTGCTGCAGTTAAGTTTTGATTGAGCATTTAAAGCAAGCCGCGATTGGGTTTCGCCTGCCCCACCCAATCCGCCTCCCCGCTGTGTGCGACGAGTATTGAGAACTTACCACATTTAGAAGCTGCCACACTGCGAGTCGCGTCTCCAAGGCAATTTCCTTGGCAACACCGTGTCGTCTTTGATTGCTAGCTGGTAAGCAGCTTATGTTTTGTGCTGTGAACGCTTCTCTGTGTTGTGTGTGCGGTGTGTGCGGTGTGGCAGGAACCTCAACAACAATTTCAACATCCGGCTTGCGTTGCAATGTAATGGAAACTCCATACCAGAGCGAAGAAGAACCAGTGAAAAAACACCACTGGAGCAAGCGAACGTGCCACGCTGTGCGGCAACATTCCACTTGGCAAACGGCAACAAGATGCAAGGATACAGATTGCAAAAAAAACGAAGTGTCGCGAGCGGAAATCTAAGCAGAAATGAAAGTGACACACGGCTACACTCAGAGAAAAAAAGGAACTGTCTAAATTCTAAATTCGAGCTTTAATTTTGAATATATTTAAGACTGTTTAGATCCAAGATTCTTAATGCAAAAATGCTTGTTAAAAGTTGACTAAATATTTATCTATGTTTGCTTATAAAGCCCTCTATTTTTCGCTGAGTGTTGTAGCTTTTTAGAAAGTGTTGTAAGGACGCAGCAGGATATCGGAACGTTTTTTTTTTTTTATTTAGAATTTTCAGGTGGAAAAATGCCAGCAAATAAATCAAATCAGGCAACGACAACAGCGAATCGCGTCAGCCTTCATTAATGTAAACGGCTAACAGAATGTGGTTAAAGCGGAGCAGAGATTCTACTGGAGACGGAATGGCTGCCACACATATTCATAATTCGTTCTACAGATTATAATAAACATAATTGCCCAAACGCCGCATATCATTGTGTGGCTTTTGATTAATTGCCCGCTGTTCCAAATGTGGCAATTATTTTAATTTTTCCAGATAAGCCGAAAAATGCTGAAGGCATTTAACATTAATGCCTCATAATTCAGCGGCCACAGCTCGCAGATTCTCTCTCAGATATGCCATATAGTTGCCATATATCTTCTGAAGCGCCTCCCCCCTCAACTCAACTCATTTTCATAAAATTCACATAAAAGGCGCCAACTTCACTAGGCAACAAAATGGATTTCAGCCTAGGAAAATCTAAACAATATTTTTTTTATTGCATAAAATAATAATGCACACTTCGACGTACCGAAGAGAGTCTTTCCTTTTTAAATTACCTTAAAAAGTACACTCTTCCAGTAGTTTCTTGTGGTGAAAACTTTGTTGCCTAGTGTTGATTGAATTAATTGTGCGGCTACTGATTTATGCAAGACAGCCGAAATTTATACAAGTGTATGTTAAGCGCGAGGCGCATGAAACGGTGCGTATGCTTGATATCTGTGTCTGGGTCGTTTAATTCTCTCGCCAGCGTCATTTGCAACTCAAACTTAAATCTCAGCAACTTTTTGACTTGGCAATCAAATTGCCAAAACCCGAGAACCACCAAAATCTTTCCTTTTCTTCTCCTATTTCCGCCGTTTGCCACAGACTCCTAACTCCTGCAGCTGCAAAATGCAAAATGCAATGGAAACTGTTGAAGAAAAAAAGAAAAACGAAGTTCTTGTAATGGACCTAGGTATACCCTGTACTGGATCTGATACGTCTATTGGAGTATGAGGTCTACTATATGTAGAATAGAAGAGTATTTTAAACTCTTTACTTCATCTGAAAATTACAAACATTTTGTAGTGGATGCTCCGAGAATATTTATTGAAAAATAGGTTGGACTGGATCTAGGCCCTGACTACTTACAGAGTATTCAAAAGTTTAAAGGCGTTACGCATCTTGGCTAAGAAGTAGAAGTGGCGCGGAATAGAATAAGCATAGCAGAGTGGGTTGCAAGAGGGATTTCCGGGAGTGTGGGGCAAGTCAGCAACTCAAATAGAAAGTTTTTCGTCAACATTACGCAAATTAGTTTGCCAGCCGAGCAGCAAATGCAAGCGCAGCCCTAATGCCATTTAGCCAAAGGCTAACTTTCTAAGGCCCCGCTCTGAAAAGACGCCAAAAAAGTTGGATAAGGTTGATAAAGATAAAAGATTAAAGCCAAGTATCTTTTTAGTGTGGAAAAGTACGTGAATTCCGCGGAAAAACTTTCGAAAGTTAGCTAGATTTCCCTAAAAAATCCGACGAAATATTTATGTAGATTTAAGTCCATATATTTTGAGTGTTGATTCTCTAATTCGAAACTGTTAAGAAAAATTTCCATTAAATTCAAAATTCACGACAAATTCACGACAAATTCTCGGAAGAATTCTACAAAAAAATTTAATATGAAAATCTATTAAGTTTGGGCAACTTTTCAGAGTTCGATGCGTAGAAGGATCCCATTCTCTATATGTATTAGGAAAAATATGCTTGTAATTTTTAGCATGAAAAACAAAAGGAAAATCTAACTATATCCTACAGTTCCTTTTAGGATACCTTTGGGCTCTTCCATCGATTGATGATTGATGCTGCGATAATGCGAGTCTCGCTCTCGCTGCAAGAGAAAAGCAAATCATAAAATCAAATATGCATTGAATTACATTGTGTACCCGGACACAATTATATTATCCCTTTTCTTTCACAATTTTTTTTTTATGCTTAAAACTTAACTCAATTTGCTTTTCATGCGCTGCCAGTCGCCCGGGAGAGGGATCGGTCGAAAGTGGGTCGTTTGGTTACCTTTTTGGGCGCCGAATTAAGACAAAGGACAAAGCGGCAAATATGCGTCAAAGGCATATTTTGGCACGCAATTTCAACATGTTTCGGCATGTCCTTATTGATGGCCGATCCCTTTTCAGTTATCCGTGAACCGTTAACTGTAAACTGCAAAAAACCGTTAACGGTTATCAATATTTGATGCCGGCCAACAACGACCAACGACCTTCTGAAAAACTTTTCCTTTGTTTCGAATACCCTTTTGAGCGGGGGTACTGTCACTTTAACAACTAATATGTGACGCATGGATCCGCCGAAGTTTACATACACTTGCAAATTGATTATTTCTATGGCAGCTATCTGGTGTAGTAAAATTGTGAGTTTTAAATTTAAAAATTAAATGTATATTATTTTTTCTTTTATCTCAAAGATACATTTTGTATATCAAAGATACTTTTGTATCTGACAGATACCTTACCCACACAGCCTTCAGATACATTTATGTCCTGCAGCAGGACACCTGCTGGAAGCCAAAAATTTCCAAAATTACCAGGCGATGTACCAGGCGAACAGAATCAGTAGGAAGGTAAACAGATGTTAATTAACAGTGATACTGTTAACTATCAACATTAACTTGCTCTGTTAAATAACATTAATCAGCTTGCAGCAAAAGTTTGGTCGCCTGATGATTCTGCCCCTGGGACAAGCGAAAATAGAGATTTGGCGGCCTGGAGTACCAGGCGAACAGAAACCAGCAGCAAGCTGACTTTTTATCCGACCACCCTGAAAGTAGGCAACACAAAAAAATGCCAAAATATATCTGCTCGTTGCGAATTTTGGTCGCCTGGTGCTTCATCACATTTTGGCCGTTGGACGGCAGTTTAGTTTGAATTTGTTCTGCTGCCCACAAAAGTATGCAATACAAATTTCAAGCTGCATATTTCAGTTAAATTTTCAAATATTGCTGAAACTCCTTCAACTCGTAAGGATCAACTCTGTCGATTGGCTTTCAAGGATATAGGCTTCGTCTAAGGATTTTCGACTTGAAACGCAAGAACACAGGCCAAAACACACGAAAAACTTTGAAACTTTCAAGTGATTTTTTTTTTTGCTATAACTCGCTTAAATCCTGTCCGGATCCGACATATGTGCTGCCTGCAGCAAAAAACTGCATACCAAATTTGCGAGATTAGTTTGCATATAAACAGACGGACAGGCGGACAGGCGGACTGACGGACAAATGGACAAATAAATAAATAAATGTAGTGTATTTAAAGATTCGGCTAGTTCCTGGTGGCCTTTTTGCTTTGCCATTTTATTGAGCCTAAAATTCGTTAAGCTTGCTTTATTTATTATAGATATGCATAATAATACTCAAGAGGCACACCACGTGCCACAAATTGTAGCAGCGTTCTTGTAGGTGAGTGTAAAAACGGGTGAGTGTAAAATTGTGTCGAATTTAATGATCAGGTTCGCGATGTGTGGTGCGGCGTCTTTTGGGTGGTACAGCGGAGCTTCTGGGTCTGGTGTTGATACGCAACGCTGATCTCATAGTCGGATTCTGTGCTCCAGCAGCGCCGGAGGCAGCAGCAGCGGCAACGGCGGAAGTAGATGCAGCAGGAACACCAGGATCCATACCACGAATGGCACCTCCACCACCTGCACCAGAACCAGAACTAGGCATATTCCTTATAGGAGGGCCGGGCAGCATTTGTGGCTGCGATGGGCGTGAACGTGGCAAAAAGTATTCGGGGGGTCCATGTATATGTAGCGTGCTACGCCCTAATGCCATCTCTAGGCTCAGATCCGGGAGGCCAGTACCTGGCTGCTGATAGTGCGGACCCGTAGTCAGACGCTGAACAGGCTGCTGCTGCTGCTGCGCCGCCGTTGTAACAGAAGACGAAGGTGCATTAGGTGGCTGCTGCGGTATTGACAATGCAGCTAGATTTCGTTCGTGGAACAGGCGACGGAGCTCCAACATATGAGGCGAATTGAGCTCCACCTGATCCCCCTCCTCATCTATATCTTCGGGATCCTCATCCTCCAAGTCCAGATCTAAATATAAGCCGATGCATTCATCATCATCCACGCGCGAAGAGAAATCCACAAAGCTATGCAATCCGGGCAGCAATTCGGCAGCCGTCACACGTTCCATACCCATTTCCATTTCCGCGTCTCCTTCCATTTCCGGTACGGCTCTGGCGCGATATTGCACATTGCATTCATAGCTAATCAGATCATCGTAGGGCGAACGAGCAAAGTTGATTAACTCGTGGACAAAATGATTGGTTTGGGGTCCTAAAAAGGCAGCCAGCGTAGCGCTAAATTCCACACTCTTCATATTCACCTCCAGCAGCAGGTCGAGCAATATATCGAATACATTTAATATATCCAACTGATTGCTGCATATCAACACCGATAAGTCCCGATTGGCAAAGCTCAAAATGCGATGCACCGCATTCGGCTGACACCTGTAAACGATCAGCTGTAGTCTCATCACATGCATCTTTATAAGCTTCCTTCTTACCTGAAAACACTTGGCGTCCAATCGCGATAGCTGTTCGTTTCGCTGCCCGGCAAAGAGTATAAATTATTCGCATACACGTACACGCGCCAGTAAACCATGTGGCGTGAGCCCATTTTGTGTATAAGTTCGTCTTTCAGTAAAAATTCAAATAAAACGAAAAGAAAATAAAGTCAACAAAGAAAGAAACCTGAAAGAGTCAGAGACTTTTTTTTTGTTTAATGCTCAAGTTTCACTAAAAGTGTTTCATTCCATGTTGTTTCAATTGCGATATCGTAAACAGTGAGCTCTCGCAGTGTTACCATAACTCACTTTTCTAGAAGAAATATATATTTTAAAGCAAACTAAAACTTATATTCCAGCTTAGAGGATTGACTTGACTTGACTCTTGCGAGCGAGCACTGCGCAAGCAAATCAGCTCTTCTTGTCCAAATAATTTAAGTTCATATAGCTTTCCCAAAATATATATTTTTAATATTTACCAGAGGACTTACCAGAGCTAGTTTATCACGGGAAACTTCAGAGTGGAATGCGACGGCGCAAACAGCTGACTTGTGAAGTCTAAAGAAAAAGGCTCGCTTACACGATAAAATATTATCGATAACTTTTACTATCTATAACTTTGGCAGTACAGTTGAGCTTCGCTAAACTACACTTCGGTAAACCATAAAGGCGCTATATTCGAAACGATTTATTCGATTATTAATCCTTTTTGAATTCTTTACATTTATTGCATTTTATGGAGAACTAGATGTAAGTTAAACAGCTATATTGTATATGCAAAAAAAAAAAAAACAATTAAAAAACCTTTGGATATGGATGCTCAGCATTATTCTGCGGACGCTGTATATATATGTATCTATATATAAATTTTTGCTTAGACATTGGTAATATAGTTATTAATTTGTATACTTGTTAATCTAGACTTACAACAGATTGCGTTTTACATATATATTTATGTATAAATGAATATATATTATTTTAAATCTTCACTTAAATTTAATTAATTAGTACAAACATTTACAAATCAATTCGGTTTTTCTGGTATAATTATGAATCAGAGCTTATCAGTGGAGGTTAACATTTCGTTTTTTTCGGACGTGGGTTTGCGGGGGGATGTCTAAACTAATTATGTATTATGTATATATATATACATACATATATGTATATGTATTGAATATATATATATATGTATTTATATATATCTGTACAACTTAAAAGTTTAACCTGCTCAAATTACAAATAATTTTAGTTCTAAGGATTGTTGCACTTAGAATTGCGTTTAAAAACTAAGTTAAAATGGGTTTTTGTTTTGTTTCTTCGGCTCTTTCAGTGGCCAACAAGTTGTTGAATCAAGGATTCAAACAAAAATAAAATGACGTAGAACTGTACGGACGTGTTAAAACTTTGAAAAAAAAAAATACATAATTTGTTGGGTTGGGAGATGCTTTCGTGACAAAATTAGTGTACTCTTTGCAAAGGTATAAAAAGGAGGCGAGGCTTCTTAATCTTGTTCAGAATCACTTGTCGGAGAATCAGTTGCAGTCATATTTAGTTGAAATTCTTGTTCGTCATCGTCCTCCACAACTGCAGCTATTGGTGCACCATCGAGACTTTCATTTCCCACCACATCTAAGGGCATGGCCATTTCTGTGTCCCCTTCTGCATGATATTGCTGCCGCAGTTGAGAGTACATTGCCAGCTGCTCATCGTCGTCATCAGCTTGCAAATCACTGCTAACGCTGGGCAAGGCATTGCGGAGATAGTTAATAGAATCTTCAGAGTGCTCATTGAAGTAACCAGCAGCCATTGTACCACCCATCGCAGCACCGCTAAGCGATGACAGTTCCATCAGAGAATTGGCTATATCATGCATGGATGCTCTCCGTGGAGGAAGTCTATTGTTATTAAACCGGCTCAACGGCGAGCCAGCGGACATGGTGCTGGCAAAGGTGCTGGTTACATTGCTGTTGCTGTTGCAGTTGCTGTTGCAGTTGCTGTTACTGTTGCTGTTGCTGTTGCTGTTACTGCTGTTGCTGCTGTGGTTGCTGAGATGTACTCCTTGTGCTTTGGCTTCTGCAATTAATCTTTCCGTCTCAGCCGCATCCCGCCGCACTCTCGGACAAAACCTAGCATTCTTTTCTTCTATTTCACTCAAGGTCGGCTCAAGGTTGCGGCAGTGTCGCATCACACAGTCCGCTTTCAAATTGGCACGCAACGCGCTCAGCATTATATTCTCTTCGTCATTGTCACTGCTGCAGCTGGAGGTGGTGCAGCTCTGTTCGTTTTTAATGTTACTGTAACTGTTGTTTTTGTTGTTGGTTTTTTTGGTGCCTATAAGAAAGTAAAAGATTTCATTAGCAATAGAAATGGGAAATCATTTGGAATTAGATGAAATATTTTGGATTATATTTCCGGATATATACTCAATTCAGACACACCTTTTTTTGCTCTTTTCGCATCGCTGCTATCATTGCTGCTGCAGTTGAAGTTGGCGATTCTGCCGTCCAACTCTTTTTGCATCTGTTCAACCTCCTGCTCTTGCTTCTTCAGCTCCCGCTCCAATCGCTGCAGTCGCTTCCACGCCTTGTGCCCCGCCACAGCTAAATTTTCTCTTCGTTTGTCAAGCTCATCCTGTGTGGCCTTTGCCCTTTTGGCCGCAGCACGCTTGCGACTTTTGGGATTTGGCTGAGTGGCACGCCTTTTCCTAATGCGACCACTCGTCAGTGGGCGGGGTTGATCACTGTCACTGCTGCTGCTGCTGGTGCTACCGTCGCTGGTAGTGCACCAATTGATATACTTGTTGCTGTCGCTGCTGCTGTTGCCACTGCTGCTGCTGCTAGACTTATTGGGCGGCTTTTGACGTTGCTGAGAACGTGTCGAACTACGCTTGGGTCGCGAATGGTTTGAATCCTGACGACGTGCCTGTTCCAATATCATTTTCCAGTTTTTCCCTGCAGTGGAGGAAAGTCCTCTACTAGTGCTGGGGCCAAAAAACAGGTCTCGGTGAGTCGATGTTGCTGACCTCGGTGGCGCCTCTGTGCCGGCATTGGCAGAGATGTTGGGTGTATCATTGCTAGCAGAGGGATTTTGGTTTGGTCCCGGTATTTGTTCATCAACAAAGACAACATCCGAATCGCTATTCGAGTCCAGACTGACCAGTTCAGGTGTGCGTAAATGCGGCGGTTTTAGTTCTAAAACAAAGGTGCAGTCATCGTCATCGTCGCTGGTGTTAGTGGAATCGCTGCTTTGAAGTTCGATGTGTGCTGAAATGGGCAAACTTGCGCCAGCTTGACGTCTGCCGGTGCCGGTTTGCTGCTCATTAATGGCCGCCACTTCGGCATTTGCCGCCGCATCGCCATCATCGATGACCTCAATGACTTCAGTGGCTGGACGACGCATACTCAAATTAATGGCCACCGTTTGGGAGCCCACATTCGATGTGGTGGTGCGTCTTATAGAAATTCCTGGCAATTCACTGCCATCTGTGGCCATGGTGACGCTAAACGAATGCGTAGCACTGGGATTTGTGACAATTACACTGGTCGAAGGACGCGCCAAGCGACTCCAATCGTTGTTTGAGTTCTCCCCGCTCACAATTACCGGCTCTCCACTTTCAATTCCACTTCCGCTGCCTTCGGGTGCGCCGCTTGCCGTCGCCGCCGTCGCTTCATTAGTGGACACTAAGTCGAGCAGATCCACCTCAACTTCTTCGGCTACCCTCGCTGAATACTGCACCACACGATCGTAGCCAATCATATCATACGGTGAACGTGCAAAATTGAATAATTCATGGATAAAATGATTTGTGCGCTCCCCCAAAAACGGTGTCACCCGGCGCCGGAATGTCCTGGTAGGTATATTTATCAATGGAAGTATATCATGCATTATCTGCATTACTTCGCTCACATTCTGTGGTGAGTTACGCAGCAAGCAGACGACGTCCCGATTTATCCAAGGCATCAGACGATGCATTTGTGCAGGATTGTCTCTGCAATAACAAGATTAAAAGAGTAGCTTTAGTTGGGAGCTATTTTGTATTGGAGAGGTGAATTATATAAAGTTTATTTCACCACATATTGAAATCCAGAGTTAACGTTTAGATAATTCCAGATAAAATATTGTAATTATATTTTTCCCTACTATATTTCATTCCATTACGAAACGCAAAGTAAAGTAATGATCAGGAGGATGAGAGACGATGAGACTTTATAGATTATATAAAGGAACAATCGCTCCAAAAGATGTCTTGTGCTCACCTGTAGAATCGGGCGCTCCACTCGCGAAAGTGTCCTGTAAGACTGTCGCTGACGGGCAACGCGTACAGCTTCCGATCGTAGACATAGCGACGCCAAAGCTGACTCAAGGAACCGGTTCCACGAGGATCCTGCTCATGTCGATAGAAGTTCAATAGCTCCATGCGATACGGTTCGAATCGATTAAACGGTGGATGCATTCGCGACGAAGGTGCATTTCCATTAGCGCCATCCTGGGACTCATCTGTGCCAGTCGCATCCAAATCATTCGCCAATAAGGCCTGATTCTGGAGCATATAACGTTGCCGCCGTATATTAACGATGTGAAAACTGAGCGCCGAGTGGTCCGGCGTATTGGACTGAACCGGATATCGATCATAGTCATCCAAAGTGCGCACATTGTGTATTATCGTCTTGAAGGGCTGCTTGCAGAGCGGACACTCAGCTTTAATCTGAAATAAGGAAATAAGGTTTTGTTAGTGCTCCAGTAATGTTACAAATAATGAAAGATGATGAAATAAAGGTCGAGAAACTTCGTCAGAAGGTTCATTTTGTAGTACCGAAGACTCTTGTTAGATAGAACCGAAAATCATTACTAATTATTAAATATATCCTTTCTTTATAATCTCTCGAGTTTTATTGTTTTGTTTTTCGTTTGGAAGTGAAGTGAACCCGGCACCATGTGCATAATAGCCCAGTATAATTTCTGGATTGAATATTTAGATTTTTAGAGCTTATTTCGGAACCACTTGGATTAGAACTGAGCTCAATCCGCAACCATTTATTTTTTCGTTCCTAACTCAGAGCTGGAACTGTTTGACTTACCTTGCTCCACTCGCAGAGACACTTAAAGCAGAACTGATGCATGCAGGAATCGGTGAAGCATTTGCGCCTGCAGCGCGACAAGCAGATGGCACAATTAGGCGGTGGCGAGGAACGGGCGGAGGTGGGCGTTGTGCGACCAGCAGCACCCGAACCAGAACTATTCTGATCCTGTTCCCGTTCTGGTTCCGTTTCCGAGTCTCGTTCCCTGTCACGTTCGCGTTCACGTTCCCTTTCGCGTTCCCTTTCACGTTCCCGTTCTCTTTCCCTGTCACGTGCCCTATTCAGCTGCAACTGCTCCTCGTCGCCTGCGCTGTCGCTTCCACTCTCTGTGAGATCTGCGAATTGCATGGCGGCAGCGGGGAGCGGAAGGAAAGGCTGCTCCACAATAACTGAAGAGTTAGCTGCGGCAGCGGCTGCGGCATCCTCGCCGAAGGAGGGCGCATCCTCAATTAGCAGCGATTCAGCCATTGAAATTTGAATGTATTTTTTTTTAAATTAGTATAAATAAAAAGTTCTCCTGGAGCTGGAATTGAATTTGTTGTGGGACCTCGGTTCGATTCCGATTCCCGTCTCCGATTCACTTCGGGTTTTGTTCACTCTCTCTCACTCTTACTTGCACGCACTCTTTGCCTTCTCTCTCACTCAGTTATCATCTGGTTGCTGCAAAAAGGCTACAAAATTAACATGCGTCTTTTTTTGCATGGCTTTTATTTGTGTCTTTACGCAACGGGGTGCTACGCTTAAGTATCGCTTTACTTAGCCAATTAATTGACCTTCCGTTTGTTACTCTCTTTTTTCTGTTATTTCACAATAAAGTTGATAATTTGACGTTTTAAAGTTGATGAAAAATTCCATTTGCTTCCAGTTCGACTTTATAATGATTCCGTATGTTTATGGGCAACACTCTAACGCCGCTGGGCTGCACTTGCAACTCGATATTAATCGATAGTTTTATATTGCGCACGCAAAACCAGGGCACACTCCAGGAATTTTTTTTTTTTTAATGTTTAGTTAATACGAACAAATTACGATTAAAATGCCAGAGCTTGGAAATAAAGGATATATAAAATATAAACTTCCATTTAAATATAAATTTGCATTTTTTAGCTAAGAACTGCTAAAAGTGAATAAGTGTAATGCAACTTTAAGTTTATAAATTCATTATGAAATTTTAAAGCATTAATTTTAAATATTCAAAACAATACGTTTATATTGAATATTGAGTAGAAATAATAAATTCGTAATCAGCATACCGGCCCTAACAAAAGCGCAGTACAGTTACATTGTGGAGTATACAAAACAACTCTAAAGTTATCGATAAGCACCACCGATAACAGCAGCATCGGTGTAGAGAGCAGAGCGTGCAGAAAACGCACTAAAAAATGCCAAGCGCGTAAAAATTGTTTGCATTTTTTTTGGTGGCGTCGATTTCCAATTCTATTCTCGATTCAAGTGCAATTTTCACAAAACAAAAACAATTAAATTAAGTAAAAAGCAAAGAAAACGCGCCCCCAAAAATGGATAGACGCAAAAAGCGAACCTCCTCGGAGCAATATCAAATGTATATCGAACTAATGGAAAGCGACCCAATTTTTGCCAGTGGACGCGTGCCGCGCGATTACGATCTGAATTATTTGACCAAGAAATGGAAGGAATTATCTGACAGACTCAATAAATGCGGCTCTGGACCCACATTAACAGCCGAGGAATGGCGCAAGGTATGTACGCACCCTGCAAATACCCTGTAAAAGCTATACACACACAGAGAGAAAAGGTGCTCTGATTGGTCTGCTTCTCTTTTCGTGTCTTCTCTTTTGCTCTGCTCTTCTCGTCTCTGTTCTATTAGGTGGGGGGTGGGGGAGGTTATGGCGGCAAATGACGCGCGCACTTTTTCTTCATTAATTTCGCTTTGCTTTCTTTTGCTCGTATGTGAAATACCCTGTAAACAGTTAGTGCAGGTTGGGCGTGGGTGAGGAGGTTATGTGATTAAGAAAAAAAACGCGCGCTTTTTTAACTCTGTTTTTGTTGTTATGATACCCTGTAATAGCACTGGAATTCCTCTTAATAGGATGAGTTTAACTTTCAGTGCCACGCGCATTGTTTTATTTTGCTTATTGTTTGCTGGAATAAAAGATACCCTGTAATAGCAAGGTATATTAGAAATAAAGATATTCTGTAAAAATGCTAGTTGAGGGAGGCTTGAATCAACAAAATGGTAGGCATAGTACACCCTGTAATAGTATTGTGAATAAAGTGAACGTGGCATATAAAATAAAGATACCCTGTAAGAAAGAAAGGTCAGACATGACAACAAAAAATAGAAGGAATTTGGTTACTGGCAAAGCAGTAGAGTACCCTGTAAAAGGTTATATGCGTTCGACATGTGTAGTGTTATAGTGTTATGTTAAAGTGAAAGATACCCATATACCCTATACTATTATAAGCTTGTCTCGACAACAAACAAGGCCAATATACCCTGTAGAAAGGTAGATTGGATGATCTTTAAAGTGATTTCCCTGAACCTATCGTGAGTTGTATTGTAGACTGTAGGGTATGCTCGAATTAACGATGCTCTGCAAAAAGACAGGGAGAGACTTGCGGGATTGCATCGATTATTATTTAAGGCCAAGCACATTCCTTGTTTATGGAAATACCCTAATTAGAACCTTATTGTGGGGGGTGTTTATGACTTATGGCTTTAAATGACGCGCGCAAATTTTTTTGTTATTGCAGCACGACTGGAAGAATAAGGTACGAGTATGTTGCTATTCACTTAACACAAAAAATACCCTGTAAAAAGCGTGTTCGTTTGGGGGGAGCTGGGGAGTGGTTAAGGCAAAGTAAAGGGTGCAAAAAGAGGACAGACAGAAGAAAGCAACAGGAGCAACACCCATGTCCAAGTCGAGTCGACTCTATCAAGCCCTATCCGTCTGTCTGTTTTTCAAGATCTAGAGGTACTAAATTTGGTATGTAGGCTCCCAAATATCTTACGTAGCTGAAAATATTGGATAGTTAACTCTATTTATGAAATATCCCTTAACTAGATTAATAAATTACATAGGATGCTTTTTATTTAATGCCAAAAGTTTTAGGAAATGAAAGTCATGAAAAGATTTGACAAGCATCAAGCAGGACTAGATTCCAGCGGTAGGGTGGGAGGTATAATACGAAATAGAGCATCAATTAGTCGAGAACTCAGAATTAAATAAACTTTCTGCTTGTATTATTGCAGCGGCTAAATGACTGGAAGAATACAACGCGTTGCAAGTACAGACGCAGTTTGATGTCCAGCGAAAAGGATATATCGATGTCTTCATTGGAAACACGAGCCCTGAATCTTTTTGGCAAGGTTCCAGGCACTGGGGAAACGCTGATGAATTTAAAGTCAGAGAAAGACGATCATGAGGATGACATGGAGGATCTGGGACAGCGGACATCGGCCTCCTTTCAAAAGGAACTGCAAGCGGCCGTTGAGGAGGCCATCAATGATGAGGTCGATGATGATGAAATGGTTGAGGAGCATGTCGATCAGGAGGATTTAACCGATGAGAATCTCCATGAACCGGTGGGCAGCATAGATGGACCCAATGTTGGTGGTTCGACAGCTGTAAATACTAGCGGTGGTGGTTATCGCACCATTGTTGTGGACAACTCCACCTACGTAGACGACGATCAGGAACAATCTGAACCACCTGTCGAACCTGTCAAATTTGTTTGCACACCGAACATTCACTCCGTGGGCTCCAGCAGCACAACCAAGCTCATCAATGGTGAACTACCCGTAAAGCGTTTACGACGGGATCAGGTCATCTACGAAGGTGAGCTAGGTACTATATAAAAATGACTAAACTGGCTTATAAATTATGTTATTAAGTTACCCTGAACTTGTAAACAAGAGTACAGGTAGGAGGAGACATAGCTACTGTAGTATTTGAGTTTTTCTTTTGGAAATCGGGGAATTTCGGATTAGAAAATAAATCGAATTAACCATAGAGACAGTTATAATATTTATATATAGTCCGATCTGAATTCCTCGCCAAGTTTCATCTTCTCAGCTAAAGAACTGAGCGAAGGTGTCGCTTACAAATAGCCCTGGTTTTATCGACTAGTCTCTTCCTATATACCCTATAGTTATACTCGGTAGTCATAATTGTTTATGTTTGCTTCAAATTGTAGTTAAGAACGCGCCGCGGTCATATACGACTATACAGACAAGTGGAACGATGCCAACGTTGCACAACACAAAGATGCACCATGAGAGCCAAGGGACGACGCTGAGTGCCGCATTGAGTGGACTGGATGCACAGGAGATAGCACATCAGCTGAAGAGATTGGCGGATATTAATTACGAGTCGCTGCAATTTGAGATTGCGCGTTTTAAATTCAATAATCCGGGCTTTCACTATGAGCCGCCGCCATTATAGTCATTGCCCCGGGCACAAGCGCATAAACAGATCCGTACTACACCACACCAGCAGCAGCAGCAGCAACAGCAACTGAAGCAGCAACATCATCAAAAACAGCAGCAGCAGAAAGGAGCATCAGCAGCAACAGGAGCAGCGACTGTAGCAGAGAAGCGAGAGCGGCAGTCACAACAGTTGCAGTTGCAGCAGCAGAGGAAGAAACCGCAGCAGCAGCAATAGTAATAGTTTTTATTGACACACACACACACACACACACACACACACACACTGCGGTATTCAGCTCGAATTTTTGTACATTTTCGAGAGCTGAGAAAATAAATATTGTGAGCACTTTACGCCAACCTAAATTAACCTACAGAAAACATAAAGAAAAACGCGAAAAAACAACAAAAAAAATATTGTAGCCAGATTAGTTTAAAATTTACGTAGTTCATATATTAATGCAAATCATTTCTATATATATATATATATATATAGTATATATAATACAGGCCTGTTCCCTAAGCCGACGCGCAATTTTTAAATATTTAAAAAATTCTTATATCACTCTTAAAAATAATTCTAAAATAATTTTTCAATTTTTTCGGTATTAAGCAACAGGCCAAGTTTCAATTACGCGTACCATACACTTATATATGTATATGTAACTATATATATATTTGTATTTGTATTTGATCGATTATGTAACATATCGAATAATATTAATATTCGATTCTATGGCTAAAAACAAAAAACAAAAAAAAAAAAATGCTACCTTTACTCTAAATGGCAATCCATGTAGAATTGGACACATAATTTTAAACGAATTGATTGTAAATGTAAAGAATAAAGTTTACCAATGATAAATACACCCCGCTCGCTGTATACCCTTCCTCTGGCTCCCGCCCGGTCTCTTGATATGTAGGCGCCGTTGGTCGTGCACCTTTCGCATTCTTGTTTATTTATGACCAAGCGAGGTTCTCTGTTTTTTACTATGCAATCGATGCCAACACTGGAAATCCATTAATCATAATACTCGAGGCGGCGCGTTCGCTCCTCGGTGTGTTGGGTCACCTTAAAATGCATTTTTGGTCTGTCCGCGAACTTGTGGGCGCACTTTGTAACTGTCTGTCCCTTCGGGGGGCGTGTACCATGCAGACTCATCCACAGGCGAGCGGACGGACACATGCGATGCGAAAATCACCACAAATACCCTCTAATAATTGTAATATATTTTCGAAGAAAGGGTGTACTGAATTGGTGAGCAGCAGGCAGGTATGTCCCTTAAACCTGCTCTATTACAGGGTATCTGATAGCGGCTAATTCTCTACTCTCTCCGCCATGTTGAGAAAGAAATTCTGTAAACTTTTATAAAGGTTTTCCAAGTCACTTTCAGGGCATCGCCCCCACTGCTCAACTCTCGTACAGGGTAGCGACTAGTCGCTAGGCGCTCTTTACTAGATTTTAACTGTTATGTTATGTGGCTGATGCAACAAGTGCCGATGACGAGTTCGAACCCAAAAGCCTGGCACGACGCCGCTTAAGAAAAAAAGAAGAAAAGAACAAAATTGAGTTGGATGGCGACGACCACGCCAATAGATCATTTGGACGCCGTGCGCTGCGAATCATAAATTACGAATGCCGCCAGTTCCAGTTCCAGAACCAGAACCACTGCCAGAGTCAGTACTGAAAAAGACAGTGCGACGCATTGCCGAACCGTTAGATGACTATTTCGGCTTTGGGTTCGGGGTTGGGGTTCGGGTTCGAGTGCGCCACACGTCGTATACTTAATCTGTTCTCTTTCTGTTTCTGTTTCAGCTTTCAGCTCTGTTTCGGTTGTGGGTGCCGCTTTGAGCTTTGATGAAAGGCCTGCCAGCAAAGCTGATTAACGGGCTTACAAGCAGCACACTGGGAAAAATAAGTGGTAAGTAAAGTTAAAAAAGAAATACTTAAATTAATTTAAGAACTTAAGTACAAATTAACATAGATTAAGGGAAAGACAAAAGGTATATCTTGTAAGGAGAACTTTTCAATCATATTTGAGTATTATTCTCCCTGTAGTTTTTCTCTGAGTGCACGCACACACAACTCTCTCATATCTGGTTGATTGTAGATGGCATATAGTCTGTCTTCTGGGCCAGGCAGATGTCTTCTTCTCACATGGCCCCGGACTTTGGCTGGGGCATGCCAGGTCCATTAAATAGTTCGTGTTGCACTCGTTTCGCCTGGGTCTCGCTCTGGGTCTGGGTCTGGGTCTGAGATTCAAGTCTGGGTCTGTGACGGGGACTGAGACTGCGATTGGGACTCGGGACTGCGCTTGAGCCTGGGCCTGGGCCTGGGACTGGGTCTGGGTCTGACACAGTCCATGGATCAGGGCACACATGACAGCGTGCAAAATCGGACCCTTAGGCGGGTGTTATAACAAAAGAAAAGAAAAAAGGCTAAAGAAAAAGCTAGAAAAAGGTAACTATTCTGGCAAAACTATTTTACAATATGTGAAGCACTCAAAATAAGCTATCGATGCGCTATTCCTGCTTAGATGCAGCATATTGGTTCTTGGCGAAGATAGAATTGGGAATAAAAATAATAGTAAATAAAATATGTTTATTAATTTTCATTTTTGAATATTTTAAAATCTGTCTAATAGCCTGCATTTTCTCTTGATCAGTTGAACAAAGATAACAAAGATCGGATATAGATTCTCTTTCAAAATTCTACCTTAATCAGCAGTTTATAAGAGTATATTAACATTATTCGTCTGGTGTCTATAGAGCACAGCGATAAGGCTCAGATTCTACAGATATCGCCACGTATTATACTCGCAGTTGTCAGCAGGCAGCGCCGCTGGCGGCCCAATTGAAATAGCCATATATCGTATAATGCCAGCCTATATATGTATATATATATATATATTGTATTTTTATATATCTGTATGAGACATGTGGTTAAATTAATGTTTTATTAAATGCGCTGAGACTCAAGCGATTCATCTTCATTCGCAGCCATTGCCAGTGGCTATTGGCTGACTCTCAGACTGAGCCTGAGTTGGTTTCTAGGGACAGAGCAGGGCACACATATGTTGGCCAAAGACTGGGACGGATCTCAGTTCGCAGTTCTCAGTTCTCAGTTCTGAGTTCTCAGTTTCAGACCAAACCAAGTTGCTGTTGTTGCATGTGGCATGTTGTTCTGGGCGCAAGAGTGCAAAGCGTTTTTATGCTAGCGATTATTACGCTTGATCCTAAAGCACCAAAGGGTCAATTGATGTTTGTGATGTTGCTGAATGTTGTTGCCGACAACCAGCAACATTTTGTGGCAACGTGTTGTTCCTCCTGTTGTTGTTGTGGTTGTTGCTGTTGCCCGCAATTTGCTTTGGAATTTTAAGCAGCGCGACGGTCGCATCGCCATTTACCATTTTTACAATTTTACAATTTTTACAATTTAAGCATCGTCGTCATCGTCATCGTCATCCTCCTCATAGACGAATATCATTTTGCACATTTTCCTCTTTTCCTTTTTTTTTTTGCCATTTGCCATGTATTCTATTCAATGTTGCCACTTGCCACTTGCCACTTGCCACTTGCCACTTGCCACTTGCCTCCTGCCCCCAACAACAACACTAAAAATTGCATTTCTTTTGCTCGCTTCCAGTCATGAAACGTCAGCAGCAGCATCAAATGCAGTCAACAATTTGCTTTCGGGCTTTTCTTCTCTTTATTTTTGTATACCCTGTAAAAGTTGTGCTCTTAGTTATACTCCATTGTTTCATCTGTATATACATACATACATACATATATAATACATACATATGTATGTATAATAAACACGCATACTTTTCGTCATATACAAAATGTAAGCTATGATAATTAAAAGAGAAAAAGAAAAGTAACTAGAGTCAGAATAATTCGAAAAAAGAGAAAAAAAATACACTTAACAAAATTATAAGTTACATTTTGTGCAAACTTGACAAGTGATGAAAGTTTCGCAATGCTTTTGTCTCACACAATAAAATTCCGTTTCAATTAAATAAAACTTTAAAAGTTCGCAACAATAATAAGAAATATTTTAAAAACAAATTGGAATCCCAATTTGTTTCAGTGCGCAGCTGCAAGTTTGAGTCCCGTATTTTTATTCAAATCAAAACGAAACACGCAAAAAAGATCTTCGACTTTAGAAGCTTATCTGCAAATAGTATGAAACGGTAAATGCGAAAGTGAATGATAAAAAGGAGACGAAATTTGAATGCAGTTTAAGACGCAATTCAACGAAAAAGTGAGCATTGAAATTAGTATAAATTCATCAATTGAAGCAGCAAGAACAAGAATTTGTGCGTGGTATTTTAATATTCAAGTAAAATGAAATAAATTACTGCGTATTTCATAGTGTATCAAATAAGTGCTCATTGTTGCTTTTCCTAAGCATTTTTGGCCAGACAGTTGATACATAACTACTCATATTTAAATACGAAAAATTTAACTAAACTACAGAGAATTTCGTACTCTTACGTAAGTGCTCCTTCCTTCTTTCTCCCAGTGTTTGTGGCCAGCCATTTATTATATCACTGCTGGCTGATATGAATATACGAAAAATGTAACTAAAGTACAGAGTATTTCATAGTTTATCATACGAAAAGTGCGCTTTCCTTGCTTCTCTCTGTGTTTTGGGCCAGACAGTTGATATATCACTGCTGATACTCTTCATTCTTTCAACTACATTGCTTATCATCAGCGCTTTGGGCGAAAAATTGCTGTCAAAAAAGAAAAAAAAAAAGAAAAACAAAATTTGCAAGTTGTTTTCTCATGGCTCGTTTAATATAGAAATTATTTTAGAGTTTTCGGCCAAAAGTGATGATGCTGGGAAAATGGCTGAAACGTGAACTAGCCAACGACCTAAATTCTGGCTTGCAAATGAAGTAGATTTTCTCTGATTTTCTATATACTCTCCCCCCTCCTTCCTTCACCCCTAGAGAGAGAGAGAGAGAGAGTTGCATAATAGTTGCAGAATTGCTCGCTTTTGGTATTTGATTTTATGAGAGAGCCGACTTCTGCTGTACATGTGCATATATATAATTATATTAGCATGATCTCTGTCATTAAAGGAATTATACACTATCTATATACATAGATCTATGCATGTGTGTGTGTGTGTGCATTACATGGATAGTGCAATTAGTGCAGCAGTTGGTGCTGCTGCTGCTGCTGCTGCTGGAACAGCAACAGCACTAAAAACAACTATCGACTGATGCGGCTAACAATATTGCCGGCGGGCGTTTATGGCCATGACAGCGTCAGAGCCAAACGACAGGCCATTATTGACGCCACTGGACACGCTGGACATTGGACACCGCAGCAATTGTTGCTGTTGCTGTTGTTGCAACAGGGAGGACGACGTCGACGACGACAACAACGTTGCATGCAAATTGTGCGTTGTGCGCTAAACATGCAAAAATCGCCTAACAGACAGCTAAAACCATACAAAATATTGAGCGCTGAAATGGTTCTGGCTATTTACAACAACAACTACCACGCCCCGCCGCTCACCCGCTCTGAGCCTCCTTCGCAGTCCCCGTGGCAGGCAGTCATAAACACGCACTAATTGCAGCCATGATTTGTTACACACTGCATTAATGGCGCTCGCAGGACAGCAGCAGCAGCAGCAGCAGCAGCATCAACAGCAGCCACAACACAGCAGCAGCAACAGCAACAGCAGGAACAGCGACAGCAGCCATTCAAACAGCAACTAAAATCAAAGCCTAATTGCCTATAAATGGCAGTTTTGTAACAGCAACAGCAACAACAAAACTCCACAAAATGTGGCGACATCAAACGTAAAGCTTTCAGCAAAGCGCCAACATCAAGAACAGTAACAACAGCAGCAGCAGCGCCAACAACAGCAGCAATAGCATCAGCAGCAACAACTAGCAGCATGTTGGCGACACCACAGCAACAACAGCAACATGTGCGGCGTGCAGAGAAAAAAAAATTGGTAAGTTTAATTTTATTAAATATCAAAACTATTCTTTGAATTATTTAAAATTTGCTGCTCATTTTTGGACTGCATTTTCGAAAAAGAAATTCAGTTGTGCGTTAAAACAGATTTTTAATAGGTTTCTATATTAAATCTATATGAAATTGTAGTTTTTTTATGAATATATCTGATTTTTTCCTGTGTGGGTCTTCTAAACGCCTGAAACAATTTGCCAAGCATTATGCCTTTTGATTTATAAACAAAATTTAGTAACAATACATTAACATTAATGCTGCTGCTATGTTGTTGCTGCTGTAGCTGATGCTGCTGCTGCTGCCGTTGCTGCTGCTGGCTGCTGGCTATGCAATTAGGCGCGAGATGGATGTCTGTCTGGCAGCAACAATGGGGTGGTCCTTTGTGTCGCCAGCATGTCCGACATATAATCGAACGATCGATCCCAGCGATATACAAATCGTTTGCTTGATCTCTCACTTGCAGCAGCAGCAGCAGCAATAGCACCAGCAGCAGCAGCAATAGCTAGGATGTTGCTCGCGTGGTCAGCGCCAATTACTTAGAGCATATCAATTATATGACTGCAGCAATGCATTGTAAAAAATAAAAACTCTGCTAGAATGATTCCCAGCCAAAAGGAGTTGCTG
Source organism: Drosophila repletoides (assembly GCA_018150835.1). NCBI lineage: Eukaryota > Metazoa > Arthropoda > Insecta > Diptera > Drosophilidae > Drosophila > Drosophila repletoides. The sequence continues at coordinate 2,379,984 of JAECWQ010000089.1, forward strand.
CTGCTGCTGTTGATGCTGCTGCTGCAGTTGCAATTGTTACTGCTGTTGCTGTAATTGAACTGCGCGTATTGCAAATTATTATTTTGTGCATTTGCAATGGGATTGCAACTGCCTACTGGAAATGTGGCAAGCCTTGCCCCCAATGCGTGCAGGGCCATTCCGACTAACTTTAACTAAGTTCCTCCTATACACGTCTGCCGTATACCCTGTAATCCCTCTGTCTCTCTCACCTTCTTAGCCCTGCGTGTCTGTTCATATGTTTTCATTACTTTTGCCCATTATGTGTGTACGTGACGCACAATTTGAAATTGGCAGCTTATAAGCCGGATACCACACGACCATTCGCATTGCGCACAATTGCTTGGCCAGCAACAACGTCGCGTTCTCCTGCTCCTTCTCCTACTCCTCCTCATCCTTCGTCTGCCTCTCAGCTCCACCTTCACTTGCCAACTTCATCCTTCTTGTGCTTTTGGGCCGTGTGGCTTGCGGCAGCAACGAGCCGGGCCAATCGACCAGGCTATAACACAGCCTGCGCAGTGCTGCACATTTAGCCTTTTTTCTTTGCAGAGATTTTTCAATAAATTTTTGCCATTTCTCGGAATGAAATATAAAAAACCAAAGTTCCCTTTTACAATTGCCCGTACCTTGAGGGCAGGTTCGAACCTGTGTCTTCCTGAAAATTCCAACCTTTTCTATTGGGCTGCTGTTGCCGCTTTTTTTGAGCCTGACCTGTATCCTGTTTTGATAATTTAATGAGTTGGCAGCACTGTTAACAGAGAGTAGAGAGAAGAGAAGAGTTGACTTGGCCATTCAGGCGAGGCGAGGCAGGGCGAGGCGGGAGGTGAGTGCCGCGTTGAGCGTCTGTTTGTGGCTTTTGTTTGTTGTTGAAGTTTAAAATTTTAATGCACTGCCACTTGACTGTTGACAGTGCAACACGCCGACTGTATTTCTCTCTGTGTGTGAGTGTGTGCAGGGTGTGTGTGTGTGTGTGTGTGTGTGTGTGTGTGTGTGTTGCACTATTGATTTTATATGCGCATTACCCTGGAGTAGGCCCCAACGCAGCAGCACAGCGGCTTGCAACTCATTTCGCACTTTGCACTAAATTAAATTTCAATTTTCAACAGTTGAAGAGCATTTCTTGAAATAAAAAAGAAAAAATAAAAATAAAAATACAGTAAATAATGAAAAAATATTTAAAAAAATACAAGAAAATATATGCTGACTCATGTATTAAAATTTCGTAAAATTATTTATTTTAAAAGATGGAAAATGTATTTAATGAGACGGATACTGGCAGCAACTATCTATAAATTTAATCAATTAATAAATTTAATCAAAATAAATGTTAAATTCAAGAACCTTTTAAAGTTCCTATTGATAATTGAAAGTAATTTAGTAAGTAGTAGTAGTAAAATATTATTATAATATATATATAATATTTATAATATAAGTAATTAATATATTTTAGCCTTAATATCCCTTAGAATTTGAAGCCAATTGGAAATCAGAATTTTGTTGCAAATATTTCACATTTTCCAAAGCAAACTTTAGTTCCATTTCGTTTTTTCTGCTATTTTCTCAGCGCATGGCAATAAAAATGTTAAATAAAAATAATTTATTTGCTCTTCTGACTTTTATAGGCTGTAATTTTGTGTAATAAAAAGTACTCTAGAGATAGAGCGAGAGAGGAAAAGATAGAGAGAGAGAGAGAGCGAAGTGGGAGAAACAGCCTTTAAAGACGTAGAAGTTATAAGCCACTGGAATTAATAGAAATATTTGCAGGAAACTGACGTTTAAGCCTTAAATTAAACTTAGTTGTTATTTTTGTGGCCTAGTTAGGCAGTTATCTAAGCTGCTGGCAAACAATTTAATGGGCTTTTCTGTGCTAGAGGGCCTAAACTCATTGTCAGGGCTGATTGTTGTTGCTGTGGTGTCCCTGTTGCTGCTGCAACAACAACAACAACAACAACAACAGCAACAGCAAGAGCAACTGAATATGATTGAAGTACTCGTTGTGGCACTCTCGTAACGAGCTGGCATCTATCATGGCCATATCAAGCAGCCATCAAACAATTTCAAATGGATCGAATGAAAAATCAACTGGCGTTCAAAATAGCCCAAGCCAATTGGCCAACAGTTGCTGAGAGTCTATTCCGCATTTTGTATGCATGCAGCGAACGTGATCGGTTGCCTAACAGCAATTTTAGCTGCGGCTGCGGCTGCGGCTGCTGCTGCAGATATATCGCTCCAGAACAAAGTGGCCAACGCGCAGCGACAATGTTGCAGCAGCAGCCAAGCGACGCACAGCAGCAGCAGCAGATAGCAGCAGCAACCGTTGCTACAAGCAAACAAATCAACAAACAGCAGCAACAGCAGCAGCTGCCATGGATTTAGAATCAGAATTGAGAAAGTCAATGATTGAAATTCTAAGACCAACTTGTTGTTGTTGCTGCTGTTGCTGCTGCTGCTGCTGCTGCTGCTGCTGCTGTCGTTGCTGCTGTTGTTGTTGTTGACCTTTTCGCATGAGAATCGCATGCTGATGATGGATACACTGCCTTCACTTGGACAGTTGCTCAACTGCTGCTGATGCTGCTGCTGTCAGTGGGCACAGCTCGTCATGGGCAATTTAAGTGGAAGTGGAAGAAAGGTTTCAACTGCAACACACACACACACACACATCACACACACACATCGACAAGCACATCGATTGGCAAAATGCCAAAGTCAAAGTCAAAGCCAAAGCCAAAGCAAATACGCGACGGATAATTGCGCTCAGAGCCCAAAAACACCCATAGAACAAGCCATAGACATAGCAACAACAACAACAACAACAACAACCAAACAAACAACAACAAACAAACAACCTGAAACAACTTCGTCCACTTTTGCACAGTGGGTAAAACTCTAACGTTATTTCAGCCAATTTTTGCTGAATGCTTCCCAAAATGTATCTATAGAAATTGAGTAATATTAAAACTTGATACAAATATTAGCTTAGTTTATTGCGGATTTCAGCCCACTGTGCGCCGTCGACGTCGTCATCGCATCGCGGAATTTCACAGCAGCATGGAAATTTGTTCGATGCCTTGTCGCTTTCCCGTTGTTGTTGTTGTTGTTGTTGTTACTGCTCCTCTGCTGCCTCCCCCTCTCCCTTTCTCTCTGGTGCCTGTTGCAAGCAGTTTGTTTTGTTTGATTTGGATTTGATTTGATTTCTGCAGCAGCAGCAGAGGAGTTGTTGCTGTTGCAGCTCCCCTTGCAACTTATTCAAATGCCGCACCACAGTTTTTTGACCTTTCCGCGTGTCTTGTGACGCAGTTGCAGTTGCCTACAGCCGCCCCCAGCTGCCCCGCCTCCCTCTCCAATGCAACTGCAAATGCGCCTGCGCCTCTGCCTCAGTCCCAGCTTACTAACTTGCTACAACGTCGTCGTCGCAGTCGTCGTCGCCGTCGACGTTGCGGGAAATGCGATTGACGGTAATTGGTTGACGTTTGTCTTATTTAAATTTGTTTTCTTTGGGTTTGTTGACTGCGCCGCTTTTCCTATTGCAACATTGCAACACCCCCGCCCCCTCCCACCAGTTTTTCTTCTTCTTCACGCTCTCATGCTGGCCGTGTCTTCTTTTTTTGTAGCTTCTTCCACAGAGCCAACCTTGAATCGGATCTAGCCACATTTCCATTACGTTTGAGACAACCTCGCAGAAAAGGAGACTACAACTTCAGGTGAGGTTTATCATATAAATATATTATATTTATATATATATAATTATATATATAAATATAGTTAAATGTATATATTTTCCTATATTTATTAGATAATACTTGAGGTATATTTTTCTATTCATCCGGTTCAGAGGGGTCGGGGTTGTATCCTTGTTTTGTACTTTTGAGGGCAATCTTTTTTCAGTGTTTCTTTTTATAATTTTTTGTAGAGTATTAAACCTGTCTGCTAGCATTACCAATGCATTTTTCGTTTTCTTTTTCTCAGCGCAGAATTGGCGTTGTCGGCGTGCAACTTTAATTGAAATGAAATGAGTTTCGTCGATTTGTGTTCTAGGAATTTGTTTTTGATTGTTTTCTTGTAAATTTGAATGATTATCGAGGCAGTTGCAACAGTTGCAGCAAGTTGCATCTTGCAACAGTTGCGCAATTGGCATAAGAACAAGCTACATAAATAAACAACGCAAAAAATAGGGAAAAGTCGTCGACCCGCGTAATTGCAGATGGGCCTGTGACCGAGACCCAGACCCCCAAAGAGAGACCCCAGCACAGTGGGTTGTTGCCCTCTTTTATAAAGATTTCCAAATTTCGGAATGCTTTAATTTTATTGCCGAAAATACACTAGTTTCATGTTGGAAAGAAGGGATCATATTTATTTTCTACACAATTTCTTTTCCTTAGTTAATTTGCTTTAAAAATCCATTCAAAATTGTCTTCAGAAAATTACATTTCATGCGTAATTTTGAATCAAAATAATACTGTTTTCTGAACGTTTTAACCACTGTGCCAGCCAAAAGGGGAAGTACACGTAGAGAGATTCCATTCTCAGCTCTGGGCCTGGGTAATTGAACTGTGCGCATATTTTTAATTGTGATGCGGAAGTATAGCATAACTGGGCCAGGATCTCTCACAGATCGCAAGGTAGGGAGCAAACTAATAGACCCAAGTGAAGGGAGGAAGGGGAGAGGAAGAAGGCCAATTTGTTACCGCTATATCTGGCATATGGAGTATCGTTTACTCTTGTATATCGCGATAAAGTTGCAGGCACGCTAAATGAAACCACTTCCTCAACTCGATTCCAGCGTTTAAATAAACATATATTGTGTTGGCTATGGGGAGAGGGTAGAGGCAGTTGGGGAGAGACAGAAGAGAGGGGAGTAAGACAAGTTCAAGATTGAAACCGAAACTGATGCGTAGTTTAGGGCGATTTACACAGTTTAAACAGACAGCGATACAAATCGCCGGTACATGAGCCGAGCTGAGCTGATCCCCAGCCCCCAAAGCCAGAGTAAACTCGAGTCGAGTCAAGTCGATTCGAGTCGAACGGATGAGGCAGCTGTTCAGCCAGTTCTTCAGTCTTCTGCAGTCTTCAGTCTTCCTGCTCTTCCTGTGTGCCATAACTGTAGCAAATGGCTAAGCAACATGCCAGGCAGGCTACAGACTGAGAGACTGAAACTAAGTTTCAAACCTAAAAGATTACACTCAGAAATTAAGTTTTTAAAGCTTTTAGTCTTGAATATTTCTATCATGTTATTTCCTTGAACCGGTTCAGTTGATATTTTTGCGCCCAACTCAAAGAATTTTATAATTTTTTGAGATTATTTCATTTTCCAAATATAGTTTGTTTTTCTCTCAGTGTGTAGATACGCGATTCTCCTTCAGGCACTGAGATTTTTGGCGTAGGCGTCTGCTGTCGGCTTTCTACGGTGCTGCGGCGGCTGCCGCATTGCAAAAAATGTTATAAATTGCACATTTGATGAGCAGAGAAACGTTTATGGTTCTAGGTTCTAGACTGGAACCCTAGCCAGCTGTGCGTTTTGCCCTAGCCTTTTTCTGGCCAAAAAAAAAAAAAAGAAGAAACGGAGTCCCAGTTGGAGTCTGCCTTTTAGCGCTTGCATGTCGGCTGATTAATTGTGCCAGCGTTATAAACGTGATGATATCGCAATGTAAGCGCATTTTTCATGTTATTCAATTCGTTGCCGCCAGCTTCAGCTCCGTCTATAACAACAACAGCAACAATAACAGCAGCGGCAGCAACAACAGCAACAACAATGCAAGGCAATCTATTTGCATAGCATTTTTGTCTTACGCTCGCGCTGCGCTCGCTATAACAAAAGACTTAGGCAACAAACTTGATCGCCTCGTACCGTTTTGGTGAAATTAAATCTTTCGATATTGCCAACTAATTACAAGCATTAACGCAATTGAGAGCCCCCCAACACTACGCGAATACTTTGATTATACTCTATAAAATGTGCACATATCTTTTGATTACTTGCTGAACAGGCTCTCTTCCTTCTCAGAGTAATATCAAAGTTAGAGATCGGAAATTTATATTTCTTCTCGCTCTTCTCCAAATGTTAAAGTATATGTTAGTGTTTCCTTACCTTTTCCTTTTTAAAAAGTATACCCAAGTCGAACACTCTTTCTCTGAGTACTCACGCTTGTAGCTAGTTGTTTCCGCATTCAATCTATGGAAATGTAACGCAATTGAGTTTTTAATTCTTTTGCCCAAATGGGTGCTATCAAATTTTCGTGCTCCAGCCAGGTGTTTCCAGGCATTGGCAGGTGTTTCGCTTCATTGTTTAATAGCTCACAGCTCACAGCTCATAGCTCAGCTCTCAGCTCAGCAGGAAGCATTGTGGCATGTGTCCATAAATTATAAAGTATTTTGTTGCGATTTTTATTGAAATTATCGCACTGAGCTGTGCGTTTGCGTTAGGAGCTGTTGCCAATAACAGTTGCCAATTGGCAGCAATTGCGCAGTTTTCACCTGGCGTTGAACCCAATTTGGTAAGAGTCAGTTTGAGTTGTTGTTTTAGCCTTAATGTAGAGCTATTTTTTGCACGTTTAGAAGCAGGCCTAAAGTGGAACTATTCCTCTGAATAAAGCGCAGAATCTATCCCAATTTATTTTTTATATTTTGTCCGTACTTATCAACCATATAGACAGAGGGACAGACGATTGAACAGATGGGCAAGGACAGAGATGCATTACTTATTATATTTCCTGCGAAACGTATTATACCTTTAGCAAGGATATAAGTATATAAAATTGTATCTAAACGATATACATTTTCTCCGCCATCCTATGCGTTTCTCTGTTTATTTTTAAGGTTTTATTAGTAAACAAAAATTCTTTAGCTTCTCTTAAAGTCGGCTGATCTTGACATCTATTTCGATTCTGTAAGAATAATATTTTCTAGCTATTTCGTTCGAGTATTTAATATTTCACGATTCTTTCTTTGTTTAGCTAGATCAGCTGGAATTTGAATATTTTCTATCTATTTTTTCTAGCATTTTATTACATCTTGAATATTATTAAAAGCTGCTTATATAATTCCCGTATTTGCGCAGTTTTCACAGGTTGATCGCATTTATAGAGCGATCAAGACGTAATTTCTAGTTTTATTTTAATGAATTTTTGTTCTAGAATGCAGCTGTAGATAGTGACGCAAGCTGAGTAATAGAAATTATTCCCATTCTCATTTTCAATGTGATTTTCCCTCCCTTTTCCCAGCTTTCCTTAGGTCTTACGCCCACACGCAGAAATAGAAAGAGAAACAACTTTCAATAGGTTTTTTTTGCATATACAATTTATTTTCTGAGACACATTTATTAGACACAAATAGAATGTAGTTTTATATAATATACTCGTAGTATTAGGTATAATATACTCTATAAACTCTATATAATCGTAGGCTATATAAGCGAATGCTGTTCTTGTTGCTGTAATCAATTGTAATAACTAAAATGTACACACTAAACGACTAAGACAATGCTGAGACTAAGAGAGAAAAAGAGAGGGTATATATTTAGTTGAGTTTAATTAATTAATTGCTTCTGCTTTTCTCTCTCTTTCGTTCAACTAAAGACTAACAAGAGTACAGAGAGTTAATTGTAATTGTAATTGTAAATGTAATTAAATTGCATTAATTAGAAACAATTACGAATACGAACAACATTAAAAATTATGAGGAGAAATTAGTAAATTCATTTCAACTATTTTTATATAATATTTTGCTGTTGTTGTTGCTGCTAAGTAAATAATTTTCGATATTTGTTTTTTTTTTTGTTTGTTTTTGTTTTTGTTTTCTTTTGTAATATTGCTTAATTTTATAGTATATTTATTTATATGTTTTGTTTTACTTTTTAATATATGTGTATTTTTTTGATATTGCTGCGGGCGTTTTTCTTTCTTCTTCGCTGAGCCTTTAGCTTTTTTTGCTTTGAGCTTTTTTTGTTTTGTTTTGTTTTCAAGCTTAATTATTTTATACCGTTTGTTAATTTGTCTTTTATAATTTTAAATGTGACTGTGAAACTGAAAGCGACAGCAAAATATGATAAATGGCCCTTTTTTTATTGGTTTTTTGTATACCCTTGGAGAGAGTCGTAAAACTTGTTCAGGCAGCTGATAGGAGTCTATATAGCCATATTTATCTGTTCCTCTTTTTCTATTTGAGCCAGATATTCATCATTCCATTCGTTCGATCGGACAACTATATCATATAGCTGCTATAGAAACAATAATTGAATTTAACCAACAATTCCAGTCTGCAAGGGTATACAAGCTTCGGCGCGCCGAAGATAGCCTTTTACTACTAGTTTTTGTTTTGTTTTTCTTTTTGCCTTTTCGCCTCTCGTTTTTTAAATATTAACTAAAAGTTGTCGCATTATATTAAATTAAAACATAAAATTAAAATCACAATTTTATAGACTTGATGTGGGTGTTGTTGTTGTTTTTATTGTTGTTGTTGTTGCTGTTGCTGTTGCTGTTGCTGTTGCTGTTGCTGTTGTGTGTTGCTGCTGTGTGTGCTGTTGATAGGGGTTTTCTTCTACTCTCTCCTTCTTTCTTCTCTTCCAGTCATCCAGTCGGAATATTCTTGAAAATATTTCATTGGAATGTTGTTGTTTTAAAGCATAGTTTTGGGCGCAGGGGAAGGCACAATTCAATATTAATTAAAAATTGCTGCTGCAAGCTAAATAATGGTGAAAGCTGAAATGGGAATAGAGAAAAGAATATGCGGGAAGAGAGGAGAGCAAACAAAAAATAAATAGAAAATTAGTTGAGTTTTTAAAGGCTGCACGAATTTAATAAGCAAAACAATCAGAAGACGGCACGATTTGCATTGCCACGCCTCCTCCGCTATTCCCACCGTCCCCCGCTCTGTTGCTTACCTGCAGGAACACACACAGCGCAAAATGTTGCTGTTGCTGTGGCTGATGTTGTTGTTGCTAGTTGTTTTATTGCTGTTGTTGTCTGTGGGGTTTGTTGTTGTTGTTGTTGTGTTGTCGTTGTTGATGGCAGCGAAACGATTTGGCAACGAAAAATCTCTACTCCGAACTCTCGAACCCAATAGCTGAACCCGAACCGGAACTAAAACAAACATTCTATTATAGATACAGCGTCGCCTGTTGACGCTGATCAAAATGATGTATATATAATTTTTTCTTTGACTTCTCCTTCGATGGCCTCAGATCCCACACCAGATTTGAGAGGCTGCGCGGTCTGGATAAACGTCTCGTTTTCTTCTCCGGCAATTTCTGTGAATCCCCCGAAGTGCGTCCCCCGCTTCGCGATGAATCCAGCGTGCCCTCCCGCGGATTATGATTATGATTATTATTGCTGCTGGAGCTGCGACTGTGACTGTGACTGTGACTGTGGCTGTGAGTCTGCCCCAAATATCCATGCGAATTCAATATGCTGCTGCTGCACTTGAGCACCACATCGGGCGGCGTCTGCACGCCAGCAACTGTTCCTGCTGCCGCTGCTGCTGCTGCTGCTGCTGCCTTGGCCTGCGCTGAGATCGTCGGCGTTGCTGCTGCAATGTTGCTGTCGGGCGTCAGCTGCAGGCTGCTGAGACTCTTGTATCTGTGCAAAGGAAGAGAGGAATATATAAAAAATGGTAAGTCCAATAATTAAAAGAATTTTAATCTTTTTCTTAGATATAAAAAGCTATTTTTATTTGATGTAATAGGAAGCCTTTATTATCGTAATCCGCCATCAAAACTTAATTGGAAACGATAAGAAAAGTAATTAAAGAAAATTAATTCTTTTTATGCGAAAAAAAGAAATTTACGAATATTTTCCATTTAAAAATTATTCATTATTCATTATATTTTCAATTTCTATTCACTTTTTTGGACACCGCAGCAACTGTTGCTACTCACCTGATATGAAAGAGAGGCGATTGCGGCTCCAGTGATTCCTTCACTGGCAAATGGTTGTTGGGCGTCAGCACCTTGCCGTGATGGGGATGTTGTTGCTGGTGTGGGTGTTGTTGGTGTGGATGTTGGTGTTGGTGTGGGTGTGGGTGTGGGTGTGGGTGTGCATGGGTGTGTTGGTGTTGATGGGAATGGGCGTGCTGCGAGTGGGCGTGGTGTGCAGAGGCAGCTGCTGCTGCGGCGGCGCTAGCAACAATTGCTGCTGTGCTGTTGTTGTTGTTGCTGCCCGGCGTTGGCGGCAATTGTTGCTGCTGCTGTGAATGGCTGTGACTGTGACTGTGACTATGGCTGTGACTGGTGCCGCCCGTGGAGTTGCCATTGCTGCTGCTGCCGGCGCTATGAGCATTGGCATTCTTGATATAAAGCTTTGGTAGAGTGGGACGCTGACGCTTCTCCGCCGGCTTCTTGCCCGGAATTGTCTCAATCGGAGGCGGCACCGGCTTAATATCCTCCTGAATATGGCTATGATGATAATGATTGACCAACAGACCCGACGAATGATGATGGTGTTGCTGCTGCGGTAAATATTGGTGATGGCCGTTGCCATTGCTGCTGCTGTGCTTGTTCGACTCCAAGCTGCTGTAATTGTTGTTGTTATTATTGGATTGTTGCTGCTGCTGGGGTGCAGCAGCTGTTGTTGTTGGTCCACGAATCAGGCTGCAATAGTTGCCATTGCCGCTGCTGTCCGTGTGATGAGATTTAAGCGTTGGCGACTCACAAATTGGCTCGAAACGAGCCAAACCCTTCGAGAGAGGCGTCAAACCCCGCACATAATCATAAATATGATCAATTTCATTATATTCCTCAGCTATTTCACTGCTGCTCAGCTGCTGTTGCTGCTGCTTGGACCACGAATCGCAGCTGGCGCTCTTCCTCAGGACATATCCACTCTCCGCCAGGCCACTTGCCACGCCCGCTGCCGAGGGCAACATCACCACGGGCAACTTATTGTTGCCACTGTTCCGACTGCTGAACTTGGAATCCTTTTTCTCCTTCTCGCTCAGCTTGAGATCAACAATCTGCAGACGATCGCGTGCATCGGCCAGCAATCGTTGCGCCTTATCCAAAAATCGCGTATACTCTATAAAATGCTCCAGTTGCTCCATATTCTTGGCCCGCTGCAGCTTGATCTTTGCATTTAACGGCACCGGCACCAAATCCGTATCCTTCTGCAGCGGCAGCGCGAATATCCTGTCAATTTCCACGCAGCCCAACAGCCTCAGCTCTGGCACAAATGGCTGCTTCAATCCCTTTGGACCACTGCCATGGACGAGTCTGTGATACAAGTAAAATAAATAATTATAAATAAAATATATTATATAAATTGTTATTTTAATTAAATTTAAGTTTAAAACATAAAATAAATAAATATTTTATATTCTCCAAACTCAGTTTCAAATTGAGGGTAAAGAAAACAGGGCCATAGCTCTGAAACGAAAAGGACGATTTTAATTTATTTCAGCCAGGGAATAGTCCTTATGAATACGCATCATTTGCCATAGGACATGCCAGGATCTAAAAGGATAAAGGCGAGTAATAGCTAATTTACTCTATACAAAAAAGTCGTATATTCTCGGCCCGCTGAAGGACTTTCGTCCTTTTTGATACATATTAAGATTTCACGGATTAAGGAATATCTGATGACCAAAGGACATCCTGATAGTCCTTTAAATGGCTTATAAAAGGCGATTTTATGTTTTCAGAATATACTTTTTATTAGCTTATATCTCGGCCAGATCCTTACAAATTTTGACAGGACCTCTTGCGCTACGATCGTAAGGACCAAAACTACCGAACTGCATTCAAGGATATAGGGGTTATCTAAGGATCCACTACTTGGAAATTTGAGTCGAAACGCGTTAAAAAAAACTGACGAAAACACAAAATGCAGGATAACTCAGAAACGGAAAGGACGATTTGAATGTCCTTTGGCCAGCTGATAGCTCTTATCAAAACTCATCGTTTGAGATACGACTCGACAGGATACGCAAGGATATGGCCGAGTTATAGCCTATTTTCTGTATACAGAAAAGTCCTGTTTTCTCAGCTCCTGTAAGGATATTCATACTTTCAGTAGTGTTGTCTGATCCGGCGTCACAAGGACTATCTGGTGACCAAAGGACATCCCGATAGTCCTTGAAATGGCTGAGTTACAGCAGATTTTGTGTTTTTAGGACATTTTTTCCATGACTCCCCCTTGAGAAAATTTCAAGCGTTTTTTTGAAATGAAAATAGCTGTATCTTGGCCAAAACTCAACGGATTTTGCTAGGACTAGTTTTATTAGGATCGTGGGGACCATTACTATCGATTGGTATTCAAGGATATAGGGGTCATCTAAGGATCCAACACTTGTAAAATTTGAGTCAGAGCGCAATAGGAAACTGGCAAGAAAATTAAGGATAATTTGGAAACGGCAAGGACGATTTGAATGTCTTTTGGCCAGCAGATAGCTGTTGTCGTCGCTTGAGATAGGACTCGACAGGATACGCAAGGACATACGCGAATTATAGCCAATTTTCTGTATACAGAAAAGACATGTTTTCTCGGCTTCTAAAAGGATATTCGTCTTTTCAGTAGTGTAGTCTGATCCGATATAACAATCACTATCTGGTGGTTTAAGGACATCCCAATAGTCCTTGAAATGACGCAGATAGAGCAGATTTAGTGAATTTAGGAAATTTTTCCTTGACAAAAATTTTAAGCTGTTTTTTGAAAGGAAAATAGATGTATCTCGGCCAAATTCCTACGGATTTTACCAGGACCTCTTGCGTTAGGATCCTGATGACCAATAGTATCGATTAGGGTCATCTAAGGATCATCGACTTGCAAATTTTTAGTTGAAGAATGAAAATATAGAAAGGACAAAAGGAAGTTAAACAAAAGGACAATTCAGGACATCACAATAGGCAAGGATACAGCCGGTTTATGCTGATTTTTCCCATACCAAAAAATCTTCCCAGCTCATTGAAGGACTGAATGAACAAAATCCCTCGACCCTAAGAGAAAAAATAACTCCAATTGCAAAAACCTTTGCAGGATAAACCTTTATTTCTAATTTGCTTTCTTGTTCTTTATTTATTTAATTATATAGTTTTAGAATTATTTTATATTAACATAGTATTTATTTCTGAGCTGTGAACTTACCTCACAATGACTGGCATCCTTTTCAGGAGGAGATTCTTGACAGTGTGCACTCCACTGATGCTATCCTCGCGTGCAATGGGCGAGAATTTGGCTTTGGTATCGAGTGGCAGATTGATGATTTCGTCCTTGATATTCCGGCACTGCAGATATTTGCCATTATCATTCATTGTGGTGAGCAGCTCCCCGGCGTGGATGGTGCGATTCATCTGCTGGCAGCGAAAGGTTTCCCTTACAAGGACACGGGCATTCCGCCGTCGGGCCAACTCCAGCACGGAATCAATGCAACGCGTGGAACGTCCATCTTCGCTGAGCAGCTCAAAATATCCGCCATAGGTTTCCGGAATGAGCACCTTGGCCCCGACATTTGTGGGTTTACGGCCCTCTTTTATTTTGATGGGTTGCGCAAGGATTTGATATTTTTTACCGGCGCTCAGAAAGAGCGCCGTACTCTGTAGAGAAGGCGCCGAGAGGGTTGGAACGCCCAGAGCCTGATGTTGCCCCTTGAGAATTTTGGCCACCGCCGGCAGCGGCTGTTTGGAGAAATCCCTTAAATAGATGGGCGTGGCATCTCCAAAACGAGAGGCGGCCAATATGATTTGGCCATCGGTGGCGGCCATGTCGCGATTAAAAAATGATAGCAGCTTGCTGCGCGCCAGTTGCACATTAAATGAGAGTAAATTTCATTGGACTGGTTGCTCTACTTGCTGCACTCCGACAGCTCCCGCCTCCTCACTGGACTCCTCGGCGTCCTGCTCTTTTTCCTCCTCCTCCTCCTCGTCTTCGCCGGCGTTAGCGTTTAGCTGATCCTCGAGCTCTAGAGCCCGTCTTTTGATCAGCTCCTGTTGACGCAGTCGCAGCAATTGAGCGCCTCGGCTGCAGCACGCGTGCGCTATCTGTTCCTCAAAGGACGCGTCCTTTGCCGCCTCCTGGCTGTGATTCTGGCTCTGGTTCTGGGCGTGGCTGGTCAGCAGTCGCGTGGATGTCTGCAGAGCGTAGTTGAGATACTGCATTCGGTTTGCTGCTCGTCTCACGCTGGCCACAGTGTGCGAATAATTTGTTGGGAATCCTTCGAATGTCTCTCTCTCCCTTAGCTCGGTTTATAAGCTATTGGTATTTGGTGGCTCCTGCAAGTAGGAAGAGTAAAGAAAAGAATTAGTCAATGTATTTTTTAAGAGGTATTCTATTTATATTTAATCAATTAATTCATTAATTTCCTCACAGACGAAATTAAAATATAAAATATGAAAAATTACATTGGTAATACGCTGCTCGAACCAAGGCTAAAAAAACTAAGTTCTCATTGGTTCGGAACCATTAAAAATATTATTTTTTCTTCTCTGTTCCCAGCCATGATCAAAATCAGTTAGCTTAACACACGGACACACACAATCCGAGACGAGGCTCGCTGTTGGTGTTATTTATGAGCTCATAAAGTTGAAAAGAAATTGCAAAGTGCAGAAAACGCTGAGGCAGAGCAGCGGCAGAAGATGCGAGATTCGAATTCGAGATGGAAGATGGGAGATGCATGTAGTAAATAGCCAAGATGACTGCGACAATGCCAAACATGCCATTAAAACCATTAGGGGGAGTCTGCTAGCAGCAGCAGGCGGAGCAGGAGGAGGCGAAGGAGACAGAGAAGTATCTTCGACTGGCAATAAGCCAGGCCAACAAATGGCAAGACATTAAAAGTACTTAAAGGATATTTGCATATTTATGAGCCCACATAAATGTGCCTGATTACCAGAGAGCGAGAGCGAGAGAGAGATGCGAGGCAAGGCGAGAGACTGAGCTTGTTGCAGGCATTGCACGCATTGATATTCGAATGACTTTGTGTGTGTGAGCTACCCAGTCGGACATTATGTTGCACCCAGTAGAACACAAAATGGAAAACAAAAAGTGAATTCTCTGCTCACTATGTAGTAAGGCACAGTAAAACACAGTGGGTCATGCAATTCTGCATTCTGGCATGGGAAAAGAAAGTACATTCCATAGAGTGCATTTTGGCAGCTATCTGCAAGTCCTACTGGGTCCTCTGTTAGCAAATGAATTGGCAATTAGAAAAAATGCTAAAAAGTGGAAAAAAGAGGTGAACGAAATAGCTTGCCCCCCATTGAGGCGTGGCCAGCAGTTTTATGACCAGCGAATATACATTTGTAATGGCTTTTCGAAGTCAGAATGGGCGTGGGAGTTGTAGGTGGGCGGGACGGGGAAGGAAAAGCGGGGTACAAGCTTTTCCACGAAAGCAGCCCATAAAAAATTTACGAGCCTTGGCTAAACTGCATGGCAAATATTGCGTCAATAACGTCCGAAAGAACTGCTAAAAGCAGCAGAAAAGTTATAAACAATTTTGTGGAGTGCATTAAAAAATGCATTTTGGATTTAATTTCAAAGTTTGTAAAGAAAGAAAATTAATTTTTTAACAAAGAAATTCTAGACTTGAACAGTGCTGCCAAAAAGCTGAGTTTCGATTAAATTTGAAAATTAATTGTTACCTTAATGCGTTGCCAAAGAAGTTTCAAATAAAAAGCAGAGATCGATCAAAAAACAGCTCAATTTCTGGAGTATTTTTTTTTGGCCTTTTTTTCTTTTGTATATTTTGGTGCAGTGCTTTCCAATTAATTGCCAGAGTTTGTTTTAGACGACGATAACACGGCCAGCAATTAATTTTCACCATGGAAAGTACCTTTTTTCTGCTCCTATGTTTTTTTCCTATAGTTGCAGTTGCAGTGGCAAGTAGAAAAAAAAAAGAAGTCGCAAGTCGCGATGGCAATTCTCACGCTTTGTAACTTATGTGGAAACGTGACATTTTCTCGGCTACTGGACAAAAATTGATGCCACAGTCAGAGCCCGAGTCAGTTTAAGAGCTAAGTTTTAGAGTTTTAGAGCCAAAGAGCTAGAGGATTGGCTAGTTGGCTGACTAACTGGCTCCTCTGTGGATCTGGGCTTCCTGGCGCGTACGTGTCTGGATTTTTAGTCGCTGTTTTTGCCAGCGTTTGACACAGTTTTTCCACACAGTACTCGCCTCGCATTTTACTTGTTTTTAATGTTAACCAATGGAAAATAGAAAATGGAAAATGGCTTAATTAATTTGTGGCGCCCCTGGACTGTGCCACAGAAAGTGGCACAGGCTCACAGGGCTCTCTTTCAGCAGACAGACAGACAGACAGAAAGAGAGACAGACAGCTGCTGTTGCTGGCTGCCCCGGCAACGCTTAACAACTTCCTGTGAAACAATAAAAACAACAAGTTGAAAGTGTGCTAGTTGAGGCTGCTGGACGAAGAGATACTCTGTAAACAGGTATAAAGAGGATTAAAGGTGGTAATAATGGTCATTCTTTTTTTTAAAGATTTTTCTACTTAAAGACTTCAGAAAGATACATAAATTTCAAAACTCTACTTTTATAATCATTCAGATAAAATTGAGTTAAATCATTTAGGCAACTGGACTGCCTAATATGCCCTCTTTCAACCCTTTTTAATGGCTACAAAGTATAAAAATAAAAACAGGAGAAACTCATTTAACAGCTACGAGGAAACAGAAGGAGAAGCCATACAAAAAATAAAGTTTTTTATATTTTGTTTTAATAAGCAAGAAACTTGCAATAAACATGAAATCCTTTTCATTTGAAGCGAGGCTCCTGCCACACAGATATCGTTGCCAATGACGATGACGATGACGATGACGGCTCAGGTGGAGGAAAAGGAAGAGGATGACGTTGGGTTATGTTTTGAGAGTCCTCTTCTCATCGGCCTGTTGCTATTTCCTGTCTCGGGCCCCGAGCAACAGAGGGGCAACAAGAAACAAAAGCCTCTGGCAAAACACTTGAACAAACGAAGCACCCAAGGAAAAGTGACAACGTTCCCTCCAACTGCGACGCAGACGCCGACTGCAACTGCGACTGCGACTGCGACTGCGAATGCGGTTACGACTATACGAACTATACAACTATGAAATATGAAATATGTAACCCAAGACGCAGACAAGTTTAATAAGAAGCAGCAGCAGAAGAAGCCTGACGCATAATGAGATACAAAAAGAAAAAAAAAACACAACTTACAAAATAAAAAAACGAAACGGAAAGCTAAAAAGGAAAAGTCAGCACACCGCTAGAACGAAGTTTAGATACTCTCTTAAAAGAAGACATCTTTAATATTATAGAAATTTTATATTATGTGTAAATCGGTGTTAATCTAATTTCTATATCTTGTGCAGATTCCAATAAACATAGATTTTTATACTCTTGCTGAGGGTATTATAAATTTGTCAGTCTACTCAGCTAATGAAGGAAACCTGAATGAAAGAAAGCTTTTTCTAAACAATTTCTAAGTGTCCGAATGATAATTGAATTTCTTAAAAGTATTTTTCAAGCGAATCGGAAATAATTATTCTTTAATGGTTAGTTTTAATCAAAGTTTTGCAACTGCTCAACTTAAAACTAGTTTTAGAAGATTTTAAAATAGTAAAACTTTTTGTTTTGTATCACTTGAAAGTTTCCCAATAGAAAAGACAAGATTCTGTGTGTACAGAGAGCAGGGGAAAGGGGGGAATTTCTTTCTTAATGACCAAGTTATTACAACCTGTGGGAAAGTGTATATAAGTAGAGGTAAGAAGTGTGATAAAAGCAGCGTTCAAAAGGATTAAAGCAGCTCAAGCAACGACGTGACTATGTGTGTGTGTGTATGTGTGTGTGTAAGCAAACAGAATCTATGCATAGCTGTGGGTGTGTGTGTGTGTGTGTGATGTGTGTGGGTGGCTTTTGTTGTGCTAACAAAAGCAACAGACGCGCAAAGCAAGCCAAAAGGAAAAGGAAAAGTGTAAGGAGCACGTCCCGGTCGCAGGTCAGGCCCAAGCAGCACAGCTCATAAAAGGAAACAAACTCACACACAACACACTCACACACACACTGGCCTGTGTTTGCATAGTTTGTGTTGTGTGTGTGCTTTTGTGTGTGTGAGTCTAGGCACATTAATCACACTAAAGAGTTCTACCAAATGCAACTCAACTCGCCAAAGCCACAGCTCTCTATCTCAACCCAGTAGAACTGAGTTCCCAAAATAGAGCCCAGAAATCATTATTTTTCCTATGACACATGATATTTTCAGCACATAGGAAGGCAAACAGTAAGGTTGTCATGTCTTTGTGCCTACTGATACCATACCCATCTCAGTTCTCAAATAATTTTAAATGCCTTATATATTCTTCAAGAGAAAAGCAAATATATTGCGGAAGCACGCAAAGTTCTACTGGGTTATTCATATTTCTTGTGCTGTTGTTGTTGTTGTTGTTGGTGTTGTAGTTGTCACCACTTTAAGCTGCGGCTTAAAAATCGCGGGCTCCGTCTTAGCGGCAAGCAGCTTACGCGGCTAAGAATTCGCGCTGTTGCCGCTTCAACGCCAACGCAGCAGCCACAACAGCAGCAGCGACGCCAACGTCCACGGCGACTGCGACTGCGACGCTAGGGCCATATAATACCAAGTATAATACGAGTATTTCTTTCGTCTTTTGCTTTGGAACTGCAACTCCTTCATGCTTTTCTTTATTTAATTTCATTTCCGTTTTGTCAAGCAGCTAGCTGCTGGGAACACCTTCAACTTCAGCTTTTTATCCTCACACTCAGAAAAAAAGTTAATTGTTGACTGAATTTAACTAAAAAACGAGCTTAAATTCAAAAGTTTTTTGTGTATAAAGGCAGAATAGAAATGCCTTTATAGATTAAATATAATATCTCCCCAGAAATATTCGGTTGTCAAGTTTCGATCACCAATTGTTTTGTTGGGTTTTTTGCCCAGTGTAGTCTCAGTAGTCAGCTTCATCTGCAGCTCCAGGCTGAGCTTCGGGTTCATTTTCAGCTAGTCCTGTGGCTCAGTTGCCTTATTATGTCGTTCTTAGCGCTTTTGATTACTTTTTATCCGCTTTGCAACGCGGATCTTCTGGTCCAGTCCAGCTTCGCTTGTTCTCTTTCATATACGAGTGTATACCCTTCCCTTGGTGTGACTAATGACGTGCCGGCCAAACGGACAACGCTGCTTTTGCCACTTGCCACTTGCCACTTGCTAGTTGCCGCTTGTGCCGCCTCTCCCCTCACGTTTGTCTAGTTCTCTCTGACTCCTTTTCTCTCTTTCCATGATGTAAATAATGAAATAATATGGTTTTTCTCTTGTCTACCATGAAAAATTAACGCGCTGCCCATTCTTGACTGTTTTTCCTTTTTTTTTCATTTCATTTTCTTCTCAAGTTTTTATACGCTGCACCCATTGAAACTTGGCGTCAAGGAGTATATACGACTTTGCAGTCGGTAGGATTCGTTCAACACCAATCAACAGCAATCAAGGATGCTGTTTTTTGAATCCTTCGAATTGGATCCAAGAGATTTCATCCTTTCATAAACAATACATTATTTTGAGGACTGAAATACACTGCTCCTAAGTTATTACAGCTTACAGGGTATTTGCTAGTCATGCACTCTTGTTTTGGGTTTTTTTTTTGTTGTACGCTCTTTGAGTTTTTATATGGTGGACAGTTGGTTTTTGCTTTCATTTGTCAAGTTGAGTTTTTGCCCTTTTTTTTGTTGCTTGGGTGTGAGAAAGGCGTTGAGATTGTTGTTGGGCTCCGTTTTGGCTTTGGGGTGTTACGTGGAGAGCCCTAAGCCAGAGAGTATTGCCAGAGCAACCCGGCAAGCCTCAATGGGCATTGTGTTTATATAAGGTTATTGCACCGAAACCAAAAGTATCCGTCAGTCAGTCAGTTATGATGGGCGGGTGGGCGTGTCGGGTAGGAGGTCTCATTGGGATAGGTTTCTGTTTTCTCTGCTGAGTAATGAGTCGGTAGCACATTTTTAAGAGGTTCACTTTTTTTCTATTCTTACTGGGGAAGGACACTCCTTATAATTTTTTATCACAGTTGCCGCATAGAAATCTCTTTTTAGTTGGCCT